>JARHVA010000164.1:3517500-5917500 GCA_037957365.1 Torreya grandis | reverse complement strand
ACTCAAAATGGCCCTTCCACTTGGCACCATCGGATCACTAAGGTTGACTTTCATCCCTCTATAAATTGGAGCATGTTGAAGATGTAGATGACTCAATGCCAACATTCTCATAAACTTTGATCAACGGATTAATGTGTCTTCTATAAAAAAATATCCATTAGTTTATATAACTGGATAAAGTAGCTTCATAAATAGGAAACCAATAGTGAATCTTCCATTAAAATGAATCCAAAGAGTCTTTGTATAGTATGTGTTTCATCTCACTAGTATGCATGGGTAACTAGTTGTTGCATCTGCCAAGTATTTAGAAATAAAGACTAGGTACATAACTCACTCAAATATGAATCCAAAGAAGAATTATCCATAATAAAACACCTCTCCATAATGTTGAGTAGAAATAATTATGGAAAAAAAATGCATGCAACTAGGCTTTAAAAAATGAATCAAAGGCAATGAAGAAGAACACCAAGGAGAAATAAGAGCCCAAATAATAATACCTAGTATGCCATATGTAGTACCTACAACTAATAAAAGAGTATGCAAAATAATGCACATATGCATGAAGGTAGACAAGGATATGATAAGAAAAAACAAACCCTCATGTCATTTTATAAATTAGTATGATCACAATGAAAATATACATTAATAGATGTCTCATATAATTTTTTTTTTAAAATCACTTTATAAGTAAGTGCATTTTAAATTTCTTGATGTAGTTCAACAAAGTTGACAAATATTTAATTACAAACAATTAATGAAAATATAGTCCAAATATAAAAATGAATCAATCTAAATTTATTTTTATAAGAAACATGAAAAATGGTGCACTTTCAAAAAATATTGCAAGTTGATCCAACATATAGATCAAAAGATATGGTTGTTTGAAGTTTCAGAAAAAGGAAAAGTCTGTAAATTTTGAAATAACCAAAAATTTATGTAAAATTAGACCCCCAAAATGAGAAATATATCCTAGCATTGTAAATATCTTCAAAAAATAAGAAGATTGAAAAATAAATCACCTTCCCAGGCCTCCTAGATCAAAATATATGAGTCTCTAAAGTTAGTTGCTTCAAGAGAAAGTTGCATTGGTGAGTGGTGGGCCTTTGGGGGCTAAGACCTGAAGTGGGTGGTTACATGGACACTGAGATTTTTAATTTAAAAAAATGGTTTTATGGAATTTATCCCCTAACTTATCAATGATTGGATGCCTTCACAAAATCTTTATTACCAATGTGCCACATAAACGCTCAAAACTTAAAGTGAAAGAGCTTTCCTTTATTGAAACAAATTTGGTTGATTTGAGATCAAAATGAGTGATGGTGATGGTGGCAACAATGGCCACATGTATCTTTGGTAACATAAATGGGTGGATCTCGGCTGAAATAGTGTAAGGGTTATACTCCCTACTAACTGAAACCCTCTAAATTATCCTTCACCTTCAAACTTTCACCACAGGTACCTTGGTGCTCTAGTTTTTTTAAAATTTATTGAGGACGTGAATTCAATAATGTGAGCTTTGACCCACATTTTTGCAAAAAAGAAACATTGTCTTCTTTGTTGCTCCTTGCTTGTCCTAAAAACAAAACCTTCAAAAATTCATAGAAAAAAAAAAAGTTCCAAAAAATATATTTATTTATTTTAATTAGTAATTTTTTTATTGTTATTGATGAAAAATTAATAGCATGTATCCAAAAAAAATTCTAAAAATGTAAAAAAACCGAAAAACCCCTAATTTTAAAATCTTGTCATAAACAAAATAAATCCATATGGTGATTTTGAAAGCCAATAATGTGGGTTAGCACAAAAAATTACTTAAGGGCTTGGGGAGTAGTGTGGAAATGCTATCTTGATTAAAAACATAAAATTTACAACTCAAAATAGGATAACCTCGCTTTGATACCATGAAAGAGAAACCAAAGGCTCATGAATATATCTCTGTAGTTATGACTCACCCTATAAATACTAGAAGTTTTTACAAGTAATAAGCAATAATAAAATAAGATATTAAAAATAAATTAACTGATTGAATTTTATTATCAACTAGCTTACATTTTACAAATATAAGTGGTGTGTGTGTGTGTGTGTGTGTGTGTGTGTGTGTGTGTGTAAGTGAAATTTGTAGTCCAACTTTGTTTTTGACTGTGTAGTAGACATGTGCAACAATTTCTAAATGAGTAGGCTCATGTGAGATGAAGTGGACAAGATATGACTGCCACTTATCCTAATCTAAGGTTAGGAGGTGTGTATACTAGAATAAGTAAATAAAATTAAATAAGGATAAATAAACTAAGTAAAACTTAAATAAAAGGTGTGTGTGTGTGTGTGTGTGTGTGTGTGTGTGTGTGTGTGTGTGTGTGTGTGTGTGTGTGTGTGTGTGTGTGTGTGTGTGTGTGTGTGTGTGTGTGTGTGTGTGTGTGTGTGTGTGTGTGTGTGTGTGTGTGTGTGTATTACATCAACAAAGTTTTTGGTTATTCTTATCAAATCCAATAAAAGTCATGTTTTCTTGAGATATTTTATATAATATTATAGTATTTGACTAACCATAGGGAAGTGACATAAATTCATGAACCTTCATCCAAATCTTTTCCTTATTATAGTAATAAACAGAGGTGGGTCATCGTCTCAGAATATAATTTCATCATTGATCATATCATTAAATTGTTTAAATTATTTGAATAATATACTACTGAATTTGGTTGGGGAGGTTTAATATGTGAAGTTTTGGTGTTGATTGCATTAGTTGATATTTGAAAATATTCCCTACCATAATTTTGAAAAGGTTCAAATTGGTTCATAAGGTAATATTGTCTTTTAGTTTGATCAAAGGCTTACTCCACTATTTTAGGAGAGGAGGACCTTACTTTGTATTAAAGTTGAGGCTTTAAATAGGTAATGAAAAGTTTGTGTCATGACCACACTTGCCTAGCTCATTGAATTTGACTAATTATCAAAACTATTTTAATATTCTTATGTAATGTGGACATTTAGTACAAACATTATTTGATTTGTAAAACATTATTTATTGGTTTAAATTAAATTATAATCATTCATGACATTTGAGCATATGATATTCTTCATTACTATTGATTATGATCATATACTATTGATGTTTACATGGCTTGATTGCATGTACATAACATATAAGTGTAATTTGGAGTTTGAATATGTGTGATTGGTGGTAAATACATGGTAAATTGGTAAACCACAATGGTGATGCAGTAGTGTCCAAAACCCAAGTCAAACCTTTATCTTCATCATTATATTTTATAATTGTGTTATTTAGTTTAGGTTCAATTATCAACTAATTGGTTTTTGTGTCATCATTTGTCTTTTGTTTCTTTATGGTTAACTAAACAATCAAACAAATAGTTCGATGTGAATATGATTCATACCAACATTGATGATACATTTAAAATAAATAGATACCACTTAATGGTCATGAGATCTTGGATGAGTTTTAGAATCCTTTTTGAAAGTCTGATATAGGTCTATGTACTAAAATTATAATAAGATACCAAGAGTGGAGGGTTGGCACCAATGAGCATGGTTACAAAGTCTTTTAAAGGATAAAGGCAATTGTTTTATTCATTTAGTTTTCATATAAATTGATGAATATTGTGTGTGATAGTATAGTCCACAAGGGGCTATGACTTATACTTAATAGGGTCATGTTTAAAGCTCGAACCATAAGTCATAAAACTTAGGTTGAGGTCAGATTAAAAGTGTTTAATGTCATATCAAACCCTAAGCTATTAACTTGGGTCGATGGTATAGTTAGTTATGGGAGTTGAGTTAACCAACCATGAATGAGTTGGTTGAATTTGGAAAGCAATTATTAGGGTTTCCTTGTAATTTTGGAAGGCTCTCGATTTTTGCATGGTAGCCTACATGAAATTTGGGAAACAGGCATATAGAGGTAAAGTTTTATAATGCAAAATATATGAAATTCTTTGATGGTATATTGATGTCATGTCGTGCATGATTCTTGGTAAAAATGGAGTGGGAGTTCCACTAGGGAGAACTCACTATTTTATTGAATGGAATTATCACTATCAATGGTGGATAAATAGGTTGGTAAAGATGAAGGAAAAAAAAGGAACATTGGAGAAGAAAAAAAAGAAAAATGGATTTTTACAGGCCTTAAACTCTTCTTGGTATCTCATTGTCTTGTGAAAAAAAGTATTTTATTTTTAACTACAATGTTGCAATGAGTGTGTGCATTCACTGATATGAACAATGTATGAGATTTGGAATAGTTTTCACTGAATAAACTTGGCATTTATTGTAAATGGCACTTGGTTGATGATACTCAATAGGGTTAGATCATTCAGGATACTCGATAGGGTTAGATCATTTAGGATACTCACCCATATATGGTATTGAGTAACTAAAAAGGGTGAAATGTACCATTTGGATTGCTTTGTTGCTTAAATATTTGGCATGGTTTATGATTTTTTTTTATTTAGCTGCAAACCTTGGTTTTGGGTATTTTATTTTTGAGTTTGTTAAAATGACTATTATTTCCAAAAACCCTTATTTTAGGCTTATCTTGAGTATTATCAGTTGAGTCTTGAAACCTTAGGTTACTGGTCATTATTGCATCTCTATTGTGGTTCAGTTGAGTGTTGTGTTTTTTGTGGTTGGGTTCTTGCTTCCATCTCCAACCGATGGTTGGGGGGATATGGAAACCTATATATGGTTAGGATTATCTTGAGCATGTGGATGGATTTGGATGTGCAAATATGTATTCAATTTGGACAACTTTGTATGGAATATTAAGTTTTTCATTGTATGTTGTATGCTTGTAAATATTATAGGATTGCATTTATAGGCAAATAAGATTGTTTATAATGCATCATGGACCTTGTAGGGTATGTTGTGTATTATTGGAGATGCATTGCAATATCCTTAAATTTTATTGATAAAGTAAGGATATGAGAAATACCTTGTACTAAGAAAAATATTATATGCTCATTATTTTGTTATAAATAACATAGTTTTAGGGTATGGATTATATTATTTAAAATCTAACAGTAATGTTTGTATTCAATGGTATCATTCTTTTATTTTGTGTGAACAACATAATTGAATAATATTCTATGTATGGAAAATTTTATAAATTATTAATGTTTATTATTTCTAAGTAAAAAAGAAGTTACATATTATTCATTGTTATTATTATAACATGAGGTTAATATTATTTGATCAAACCATATAATAATTAGACATAGTGATTGGAGATGATCCATGGAGATCCATATCACTCCTATAGTCTTTAATAATATTTTGGTTGTTTGCATTCTTTAATGAATTATTATATTATGTTGTGTTTCATTATGAAGCTTGTAATGTAGAAACTTGAATAACTTGTTATAGTCGAGTTAATTACGTGATTGTATATTTTGCCAATACATAATGCTTCTTTCCTAATGATGCATAATTGTTATTCTTGTGGGATGATAATATGACTAGGGATTGCCATTGTAAGTATATGCATTTTGGTAATTGTCATGAGTAGTCATATGATTTTATATTTGTTTACCATAACTATGTATGATCTTGTTTAATTCTAGAAAGAATGTTGCATTAATCATATAACTATATGATGTAGACTTACTATAGTTTCAATTATGCATTAGAGTTACTGTGATAGAAACTAGGTTAAATTATTTTCCACATATTGGTTAAATGGGATGTGTTTTCTAAAATCATGAATCGATTACCCCAAATTCTATGAAATGGTAATGATTCGAAATGGAACATGCCTTCATCATGGAGGTCGTGAATGAGGTAAACTGGTTACACCATGCTCATTTTAAGAATTTTTCATTGACTATGCATGACTCTTCTTTTAATTTGGTAATTCTATTATGTATTTGTAATGAGTCAATGTTTGTTATTTCAATATAGCTATGTACTAATGATTGATGGTGTGGAAACAATATAAGGTAGAATGTTACTCGAAGCCATTATAGTAATGGAATAAAATGATTTTGGGTTTTCGAGTTCAGGTAGAGTCTTTTGATTATTTATGCCATAATGAATAGAAGTATAACACCAAAGAGGTTGGTAATAGTCCCAATAGTTAAATGGTTTGGAACACACACACACACACACTCATGTATGCATTTGGTTATTTTAAAAACAAAATAAATGTCAAATGTGTGTGTGTGTGTGTGTGTGTGGGGGGGGGGGGGGGGGTGGGTGGGTGTGTGTGTGTGTGTACGTCTGTATGTATATATGTCTGTATATGTTACATATACATACATACAGATGTACACACACACACACACACACACACACACACACACACACACACACACACACACACACACACACACACACACACACACACACACACACACACACACACACACACACACACACACACACACACACAAATACATATACATATACATATACATACATACACACACACACACACACACAAATAAATATACATATACATACACACACACACACACACACACACACACACACACACACACACATATACATATACATACATACATACATATCTCTGTATGTATGTATGTATGTATGTATATGTATATGTGTGTGTGTGTGTGTGTGTGTGTGTGTGTGTGTGTATGTATATGTATATTTATTTGTGTGTGTGTGTGTGTGTGTGTGTGTGTGTGTGTGTGTGTGTGTGTGTGTGTGTGTGTGTGTGTGTGTGTGTGTGTGTGTGTGTGTGTGTGTGTGTGTGTGTGTGTGTGTGTGTGTGTGTGTGCACATATCATCTACATACATTCTAGATGAGACTTGAAGTATGTGAAATAAATCCATTTGGAATTATAAAGTAAAGTGCCTTTCATTTCTACTAGTAACTATCATCTTAAAATGTTTTTCATTTAAAGAATGTCAGAGGTATAAAAAAGTGTCTTGTAATTAAAGTAGATATTTAATACTCTAAAAGTGAGGTTACATAATTAGGGTATGAAGTGTAATGTTGTAAAGAACTTGATGTGATTAGAGTTGATTTTCAAAGGTTTTGTAAAGGCTAATGCATGCAAAGTTAGAACTACGTTCATATAAAATCCAAACTAAAGTTATTTAGTTTAGATATTAATACATATATGTGTGTGTATGTCACCCCCTCATGCACAGGGGCAGTGTGCGAGGGGATGACATACATATAAATAAATATATATGTATGTTTAAATAAATAACCTAGATATTTGTATGGGTTAAATTTGCTTGGTGAAAATGGGGGTAAATGTCTTAAGTTGTAGTAATAGAAAATTGGTCTAAATTAATTAAGAGATTATCACATTTATAATTCTTATTTATTGCACGCAAATATAAATGTAGTTATTAGAGCAAGTGAGGATCCTGTACACGCATGTTAATCATGAACCAATATCTAAGAGTTACTCTTTGAGTATAAATAGTCATGAGGCAAGGCTATAGCTATGGGTATGCTTGATATTATTAGTTCATTTGATCTATGTGTTGCATTAGAGGAGTGTGTTAATGATTGGTGTAAATCCTAATATTTAAATGATCTAAAAAGGACATATTATATGAGATATGGATTGGAAACCATCTTGGTGTGTTGAGCACATTTATCTATGTGTTCCACTCATATTTATTCTATAGTGGGCTCACAACCGTAACATAAGTGTGCAGATTCAACAAAATATTTAGATGAATATCTATATTTAAGTCTAGAGGATCCTATTAGTATGAGACTAGTGCTTTAATTGTTGATGGTTAATGGGAATGGATAAATCAATTAGTATTTTTCTATAACAATCTAATCATTCATGTGGCTTTAATGTAAATATGTAGGTTTTTTTATATGTTATATACATTGATTTTTTGGTGTGTGTTCAATGCCAATAATGCATGAAATTTTTTTGAAGGGTCCATAACATGTCACTATTATGGAGTTAAAATTTTGGATAGATCTGATCCTTGTAAAGTACCTCACATTGTGATCAATGTTGTGCATGGTGATTATGTGAACTTGTTGTAATCTGGTTAATAAAACATACTTGTTTGATTCTAGAACTATTTTCATTGGCCATTAAATTTATAATTAGAAAATAATCTCTATTTTTATAAGTCTTAAATTTTATGTAAAAATTAGAGTTATGACAGTTTGAAAAGGTTTTATTCACTCATGTCATGATATAAATTATGAACCAAAGATTTATATCAATTGATGAAGTGATGGACATATTTTTTAGGTAATTTCTTGCCATTAACAAAGTTCCAAGAATATTTTTGGGAATGTCATGATATTGCAATTATTTAACTGAACCATTGACTAGGTCTTTTAGTTTTTTAATCGAATGGGTTGGGAGTTTATTATACCATTCTAATGCATCTCTAACTAGAGTTTTGACCAGAATCTTGGTAGTTGCATAAGTATTGGATTGAATCCATTTTTTATAGGTTTCCAAATGTCATAAGGTGAGGAGTAGGTTGGTAGTACCATCATAACTTATGGTTGGAGAGACAGCTCCAATGTTCATGGAAATGATATAGGGAGCTAGAGATTTATTTTGGAGTAAGCATATTGTTGTGAAAAGAAGGTTTGGGAATAGGGTTCCCATTAGCATCCGAAAGGGGATGAAGTGTTGAATGTTAAGTAGGTTACTTCCAAATAACTTTTCAAGGTTTATTATCCATTTACAAAAGATATTTTTGCATTTTTATTAGTTTTCTATTGGTATCTTGAAGCAAGGACATGTGCACTATCAATAGGATGATTTTGAGTAGTATTATTTCTTGCATTATTGATAGTAAGAGGATTTTTAGGATAAGGATTGATAGGAAGAGAACTAATAAAGTTGTATTTTTTAAGTCTTATAACCTTATTCAGAGTATAAATGAATTTTGAGGCAAGATCTTTGATATATTGATCAGGTTTTTTTAAATCATTATCATAAGAGATTGAAACCATGTTGCATTAGATATAAAGAGATTGAGATTAATAAAAATTTCACCATAAGGAGTTTCCTTCAATGGTGTGTATATGAGGTATAAAGGAGCTACCCATAAATAATCTGAATGGTTGAGGCTTTCTATAAAATCCATAAGAGGAGACATTAAAAATGATGGATAAGCTAAGAAGTTGGAAAAGAAAATGAAAACATGAAGATAATCAAACACAATGGTAGAATAAAATTCATGTTAGGTTCATTAGAATGTAATAATAGTGAATTTGATCTAATGAGAGAGAGGAATTTGGTAAGCAAATGATACTTGAAAAACTAATAATGCTATGAAGCTAGGAAAATAAAAATGTGAAAATAACCCAAGTAAGATTCATGTCGGGTTCACTAGAATATATGCACATTGAATATGGTCAAAAATATAAATATCCTCTAATATAATAAAAGATAATATATATATATCCAACATAGTATGTTGTGTTTCAAAGAGATACATAGCTATAAACAAGAGTTGTTTATAAAAATGGGGACCAAGGATATAATTAGACATCTTATGCAAAATTTTGACAAACAAAGAAAATATTGATCCAAGATTTAAAAGGGGTAAACTAAAAATAGATAAATGCCATTAGGCACTAAAAAATATGTATTTAAACTAAATATTTTAAACAAGAGGTATCTATCTAAGATTATGATTGTATACACAACATTTTTAAAAATTATCATTTACTAACGCTTTCTCTCTTATAGCAACCTGTTGAGTTTTAATCTCTCTAAGTGCATGCCTTAAAGGGTGCACCGAGAAAGGGATGGGTAGATCAATGGTGCTTCATGAGAGACATTTTTTTTTATTATCTATCATACCTATATCCAATATACTTTTCCCAGACTCAATCCCTTAAGCAATCTACCTCCTAATAATAGCCCCTAACTAAATCAAGCCCTATCTTTTTTGACTATATTAGCCCAGGTTGATATAGTATATTATGCATCCCACAAAAATTCAAACTAGGTCAACCTAGGTTAACATAGTTCAAAATTCACATTGCAAGCTTCACAACTAAGTTGGCCCAGGTTGACCTAGTTTGAAGATAAATGATAACTTTTAAACTATGTCAAGGTGGGTCAATATTATCGAATAGAATTATATAAAGGGTTAAGATCACCTATCACTAAAAATATAAGCCCCATTTCAATCCAATAGAGATTAAAATTCATTTTTCACACTATTATTACTCACATTCTGCTTAAGTTTACATTTGGAGAAGCCATTCACAGATTTTACCCCAAGGAAAAAGCTTGTCTTGTGGAGTCTTGGATGTAATATCAGGAGTCCTTTTAGTCTAGATCTTGATTAAACCATTTTGATCTTAATAACCACAAAAATATCTTACAAATCACCATTGGCCAAGGGAGAGATTAAGACTCAACAAGGTCTATCCAAAGTAATTATTTATAACCCTAGCTCTTTCATTTGATAGATAGATATTGCATAATTAATAGCTTGAATGTATAACTACTTGTTTGAATATCCTCTACACTTAAACTTAGTGTTGTTATAGTGTTTTCCAAACTTGTAATTTCCCACTTTAGGTAACCCAAGCCCCCAATTACCTACTATGATTCCTTACCCTTTTTTAGTTAATCATCACCCTTTATTTGTATTTTTAGCTTGGTAATGTTATATTAAATTAAAATTAGAAGACCTAATTAGTGTTATTATATTATATTTATTTCCTAGAGGCTTTGGAACCCTCTCCACTGATGTTTTGTTATAAGTGATCCTTTAGCTAGCTTTAACGGATCCATTTTGTCATTTCTTGATATAACTAAATACCAACAGGTTCTATTCAATTTACCATCTCTAAGTATGGATCTCTTAAATATGATAAGTTTCAAGATAATCATAACTTGTTACATACATTCTACTAAACCTGATGTGAACTAACCATTGTTTTTATCCTTCAACAAACTATAACAATGTAGGTCAATACAATTTTATTTCTCTATATTTTTTAGTAGTCTACATTAACATAGGTTAATGCAGTATAACTTTTGCGTATTTTTAGGAAAAACTAAATTGATTTAAGCTAATATCATTTTAATTCCTTATATTTTTCAATAGGATACATCGATGCACAATCTAGTTTAATTTTTTTACATTTTTCAGTTAGCCAACTATATCAACCAAGCCCAATTTAGTTTTATTTATCTATTTTATTTTTTAGTCTTTTCTACAAACTATATCGACTCATGTCAATCTAGTCTAATTTTTGTGTCTTTTATAGGAGAATACATTGATTAAGGTTGATACGGTGTTAATTCTATGTTTTTTCAGTGGGTTAATTTGACACAAGAAATCCAATTTCACACTCAAATCTCATTATTTCCAATTAGCCTACTACATTGACCAAGGCTAATCTAATTCTATATTCCAATTAATTCTATGCCCTACTATATCAACCTAGTCTGATAAATTTTTAGTTTGTATTCAATTCTATTAAGCACATTCTACAACAAATTATTTTATCAAAATTAAGTTTTTATAGACAACTATATCGACCTAGGCCGATATATTTATAAATTCATTTTTTCATGTCAAATTATATCAACCCTGGTTGATACAATTTTATGTATGCATTTATTTTAAATAAACTATATCGACCTTGTCTCATATAATTTACACTATTTGTACTCTCTAAACAAACTACATTGGTATGCACTGATTTAATTTGGTATGTTCTCATTCTCAACATAAGTAAGGTAAATTGATTTTCCTTTTTATAATTAATCGAACATTTACTTTCAATTTATTGTCTATTTATTTTCATTCATTAAAGGTTTTTAATTAATTTTTGACATTGATTTTTGTCTTTTATTTTCAATTTGTTTGGTTTTCCCTAAAAATTGTGTTCCAGTAGATTTCAAACTACTTAGCTACTATCATGAATGGCTACATGATTCTTTGTTTATAATACTTATCTATTTTTTACACACATGGTGGCATGTGGGGCTTTCCCCAATACTCATATCCAAAGTATAGATTTAAACAAATAATTTAGATTTCACATTCCTCATAATATTTATAAAATGTTCAGTATTTCCCATTTTTATTCAACCTTAGGAAGTCAACCATCTATTAATTTTGTAGTGCACTAGTTAGTAGTTAGCATTGGGAAGTTACTCTTAGCTTACCCTTGAAATTGGGTTTAGTGGGCTATGAAAATGGTACTTCCTCCATAGTCGATGCTCTAAAATATTGAGATGACACCATTCAATGGATAAGAATATTTGAGATCCTAAAAATTAGTTGCATCCTTTTAGTACATCTATCTGATCTTATTTTCAGATAAATAGTTAGTAAAAAGAGTTCAAAATTCTATATTTTTTATTGTTGTTGTATTGTGTATTTTAGACTATATCAGCTAGCATTGATATAGTTATGTGTTGTGTGTTCCAACTACATCATCCAACACCAGTATAGTTATTTGTGTGTGAATAGAATACATTAACCAAGTTTAATATAGTCTATTGAGTTTGCTTTCCTTTTGTCTCTTCCTATCAGATAGTATTACCCATGAGTTACGTAATTTATTAAAAATACTGATATTTTTCCAAGATCTAACTACATTGACCAAGATTGATATAGTTTATCCTTCATATCTTTTGTCTATGTAATTACATCGACCAACCTCAATATAGTAAATTTTCTATTTCCAATCATTGTACCTTTTACTGACAACATCGACCAGACTCAATATAGTTTATCCTTCACATTTTTATATTTGTGTAACTACATCAAATAGGATTGTAATCACACATTTTTATGTTCTTGACACTGTTAATTTTTTTCAAACTTAACTACATTGACCAGGCTTGATATAATTCTTTCAATTTTTGTCTATGTAACTACATCGACCAAGCTTGATATACTACATTTTATGCTCACTATTGTTTATCACTATACTCTTTATTGACTACATCAACCAAGCTGGATATAGTTTGGTATTCACATTTTTTCTACAAAACTACTTCAACCATAGTCAAACTAATAGATTTTTTACCTATACTGACTTATCCAATAACATTCCTTTCCTATAATCAATCACCTGCCCCATAAATTATATAATCCACTTCAACATCATGAAATCATGTATTAGAATCTTTCTTGATAGTCTTAACCCATTTATATTTTACATGGGTTATTCTTTCCTTCTTATTTTGTCTACCAATAAATATCACCCTTCATGGTGCAATTATTCCCAATAATAATTTAGATCTATCGAATGTAACATGGTTCAAATTTCTCAAAATAATGATCTAGATCATTTTCATATCTTCGAAAGCCTAGATGATAATACCATTTACACTCCTAACATGAATGGTACTTTGTTGAAACTTTCTTACTTCACCATTGGAGTAATTGATACTAACCTATGAAAAACTTCTCTAGGGAATTCTCCTATATCTAATTGAGGTAATGCTCCTCCTACCAATATAGGGACTCCATCCCCTCCTAATAATCAAAATTCACCTTTTGATACAACCCAAATTCTTGCAAAAATGATTCAAAAAATAAATGTTATGCAAATAATTAATAGCTCCCAAATGCTCCAAATGCAAAATCATATCTTAAAAATGTAAATTCAACCTCCCATCATCTTGCCTCAACATGGTCAAAAATAATTCCTCCTCCTCTCTGAGATGCCAATGGGAACATCATTTATCAACCTATTAGGCATAACCAAATGCTTCAACATCTTCAAAATAACCTTTTAGCTCCCTTTATTATATCTATAGATATCAAAATCATTTATCCAACTATTACATATGATGAGACTAAGGTTCTATCTATTTTCCTTAAATATTTTGGTAGTCTTTACAAAAAATGGGTCCAAACAAATATCTTCGCTACTACTAAACTTATTGTCAAAATATTTGTGAGAAATGCTCTAGAATGGTATAACCAACTCCCTCAACATTTCATTTTAAAACTAGAATATTTAGTCAATGTTATAGTTAAAGTATTTCAACACATGACCTTATTGAAAATAGCCTCAACCATTTCATCAATACTAAGCAATTACTTAACTAATTTACTCCCACCTTTACCAAATGATGTCAATTATTAGCTCATAAAGTAGATCATAACATGAGTGATGATAATATTTTTAAACTCTTCATCACTAACCTTAAACCTTTCCTTCAATAAAAGGTTCAAATTTTTTCTCCCAAAACTCTATAATATGCTTTTGATTAGGCCAAAAGATAGGATTTTATCATGACTCAATTTGAACCTTCTCATAGTCTCATCAAGTATTATTTCCAAACTTCAACTAATGCAATAACCATTACCTATTCTAATTCTAAGCCTCTTCAAACTAAAATAGGAAAAAATCAATCAAATATTCAACTCCCTACCACCCACCCTTGAATGTTTTGGAAATGAGGAAGTTATTACCTCCATACAAAACTTTCATTCACAGTACCAACACTCCTCCCTCATTATATGATCATAAAAAAAAAATTTAGTTCCACATCAATGTTGGTCATTCTCATGAAACATGTAGTGCTCTTACAAAATTCATAGTTTCATTCATGTTAGGATATGTTTTCGATCATGATACTATTATCAATCCTCATCGTAAGGAGTACCTTAAAGCTTCTCAAAAGAGAAATTATTTCAAATCTAATAATCAAAAATCTCAAAAATTATTTTTCAATATACAACATCCAAATGAAAATATTTGTGTTATTAATGCTAACCATGATCAATATTATAGTAATTCTCAGTATGTGAACATAACTAAACTCAATTATCATTTTAATCCCACTCATAAATACCTTGTCATCAAACCTAAGAATCCCTCCATTGAGGAAAAACTTCGTATAGATACCACAACTATTCTTCCATCATCTTCAGAACCAACCACTAGTGATGAGTTGTCCCCACCCGTGGAACCTCAACTAGTTCCTCCATTACTACTTAACATAAACATCATGTTAATTCCTCTGCCAAACCTCATTAGAATTTTCTAGATGAACTTAACTCTATGCCTTGAAAACTTACACTCATGGAATTAGTCATAACTTCTCCCTATCATTGTAAGTTCCTTATGCAACAAAAGCAAGACATTAAGGACCCCTCATCTAATTATTTTGAGATACCTAATTTATCTTTTGATGGTCCCCCACCCACAAAAATTTATGTTATTAAAATGATTTATTCTTCCATGAAACACACCATGGGATTTCTTGAAGATGATATGATTAATGATGAAATTCTTTTTTGAGCTATTGATCCATCATTCTTTTTAAAATTGGAATTTATTAATACCTTAATTATAAAAGTCTTAGTAGATGAAGGTTTTGATTACTAATGTTACCTCTCTTTTGCTCATCCAATAAATTAGATACTCCAAATAAAACCTTAAACAAACTCACCTTACTTTCCATGTATTTGATAAAACTAACCAAAAACCAATTGGTTGTATTTGGCCTCCCCTTATAATTAAACCCAAAATAATTCAAACTAAACTTATGGTCATAGATCTTCATTTAAATTATAACATGATTTTAGTACATACATGAACTCATCACATGTGATTTATTATCTTACAGTAGTAAATGTCTCAAATTTATCTATAATGGTAAACATTTATAAACATGAAGTAGATCCAAACCCTTAGAGAATCCAACTTCCAAATCCTAAATCTCAATACCTCATTCCTACAATCGTTCATATTAATAGTCCTCCTCTGGTTGAATTCATCAACATGCATTCTAATTTACATGTCACTCTTGATGATTCTAATTATGATAAACCTAATGGATTACAAACCATTTTTAATACCAATCAATTACCCCTTATATAGTGTAATGTATTCCTCCTTCTCTACTTCCACATGATCACACCATTCCTTTAATTGATGATATTTATGATAGACCTCACCCATGCAATGCATATGAAGCATATTACATAGAAGATGATTTCACTTATAATGAATATGGAGCATAAAAACTCTTTGAAGATAATTTATCCATGTCTCCTCATAGCTTCAGTAATGTAAATACATCCACTACCAATATCCCTATTGAAACTGATGCATGTATTCTTTCTCCATCTTATGATGATTCCTATATTATGGCTCAAGCCCAATCATGAGGCTTGGATGTAATGAATTATAAAAATACCTTAGATAAAATTCGTGCCTTTTTATACATGTAAAATTAACATTTAAGCTAAAATCATGCACTTGTGGCCACTCTTTTACACACTTAGCTCTAGACCTATCTTAGGGCTTCTTTTGATCACTTTCAACCACCTTACACACTCTTTTAAGCTGATATATGGACCCTGAATGAACTTAGCCCTATCCTTATCAATTTTAGACACCTTTTAAGCCTTACCTAACACTCAACATGATGAAATCACCCATTGTAAAAGAACACCCTAGGGGACTATAGCGCATCACTCTAGTGTCCTTCTCCCTTATCCTGTCTTCCCAAAAAAAAATGGCTAATTTACCAAATTGAAAACTATATGAAATTCAGCCCATGTCCCTAATGATTCCCACTCAAAGTATTTTCAATGATATGAATATATAAACACTTCTCAAACCATTTCACAAAGGAGGGGCTTCCACATAGAAAAGCACCAGAATCACACTTGTACATTGAGAGCAAAATATCTATTTCTCTTAATTCTAATTGCATATAGCCCTAATATCCTAGAGCTCAAGTATGAATACATTTTACATGTCACAAGTCACAGTTAAGGCACTTAATCACATTAGTATTATACCAAAATCTATCACATTATAGTAGTTATTCACACATCACTGTAGCATGGGAGAACTATATGAAGTTTGATCTATATTCAGAGTATTAGTATGTAGGCATCACTCAACACATGGGGTGCTGAGGTCTCACCCAAATTCAACCATTGACCCTTTTTTATCCATTAATTTTCATTGGTCTTCTCATGTCAATGATCTAGGGGTTTTAAAGGAAAATCAATTATACAGTGGCCTCCACAAGTGATTGTAAGGTCCTGCACTAGATACAAGCTCTATAGATGAGGGCACAAAGAACCTAAAAACCTTGATTTCCTCACTACAAGTGGATAGGGGTGCCATAAGATGGATAGGATTGAAATTCATGTAGTGTCCTCTTATTATCACTTATTTCTAAGCCTAGATCCATTTCTAGAATCCTAATTCTAGTCACCAGAACTCTCTGGACAACAAGTTTAAGATCATGATTCCTCTCAGATGCACAATTTCCATCTAAGTCTTTTTTTCCTCCTTGAAATTTTAATATTCTTAGTAATCTTCCAAAGTAAAATAGTTTTAAATTATTTAATGTTATCATTATTTTATTAGTCTCTTAATTTTGCATGGTAGTGTTGTCATCTAGGGTTTTTACAAATTTGATTAAACATATTGGTGAACCTGTCTCCTATTCAAATGTTGCCAAAGCCTAACCATAGATGTTTATAGGGTTTGTATCCTTATTTTCCCTATTTTTAGTGGTTGTGTTAAGATTTTTATATCTGATATATTATGTTATAGTATCAATCTTTCAAGTTTCAGTGTCATATTTTATGGATAATAAATAATATCTTCCTCCTCCTCCTAACCTCCAAGAGGGTGATAGATACTTTTCCTATAACCAAGGGCATCCTAGAAAAAAATAGCAGACAAAAATGTAGCAGTAAATAATGTAGTGGTAAAAATGTAGCATGATAAAACATCATAAGCACAAAAGGCAGTGAAGAAAAAACATAACGGTATTGGTAATGTCATGAAGATGACATAACTTTTAACTAAAATTCCAAACTCATGAAATTAAATTTTCCTCCATTATTTTGCTTTTAAATTTGATGCATTACTTTTCCAATATGAAATGTTAAGTACTATCACCAAAATGAACTAGAAAAAAAATAAAAAATGTGATAATCACTAAAATGTCCCAATTATGCTCTTCACAACATTTTTACGACATTATTAATACCACTACATTTTTCCTCATGACATTTTTACTGCTATGTTTTTAAGCACTCCATTTTTCTTTGATATATTATCACATAGATCCTAACCAAGTCATGATATCACTACCCCAATAGGTTGAGTATCCCATCCTATAGTGTCAAATTATGGTAACCAACCTATCATTTCTCAAACCCCTACACCTCTCACATCTCCTCTTTAGGGTGTATGTATGCATGTTCAATTTGAAGCACCTAGGGTTTGTGTTAGTGAGGATTTAAAGGATCAAATCATCACTATGGGAAAGTTAATATCATAATTACATAATAAAAATGAGTTTTTAGGTGCAAAGATCATATTATTGGCAAATAAGATCACATGTGCAAATTCTCCATAATATGTTAGTGTTAATCATATATGTGCATCTTCATCTAGAAAAGTTGTGTCTAACAAAGTGTCATATCAAAATGAGAAATTAAAACAAAATATATCTACAAGCAGTAATTCAAAAAGTATAGAAAGGTATAATAAGATTTTAAGTGAGATTATAAGGTAAATTATTCGAAATAAATTGATCAAACTACCTCCTTTGCATCCTCTAAGAAGATCGAAATACTATTATACATACCATGAAATGCATGGGCATTATACAGATCATTGTTTACAACTAAACAATAAAACACAAAAGATAATTCATATTGGTGATCCTATAAGTGATACATCAATCAAATAACCCAAATGGAACAAGAGAGTACAAAAAATGGAAAAATCTTAAATAATACAAAAGTGGTTACCAAAGGACAAATCAAAGCAATAAAAGGTTCAAAAATCATAGTTAGAATAACAAAAGTTTCATCAAGCTAAGTTAGAGCAAGAAATAACACAAAAATCACAATATAAAAATAAAAATAAAATAAAAATCAAAGGGAATCCTGAATAGTTGGCAAAACAAAGGTTACAACAAGAAAAAGTGCATTACTAAAATAAAAGTTGTCAAATCAAATTCAAGATAAGCAAAAATACATTCTTAAAATTGGTTTTCTAACAAAGGAGTCTCCAAAGCATGAAATACCTAAAAAATATACAATTCTAAATGTGGTTCTAAAGGAGTCAACTAAAAAGAGTTTAACATTTCTAGATCCTTTGATTCTCAACCCATAATAGATGGCATGCAATGTACCAATATGGTGATCAATAACACTATTGAAATGAATGTTTGTAGCATGACACTCTTACAATTTCTTGGATATTATAAGGAATATTTGAGTAAGATTACTTTATCTAAATATTCATTGGGTCCATTGAGCTACTTTACACCGTTGGGTTGTTAGCAGAGGTTCTTAGAAAACCCTTCAAAACATGCTAATATAAGGATAACTTGTGTAAGAAGTGACAAAAATAAACAACATATTATAAGTTAGACTAAATATATTCATTAAAAGGAAAAGTAGAGATTTTATGCTAAGAAATATAGACTTATTAGAATCAGAACAATCAATATGAACTATATGATTAACAAATTTAATCAAATGGAGTATTTGTTATGCACAAACAAAATAAAATATACATAGGAAAATCATTTCAATATGATATATTAATCTCTATCACATCAAAACCATATCCAAATAAAATTGAGCACTATAAAGAGTTCTAAAAAGTGTTGTTACTTCATATTCCAACCTTTTGTTATGCCCAAATGAATGACTCTTCATTTTGTAAAGTCTATTGATATGTTCATAAAGGTTGAGTATATACAAAAACCTATTCAAAAGACAAAATAGTGCAAGTCACACATGTGTCCAAATACATTCTATGATTTTGGTAGCCATGTTCTACTCTTAACACTTTCCTAGACTTAAACAGTTGTCTCATCTTGAGACAAAGTCACAGTAAGTTATTCTAATTTAAATCTTGACAATTTTGATTGAGCTAAGGAACTGAACTAGAAAAAAGAGTTATGGTTATCAATCCAGGTCTTGTTTATCAATTTTTATCCTTTTCAAACTACTTAGCCACCCTTTCAAATTTTTAACTAAGTAGCATACTATCCTACCACCCATGCATGTTTTCAATTATACTAGCCTAACCAAGTATCCACCTTTTAGGGGTTTTCAACCATACTAGCCCCACTCTTAATACTTAAGGTCATCCTACATAATTATGTAAAAATTTGTGAAAACTACAAAATTTTAAATGTGTAGTATATATTGAGTAGGTGATGCCATGATTTGAGTTGTTTGTAGATAAGGTTATTCTGATGATGGTTCTAATTGAGCTACAGATGAAGCACTTGGTTTTGTAGAATCCATTAGTGAAAGTTGTGTTGGCTATTGGATTACTAGATGCAAACTTGTGGTAGTCTTCCTCTGCAAGATCACTTGTTGTATCTATTTTAGAGAGATGAATTGAGGCTTGGCAACATGTTCTAAAATTAAATGATCAAGTTGGGATAAATATTTATTAAGCATTTTTTAATCAGTAAACATTTCCCATACCATAGTGAGCAATGTACATATCGGTACTTGAATCATCATCATATTCTAAATATCATCATCTTTTGTAGTGGTGATGAGTGCCCTAGAATTTAACACTTTAATCTAGATCTCTTGGGACTGCTCCTCCAACTGATCTACATGCCTTTACATTTAAATGCTATAAAATGAACTGTGCAAACTCTCATTTTTCTAGGTCTATAATTTTTACATGACATTATCCATTAAATCAAACAACTATTTAAGTATGTTGTTCATTTATTTAGAGGTATACAAATGATCTTCCATCAGATCTTTATCTTTATTTGCCCTATCAAACTCTATCTTGGCTTCATACAGTGAGTTAAGTTATTTTTTTAATTCAACATGCCCTATACAATCTATTTATCTTGGAGTGTATTTATATCCATAACTTGTTCATATTATTCCAAGAGCTCACATATTTCCTTTATTTCTAATTTTATGTTCTGCCCTTGAGCTCAAAGTGATTGCATCTTGTCCATATCTAGCCAGTCTTTTGTTAGCTATAACAATAGCAATGAGAACTACTTTTCTTCAAACATAACTTGGTCACCTAGGACTTGAGTGACTAGTGTAGGGTATTTGTTGTCAATGAGATAGCGTGCATTGGTGAACTAAAGGTTTAGATATGCATTATCCTCTCACATCTACAAGACTTCTTATTCCAATTCTAAATCCTTTTGCACTATTGATTCTTGAAAAGTAGTTGTACCTTCAATCTATTTTGTGAGTGGTAACTAGGAAACATCCAAATATGATTTTTGCATTATTTAGCTAGATCCATATATGATGTCATAGTCACATAGGGCATTTCATGATCTATGTCAAATGAAAATAAAATATTTTGCACTGGGTGGATGATGTGGGAATATCCCATAGCCATTGGCTAGTTATTTGAGGTCTAAGTTGAGAGGCCTACTACACACCTCCTAGAGAATCTTCTGAGCCTAAGAGTTATTTTCAAAAGTGTTATCATTAATTTCATAGGTAATGACAAAGTGGTAATGTCATTGATGAAGTGATCCATGTGGTTTGAGTTGTCTTGATCAATGGAGAATGATATGATAGGCTTATAAGATATTATCAAGTGTAGTGAGATGATTTTTAAGCTATAGGAGTGGTCTTGTAGAATCTCAAGGTGTTTTGGTAACAAGGAAGCTTGAAGAGAGGTCATTATTTAGGCATGGTCATGACTTGTTGAGGCAAGAAGCATGTTACCTATGTGAACATTGATGGAATCTTGAGAATCATGGCATAAGTGAATTTGATATGTGAATGAGGTTTTGAGAGCATATGTAGTGGTGATAATGTGATACTTCAAACCTAAATTGACTTGCAATTAAAGGCCTTATATGTCAAGACACCTAGTGAGGTTCAAATGAAGTGTCAAAGTGAGTTGTAAAGATGGTAGATAACATGTAAACATTGAATGAGATTTAACTAGGTGATTCAAAGGTTTTGACCAAGTTTTAGGTCCTAAGGAGGAATACAAATCAAGAAACAATGTTGGAAGGTTTTATATGCATGTAGAGTGAAGGTTTGAAAGCCTGAGAAGGAATTTCATATGCTCATTGGCACATGTAGAGTTTGCATGGTGATCTGAACCATTTCGGTTATTTGGGGAAGGATCCTAATAATATTTTAGAAGCATTTTACAGAGAAACCAAGCCCTCAACTTTATAAACAAAAGAAGGCAAGGGGGTTTTTGTGCCTACAAACCTTCATAGTGGAGTGATTGGAAAGATGTGAATGGTTTTGGCCTAGAATGGATTTTTTGATCAATGTTTATGATTTTATGTTGTATAAGACTCTTATAGATACCTCCAGGTGGTAGTGGTGTGTCAGGGCAGTGAGTAAAAGGTATTAAAAAGTGTTTGTTTCTAGAGAATTTATTGTTACAAGAAAGGTTGACTAAGTCAACACATCTAAGTTAATGGAGTTTTAAGGCCAAGACTTGTTATTGATGTCCATAAATTTATTTTTTATATAAATAGTCTTTGTTTCAATCATTTTTGTCAATTAAAATATCATATCGCCATATTACAAATAGTGAAAATAGTGAAGGAAACTAGGCTTGAGTGAGAACTTGTTTAGGGATGAGTTTTGGGTGACTATGGATGGATAAAATTATTTGAGGTATTTTTTTGATACATATGCCTCATTTTACCTTGGTTGGTAAGTTTTTTGGTTCTCATAAATAGGCTATAAGGTGTTCACAAAGTGACTTGTCTAAGTAACATGAATTGTGAAGGTGTGTATTCTAGAAGTTGATCCATATGTTCCTAATATGATATTAAACATACATAACTTTGTGATTTGATTTGATACTATGATTTTTAAGAATAAAATTCATTCATTTAAATATCAAGGAAATGTCTGCACAAGTTTTGGATGTCATGTTCAATATATGACTATGTTTTGGTCCAGTTTGATTACTTCAGGTATGCTAGGTGAGATGAAATGTTTAAGGTCCCCTGATAAGAGGTGTTGCATAAAATGGAAATATTTTTGTGTTTTGAGACATAAAATTACCATAAAATATTTATGGGAGTTGAATATACATGTTAAGTTATTGAACCATGAAAACCAAAATGGCTTGTATAGCTATGTATGCAAAGTGTGAGAGTGGTCTGAGGGATTGGTCTGTTGGACCAATTATTGATGCCAAGAAAAGAGATATAACTGATGGATAATCATATATATATATCTTGAAAGAACCATTGATGTGGATTATATTTTATAAAATTTCCATTTCAATTGTTAAACATGAACTTTTTCATGACAGTGTTTTTGTGATATAGGTAGTTTCTGAGTGATCACTTTGCATAAGTGAGTCAAAAGTGTTTTTGGATGATTTGAAGAATAAAATGAGTATGAAGACATTTTATAAGTATAAAAGTTTCATAATAATTCATTTTAAGTCATATTTTATCCTTTATAATGTATGAGAGAGTCAAGATGCTTGACTATACTTTAACTGTGTTTGACCAGAACTAAGTGATCCTGTTGCAGAGGTGGTTTTGGATGCTTGGATCCTAAGTGAAGGTGTCAAATGGAAATGGATAAGTTTTTAAAGTCATAAATTATCTATTTTTGTGTCTTTTCAAGTAATTTTTTTTATAAAAGTGATTGTATGCTTCAATTCTATATGACAGACTTTCAGGCAGTTACAAGGCCTAATGGTGAGTAGGCTAAATGACTTGGTTCAAGATGTGAGTTGGTGTTACATGAGGTATGGACCCATGTGGGAGTTATAAAGGATATATTTTAATATTTTTTTATGTGTCTCATAATTTTTTTATGGAAAAATGTGTTCCAAGGGGTCACAAGTGTGACGTGTGGGTGTGAAGGGTTAATTCCATTAGGTCTCTTTTAGGCCTAATTGAGTTTTAGCCTCTATGGATTATAACAGACCTATGTAGTGTTTGGTTTTCATATTTAATGTATGTATATAGATATTTTAAGTGTGATACAATTGGGTTAAGTATCTTATCTGACCAACATGGGTTAGATGAAGTGTGTGTTATAAAGGCAAGGCCTAATTGGCCTATCTGGACTAGTTGAGTGTAAGAAGAATTAAGCGAAGAAAATAGCTCATTTAAGGAGTAGAGGAAGGTAATTGGGGATCATAAAATGGTGAATAATATCATTAATACATATTTAGTTAGTTTTATGTAGGTGGATACACGTGTTGATGGACCTAATGAGCCTAGAAGAGGCATATTGAACGAGTAAGCCCTAGAGGTTGTTTGAGTG
The DNA here is from genome assembly GCA_037957365.1 of Torreya grandis. Lineage (NCBI taxonomy): Eukaryota > Viridiplantae > Streptophyta > Pinopsida > Cupressales > Taxaceae > Torreya > Torreya grandis. Next base: position 5,893,314 of record JARHVA010000164.1, on the reverse strand, counting down.
AGAGTGAAGAGGAAATAGTGAAAACAAAGGAGGTCATCATCAGTTGAAGAGTTATAAAAAAAGTGTTAAATAATAACATATATTCAATGTATCTAATTTTTTTCTTGGTTTCCTAGGGGGTTGGATCCTCCTTGCAAGTTGGAGCTTGTAGAAGACTAGTTAGGTGGGTGCTCAAGTAGGTAGGGGTTGGAGCTCCTTGTGAAGTGGGTGCTTCACTAAATGTTGAATATTTTCATTATAGGAAAATATTACATGTGCATTGTTCATTTTTTTAATCCCCCAAGAGGGTTTCCCACACAATCTCTCATGTTATCTTGTGATGTGTTTATATGGTTGTTTCTTTATGCATTGTTTGATCTTACCTGAATGTATGCTTCATAGAATGGTAAATGGAATTGAATATACATTTTTGTGAAAATTATTCAACCCACACCCCATCTTAGTATATAATTCCAATAATTGGTATCATATCAAGTCCTCAAAAATAATTTTAACAGCTTGAAGGTGATCCTTGAAACTCAAAATGGCAAAGCAACTAAGGAAAGAGAATCAAGAGTTGAAGTCTATGATTAAGGGTCTTGAAGAAAAAATTTATACTCTAAATAATTACATGAATAAAGATGATAAAAATTATTATAATATAATCAAGGATCTTAAGGATCAGTTAGTTATTGCAAATGCAATCTTAAATTCAAGATAAGAAGAGTCAAAATAGCTCAAGACAATTTTGGAAGATGTTAGAGTCAAATTGAGCAAGACTTAAGGAGTTGAAAAAGTTAAAATTCCAAGAATATAAAACAAAAAAAAGGACATGATAAACATAATAAGGTTAATGATACAAAAAAATGCTTCAATATATGCTAACTCATTTCATGGTCACAGTTTTTCATGGAATAATTATGGTCATAAAGTAAGTGTAAGAAAACACTTAACAATGAACTCAACTATGGAAGGAGAACCATTTGGTCAAATAAAAGTCCCAATTCACATCAGTAAAAATGTATGATCAATTTTATTATTAATTTTGTCATAAATATGGTCATACTACTAAATCTTTTGGAATAAAGAGATCATCAAGGTATGTCAAAGGGCATGTAGTCTGTAGAAGGTATGAGAAGGGCCAAACTTAGGTTTAGAGACCTAAGACAGTAAGGATTGAGTCTAAGAGTGAGAATAGATTGCATGCCATGTTTGATTAATAATCTATTCTTGAGGTACCTATAAATCAAATAAAACAAGCTACTGTAGTTGAGCAAGATTCCTATAAAGAGCATTTTTTATCATCTTCTAACGATGATGTTTTGAAGTTCAAGATGGATACTCAAAAAGGTATGCAAAAGGTATATGATTTTTATTAGATATAAGAGAAGAAGGAAGATGTTGAATCCAAATAGGATACCAAGTATATGGATTTTTAAATCAAGAAGAGGATCAAGAGGTTCAAAGAAGAATTTGAGGACTGGGGGTCTCCTAGTTTCACATTGTTTTGATATCTACATAGGTAAAAGTGTCTCTATCTAAGCTTCATAGAGGCATTCATTATGAAAGGAAGTGAGTGATGGTTGATCAAGGTCTTGTGATGTTTCAATGAGTGATATGGCTTGTTTTTGGTGCCTTTTAAGTGATCTCAAATGTTTTGAAAGTAATCATTAGTCCTTTAGCATCACAAGTTTCTTGTGATATTGAAGAGAAGTCTATAGAGGTATTCATTAAGGATGTGTCTTGACTTGCTTTGGTTCTTTGATGTTATGGTGATCTCATAAGGTAATAAAAGGATAAGTTGTGTTTTTTAAAGTGCCATGAAGATATTTAGAGGTCTGAAGGTGATTGAAGGTCTATGTACTTCATAACAGGGTATTAACTTTGTATAGACAATGTTTGAAGAGTTGTTCCTTGAAGAGTTCTATGAGAAGCTTTGGTGTCCTTTATGGATGGAGATGACCTTTAGGTCATAGATGATCAATTTTTATGATTTTTGGTTCCTATTTGCATATTATGAAGGATTCAAAAGAGTATCAAAATATTTTCAAAGTGAATGAGGTCTCACAGACCTATTTTGACTATATGATAGCCAAGAAGGTGTCTTATAATGGTTTGAGCCATGATGGATTGTGAAGTTAGAAGAGAATTTTTTTGATGGCATGAGAATTATATGGAGTTGTTTGCATATATCGCTGTATGAGGTGACCTGTTGAAGATGCCTTGAACTATGTCAAGCTCTAATGACTTGAGGAATCTAATTGAGGACTGTGGATATTTTATAAGGTAAGAAAATGAATCTTATATCTATTGTAAATAAGTTGATTTATGGTTTCAAAAAAATTTATCCAGGTGGAGTATGGAGTTAGGGGGAGCTAACTAAAATGGCTTGAGAATATTGAAAACAAGCATACTTGAACAAACGGGGAGCATATGTGAAATTTCCTAGTCATGATAGATATATGGAGAAGTTTGTTATAGATGTGAAATCAAGACACAAGTCACAAAAAGTTGATATGATGACTTGATCAAACCAATACATAATTTTGAAAATGTATTAAATCTTCATGCATGAGCAAAGGGAGCTTGTGAGCTATATAAGTAAACATTCCAAGGTTAAAGTAAGAAAGAGTGAGTGAGAGTCCAAAGATAAGCATCCCAGTAAAGGAACAATAAGGTATAGGTTTGGTACATGAAGAAGATGATCAAGATGTGTATATCAAAGGGGGATCAATTGCTCATCCATGTGCATGAATGGTAGGTGAGTATCTTGACCACCTAAAGTATATTTGAATGCGTACATGATGTTAGGTAGAGATTAGCTATTGTTTAGTTAACTTTATCATTAATGTCAAAGGGGGAAAAGGAGAAAAGAGGTTTTCATCAATGACAATGAGGGAGATTGTTTCCAAAAGTATTATCATTGATGTGAAAGGTAATGACAAAGTGGTGATGTCATTGATGAAGTGACAAGAAGGCTAATGACAAAGTGGTGATGTCATTGATGAAGTGACAAGAAAGCCTTGTGTGCTTGATAAGTGATCCATGTGGTTTGATTTGTCTTGATCAATGGAGAATGATATGATAGGCTTGTAATATATTCTCAGGTGTAGTGAGTTATTTTTTAAGCTACAAGAGTGGTACTGCAGAATCTCAAGGTGGTTTGGTAAGAAGGAAGCTTGAAGAGAGGTCATTGATTAGGCATGGTCATGACTTGTTGAGGCCATAAGCATGTCATCTATGTGAACATAGATGGCATAGTCATAAGTATGGCATAAGTGTATTTGAGATGTGAATGAGGTGTTGAGATCATATACAGTGGTGAGAAGGTCATACTCTAGACCTAAGTTGACTTACAACTAAAGGCTTCTAAAGTCAAGATACCTAGTGAGGTTCAAATGAAGTGTCAAAGTGAGTTGTCAATATGGTAGATAAAATGTAGTATTAAATGAGGTTTTACTAGGTGATTCAAAGTTGTTGACCAAGTTTCAGATCCTGGGGAGGAATAAAAAGCAAGAAACAATGTTGGAAGGTTTCATATGCATGAAAAGTGAAGGTTTCAAAGCCTAAGAAGGAAGTTGAGATGATCATTGGCACGTGTATAGTTTGTATGGTTACCTGGGCCATTTGGAGTAGTTGTGGAAGGGTCTTAAGAATCTTTCACAAGAATTTTGTAGAGAAACCAAGCCCTCAACTTTATGAACAAACATTAAGAAGGTAAGGAGGTTTTTGTGCCTACAAACCCTCATAGTGGAGCGATTATAAATATGTGAATGTTTTGGCCTAGAATGTATTGTTTGATCATGTTTTATTATTGGATTTTGTAGAGGAATCCTCTAGTCACCTTCAAGTGGTAGTGGTGTGTCAGGGCAATGAGTAGAAGGTAAAAAAAGTGCTTATTTCTAGAGAATGTGTTGTTATAGGTAGGGTTGATTGAGTCAATGCATACAAGTTAATGGAGGTTAAAGGAAAATAATTTTTACTAATGTCCATGAAGTTAGTTTGGATATAAATATTCTCTATGTCAATCATTTTGGTCAATCAAAATATCTTATCGCTAGATTGCAGACAGTGAAAATAGTGAAGGAAATTAGGCTTGAATGAGAACCTATTTAGGGATGAATTTCAGATGACGAAGGATGGATAAAATGATTTGGAGTATTTTCTAAGACATAGTACTCATTTTACATTGGTTTTTTAGTGTTTTTTTTTCCCATACATAGGCTAGAAGGTGATCACAAAGTGACTTGTCTAAGTAAGATGAACTATAAAGGTGTGTATTCCAGAAGTTGATACATATGTTCCTAATAGGATATTAAACCTCCATAAATTTGTGGTTGGAGTTGATATTAGGATATTTAAGGATCATATGAATTCATTTTAATATCGAGGAAGTGTCTTCACAAGTTGTGGATGTCATGTTCACTATGACTATGTTTTGGGCTAGTTTGACTACTTCAAGTGTGTTAGGTGATATGAAGTGTTTAAGTTCACTTTATAAGAGGTGTTACATAAAATATACATATTTTTGTTTTTTTACACCTAAATGGACCATAAAATATTTATGGGATCTGAAGAGATAGGTTATGTGATTGAACCATGAAATCCAAAAGCGTTTATCTAGTTGTGTATGCACAGTATGAGAGTGGTCTCAGGGATTGGTCTGTTAGACCAATGTTTGATTCCACTAAAAGAGATATAATTGATGGATAATGATATAGATACATCAAATGAACCATGGATGTGTATTTTATGTTATTAAAGTGTCATTTCAAGTGCTAACATGAACTTGTTTATGATTATCTTTTTATGCTATAGGTAGTTTTTGAGTGATCACTTTACAGAAGTGAGTTGGAAGTGTTCTTGGTAGATTTGACTAATAAAATGAGTATAAAGATGTTTTATAAGTATAAAAGGTTCATAATAATTCATTATAAGTCATATTTTATCCTTGATCATGTATGAGAGAGTCAAGATGTTTGATTGTACTTTGACTATGTTTGACCAAAACTGAGTGGTCCTGTTGCAGAGGTGGTTTTGGATGCTTTGATCCTGAGTGAGGGTGTACAATGCACATGGATAATTTGATGAAGTCATGAATTATCTGTTAATGTTTTTTTTCAAGTAATTAATATTATAAAATTGATTGTATGCTTCAGTTCTATATGATATACTTTCAAGCCATTACAAGGCCTAATGGCGAGTAGCTAAATGACTTGGTTCAAGGTGTGAGTTAAATATCCAAGAGATATGGAACCATGTGTGAGTGGTAAAGGATATATTTTAATCATTTTTGATGTGTTTCATCATTTTTTTAAGTCAAAATGTGGTCCAATGGGTCACAAGTGTAACGTGTGAGTGTGAAGAGCTAATTCCATTAGGTCTCTTTTAGGCCTAATTTAGTTTTAGCCTCTATGGGTTATAACCAACCTGTGGAGTGTTTGGTTATCATATGTAACTTATTTATGGAATTATTTTAATTTTTATCCAAGTTTTTTAAGGATCTTTTCTGACCAATATGGGTTAGATGAAGTGTGTGGTATAAAGGCAAGGCCTAATTGGCCTATTTAAACTAGTTGAGTGTGACAAGAATTAAGCAAAGAAAATAGCTCATTAGAGGTGAAAATGAAGGTAAATGAGGACCATAAGAGGGTTAATAATATAATTCATGAATATATTACCAATTTTATGCATGTGGATACATAGGCTAATGGACTTAATGAGCCTAGAAGAGGCATATAAGCGAGTAAGCCCTAGAGGTTATTTGAGTGAGAGTGAAGAGGAAATAATGAAAACAAAGGAGGTCATCATCAATTTAGATTCAAAAAAAGGTGTTAAATATGATCAAAAAATCAAGGTATCTGATTTGGTGCTTGGTTTCCTATGGGGTTGGATCCTCCTTACAAGTTGGAGCTTGCAGAAGACTAGTTGGGTGGGTGCTCAACTAGGTATGGGTTGGATCTCCTTGTGAAGTGGGTGCTTCACTAAATGTTGAATTGTGTCATTATAGGATATTAGTCCATGTTCATGGTTTATTGGGTTTTATCCCCAAGAGGTTTTCCCACATAATCTCTTGTGATGTGTGTATGTGGTTGTTTCTCTCTACACTGTTTGATCTTATATGAATGTATTCTTCATGGAATGGTAAATGGAATTGAATTTACATTATTTTGAAATTGATTCACCCCGCCCTCTCAGTATTTAATTAAAAAAAAGGTGTGGTCAATGTTTTTTGGGTCTTTTTTGTTTGAACTTCCTTAGTGGTTATTGTCAATTTTTTTGTTTCAACTTCTTGTTGCACTATGCACTATATTTTTTCCATGGATTTTGCTTATGCCTCAACTCTAGATTTAAATTCTACTTTATCCTTAGCCTTATCTTCTACCTCAAATTTTTATTTGGAATTTGCATCAACCTTGGATTTAGACTCTTTTTCTTCTTTAGCTTTTCTTTTAGCTACATTCTTAGCTTTGGCTTTGGTTTCCTTCTCCTCAGCCTCTTGCTTAGCTTGATTTTCTTTGGTGTGTAGAGCTTCTCTAGCCTTTTGCTCCTCTTAAGCCCTTAAAAGTGCCACTTTATCATTTTATTTTTGTTGTGTAGCCTAAAATTATTATTTTTTTCATTATACTTGTTCTTCTTCTTTCTTCTTTTCCTTTGTTTCTTCAACCTCTAATTCCTTGACTTTTTGCCTGTGTTCCTCCTTTGTGACATGTGGCTCATGTTGCTCCTATTCCTATGCAATCTTGAACTTTGCCTCTTTTTTATTTTTCTTATTCTCTTCTTTATCCTTCATCTTATCATCCTTTTGTGTTTTTGGTATATCTTCTTGCTCCTATGTAAGTTGTTGTTGTGGTTCAGGTTATGGCAAACTTTTCTCTTCAGGGTCCTCCATGGGAGTCGATGAGTCAAGCACTTTAACTGATTGTGAATATTTTAAAAAGGACAATTCTAAAACAATACCACTTTTCATATGAATATTCTTTATATAAGTTTTTGGGTGAGTGAGGCTCTTATTTGACCTCTTTCCAATCTTGACTTGAGGTTGTTGATGGGATTCTTATGTTTACTATGTTCCACTCTCCTCTATTGGGTTTGTTAAAGACACCATCCTATCTTTTATTTTTAGGTATGGTCTGGATATAGAATGGGTCTTTTGTCTATGCATTAAGGTGGAGGTGGAATTTCTTATGTCAGCAATCTTATTTCTTATGTAATCGAGGAGATGGATTTATATGAAAAAATTGTTTGAAACCATTGTCGAGCTACTTCTCCATCCATAATATCGATTATAATGGAAGGAGGAGGTTGGATGATAACAACCCACAAATCCTACCTCACCTAATGTTACACCTAGAAGGTGTACACTTCCTTCTATAAAAATAACTTTTTTTCCTCTTCTTGATTGTAAACATCATTGCCAATGTCTATGAGTAAGGACTATATAACTTCATGTTCCTTCACTGCTATCTCTATTAGGTCACACTCAATCATTATCTTTAGAACATTGTTATTATATATGCATGACTTTACATGGTGTGTAGTCTTCTTAGGTGGTATTGGTGAAGCTCATTATGTGGGTACCTTCCTCTTGCCTTTATCAAATTGTGGTGAAGCCACTTCTATTTGTGGTGGTGCATGTGGTTGAGCTTGTACCTATGTAGGTATGGCTTGTTGCACACCTATAGATTTGGAGCATAAAGGTTATATTGACCTAGAAGCTATGGATTTATATTTTATAACTTCCATTTGAGCATTTAACATAGTGATGAAAAATAAAAATGGAGTTGTGTTTACTTTAGGAAGCTCATACACTTTGATCTGAATGTCATTGTGTAGTTTTATGATTGACGTAGGCTATCCTAGATACTACATAACATATTAAGGTACCCTAGGGTATGAAATTATCATGGATTAGATATCAAGCCACCATACATTGAATCTCTCTAATTGTTAATTATAAATTCCCTATTTTAGTCCAAAAAATATTGGTGAATGTGGTAGCAGGACAAAAATCTTCAACTAGGTTAATTGTTCCCTTTAGTGACTTCCATTGTGTAAAATAGTAGAGTAAAACTAAAAGTTGATACTAAAATTTGTGTGATGAACCGGTGATAACCTTCTCAATGTTTTTAATGAGTTCTAATTCTAGAAACTTAACGAATTTAAATCCTCATATAGGGGTATCATGTGATACACAATGTATGCAATGCCTTTGGTTGCATGTTTGGTTGTCTATCAGAACCGCTTGGTAATGCCTTTACAAAGAAGCATACTAAACCATATTCCACATAATTGATGGGGATTCCCATACATGCCCTTGTAAATTTGTATCTTATGTCTGAGTGGATCATGGAGCCATATATGTGTAATTCAAAATGGATTTAACCTAAGCTGGAAGCCCTATTTCTCTTGTCATGGTCATATAGTTGATCAATATTGTAACATCTTGAGAAATATGAATGGAACCCTCATTATAACTAATAAAAAAATTAGTCATTACCTCATCCAATTTCCCTATATTAGGCATCTTTATAAGTCACTCAGCATCATAGCCTCGCAGAAGATGTTGAAGCACTAGTGCTTTTGCTTGTTTGCTTCTTGTTGATCAGGACTAAATAGAGTAGATTCTATTGCATCAATAAAATCAAAAGGATTTCGATCATGATATCTGGATCAAACTTTGTCTTGACTTCATACAATGAATTTGTAAGTTATTGTTTCCAATTCAACATGCCCTATTCAATCTATTTGTCTTAGAGTGCATTTGTATTGATAACGTGTTCATATTCTTCCAAGATCTCATAGATTACCTTTGTTTTTAATTTTATGTTCTGCCCTTGAGCATGAAGTGATTACATCTTGTGCATATCTAGACAGTCTTCTTTTAGCTATGACAATAGGGTTGAGTTCTACTTTTATTCAAACATTACTTGGTCACCTAGGACTTGAGTGACTAGTACAAGGCAGTTGTTGTCAATGAGATATCATGTATTGGTTAACTAAAGGTTTAGATCTACATTATCCTCTCACATCTACAATACTTCTTATTCCAAGTCTAAAGCCTTATACACTATTGATTCTTGAAAGTAGTTACACCTTCAATCTATTTAGTGAGTGGTATCTAGGAAACATCCAAATATGTTTTTTGTGCTTTCTATCTAAAGACATATATGACATCATAATCACTATAGGGTCCTTCATGATTTATGTCAAATGAAGAGAAAATCATGCACATTGGGTGGATAATGTAAGAATATCCCATAACTATTGGCTATTTATTTGAGGTCTAATCTAAGAGGCCTCCTTCTACATACCTCTTAGAGCATCTTCTGTGCCTGAAGATGTGGTCAATTCTTCTTGGGTCTTGGTTGTTTGAACCACCTTAGTGGTTATTGTTAGTTATTTTATTTAAACTTTATATTGTACTACACACTCTATTTTTTCCATGGATTTTACTTGTGCCTCAACTCTAGATTTAGCTTCTAATTTAGCCTTAGCCTTATCTTCTACCTCAACCTTAGCTTTGGTATCTATATCAGCCTTGGATTTAGCCTCTTCATATTCATTAACTTTGCCTTTAGCTACATCCTTGGCTTTGGCTTTGGTTTCCTTCTCCTCGGCCTCTCACTTAGCTTGTTCTTCTTGGGTGGGCAAAGCTTATCTAGCCTTTGCTCCTCCTAAACTCTTTGAAGTGCCACTGTCTCATTTTATTTTTGTTGCATAGCCTACACTTATTGGTTTTTCCATGCTACTTATTCTTCTTCTTTCTTCTTTGCCTCTACTTCTTTAGCTCTTTTATTTTTAGCCTCTACTTCCTTAAAATTTTTCCTACGTTACTTCTCTGCAACATGTGGTTTGTGTTGCTCCTATTCCTTAGTAACCTTTCACTTTTCCTCTTTTTTATTTTTACTCTTTTCTTCCTTATCCTTTGTATCAACATATTTTTACGTCTTTATTGTATCTTCTTGTTCCTATGTAGCTTGTTTTTTTGGTTCAAGGTATGGCGAACTTCTCTCTTCAGTATCCTCCATGGGATTTGGTGATTCAAGCATTGTCATTAATTTTGAATATTATTAAGAAGAAAATTACATAATAGTACCACTTTGCATGTCCATATTCTTTCTATAAGTTTTTGGGGGAGTGATACTCTTCTTTGGCCTCTTTTCAATCTTGACCTAAGGTTGTTGATGGGATTCTTGTGCTTGTTGTGCTCCACTCTCCTCTATTAGGTTTGTGAAAGACATCATCCTATCTTTGATTTTTAGGGATGGTCTAGCTATAACATGGGTCCTTGGTCTATGCACTAGGGTGTAGGTGGACTTTATTATGCTGACAAGTCTACTTCCTATGTAATTAAGGAGATGGATCTATATAAAAAATTATTTGAAACCATTGTCAAGTTACTTCATGATCCATAGTATTGACTATAATGGAACGAGGATGTTGGATGATATCAACCCACAAATCCTACCTCACCTAATTTTGCACCTAGAAGGTGTGTACTACCTCTATAAAAATAACTTATTTTCCTCTTCTTGCTTGTAAACATTATTACCAATGTCTAAGAGTAAGGACTTTATAACTTCATGTTCCTCCACTTCTATCTCTTTTAGGTCACACTTAGCCGGTATCTTCATAACATGTTTGTTATTTATCCATGACTTTACATTATGTGTACTCTTCTTAGATGGTGGTGGTAAATCTAATCGTGCAAGTTCCTTCTTATTACCTTTATCAACTTGTGATAGAGCCACTTTTATTTTTTGTGGTACTTGTGGTTGAGCTTGTACCTATGTAAGTATGGCTTGTTGCACACCTAGAGGTATGGAGCACAAAGGTTGTACTAACCTAGTAGATATGGATTTATATTTTATAAATTCTACTTGAGTATTTAACATAGCAATGAAAAAGGGAAATGGAGTTATGTTTACTTTAGGTAGCTCATGTACTTTGATCTAATGTCATTGTGTAGGTTTGTGACTGACGTAGGCTATCCTAGATACTGTATAACATCTTGAGGTACCTTGTGGTGTGAAATGATCATGGCTTGGATCTCAATCCACCATGAATTTTATCTCCCCAATTGTTCATAATATTTCCCTATCTTGGTCCAAGAAATATTGGTGAATGCAGTAGTAGGACAAAAATCTCCAACTAGGTTAATTGGTCCCTTTAGTGACTTTCATTATGTAAAATAGAATATTAAGATTAAAATATTATAATGAAATGCATGTGATGCACCAGTGAGAACCTTATCAATGTTTTTTATGAGTTCTAAGTCCAAAAACTTATTCAATTTAAATCCTCATATAGGCATATCATGTGATACACAATGTGCGCAATGCCTTTGGTTGCCTATTTTGAATGTTTGGTTGTCTATCAAAACCACTTTGTGATGCATTCACAAAGAATTCACATTGAACCATCTTACATAGAATTGATGGGTATTATCCTAAATTCCCTTGTATATTTTTCTCTTGTGTCTGAGTGGGTTGGTGGAGCTAGATATTTATCAGGTAAAAAGGATTTACCCCAAGCTGGAAGCCCTATTATTCTTGCCATGGTTTTAGGGTTGATCAATATTGTAACATATTGAGAAATATGAATTGAACCCTAATTATATCTACTCATAAAATTAATCATTACCTCATCTAATTACCCTATAGTAGGCATCATGATAAGTCACTCAACATCAAAGCCTCGTAGAGGATGTTGAATGACTAGTATTTTTGCTTGTGTTGCTTCTTGTTGGTCAGGGTTAAATAGTGTAGATTCTATCACATAAATAAAATAAAAAGGATTTCGATCATGATATTTGGTTGCCCTGTGTCTCAGGATAATCCAAATTTCCTCCTTTTGTGCATCGGTGAGTGGAATCAACAATTGTGCATGATCCATGTTTGTTGTGGTGGACTGAATTGAATAATTTATTTGATTGATCTAATGTTGGTGATAAATTTGTGTACAGGTATATAATTTAAATATAGATCACATAGTTTTATTATTTTTAGTAGTGTGTAATGTATTTACATTTTCCATACTTTTTTTCCATGGTGTTTGCTACCTAAATCCATCTAGATGACTAGTTTAAATGCATTCAGTTGGTTTCACACGACTTTATCTCTAGAAATAATTTCAATTAGTTGTTATTTGATATGATAGTTACCATTCAATGTATAAAACCCTTGATCCATCTAATGTTAGGTATCTAACGTGGCAAGTGTCTTTTCATTTATGAACTTTCCTTTATTGAACATATTATTATTCTATCATTCGATCTATTTTGGGAAAGATGTAACCCCCAAAGTGTATCATCATTAATAATTTTGAATGACCACTAACCATTATTTCCCCATACATGTCTTATCGGCATTGTTCCTAAAATTAATTGATGAACCTTGTGTATATGTTACTAACTATCTTTCCTTTAGGTTAAATTTGAATATAGATCACACTCTATGATTTTGACTGACTAAGTTTTATTCTATTGTGATATGACATAAATATTTCATTGTAAAAACACACACAACCCTAAAATTAAAATTAAAAGCAAAATATCATTAAATAAAAATCATAACTACATGGCACTACTAAACACCCTCTCTCTTTGTCACCTATGAATGATAGAGATTAATGACGGTAAGGCTTAAGCCTATAGTAATTTACATGTCCTGGTAGAATGGTTCCCTAAAGTTATTCTAAAATAGTTGTTCCCTATTGTGAAACATCATGAATGATATAGGATCCCTTCCATCTAATGCATAGCTTGCCCATAAATGATTTAAATTTATTGTCATATTGTAATATCATGTGCTTTGGATAAAATTTATTAAATGACAAGTTATGATCATGCCATGCTTTCTAACTCAACTTGTTAATTTACTATGTCCATTGCACTCTTTGCACATTTTCCTCCATTTCATTCAAATCTGTCAACTATGTCTATAAATAATATCTAGCTCAAAGTCTCATTATCATAGCAATGTGTAGTATAGGAACTATATGTTCTATGGGCATGACTATATTAAGTCCATAGACTAACTAAAATGAATTAAATCCTATCACACACTTATAATTTATTTTATATGCCTAGAGAATCTTAGTAATTCTATCTTCCTAATCATATCATTGAACATTACATATCTTTATTAACATTTTTCCCAAAATTATATTTGAAGCTTCAACTTGATTTTTTACGTATGGATGATACACAATACTTCTATGGTTTGATATCATAAACTCTTATATGAAATACTTGATTTTATTGTTCAATAAGTGTGTTCCTATATCTCTTACCAATTTTATTGGATACCCAAACCTTGTAATGATAATTTCATAAAAAAACTTGGATGCATCCTTCACACTGTAACTTGGTGTTGTAATAACTTCTACCCATTTTTAAAAGTAATCAGCCATAGTGATGATATACCTGGAATGATTGTGCTTACTTGGAGGGTTTATAGGCCCTACAAAATCAATACCCCATTGTTCAAAAGGTTTTTCTACAAGCATTGGGCTCAATGGCATCTCATCCTTCTAGTTAGGTTTTCCCATTCTTTGACAAACATCATAGTGTTTTTTAACCCGATGTGCATATTAAAACAAAGTAGGCTACCATATACCACTTTTGCAAGATCTTCTTTGTAATGGATTCACCTAAAAAATGCCCAACTATGATTCTTTAGTGTGATTATTCAAGTAGTTAAGGTCATTCATGTTCCAAAAAGTTAGATATGTCCTCCATGTTTTTAGGTATCATCATGATTATGGATAGATATGTTTCTAGTGATTCATCTTGAATTCTTCAAGTTCTTATCCATTTTTTATCTTGTTCAAGTGGTCAAGTCCTACATTTTCTTGTCCAAGTTTAACATTGATTTTGAATTGAAATTTTTTGAGCAACATTAGCTACCTAGATATCCTTCCACCCAATATCAATTTGTTATCCAAGTATCTCAAAGCCTAATGGTCAACAAAGAATTCAAAAGGTATTGCAAGAAGATAATTCCCAAAAAAAATTAATGTGAATATCATTGATAGAGCTTCCAATTCTATCATAGTATAATTTTTATCTACAACTATAGCTTTTTGCTTGTAAAATATAAAGGATAGTCTAGGCCACCATCTCCTAGCTGCATTAACATAGCTACGATTATAATGCTTGAATCATCCACGTGAAGATGAAATGGCTTAGTCAAATTAGTAAAAACTAGAATGGGTGTTATAGCTAATCTTTTATTTATTTCAACAAATATTGATTGGCACTCTTGGGTCCATTAATACCTTGTATCATTGTGTAGCATTTTATCCAAGGTCATAGAGATGGTTGTGTATCCTTTTATAAACTTTATTAATACTCCATATGTCCCAAAAATGTTCTTACTTCTATGGAACTATTTCAATATGGCATACCCACTCTGACTGTGATTTTGGCCTGATGCACCAAAAATTCTTCACTAACAAAACATCAAATGTTGTGAAAAATAAGCATTTTTTAAGTTTAACACAATACACAAAGCTCTATAGTTATAACATTATTTATAGCTTGGATAATTGATCTTTAAGCATGTAAAATATAGCCCAATAATCTAGATAAACATCTATAAATTCATGAATAAAATCCTTAAAAGCAGTTACTACAACCCTATAAAACACAACTGGATCATTCTTTAGACCAAATGGCATTACCTTATACGTAAAAAAACCCCATTCCATTTTAAATGTTGTCTTGGCTTGATCCTGCTCTACAATTGGAATTTGATGATAGCCACTAAATCCATCTATAAAGGAATATACTTAATGTCCTATAACTGATTCTAGAACCTTATCGATAAAAGGTATTAAAAATGGGTCATTGATGCATGAATAATTCACTATATGATAGTCTCTAGATACCTTGATCTCACTTATCTTTTTAGGATGTACAACCATAGGACTAACCCATCTGCCTTTTCAACCAAATAGATGATACCTAGTTCTTGCATGCGATCTAGCTTAGCATTTACCTTCAACTTTATGTTGAGGTTAAATCTATATGATGACTTCTTAATAGGTCATGTGCACTCTTTAAGTTCAATGTGCATCTCCCTCAATGATGAATCTACCCCTTTCACCTCTATAAATTTAGTGGGGAAAACATCCTGGCAATATCTCAACATCTATAATCCTTCTAAAATCTCCTTCTGAGTCTAGTAATCTCCCAAAGTCATAATTTTTGGCACTACTTTTGTCCCAATATTCTTAACAATTTTATTTAGTGGTTTATAATATATCTTATTATATGCACTTGGAATAGATTCTTTAAAAAAATTATGTCCTTGTTCTATAATATTAAAATTTTGCATTTTTATTCCTTAATTTTTTCTGTGCATTCATCTTTCTATGACTTAACTTCTCATTCCATTTCAATATAGCCATTCTATTCTAAATCCTCATCACTATCACTAGACTTTATCATATCATCTTGAATCATATTACAAGATTGTATAATAAAGTGTTCCTTCTTGTTACTAACCTTATAGTTTTTTAGAGATGCATTTAAATTTCACATTCCTTATTTATGTGATGAGGAATCTATCAGAGAACTTAGATCTTCTGCTCACCCATGACATATAAACATCTTGAGTTTTTGTAAAGTAATGTGCACTATAGGCTTTTTCATCTTCAAACACAAATGTTTGGATAAAATCTTGTTAAACCTTTTCCCAATGCTTAGTTTCTTGCTTGAGATCTTGATGCATATACCAAGAGGTTGGGATCAATGCCAAAGTTTATCTGAAAACATGCACCCAGTACTTAGGTTTGATGCCTTGCACAAACCATATGTATATGCATCGATGTATGTGTAACTCTAGATATTATCCTTCTTGGAAGAATAACCAACTTGTTGTAAAAAGACTTAGTAGTTGAAACCATGCTTGTATAAATTCACACGCTTCATCCCATGATAATTGAGTTTGTGTATGAATTACTCACCATGTCACAATAGTTCCCTTTAATGCATAATTGAGTGTGTTGGGTCTCTACTCCCCATTGAATATACATTGTTGCAACTAAAAGATAAACTAATTGATATCCTCAGTTGTAAAATATTGTGGAAGTTAAGATTCAAAATTGAATATCATTCATAGTAGGTGCACCTTACGATCTCCTCAAACCCAATTTATCATATGTGTATCTGAGTTACCACTTATTAAATATGTTACTTCCCAAAGTAGGACACCTGATGGAATAGACTATGTATAATCTATAACAGTCACACCTATATTATACACAAATTCTTCCTTCGATCTACTTGGAGATCACACATATGGTGACCTACATTCTTTGATCTGAAACTAGAGAGTTGATGACTTTATTATAATTGACTTATATATAATTTGCTCAATTGACTGCAACTATTTTTTATTCTATGTCTTTGTCTTAAGAAACTAATATTCACTAGCTTAATGAAAATTATATTTTCTATCTATATTAACCTTGAACCAACTATTTCCCCTATTAAAATAAGGTGACTCTAGTTCTCAAGGGATGACATATGGCTTATGTTTTAACTTGTTTTAGGGTATCACAATTATCTTATCCCCTTGATGTACCTCTGATTTGTTTTGCACTGTATTGATAACCATTTTCCCATCATATGCCTATTTCTTACCAATCAAAGGAGGATAATAGGTCTCATTTGTATCCATATCAATTATCTCAAGATCTTCCCATAAGCTTAAGTCAACTTTTATTTATACATCTTTAAGTCATCCAATTAGTTCTACTCTTCCATAATTTATGAGACTTAGAGTAACCAAACTATAGCTCAGTGTTAGAAAACCAATGGTCTCTCATGTCGACCTAGTATCATGTTTATTCTACTCCAAAATTCAAATACAACATTAGGTACCTCATATCCTATGAGTTCAATATCCATTCTAGATTCAACATCCCATGACTTTTTAGTTTTGACATACCATACCACCTTGTTGGTATGTTTTTGTCCTCATTATATGCACTCAAGTATATTGTGTAGTAGATTTGTGATGTTTTGTGAAATATCCTAATTTTTCAAAGTAATCAAGAGTTTAAATAAATTTTTTAATGCAATCATTGCTCCTTCTTACATTATGCATACAATTTGCACATACATTTGTGCATCAATAGGTGTAGTATCCCTTTCTGATGCATTATATTTTTGTAGGACTTGTGTTGCTTGATACATCAAACCTTTTTCTCTTATAGGATTAGGATACTTATCTTATTAAACCTTCATGATTATTTTATCTAGTATCATTTATAATAGTGGCAATCCTTGCTCTGTGCATTTTTGTCTTGTGACTGCTTGCATGAATGCATTCTCCCTAGGTTCTACATTTATCACATTTAAATTTCACATAGAATTTTCTTTCCTTTATTTTTCTAATGTTGGGAAATCTTTAGTATAATGTTGTACTTCAAATCTATAATAATTTTATTACATTTGTCTTTAAGGATTAGTGGGATAATTTCATACAAAGTTACTATATTCACCACACAAATAACATTGAATGGGATGATGAACTTGTTAGTTATAATTATTAAAACCTCTCTGATATCCACCCCGGTACCCTCCTATGTATGTTCCTTTATTTTTTTAAAAATCCTAACCTTGTGACTATTGCCTAGCAAATCCTCCTTGATGTGTTTATTGTGCATCATATCCACCATACTATTGTTGAGGTGATGTTAGAGCCTAATTTGACTATTGATGTTGAGGAATCACATTGTTCTATGAGTATTGATATTGATATTATGGAGATGATGGTGTCCATCCAACCAAACCCTAGGGTTGATATTGAGGTGATGAAGGCATCTACCTAGGACCACCTTGTGTTGCACTAGTCAGTTCCATCTCTAGGCCTAGAATTATCTATTTCATATTAGGTAACTATTGCGTTATGATTACAAATATATTTTTGGTGATATATTCCTTCAGTTCATGTAGACTCAATAACTCTTCTTATCATGATTGGTCAATTTATAAAAATTATAGTACAAACTCTAGAATTTATGAATGTATTGTTGTAATAGATGACTCTTTGATGTTGTATGTTTTACTACTCTACATATTTAATAGAACTCTATTTTGAGTTTAGGATAGTCATTCCTATGATGCCCTTCTCAACAACACTCTATACACCATAAGCCTAATTTAGGTTTGTCTCTTTCATGTATTTCTTCCAAACTCTTGAAAAAATCATCTATTTTCACCTTAAATTTGGAACCAACTACTATAAAGTCTCCATAGTCCTCAATTTGTTCAAATCATGGGGAAATTACTCAGGCATCAACCTTAGTCAAGAATTTGGACTGCATAATGGCAAATCTAATTCTTGATTATATTTCTTCTATAAACCAAAAAGTATTGTCCTTGTATTTCATGATAAAATCAATGTTGTTCATCATGTTAGAAAATATGCAATCATAGTCCCATACCAATTCTTTGCTTTGCTACTAAATTTCCTTCAGATCTTGAATGGTCTAACTCGAGCACTTATTCATCTTAAATTCTACAATTAGATGATCTTTAACTTATTGAATATTTACGGAATTAACATCCCTTTTAAAAATTAACTCCATGGATTAACATGTTAAGGCTCCTATGAATTAACACTTCTTTACATCTTTAGAGGTTACTCTCTTAACCTGCCATTTCATGTCATAGGTTAAAAATTATTGTTTAGGGTTTGTAGACCCATCGTATTACATCAAAGTAATAAACATGTTTGCATTCAATGCCATATTTGGTACACTTTCAATTGAAACTACTGACTTTTGTGTACTAGTAATTGATATTATAGGCTTATGCACACTAGTAACTACTACCATAGGTTTTTGCATACTAGTTTTTATAGGTGTCTTAAAACTAGTCTCAAAAGTGAATCCAGCCTCTTCTAACCTCTTCTTATCTATTTATTTCTTGATCTCATCACTAATTTTACCAAATTTATCCATAAATGATTCAAACCATCTTCTACATGTACTTTTATCTCCACTTTGTTTTCTTCTATCTAATGACAAATTGGGCTCAAGGAATCCATACTCAAGAAATGAATGTTCTATGTCTTTGAATTCTTTTGTTTTTAATCTTGAACCTATGATATTTATTTGATTTTGCATAACTTCTTCTAGATAATATTATTTCCCTAGTCCAATAATATCTTTCTTCTTAACTGTGATCTACTCATATCCTCTGACTGCTCTACTTATCTTACTTTCCTCTTTCTTTTCACTCTGATCCATATCCTCACTATCCCCATTTCTTTCTTCTTCCTTTTCAAGACCTTCTTTTCCTTGTTATACATACTTTTTACATTATCCACTTCCAACATCTTGTGTAGCCTCTCTCTAGGCTCCCCTCTCTTTACTATCCTCTACTTTATTCATAATCCTATTCATAGTTAAATATGGATTATTCCATTTATTCCATCTTTTTTGTTGTAAGAGTTCACTTTCCAATCCCAGGATTTTCTTCTCAATCTAGCTCCCTATGTCTTCCATATTTTGGGTTTAATTTCAAGTTCTTTTGCTTAGCTTTGCATCATTCACTCCTACATTGCATGCATCCCCATATCACCTAAAGTGACTACTCTGTGTTGGTAGTGGTAGGCACCATAACCTTTTCTACAACCAATATCTTAATAAAATTAGGTAGTCACTTAAATAACTTTTCACAGATTCCACTAACAAACAAGTCCTAAGAGCTTCAAAAGCCAAATATCCTTGTAAAACAAATTATGTGATGTAACTATCAATGGTAGTTTTGGACCAATATTCTACTACATGGGTCTAATCAGTATCTAGATTTCATTATTTGTCTAACTTTTCTTCTAATCAAGTTATAAATTACATCCTTCTCAGCTAAAAATAGTAATACTTCAATCTAGATAACCATGCAATTAATAACCTAAACAATTTTTACCAAAAGGTTTCAAAATTTTCCCATAGATATGCTTCTTATTAACTTATTTTGAAGTCTTCCCAATTATTTTCACTTCTTCTTCTATAAAATTATGGATTATTTCACTTAGCCATCTTTATGTATCTCTTTCCTTGGTAGACATCTCAACATGTTTCAACAAAAGGTTAAACACTCACTACACCATTATTGGTTTAGGTTCCTAAAAAATCCTTCAAAACATGCTAATACATGGATAGCTTGTGTAAGAAGTGACAAAAGTAAAAAATAAATGGCAATCTAGAATGAATCTATTCATTAATGAGCAAATTAAATATTTTATGCTAAGAATTATAGACTTATTAAAATCAGAACAATCCTTATAAACTATATGATTAACAGATTTAAGCAAATAGAGCATTCATTATGCATAGAATAATGATAAAATATATAGAGAAAAATCATTTCATAATGATATATTAATCTCTATCACATCAGAACCATATCCAAATACAATTGAGTACTATATATAGAGTTTTAAAAAGTATTATCATTTCATATTCTAGTCTTTCGCTATGCCCAAAGGAAGGACTCTTTGCATTTTGAAGTTTTAAGATATACTCAAAAAGGTCGAGTACATATAAAATGATATGAAAAATACAAAATATCACAAGTCACACACATGTCCATCAATTACATTTTGTGATTCTGGTAGCCCTAGTCTACTCTCAACATTGACTAAAAAAAGTTTAGTGGTATTTCACATATCTCCTAGCTTAGCACAATATAATGTTGAATTAGGAAGATAATGGATGAGAGAAATTAGGGAAACAATGGGTAAATATGCAAACCACATCACATTTTCATACAAAATTTCAATGGTCATAGTTTCAAGGCAAGATACATTTTATTTAAAGCAAGAGCAACAGAAAGCAAGCATACTTTCAACTAGCATACAAATAGATACAAGTAATGGCATATTAGTAAAGGCACATAACACAATATATATTAAAAATGAGAAATTAAAAAGGTAAATAACACATTACAGGGTAGTTCCTTATTCATATACAGATACAAATGAAGATAAGAGTGGAATTACAAAATTTTCAAATCCAGAAGATGATTATAACAATCCAGATTGGTATGATCCTGATGATACTGATTATATAAAATATGCATATGGAATTTATATAAATTTTACATAGTTACACGATACTCTTAATTTTCAAGAGATAACCATTTATTTGTTCAATATATAATCTATTAATGGTAAGACTCTTAAGGGAGTCATCGGTTAGTATATCTTTGTAAACACCCTATTTTGGTTAAGCAACCATACTTAATATGTCTTTTGTTGCTCTTTTATATAAGGTTCTTAGTGAAGGTTATAGTCCTTATTCACATGGTCATCTTGAGTCTTTTGATCTTTCTTATGTCATGTTTTCCTTATTTTTGACACCCGCAGTAGTCATAGGTCACTTTTTCCTAGTCCTAGGGGCCCCTAGATTGTCCTCCCTAATTTTTGATCTATTTTGAGCCTTAGGAAATTAGTGCTACTTTCAAGATATTAGCACCACATGGTGCTAGTTTCCACTTTTATCTTCAATTTCTGATGGGCCCTTTCACTCGTGTTTGAGTCCTAACCCCTTTATGACCCTTCTCTTGTGTTTTTATATTTTTTTCATGACTTGTCAACCAATGAACAAGGTATTGTATTCCAAACAAATATCCTCCTATATAAAGAGCCTCACAAGGCATTTTACATCTAAAAATTATGTTTTTGGCAATTATTTACATAAAATCAACCAATATTATAGCTTAAATACTCTACATACTACTCATCTTTCACACAGACATTTGCATGCTTGATCAAAGAAGGGCTAAGAAAAATTCATTCTAGCATACCATGCAAGTTGATGGTGCACGTTCCCTAAGGGAGAACTACATGCAATCTAAGACCCCTAACATCGGGGTTAATGTAGGCAGTGGCCAAGACAATAGGGGTTTTATTCCACATGATCATAACATCCCAAAACCTAGTTTCTCCTTTATTTTTGCATTCGATTAGTTGATTGTTTCATGTGTGTAAGTATTCATTAGGGTTTTGGAGAAGAATCAACCAAAATAATGACATAGATGAGCTCATACATTACATAGAATCACCTACAAGACCTTTAAGAACTCTTGTAGCTTCCTTGAAAGTTACATATAGTCACTATAGAAAGGACACTAGTGCTAGAATTGGACATGTGTGCCATATAGCACTACTGTCCTAAAGCAGGTGCTACTGTTCAAATCTAGATCTCAAAAAAAAATAGATGAAAGATTATTTTGTGTCTGCTCAGCCCTCTCCAACACCCTAATCCACAAAAAACTCTATGTATATCCAAATAAGTCCCTTTCCTCCTTGTATTTACTATTTTTAGAAAGCTCTATTGAATCAATAATTTCTAGTTTTATTCCAGATTAACAACAAACCCAACCCTTTAATCTAGCTTAGGATTTACATAGTAAACCCCTAAAAGGTTAAAACATTTGATGAACCTGAATTACTTTGAATATTGCTTCAAAACGCTAATTTTCCTTAGGGTTTACCTTTAATTTTTTTAATTAAAATTAGGGTTACAAAAATCTAATTTTTTAATTTTTTGGATTAACATAGCTAATTTAATTAATAATATACTAGGATTTTATTTATTTAATTTAATTTAAATATTTGTAACACAACCCTAAATTAAAACCCTATAGCCACATATAGGTCCCTATACACACAATCATTAGCAATTAAGGTTTAAACAATAATCCTATTTTCTATTACAAACTTTGTTCAACAAAATCATACATTGCACACATACTTATGTTAGATTATTATATACCTCTTGTGTGTTTATTATTCCTTCTTTACACTATCTTCTTTGGCAAGTTTTAAATGGCATCTAAAAAATATTCTACTCCTCATCCAATTGATGCAATCTCAAATTTATCTCATGATTATAATAATGAACAGACAAATTTTCAATGTTTTACATTAAAACATGATAATGATTTCATTTATAATGATGATGATGACTATTGTTATAATGATGGCTATGAGGATTATTATGAGCATGACAATACAAATGCACATGAGGATACATTGGATACATCATCTTCTCTTTCCTCTTACTCTTCTCTTACTCCTAAAAATCAAAATAATAATATAATTCCAAAAGAACCTCTTGTTGGTAGTGTTTTATTCCAATGTGATCCTAGCTTTTTAACTACTTTTTCAACTTCATTATTCAAAATAAATAAATCTAAGTGCACTACACGAAAATCACTTTTGCATGCTTCGATTAAAGTAGATAAGAACAATGCATATTCTTCAGCCTTCTCAATTATATTTCAAAAATAAAATACAAATAACGTTACACCTTTTAGTAATACACAATCTAAGGTAAATGAAATTACTTTATCACTTTCATTCACAGTTCAAGCTCAATGCAATGATTCTTTGCCACAAATAGATAATGCACATGTTTCTAAATATTCTATTATATTTCATAATGTGCAAAAAGAAAACATGGTTTTTACTTCTCCTTCCCTTGATTCCAAAATAGAAAGTGATAATCATGCTTGCATTTTGAAACTAACTAGTGAACAAATACCTTGCATTACACTTACACATGATGATACATTACATAGTAGTAAAAAGTTAAAATCTTCTCTTTCTCTTTATCTTAATGAGCATGTGGATGATACTTTTTCTAATCTTACTTCTTCAAATGAATTAAATTTTGATTTTGATGAACCATGGGATAATGATGAATATTGTGATTATGATGAAGATGACATAGAATCTATAACTTATTCTCTTACCTCACATATCTCTCTTGTTCAGCCAAACAATAGGTCACTTGTAAAAACACACACACACACACACTTATTCTTATGTGCATAATTTCCATTCACTAGAGAATAATACACCTTCTATTCAACTAGTATGTGATACTTCTTCACAACCTAATAATATAAAAGATACCAATGAATCCCCCTTAACCCCCCTTACTATAGTAGAACCCATTTCTCAAACAAACCCAAACAAGGATGATAACTCATTTCCCTTTAATTAGGTCCAAGATATCACACCTTCAAAGGTTATTGAGATCACATTGACCCTTTCTAAGCAAGATTTTCAATCTAATATACTAATGTCTAAAATAAATAATAAAATTCAAGCATTAAATGCACCCATTGATAATGATAATATACCTTCACAAGTGTTAATTTATTTTATACATGTTATGGGTACTTTGAAAAAATAAGTACATCATCTCACTTTGGATAATGAAGCATACAAATCCCAGGTTGATGCCAATGTTATACATAATAACCTTATTCCACATAGAATCTCAACAATGAGGTTGCCACATAACTTTCAGATATCGGTGTCACCTATCTTTGATGGACAAAGAGATCCATATTTACACCTTCAATATTATGAGAAATCCATGGCTCATTTTACAAACAAGTTAATTCTAGTACAAAAGTTTCCAAAGTCACTAAAGGACAAAGCACTAGATTGGTTCCACCATACACTCCCTAGTGGATATTTACATACATATGAGGAGCTAGAGATCATCTTCTTCAGGCATTATATATAGAATAAGGGACCTTTAATCGAACATGAGAGGTTACCTTAACTACACCAAGTGAGATAGATCCTACATCATAATACATTCTATGATTCAAATCTTGTTTACATCACTTAATTTATCAACCAATGGATTTAGAAGTGCAATACATCTTTATTAGAGGTTTAATCTCTCTTCTCAAGGATAGATTATTATATCAGACATCTAAATCATTCAAACATCTATGCAATGTAGTTATATCATTAGAGGCACAATTGGGATTAGTAATTACATAGTCAAAAGTAAATTTCGCTATAGCCCTGTTATAACCTCAGTCATCAAATTTGGTAGAAGAGCCTACTTCACTTCCAATTCAGAAACTAGTGGAACACAAACAACCAATAAAAATACTCAATAAAGGCAAAGAGCCACTTTACACAGCACAATCTATAGTGAGTAGTATATAGGATATACATAGAGGGGTTATATTATTTTCATATAAGGTTGGGCCTCATGACATCTTGCTTACACTCCTAGATAAGGGGATGATCACACTTTCTTCAACTAATCATCATCTACCACACTATTTGCACCAAGTACCACACATACATTATTGTCATTTTCACCAGATAAATGAACATTCAGCTGACCATTGTTATGCACTCCAAGCTTACATCAACCAGTATATTAGCAGAGGTATCATAGAGTTTACAATAGGGGGCATCAAACCCTCATTTGCCACACTCTCTTAGATCACAATCCTTTATGACAAAGTTATTCCAAGACATTCCTTTTAAAGAACCATTGGTTACTCATCATATAATCCTTGTGACTTATAGGACAACCATTTATCAACAGTCCCCTACATCATAGCCTCAACATGGAAACCGGTTCATAGAATTTAGAATGCACCTCTAATACATACGTTGTTTAAGATATTTGGGAACAACTATAGACCCAAAGGCACAACTTCAGTATAATCACCAATCAAAATATTTGGAAATAATTATAGAGCTTAGAATGCACCTCCAGTGCACACACCAATAAAAATATTTAGGAATAATTATCAATCTAAGGGTATCATTTTAGACTGATAATTGATCAATATATTTGGCAATCATTAGAGAAATTAGAACCCAATTCTAATTTGTACACCAATCAAACTATTTTCAATAAATCAGATAACTTAGAGTGTATTTCTAGAGCATCAACCAATCAATATTTTTACATCAAAGTTTAGACATTCAGACACCAATAATACATCATAGGCACCTCCAATTTCACAGTCTATGTCTACAAAAATATAGCATGAGCAATATGGTTGTTGGTTATCCATGCCATCCGAGTTCAAATAGGGCATGTCACCATCACATACTATAAATGAAGACATATTATGAGATATAAACAAAAAACCATATACCAATACAATACAAAAACTTAAATTTCATGACAGATGCCTAAAAGATTCATACAACATATACAAATCGGTTAAATTTACTCCAACCAAACCAAAATTGCAAACATCAACATTTTAAACAATCAAACAAATTTAAATGCATAGTAAATTATATAATATAACTAGATCCAGTTGCCAATACACAATGTCAAATTAAATAACCATCAAACATGTCAAAATTAGAACTAGAGTCCCCACTATCTCTATGAGACCTTGATTTATGACTGCACCTACTCTCTCTCTCTCTAGGTAAATTACAAGCTCAACTCTACACTCAAAAAACTCCCACTAAAGTCGTATGTATTCATCTACTATATGACTACTCTCCACACCTAGAGCATCAAGAGAGGGCATGGTATGCTTTTGTATCTCTACATATAACTCATCTATATTTGTTGTTGCTCACCTAAATGATGCAGTTGATATCACTGCTTGATCAAATAAATGGGCATATATTCAGATATATTGGTGGCCTGCTCTACCAATCCATCATCCAAAATATAATTTGGGATATGCCATGTCAACTCACGTAGCACCAGCTCAATGGTGACCTCAAAATACTCATCATCTCCTTCACCTAAAAATATCCATACAGTACATAAGAATCCTACTATATAAAAACACATGATCAAATTTACATGGAACATACAAACAAACAATTTAAATTACCATCAATAGCCCTCAGGAGATCTACATCTAGTACCTCATTGGTGGTCATCCCACCTCTCAAGAATAGAGGTTCCCATCTATGCTCACTCTATCAAGCCATGTAGACCTCAGACACTCCAACATCATCCCCATCTAGTACCTCAATTTCAAGATCATGCTCTATCACCGACATAGGAGATAACTTAGCAATCAATGGCCTTGGCCTACTACCTAGCCTTACAAGAGTCTAAGAAATCCTCAACCACATTATAGGTGTTGGGGGCACATCATGTACAACACTAAACTATTGGGTAACCCTCTCATACTAAAATTGATCGTATACATTATCCCACTGATCATGTATCTAATAGCTAACCCAAATATGCCCCAACTATGTATTATCCTCAGGGCACCCTTGATAGCCGCTGGAGGGTCTCCAAATGATATCCTCTAATCTCAAACTATCTATTAACTACCAAAAAAAAGTGGTATTTCTCCTTGGTGCATGCCCTATCCTAGTCCATCTATCTACAAATAACTATGGGTGAACCCATCTATCCCGTACATGTCTCACTAGCTTACTCACAGCTATGTGTTTTTTATATGCCCATTAATGTTATAGTGTTTATGCACTGATATACCCACCACTCATCTCCTTTAAAGTAGTACATGTCCCTATATAACTGAACTAGCATGGTACAACCCCAAGAGTACACAATGTCATGATGATCAATGTCATACACTATCTTGTGCATCCTATATGAGATAAAGACACCACTCCAATCAATGACAATAAATGATGACAACAACATAGCTACAAATTTCCACAATAGTAGAACATCAACCATCACAATCATGGTAAATAGTGTGTCACTCTGACTCCCTGAGCAATGAGTCCCCATTGCCATGGTAGAGAACTACCTAGATTCTCGATGTATAGCTCAAGGACCAGTAACCTCCTATAATATAACTCATTTTATAGAGATTAGAAACCATAGGATCTGATATACATCCTTTAATGTCACAATCATCTCACTTTTAGGCATCCAAAATGTACATGTGTCTACATTCCACCTCTCACATAGTGTAGTGATCATATGCTTATCCCAGAGCATAGGATTTAGGAAAGAAACATAGTGTAGCCCTACTCTCTTTAGCACCTATATCTCATCATTAGACAAGGGAAAACCCTATATGGTCTCCATCATCTTACCTATACAGAACTCCCTCGTATGGGCACCAATCTACAAAATTACAACCAAAATCTAGCCTTAGTAAAAAAAATTAAAAATCAAAGAACAACAACATGAATCAAAAATTAGTCAACAATGTTACACACCACATCTTGGGCCTAATGGACACTAGCATTACTCAGAGGATAGTATTTTTGTATAATAACACCACACTCTATACAATAACACTAGGATCTGGACACTGGTGCCCAGAATGGGACATTATCACTAGCTTCTCTAAAACAAGCCAAAAATAGTCCTTTTCTAATAAAATAAATAAAACATATAACAAAATTGATAAAAATAGGAAAATTTTGAGTCCTTTACCAGGTGAACCTCCTCCCTAGCCTGAATTAGTGCCTCGACCTCCTCATAACATGATAAACTAGCATCTCATCTCCTCGACATGTTTTTCTCTCTCAAACTCCAAATTCTTTCCATTCAAACGATGCAAATGAATTGCAAATGATTAAAAATGACCTATTAAATTTAGAACTTACCCAATGCCACCCTATTAAGGTTATCCCTGCACACCAATTTAGTTAACTAATATAACTCTCTTGTTATTCCCATATCTCGAGAACCATATTTCTAATTCATGAACCGCTTCTTGCACATGGGAATTGATATTAATATGTTATGTCCCATATTAGTAAAGACAATCCCCTCATCATTATCATACCTAAAAAATAACAAAAACAATCACATTATATTAACAATGAAACAGACCAAGTACCTATCCAACTACACACTACATTATCAACTCTGACAAAAACAATACATTATTCAAACCTAATACAACATCATAATTACCAAATAACACCATCACAATCGATCCTTATGACTTTTGGTTACATATCCTCATCATAGTCTTGAATCTCTCACCAAAAGGGGGGGAATATGCATAGATTGCTTTAGACATATAGAGTTACACTTAGATTTGCAGATGCACAAGTTTACACAGGCATTCAAATGCATAAATTTTTAGATATATAGACACATAGGTCTACATAAGTTTATGCAGCCTATTCAGATATATAGACACACAAGTTTACATAAGCATTCAGATGTATAAATTTTTAGATACATAGATACATGTGATTACATAACTTATTTAGATATGTAGACACATAGGTCTACACATGTTTACACAGGTATTCAAATGCATAGATTTTTAGACATACAAGTCTACATAGGTTTTACACAAGCATCTAGAGTCACAAATTTTTAGATATATAGACACACAAGTCTACAAAGGTTTACATATGTTTTTATATGTACACTCTATGTAGATATACAACTTTGACATGGGTATACTAGTTCATTCATATACACAACTACATCACTCAGATATCAGGATTAGGGGACATAATGCAGAGAGCACATTCTTGGTCCCCATTTTTAGACTTATCATGTTACACCAGTATCATCACCAATTTTTCACTAGTTTGGGTCATAGGACTATCTATATCAGTTGATCCATAACATTACACCAGATCTAATTTACATACTTAGATTCAGAGTGGGGACAAGTGAGCTTTGTTTCTCCATGCATTTAGTTTACATACTCATTTTTAGTACATGGGGAATTCATGCCATATGTCTTCCCTTCACATGTTACACTCTAATTATTATCCACTTCTCTATCCAAGAAGTGGGCCAAATCTAGATTGCATTCACACAAGTAAGTATAGGTAGGCATTTCTATTTTCTTTTACTCAAGTACTTCTATTTCATTGTATTACTAGAATAAAATAGGGGAAACTATAAACACTCTAATTTGGTCAAGCAACCAAAATTACTATGTCTTTTGTTGTTATTTCACATAAAGGTATTAGTGATGGTTATAGTCCTTGTTCACTTGGTTATCTTGAGTCTTTTGATCTTTTTGATGTCTTATTTTTCCTATTTTTGACACCCCTAGCAGTCACAAGTCAGCTTTTCCTAGTCTCAAGGGCCCCTAGTTTGTCATCCTTAATTTTTGCTCTATTATAAGCCTTAGGACATTAGTGCCACTTTTAGGACATTAGTGCCACATGGTGCTAGTGTCCACTTTTGGCTTTAGTGTCTGACGGGCCTTTTCACCCGTGTTTGAAACCTAACCCCTCTATGATTCTTCTCTTATGTTTTTTATAAAAATTTTATGACTTGTCAACCAATGAATAAGGTATTATATTCTAAACAAATATCCTCCTATATAAATAGCCTCACAAGGTATTTTACATTTAGTACCTACTATTTTGGAACTTATTTACATAAAATCAACCAATTGTACATCTTAAATACTCTACATATTACTCAGCTTCCACACCTAGATATTTGCATGCTTGATCAAAAAAGTGCTTAGGCAAAATTAATTTTAGCATACCATTCAATTTGATGGTGCACATTTCCTAAGGGAGAACTATATGTGATCTGAGACCCCAAACATTAGGGTTAATGTAGGCAACGACCAAGACAATATGGGTTCTATTTTGTGTGATCATAACATCCCACAACATATTTTTTTCCTTCTTTTTGCATTTGATTATTTCATTATTTCATGTGTTCAAGTATTCATTAATGTTTTGGAGAAGAATAATCCAAAATAATGACATAGATGAACTCTCACACAACATAGAATCACCTACAGGACCTCTAAGAACTCTCGTAGCTTCCCTAAAAGTTACAAATAGTCACTACAAAAAGGACACTAGCATCAAAATTGGACATTAGTGCCACATGGCATTAATATCTTAAAGGGGAAACTACTGTCTAGAGCCATATCTCAAAAATTAGTCAACAGATGAAAGATTCTTCTGTGTTTACACAACCATCTCCAATACCCTGATCTGCAAAAAACTTTGTGTATATCTAGATAAGTCCCTTTTCTCCTTATATTTACTATTTTTTAGAAAGCTCCTTTGAATCAATAATTTCCAATTTTATTCTAAATTATAAACAAACCCAGCCCTTTAATCTAGTTTAGGATTTACATAGTAAAACCCTAAAAGTTTAAAATAATTTCTTCACTTGTACATACTCCTTTCGAATTATTTAAAAAATAAAAATTGGTAAAATATTCTTAGAAAATTAAAAAAAATGGGGTTTATGCATGCTTATTTTTTATTTGGCATACATTAGTTTATTTGTGCATAATCTTTGATACTTTTTTAGCTAGTATTATATCATACATGATTTCCTAATGTATATGAGTGATTGTAGATTACACACATCTTTTTCAGAAATAGTTACATGGGTTTTTACTATTCCACACTTAGAAACTATATTTATATGAGCATTGGGGAAGAAATGAACATAGTTCTCTAATCTCCCTCACCCCGTTCTTATCCTCATGAGCTCATATTGTCACTACTCAATTCTAGACTTCACATAGGCTTCTTGTAGTGTGTACACTCATCAACTAGCTCATTAGGGGCATGGTAAACGCAGGTTTTTTCCTTCTTTGTCCACCTTATCTTACTCATATGCTCATTACTTTACATTATATTACATCTTACATTATTACTTATTCACTAACATTGTGATATACTATTTCCTATCTCAATTACTGAATATTGATCAAATTATAACTTAGTTCTTGTTGATCAAAATACATAATCATAAATGTTTTTTTTATATTTATTCTCCTAGATTCATGTCTTGTATGCACTTCTCTATTTGCTTTGAGGACATCTGAATATGTCATTACCAAGTGGTTCCAAGCATTTATATCTCTAATTGTATGCATGTGAGTATATTTGAATATGTCCTTGTGTATGTCTTCTATGTGTGCATGTAGATAGTTGAACATATCCTTATGTGTGGCTCTAAGCTTCCATTATTTATTTCTATGTGTGTGATGGAATTTAAACGTGTCTTTGTATGTGTATTATATTCAAGTGAGTGACATTTGAACATGTCCCTTGTTTATCATCCCTTGGCCTTCTATTATGTGCTTTATGTGTTGTGAAAGTACTCTTTGATTATGTCTGTCATGGCCATGACACTTTGCTTGCTTCTTTTCTCAGATTTGAATGCCATGATGAACATCATGCACCCAACCGATTCCAATTCCATGATTTATATCATGAATTCCTCCCTAAGTAGTTTTGTTTAATGTTATATACTCAATTGATCAAATTATCTACATGTTTCATTGTCAAATCTATCTAGACACACTTATTTTAAATGCGTATTTTCACATGCATATTACATTATTACTATGTTTAGTTCACATACACAATGATGCCGTGCTATTCCATGATGTCATTATTACTCAAATTTACATTTTTTACATCATAAAAACCTACAACATAACCTTTAATTTTGAGTTAAGTTCTTATGCAAGCTCAATAATTCACCTTAAAAGAGGAGGCATTCATATAGGTTTGTCTTAGATACTTGACCTTTATAGATTAGTATGCAAATAGTATTAAATATTGGTTACTATTGTCACCAAATATTTCACTATAGAAAAGGATGTTCAAGCCTCTTCCAGATTTGGGAAACATGGGAATACTCTAAGGGGGTGATACCCCAAGATTATTTCCACATGACCATCATACTTCTTTCACTAAGGAACAAGGCATACAAACTAAATTCTAAGTCCTGGAAGGTTCTAACATAAGTGTTTCAACATAGAGGTGATATGCATAAGAAACATAAGATAAGTGGACCAAAGGGAAGATTGCACAATCTAAGGATAATTATACACTTGAAATATGCCTAACACACTAGCTTCACTCTATATGACTTGTTAGAATAGGAACTCTTACATAAACATGAAAGGATAAGGAAAGCAAGGATATAGGATTGTCACTAACTTCACCATACATCACTTTTAACACTTAGACAAATGTTCATGAACTCAAAACCAGACTTGCATTTATTGTCTAAATTCAAAATACAATGTCATTTCAGCAAGGCTTTGCCATACATGGTGTGGTATTAGTTTAAAAGAGCCAAAATGGCTACTACTTATATAATTGGATAGAGAGGAGAAGAGACTAAAGTCCAAGAGTCACTAGGACATGTGTCATGCTGAGAAAAGTAGTTACACATGTAGGAGAGAGGAATATGGAATAGACCATGAAATGTCTACTTGAACAAATATCCCTTAAAACATGAAACTCTTGAAATGTGGCATAGGATTCCTCATTGCTTGCTCAAAAAAATGCCTTCATCATTTGGCCTTCTTGGAACATCCCACAATAGACTAGGGATAGATGTGATGATTTAAATGGGGGGATGGGTTTTATACATGATCCAACATGCATTGGTTTCATCCCTAATCATCACTATTCTTTTAGAGGTGAGTTATCACTACCTGCAATCTAAATAACTCTTCTTTCACTCACCCTTCACACTTGGCACCAAAATTGGCATTCATTTTCCCAATTTGGTCTATAAAATGGAGTGTATGACACCTTTTAGGACCCATTATGTCCTTATATTCCTTAATCAAACCTTAAAAGTCCTCTCACTTGAATTTTTCACTCTCTCACTAGCTTGATCACTATGTCATCCTAAACTGGCGGAAGTGGAGTCATTATCAGAAGCACTTAAGAACCTAAATAAGGTAATAAATGAATATGGTGAGTTATTATAAGTCTAAATATTTCTCCCAAATCATATTTCATCTCTTGAAACCCTTTTTACCTATATAACACCAAAAATAGTCAAATAAATCCATTTCTCATCTTGTTCATACATGTAGGGTACAACTCAAGTTGATGGGGAGGATACCTATAGAGTCATATACAACTTCCAACCATCTCCCAATCCATTCCATACCATCTATATGCATCTCATACTTCATCTTCCCAATCGAGTCTTTGGCAAGGGTTTGAGAGTGTTTAGAGTGAGTTTCCCCTCTAAGGATTTTTCATACAGGTTTGATATCCAATTGGAAAAAGAAATCCAAAAAATCAATGGTCAAGACCTCTTTCATCATCCCCAACTCCTCATACTCCCATGCACAACCTCCAAGTAGGTGCGAGTATCTCAAATGAGCCTAATTGAGCTTTGCTCTTCATTCTGCATATGCTTGAGTTGGTTTTAATCCAAAAGTGGCTTCCCTCTGGATTCCTCTACATGAAAATAGTTTAAAAAATACCTAAAAATACCCTATTAACATGTTATACTTCATTTTAATTCTCCCTTGATGCTAGAAATGAAACTGACCCCCAAATTGGGCTTTAGACCTAAACTAGACCTAATAGGACTATCTACATCCTTGTAGGTTAAGAACACCCCAACATGTTTCTCACCTCTTTACATGGATTTTCATGTTTTTTAATGTCTTATTCAACTTACTACACCCTCTTGAAATGCTTTATCAACTTCTATCTCACCCTTTCATCTTAATTCCTCTAGACCTCTAGACTTACATCCTTGGGGAGTACCCTCTGTCTAAGACAAAACATAGGATACTTACCCTATGGTATAATCAATATTAAAATCATGGTGGGATTTTCCAAGTTATGGATATTATCTATACAAATTTATAAGGTTTTATTAAACCATTATACCCTCTAAAAACCATCAAACCCATAAGGTAGACTATCAAATGACTGACTATGTGCAGGGTATCAAGTATGACTAGGTGCATGTTTGAGTCCTTTCTCTGCATTGTTTCCATATGGTAAGATCCTCTTAAGACTATTAAAACTATGATGAAGGTGCTACAAACTTACTTACCACTCCAACTTTTCTAACACTTCACACATGCCTCTTGCTCTTAATTGAATACAAGACTGTTGACTATGTTTTCTTGTTTGAGAGAGATACCTGTAGGTGGTAATACATGGTTGAACCTTGAAAACAATTCCTAGGGACCTCCTTATAGTTACTAAGGTAATTTTATAATTTTTTAACTATGTTCACCTCATATTCAATCCATGCCAACATCAAGAGAACCATTCTCTAGCTCATTGTTATCTTCAATCAACTGTAGTTGACCCTTTATGGAATAACATGGGTTCTATAGGTGAGTATCAATATTGAAGTTAGTACCACATCACTTTTGGATCCTTATAAAAGTCTTGGCAGAACTTTCTCATTATTAAGGTTATGTTTGTAGGTTGACATCTTCCAAGGATTCACTTTATGAACTTATGAGTCACTTTTAGACAGGGTGTAGGTAGATATTATGATGGCAAGGCTCCTATATGTGATGGTGTAAACCCATAATTTGAATTCCAACTCTTTCTTTATGACCCTTGTGCTCTATCAACTCAATAAGACCACTTAATATGAATACATGCCTCCATATTTCAACTTTGGGTGTAGAGGTCACTTTGAAGCTCAAATATTATAGAGATCACTGCCAAACTTTAGTGAAGAAATTTTAATATTAGAGGCCTTCAAACACTATGCTCCTCTAGTCCCTTTCTTTTGTCGGTTTATACCTCTATGTGGAGGATACAACATGGGTGAATCTCAACTCATCTAGTCATCATGATTATCCATCATATGGCATCAACAAAAGGTCCTAGGGCTATGTTTTGGGACTTTTAGGGATTTTATCCCTGAAACTCAAATTCTCTCCTCTTGAAGTGTCTTCTCACTTTTCTTTCCAAATTAATTCCTCAAACATGATTTTCATAGATTTTTCAACATCCACAAACCTCAAGAATATTTCAAATCATGTCAAGACTCCCATATAACTCCTTCATGCTTCTGTGTAAGCCCCTTGTAGGTGGTCATTTGTAGGTTGTAGGGTAGTGACTATGAGATGATCAATGTGGTCATGGTATATGAACTTAAAAATAGTTAAAAAATTTCACAAGGGTCCAATTGATCATCTCTTCTTTTAAAAGGTTCAAACTAGTCTCAACACGTCTAATTTTAATGTTTTTAGTCTCCTATAGGTATTGATGCAACTACAGACAAGATAGTGAATGAAGAGATGAACTATATGCATAGTGAATGGGAATTCAACAATATTTATACTCCCTCAACATTTTAAAATGGGATTCTCAAAAATTCAATGCTTAAGACAAGATCAATTTCCCTTGCTCCAATGTGACATTCTTCTTTATGGCACATGTAGATGCTCATTCAATGGTGCAAGACTGTATAGAAGATTGAATTGATTATCACAGTCCATATTTTGTCAATTGAAAGGAATTTTATTGATTTTTCATGCTTATGAGAAGGTATACAAACTCCTTTAACACTTCATTACCTTCTATGGATGTTTTCACACTTAATACACCATGATTGTAGATTACAACTTGTAAAAAGTTGATTATATGACACATGTGACTGTGTGTTTGATCAATACATATAATTTTAATTCCAATAATGAAAATAAGGTGATTTATATGGAATTATAAACATTAATCACACCATATCACATTCACATGAAACCATTGCAAAGAAATAAACCTTTTACAAGTGGTGAAATCTAACTTCAACCTCACTAGTAACACCTTGTAATCTGAGTTGTTTGAGACATAAAATCACTTCCAATCATGAAACCAAGCTTTGGAAAAATTATATAAGGAATTAAAAATCTTATGGAATCAAACTCATCCACTTAACTATATGGACTAGCTCAAATAGGAGCAAAACCTGCAGGGTTTAGAAAATAACAAGTAGAAATGAACAACTAACTTGTTAAGGATGGTTTATAAAGTATAAGAAAACAATCCTTGAAACCCAAACATGAATATTAATTTGACCAAGTGTAATATCTACCACCAATATCATTTGACATGGAAGTCTTCCTACTGGTTGTACCAAGAAGAAACTTGCTAACTAGTTCTATTTGCCTAGTGGAGCGATGGAGAGATGGAATGGTTTTAACCCATTTTTTGCACTTAAAAATTAGATCAAACATGGAAATGTATTTATTTAAGCTTAAGGGTCACTTCACAAGATTTTCCCACATGCCACTCTTTTTTATAAGATGTATAACTGCAAAAACTCCTCCTTTCTCACTTGTTTTCTTGATTTTTAGTTAACACCTGCAAGTTTCATTTAGTATTGACATTCTTAACAAGTAATATTACATGTACAAAAATTATGTATGTTGATAATGAGTTTAAAACATGTGTCTACCTAATAAAATTTTACCACCTTCATAAATGACCCATATATGACCCCTAAGTGACTCAAAATGACATAAGAACTAAATTGGACTATGACCAAGTCCAATAAGACATTAAATGACATAAAATAAACTATTACACACCCTATGACATTATAATGAACCCCTATGAAATTTTTGGATTATAGGGGGTTGACTTGTGGTCAAAATGGTCAATATTCTTGGTGATTTCCCAAGGGTGGTATGCTCTATATGCCAAGACTAGTTGCCTAATCCTATCCATTGGGAAATGGAGTCATAATATATACACTATTTTAACACACAATTTTCCTTTGAAACAACATTAAACACAAAGGAAAGACACACAAAACAAGACACACCAAAGGAAACAAGCATGTGTTCAACTAGAACACTTATGGAACACAACAAAACTAAAAGGAAACACACACCTAATCTACTATTTTAGAAACCTCACTCTTGAATTGAAACATCTGATCATACCTCAACTAAGGTAAAAAATAGTTCCCCTTGAATATTTTTCACTCCATGAAGGCAGTCTAGCATGAGAAGTATGCCCATCATCAATCACTTGCATATGTAGGTGATCAAGAAGCCTATCACATTTGTATCTTCTTAGGTATATAAGTGAACTATTTGGAGCCTTCATGAATGATATTTATTTCTCTCTAAAGACCTTGATTGGATCTGCAATCCCTTTGATCATTGTCATATCTGATATGCCTTCTTCAAATTGTAGATTGGAATGTATGACATCTACCTCAATCTTTTAATCTTCTTGAGCAAGATGTGATTTATGTTTAGGATCATCAAGAGTATCTTAACCATTATCCAACACCTTTAAACATGGTTCAAAATCATATGGATCTCTTGACTATACTTGAATCACAACAAAAAAAAATTCCTTGACTCCACTAGGTCCTTCTAGGAGTGTAGGATTTTAAACAACATATTGATCTCCATCTTCTTTCACAACATACTTCTTACATTCATGCTTCATAGAACACTCAATGGCATAATCATTAGTATCATTAGAAAACACATCATATA
Source organism: Torreya grandis (assembly GCA_037957365.1). Taxonomy (NCBI): domain Eukaryota; kingdom Viridiplantae; phylum Streptophyta; class Pinopsida; order Cupressales; family Taxaceae; genus Torreya; species Torreya grandis. The sequence goes on along the minus strand of JARHVA010000164.1, from coordinate 5,855,357 downwards.
TACATTTTTTTGTAGGAGAAGGAACATTACTCAACTATTCAAACTTTTGACATATGGCATTGAATCTCAGCCATAAGTCATCCTCCTCTTCTTCATGAGTATCATCATCAAGGGAAGATTCATCAACAATACATAGAAAGACATCATTATTACCAATATGGTGATAAATTAAATACTTCAACCTATTATCATCATACTCATGAATCATGTAGTTACCTTCAGCAGCTTTTGAGAACGAATGTTTAACACTTACCTCAACTCCCTCAAATGGTTCTTCATGTATGATATAAGTATCAAGGTCAATTTTCTCAAAGTATGCATAAGGATCATGCTCATTAGTGATAGTATAATATTCATCAAGGAACAAGTCAGAAATTCCCTCAAGTTTAGAATCACCATCATCCACATTAGGCTCCTCATTCTCATGAACAATATAATTCAATTAGAACTTGTTTCAATGTATGGCTCAATATGAAACCTTGTAAGGGATAAGTTATTATAGTCACCTTGGTTCCATACCTTGCCTAAAGGCCAAAAGAGATAATCAGCTGAGAGTTAGCCACCTATTTTGGCTATAAAGTCTCTTGGAAGGCAAATTGCAAAATGAGCAGGAAGGTCAAAAATAATTATCTTGGAGAATAGGAAAACTAGGACAATCATGCAAGAAAACCTTCAAATTTTTGATCAACCCTATTATTTTGGTAGGTGTACCATCTATTTTAAGCACTCATTTTCTATGAGGTTCATATTTTAGGCCCAACTTATCAACTACAACCTTGGGCATGACTGAAGTAGAAGCTCCACTATCAACTATGCAATTATGTGCCAATTTATCACCCAATATGAGAGAGATAGAATGGTAAAGGTTTCTCAGCCCTAGTAGATGGTTCAAAAATGGTAATAAGGGAATTTTTGATAGAAACATGACCATGAATTTGACTTGAAGGTGAAGGGCTAGTGGGAATAGTGGATAGTTACTTTTTTAATAGCTCTTTTTGGCTAGGTATGTGAAGAACATCCCATAAAGAGAAAGAAGCTTTGACACTTTTCAAAGAATCCATTATGTTTAGGGTAGAAGTACTCACTTTATCTTGATTCTTTTGAGGCAAATTATTTCTTGGAACTTTATGAATTGAGACACCTTGAGCAGACCTTACCACATTTTGATTTGAAGGAGGTGTAGGAGTGTTTGGAGATGCCATGCTTGCAGCCATACTTTGTTGACTTATAGGAGTATTAGATGAGCTTGTAGGCATGCTATTATCACCTCTTAGATCCTTATTATTTTCCCTTGTCTTTTATTAAATATAAGTTCCTTGGTTGAGCACAAATGTATCTTCCACCAAGAAGTTGGTGAAGCTCTCTCCTTGAGGCTGCCAATCCTCATTTGTTTACATCATGACTTCATCTTCAGCTTATAGAAGAGGAGTGACTCCTCCTTGAGCAACTATATATTTCTCTCCACCCTCATTAGCATCCATTAATTTGCCTTATTTCTAATCTTATCCTTACACCAAGTTGTTATGCACCAATACCATCTCTCTTGCATTGGTGGTGGAATTGGGATTATACACATTGGCAGGCCTGTTGAAGTTAGGTTGCCCTTGACCTCTTCCTCTTCCATATTATTGGCCATATTACTATTGATAGGGATAGGATTTTGATGAGAACCTTATTGCATTCTTTCTTGCATAAGCTGAGCTCTTAACATTTGAATTTTTGCATATGGATCCATGGCATCATTTACCTTCTTAAGAGTAGTATTTGGCTTGGCATTAACATTAGGAATTGGAGCAATGTTTAGAGTATTAGCAAGAGTATTAGGAAATAGAGGCACAGATACCTTAGTAGGAAACCTTTCAGCTCGAATGAAGCCATTCTCAACTCTAATGGCAAGTTCATATGCTTTAAGAAGAGTGAAACCACGTATGGATTGAAGCATGATAACAATATTAGCACCAATGACTCTTAAGTAGGTAGGGAACATAAAGCTAGCAGGTGGTCTCATGGGAGAAGGAAATATATACCAAGTCTTTTGAAATATCTCATTGAATTCATGCATTTTTTCCTTAGGGCCTCTTTTGATCACATTTAGTTGATGTATGAGAGAGGTATGGTCACTTTCATCTTCAAACCTTGAAGTCAACAACACTCCAAAGTCATCCCATGATGTGATGCATCCACTGGGTAAAATCCTATACCAATCAATAGCTTTCCCTCTAAGGGACATGGCAAGGAGTCTAATGGAAATATTCTCCTCAGTGATATTATGGAAACTATAAAACTTAGATATATCCTTGATGTGTATATTAGGTGTAATATGACTCTCTCCATTGAATGTGGGCACACTCTTTGTGGCATTATGGGGAATGGTATCATATGCTTGAAGATTATTTGGATTTTTAGTATTAAAGTTAGGTAAGGAATGAGGCCTATCCATGTTTTCTTCAATATCTTAAATTTTTTCAATCTCTTCACTTCCTTGGCTAGAAAAATCTTCTTGCTCCTCAAAGGGTAGATTAAGATGAGGGAATTGAACTTCAAGATGAAGTTCAGGCTAAATAGATGGATTGATAGGATTGAGCAATCTAATAGATGATAACCTAGTAAGAACCATGAAGCATGAGACCAAATTTATGAAAAAATAATGTCATTGAACCAGATTTTACCTTGAATGGAGTCACTAAATGTTGAGAAGGACATTAATTTGTAGTTGATGTTGTCAAGACCAACATTCACCTTGATAAGTTATCTTGAAGACAATGGGTCCCACTAGGAGTGGAAAAACTATTGTCACAAAATATTTCACCCTAGAAGAGGGTGTTCAATCCTCTTCAAGATTTGGGGCAACATGGGAATACTTATAGGTATGTGGGTTTACCTAAAGGTAGAAGTAGACCTCTAGATATAAGGGCTAACTCCCTGAATATACCTTGAAATGCTTATCACCTACTAAACTAGTTACTTATGGGAAAAGAGATATAAGTTTGCATGAAATGAAACTAATCGAATGGGTTCATACACCAATATGATTTCCACATGACCATTATACTTCTTTCACTAAGAAACAAGGCATGCAAACTAGCTTCTAAGTCCTGGAAGGTTCTAACATAAGTGTTTCAACATAGAGGTGATATGCATGAGGCAACACAAGGTAAGTGGAATAGAGGGAATATTACACACTATAAGTAAAATTATACACTTTAAAATATGGCTAACACACTAGCTACACTCTATATAACATGTTAAAATAGGAACTCTTGCATAAACATGAAAGGATAAGGAAAGCAAGGATAAAATATTGTCATTAATTTCACCATACATCACTTTACACACTTAGACAAATGTTTATGAAATAAAAACCATACTTGAATTTATTTTTATAATGCAAACTAAAATTTCATTCTATCAGGGCTTCGCCATACATAGTGTGGTATTGCTCTACAAGAGCCAAAATGGCTACCACTTATAGAATTGGAGAGAGAGGAGAAGAGAATGAAGTCCAAGAGTCACTAGGACATGTGGCATGATGATAAAAGGAGTTAAAAATTCATGAGAGAGGAATATGGAATAGACCATGCAAGGTCTACTTGGACAAATGTCCCTCAAAACATAAAACTCCTAAAATGTGGCGTAGGATTCCTCATTACTTGCTCAAAAAATTGCCATCATCATTTGGCCTTATTGGAATGTCTTATATCAGAATAGGGATATATTTTATGATTAAAATAATGTTTATGGGATTTATACATGATCCAACATGTATTCGCTGCATCCCTAATCATCAGGATTCTTTTGGAGGTGAGTTATCATTGCCTACAGTCCAAATAACTCTTCTTTCACTCACCCTTCACACTTGGCACCAAAATTGGTCTTAAATTTACAAATATGATCCATAAAATGGATTTTATAACACCCTTTAGGAACCCTCATGGCCTTATATTCCTTAATTAGACCTTAAAATGCCTCTCACTTGAAGTTTTCACTCTCTCACTAGCTTGATCACTATGTCACCCTGGACTGGCTGAAGTGGAAGCATTAGCAGAAGCACTTAAGAAATTAATTAAGGAAATAAATTAATATGGTGAGTTATTTTAAGTCCCAATATTTCTCACAAATTTGGTTGCATCTCTTGAAACCCTTATTTACCTGCACAACACCAAAAATACTCAAATAAATCCATTTCCCACCTTGTTTGTATAAGTAGGATACAACTCAAGTTGATGGGGAGGAGCCCTAGATAGTCTTATGAAACTTAAAACCATCTTAAAATCCATTCCAAACCATCTAGATGTATTTACTTCATCTTCTAAATTGGGTCTTTAGCAAGGGTTTGAGAGGGTTTAGAGTGATTTTGCCCTCTAAGGATTATTCATATAGGTTTGACATCCAATTAGTAAATAAATTACACAAAAGAAATTTTTAAGGCCTCCTTCATCATACCTTAACTCTTTATACTCCCATGCACAACCTCCAAGTAGGTGTGAGCATCTCAAATGAGCCTACTCGATATTTACTCTTCATTGTGCATAAGTTTGAGTTGTTCTTAAGCCAAAACTGGATTCCCTATGGATTAATCTAAATTATAATAGTTAAAACATACTTTAAAATCCTATATGAACATGTTATAATATATTTTAATTCTCCCTTGATAATAAAAATGAAACTGTTCCCCTATATGGACTTTAAGCCTAAACTAGACTTAATAGGTATATATGCATCCTTGTAAGTTTAGAACACCATAACATGTTTATCACCTTTATGCATGGATTTTAATGTTTTTAAATGTCTTATTGAACTTAATACACCATCATACTATGATTTATCAACTTATATCTCACCCTTTCATCTTCATTCCTCTAAACTTGCAGATTTGCATCCTTGGGGAGTACCCTCTGTCTAAGACAAAACAAAAGGAACTTCCCCTGTTGTCTCATCAATATTGAAGGTATGGTGGGCTTATCCAAGTTATGTATATGATATATACAAATTTAAAATGTCTTATTATACCATTAAACCCTCCAAACATAATCAAACCCATAAGGCAAACTATCAAATGACTAACTATGTGCAGGGTATCAAGTATGACTGTAGGTGCATGTTTGAGGAATTTATCTGCATTTTAACTATATCTTAAGAGCCTGTTGAGACTATTAAAACTATGATGAAGGTGATACCAACTTAATTACCACTCCAACTTTTCTAAACACTTCACACTTGCCTCTTGCTCTTAACTAAATACAAGATTGTTGACTGTGTTTTCTTGTTTAAGAGAGATACTTGTAGGTGATAGTACATGATTAAACCTTGAAAATAATTCCTAGATACATCATTATAGTTATTAATCTCATTTTATATTTTTTTTACTATGTTAACCTCATATTCAAGCCATTCTAACATCAAGAACACCATTCTCTAGCTCACTGTTATCTACAGTCAACTATAGTTGACCCTTTATGGAATAGTAGGGGTTCTATAGTGAGTACCAATCTTAAAATTAGTGCCACATCACTTTTATATCCTTTTATAATTCTTTTCAGTACTTTCCCATTAGCAAGGTTGTGTCTGTGGGTTGACATCTTCCAAGGATTCACTTAGGAACTTGTGAGTCACTTGTAGATAGGTTGTAGATGGATATTTTGATGGCAAGGCGCTTGTAGGTGATGGTGTAAACCCATAATTTTCATATAAACTCTTTATTTATGACCTTTATGCTCTCTCAAATCAACAAGACCTCTTAATATGAATACATGCCTCCATATTACGATTTGGGTGTAGAAGTCACTTTGAAGCTCAAATCCTATAGAGATCATTGCCAAACTTCAGTGAATAAATATCAATATTAGATGCCTTTAAACACTACTCTCCTCTAGTCACACACCCTCTTTATTTTTCAAGGTTATACCTCTATGTGGAGGATACAACCATGTTGCATCTAAACTCATCTAGGCATCATGTTTGTCCATAATATTACATCAACAAAAAGGCCTAGGGCTCTATTTTGGGACTTTTAGGGATTTTGTCCCTAAAACTCAAATTCTCTCCTCTTGAAGTGTCTTCTCACTTTTATTTCCAAATTAATACCTCAAACATGATTTTCATATATTATAAAAACATCCACAAACCTCAGGAAGATTTTAGAGCATGTTAAGACTCTCATATAACTCCTCATGCTTCTATGTAAGCCACCTGTAGGTGGTCATTTTCAAGTTGTAGGGTAGTGACTATGAGATGATCAATTTGGTCATGGTATATGAACTTAAAACCATTTCCACACTTTCACAAGGGTCCTCCAATTGATCATCTCTTCCTTGAAAAGGTTCAAACTAGTCTCAACACCTCTGATTTCAACGTTTTCAATCTCTTTTAGGTATTGATACATCTGCAAACAAGATAATGAATGAAGACATGAACTATATGCATAGTGAATGGGAATTAAAAAATATTTATACTCCCTCAACATTTTCAAATGGGATTCTCAACATTTCAAGTCTTAAGACAAGATCAATTATCCTTGCTCCAACATGACATTCTTCTTTATGGCACCTGTAGATGCTCATTCAATGGTTTGAGATTGTATGGAAGAATGAATTAACTATCATAGTCCATATTTTGTCAATTAAAGGGACTTTACTTGATTTTTAATGCTTTTTATAAGGTTTAAACACTCCTTGAACACTTCATTACCTTGTATGGATGTTTTCACACTCAAGACACCATGACTGTAGATTATAACTTGCAAAAAGTTGATTGTGTAACAAATGTGACTATATGTTTGATAAAAGCATGAACTTTTAAGAAAAATAATTGAAATAATGTGATTTATATGACATGAAAAATATGAATCACACCATATCACATTCACGTGAAACTATTTCATAGAAAGAAACCTTCTACAAGTGGTGAAATTTGACTGCAACCTCACTAGCAACACCTTATTGCAATATGAGTTCTTTGAGCCATAAAATCACTTCCAATCATGAAACCAAGAATTATAAACATGAGATTATAAATTTAACATCTTATGTAAGTAAATTCATCCATTGAACTATACGAATTAGCTCAAACAAGAGCAAAACTTATGGGGTGTGGGAAACAACAAGCAAAAATGAACAGTTAACTTATTAAGGATGATTCAAAAAGAATAATAATCCAATCCTTGAAATCCAAACATTAATATTAAGCTTCCAAGTGTACTATCCACCACTAAGATCATTTGACCTAGAATTCTTCCTACTATTTGTACCAAGAAGAAACCTACTGACTAGTTATGCTTGCCTAGTAGAGCGATGGAGAGATGGAACAGTTTTAGCCCATTTTTAGAAATTTCAAAGAAGATAAAACATGGAAATGGATTCATGGAAGCTAAATGGTCACTGTACGATCTTTTCCCATGTGATACTCTCTCTCATAGGCCATACAACTATAAAAACTCCTCCTTTCTCACTTATTTTCTTAATTTTTAGTTAACACCTACAAGTTTTAATTAGTCCTGACATTACTGATAAGTAATATAATATGTAATGACATGAGGTATGTTGAGTATTTTATAACATCTTTTACCTAACAAAACTATACCACCTTCATAAATGACCCATAGATGACACCTAAGTGACTCAAAAATGACATAAGGATTAAATTGCACTATGACCAAGGCTAATAAGGCATTAAATGACATAAAATAAACTATCACACACCCTATGACATTATGATAAACCCATATGCAATTTTTGGATTATAGCAGGGTTTATTCATTTTGAATTGTGGTCAAAATGTTCAACATTTACATAGTTAACATAATTTCAAGCTCAAAAAACACAAAGAAAGTCAATTTAGACATGAATGCCACATTGGAAAGGAGAGCACTACTCTAGTGTCCTTCCCAACATTGTTGTCCAACTACCTAAAAAATAATAATTTCTAGAATATCTCAGACCTCGGTCTACTCAGATCAGTACTCAACAAATTCATAGTTTGTGTTTCTAGAATTACTCAAAATTACATAGTTTATCTTAGATTTTCTCAGTTTGGGGGCAATCATGTGTGGCATGTTGTTCCATTTTGGCACACAAGTTTCTTCTCAAAATCATGATTTTTTACTTAATCTCAAAATCTATATACATTAGATATTAATTGGAGGCATATGCATGGCATATACTTCCTCCTTGAACCAGTTTTTGAACCAATTTCATACATAGAATGATAATTCATGTCAGACTCCATGTTGCATACACTATACATAGATTATACTCAATATTTGCACCAATTTTGCACCAAAATTAAACCTGATTCCATCTACATTGGTTTTTTTCTATTGGCACTAGTAACTACACCCATTTTTACACCATATATATATATATAGGGATTCCAAACTACTCCACTACTCTGGGATGATGATGATGGATTCAAACACACATGAGTTCTTGATCAAACCAAATTATTGATGAGGATTAGGGAATGCACAATTCAATCCAAACTATTCAATATTAATACAAACACAACACACCACAGTCACCAATTTTGCACCAAAAAAGGCACAATGGTTCATGCACTCAATCAGGTGTATTCATTCCTTGTCACTCTCTAGATTTTTATCTTTTAATTATTGATATTCATCTTAACTAAATACTTATATTACATATGTTTTATATAGGTCTTACATGGAGCATAGTTTAACATTGTGGCCTACATGCAAGACTCCTTCTCACAAGTAAGTTCAAGTACACACTCTTTTTCCTTTTACTCTAGTATTTTCATTTTAATACATTACTAGAATAAAAGGTGAAAAAATGTAGACATGTAAAATTAAAATTTAAGTTAAAATTTTGCACTTATGACCACTCTTTTACATGCTTAGCTCTAGACCTATCTTAGAACCCCTTTTGATCACTTTTGACCACCTTACACACTCTTCTAAGTGGATTTATGACCCCCAAATGAACTTATCCCTATCTTATCAACCTTATATTTTGGGCCTACCTAACACTCAAAATGATGAAATCACCCATTGGATAAGAGCACCCTAGGGGACTATAGCACACCACTCTAGTGTACTTCCCCCCTCTCATATCTTCGTGCTAAATAATGGCTAATTTTCTAAATTCAAGGCTATAGGAAGGTCGAAACATGTCCCTAATGAGCCTTATTCAAAGGATTTTCAATTATATGACTATATAAACACTTTTCAAACCATTTTTCAAAGTTGAGGCTTCCACATCAAAAAGTACCAAAATCACACTTGCACATTGAGAGAAAAATACCTATTTCTCCCAATTTTGATTACATACATCCCTAGTAGCTTAGAGCTCAATTTTAAATATATTTTACAGGTCATAAGTCATGATTAAGACATTTAATCACATCAATTTTTTACTAGCATCTATCACATTACACTAGTTATTTATACACCACCATAGTATGGGAGAACTACAAGAAGTTTGATCCCTCTTCAGAGTATTAGTATTAGGCAACACTTAACACATGGGATGTTGAGATCTTGCCCAAATTCAATCATTGACCCCTTTTTCCCCATTGATTTTCATTAGTATTAACATGTTAAGGAGCTAGGAGTTTTGAAGAAAAATTAGTTAAACAGTGGTCTCTGCAAGTGATCATAAGCTCTTGCACTAGATACAGGGTTGACATATGAAGGCACATAGAACCTAGTAACTCTAATTTCCTTACTAAAAGTGGATTGGAGTGCCATAGGCTAGACAAGAGTGCCACCCCTCTAGTGTCCTCTTCATAGTGTTGTTGTCCTGACCCAGATCTAGTTCTAGAATCTTGATTCCAGGTCACCAAACCTCTCTACATAATAAGTTTCAGATCTTGATTCCTCCTAGAGGCACAATTTCTAATTATCTTTGTTTTCTCCTTACACTTTTTCTATTTTTAGTAAGTTTTTAGAATATAGTAGTTTTAAATTAGTGAATTTTATCATTGTTATATTATTCTCATCATTTTTCATAGTAGTGTTGTCATCTAGGGTTTTCACACAAATCCCAAAATTTAATTAAATAGCCTTTAACCATAATGTTCATGTCATTCATACATCATCTGGTATTGAATTAGAACCTAAAGGTTATGTACCTCCTACCAATCCCCCCTTAAAATATACTCCATGGGTTGTCAAAGAAATATTTAAACCTATAACATCTAACATTATTGATCAAATTGATACCATTTAATCCACTTCTATAGATATAAACATTATTTACCATATCAATAGTATTCATAATGTTTCTCATATTTATGACTGTATCGACCAACCTAACATAGGTCAATGGTCAGTCTCTAAATGCATCATCTACAACCAATACCTTGATTATAAAATTACTTATGATTCATCACTTCCAGTGGCCTCTCTTGTAAAATTTGATATAATTAATTATGTTCCTATTATTTCTCAACCCATGGAAGTTGCACCTAAGCCCATTACAACTGACTATACTGATTAGCCCAATAGAGTTAACTTAGAATCTTTAATATCTTCTCAACATTCTGAAATTACCTTAGATGTTAATGCCACTGCTAGCAAATACATACATTCTAAGTTTTAAATCCAACGTAATCAAATTTTATACCTTGAAGTAAATGTCAAAAGCTATGTACCTCTACCAACACTTCCCAATGATGAAGCTATATTATAATTACTCCATGCTCACGAGCCTCAACTTCCACGCCAACATCACGATCTTGGCCATTTTTAGAAAAAGGCTCCTTTAATAATTTTGTTGTTGGTATTGATCCCAAAAATGTATCATGTATCAAGCTTCCTCCAGATCCATATCATTTCTAAGATGTAAATTCCATGCTTATTGAATGAACTATTGTAGTTAGTTATGGTATCACGGATAATCCTTGACCTATTCTTATCTCCAAATAACTTTGTCTTGAAGAGAGTAATAACTATAGTCGTTTCTTTGATAACTACTATGAAGATTTTACTTGGAGATATGAATACATAGTTGGTATTGATCCAGTATCATGGTCCATAACATCATCACCTATCTAAACATCATAAAAAATATCAATACCACATTTTTAATTATCTACACTATGCTTTGATAACTACAATGATGTAGATGAAATTATGGCTAAACATGAACTAAACATCATTTTAGTTATCAAAGCATAGTTATCTAAACCTTATTCATAAAATAGTTGAAATTTATGTAGATGATCTTACTGCCAAATCTAAACATCATAAAAAATATCTTCATGACCTCACTATCAATTTTGATCGACTCATCAAATACAAAGTTATACTTAATCATTATAAATGTGTTTCTAGTGTTACTTTTGGAAAACTCTTAAGATTTTTAGTCTCCCTTAGATGGATTGATATAGATCCCACTAAAATCAACAATATAGTCAACATATTTATTCCTCATTCTATTTCATACATACAAACATATCTTGGTAAACTCGGGGAATCCGACAATTTGTTCCTGAGATAGCTTACCATATCTATTCGATAAATTCACTCCTAAATAAATGTATTGCTCTTTAATAGACTAATGCATGTCAAAAATCTTTTGATAACATGAACAAATCATTACTTCATCCTCAAACTCTTCGACCACCTTCCAATGATCACCCAATCATCTTGTACACCTCATCTTATTTGGTGCAATGCTCTCTCAACAAAATGAAACAAGCCAAGAATATTCCATATATGACATTATTTTGGCTTTAATATAATATGAAACACATTACATAAAAGGTAAAAATGATCTCCTCTCTATCTACTTCACAACTAAAAAACTTTGACATTGCATGTTTTATCAATATACTTATGTTATTGTACATTCTAATCCATTTCACCATTTCTTTTCCAAAGATTTCTTAAATTGAGATATAATTATCAAATGGATGGTTCTCTTAATGGAATTTAAATTAAGAATTGTCACACAAAAATCAATTAAGGTCCAAGTGATTTTTTATCAACTTGTTACTGCACCTATTCCAGCTACTTATCACCTTCAGAATATTCTTCCTGATGAAGTGATCTTTTCTATTAAAGGTCTCAATCAAGTTATTTTACTTAAAGACTACTTTCATGATTTTATCATGGATCTTGAGTCATAATCCCTTGAAGAAATGGATACATATAAACCTAAATCCAAAACCATCATTGAAGCATTACCTGAATTTATAATTGACTTACATGAAGAAACTTAGACACTTCATTTTCATGATGCCAAATGTCTTCAAGGATTTGGGCTAGGTTGTGTTTTAGCCGACCCCCATGGTAAAATCATACCTCTCATTTTTTTATTAAACTTTAAAGTCACTAATAACATGGCTGAATATGAAGCTCTCATCTTAGGGATGTAAGCAGTGATTAATTTGGATATCTCATATTTACATGCGCTAGGAGATTCACAATGCATATCTCATCAAGTCAGTATTGATTAACAACACAAAAGTGAAAATCTCATCACATATCATCAACTTACTATCACTCTTGCCAAATAATTTGCATCATTTACTATTGAAGCAATCCCATGAGAATAAAATGTGATCTTTGATATCTTGCTTCATCAACTTCTATTTTTCATCCTCATCAAGCACTTCATGATTCACATTTTTCCATTCACCTGAGGAGGTCACCATCTAATTTACAATTCAAGAATGATTCTCTTATTTTCCACATTGATGTTGTCACTACTATCCAAATCTCATGGTACAAACACATCATACAATTCATTGATCATCATACTTATCCTCTAGAAGTTGATTCTCATGGAAAGACTCAAATTTTTAAGTAAGCATGCAAATATATCCTTTGATAAAAATATTATTTATTATTGCAATGTTGAAGGTACCTTACTCCATTGTGTTACTCAAGAATAAGTTCATACTCTTATTGAACAACCACAAGTGGAATTTGTGGTGGTCACTATAACAGACATGCTATAACCCATAAATGCCTATGCATGGGATACTTTTGACCTACTCTTGAAAAATTTGTCATTACATTCACTAAAAATTGTAATCCTTGCCAACTTCATGATGACCTCATTCATTCTCCTCCAGTTGAGCTTCAAACCTTAGAGTCTATTTGGCCATTTTATATGTGGGGATTACATCTCATTGGTAAATTACCTAGATCACAGAATGGCCATGTCTTCATTATTACTGCCACTGAATATTTTACCAAGTGGGTTGAAGCTATGTCTCTTGTAAATGTTACTGACATCACTATTTCAAAATCCATACTTAATTAGATAATATGTCAGTTTAGTATTCCTCACACCATCATTTATGATAATGATGGGAACTTTTAAAAAAAATACATGAAATAATTATGTGAAAAATTCAAAATCGTGCACAATTTTTCCATGCCATATCACCCTTAGTGTAACATTTATCCACTAACAAAATTTTACAAAATACTATTAGATTCTCGCTCTAATTGGTACCTCAAGTTTTATCCCATACTTTGGGCTTATCATATTAGCATTTGTAATTTTATTGGGGCAGCTCCTTTATCATTAGTATATGGATCCGAAGTTGTCTTACCACTATAAGTTGAGTTAACTTCTTTACATATTTCTCTTCATGGCATCATTCCTGATGATTAACTTTGTGAAGCCTGTCTTCATGCCTTAGATTTCCTTGATGAGAGACATCTGGGTGCATTACAATATAACCACCAATACAAAACTCATATCACTAAACAACATAAAAAAAATGTCAAAGTTCACACTTTCAGTGTTGGAGACTTAGTGCTTAATTTATATTACACCCATGATAAAGAATATGTACGTCCAAAAGTGGTAGGGTCCTTACCTAGTCAAAGACATTTTTGGACCTAGTACTTACAAGTTACAAACTAATGAATGAGACATCTTCAAAGAACTAACCAATGTTCAGTTTTTGAATAAATATTTTGATTAATTACATGTTCCTTTTGTATTGATCTTCTAGTACGCTTTACTCACATGTTAGCACTTAGTCTTATATATACTCTAGAGCTAACATTTCTTGCAGGTCTTAATCAGACTTAAAAAGACTGGGTAAATATTTATTAAAATTCAAACATCAAATTTAAGCTCACATAACACAAATAATCAATTTAATTGATAATATATTCAGTACTATCTAGCTTAACAATACATAGGCTATTACATAGCCATTATAATAGCAAAATAACTTCCTACTAAATAGGAAGGTATAATAACAAATAACCCAGTATAGAGTCACGGGTATAAAGAACTAACCATATAGTAAACTAACCTAGGTAAACCAAGATTTACTATAGTAACTCCACTCATGTGAACACTATAAATTCTAAACATTCACCCTCGTAGTGTGATCATGGGGAAAACATTATCTTTTACTATAATATGTTGCCTCTATAGGCTCATGATCTAGATGGTTTTATTTTTCAAGAAAGCCAACAACATCTAGAATGGTTTTACAAGTGGTTTTTCAATAACCACAATAGAATGGTTTCTAAAATGGCTTACCGATAACCATACTACCAAAGGATGGTTTTCAAAAAGGTTAACCAATAACCATACTATTAAAGAATGATTTTTCAAGAAAAACCAACAATCTAGATATCATGATGTTGTAGTACTTTATCAGCTCTCATCACTACCTTACTCCAGGGAAAAATATAAAGAAATCATGCTCACTTATTACAATTTTGAACAAGAATACTACATATGTTCTTATTCACACTACAACAAAAATCAAACACAACTGAAATAAAATGCCACCAAATCATATGGACCCCATTGTTGGTGACTAGTGAGAGTTGTAGAAAGCCTCCTTCCTCCATTTCCTTTGACATCCTTTAAAATAACTAGATTATTTTATTTTCTAGTGCCTGATATATTCATGTGCAGTCAAGAACCAATATTTTTTTAGTCAAACTTTCTCAAGTTCCATGTCCATCTCATATCCAGTTTCAAAAAAAAATTGAATTTTGTTGTCTTGATACTGCATACATTGGACATCATTTTTAATCAGAAATGAGTACGTTACAAACAATGAATTTTTGACCCTTTTTAACATTTTGATAAAAGGACTTATTGACTTAATTATAAAAGACCTAATAATACCTATAGAATGAATAAACCTAAAAAGTAATCAAAATATTAATTTTTATAATTAATAAAACTCAAAATTAATAGACACAAACTATTATATAGACCTTTACAAACTAAAAATAAATCCAAAGACTTCCAAGGTGAATAAAATGACATTTTCTTTTTGAACCCGTTGAATACTTTGAAGACTACTTGCTTGAATTGAGGCAAATGATTTTACACTTTGTCCAATACAAAAGTCTAGCGTGAGTCATATGTGGAAGCCAGCGAGAGTAAAAAATATAGTACTACATGAAAATAATACCTTCTATTCATGGAGATCTATAATACTAGATAAATAATGGATACAATGAATTATTGGAGTTAGTCCCTTTTCACATTGATTAATCAGGATTTATAGGTCAGTTGTATGCTGAGTATTGATGCACAATAATGAGGGTTGTGCAGATCACTTTATGACAATAGAGACTTACAAACATCAAGGCAGATGAGTCACCATTCAATCGTGAGGTGGATACCAATAATAAAATGGAAAGAGTAGGCCCGATCAATGAGTTAACTAGATCTAAAAATTCTAAACTATTAATAATCTTTCTAATATCTTCAAATATGCTACATAGATCAAATCACTACATAGACACTTTGTGGCAAAGGATGATCCCAAGTTGAAGACTATGTTGAGGAAGAAATATTGGCAAGAGTATGGTAGAGGATCAAATGTAGGTGCACTAGCATGATAAAATTATACAAGGCATGTTTTTATCCAAATGAACTCTACTCCAAATGTAGACAGCTCACTAAAAACTTCAATAACAATTAGTATACTCATAATCTATGATAATACTATCTATAAAAACTCTTCTCCCATATTTTTTCTCATACATAAGGTCAAAGAATATATAAACTACCCCTATTTTTCTTCTATCCTTCCATCAGCGAATCCTAATCTAATACTATATAATGAGATTGGTACAAATTTAAAAAAAATCAAACATCGAATTTAAGTTCACATAACATAGATAATCAACTTAATTGATAATATATTCATTACTATTTATCCTAATAATACATAAGCTATTATAGCCATTGTAATAGCAAAACAACTTCATGTTAAATAGGAAGGTATAATAACAAATAACTCGATATAGGGTCACAGGTATAACAAACTAACCATTTAGTAAAACTAACCTAGGTAAACCAAGATTTACCATAGTAACTCCACTCATGTGAACACTGTAAATTTCCAACAAGACTTTATATTATGTAGCATCACATCAACATCATCTCTTGTCATACCCTTGAGTTTCTCTTTACACATTTTCTTATGTTCCTAGTTTTTATCATTTTGCTATTATTTGTCATTTTTAAACACAATTTAATTTTTTAGTCTTATCAAAGTCGTTGGTTCCTTTATTATCCCTTTTTGGAAATAATTTACACCTCTTAGTTTTTCAATTTGTGATTTGCATTATAAGACCCTAGATAGGACCAGGCCTTCCTCATAAATGCTCATAAATTCACTTTATAAATTATTTTTTCCCTCAATGATAGCTATGTGATTTCCCTAAAAGATAAGGCAATGGTCGATAGTTATGTTTTCATATACCTAAAGTCCATAATATTCTTTTGTCATAAAAACCTAACAATCTATTCTCGTGTCTTCATTCATATACACCATTTTCCATGATGTTGATTCATGCCTGCCTATCATTGTGCCATCATCATTAAAAACATTTTTTACAATTTGGGGCAACCCAATCATTTTGTGCCCATTTCCATCATTTTCCCTAAACCACCACTCTGGGCACACTAAGGTTGGTTTTGAGATTGTACTGTTTTCCACATGCAAGTCTAGTATTTTTAGACACGGTGGTCTTTAGGTTCTCTTCTCTATCCACTCTATCCACTAAGTGTAATTTCTATTGTGATAATCATTTTAAGCACCCATTTTAGTTTTACGAATCCATATGCAAAAAGAATCACAAAATCCAAAAGAGTTAAAAGGCATATCATACAACAAAAGGCAATGACTAAAAAATCAAATACAATCTTAGAAGTCAAATCACACTAAAAGACGTGATCTCTATTTGGCACATCTCCTATTCTAATCAAAGCTCAAACTCCACAGTTAACCTCATAATAGAGCCGAGGTCTATTGGAGTGTGGCAGGCTAGTAGACTAGGGTAGGAGGTCTCATTATCATATACATTCATAGTGTCACCTACTTTCTCATGCAAGTACCTATTCTTCACAGTAAATTGATAGATCTATAAGAGGTCCTGAGGAATGGGGAACACATTGTGGGAGGGTAGGTCCATTTTACTTTTCATGCATATCAATATTCATGGGATGATGCTTATACATCACTAGTTATCCTAAACTTGTGTAATTCTATCAAGTTATTTAAAGGCTATTGATGTCAAAATTTTCTTAGTCTCACCAACTTGATATGAATGTCTTGTTCCCTGTAAAGACTATTGTCACCTTGGTGCCACCATCTTTTTCCCCACCACCCATTTAATTTTCCCCCTTGACAAGAAAATTTATTTATAAAGTATTTTCCCTCCATCTATTTTTTGATGTGATCATAATTTGATTGTTTTTAGTTTATCCATCATTAAAATAGAAGTTGCATCTTTGATTTGTTGCAAGATGCTTTCAAAGTTATTATATTTATCCGATCTCCCTTAGTTATATTTGGGACCTGGAAGTGTCTATTTCACCTTTTTGTGGGATATTTCATCTCATTTCTCTAATTACCTTCATTTTTTCTAATTTTTATTATGGATGATTACTTCTCTTTCATTGATGTTATTTAAATTTATAGTTTTTCTGTCTTTGTCTGAGTTTCGATTGTTACTTATCTCACATTGATGTTGATTAAATTATTTTGTTTCATGATTCTTTGGTTTGATATGAATTGTTATTTTTCTTACCTTGGATATATATCCAGGCTTTTCTGTCATTAGTAGCCTTGGATTTTCAACTACCTAATCTTCCATTTTTTATGTCATTTAGCTTGGACTTTTTAGTTCTAAGCTAGAGTTTGTCATCACAGCTTACCAAAATTTATAAGTACTTAAATTTTTCATGAGATTTTTCACTTAATTTGATTCTCTTGTGATTTTTTCTTTTTCTCCCTACCTTTATATCCCTAAGATTTGTCCAACGTAGTTATTGTACCCTCCAAGATCAAGACTATAAATACAACATACAACCATTCAGAGATAAAGGTAAGTCAAGGTATATATATGGCACTTTTAATTATTTCACTTATTTACTTTCATTTATTTTTTTATTTCATATTGCAATTTATTAGTTCAGTTAGTATGTTGTTATTTTCTTTCTTGAAGCACCATCCCATATTACACTCTAGTGACATATGATGAGATTCAAGTGAGACATATGTATACACATGATATTTTTTAATTTTATCATTTACTAACGCTTTCTCTCTTGCAATAACATGTTGAGTTTCAATCTCTCTGAGTGCACGCCTTAAAGGGTGCACTAAGAAATGGGTGGGCAAACTGATGGTGCTTTGTGAGAGACATTGTTATTTATATATCATAGCTATATTCAATACACTTTCCCAAACTTAATCTCCTAAGCAATATTCCTCATAATAGCCCTTAACTAAATCAAGACCTATTTTTTTAACTATATCGACCTGGGTGGATATAGTATATTCCACACCCTATCAAAATTCAAACTAGATCAGCTTAGGTTGATGTAGTCTGAAAGTCACGGTGCATGCTTCATAATTAAGTCATCCCAAGCTGACCTAGTTCCAGAGTAAATGGTTACTTTTAAATTACATCGAGGTAGGTCAATATTGTCGGGTAAAATTATGAAAAAGGTTAGGATTATTTATCACTATAAATACAAGCCCCATTTCAACCCAAAGAGAGGAACATTCTTTTTTCACTCTATTATTGCTTGCAATTCTACTTAAGTCTACATTTCAAGAAGTCATTGCTTAAATTTTATCTTGGAGGGAAAAGTTTGTCTTGTGGAGTCTTGGATGTAATAGGAGTCATCTTTTTAGCCTAGAGTTTTATTTAACAATTTTGATCTTTGAAACCACAACAATCTCTTGTAAACCACCATTGGCCAAGGGAGAGACCGAGGCTCGACAGGTTATATTCAAGGTATTATTTCTAACTCTAGTTCTTTCATTTGATAGATATATATTGCATAATTAATAACTTGATGTATAAATCCTTATTTGAATCTTTTATGCACTTATACTTAGTCGGGATATAAGGTTTTTCAAACTTGTCATTCCCCACTTTAGGTAATATAGGCTCCCATTTGTCTATTATGGTTCCTTACCCCTTTTTAGTTTAATCATCCCCCTTTATTTGTATTGCTAGATTGGTAGTAATAGATTAGATTAACATTAAAAGACATAGTTAGGTTTATTCCATTATATTGATTCCCTGAAGGCTTTGGAATCCTCTCCATTGATGTTTTGTTATAAGTGCTCCTCTAACTAGGTTTAACAAATCTATTTGGTCATGTCCTGATAGAAATAAGTAGCAACGGGCTCTATTTTATTTACCTTCTCTGAGTCTGGATCTCTTAGATGGGATAAGTTTCATGTTAATCGTATCTCATTGCATATAGTAACAACATGTAAAGATAACATAAGTTAATCTAAGTATGGAAGACAAACACATAATACTAATAGCATATGCATATATATAAATCAAATAAAATAAAGAGTTAAGGATAGGGATACTTACTTTGGATTGACTTCTTAGTGCATCAATCTCCCCCTTGGCTCAAGTGATACTTTATGAGAGTTGTTGTAGGTGAAGCTCAAGATATAAAGAAAAAGACATAACTAGCCTTGGTTGGGGACTTATAATATTAGGTATCTCTCACTGGGCAGCATCTCTTATTAAGACTCCAAAGACATTATGGAAGCATGCACCTCTACAAATATAAGCTCCTATACCCTTATTCCTCTTCTTATATTAAAGGTAGGTTTTCATGCACAAGCAAAGCAAAAAGGTGTACATATGTAAAAATGACATCTAGGAACCCTATTTATACAATTCCAACTCCTAAAAGTGACATATCAAATACACTAATAGACTTGATCTAGATCGATACAATATAAATAAATAGAGTGAAAACAATATTGTGTTAGTGATTTGTATTTTAAGGCGATTATATAATGTAGAACCCTAGGTTTTTAAGGTTATAGAATATTAAATCAGGGAATAAATATATCAATAAATATAGCCATTGCTTTGTACAATAATTGATTTATCTGATTATTTTATAAATAGCAATGACCTCTAAAATGAAGTGCTTAGTGAGAAACTAATCGAAGTGCTTAGCGAGAAAGTGATATGTTGAAACTTAGTACAGGAGCTGTATAGAGTGTCACAAATAGGAATCCAAAGTCAAAAACTCTATCGAATAAAATTGTGGTCCTCTAGATAGTAATGCACCATGGTAGTGTCCTTAAGAGCACAATGGTATCCTATTACAACATGGGCAATGAACTTCTAGGTATACCTTCAGCTGGACTTGAGATCACTATGCTTGTGCAGGTGAATGTGGGTTCACTGCCTATAACCTTTTTGAATGAATTATATGAGAAACCCTATGCCTCCATGTTTATTAGGGTATTTGAGAACCACAAGTAGAAAAGATTGGCATTAGTAGGGTAGGTTAAATGAGACCTCAACACCCCATGTGTTAAGCATTGCCTACATACTAATACTCTAAGGAGGGATCAAGCCCGATGTAGTTCTCCTGCCTAAGTGCTTGGTGAAAGTGTGAGTGAATGCTAGTATGAGTGCCAGTTTGAGTGCTTTGAGTGTGACTTGAGACTGAAAATCTAAGTATTCTGAGTTATGGGATATTGTAGATGGTTGTACATATAAATAGAGTAGAATAGGGATCAATAACCTTGTTTTGCACAACTGTTTCTGAGTTTGTTTGAGAGTATTTGCATTTTATTTCCATCTAGTGGATAAGTGAATGAAAGTTTTTTATATACAACATTCTAGTGTTCATCAAGATGTGAAATAGGCCTAGGCTGTCCCTAAATTACATTTGGGGATGGAAAGATATTTTTTGGAGGGGTAAGGAGCAAAGAGACACTAGCATGGTTCCTAGGTCACTAGTGCAGTGCGCTAGTGTCTAAAGGGTCACGCTACTATCCAAGTGGCAGAATCTAGTTAGTGTAGGGCCTAGGTTCCTAGGGGGTGTCTTAGTGTTGCTTTTGGTAAGTCTGGGAGTGGGTTAAATGCAAACAAAATCTGGAATAGGATCAAAAGAGGCCCTAAGATAAGTTTAGGACTAAGCTAAGGTAAGGTGGTCTTAAGTGACACTCATTACACTAAAATAACATTTTAGATGACTACATTCCCCCCCCCGCTTTATTCTAGAAATGCAGTAAAGTGAAATAACTAGAATAAAGGGGAAAAAATGTACTTGGACTTATTTAAGAGGTGAAGCCTATGAATTTGGGTTTAAGTTTGTCTGTGAAGCGTGTTTCATTTTGTATCCTGCAAGTGAAACATGACCAAATCAATCCTTAAGAGATATCAAAAGCAAAGACAAAAGTGAGTGAAGAGATAAGAGAAAGTGGAAAGAAACGAATGCGCCTTGTTGGTTATGTGAACCAATGTTATAACCTAGTGACATCTTGTGTGTGTAACTGGTGATAAAATGGTGAATAAGTTGCACTGAGTTGACAGTTTGCTCAATCCCTTTGTGTGGGTGGCTCAAAAACTCAAGCTAACCTTGACTCCATCATTGCCCACCCTTGCTTAGTGGATCATAATTTGTGAATAACTTGGATTGGATTGATGGTTTTTCTAACCCTCCTATGTAGGTGGCTCAAGAACTCAAGTAGGTTATGACTCCATCATTGCCTAGCCATGTGTAGTAAATGTATCTGAAACTAAAATTGCACAATGTAACTAAAGTTGTCTGATATAACTGAAACTATGTAGGATGGCTTTGGGGCCACTCAAAAACTTTGAAATGTAAAACAACTCAGGGGCCACTTGGCAATGTAGCTCAGGGAATATGCATAAATTCTAACCATTGCAAACAAAATAAGGCATCAATCTAGTGTGAAACCTATTGCAAATGGTGTCTGGAGTATACAACATGGAAAATGACATGGCGTTGCCATTCCATCAAAGAGTACTAGAGTCAAACTAATCATATGGCAATGATGTGATGCGTACAAGCCCCCAATTTTGATATCTATGTATATTGATTCTGCACTAAGTGATAATAATCTGTGTCTAATTATTTATGAAACTAAAATGGGAGGGATCATGCCACTCATGATGCCCCCAATCTAAGCAAAACCTATGTAATTCTACATAAAATTGAGCATATCTGATAATTTGTAATTGAAATTGTGCAAACCTGACAAGTCCCTAATGTACTTTTCTAGAAATTCTGTAATTTCATGCTTTTGGAGCTACTAGAAAGTCGAGCAGTCCCTTGGATAGTAGCACACTACGTTAGTGTCCACTATGCCACGGTAGTTTCTAATTGTATTATTTCTATGCAAACTTAAACCTATCTGTGTATAATTGTTTTTCACTGTGTTTTCTTGATTCTAGGTTTTATAATCTATGTCTCCATACTAGAAACTATGTTATGAGTGCACTCATATGGATTCTAGGTTTTATAATCTATGTCTCCATACTAGAAACTATGTTATGAGTGCACTCAGATGGCTTGATCTTTGTGACAAACCTCTGTGAATGCCTTCTCTTTTGAGGAGTGTTGTTGAACCTATGCAATAATTATCCTAAAAAAAGCTCTGCATTCTATGTGTTAGACTGAAAACATATGATATTTGTGTGATAAACCAATATAATGTGAATACATGACATCGGAATGTAAGATAATATGAGCATAAGTTGGTAATGTGTGATGTATGTTAGATCTAGCATTCACATGGTTGTCAAGATAGATATAACAATGTAAGCATGTATATGAATAGCAAATCTGAATATAATTTATGTAATTACCTAGGGGGATGGGGCATGATGTCCACCAAGGCACCCAAGAAGAAATGGGAGATGCATGAGGTCCCTCATGGCATCGCAAACTGGATGTGAATGTAACAAGCAAGAGACAAGTGCCATCGCCATGATGCATACATGAAAGCATACATACAAATACATGAGGCATGCAAAGTAGGCCAAGGGGCCACAATACAAGGGACATGGGCACATGTCACTAAATCTAAGAAAGAGCAAGCATACAAGGACATGTTCAAACGTGCACATATGCATAGAGCAATCAAAGTTGGCTTAGAGCCACATGGAAGGACATGTTCAAATGTTTGCATACACAATTAAAAAAGCACACACAAAGACACAGGCAAATGTCCAAAGCATACATACAGTGAAAGGAAGTGGCTTAGAGGCGTAGAACAATGGTATATTCAAATGTCCTCGAATAGATGTAGAAGTAAAGAGAGAATCAAATCTAAACCAGTAAAGCTAGAAATGAAAATATGCATAAATATGTGATACAAATCTGTATAAGAGCAAAGATGTACATAAGTTGAGTCTATAGTAGTAATGGTAGTCGACAAAAAATTAGTGTAGTATATGATGATCTATATCAAGAGATAAACAATGTTAAATCTGTGATATGGAGTATAGAAAGATGTAACCTAACAAATTGGGAACTGTGTATAGGATGCCCCTAATGGATAAATGTATCAATGCTAATTCAGTGTGTCTATGTGGAAGCCCTAACTCCTGTAAGAATTTGTGAACACTCGAAAAGAACAAGTGAAACATGTATGTATGATAAAATTGAATGCTAACATAGATAACATATATAGTACCTAGAAAATAGAAGGGATGTAAACATGAAAATGCATACAATCTGAAATTTGTATTTTTTGAGCAATATTTGAATGTTTTTGTGTTTTTAACATGTTATATTGTTTTTGTGTTTTCTGAGTATAAGCTATGTACTAGCAATCATGAAACTAAAACTATATACAAGGAGCAAGGTAAAAGAAACTATGTATAAATAATGTTGTAAGTAAAAGAGATTATATACAAATGAAATGTAGTGCCTCTATAGACCTAAGAGCACATCCAGAGGATGTCGATAGTCAAATGGCAGATCTTGTGGGAGGTCATCCAATGTCAGATACTAAATCTACCCATACTCAAATAAATCATCATACCATGTTGTCGATATAAGTATAGCCTTATCCTTGGCACTAGTCTGGATTTTGTGCATCTGAATGGCATGTTGCTCTACTATGTAGGAAACCTCATGTGTGGTCCCAAGGTAGACCACATTGGACTGCGGGGTATCTGTATGAAATTTATGATTCTCATATGTGCCATCATGTAGAATGTGAATTGTGTTGTAGGAGGATCTAGAACTGGGGCAAGAATAGTAGTGCTAGGTTCCCCAATCTCATATGTATCCATTTACTCTATAGGAATGATATGAGGTAGAGATTATATGAGAATATGAGGTGTCCCATCTGAAGATATACTCAGGGTAGTAGGCTCGGTAACTCTACAATATTTGAATGGTTGGTTATCAGTTGGACAAGTGTATATGTATCCATCATGTAAAAACTTGACACATATGTGTAAGGTAGAGGGTACAGCGTCCATGGCATGTATCCAAGGTCTCCGAAGTAATAAATTATAATGTAAATGATTAGGCATCACCTAAAACTGTGTGGGTAGGGTTTTTAGCCTGACCGTGATATCCAACGTAATAGAACCCAATGCCTCTTGGGGAATGTCATCAAAACCTCAGATGTTCTTATATGTCTTATGAATGGATGTTATATCAACTTCCATAGTCTGTATAAATGCGAGGTTGCATATGTTAAGCCCTGAACCACTGTCAATTAGAACTTGTTTGATAGCGGTGGTTTTAATTTGTGCCTGAATGAAGAGTGGTCGCTTTTGATCAATAATTGTTTTTTAGGGTAAATCCTCATTGCCAAAAGATATAACATCTTCAATGTCCTTGATAGTGTTCATGACAGATGTAAAATAAGTTGGCTCTATATCATGGGACAAAGATGTATGATTGAGTGTTTGAAAAAGTATATATTTGAAAATGGTTGCCTTTTGAAGTAATTCCAATATATCATATGCTTTGTGTTGATCCCTCGATCTCGTTGTATTGTTTTGGGGATGAGGAGGGATTGTTGGATTACATTGTTCCTATATACACTGAGGAGGCATCTAATTTTGTCTAGTAACAGCTCGAATCACATGATCTACTATTTGTTGAGGGCGAGAAGTAGAGGTGGGATGGGAGTGAAGGTAGTCAACTAGTCTAGTGGAGGAAGAACAAACGGAGTCCTCTGAGCTCTCTGTTGTCGGGTAGCAACTGGAGGTAACTCAAAATCGACCATGCAACAATGATCTCCATGGAAAGGGAGCTCAAGAGGGAATGGACCAATGTGTGAAGTAAATTGAGTTCTAAGGTGATCCATGAGAGGAGTGACATATATGTGCATCATTCTACAAATGGCAAGGATTGAGCATGCAATACAAACCACCAAACTTTGTACCAAAAAGTAGAAGATGACTTTCATCATGATAATCACAATGAAAGACTAAAAACTGAAAACTAAGCAAATGTTAGAAATAAGAAGGGAAACTCTAATGGTACACAAGGGTTTTAAGTAATAAGTTTGAAGTTGGGTTCACCAAATGATTTAACTTTTAAGGGGATTATGGAATGTAAAATCCGAGGTTGTTAAGGTTCTGGAATATTAAATCAATGAATAAATATAGCAATAAATACAACCATTGACTTGTACAATAATTGATTTATCTAATTATTCTATAAATAGCAATGACCTAGAAAAGGAAGTAATTGACTAGAAACTGATCGAGACAGATAAGTGACATGGTGAAACTTGGTACATGAGTTGTACAGAGTGTTACAAATAGGAATATGGAATCAGAAACTCCCCCAGACAGAAACACGGTCCTCTGAACAGTAACACACTGTGGTATTGTCTTCAGGAGCATAGTAGTGTCCTCTTGCAATAGGGGCAATGAACTTCTAAGTATACCTTCAGCTGGACCTGAGATGCATGTGCCGGTGCAAATGAATGTGGGTTCATTGCCTGTACCCTATTTTCACTAATTTATAGGCAAAACCCTAGGTCTCCATGTTTGTTAGGGTATTTGAGAAGCACAAGTAGAAAAGAGTGTGGCATTAGTAGAATAGGTTGGACGTGACCTCAACACCCCACATGTTGAGCATTCCTTACATACTAATACTCTGAGGAGGGATCAAGTTCGATGTAGTTCTTCCGTCTAAGTGCTTGGTACAAGTGTAAGTGAATGCTAGTATGAGTGCTTTGAGTGTGACTTGAGACTAGAAATCTGAGTATTTTGAGCTCTGGGTTGTTGTAGATGGTTGTATGCAAAAGTAGGGCAGAATAGGGATCAATAACCTTGATTTACACAACTGTTTCTGAGTTTGTTTGAGAGTATTTACATTTGATTTACATCTAGTGGATAAGTGAATGAAAGTATTATATATATTGCATTCTGATGTTCATCAAGATGTGAAATAGGTCTAGGTCGACCGTAAATTGCATTGGGGGACGAAAAGATATCCGTTGGAGGGGCAAAGGGACACTAGCACAATCCCTAGGTCACTTAGGTCGCGCTACTATTCAGATGGCATAATCTAGTTAGCAGAGGCCCTTCGTAC
This sequence comes from Torreya grandis, assembly GCA_037957365.1. NCBI lineage: Eukaryota > Viridiplantae > Streptophyta > Pinopsida > Cupressales > Taxaceae > Torreya > Torreya grandis. The sequence goes on along the minus strand of JARHVA010000164.1, from coordinate 5,828,568 downwards.
CTAGGGGGTGGCTTAGTGTTGTTTTTGGTAAGTCTGGGAGTGGGTTAGACCCACATGAAAACTGGAATAAGATCAAAAGAGGCCCTAAGATAGGTTTAGGACTAAGCTAAGGCAAAGTGGTCTCAAGTGACACTTATTGCACTAAAATGACATTTTAGTTACTACAGTCAGCTAAGGAAGATAAAATACAAAAGGCACAAAATTGTATCTAGCAAGGTCGATGCAATCACTACAAGTAGAAACAACACTATGTCAGTGATAGCCAATATAGTATAAATTACAAGGAATGTTATAGAGCTAACTTGGCAAGGCCAAGTTAGTAGGGAAAATACATGAAACTAGGTAGAAAAGGCAAAAGGAAGAGAAAAGAGCGACAAATGAGGCTAGACTAATCATATACCATGATAATGAGTATAAGTATAACAAGGGATCATAGAGGAATCTCTCGCAAAGTACCATGAATCAGCCCACGCCTTTCCCGATGTAATCATCAGGGCATGCATTCGAAGAGATTGATGCGCCGATAAGTCCTAGAAAAGAAATTATCAGTAATTAAAAAATATAAGGTGCATAAAAACAATGTCATCAACTAATTTTTTTTGGAGGTCGTTAGAAGATGGAAGTAACTAAATTTTCTTTTAGAACTTGAATCACTTTTCTTAGTTCAGCTTCTCTATTTGTTATCTAGTCTACAACTGGCCAAAGCCCGTATTGAACCTTTTTTATTACATTCATTAAGATTTGAGTTTCGTATTACCACCTTCTCCTATCCATTTAAGATTGTTAGTTGCACACTTTTAAGAAGTGCCATTGTCTCTACGCTATCACAGGAGTCTTCACTAGTGTTCAACAAACACACCAATCATGGTTCCCCTTAGTGGTGTCGTAAGATCCCCGTCCACTACAGGACCAGATTTCCCTTTTGGAGCACCATCAAAGTTTAATTTCATTTCTCACATTCTTGGGGAATTCCCAATATTTAATGTTTTTTTTCCTTAATGGAAGTAGGACTAGAATTGGAACTAACCTCTATATTGGGGGAAGTTTATTTATCCTTTTAAATATATTTTTAAAAATGCCTATTTACAAAAATAAAAATAAAAAATAGTCTGATGTTCATAATCTAAATATATTTTGATGCTAAATAATAATAATAAGATGGTACTAGGCAAAACTGATTCCTATATTTTATTTTCTTCTGTACAGTAGATTCTGAGTTTGAATCCCAGCCCCCTTTTCACATTCCTTTAAGACCGAGCAACAGCATCTGATTTCAAAACGATCCATTCACATCCTAATCTATAGTCATATTGCAAATGGCATAAAACCAGTATAACATTTGCATGATTCCAAAGAAGTTGATGGGGAGTGGTCTCGATTATTATTTTGTTTTTGTAATTGAAATTTTAAAATTTTAGTAGAAAAACTTGCCTCCATTGAGAGGTTGTGTTTGCAATTCAAATATTATTGCATTTATCCGAACAGCTTAGTAGAACAGAAGGGAGCGAGGGGTGGGGAAATTGTGTCAAGTAATTTTAGAATTTTTTTAAATTGAAAAAGCACTTTTAGATTTTGAATAGTCTTGAATTTGGAAATAGTATTTATAGGTAATTATTTTAATTCTTTGCAATCATTTTCCATTTCTATTGAGATATTAATCTAAAATACAGAAAACTTAGATATCATTTTTGCGAATCAACTGTGTACTTAATATCGAGTCAATCTTCTTCACCCATATTGTATGAGTAGTGATTCACAACTTTCCATCTCTCCTGGCCATGAATGATCCACTTGGCACCAATGACCTCAAGTGATACTCACAAAGGTGAAGCAATGGTATTGAAACTAGCAAAGTGGATTATTGTATAGTGTCATTCATCACCACTGAAACTGGCAGCACTAATAGTGATACGGTGTGAAAACACCAAATGCATAAAAATACAGATCTTACTAAAACAACTTTTTCAATTTCAATAATGCCTACAAGAAGCACAAAAAAGAAAAAAATATTATCAAAATATCATGATTTAACTGATCAGGAATTGTGCTCTGATGACCACTTACTTAGGGATATGCACAATATGGACTAAGTGACAAGTCATCGCTGTACTGGCGAACTCGGCAGCCCAATTCGAGCTCATGCCAGGGTTGTTGAGCTGATTTGGTTCCAACAACAGTACCACCAATGGATGTTGTGCCGAGAAACCTAATTTCCAATTGATGAAGATATGTTCTGTGGACTCTCAATTCCCAAAGGAGGGATTATATGCCATGCCACTGGAAGTTCCTTGTTGAGAGTATGTTATGACAAGAAAGCTGAAAAGTTTGTTTTGTAAGGGACTGCATTACAACTACGTTGTGCACACCCAATAATTACATCATCTCTAGAGCATCTGCCTGCCCAGTAAGCATGCTATATCTCTACATCGACCGCACATCTCCCCTGCACACAAGATTCTGCACAAAGGGATGCTCATTCCTCATTCCACAATCTCGCATTCCAACAAAGCATTCAAGAAAAACAGAGCAATATGTTTGTTAACATAAAAAATAAAAACATACAATTAGATTGGCTCTGCAGCTGATTGGAGGCAAGCTCAATCAACAGTTGTTACTGAGATGCAGTTTCATGGATTGCTGTCTTTTCTGGATATGAACAAAATGAGCCAGCGCATAAAGCCTTGAAGATCATTAAGCAAAATCATATTTACAGTTCATAAGCTAGCCTCTTCAATCTTTTTCAGCATCCTCCCTGCTTATGCCAAACTTGGAACCTTAATGATACCGGTTTCGAAAACTATTAAAGCAGGATTTTGTTCGGTGTGGTAGTGACTGCCTAGATAGACATGTATGATTATTATTTTTTGTTCTCAAAAGGTGTTATTGAAGAGGCTTAGTCTTTTCAAGGAAGATCTCAGCAATTTGTTTAAAAGGTTTTTTTTGGAGTGATCACACTCTTGGCTGGTTTCAGCCACATTCTTATTCTTTCGATTTTGTTTAGATGGGTGGGGAACCCATGGCTAACACTCATATATATCAATCAAAAAACATGATTTACCAGATCTAGTTCTATCTAATCCATAGAATTGTATTGTATTCAATAATATTTGATGTCTACTATATTGTTTTATCACTTGCCATGCTAAATTATTGCAATTAATTCTCACGGTATCTCTAGACTAACTACCACTTCAATTAAGCTCCCAAGATAGGCATAACACTAATGCTCTGAATACCAAGTTTAATGACCCTCTTTGCCATCAACAAAATTGAAGTCGTTGATGCAGATTGTCAAGGTCTAGAGTTTGATTTGGCTGTGAGTAAGAAAAAGAGGCAACATAACAGGAAGTCGTGGAACTTTGCTCTTCTCCTAACCCCTTTTCAATGTATATAACTAGTGCTCCAAAGAGGCAACTAATAGAATTAAATAGGGTGGAATTTAAGGCATCTGAATCTCAATGAGTTCAATTCCAAGTTGATGTGTGCAAGGTTTTGAGTATTGTAGACAAGAATGGCAAGAAGGCGTTGTTTATGGATATACACTCTTTCAATTGGAGTGTCTTATAACGAGGATGATTATCTAGAGCACATATTTTTTTGCCAGGATCATTGGCCAAATAAAGTTCAGAAACAAACTTGTTTTACATATTATAAGCCATTCCCACTCCTAGTGTGTGCCAAAATGGGAGCTTTGGAACAGGGTATGGAAAACCATAAAAAAAAAGAAAGAAAAAACACAGTTTTTTGTCAGAAGCTCTAGTTGTGACTTCCTGGTAGACATGTAAGCAACATGCAGCAGCAACCCAGGAATCCAATAAGTGAAAGCAGATATCTGTCTCAATCGGTCGTATTTGGGAACAAAAATTATCACGTCTAAGTTGTAACTGCTCTCAAGAGACACTTATGCAAAATATGGCGGCATACGATTGGCATTCAGATATTTGCACAAAATGCATCACCCATTGTGGCCTAATGGAATGTAAGAGTACTAGAACTTGCAATGCATGGCTAAACCAAGAATGCCATATATTTTTTTGATTGATATTGAGTGAAGTGTGAGCAGAGTCAGGGCATAGGGGTGGGGGCTAGGGAGCAAAGGTGAGGAGGAGTTAATCCCCATCCCCTGCCTCCATGGTTAGAAATTAGAAATTGCATCCAGGTTGTTAAACACCCCCTGGAAACTTTGGATGGAGACAGGTCACACTTCTATTGGGACTGCTGCCGCTCAGTCTAATTGTATCATATTTTTGTCCCTATTTTAAACCATATAATGCAGGCACTAGCTTCGTGATCTTCTTTGGCTCATTTTCTGATTTTCTCCAACTGCGTGGTAGTGACAATTTCATACACAGCCATGGAATTCATATTGGTTAGTGTCAAATTCATTGCAGTTATACTCCTTGGGGAAGTTTGAGTGCTTAAAAATCTGATTTATTAACCCATTCTTACTTGACTAGTGGCAGATCCGGGGTTTGGCTTGTTACAGTAGTTTTATCTGTGCTGTATTCCTCTGGGCTGGTTGACCATTTATGTGGGTAGTCTTGCTATTTTCTGAAGAAAGCAATGTAACTGCTCGAACAATGGATAGATGATTTTTTTCTTCTGGTTAGGTTGTGATTGCCAGAATGCCAGTAAATGCATTCCCGGCCTTTGTGAATACTTCCTTTCTTGCTATTGATTCAGCAGTGTGAAGAACACACTGAAAATCCCATTGATCCATCAATAACAAAACTTATTGCAAATAATTAGAAAAATAAAAATCTCTGATATAATTTTAATCTATTTATTCCTTTTTATGTTTTTTAAAATACTTTTGCCATGATCTCCGAAAACCTTTGTTATTTTAGATTTTGTATGTCCAAACAACAACGCAAAGAGAAATACAAAAAATAAGAAAACCAATCATCCATGATAAGCTCGGATGAAGTGGTTACCAAAAAATTTATACTGGACCATGGTCCTCATATATATAATATCATAATCGTTGGACCAAAACAACAGCAAGACTTTGCATGCACTCACACAGTTCAAACTGGAAAGGTTTAAAATCATGCTATACGGAGATCTTTCAGATTATCACCACTGTCAGCAACTTTGCATTGTAGGCAAGGAAGGCATTCCTTGTCATATGAATCTGCATGGCATACTCTTGTGCATACATGCACACACCCTTTAAACTTCTTCAAGCATTTGGACAGGCACTTAAAATTCTCGTGTTGTCCATAGTGGCACTTCTTGGGACATTTGTGCCCACAAATTAGCTTTTCATTGCATTTCTTATTGCAAAATTTTCTTTGTCCATCACTATACTCCCATAAATCCTCGGCTTTGCAAGCAACAGGTCCGGAATTATCTGAATGCCTAGGACAGCATAGTGCTATTCCATTTCCTACACAGCCATTGTCTGCAAGATGTTGTATGATATCCCTCCATACATCAGAATTATCTGACAAAAGCCTGGCATTACCAAATATGTACAAGCCAATTCTAGCCCTGGAAAGCGCAACACATATCCTGTTAGGACTTCTTAGGAATCCTATAGCGTGTGAGGTCTTCTCATCCATGTTTGAACCATTAGAACTGATGTTTCTGGCCAAGGACAGCAATATTATATTACTCTCATGTCCCTGGAATTCATCAACACTTCTCACTCTGGGCACATAGTTATCAGGATCTAGAATATTCTTACTATGAACCCACTTGGATGTACTACCTGGTAAATGGTAAAAATTGTTAATTTTTTCCGTAATTTGCTCAGTCTGGGATCTATACATGCTCAGAATAGTAATATCTCGTGGACTGTAACCACCACAATTGGTTAAGTACAAGCAAAATTGAACCACCATATCAGCTTCCAAAGCATTAGACCTGCTTCCAGAATAAGCAAGGCAATCAGGGTTCTGATGATCCATGAAGAACACATTTTTCTTAACCCCTCTCATCTCTTGGAATTCATGAACAGATGGATGATCTCTTAACATGGGATAAAACCTTGAAATCAGGGGTGCTGATATTGTAGGTCTCATTCTCCGCTGCACTTCTAGTGTTTTATATTCTATTCCACTTCTAACTAGCCTCTCGAACATTGACACGTCCAGGTTGCGCTTCTCGGCAAGCCTTTGGGATGACACAGATGGCCTAAGCTGCATATGATCACCTATAAGGATCAGATGTTTAATGCAAGGGTTTAAGCATCCAAGAATTTGGCCCTCTAAAACCTCTGCTGCTTCTTCCACCACAATAATCTCTGCTTTCAAAGATGCCAATAACTTGTGATTCCTTGCTGCAAAGGTGGTAGTCATCCCCACCACATTTAATTTACTTAGAAAGTAAGCCTGAATGTTTCTCCTTGCTTCTTGTAACTTACTGATTGCATTCAAATATTCACTTGACAAATTTGACCATTCCTCCTCACTGAACATGGCTACATTCAAGGCTCTGTCTACATTCTTTGCCAATTTATTTGTCCTTCTTATTGCTTTACGTCTAGCTTGATAGAAATACTTTGGGATGATGACTGAACTCCTCCTCCTATTATTCTTCTGATTCAACAGATATTGCAGGGTAAGTTTCCCCAGAATTTTGCTTTGGGTTCTAGATCCCATTCTCACTAGGTTATGTTCAAATGCATATACTCCCTCCAAAAACTGATCCAGCGCTCTATTTGTATAGCAAACTACAAAAATAGGGCCAGAAGTGTTTCTGTGAAGCAAGGACTTGACAATGAGCAACCCTGTAAATGTTTTTCCAGTTCCTGGAGGGCCTTGAATAATGGCCAATTTCTTAGTAAGCCCTTGCTTGATGGCTGCTTCCTGGCTATCATCAAGAGAATCACACTTACAAATCCGCTGCCAATCAAGAGTAAGTTTTTGTTCATGCAAATTAGATCCAAGATAAACTAACTGTTTTATGAAATTAATTTTCTCCATCTCTGGCCTCTGGAGAACCTTGAGGGCATGCACATAGGACTCATAATAGGCTTTAGTGGACTCAAACATGGAATAGATAGCGCCTGTGTTCAGATTGAACTCATGTCCCTCAACTTGTCTGAGGCCCACTATGTTGTTACCCTTAAGCATATACGTGTTACAAACTGTGGCCCAAAAGAAAGTGAGGAATCCATCCTGAGAAATGCAGAGCAAGGAATTGTTCATTAATAACTTAGAATTATCCCAGTCCACAAAACAATCCATATTCAAAGAAACACCATGTTCAACACCCTCATTCCCTGCCTTCATGCCTAGGTATTTAACATTCCTGTAAACCTGAAACCCAGTGGACAAATTTTGCTCCATATATCCGCTTTCCTGGTCACAATTTCTCTGCATTGCCCGCTGATAATTTTTCCTCAGCTCCTTCACAGCTTCTCTATAAGGCTCAAGAAAATCCTCTCTGAGAAGCCTGAAATGGGTGTCAAAATATGAAAATGTGTCTTTATAAGGCTCTCCCACTTTATTCTTAGGAATATAGTATTCACAGCCTTCATCCATTAACAGTTCTTCAGGATGTGGTACAATTTGGGTTAGCCTGAAACATTTCACCTGCGTATTTGTTGCAGTTACAGCTACAGTTTATAATTTACCCCAACTGATCATCCCCATATATTAATAAACACAATGTGCTAAATCTAACAATATACATCATTAAAAACTGAGCTAGGTCCTTTGCATCGAGACTAAGTTTGCTACAATTCACCATTCAAACAGAAAATAACAAAAACAGAATGAAAAACTGAATTGGGTATCCTGTATTGAGATTGACATACCATTTTGAAGCAGCTCCAATGCAGTATCCGACAGCTGCAGAAATAATTTCGAATGATCTGTAAAATGCGGAGTCAAGAACTCGGGATGGAACAAATGCAGTAAATTAGGTTAGAATGTGGATCATCCATGCAAGACAGATTAAGATCTAAATCAATAATGGGAATCCTCGTACCTGAAATCATGTCAGAAAGCAAGAACACTAAAATCCAATTAATTTGCTGGCATATGAGGATAAACAAAGAAACCCATCCATTCTTTCTACACTGTCAAAAGGCTTTGTTACTGCACTTTACTCCGTACAAGTGGACAGTGGATGGAGTCGAAGGAATTATTATTTTTTAAATGTTTTTAATGTTTTTTAATAAGTTCGAAAGAATTCCTGTTCGCGTCACATACCTATATGAACGGCCTCGTTAAGTTGTGACACCTTAAGAATATTTCTCTCCTTCAATTAACATGCTAAGGTGGGTAATAATGGATTAAATTTGAGAGTGGACCTTATCCATCAATTAAATTTGCATAACTATCTATTGAAGTTTGCCCTTCATTTGGAGCGGTCTTTGCTGAGAGATGACCAAGCCCTGGGAACTTGTCAGGGAAGAGGAGCTTACTGAATGAATATGGCATCGATGTAGTGAATGAAAAAGATGATGAAAATATCAATTAGAAGCATTTACCAGAGGGTGACGATATGTCAAATTTTGATTGAGACAAATTAGATGATTAGTATTCTATAATTACTATTATGCTTTTTTATTATTGTAATATTATTTCTTCAAGTTTTATACGATTTTGTTGAACTGGTAGTCGATCATGTAGATTGCTCGTGTTCAGTTTTTTTGTTCTTTCCTAGCCCTTTTTTCTTTCGTCTAATATTGATCCGTACCATGGGGCCCGGACCAAGGTGTGTAGGGGACAATTGAGTTATGGTTGTGCAGAGTGAATGCACAGTACAATATTCAGGTTGAATAAACAAAACACATTCAATGGAGCGGAAGTCTTGACTTGCAGGTAATGCATAAAATATTCATTAGTAGAGAATAGGGGAAATAATACAGAATATAATGTCAATAGAGCATGTATATTGAGTAGTTGTGGGGAGCAAGCTATCGATGTTACAATTGTGTGTAGTGGCATTGATTTGGGTTCTCTGTGTATTTCTATATGTATATCTATATCCTTATGAACCAAATGTGTATGTTACATATAGCATAAAAATACAAGAGCAGTAGTAACTGATGTTCAATTACCAAGGAGGATTTTCGCGGCATGTTGATCCTGTCAAATGTGATAGTTGGCAATGGTTAGAACAGTTAATGTTCAGGTTGTCAATTGTTTGAATTTGAATCCAGGGTCTCATTTTAGTGATAACAGTTGGATCATTTGGAACATGTGGTCGAGGTCAACGTGTCCATGAGTGGATGTCAGTGAGGCACACAGAATTGCTAGGCACGAAGGGTACATAAGTCCATCGAGTCCATAAGTGTGGGGCATGTGGGACTATAAGGCACAGAGTGCACATAAGTCAATGAGTCCACCAGTGTGTGACATGCGGGACTTTAGGGCGCGCAGGTAGTGGCATAGGATTGAGAGGTGCGCAGACAACCAATGCACAAAAGTCAGAGAATAGGCACAGGAGGTTGTGAGCAAGCCTCATGCAAAGGAGTGCACAAGTTCGGACAAGAGGTGCATGCTCTGCGTAGTATAGAAAATGAGTGATCTCGCTTACATAGGGGTTGTGCACGAATCATTCACCCTTTATTGAAGAGCAATGGTATACGTTACGTCAGTGTGTATTTGCAGGAACTGTACATGAAGTTGCTATGAAGTGTACCACTTAGCTTGATCAGTGTATTGCCCAACATTGACCACTCTAAAAAGTTGATGTGTGTCATGGTGAGTGCATGTGTCTATCACTTTGATGATTTGGTCCTTTTTTGTGGGGTGTAAGTGTTTGGGATTTAAAACAAAAGGGTGTTGTGTCACTATTAACTCAAGAAGCAATGGAGTGTAAAGCTTGAGAAGTTCCACGTTGAAGACTAGGTGCATGCCCAAGTATTGAGGCAAATCAAGAATGAAGGTATTCTCACTAGCTATGCACTGAATAGTGTAAATACCATAGCACAAAGGCTTGATCTTTTGATGTGGACCTTTGAAATGCTCCTTCTAAAGCTGCAACTAGACTTTATCACTAACTTGGAATGCATGAGGTGTATGATGTGCATCGTGGCACTCCTTGTACTTAGCTTGGGTGCGAGATAAGATCTGTAGAACCTATTAGTGAACAGACTGGATGTGGTGCAAAAACTTCTCAGCTTTGTTTACTTCTCATTCTTGTGTGCACGACTCAATGCCTAATGGTGTGTGGTAGGATATGTCTAAAGGTGTCAAAGGTTGAAATGCAAGACATGTCTAGAATGGATTGTGGCTAGTATAGTTGTGAAGAGCCAGTGTTGAATGTACAAGAGATTATCATCCCAAGTGCGAGCATAGATGTGGTTGTGTATTCGTAAAAGATGAACAAGTGTGTGATTGACCACTTTGATTTGTCCATCTATCTGAAGATGAAAGGTTGTCAACCAATCCAGTTGTGTACCCATCAAGTCCCACAATGCTTACCAAAAATGACTCTCAAAGCATGGATCTCGATCAAAGACGATGGATGTTGGTAGCCTTAAATGGACCCAAACATAGTTGAAGAAACCCTGCACAATAACAGTTGCATCAATGTCTTTCTTGCATGTGACCATGAGGTCCATCTTTGAAAACCTATCCACAATAAGAACACAGTGTCATGTTGTTGTCTCATCACAAGTAGCCCAGTCATAAAATCCATGATGATAGATTCCCATGGTCTATATGGAACTGATAAAGGTGTGTAAAGTCCTAACTTCCTATTTGTGGTCTTGGCGATGCAATAAGGAATGCAAGACATGATGTGGCATTCCACATTGGTGTGCATATTCAACTAGTAGAAGTGCAATAAGAGTCTTTGTCACGCTGAAGTGTCTCGAGGTCTTAACGTAGTGCACCTCTCAAATGAGATATTATCAAGGTGCACCATTAGGAACATAGAGGTGTTTGAGATTGTAGAGAAGTTGGTCTGATAGCTAGAACTCCTACACTTGTTTACTTTGCGCTATGCTAGTATAAGTCAATCTGATGTCCTGGTCAGCTGAGTAGGGGGATACCCAATATGTAAAGTTATGGCCATGCATCTCCAAGTCTATAATGAGTGTGTGAACCAATGGTTGGCTAAGGCAATATGTTGCCTTGTTATCCTTTGCTTTCTTATGCTTAATCATGAGATAGAACTGCTACAAACCAAGGCCCTTGCTCTAGTACAAAATAATTTGATATAATATTCAAGTTGGTAGCATTTTAACATCAATGATGTGTAAAATCAAGCTTTAATAGCACAAAATATGGAAATTTTTCAAATGACACAAGAGGAAGCAAACATGGACAAGTACAACTAGATGCAATCTTGGTAATTTTTCAAGTTGATGATCATGTGTGTTGGATGGTGGACCCTGATCTTATTAGAATGCATAGTTCTCGACAAGGGGTGTGGCGGGGAAAACTCCCACCCCCCCCAACTAGGATCATCTGGAGGTCCCCTCGAAGCAAAATTTTGTGAAAAATGCATTGTAAAATATTGTAATTTCATAGTAAATATAGATCATTCACTATTATGTCACAAATCTAATGGTAGAAATTATGTTGATGTATTTTTTCCCTAATATTTAACCCTCCTTTGATATGACGGCATTGTAATCATAGTAATATACTGTGTCTAAGTGAAAAGGAGATTACATTGGATGTATTGCAGGTTTATCTCTTCATTTGTTAGACTAAAAAAGAGAAGAACTGGTTGTTTCTGTGTGGACATAACCCATTTTGGGTGAACCATGTTAAATATGTCTCTCTTGTGTTGTATTTTTTGTATTTTATTTGCATCTATATTTCATTAATATTGCTCTGTGTTCTATATTTCTAACAACTGGTATCAGAGCTGAAGGTTTATTTGGTAGATAAATTCATAGGAAATGAGGGTTCCTAGTTTGAGTGGGAGCAATGGTGGAAGAAGACAAGTTTAAGGTCAAGAAGTTCAACGGCCAAAACTACCAACTATGGAAGATGCAAATGGAGGACTATCTATATTAGAAGGATATTTTCCTACCATTAGGCAGAATAACAAAGAAGTTGACGACTACGAAGGATGAAGACTAGGAGGTTCTTGATAGAAAGGCACTAGGAATAATACGGTTGTGCTTGGCAACGTCTGTGGCCTTCAATATTTCATAAAAGACAACAGTGGATGTGATAAAGACATTGGATAGAGTGTATGAAAAACTCTCAACCTCCAACAAGGTATTTCTTATGAATTATTTATTTAATCTAAAAATGTCAGAAGGTGGATCCGTTACTAATCATTTAAACAAATTTAACACGGTCACAAATTAGTTAAGCTCTGTAGAAGTAAATTTTGATGATGAGGTTAGGGCTCTTTTGATTTTGTGCTCATTATCAGAAAGCTAGAATGGCTTGGTCATGGCTATGAGTAATTTTGTCTCTGGTTCAAACCTTTAAAGTTTGATGATGTTATTGATTTTATTCTTAACGAGGAAATGTCATGGAAAAGCATAGGTGAGACATTGGGTAATGCTTTGACTATGGATAATAGGGGAAGACAAAGGGATAGAGGAAAGGGCCTAGGGAATCATGGAAAGTCTACGAAGGGCAAATCCAAATCCAAAGGAATGTTGGTGTGTTGGATTTGTTGGAAGAAAGGACACTTGAAGAAAGATTGTTGGTTTTGAAAAGAAAAACAAGGAGATGGACAACAAGATAAAAATTAGGAAGCAAATGTAGCAAGTGATATGCTACAATATGCTTTAATCCTTTCATTAGATAATATTAATGATTCTTGGGTTTTATATTCAAGGGCTTCATTTCATTCTACACCCTATAGGAAATATTTTCTAGACTATGTTCAAGGTGATTTTGGATAGGTTTATTTGGGTGATGGTGAACCCTGTAAAATTGTACGAAAGGGTAAGACACAAATAAAATTATAGAATAGAAATGAAATGAATGGTTGTTGAAAGAGGTGAGGCATGTTCCTGAGTTGAGAATAAATCTAATTTCAATAGGGCAGTTAGGGAGTGATGGCTGCACAGTTACATTTGCAAAAACTTCGTGAAAGGTCATTAAAGGATCACTATTGATAGAAAAAAGATAGAAGTTAGGTACATTATATTTATCTAATGGTAATGTTGACTCTTCTATTGCTTTAACTTCTACAAAAATGGATACAAAATTATGGCACCACAGACTTGGGCACATGAGTTAGAAGGGGATGCAAGTTCTCCACTCAAATAAGTTGTTACCAGATTTGAAGAAGGTGGATTTGGATTTCTATGAGCACTGTGTGTATGGAAAAGAGAAGAGAGTAGGTATCATCTCTTAGTGTCTCTTCTTATTATGCTACTTTTATTTATGATGCAACTAGAAAAACTTGGGTTTATTGCATATGAAAAAAAAATTGATGTTTTTGATACTTTTAAAAAATGGAAAGCTTTGGTTGAGAATGAGACTAAAAACAAGTTGAAGTGTGTTAGATAAAATAATGTAGGTGAAAAATGTAGTAAAGATTTTGATAATTACTGTTCATCCCATGGGATCATACAGAGAAGATAGTTCCAAGAACACCACAACAAAATGGTGTGTCAGAAAGGATGGATAGGACAATCATGGAGCATGCAAGGAGCATGAGATTGCATGCAGTGTTACTCTTACAATTTTGGGTAGATGTTGTGGATAATGTTGTTTACTTAATAAACAAAGGGCCTTCAAGTCCTTTGGATGGTGGCATTCTAGAGGAAGCATGGACATGTAAAAAGGTAGACTTTCTTCTTAATGACTTTTGGTTGTGAAGCATTTGTCCATGTTGATAAAGAAAATAGAATCAAGCTTGAAGCAAAATCCAAGAAATGTATTGTTATTGGATATGAAGTTAATGATTTTGGTTACCATTTATGGGATTTAGAAAATCGTAAAATCATTAGGAGTAGAGATGTGATCTTTAATGAGAAGGTCATGTACAAAGATTAGTTGCAGGGAAAGAAATAAGAAAAACCAAATATATAATATGTAGTACTTGATGAAATCACTAAAAATAAAATTCCAAAAGTGCCAGAAAATTAAAATGTGCAACAACTACAACAAGTACCACAAACTCTTGAAAGTGTAGTTAGAAGATCTACTAGAGTAAGTAGACTCCTTGAACGATACTCTCCTTCACTTTATTATTTATTATTGATTGATGGTGGTGATCTAGAAAGCTATGAAGAATCAATGTAGGTAGAAACAAAAAAGAAGTGGAAGCAAGGCATAAAAGAGGAGATGGACTCCTTGGTACATAATCAAACATGGGATTTGGTTCGATTGCCTATAGGTAAAAGAGCATTACTGAATAAATAAATTTATAGGTTGAAGGAAGAAGTTGGAGGCAAAAAGAGGTACAAGACCAGACTTGTTTTAAAGGGATTTGCACAAAAGAAAGGTATAGATTTTGATGAAATATTTTTTTCAGTTGTTAAAATAACTTCATAAGAACTGTTTTAAGTTTGGTAGCAGTAGAATATTTGCACCTTGAATAGTTATATGTGAAGACTGCATTCCTTCATGGTGACTTGGAGGAGGAAATATATATGGAGCAGCCACAGGGATATGAAATCAAAGGTAAGGTGAAAATGGTGTGCAGATTGAAGAAGAGTTTGTATGGCCTAAAGCAAGCTCCAAGATAGTGGTATTTAAAATTTGACATGTTTATGAAAGAACAAGGTTATAGTAGATGTCATTCTTACCACTCTATTTATTTTAAGAGATTAGATCATGGCAACTATATTATCTTGTTATTATATGTAGATGACATGATTGTTGCAGGGTCTAACATGCATGATATAAATGAGCTTAAAAGAAAACTAGCAAATTTATTTTCAATGAAGGATTTGAGTGTTTCAAAGCAAATCCCTGGTATGAGAATAACATAAGATAGGAAAAATAAAAAATTGACATTGTCTCAAGAAGAGTACATCAATAAGGTGTAAAAACCAGTGAGTACACCTTTGGGAGGGCACTTCAAATTAAGCAATGAACAATGTCCTAAAATGCAAGAAAAAATCAATTACATGTTCAAAGTGCCCTATGATTCAACAGTTGGAAGTTTAATGTATGCTTTGGTGTGCACTAAACCAGACATTGATCATGCAATGGGAGTTGTCAACAGGGTTATGAATAATCCAGGAAAAGAGTATTGGAATGCAGTCAAGTGGATTCTTAGGTACTTGAGAGGGACCACTGATAGATAGTTGTGCTATGAAGGGTTAGATGTTACCTTACAAGGATATGTTGATGCAGAGATGGATAGAGATTTAGATTTCAGAAGGAGCACCATAGGTTATGTATTCGCTGTTGGTGACACAATAATTAGTTGGATTTCAATATTGTAGAAGATAGTTTCTTTGTCAATTATAGAGGCAAAATATGTTGCAAATATAGAAGCAAGTAAGGATATGATATGGATGCAATGGTTCATGGAAGAGTTGAGGCAGAATCAATAAGATTTAAGATTGTATAGTGATAGCCAGAGTGTGATTCATTTAGCAAAGAACTCAGCTTTCCACTTAAGAACCAAACATATACAACCCAGATATCACTTCATTCATTCAGTTTTGGAGGATGGTCAACTGAAGTTGGAAAAGATCCATATGAATCAAAATCCTGTAGATGTGATAACAAAGGTAGTCATAAAGGAAAATTTGAAGAGTTGTTCAATGTCAATAGGTCTTCAGGGATAACAAGGAAGATGAGAAACATGGCAGGGTCAAAGTTCAAAGAAAAGTCCAAGGAAGAGTTGTAGCGGTGGAGTTACATCAATCAATCTCCAAGTGGGATATTGTTGGATGGTGGAGCCTGATCTTATTAGCATGCCCAATTATAGATAGGGGGGTGTGGAGGGAAATACCCCTCCCCACTAAGGTTTCCATGGGGGTCCCCTCAAAGCAAAATTTTGTGAAAAATATATTGTAAAATATTAAAATTTTGTAGTAAATCTAGACTGTTCACTATTAGGTCACATATCTAATGGTAGAAATTATGTTGGTGTATTTTTGCCCTAATATGTAACCCCCCTTTAATATGAGGGCATTGTAATCACAAAGACAATGTGTGTGAGTGAAGAGGAGATTGCGGTGGATGTATTGCAGGTTTATACCTTCATTTGTTGGATGAAATAAGAGAAGAATTGGTTATTTCTGTGTGGACATAGCCCATTTTGGGTGAACCACATTAAATTTGTGTCTCTTGTGTTATTTTTTATGTATTTTATTTATTTATATATTTCATTAATATTGCTTTGTGTTCTATATTCCTAACAATGTGGTCGTAAATCAGATTGATGAACCTAGTAAATCAAAAAACTTTGTTGCACCCATTACAAGATCCAAAATAAGGGCTATGGATGAGCCCAAAAAGGTAAGTCATGCTTCAAATGTTCCTATTATGGTTTATAAAATTACTAATGATCATATTACTACCACTTTAGCTCATAAAAATCAACATGTTGAAGCAAGCAAGCTTCACCAAGCACCTCAAGTTCAAGAGCAACCAATAATGACCTATATTCCTATGCCACCAAATGGAATATATTTCCCTCCCACCATCTCCATTTTTGAATGAGGACCTATTGTATGGAAGGCAAAAGAAGAAAATCTAGGTTAATCAATTTCATATAGCATGCATTTTCTAGCTTGTTCTGTGTCTAAAAGAACTGAAGTGGCTTATGGTCTAAATGAATAACTATCTCCTTCCCAAGAATGTAGTGCCACCATTGCTTAATTCCTTGAATAACATAAAATTCTTTCTCATAAGTAGATTACCTTTATACCATGACATTGAACATCTCTGAATGGTATGTGACCAGATGTCTATGTTGTATGAGAACTGCACCAAGTGGATAGTCAAATGCATCAGTGTGAATTTTGAAGGTTTGCATAATGTCAAAAATTATGAGAATAGGTGTTGCATAGAGGCATTATTTCAGGGCCTCAAAAGTACATTATTATGCATGAGTCTAGGTGAGCTTGGATTTTGTGCATGTTATCTAGGTGAGATCTCAAAAAATGTGCGATAAACCAAGGATGAACCTTCAATAGAAGTTAGCAAGTCCAAGAAAACTCTTTAATTCTATGAGATTTCATAGAGTAGGCTAATCTTTGATTACTTTGATCTTCTATGGATCTACCTTGATGTCAGTACGATCAATGATATAGCCTACGTACTGGATCTAACTCATGCCAAATATACACTTTGCAAAGTTGGTTTCTAACTTGTGTTGGTGCAAGGTGTTTAGGACGTGTGAGATGTGCTCCATATGCTCCTCCTAAGTCTTGTTCAAGATGAGGATATCATCTAAGTAGATGATGATGGAGTTTAGGAAAGGCCTAAGTAGATCATCCATCAATCACATGAATGTGGCTAGTGCATTAGTGAGGTCAAAAGGCATAACCAACCATCCGTACAATCCTTCCCATGTCTTGAATGATGTTTTCATAATGAATTGGAACTTGATGGTAACCTAATGCTAAGTCAATCTTGGTGAAGTTTGGGCACCTTGAAGTTGGTTGAGGAGGTTGTCAATGTGTGGTAGTGGGTATCGATTCTTCATCATTATCTTATGGAGCGTATGGTAGTCTATGCGGAATTGCTAAAACTCATCTTTCTTGGGTGCAAGGACTATCAGACTCCTATAAGGTAAAGAGTTAGGCCATATATTACTTTAATCAAAGAGCTCTTATATTTGGCACTATATTTCATCATTTTCCCAAATTGATCTATGATACAAGGGTTATTCGAATGAGGGGATCTAAGAACCAAATCAATGTGATGCTTTATTGCATATTATGTTGGAAGGCCTTCAAGTTATGCAAAGACTTTATTTTACTGCTCTAGTAACTTCTCAAGCTATTGTTGTTGCGATGATGTGCAAGTGTTTTGAACTACTAGGGTGTGATATGTCATTTTATGTTGTGCAGGTGTATCAAGGCGAACCATGAGTAACATAAAATTTTACGCATGTGGTACGAGCTAGAAACATTGTTTGGCAGAGACCAAAGTCACTTTGGTCGAGGGTGTGGACTCAAAAAGGTTGTATAAATAGTCCTATGCATAAATAATCTAATGTTGTGGCTTGGCTTGATATATAGCTTCACGATTGAACATCTATGGTCTTCCTAGCAAGATTTTACAGACCTCCAAAGGTATGATGTCACAAGTGAGGTTTTCCTCTATCAACTTGACCTTATAATGGAAAGTCCATTGTCATCAAACCTATATATCTTTTCCTTGTTGCAACCATCCCAGAGAATATATTCTAGGATGCAAAGTAGTAACAAGATCAAGGCACTAAGTTGTGGATTACACAATGATGTTGTTCTAACTGCCACTATTGATGATGATGTGAAGAGGCTGACCCTTTCACCCATAATTGAGTGTAGAAGAAACATTCATGCTCTTCAAAGATGTTAATTGTAGTGGATTTATCCATTGGCATGGGTCTTGATGTAGATTATGTGAGCAAGGATTATTGTGCATAGCATTCAGAGTCATTATGGGTGAATGAGTGATGGAAATGAAACCACTTGTCACATGTCTTTTTTTGCCTTTATCTGAAGTATAAGGTACTTGAGCCTTTGAGTGTTAATCAGGTTTTTGGTGTTGTTCACGTTTGTGATAAGTGTGTTGTTACTTATGCACAATAGGCTATAATGTGGAGTTGTGTGTTGGTGAGGCCTTGTGCATTACATTGGATGAAGAGGTTACACACTACTTCATCCTTGCCTTGGATTGAATCTTGACAATGTTATGATATGCTTACTATAGCTCTAAGAATTTGAATGGAACCACCAGTGTTTTTTAGTGTGCTAAAGTAAACCACTAAGAGGCTAGAAGGTTCAGGGGTTCTATGAGCTATAGGAGATCTATAGTGGCTATCTGGTTTGCTAGCTTGCACCAAGTTATAGACAAACTTTCAAACTAGGTTGGGGCTAGCACGAACAGACACACAATGTATGCAAGTAGCTCTAGTGGGTCAAACCATAGTAAACCAAGTAGCTAAGACTAGACTATTGATTGCATAAACAAAATGAAAACAATAATCCAAATGGGGATAGATACCAACTGAAATGTAAATATCGAAGCTAAGGTACTTTCAGGCCAAATGAAAGACATTTTAAGTAATAAAGACTTTTTCAAGAAAGGGTTCAAGAGCACGCCTATTCTGGATTTGAGCTATCTTTCCAAATTGATACTACCATTAACAATGTAATGTTCTAGTTTAGCAAGAGAGAGAGAATGTTTAAGCAAGTTTTCTAGTTTGTCTTGATCATGTATATCTCTACTATGCAATGAGTAATGTTTATAAAGAGAGAAATGATATGAAATAAAGAAATATTTCAAGAAATGAAAGTAATCTTTAACCATACACAAATGCAAGAGAATTTTAAAACTACTCTAAGTAATGCACAAAATAATTATTTCATTAAAACAATTCAAACCCTAACATATACACTATACAAAAAAATGGAGTTTCACTTTGCATAGAAAAGTGACCTTAGATCAATCTCAAAGATGAAGTGTAGATGTTCTACCAACCAAAAATCCAAGCTAAGAAGTGATGTAGGAGGAAGACTAAGCTATGTGCAGGTTGAAGTCCAAACCAAAATCTAAGAGCAAAGGAGGAGGTGAAGTGAGAACTTGCAATGGTGTAAGATCTCCAACCAAGTGCACAAATTAGGTGAAATGCCAAATATAGAATCTTGGGAATAAGCCACAAGGAATTAGGAATAACTGAGAGCAGCAATGGAGTCTCCAAGCAAATGTGTAGTAGCATATGGGATCCTATGTCACCAATCAAGTTCAAGAGTGCCAAGAATGAATCAAGAGAGATTCAAGAAGGCAAGAGAGTCAATAGTGGGAAGAAGAATCAAGGGAGAGTGTGGAGAGAGAAGATAAATGGCTCAAATGAATGAGAATGAGGCATATTTCCCAACCTTGATCCACCAAAAGACCTAAAACTATCCATTTTGATAGTTCGACATTATTTTAGCACTTTTGGACACGTTTTGCCCAGGGCGCGGCTTAGGCCACAACTTGGTGAAGGAAATGTGTGGCTTAGGCCACAATTTTCCTTCACACAAGCTACAACCTAAGTCAAACAAGGGATTGGTCTGATCAATAAGCTCTTGAAAGTCCTTAGGGGGTCTCTAAAAGGCCTATCTTGTGTGCAAAAGGGCTAATATGGACTAGGGATGTATGGATGGTAAGAATATGATACATGAGAGGTCCAAGTAGGTGGTAGATGTTTCAAAGTGGGAAGACCAAGGTCTGTAGTCTACACATAATCTAATGTGTAATCATAAGGAGTAGGGTCATGGGAAATATGATTACATGTGCCCTTGAGGTACAAGTAATCGATGTTCGAGTGAACAAGGAGTGTTGTGCAATACATAAAAACCACACCAAAGCAAAGGAAAGCAAGAACTGAAAAGATAAAAGGAAACATTACCTACACTTATCAGATAAGGATGGTAATAGAAAGAGTTGATGATGCGATCCATAGGTGAGAGTGAAAATGGTGTGTAATCCAAAATCCAACTCCAGCTCTAGTTCTAGCTCCTACAAAGAAGGGACATAAGTGATATCAAACTAAAGCATATTATCTAGAATGACATTCACTAGGGTGTCAGCCCTAGTTTTCTCCCTATGAGGGATATGGGTGAACTAGACGTCCTTGAAGAAAGAGATCAAATCACACACTGCCTTAAAGAGGGGGAGTAACTCAAAGCTAAGGATGACCTAGACACCGATTAGTTGAGATATGACTAAGAGTGAGTCAGAAAATAACTGCAAATAACACATACCTAACACAAAAGCATCTATCAAAGCACCAATGATTATGTGATACTCAGTGGCATTATTCATCTCTTTTATAAGGAAGAAACCATATGCAACAAGCTCATGGCCCCATTGATCATCAATAACCCAAGCCATAGTTATCGGTCCTGGGTTGCCCTAACTACTGCCATCAATGTGAATCACCATTGAGAGGTGCATCATAATGGGGTCGAGGATACAAGACTGACAATAAAAAAAGGGTGATATCAAAGTGAAGTGGTGTAAATGAGTTGTATGAGGGAAACAAATAATGAAATAAATCCATAATCACATCGGTTGACCAACACTAATCATGGTGATAGGTAACAAAGGGAAAGCGAGGGGTAAGTTCAGAGAAGATGAAGACCAGTTGGAAAGAGTAGAACAAGTCTTGAACCACCACAACCAACTAACAACCCTACCTATAACCATGATGAACAAGAGAGAGAGGGAGTTAGAATGGATTGACTATAAAAAATTAGATAAATAACTAACAAAAATAAGTATAAGTAAATTCTATCCCTAGGTGCCGATGAGATGGGACACAGGCCTGAGAGGTCAATGGGGACCCAAAATGGGTCTTGGGAACCAAAATAGAGCTAGATCAAGCCCAAAAAAGCCTCATATTAAAAAATAGAGGCTACTAATGCATTCAAAATATGCTAAAACCTCTAAGATTGAGGTTTCACAGTCTAAAATGCAAAAATGGGTAAAACACCCAAAAAGGGCCCACAAAAAGCAAGAAAAAGGGGCTAAAAAGAGGAAAAAAGAGAAAAAAGAGGGCATTTTCACTCTAAGAGAGCCAAAGGAGAGCCCACGAGCCACTGAAGCCCAAGAAAAGTAAATGAGGACATGATAGAACGTCAGAGATGCATAGGATGGTCTAGGTAAGCTCTATGAATGAATTTTGTCAAATTTATTCATTTTTTGGGGGTTTGGGAGGCCCTAAGCATGTGTTGACTTATTTTAGACAATTTAGACGATGAATCAGATGAAACAAGCACTCAAAATGGTGGGCTAGGTGATCCAAACAAAACAAGACCAACTGAGACTCAAACTGTGGCACATGGAGTGAAGGAGGAGGAGCCTTCCATGAAGGAGGAGCCTTGGGGCTCCCTAGGGTGTCCCAATGTAGGTCATAATGCTTGGGTAGGCCTAGGCCATATACTGGGGTAGGGAGGCCTCCAAAAGAAGCCTTAGGGAACTCGAGAGGTCTTAGAAGCAGTTAAAAAAGGAAGGGAGAGAGAAAAAAAGTTAGATTAAAAACATAGTTTTTTACTTGCTCTTACTCATTTTTTGGCCAGTAGACTAATCCATTTTCCTGATCACTTACTTATGAAAACACATGGAGGAGTTAGCATACCATATGAGGGGGGATGTTCATAGGTGAGAGAAACCAACACAATGAGATGGACAATGTGAGGTGACCAATCAAGAGAGAGTTCTAGTATGGTTAGTTGAGGAGGTAGACACTCTACCTGTGGTGGACTAGGATCGCCTGTAGAGTGTAGAAATTTGGAAGCTAGGACACGTTCCCTCACTAATTTACTCTAAATACCTGGTAAATGCATTGGTGATTTCATGGGTAACCAAGAGGCATGTGTTCCATCTAGGGCCCAAACTGGAGGCCATCTTCGGTGTTGAGGATGTCTACTAACTCTACGGGGTAGAGCCGATGAATAAAAAGATAGAGCTACCACCAGTACAAGACAATAGAAATAGTAGAGATTTACTTGGTAAGACTTCACCTATAGCAAAAAAACCATAGAGTGCATATCACATAGTTGTCTCCAAGGGTATCCACTCTTAGGATAGTGATAGTAGGGATTATGGCCAGGAGGTTCTACATCGACTAGAGTACATGATGAGTACCACTCTCATGGATAGGATTTGTCCAACATGTAGAGGGAGGATAGAGATATGCCTGGGGTAAGTATATCCTAGGTGGATTGTACCAACAATTGGATTACATCTGATGCATAGGGTTAGGTGGATTGACACAACCTAGCTTATCATGTCTTAGGCTTATAAGAGGCTCCCACTGACATGATTAAGGACACCATATGGCAATGAGGCATACGTTACACTAGAGGAGGGCACGACATACGTTGCATGGTTCACATATAGGGTGGGGCCTGTGCAAACCACCTTAGATTTGGATGTATTATCTAACTACATCTAAGATCACTATAGTTCTACAACGTGGCTAGATGATGCCAAGATAAAGCCCTACTTGGGATGACAGGAGCTTCAAGGTCTATAAGGGTCATACCATCATCTAGAGAGACAAGCTTTGATAGGGCAAGGAAGATGAGCATAGCCTAGGCCAGTTAGGGCTGAGCCCAATAGGCAGTTGAGGTAGAACAAGGTGGGTGGTGGTGGAGAGAGGCCACCATGGCGAGGACCAACATCATCAAGAAGAGCATGACCTGTAGGAGGGTCATAGAGGCCACCATCATTACCAAGTAAGACAAGTGCATTTTCTAGATATCACTTCATATTTATACTTGTCTTTAGCAAGAGCCAATATGTGACTAACACATATGCTCTATGTGTGTGTGTGTGTGTGTGTGTGTGTGTGTGTGTGTGTGTGTGTGTGTGTGTGTGTGTGTGTGTGTGTGTGTGTGTGTGTGTGTGTGTGTGTGTGTGTGTGTGTGTGTGTGTGTGTGTGCGTGTGTGCGTGCGTGCGTGTGTGTGCACAAGAAACTAGTCTAGCTAGATTGGACCCCAAGTAGACCTACTACTAAGGGAGCCATTCTCTGATGTGATGGCAACAACATTGATGGAATAGGTGCCACATCTACTAGTAGGGGCAAATCCACATACTCAATTCTGGTGGGTGGGTGTTTGAGCCTCATTCGAGTTAGGATTCTATAACTAGAGTTCAATTCATCATGGCACAAGACATTTATGAAAAACTAGAGGATGGTTACAGTGGAGATTGAGGCATAACTAGCGAGAGCAGAGGCTGAGATTGATTGGTTGCAGGTTGAGCTAGCCTGAGAGCAAACTAGAGGAGCTGAGACACCTGGAATGAGGATAGATCAACTGGATGCACTAGAGGAGACTATAGCTCGATTGGTTGAGAGGTAGAGATTGAAATATCCACCTGGAGCATGACTATCATAGATATCACCTAGTCATAGGTTGAATGGGTATGCATAAGTAACCACACATGTGGTGGATTTTAGGGAATGCAAGCCTAGGTTGATAGCAAACCATGTGATGTACCTAGAGAAAAACATGTATCTTTTGTGATATATATACAATGGTTTTCTCATTATTAGCACATTTGTGTATATGATTTTATGTGTGATGTATATGCTTCATTTGATATAGACTACTAGATACATGTGATTAGATAATAAGAATTGATAATAAAGAACCCACGTGCACACATATATACCAACAACATGGAGGTTAGTGGTGACAAAAGAGAAGAAAGGGTCACCTTACCACCATAGGCGACTTTCTTGGAGGGTCATGGGCCTTAGACATGAAATGTCTTGAGGCAAAACCCATTGATCGGGTGCTGCAAGGGTTCACCTTCGAGGGTCGAGAGATGAAAAGTCCCATTTTCTAGACAGGTGGTGATAACAAAAGGGCCAAACCACTTGTGTGTGAGTTTTCCCTTCCTATATGCTCCTTATTAAAGATAAGGACCCTATCACCTACCTTGAATTGATGAGTGCACACCAATTTATTGAATTAGTGGTGCTGACAGTACTGGTAAGAATGGTTGTACTTAATAGCGGCTAGGTATCACTCATGTAATTACTCAATCTCGGTGAGGTGAGCAATGTGTTCTTCCTCATCATAAAAAGAACCAAAAGTCTTAACCCACATTGAAAGGATTAATACCTCTAAAGGAAGAACAACCTTAGACCCATATATGAGAGAGTATGGGGTTGCCTTTGTGGCCATTCAAAAACTAGTTTGATAGGCCCAAAGGGCAGGATAGAGCATGAGATGTCAGTCTCTCTTGGACTAGGCAATGGTACAGAAAAGCATCTTCTTTAAAGTTTTTTTGAAAACTCTACTTCCCCATTTCTTTAGGGTAATGGGTAGAAGATAAATGGAGCTTGAACCCAAAACATTCAGTGAGCTCCACATCTCAAGGCTTTGGAAGCCTGGGTCATTATCAGCCATAATTATAGTACAAACCCCAAACCTACAAATAAGTTGGTTCAAGATGAACTTGGTGATGGTCTTCCCACACATGCTATTAAGAGGCATGGCCTCAACCCACTTCATAAAATAATCAGGGGCGATGATGAACCAGTGATGGCCATCAAAAGAGGCAAGTTTGGACTCACCAATGAAGTTGAGAGCCTAAACTAAGAAAGGATAAGGGGATAAAATGGAGTGTAATAGGTCATCTAAGGCATTGATAACATCCCCTTTGACTTGACACATCTTACACTTCTTAGCGTATTAGACTATGTCCGTAACAAGAGTGGGCTATTAGTAGCCATCTTGATAATATGTTGAGTGGTGGCCTGTCCTCCCAAGTGGCCACCACAAATGCTCCCATGAGACTCCTCAAACATGAAAGGGATATCCTTAAGAGAAATACACTACATCAACAAACCATCAAGACCTCTCTTAAACAAGATGCCACTAATGATGACATAGCAAATGGTGAGCTTACATATTTGATATCATTCTTATGAAGAAGTGGTGGCATGATAAGATTGGTCTTCAAGGTAATGGATAATATCTTTATACCAATCACTCTGGGAGACCTCAACACGATCGATCGAGTAGACCATCTCATCATTAAGGGCATCATCAACAAGATATGTGTTAAGGTTGGGTAGTGGGCACTCAATGAATTGGTTAGCCATAGCCAAGCCCTTAATGGAATTTTGGTTAATGATGTAGAGGTCAAATTCTTAAAGAAGCATGATCCACCTCACAGTCATGTCAATAAGATGTGTCTTGCTGAGTAAGTAGCAAAGTGGATTAGACTGGACAATCACATTGGTAGTCTATCCCAACATGTAATGTTGTAACTTCTTCATAATAAATATGAGAGAGAGACATTGACACTCAACAAGAGAAAAGTTGAGTTCCAGGCCAACCAATGTGTGAAAGATGTGGTAAATAGCTCTATCCCTATGTGTCATCCTTTTGGCATAGCATGCCCCCGATGGAAAGATCAGTGATAGAGGTATATAAGATGAACTCACACCCCTCAATGGGTGCCATTAGGATGGGAAGGATATAAAGCATACACTTCAATTCCTCAAAACCCACTTGGACATCAATAGACCATAAAAATGGAGCGTCCTTGCACAAGAGACGTATGAGGGGTATGGACTTGTGAGCATACTCCTCAAGGAAGCATCTAAGAAAGTTGAGTCTTCTTAGGAAGGATTGTAACTGGATGAGGTTACATGGGGGAAGCATCTCAAGGATCTCTTTGATCTTATTAGGATCCACTTCAATGCCCCTTTATGAGATGAGGAAGCTAAGAAGCTTTCCATTTAAAATGCCAAAAATGCACTTCTTGGGGTTGAGACTGATGTGATAATCTCAAAGACACTCAAAGATAATTCTAAGGTCTTGTACATGCTCATCCTACTTACAATATTTATCGAGGACATCATCAACATAACACTCAATAATCTTATGGATAAGGTCATGGAAAACATGGGTCATAACACACTGATACATGGCCCCAACATCCTTCAGACTGAAAGGCATGGTGTCATAGCAGGAGGTACCCCATGGGGTAGTGAACGTCATCTTGTACTGGTCTTTGGGTGCAATTTGGATTTGGCTGTACCCAAATAAATTATCCATGAGGGACATGATCTCAAATACAACAGTGGAATCAACAATCTAGTCTATCAAAGGAGTGGGAAAGTTTTCCTTTGGTTAGGCCATATTGAGATCTCAGAAGTCAATGCAAATATGAATGGCTCCATTCTTCTTGAGAATGGGGACAATGTTGGAAATCCATCAAGGGTAGTCAACATCTTGGATAAAACCAACTCGAATGAGTTTCTCAATCTCTACTTTGACCAATTGGGAACATTTAAGATCTAAAGGCCATTACTTTTGGTAAACAGGTGGGGTCCCATTAGCCATAATGAGATTATGGATATCTATGTCAAGATCCATGCCCTTCATATCAGTGTATTCCCAAGTGAATACATCCAAAAATTTGTGCAAGAAGGTAACCAAAACATCTCGCTCTTCAAGATCAAGGCTAGCATTGATCTTGACAATCTTAGGCCTTATTGAAGTGCCAATGTTGATATCTATGGATCCTTTAATGTATATAGCATTACCTTCTTTAAAACACTTAGGTGCAGGAGGGATCAACTCATCTAACACTTTAGGTTCAACCTCTAGGACATTCATTATAGGAAGGCCTGGGTTGGTCCATCTATGAGAGAAATCTCTAAACCAAGGTGATCAAGGGGATAATGATACTTATGACAGACTCCCATGAGCTTGGTGTAAGCCTTTCTCTCCTTGAATAGGTTGTGTGCTGTAACATGAACCAAACAACACTTCAGATTAGACTTGACCACTCTAGTGGTCTCAGCAGAAGACGCATGGAGAGAGCCTATACTTCAATGGGCAAAGTACGACATAAGGGGGAGCTCAACATTTGAAGAAACATCCTAGAAGAGATCTTTGAAAAAAGATGGGTTGGTCAGATGTCATAGAGCAAAAGAGGGAGATAGATGACACATGCCAGACTTTAAAGGAATGAATGTTGATTTGTACTTAGTCAGATCAAAACATTCATATTTGAATAAATGAGACTCAAAAATAGGGGGTGTATAAGAATCTAAAGAGCCCCATGAGGAGACATCCAAAGCCTCACCTAAGGGCATTGTATTTGCGTAGAGTGATGCCCAAAGATCTGGGTCAACCTCCAAGGTGTGAACCTCACCTTCATGAAAAAATTGTACCATACAAAATGTGGCTGACATGATGGCCTGCATGGTAGCGGTCCAAGGATGGCCAAGAATCGTGTTGTATGAAAGATCAAGGTCTAACACACATAACTTTATTTTGACTATTTTGGGGACAAACTTGACCCAGAGCTTCACATTTCCCATTGATGTAATTGTGTTGTTGTTGAAACCAATATAGTTATGGTGATAATCAAAGAGCTTCTTTTGACTAATCCTGAACTCATTGAACACATGCAGGGGTATTATATTCAATGCAACTCCTTCATCGATGATGCATCACTTAACATGACAATTATCAACATAAGTATTGCTATAGAGAGGGAAATGAGCCCTCTTTGCAAGAACCAAAATGTTAGGCAAAGAAGTTGGGTTAAAAGATAAGATGGGAGGATGAGGGTGCTCATGTGTATTAGAGTTGAAAAACACTTTGACATCATTATGTAGTGGAGACTCATGAGAGAGACCAAACTCATCGAAGATGAGGCCCCTTTGCATAGGGCCAAGGTGAATAAGGTCCCAAATGGATATCCTAGTTGATAGGCCCTACAATTCCTCTATGACAGAGTAAGGATGTTGTCTAGCCTAGGGAGGGATGTTACGCCTAAAGTCAAATATGACCTTAGGATTTCTTGCCCTCATGGGATAGACAGGGGGCCCAACACCACAATTATCTCCAATAGGGTAGGTGGCCTGATCAGAGCATGTGTTAACAAGGCAATCATACCTAGTAGAGGCTATGTTGATAGAAACAACAACCTTGCTACTCTTGCACTTGGATTTCCCTCTCAGGTCAGTCTAGGAGGAGGAGCTAGAAGATGTGTAAGAGCAAGAAGGGGAACATGGAGCCTTAGCCTTTGTTTTCTTATTTTTCTCCTTATCATGGTCAGGCAGAGGCTCCTTGAAAACATTCAACTTATGATTGGGTTATATAAGTAGAGACTCTGTGACAGAGGTGAGGCTTTTCCACCAGACTTTTGGGTGGCATAATTATTGTCATCATGCCCCCTCATCCAATGGAAATTATAAAACTTGGTGGGGTCATAAGGAAACACCATCCATTGCTTTTTTATGCCTGAATCAGAAGCCTTATTTTTAGCTAGCTTCTTTCTCAAGGCATTCACCTCATAATTGTCCTTTTTATTGAGAGGATAATCAGTGACATTGTCACCAGTCACATTATTGTTATGATCGTATGAAGAGGATGATTTTTTGGAAGGGATGGCCACGTGCCTGCACATACCTCAAACACTTCAATCTTTAGATACTCACTAACAACTTCATCATAAGAGGTAGGTTCAGGTTTGAGGACCTCAAGGTGAACCTCCTACCTCAATGCTCACATGAACATATCATTAAGTTGGTCATTCAAGAACCTAGTCCTACACATATGGATGGTTGAACGCCATCTAGACATAAAATAAAATTTTAACTCATCCTTGGCCTATGTCATGGAGGTGAGTGATTGGATGTTGAGCTTAAAAGGTCTAAAAATATCAAAATATTAGAAGAAGTCATCTAGAAGGAGTTGGAAACTAGAGAGAGAATATGGAGTCAAATTCTAAAACTAGACAAAAGCTTTGGCTCATAGAGAATAAGCAAAGAGATCCAACATCATGCCTTCATCCTATACCTGATCTATATATGCCATCATGAATGCCATAATATGTTCCATGGGACTAAAGTCCTGAGTCCCATTGAACTTAGGTAATTTAAGGATAGGATTAGGAAGGGCAACAACACATGTCCATGGGGCTAGAGGATTCCAACGAAGATCCTCATAAGCATAGTTGATAGCAGGTTGTTGATGAACTTAAAGAGGGGGATCATGATGGTGATGATGTTGTCTATGCCTATAGGCATCACCATGACCATGACCATGGGGAGGATGATGTCGAGGTGGCTCTTGATAGGAAGGATGCTCATGATTGAAATCATCTCTACCATGGGTGGGGAATGACCATGAGAAGTGTGACACCCCCACAAGGATGATGGGAAGACATGACATTCTCATTAAAATGGTCATGATGACTAATATCTCTATGATTCTGGTCATGTGCCATCAGATGAGGGTTAATCAATGGTTGTTGATGCTCCCAATACACATCCCATGGATCTCTAGTCCACAAGTGATGATCAAAATCAGCATGTTGATCAAAAACTCTAAAATAAGGACTAGGAGGATGGGAGGAACCACCAGGATGAAGATACCTCATCGAGTTAGAAAAATTATGAACCAAATCATGGATATGAGGATGTTATTGCTTTAGAGTTTCTATTCAGGAAGTAGGTGGGGAAATCATGTGAGAACTAGTTGAGGCATTCAAAACTGAGCAGGTGCGAGCTCTATTTCTATAAGAAACACATCATCAATTCCTAGGGGGAGAAGGATACACTTCATTTATCTGAAGAGGTTTATAGTAATCATCAATGATTTCACATAAATCATCAAGTCCTATCTGCATAAGGATATCCTCATCACCTCGAATGGGTCAATGAGGCATAACATATAGCTAAGATGAAACATCTTCAAATGAATGAAGATCAGACTATTGAAAAAGAGACCAAGTCTACTAGTTATAGTCCTGCCAATCTTGTTCCCTTTCAAATGCGAGAGGGTGTAGAATACCATGTTGGTTCAAGGGGAGATCTGGGATCCTATGGTTTCTATATTTTTCCATTATAAATGAGACTTGATCATGAGTGAGCTTAGGGATGAGACACTGAATCCATCAAGATTGGCATCCCAAGGGTGGGAGATTGGCCATGGATGCAATGAAGCACGAGCAACATGGAAGATAATAGAAAAGGAAAACTGATAGAGAAACAATAGGGAGAAAGACACATAACCAAAGTAGGAAATAACAACCAAGGTGAGAGCCAAAACACAAATAAAAGTAAAGCCTAATAACTAACAGAGGGGAGATGGCTAAGAGAGCTTTAAATGGGACAGATCTAATGTGAAACCATATGTGAGGTCCCACTAGGCATTCCATAATGTATCTCTAAGAATCTAAATGGAACCACCAGTGTTTGGTAGGGTGCTAAAATAAACCATTAAGAGGCTAGAAGGCTCAAGGGTTCTATGGGCTATAGGAGATCTATAGTAGCTATCTAGTTTTCCAACTTACACCAAGCTATAGATAGACTTGTAAACTAGGTTGGGGTTAGCATGAATATGCACACAATGTTTGAAAGTAACTCTGGTGGGTCCAAACACAATTAATCAAGTAGCTAAGACTAGACTATTAATTGCATAAACAAAGCAAAAATAACAATAGCAAATGGGGAGAGATACCAACTAAAATGTAAATGTAGAAGCTAAGTCACTTTGAGGCCAAATGAAAGACATTTTAAGTAATAAATAATTTTTTAAGAAAGGGTTCAAGAGCATGCCTATTCTATATTTGAGCTATATTTCCAAATCAATACTATTATTTTTTAACAATGCAATGTTCTAGTTTAGCAAGAGAGAGAGAGAATGTTTAAGCAAATTTTCTAGTTTTTCTTGAGCATGTATATCTCTACTATACAATGAGGAATGTTTCCAAAGAGAGAATTTATATGAAATAAAGGAATATTTCAAGCAATGAAATCACTCTTTAACCATGTACAAATGCAAGAGACTTTAGAAACTACTATAAACAAGGCACAAAATAACTATTTCACTAAAATAATTCAAACCCTAGCATATTAACTACACAAAACAATGTAGTTTCATTTTGCATAGAAATGTGCCCTCAGATCAAGCTCAAAGATGAAGTTTAGATTTTCTACCAACCAGGAATCCAAGCTAGGAAGTAATGTAGGAGGAGCCAAGAATAAAGGAGGAGGTGAAGTGAGAATTTAAAATGGTGTAATAGCTTTAACTAAGTTCATAAATTAGGTACAATTCCATATTTAGAATCTTGGTAACAAGCCACAAGGAAGCAAGAACATATGGGATCCTCTATCACCAATGGAGTCTCCAAGTAAATGTGTAGCAGCATATGGGATCCTCTATCACCAATCAAGTTCAAGAGTGCCAAGAATGAATCAAGAGAGATTCATTAAGGCATGGGAATCAATAGAGGGAATAAGAATCAAGAGAGAGTGTGGAGAGAGAAGAGAAATAACTCAAATGAATGATAATGAGGCATATATCCCAACTACAATCTTCCAAAAGACCTAAAACTAGCCATTTTTGACTGTTTGACTTCATTTTGGCACTTTTGGACACGTTCTATCTAGGTCGTGGCCTAGTGAAGGAAACGTGTGGCTTAGGCCATGAGTTTCCTTCACACAAGCCATGACTTAGGTCAAATAAGGGCCTAGGCTAGTCAAAAATCTCCCAAAAGTCCTTATGGGGTCTCTAGAAGGCTTGTCTTATGTGCAAACGGGCCAATATGGACTAGGGATAGGTGGAGGGTAAGAATATGATGTGAGAGAGGTCCAAGCAGGTGGTGGATGTCTCAAAGTGGGATGACCAGGGCCATTAGTTTGCATGTGAGATGATGTGTAATCATAGGGAGGAGTAGGGTCATCGGAAGTATGATTACACTTACTCCAAAGTGTCACAAGTCAAGAACTCCATCTTCACGTAGATGTGAGGTAAGATTCCACTGAGGTACTTTAACACCCTATGTTATTCACTTGAGTTCTCTTTTAAGCACACAAAGTAGTCATGGAATGAGTTGTTGGAACTTGATGTATTTATCTTCAAAGTGTCAGAGAGGGTAATATTCCTCTTTCAGTGCATGGACAAAAGTTTTCCATTATTCGATGGGAATGCACTCTTACTCATGCTACATGCTAAAGGTCTCCCACTAGTTGACAACTGGAATGGACATCTTCAATACTACAAAGGTGATCTTCTCAACATTAGTGAAATAGTTGACTAAAAAGTATGCCTCAATTATCTAATCCAAGCATCTAATACTTTGACATCGATCTTGCCTTCGAACAAATGGATGTCAAGATTGACTTATACTTTGAAGGGGGTTTGTTGTTGGAACCATAATGGAGCATGCTACTAAGATGAAGAAGAAGATATTGGGTTGAGTTGCATCATCAATTTATGGAACTAACCAAATTTTTTGATGCAATGTGCCTCCAGAGTGTCAGTGATGAGCCTTCGAATTTCTATGGCTGCCTCAAGTTGATTTTGGGCATCAACCATCTAGATTTTATAATAATTTTCTAAGATATCTGAAGTAGAACCAATGGCTAAATTCTGTCCTTCTCATTGTGCTCATGTATTTATAGGCATAGGAAAAGGAATAAAGTAGAGCTTAGATACCAGTTCCTCCTCAAGAATTTTATAGCTTTGATACTAGTTGATTTGTACCAAAGGGACCATGACCAAGGTGTGCAGGGGATGATTGAGTTATGGTTGTGTAGAGTGATTACATAGTGTAATATTCAAGCTGAATAATTAAAACACATTCAATGGAGTGGAAGTCTTGACTGGAAATAAATGTAACTTCTATTCATTAGTAGAGAATAGGGAAAATAATACAAAGTACAATGTCTACATTGTGTGTATATCAAGTAGTTATGCAAAACAAGCTATCAATGTTATGACTATCTGTACTAGCATTGATCTGGGTTATCTATGTATCTTTGTATGTATGTATCTCCTCCCAAACTAGTTGTGTATGTTATATATATATACACACACACACACATATATGTATATATGTATGTATATATATATATATAGCATGAAAATACAAGAGTAGTAATAATTATTGTTCAACTTCCAAAGAGGATTTTTGTGACGCATTGATCTTATTAGATGTCATAGTTGGCAATAGTTAGAATAATTAATGTCCAAATTACCAATCATTTGAACAAAAATCTAGGGTCTCATTTTAGTGGAAATAGTTGTTGGATCATTTGGAACACATGGCTGATTTCAATGTGTTTATGAGTGGATGCTAGTGGGGCATGCAGAACTGCGTAAAACTATTAAGCATGAAGGGTGTAGAAGACCATCAAGTCGATAAGTGTAGGGCATGCAGGACTACAAGGTGTGGATTACACAAAATTCAATGAGTCCACTAGTGCATGTCACATAGTACTTCGAGGCATACAGTTACTAGCATAGGACTATGAGGCACATGAGAACTGGTGCAAAAAAGTTAACATGCAAGTGTAGGACTTGGTATGGGAAGTTGTGAGTAAGCTTCATGCAAAGGAGAGCAAAAGTTTGGGCAAAAGGTGAATGTTTTGTGTAGTAAAGAAAATGAGGAGTGAATTCGACTGCATAGGGATTACACATAAATCAAATATGGTAGACTTAGGGGCATGATTCCACGTCATTACTTTATTTGTGAATAATCTATGATATTTTTTCTTCACAAAAATAAATTAGCCTTTGTGTTCCCCATTGTTTTAAAAAAAGTTGTAGTTGGATAATTTAGATCCATACAAATAGGATAAACCCTACGCATGGGAGTAAATACATATTTTAGTGTGAAAATAAGTCCATAAAGGTGATATAACTTCCTACAAGGGTCTAATGAAAACCTAAAACCATACATAAGAAACACCATATTCAACGCCATCTCTTGGTTTTAAGATGTGATCTTAGTTGCACATGTTAATTCTATTTATAACTTGTATAGATACATAAAATACACCACACCGAGTATCTTTATTTTACCACTTTAACGTATTACTAATAATACCAGTAACATTAGTTAATTAATCTTCACATCATAACCTTACTCAATCCCACATCAATTAATCTCATGATTAATTCTAATTATACATTTTATCTCATTTAAATCCCATTAACATTATCCCGTGTCTAATTAACTAATTAATCACTATTAATTAGTTAATTGACTTTTAATCAAATTATACACCAACTATTCATATAATAATTTATTAATCCACATCAAATTCCACTATCTCATCCACTTCAAATTCTACTTAATATTCCATGATCACAAATTCCTCAGTAACCTCCATTATCAAAATAAAATAATCTCACTTTTTCTCATATTTTTCAACATTCTCCACTATCTCTACCAAATCCTCAAAAGTCTCCACCAACCTCCACTTCTAACAATTTAATAATCCTTCAGAGTATCCATCAACCTCTACTTTTGACAATTTAATAATCCTCCCTCTAAATTCTCCACTAACCTCCACTTTTGACAATCTAATAATCATCTCTACAAAGTCTCCATCAACCTCCACCTTAAAAAATTTAATAATATCCCAAATCTTTCAAAGTATCTACAAACCTCCACTTTTGAAAATTTAATAATCTATTTCAAATCCCACTAACTCATCCAAAAAAATCTATAAATTTTCCTCTCTCTTTCTTTCATTTGGGAGGATGGAGGTTATCTCCAAGACTAGTGTTGGAGGAGAAAAAAATGGAAGAAACCAATCCCCCATCAAGCTGTCAAATAAATAATCAAGTATACACACCATTATGTTGTTGGAATCCTTGCACAAGATCCATTAATTAATCAACAATCAATCTATTTATGAACACATCCAAAAAACATAGGGAGAATCTTCATAGGTAAGTGAATCTATGAAATTTATATCCATTTCTAAGCTCAATCAGAGGTTTTATGTGTTGATTTGAAGTAGGAAGTTATCATTATTTTGTTTGGTCTTTTAGCATTGGATTCAAATTTCTCTATATTATATTTTAACATGTCCTATGGGAACAAATCTTCATTTATGCTACTTTTTCTTGGTATTTTGCTTTGATCAAGTTTGATTTTAGTTTTAGATAAGTCTCTTAGTATCCCATAAACATATTTCTAACCTATTATCATTCTGGTTTTGACCTTTTCTCAAATTTTATAAAAAATATATTTTTTATCCTAATGAACATTTTTGACCTGTAGAGAAATGTTTGCATTTTTTTATTTCTCCTCAATTTGATCTGATTTTCTTTCTAACATGTAGGGCTTAAGCTTTCTATTTTTTATTTTTAACTAAGCCATGTGCATTTTTCACTTGTCAAATTCAAATGTTTTCAAACCCCTAATAAGTTGTTCTTGCAAGATGCTCATCAAAAGTATTGCTAAATCATAAATCTTTAATTACATAATTTTACTTTCATTTTATTTGTGTTTACTTGCTTGTCTTGCTAATGGTTGTATATGCTCTTTTCTTGCATTGAAAGGCAGTCTTGAAGATTAAAAAATAAACTTAAGAACTAAGTGTTTATCCCTAGGTTAAAGCATTGAGTATGCTCTTTCCTCACACTACCAAGTGATCTTGGAAATCAAAAACAACATTTAGTCATTGAATGTGTGACTTAGATTTGATCACCAAACACAAGTCTAGGGTCTGACAACTGGGACTTCATTCCTCATCATTTAGACAAACCCCATGTTCTAAGGCAAGGTATATAAAAGTAGGGGAGGATTTATCATTATTATTTAAATAAGAATTCAGTTTTAATCAATTCATGTGAAGTGAGGGGTGATTGTTATCGTAATACTCAAGCCCCAGATAGAACCCCTCGAGGATAGATTTATTGGACCTTAGTAGCACTCCAATTATGGTGATGCATGGAGTGTAGTAAGATTGAGATTTGACCCTCTCAAGTGTGCCAAGGTAAATCTCCATCTTCCATAGAATCAAGCATCAATTTACTAAAAGGTATATATAAAACATCCCTTAGATAATCCCATAATCCTAGTAAATGAAGCTTTGACTATAATTGAAGTGTGGAGTTAGGAACATAACATTCCTCAAGATTGCCCCCACATACCCATCAAACTCCATGATATATATATGGACCAAAAACTGGTGACACTCTTACGTGACTATAATAGGTTGTATTGTTTGAGTGTTTATTTTCTCCCCTTATGATAAACCAATATTGAGTCAGTATAA
Source organism: Torreya grandis (assembly GCA_037957365.1). Lineage (NCBI taxonomy): Eukaryota > Viridiplantae > Streptophyta > Pinopsida > Cupressales > Taxaceae > Torreya > Torreya grandis. Next base: position 5,792,012 of record JARHVA010000164.1, on the reverse strand, counting down.
GCCAAAAAACAAAAAATTGTTTTCAAAATTCAAAGCTTGTTTTACAACCTTGAAACAAAACAACATTTACATCATAACACCAACCTCTACATTTTAAGCATTATTGAATCAACCTCATAATATGGAATAAACCTTTGGTAATGAGCCTTTGGACTTTAAAAATCAGGTGGATTGTATAGAGATACATGATAATGACATTGATAGCCTCATTAATCAAAGTGAATACAACTTTGAGACTAATTATTTATATAAGTTAGGAGGAACCCATGCCCACATTAGTAATTACCTATTTGAGCATAAAGATGAATTCTTGTTACAAATTTTAGAACTAGGGGCCAAGTTACCTTCATATTCAATCTTGATAATTTATCTCACATCATTCGTAGGAGGAACCAATCCCCCCCAAATCATGATAAAAATACATCTAGTAATTCTCTTAGTAGAAACAAGAGTAATCCATAATCCTCTAATAATAACCTTAATCATGTCTCCCACATCCATGTTGACAAGGGAAATTTAATTATAGATAACCAAGATTAACATGACCAACAACTAGTTGTGTCCAAATGCATCTAAAGATTGACCCAATAATTGGTCGATCTTAGCTCCTATATCAATCCTTCCATCCTAAATCCTTCAAATCCAACACAAACAATCAAACTTAAAATCAGCCACATGTTACCAATCAGACCTTCAGGTCACCCAATTAAGAATAATCATCATCCTTGCCATTCAAGGGCACATCTTTCACCCAAGAATGGTAATCTATGAAGGATGTTATCCAAGGATTCCAAGACAGGAGTCATGCCCAAAGCAAAAAGTTTAGTTTGAAAAACTATGTCCAAATATTTTTGATGTAAACATGATGAAAGTACATTTTCCCTATCACTTCGAACCTCCAAAGTTTGAAAATTAAAAAGGGATAGGTGACCCTAGAGAACACATCAAGGAATTTTGTATGTCTTTCTAATAGGTTGCCTATATTGACAATTATTTACCTAGGATTTTAACAATATGTTTAGGCATCTAAGCTTTAGATTGGTTTTTATGTCTATGAAAAGGGTCTATTACCACTTTCACATATCTCTTTGAGAGGTTTTTAAAATATTTCTCATATAATGTAAAACATAAAATTTACATGCTAGACTTGTGCAATGGCAAACAAAGGAATGGGGAAAGTTTCTCCTCTTTCTTGTAAATATGGTGTGGCTTAGACAATAGGTTTCCTTGGATAATTCCTTATAAAAAACATTACCATCTTACCACCAATCTCAATCTAGAGATTGTCTTCCACCTCAAAGTCCATTGCATGAACTCCTTTGATGAAAGCATTGAAAAGGGAGTCCAAATTGAATGAGCACTTATAAGCAAAGGACTTATCAAAATCTATCACAAGGATAGTCAAGGACAAACCCAAGTTGATAAACCTAAATTATTTATCAAGAATAAAAATTTCATAGGTGATGGGGTAATATATGCCATACATGTCTAAAATGTTCAAAATACCCCAAACATCACCATACCTAGAGGTTAACCAAGACAAGAGATGAAACAAAAGAATTATACTCTTTTGGGAAAATGTCTTAAATATGTTTTCCACAAGGCCCCAAATATGATAGTATTCTCAAATATCAATCCATTTGATGAAAATGTACCCAAACCAACTTGGTATAAGGAACATGAGTATTGTGAATATCATAAAGTCAAGGGTCACTCTACCAAAAAATGCATGAAATAGAAAAACTATGTCCAATATTTATCGAGACAACATAGAGATAGAAGGAAATGCATCTACATCTAAAAATCAAAACATAGGGATATATCGAGATTCCTTTCTGAAGCATAACCAACCTCAATCTCAAAAAATAAAGGTCAGAACCAAATAAATAATATAAAATCTAAAAAATTCATCCATCTCTTTGATGTTATTGTTATTCATATCCACACATGGACAATCATATATACGCCATCAAAATCAAATTCCAAGATTATACAGTCACCACTAGGAACACAAAAACCATTGTCCTAAGGCTTCCTACATCCAATTTTGAATGCAAGTACAATATCATAGATCAGCTTGAGAAGATGCCCAGATATCCATTTTGGACTTCCTCAAAACTTCTACTGCTTAAAAATGTATCTTATACAAAGCCTTAAAGGATTCACAAGTTCCACATGTCATCAACTCATATGACTTTCAGGCACTTGTAGGACATTTATCCTCAAGCCACCAAGTCATTTTTGATAAAAATGACATCTCCCCTATAGGCCCATCTCATAACTTACCCCTGTACATCAAAGCCATCATTTATAAACATAAAGTAAAGAGGGTACTTATGGATAATGGGTCTGATTTGAATATACACTCTTTAACATCTAGGTTATATGAAAACAACATTAGAATATAACACAATCACCATAAAATCATATGATAATGTAGAATGATGATTAGCTCATATGATACATCTTCTATTAATATTAGGGCCTATTATGCACCAAACCCTACTACATGTCATTGATATTGACCTCAATATAACATCCTACTTGGCTAGCCATGGATTCATGCCATGCAAGTTGTACCATCCACACTTCACCAATGCATAAAATTCCTTCATTCTAGTATGGAAGCTAACATTCCTGATGATCTCTAACCCTTCCAATATTGTAAATTGTTGGAAGGGTGATATAGTAAATCAAATTGCTTACCTATTACTAAAGGCAATTATGAGGCAAACAAATCCATAGAATCACCAAAGATTCAAAATTATATCTATCCAAATGACTTATCATCCACCTATAATAACTCACCTTCCACATCCACATCTGAAAACCAACCACCTAAATTCACTTCCTCTAAATCTAAGTTCAAAATCATTGACAAAGGTATGGGAGAATATGAAATCCAAGATGAATTCTACTTCGTAAAACAATATATGCCTCCCATTAGCCATGGTATGTCCCACCAAATTAGGAAACCATACATATCTCATCAATATGGTAAAGCTTATTTTTTAAAAGGATAATTTATTTAAAATGAACCGATTAAGAGCTCAAACAACTCATGGCTATATAATGATTAATTTACAACTTGTTTTTAAAATAATGAGTATTATGTAGATAAGATAATCATGTGAAGAAATATGAACTATAAGGGACAATTTATTGTTCTCCATGAATAAGTAATGAAAGCACAAACATGGTATCCACCTAAGGACAACCTCTAATTCTGTGATGCTTAAATATTCACTCAGACCAAGATATAAATTCAAACCAAACATGCAAACTGTTGAGCAATTTTGACCCCCAAGGTTAAAATGTCAACCCCTACAGGCAAAAAAATTTATTGTCATGATTTTATAACTTATTTAAAATCTTGGCCATGACTTAATATCCTTAAAAAATTCTTCATAAAACCTTATTAGCATTGTTGAAGGTAAGTTTGGAGAAATTAAGGTAACGCCTTATTTTGGTTATATAGTGATCTAGCCATGTCATGAAGTCATAAAACTTGGTCAAATGGTATCATAGGTCCTTAGGTTTCCTTCAAGGTCATTTCATGCATTAATCAACTTATACAAGTGTTTTATGTTGATTTATAAAGTTTAAGGTTCATTTGTAGACTAAAGTATGAGAAGATGAGAAAATGTGATTTTTACTAACTTTAAAGGTTATTTTTAGATGCATGGTATAAGCTGTATAGGTGGAATTGGGGGTTAATATTTTATCTAGAGTTTAAGAACCCTATGGGATTCCAATTTATGGCATTGGTCATGGGATTTATCTCCTTATCTTTATGAACAATCGCTAAGGAGCTAAGGTGCCTTTTTTAGGCTTAAATTCCCACAAGCTAAGTTTTATGCAACACTAGTGCAAGTGTAAACTCATTCGTTGTAATAAAAAAATTGGAAAAGGTCCTCATAGGTGTGAATAACCATATTACATATTAATTCTCCAAGTTTTTACGTGTGGGATATCTTTTGTCAAGAAAAGCTACTCTCTTGCACAATTTGCAGAAGTGATTGCCATTTTTCTATTTATTTTAGGGTGCTCCATGTCTGAAGTGATGATTGAAGGTTTAATTTCATGTTATAATACATATAAATATATAAAATACCTTAATGTATCATTTTTATACTCCAACAACACCTTATACAATCAATTTCACAATGTTCTTTCATTTTGGTGATTGTGTGTATGCAAGCTGCCTATAACAATGAAGGAATGTATTGAAGGTGTTTTGATAATGTTGAAATTTGGATATAATTACAAACACTCATTGTAAATTTATAGAATCCTCAATTCCACCATTAAAAGTAAATGCATGATGAAGAAACCTAAATTCTTTGCATAGATTGCCAAAACCTTGAATTCACTCATACACAAGTCTATGTACGGACCATGGAGCAAGTTTTGAAATGATGGAATGTTTGATCAGAGGTATCAAGCCTATTGAAAAGGAGATGATGAAATGGGGAATGTTTAATATCACCAAATTTTCCAAGGTATTTACCAAGGCTCAAGAATTAGCTCTCTAAGTAGCATGTGCAAGCAAAAGAGACTTATAGGTCCTAAGCCTGAAGTTCCTCATTGTGGACTAATAGTTAATTGCTCTCCAATTAAAGCAAGAATAAAATTAGGATTAATCATAAAAAATTATAGACATGAGGCGTCATAAATCAATGAAGACACCAGACCATTTGAAGTCAGGAAAGAGCCAATGAGGGTCAGATAAGGAGACTGGGTCTATAAGCCTAACAAGACACACACATGACTATGTACGGATTAGAGAAGGAAATAAGTAAAAAAGGTCATGAAATGGCCAGAAGACTTTGTAAGATAGTGATAATTGAACTTTCCATAAGGTTTTAATGGTTTTAAATCCATGATGGAGTTGAGAGGGTCAGTTTTCAGACCTCATGCTCAAACCCTCTTCAAATGGACACCTACAAACATGCCTTGGAATGTATGAGATAATAGGTACATACAATGAAGATATAGTGCATTAACAAGGTTGCATAAGGTTATTTAAGGGTTGGGAAACCTTAGTGAGATGACTAATATGTCTGATGAGTAACAACAAGGTTTTGATGTTAAAACACAGCCAAAACTCTCAAAAATGACACACATAGCTAGGCTAATTGAAGAGTGAGAAGGGTATTGTGTGTGATGAGATCATGGTCTCTTAAAATTGAAAATTTAGAAGTTTAAAAAATATCAATAATAAAAAAAATCCATGGAGGTGTTTTGTGAGTAGTAATGGAATTCCTAAAAGCCCTTAAATTCACTCAGACCTCTCTAATAGAGACCTATAGGTCTATTAGGGTAAACAAGCTAGTTTCAAGCCTAAAAGAGGAAGGGGAAGAGTACATGAAAATACTTGGGATAAAACATATGTGAGTGGATATGTAAGTGATAACATTTGAATAAAAATGAATATCATAAGGAGGATGACCAAACAGATTTCTAAAACCTCTACAACACAGTCACTACTACAAGTTTGCCTACCTAGCCAAGAGTGAAGTGTTTGCTTGGTTTGAAGATATATCATGAAATATGTATAACCTAAAGATTTAAATTTCATGATGATGATATCCTAAAAATTATCATGATTTATATATAGAATCCTCATTTAGTGAAAAGGGAAGGTAGGGTTAAGAGGGATATTGGGCTTGTTGAGTCCAAAATATACATACAACCTTGTGTGTATCAAAGTGATGAATAGTTGGTCTATTGAGGATGTAAAAATAATATAATAACTCTGAGGATATGGTGATAATTATGGAAATTTTTTTGGTAAATCCATAGATCCTTGATAGTGGAGTAAATGGAGAAAACACAGTCTACTAGGGTTAGTTTGGTGTACTTAGATAAGAACCCTATGATTGAGTAAATGAGTTGGTTAGAGACCTAATGGAAGAAAAAGGAAAATATGACCATTTTTATAAGTCAAGGTTAATTTCATATAACTTTTTATGTCATTGGAAACTCAATACTAATCTGGAATCACCACCTATAGGCCCCAACACTTCTTGGCATCATAGAATACAGTCCACTAGCCCGAGAGGTCACCTTTACTTGATCAATATAGTATGAAGATGTTACATGGGACCTTGGGATCATAAAAAGAGTTCTAAACCCTAGTTTAATTGAAATTTTTGGTTGATTTATGCCCTGTACTTTATGATTCTTCCTTAAGATTGCAAGGCACTCACATGCTGCCTAAACAGGCCAATTTCAACCTGATAAGAGAGAAAAGGATTTTAATGCTTCTATATGGATTGGATAAACTTATAAATTAATTGATTCATGTTTAAAAATCTCCTTAGTAACACCTCATTTTTTTATTTTGTACTTGTAGGTATGAAAATGTATGGAATAGGCCAAAAATGGTTATTTTGAGCTATTTAGGAGGTCTATACAAGGTGTTAAAGGCTAAATTTTGACATGGATGATATTTAGGAGGTAATATAACTAAATAAAATGTTTATTTGAGTCTAAAATTTCTTTGATATCTTGTGGAGTCAAAATATAGTCTCTAGGTAGGGAGGCCTAATTGAGACTTAATTAGGAGAGAGAAATAGATGAAAATGACACTTCCACTCAATCTTAGGACCTAAAAATTGGCATGGAGATGTAAATACATATTTGGTCCTATAATATGCATTATTTTTCTTAGTAACATACATAAAACTCTCTACACAAGTAAGTTTGCATGATTTTAGTCCTATAAGGAATGAGGCCTAATTAGAGCTTTTGGTGTATAATGAGTTCTTGGGGTTGGTTTCAGACTTCCAAATGAATTATTTCAGGTATAATATGATTTTAATAGGCCATAAATGAATATAGGATGAGTTTAATAATATGAATTAAAGTTTTGACTCTTGTATGCAATATTGCCCTAAGGAGATGAAGAATCTTCTAGACACCTAGTAAGAGAATGAAGTGATGTGCCAAAGAGAACATGAAAAGATAAATTGAGAGGTGTCATGAGAAGGTAAAAGGTGTAAATCAACATGATATGACCATCAATAAGACCACTTATCATTCAACAAGCCAAAGCAAAGGGCAATTTTAGAGAGCTAGTCAAGGTGTTAAGCAAGCATTCTAACTCCAACAACACTTGGAGAAAGGGAACACCTTTAGAGGAAATAAACATGAAATTTAGGACCTATTAATATAGTTTCATAACTCTTCTTTTGTTTTTAACTCATGAGACACTTGTCAACTCTCTCTCTCCTACACCCTTCTCTTCTTCTTTCTCATTTTCTCTATATACTGAGACATAATTGTCTAAGTTTGTATCCTCCACCTTAGTATGGTGATGCCCTACTAATTTGAATCCTTTGATCAATAAAGAATAACTTGGTTTTGCCTTATCCATGGACTGGTTTTAATATGTATGCTTGATTAATTGATCTTGCTAAGTGATAGACTTACTTCTTTGGCATGCTTGTCCTTGTTTATCATTCATGTTCAGTTTGGAATCCTTTTTATAGTTCTCTTGAAGTGTTCAAATGGAGTGTATAGGGGTTTATTGAGTTGTCTTCTCATTAATGTCATGTCATGACCTTTTGACTAGTCCTCCTAGCTCAAGCTTACTTCAAAAACCTTCATGATAAACATTGATGTAGAGAGGGCAGATTTGGATTAGTGTCATGTGCATGTTAGTCTCTTGTTTAAAGTGCAATTGTAGTTGGTTGGTAGTGATCAGTTCATATTTTGTGCATCACATCCATTAGATTAGGTTTCTCTCCCTTTTCCTAGCAAGTGTTAAAGTAGTGTTTGAGCCTAAGTGATTCATCAAGGGGGTCTAGCCCTTTAACTTAGAGATTTGCCTCTTAAATAGGGTACCTACAACCTTGAGGTGTTTCCATGTTACATCAACTTTGGAAGGCTTGAACTACCTTCCAAAGGGTGAAAATTTGATGCATAACACAAATAATAATAGTAATTAAATTATTTATATTCTAATTCATTCAAGCATTACAATGTTTGGATCATCTACATAACATCAAACTACCATAGAAGCTTAGTTTAAAAGACAAATGTGAAAAAAAAAACTCACACTATTCTACTATACTCTCCTCTGCCCCTGCTCCATATAGCTTGCCCCCTTTCATAAACTGAATTATTTGATTAAACCAAAGTATTTGTATAAAATTATCAGCTTCATGGGATTAATCTTCAAATTCCATGACATTCTGAAAACATCCAAGATTCAAGAAGCCATCAATTTTCAAGATCAACACCTAACTGTCAGTAACTATTAAAAACTATCACGTGACATTTTAGGTTGATCAATAGCTATAAAAACCATCATAAATTCAACCTCATTAATCAAATTGATGTGAAATGTTTACCACATTTTATGAACTACATTTTAAATCACCTTTCCAAATTTTAGCATCTAATGCTTACTTGATTTCACCACAGGTGAAGAACAACTACCAAGTGTCACATAGTACATAAACAATGTTTCTAAGTTCAATAATAATTAATATAACTTCCAAAATTTTAACTCCATTCATCAAAATTATCTTAAATTTTAAAAATATAAATATAAATACATTTTATAGTAACCCACTAAATTTGGTAACCTAATTCTCATTGCATCTATTCCGGAAGGTAGTGAATTGTCAGGCTAAATAAAAACATGTTTATGGTTGAATGACAATCATAGAAACTATCATAACTTTGGCTCCATTTATCCAATTGAGATAAAATTTGAAACACACATTTATAGATACCTTTTATTTCACAAATAAAAAATTGGTGGTATAAATATTATTCAAGCTATACCACAAGGTCATGAACCTTATGTAGACTAGGTAGATGCATCTTTTGGCTTAATGATAGTTACAAAAACTATAATAAATCTGACACCACTTATCTAATTGAGATGAAATTCAGAACACAAATTTAAGACTTAAATTTATATCACCCTTCCAAATTTTGTGACCTAAATCTTACCATAGATATTCTTCAAGGTCATGAACCCTCTACCAAGTCACATAGGCAATGCCTAAAATAATCAACCACCACTTTTCTACAATAAGTCTAAATGGAATGAAATTTTGTAAAAATATTTGAGGTGACATATTCCATGAACCCAAAAAATTTTAGGATTCAATTCCTTTTGTATCATTATCACAAGGAAACCTCTTGCTATTGAAATAGTTGGTATGCCTCTACGGTGACTCCAAATAATCTAAAATTTTGCGTAGAACTTTTAAGTATTATGTGCTATGATTCCACCAAGTTTCAACATCCAGTTCATTCTTCAACATTATCATAAGTGAGGAAACCTCCTACTATTGAAATAATTTATATGCTTATGCAATTACTCCAAATGGTTTAAAATGTTGTGTAGAGGTTGTAAGTGTCATGTGTTATGCTCCCACCAAGTTTCAACATCCAATTCCTTTTACAACATAACCACAAGTGAGAAAAAATTATACTAGTGGAATATTTGATATGCCTCAGTGGTAAATATAAATAATTTAAAACTTAGTATAGATGTTTTTTAAGTGTCACATGTTATGACCTTACAAAATTTTAACATTTGATTCTTACCACAGTTGAAGAAAAATCATCGACAAATACCCATGTCTTAATAGTCCATGTAGACTGATAAAAATAGGTAAAATATATTTGTAATTTATCTATGGAAATTAATATTATTACAACATAATTCATAAAGGTTAATAAGCTTAATAAAATAAGGCCACAAACACAAACCATAATAAAATCCTAAGCTAACATATTTTTGGTTGATGTAAGATTGCTCTTCACCTTGGATGTCCCTGCATCAGACACCCATTATAGTGAAAATATCCATGGGATCTTTCTCATGAACATGTTGTGAAATCATTTATAGTTTTACCATGTATTTTATCTTCATATGTGTTCATCCAAGTTGCATATTCAGCTTCTCCATCCTTCCACTTGACCAAATACTCATAGTACTTATGCCCCCTTGTCTTTTTGCCAATTTGAATGTATAGAATGGATTCCATTTCCTCTTTAGTTTCTAGTGACAACTTCTCTCTCCAATCCATGACTTAAAAAACCATGTTTTCACTCATTCTCCCCTCAATGTATGGGTACAAATATTTTACATTTATGATAGGTGATATGCCTACTCCTTCTGATAATTCCAATTCATAAGCCTTAGCTGAGAACTTCCTCAAAATCTTACAAGTTCAAATCTTATTCCTTTTATGTTTGTTCTAATCACCTTTTGAAAACCTCTACTTGCACAAATGTGCCAAAACTAAGTCCCCAACCTTAAAATTTAATTCTCTCCTTTGTATATCAACATGTTGCTTGTATTTTATATCACTCTCTTTAAGTCTCTTCTTAACTTCCTTATGCATATTATGCATAACTTGAGCATAGTATTCACCTTATGCACTTATCCTACTCATTTCAATGGTGCTCTTTAACTCAAGTAAACCTGTAGGGATGCTCCCATACACTATTTTAAAAGGACTTAGTCATGTACTTTAGTTGACTGAGTCATTGTAAGCAAACTCAGCTTGCACCAACATCAAATCCCACTATTAAGGATTCTCACCAACTAAACATCTTAATAGATGACCATGAATATAATTCAAAACCTCTATTTTCCCATTGGTTTGAGGGTGATAGGTTGAATTTAATTCTAACCTTATTCCAAACTTCTTCCATAGTGTTGTCCCCAAAAATGAGTGACATTTTTGGGACAACCTATGAACTATTTTGGTTCAACAGACCAAAATCATCTCTCCCCTTTTCAAAAATTGCTCTGAGCATTCAAGTTCTTCATTTTTCAAGGCTTTTTCTTAAATCTATGGACTCTACATGCTTATAACTATGAACTCTGCAGATATGTTTCTACAGACTCAACATGCTTGAAATTAGCAGTTTCAATAGGTTCAATGGCTTTAATAGGTAAATTCATTCAGAAGATAAAGTTTCCAACACTTAGGTGATTTCAAGGTTGGTTCAATGACTTGGTTCAATCAAAAATGTCCTTTGGCAAGCTTCTAAGCAAGGATTGAACCATTAAACCATTGAACCTTGAACCATTTTGGTTCAACAGGTTCAATGGGTTCAAAGGTTCAACGTCATCAACAAGAGTTAAGCACTTTGTCAACGTTCAAAGTTTAACCATTTTAAGGTTCCACGGCTTCAGACACTTGAGGTCAGAGAAAGGACCTTTTCTAAGGACCCAAAGGGACACCTTCCCTTCAGGACGTTCCAAAGGCTAAACAAAGACGTAGAAACGAACCCTCAAAGACTTAGACAAAAAGGGCTACAAAGAACAAGGATTAAACTATTGAACCTTGAACCAAAGGGTTCAAGGAGTTCATAGGTTCAAAGGTTCAACCAGTGTGATGAAGATCAAAGAGCATAGAAAGAACAAGGAAATAATGGGCAGAGGAAGAACCAATGAACTGATTGAACCTTGAACCGAAAGAGTTCAAAGTTTAAGGGTTCACAGGTTTAAACAGATCAAAGGCGGCCTCAAGCAAAGAAAGAAGCAACATGGATGATTCCAAAGGCAAGTTCAATGAAAGCGATGGTTCAACCAGAGAGCAAAGAAGTGTTTGAATAGGGAAGTCATGGAATAATAGAGATATAATGAACCGACGAACCAATGAAATTTCAAAAGGCTCAAAGGTTCAAAGTTTAACACGATTCAAGAAACTAGCGACCATTGATGGTCCCGTGGACATCAAATTTAAAGTGAGGGAATATCTACTGAAATTCAAATAGAGCAAAAAACTTAAAGGAAGAACCAAGTGACTGGCCGAAAAGAGAGCCCGAAGGTTCAAATTGCTACAGGGGAGAGAGGAACCAGACCAAAGGATCAAAAATATCTTCAAAAGAGTTATTTCTAGTAGGTGAAATAGTGGAGCAAGTAAACTTCTGAGCACACCAAGTCAAGGACGCAGACTATTTTTCTTCTATGAAGTAATGCCAAATTGGAAAGTTGCGTAGACACTAGGAAAAGGACCAGATAGTCCATACTAAGAAAGAGACATATTAGATGAATGGACACGCCATAGTTAAGGCAATGCATTGTTCCCAACATGGTCCCTCTAAATAGAACTTAAGGTGCATTGAAGGCATTGACTACAGTGTAGGTCGTCCCTTGGGAAAGAGTGCCACGCCTTGCATGGATGTTATACATTGTAATTTCTCTCAATATGCCAAGGAGAATTTTCATTTTACAAAAGTGAAACTCTGCCCAAGTGAAAGGAGAATACTGAGAATTTGAGCTCAGATTGTTGTTCATTTCATTTTATCTGAATGAGAAAGCAAGTTGTTTGCAGACTTTGTGCTGTCATGGCTTGTATCATTTTAGGAGATTGTTCTTATGTCTATCTTCTGAATGTGTTCTTGTTTATTTAATTTGGCAAGCAAAACTAGTGAAAGTAATCAGGAAGATGCCCTAAAACCAACTGTGGGGAAGACTTTTCACTTTCACATTTGTTTTCAGTGTGTGTTTTTCTTTTCCTTCTGTGTTGAGGATTTTGGGATGACTTTGTACCCTCATTATCCTCTGTGTTTCAATCTTTGGATAGTTGAGGTGGAGACATTGTGTTCCATTTCATCCTACTGGTTCCTACCCTTTTTTACTAGGTCTTTGTCACTATCTAAAAGAAATCCTGTTGTTTCCTGCAAGAACACTTCTAAAAGAAGATAAGTGCCTTCAGTGTTTTCACTAGGATTTTCTCCTTTGTTCATGAACATTATATCTGAAAGAAGAGAGATGGATGGTGTATTCTGCCCTTGAGTCTTATTTTCTACTTATATATTTAGTATATAGCTCCTGCATATTTATAGGGAACCTCCCCTTAATGAGAGGAGAGATTTGTCCACCTCTGATGTAGTAAATTACACACTGGGCTGACCAATCTCCCTTACTGTGGATGATAAGACCTAGTTTGCTCAATCAGACAACTGACCTACAAAATATTCACCTAATAGTCTTTTTGGCGACTCCACTAGGGAAGAACACATAGTTTGAAGCCTCAAGCTTCAAGCTGAAGTAGGACCAGTTCTTTCTCATTTTTGTCTTACAATCTGGAAGCTCCATGCTATATAAGAAGCTAGAAATCTCAAGGTGTTGTTGACCCTATTTTTGAGTTGGTGTAACAGAGCAATTTTTATTTGTTTCCTCCACAACCTCACCTTCAATGAAATAGGCGTCTTCCTCCTACTGGGTCACCAATACAAGGCAGAGCTTCTTTTTCTACTGTTAGCAGAGCTTTGCCTATCCATACTCCACCCAGATTTGTGATCCCACTTCTACATAATCAAATCATAGCTCAAGGCCCCTGGGGTAACTCTTTTGGTCCACTAAATTTGACCCCACCTCTACATGAGCTTCCATGTAGTTCAAGGAAGAATTTCTCCAAATTTTTTGGTGATGAGAAAGTTCACCCTGATGAACATATTACTGCCTTCAGCATAGCCTGTGGTGTAATAGGTGTGGAGTATGAAGACATAGTAGTTAGGTTATTCATAGAGACACTACAAGGTACTGCTGTAGACTAGTTCTACCATCTACAAGCTCAGTCAGTGACTGATTGGGACACTCTTAAAGATAAATTTGAATCCAGGTTCAAGCTTGCAGAAGATGCACATGCCTTGTTGGCTCAGCTCACACAGATGAAGGAGCCCCATAAACCTATGAGGGACTTCATTTCCAAGTTTGAAAAGTTGAGGAATAGGATTCCCATGATCTCCCAACTGACACTTGAGAATCTCAACTATTTTTTTATCAACTCACAACTGCCTGAAGTAAGTTTTTTGCTAAGATGGGCTAGACACATAGACCTCACTGCTGCTTAGGACTTGGCTACTAAGATAGAAGATGAACTTATCTTGGCAAGAAAGATAAGGAGAGACCTTAATAAAGGTAAATCCTCTTTATCCTCTAAATACTCACCTATAATCACCACTGACCCAATGGTGTAAAAGCTAGCAAATGAAGTGCTAGCTGTCAGAAAGAAAATGGTGCAAGGGATGTCATTTGCTCCTACATACAGAGATATGCCAAGGAGGACATTTTAAAATTAGTTGTACCAAGGCCATACTATTAGGAATTAAGGACAGCTAAATTTCCTTCCTCCTCTATAGAGGAACCTCACCGTCGAAGCACCTCCCACCAACTCAGCAGTTAGATATCTTAAAGCTGAATCAGATTTCTCATTCTAGCCTGAGTTGAATCCTGAAGATGATGTTAATATATTCACAAATGAAGAAGAAGAATTGGTTGGTGACTCCAACATTGGTTTCTTAAACTACCAGGATGAACCCAGAAGTGAAGGCAATGCAGCTGAGGGATCATATACTGTATTCACCGAATCCAAGAATCAATCAGCTCAATTGGCTGATAAGGAGAAAGTAGAGGAGTGACCTCAACCAACAGTTTCAATTGCTAAGTGGGGGTCCACTCTTCCTTTCCATCCAAAGGACCTGGTGATTACAAGTGAGGTAAGCACCTCAAATACCCCTATGCCTTTTACTTCAAATTCACAGTCTAGTCCTCTCCTTTCCAAAAATCAAAAGGATGAATTCCTATCCTTTGCTCCCAGCTCATTCTAAACATTTGACATAATTGACGATATAAAGAAAACCAAAATTCAAATGTCTGAATTTGAATTTTTGCAGTCCCATCTTGAGCAATTAGATAAATTAGTTCAGTGTGTGAAAAACCAAAATGCCCCTGTAGGACAAGCAATTCCCAAGGTGAATCGCGATTCCCCTAAGAATGCACCCACCAGGAACAAACTTGTCATTACTCCCCCTTCTGCTCTTGGTAGGACTGGACCTTTTTATGTCTCATTGCTGATACATGGACATCAGCTGAACAACTGCATCATTGATTTTGGAGCCTCAGACAATGTTATGCCTGCCAAAGTGGCTGAATCCCTTGGCCTTACACTGACCAAAACCTTTGGTAGATGATTCTCCATGGAAAAAAAGCAAGTACCACTGCTGGGGCAAATTAAGGATGCCCAATTTGCATTTGTAGCCTTTCCAGATAAAAGAATCAAGATGACTGTCTTGGTGGCTGACGTCCTAGCTTCATATGGCATCCTCCTTGGCTGAAATTTTTGCAAGGATGTTGGAGGTGAATTGAGCATGGACCTATCCGAAGCAAAAATCCCTGTCAAAGGTGTTATGAAGAGGTTGCTCCTTGAGAAGGAAGCAAAATATGTGGTTACTCAAACATCAACACCTGAATCTCAAATTCTATTTAAGTCTTCAGGCATGGGTAACTACTTTTTATCGATGGATGAATTCCATGAAACCCCTGTTGAAACTCTTGAAGGTGACAACCTAAAGATTAGTTCAGCTAGAACAACAGAAGAATTGGTAGAGCGCAATGCAATGTGGAAGAATCTCCACCTCTAAATGAAGAAGAATATAAAAAAATTAGTATCAAATGAGGTATGGATTCTTGAATTTGATGGCAGCTGCTCCTCCACTGGTTCAAGAGCTAGAGTTGTGCTGATATCTCCTCAAGAAGATATTTTTCCTTCATCCTTCAAGTTGCAATTCAGTAACACTAATAATACAGCTGAGTATGAATCTCTATTGCTTGGATTGAAGGCTGCTCGAGACCAAGGCATCAAACTCCTTCATATCAAAGGAGATGCTGAACTGGTGGTTTTTCAGGTAAAAAACTTGTATCAAACCAAGAATGAAAGATTGCACCACTACCACAACCTAGTCTGAGACCAAATTGAGAGCTTTGATGCTTTCAGCATCTCTACCATTCCTAGAGAATTCAATGACCGGGCTGATGCACTAGTTGTCTCAGCTACTCTCTTGGTCCCCCACTTAGACTTCAAAGGAGATAGGTACACTATTGAGTTGGTATTTTGACCAAGTGTACTTGATAATGCCAGTCATTGGCAAGTGCTCAACAATGACAATCAAATCATTGCCTTTTTGGAACAAAAAGATAGCTTTGAGCGGTTGCATTTTGAAGGTAGTGAATCTTAAAAGTGTGAGCCATCTTCTAAATCAAATACTAACACAGGTGAGGAGATCCTGTAACTTAAAGGGAATAAGATTCTTAAAAGCCTAGTTTCCCTTGGGAAACTATTTGAAAAACATGACAGATTCGTCAAACAGTAGCAAACAGATTCAAGCTCCTCCCAGGAGTTTGATCAAGTAAATCTAGGTACCAAGGATGATCCCAAGATGGTGAACATTGGGAAATGTTGTACTCCTAAGGAAAGGTTCAAGTTCACTACTTTGCTCAACCAGTACATGGATGTCTTAGCTTACTCCCATGATGATCTGAAGTCACTCTGGCTTGATGAAATTTGACATGACATTCCTCTCAAAGCTGATTTGGCACCTTATAGGCAAAAGTCCAAGCAGTATAATCTAAAAATATTAGGTACCATTTTGTCTGAGATACAAAAAATGCTAAATGCTAGAATAATCTTCCCAATCCATCATTCCACATGGATTGCCAATATAGTACCTATAAGGAAGAAGAATGGCAAAATTCACCTTTGTGTGGATTTTAGGAATTTAAATCAGTCATCCTTGAAGGATAACTATCCTTTACCAATCGTGGATCAAGTGCTTCAGATAGTGACTAGTTCGAAGATGTTATCAATGCTAGATGGCTTCTTAGGATATAATTAGGTTGAATTTGGTGAGGCAGACGAGCATAAGACTGCCTTCACCTCACCTTGGGGCACGCTTGCATATAGAAAGATGCCTTTTGGCTTGTTAAATGTTGGCACCACCTTCCAAAGAGCAATGGATCGTGCCTTCAAGGATGAGATGGGTAAGTTCATCACAGTCTATCTTGATGACTTGACCGTCTTTTCTAAGCATCACCCAGATCATGTGTGCCATTTGCAATAAGTGTTGGAGTGCTACTGCTAGAATGGCATTTCCTTAAACCTTAAAAAGTCAATTTTTGGAGTAACAGAGGGGAAAATTCTTAGACACATTGTGTCTAAAAGAGGCATAAAGATTGACTCAGACAGATTCAAGTCTATCCAAGAGCTTACCTTGCCCACAAGTAAGATTGCTATTCACTCTTTCTTTGGAAAGGTGAATTTTTTATAGAGGTTCATCACTGAGTTTGCTGAGAAGACTAAGCACATTGTAAACATGATGAAGGGAAGGGCCACCTTCAGCTGGACTGAAGAAGGCAAGTTAGTATTTGAGGATATCAAGACTGCCATTGCCCACACCCCATTTCTAGTTTGTCTAGATTATATGAAGGATTTCCTCATGTATAGTTATGCTTCTAAACACACACTTTCAGCCATCCTGGTTCAGCAAAATGAAGAAGGTGTGGAATCTCCCATTTCCTTCATGAGTTGTCCTCTCAAAGCTCATGAGCTGAAGTATTCAAACATGGATAAGCATGCTTATGCAGTGGTCAAGGTAGTGAAGCATTTCCATTTCTACATCCTCAATTCACGAGTTACTGCTCTGGTTCTTGATACCACAGTCAAATCCATATTAACTTAGCAGGAGTTTGGAACCAAAATAGGTAATTAGATTGAAAAGATCCAGGAGTTTGATTTGGTCATCAAGCTAACAAAATTGGTATGGGGACAGGGCCTATGCCAATTGATTGCTGACAACAGACCAAAAGAATCAAGGCATGAAGAAACAGAGGTGGAAGACACCAAAAATCTTCTTTGTCTCCACCATGAATGAGTGGTATTCAAGTATTTCTCATTTCCTTACTTATGGTGAGTGTCCTGCTCACCTATCTTATAAAGAAAGGAGAACTATCAATCTGAAAGTTGCCAATTTTGTCCTCTGGGACAACGGCCTGTATAAGAGGAGCCTTGATGGTGTGTTCCTTAGTTGCATGGACAAGGAGCAACAAAGCCAACTTTTGAAATCTTTTCATAATCTAACCAGTGGAGGACATTTTTTTGTGCCTGTGACTGCCCATAAAATTATGTGAGCTAGGTATTATTGGCCAACTCTCTTTCAAGATGCATATAAATGGGTTAGGAAATGTGAACTATGCCACCAATTTGTCGGAAGACCCAAGTTAGTTGCCTTGCCTCTCAAGCCAGTGGTCATAGAGGAGCCATTCTAGCAATGGAGAGTTGATTTTATTGGAGCTGTAAACCCATCTTCAAGTGTTGGACATGATTATGTCCTCACAACAACATATTACTTCACCAAGTGGGTGGAAGCTATTCCAACCAAACATGCTACTTCAGAAGTAGTGTGCATTTTACTCAAAGAGAACATCATTTCTAAGTTTAGGGTCCCAACCAAGATTGTCACTGACAATGCAGCTTGTTTCACTTCCCAAGATATTACTCAATTCTGTTTCTACTATGGGATTACACTCTCTCACTCTTCTGATTACTTTCCACAAGGGAATGGACAAGCTGAATCAAGCAATAAGAACCTGGTGACTATCATCAAGAAGCAATGGATGACAACCAAAGGACATGGCATAAAGCATTGGTTGATGCTCTATGGGTAGACATAATTACACTAAAGAAAGCAATTGGTATGTCTCCTTTCCAACTTCTTTATGGTATTAATGCTGAGATACCAATCACCTTGGAATTGCTAGCATTAAAATTAGCTAAGGCAATTGAAGATTAGACATATGAAATCCCCCTTGATAAGAGGATCATGTGTCTAACTAAGCTGAATGAGTAGAGAACTATGGTGGTGGACCGAATTGCTGCCCACCAAAGTTTGGTGAAGAAAATCTTCGACCAAAAAGCCAAAAACTATGATTTTTAGATTAGAGATCAAGTCTTGTTGTGGGACAAAAGGAGAGAGCCAAATGGGATGCATGGAAAGTTTGATTCTCTTTGGAGAGGCCCATTTATTATCCATCAGCTCAATGGTGAGAATATATTCTTATTGAAATATCAAAATGACATGCTCTTTACTTTGCCTCACAATGGGCAGCATCTAAAGCACTTCAATTCTTGAAGTGTCAGATAAGTTCACCTATACATATGTATATCTGTATAGTCTTTGTTTCTGCTTTGTGTTGTTCTTTTTTTTTGGGAGCCTTTATTTTTGGGTAGCATGAATTCATAAGCCTAATGGCATACTTCAAAGGCATTGGAGATTTTGGTTTCTACTCCCCTCAAATGTTCCAAGTTTTCAACTGAAGGAAGTTCCCCAACTGGAGCCAGCTGTTGTCCCCAAAGGTGAGTGACATTTTTGGGACAACCTATGAACTATTTTGGTTCAACAGACCAAAATCATCTCTCCCCTTTTAAAAAATTGCTTTGAGCATTCAATTTATTCATTTTTCAAGGCTTTTTCTTAAATCTATGGACTTTGCAGGCTTAAAACTACAAACTCTGTAGATATGTTTCTACAGACTCAACATTCTTGAAAGTAGTAGTTTCAGTAGGTTTAATGGCTTTAATAGGTAAATTCCTTTAGAAGATCAAGTTTAAAACACTTAGGTGATTTCAAGGTTGGTTCAATGACTTGGTTCAATCAAAAATCTCCATCGGCAAGCTTCTAAGCAAGGATTGAACCATTGAACCATTGAACCTTGAACTATTTTGGTTCAATGGGTTTAATGGGTTCAAAGGTTCAACATCATCAGCAAGAGTTAAGCACTTTATCAAGGTTCAAAGTTCAACCATTTTAAGGTTCCATGGCTTTAGACACTTGACGTCAGAAAAAGGACCTTTTCCAAGGACCTAAAGGGACACATTCCCTTCAGGACGTTCCAAAGGCTGAACAAAGACGTAGAAAGGAACCCTCAAAGACTTAGACAAAAAAGGATACAAAGAACAAGGATTGAACTGTTGAACCTTGAACCAAAAGGTTTAATGAGTTCACAAGTTTAAAGGTTTAACTAGTGCAATGAAGATCAAAGAGCTTAGAAAGAATAAGGAAAGGACAGGTAGAGGAAGAACCAATGAACTGATTGAACCTTAAACTAAAAGAGTTCAAATTTCAATGGTTCATAGGTTCAAACAGTTCAAAGGTGGCCTCAAGCAAAGAAAGAAGCAACATGGATGATTTCAAAGGCAAATTCAATGAAAGCGATGGTTCAACTAGAGAGCAAAGAAGCGTTTGAACAGGGAAGTGATGGAACAAAAGAGATAGAATGAATCAACAAATTGATGAACCAATGAAATTTCAAAAGGCTCAAAGGTTCAAAGTTTAACATGGTTCAAGAAGCTAGCGACCATTGTTGGTCCCGCGAACATCAAATTTGAAGTGAGGGAATATCTGCCAAAATTCAAATAGAGCGCAGAACTTAAAGGAAGAACCAAGTGACTTGCTGAAAAGAGAGCCCAAAGGTTCAAATTGCTATAGGGGAGAGAGGAAGAAGACCAAAGGATCAAAAATATCTTCAAAAGATTTATTTCCAGTAGGTGAAATAGTGGAGCAAGTAGACTTTTGAGCACACTAAGTCAAGGACGTGGCTTGTTTTTCTTCTATGAAGTAATGACAAATTAGACAGTTGCATAGACACCAAGAAAAGGATTAGACAATCCATACTAAGGAAGAGACATATTAGATGAATGGACATGCCATAGTTATGGAAATGCACTACATGGTCCCTCCAGATAGAATTAAAGGTGCATTGAAGGCGTCGATTGCAACGTAGGCCATCCCTTGGGAAAGAGTGCCAAGCCTTGCATGGTTGCTATACATTGTAATTTCTCTCATTATGCCAGGGAGACTTTTCATTTTATAAAAGTGAAACTCTGCCCAATTGAAAGGAGAATACTGAGACTTTGAGCTTAGATTTTTGTTCATTTCATTTTATTTGAATGAGAAAGGAAGTTATTTGCAAATTTTGTGCTGTCATGGCTTGTATCATTTTAGGAGATTGTTCTTATGTCTATCTTATGAATGTGTTCTTGTTTATTTAATTTGGCAAGCAGAACTAGTGAAAGTAATTAGGAAGGTGCCCTGAAACCAACTGTGGGGAAGACTTTGCACTTTCACATTTGTTTTCAGTGTGTGTTTTTCTTTTCCTTCTGTGTTGAGGATTCTAGGATGAATTTGTGCCCTCATTACCCTCTGTGTTTCACTCTTTGGGTAGTTGAGGTGGAGACTTTGTGTTCCATTTCATCTTACTGGTTCTTACCCTTTGTTACCAGGTCTTTGTCACTACCTTAAAGAACTCTTGTTGTTTCCTGCAAGAACACTTCTGAAAGAAGAGAAGTGCCTTCAGTGTTTTCACTAGGATTTTATCCTTTATTTGTGAACATCATCTCTAAAAGAAGAGAGATGGATGGTGTATTTTGCCCCTGAGTGTTATTTTTTGCTTATATATTTAGTATATAGCTCTTGCATATTTATAGGGAACCTCCCCTTAATGAGAGGAGAGATTTGTCCACCTCTGATGTAGCAAACCTGCACACTGGGCCAGTCAATCTCCCTTGCTGTGGATGATAAGACCTATTTTGCTCAATCAGACAGCTGACTGACAAAATATTCACCCAACACATAGCATCCTCCAAAAGCGCCCAACGAACTTTGTATCTTTATTTAATACAATACTCCTTGGCAAACCATGCAATCTCATAACTTATTGAAAAAATAAATTTGCAATATATGTGGAATCACTAGCATTCTTACATGCTATAAAGAGAGCCACATTAGAAAATCTATCAAAAACAACAAATGTGGAATCGTTACCTTGTTGTGTTCTTTTCAATCTAAGAATAAAGTCCATTCTCATTGCATCCCATGGTTTATCAACAATAGGCAATGGCTAATATAAAATAACATTTTAACTTTTACCCTTAGAATGTTGGTAAAATCGACACTTTTTCACAAAAATTTTCTCATATTTACTCATCCAAGGCCAATAGTGCTTATCACTCAGTTGTGACAAAGTCTTACCATACCCAAAATGACTAGCTAGACCTCCACTATGTTTTTCTTTCAATAGGTTCTTTCTCATGGAACCTTGAGGTATACATAACTTATTTCCCTTGAACAAGAATCCATCTTAAATCATATAGTCTAACCATAGATTTATGTTTGTGTTTGTTGGATTCTTGTATGATGTCCATACATCTCAGAAATCCAAGTCTTCTTCTTACAACTCTATCATTGACTCAAGTCCAATGACTTCTACCCTCATCTCATTCGTTGTAAGAGCTCACCTACTCAAGACATATGATACCTTATTGGACTTTCCACTTATATGTTTAAAAAAAAAACAATAACTTTGAATAAATTCTACCCATTTCATGTTTCATTTATTTAGCTTCCCTTGGTTGTTTATGAACTATAAAACATGGTTGTCTATGTACAAAATGAACTCTTTGGGTAACAATTAATGTTACCTTTTATTGAGATCTTGCACCATTACATAGAATTCTTGGTTTTAGAATGAATTATTTATCTTAGATTAATTCAAATTCTCACTAAAATAGGCAATGGGCCTACCCTCTTGACTCAACACCAATCTTATAGATGTTCCACATGCATCACAATCAACCTAAAACACTTTTCCAAAACATGGTAAGTCTAACACTCGCTGTTTCATCACCTTTCTCTTCACAAATTGATAGATATTATTTTTTGTAATAGTCCACTAAAATTTATTCTTATCTCATTTCATAGTCTCTATGATGGGTGTTCATATGCTGCTGAATTTTCTGTTAATTTTTCTATAGAAACTTACCAACCCATGGAAACTTCTTACTTCAAACATACTCTTCAATGAAGGCCAATCCATAATTTCCCACACATTATTGGGGTCCATATTCAACCCATATTTTGAGATTACAAATCCTAAATATATAAATTTCAATCACATGAATCTACACTTCTTCAGGTTTACTAGTAATTTGTATTACTTTAGCATATCTAAAACCAACTTCAAATACTTTAAATGCTCTTAAAAATGATCAAAAATTAGAATGTCATCCTAATATAGTATCACAAAATTACTTGTGAAAGGATTAATTAATTTGTTCATGAGTTTCATGAAGTAATTCGAAGCATTTTACAAACTGAATGGCATGACCAAACACTCATATAACCTATCATTCATCTTGAATGCGGTCTTCCACTCATCACCTTCTCTTATGTAGATTTAATGATACATGCTTGTCAAATCTATCTTCATGAAGTACCTTGATCCACTCAAATGGTCCATTAAGTCATCTATCCTTGGAAATAGAAATATGTAATTAATGGTGATGTTGTTTATTTCATGTGAATCTATACACATTCTCCATCCTCCACCTTTATTTGCTGCCAATACAGTTAGAACTACACATGGGCTCAGACACTTTTGAATTAACCCCTTCCTCAACAATTCTTTAACTTGCTTCTTTATCTCCTCATTATCCATTTGGATCAAAATATAGGTTATTTTTTAGGGAAACTTGTGCCTAACACTAAATATATATGATGACTAATACTTCTTATAGGTGGTAGTCTATTTGATAATTCACTTATCACAGTATCAATATAATATTTCAACACATTCTAAATTTCAATAGGCAAGTCACTACCATAATGTTTATCGCAACTTGCACATGATTTAAAATAAGTGAAAATCATATTTCTTCCTCCTTGTTAACCTTTAAAAAATCTTTACCAGATACTAATATTTCTTTAGAATCTCTCTCCACCTTGTCTCCTTTATCCTTCAATGGACTCAATGTGAATCTCTTGCCATCCTTCGTAAGGGTGTAGGTGTTTTATCTTTTGTCATGCATGAATCTCCTATAAAACTTCCATTGTTGTTGGGTATGGATATAGGTCACCAAAATCACAAAGTATAATTAGTTGGACACATGTACAAAGTACATGATTTTGTCTTTTGTATAGTATTTTATATGTATGTGACCTTGTAAGCTACTATGTAGAGTAGAGAATACAAAAAGTCTTTCCTTGTGGCATATCAAAAGACTAGAATATAAAGAGATAATGCTCATTAATGATCTATATATAACTCTCAAATTTAATGAAATATGGTTATGATGTGTGCTAGAGATTAATTAAATAGTTCTATTATGGTTTTCATAAAAATATTTTATCTATGTTTGGTGCACAGTGAGTACTTTGTTTACCTTTAAATATATAATTCATTATGGTTATACTACCTATTTTTATGTGTTAATTATGTGTTTTAATGCAATAGTGCACTTCCATCTTTAATCAATGTTCTATAAATCTAAATTATTAGATATGTTTATCTTTTCCCTTTACTACGTAAGCTATCCTTGTAATTAGCATGTTCTAGAGTTTTCCAAGAACCTCTGCTAACAATGGTGTGGTGAGCGTGAAATAATTTGGATGAAATATGCTAAGATGGTTTCCAAGACAAATGGATATAGAGATATGGATGGATGAGAAAATCCATAATTTTGTAGAAGAAGAAATGAGGAGAGTCAGAATAACTTTGAGGGAGATTATCCAAGAACATATATATGGTGAAATCTATGAAATATTTTGGTGTGAGTTTCTTGGATTGTTAGCCATGTGGCTATCTAGAGTGGAATATTATTTATTTAGCTCAATAAAGATAAATATTATAGTGTTCAGGTATGTTATTAATGTTGGTATTAAGGCATTAATGTTGTCATTGATGTCAAAGTTAAGTTGAATGTCCTTCATATCAAAAGTTAGAGTTGATGTCATGCTTGGTGAAGTGGTGCATGACAAAAAAGTTTTGTCTCTTTATTGAGAGAAAATTTGAAGACAACCTAGTATTTTTTTTATTTTTGATGATATGTCAAGATCATGTTCAAGATACTATGGAAACATCTTGATTGAGCTCTAAGTACTGAGGAGCATACAAGGAAACCACATGGGTCAACAAGTCCTTGTATTCTATATGAGGTCTTAACACAAGGTTGTAATGTGACATTACTCATAAATTCTATTGATAGTAGCCTTGTCCTTTGAGAATCATGTTTTAAGAATGACATCATTGAGAGCTATCTTGTTTGTGTCCAAACTCTGAATACTATATATCTTGAGTAGCCTAGTCTAACTATGTGAAGAAGATGTATACATGAAGCATAGTAAAGCTTTGTGATTTGGGTCAGTAAAATCATGAGAAGGTGTCCTAATATATTTTGAAAATGAACAAGAGACAAGGGAGCTTACTGATGAGTTTTAAGGTCTAGTTTTGAGGCTTAATCTTTACTTGAAAGACCTAGTGAAATGGCATAGGTTTGGTAGCATGATGATTTGAGTTATTTGAGACATGTGTGAGAAAGGTTGGTAATGTATGAGTAGGATATGAGATTACACGACATGTGGATGAGGTTTTAAATATGGTTCAATAGGTTTCAAGGCATGATCATAGTCTAAGTATGATTGGTAGTGTAAGGCCTAGTATGCAAAGTGACCTATAGTGGCCTAATGAGGGGTCAAGATCATTTCCAAAAGTGGAAGAGATATTAAAATCATTTAAAGAGGTGTGAGAGATAATTTTAAGTGTGTGGACAAAGTTTTTAAGTCAATACCTGAATGAGAAAGCATGAAAACCTATGATAAGGTTCCTTAAGTGCACATAATGGGGTGTTGCATACCTGAGAAGATATTTCTTATACTCATTGGCACGTAAACCTTTGCATGAGAGCTTGATCATTTTATGAAAGTTGGGAAAGGTCCCTAGATTTATTTTATTGGAATTGGTTTTGAATATGAGGGAAAATAATTTATGAATGATTGCTAAGAAGTGAAACCAGTCAAAACCCACTTAGAACCCTTATAATGACCTGATAAGAAAGATATAGTTAGTTATGGCTCATAATGGTCCTGTTGATTTAGTTTGATGTTTGGAACATGTAAAGGAGTCTTCAAGATTTCCTTAGATGGTTTTGTTTATCTTGATAGTGAGTAAAATCTATAAGAAAACCCTTGTTTTTAGAAATTTTTATGTAGCAGGCATGGTTGACCAAGTCAAAGCATGCAAATGGATGGAAGACGATGTGTAAGAATTATAATTTATGCCCATGAAAGTTTTTGAGTAGGTTTCAAACCAAAAATGTGATAAACTGATCATGTAAGGCTAAACATGTGTTAGGAATATAGAACACAAAACAATATCAATGAATTAAAGATGAAAATAAAATGTAGAAATCACAATACAATAGAAACATAGATTTAAAATGGTTCACCCAATATGGGGTACATCCACAAAGAAACAACCAGTCCTTATTATTTAATCCATCAAATGAAGGGAAAAACCTGCAGTACATCCACTGCAATATCATCTTCAATCACACACAGTATACCATCATGATTACAATGCCCTCATATGAAAAGAGGGTTACATAACAAGGAAAAAATGTACAAACATTATTTATACCATTAGATATCTGACATAATAGTGAATGGTCCATATTTACTATGAAATTATAATATTTTATAATGTATTTTAACAAAATTTTGCTTCGGGGGTGTTGCTTCCAAACCCCCACTAGGGGGATTCCAAGTAGGTCACCACCCCAACCCCCCAAAACCCCATGATGACCATATTGGGGGGGTGTTCCAACATATACTCCCCTTTCAGGAATTAGGCATTATAATAAGATCAGGCTCCACCATCCAACAACATGCCTAATGAGAAAAATAGTCAGAAAACTAGGCAAGAATGATAATAAGATTAGGGATTGGATAAAGAAGACTAGGGATGGATCATAATGCATGGGTTAATTAATAAAGACCTATTATTACTATCCCCTTGGTGTATAATTTTTGATGATGCCTATACTCAAGCAAAAATTTGTCATCAAACTAGTTTGTCTAACATAGTGAAGTTTGTGTAGAGTGAAGTAGTGAGATTGGTCTGTAAGACCAATATTGACATATGACCATGAAATATATTTTTTCAAATATGATATAAGGATGAAATTTTTTTTCACAAAACTATTTTAATATCACATAAGTGTTCCCATAGGTGTTCTAAGATTTGATTTTCTTGACTGTGTTTTTGATACTATAGGTAATTTTCTGTGTATATGTGAAAATGATGTTTATGAGTCATTTTGAATTAATTTGAAGGATTCAATGCTATTTAATGTGTTATAAAGGTCTCATAGGATAATTTTAATTTATTTTTATTCATTGGAAGTCTTTTTTCAAGTATGTATAGTCAAATGTTTTTGACTGTTTGTTGATAGTGTTTGGTGGTCTTGAGTAAGCCATTTGCTAGAGTGTTCCTGAGGTCTTTTGGATAGTTTGGTGAAAAATAAAGTATTTGGGGAAGTATTATAATTCATAAATATCATATTAATATTATTTTATGTGTTTTTATGTGGCAAGGTTGTTTATATGCTTCATATTTACAAGACAAACTTTATGGTAGTGAGAAGGCCTAATGGTGAGTAGACCTAATTGGATGGTTCAAGGAGTGAAAAGATCAAAATGGTGTTAGGAACATAAGGATAGATTAATATGGGTATATTAAAGTTACATATGAAGTTTTAAATCCATTATTGAAGGCTCAAATTTTTCAAAGGAGGTCTAAGTGAAACATGTGCTTAGGGAAGGCCTAATTGCATTAGGTCTTTATTAAGCCTAATGGTGGTTTTATCCCTTAAGGGTAATGAAAAACTTATGTAATGTTTGTTTAACTTGTGAAACATTTTTATTGATATATTTAAATTATAATCAAAGAGTGTTGATGTCCTTGGCCAACCAATATGGGTATGATAAAGAATCAGGTATAAAGTTATGGCCTAATATGCCTATTTTTTACTAGTTAGAGTATTGAGCTATTGAGCAAAGAATATAGAGTTTTGGAGAATAAAACAAGGGATTGAATATCATAAAATATATGAGATGAATATTCCATGACTATATAACTATTTTTATATAGGTTTTGAGCAAGGTCATTTTACCTAATTCTGCCAAGGAGAGGGCTAATTGAGCGAGAAGGCCTAATAGGTTATTGAGAGAGAAAGAAGTGTGCAAAGAGAAAATAGAAGACATAATATTTAGTTGAGTAAGAAAAATGTGTCTAAGGGTGATTATAGATTCAAGGTAGCTGAGTTGGTGCTTGGTTTCCTAGGGGGTTGTAGCCTCCTTGCAGGTTGAAGCTTGCTAAAAGCACTAGTTGAGTTGGTGCTTAACTAGTGAGGGGTTGGTGCCTCACTAAAAGGTTGATTCACTTATTATAGGATAATATTAAAAGTTTTGAATCAATGGGTTTTATTACCATATAGGGTTTCCCAAATATATCTCATGTCCTTATATTGTTTGATTTCATAGATGCTTGTGTATGCATTAATTGATGTATGTAAGTAAATGAATGCTTCATGAATCTTAAGTGAAATTGGAGGATTGTTTTAATAAAAATGATTCAACCCACTATCAGTATATGTAATTACAACATTTGGTATCAAATAAAGTCCTTTTAAGGATGTATTACAACCTAAAAGTAGATTCTAAACAAGCTAAGATGGCTAGTCAAGCACAAGGTGGTTTTCTATAAGCAAAGCTCAGTTGTTCAATAGATCCAATTATGCCTTTTAGAATGTTAGGATGAGGACATATCTAATGTATCAAGGTCATGATTTTTTGAAATTAGTCTTGGATGGGTATACTATACCCCCTATTCCTCCTATGGATGCATCAAGTAAGAAGGCTAGTGATAATAACTCAAAAGCAATGAATGGTATTATGTGTGGCCTATCATAGGTATAAATTATGAAGGTGATGCACTATATATATGCCAAAGAAATGTGGGATAAGTTGAAAAATATTCATGAGGTATACTCCAAGGTCAAATTGGCTAAGTTGTAAACCTATAGAAGATAATTTGAAAGTCTAAAAATAAATGAATATGAGACCATTGCAGGCTACTTGTTGAGGGTTGATGAGGTGGTCAACATCATAAGAGGTATAGGAGAAGAATTGAAAAAGACTACTATTTTTAAAAATGTTTTAAGGTATCTAACTCATAAATTTGATTCTAAGGTATATTCCATTGAATAAATGCAAGATCTAGACAAGCTAGAGATGGATGGACTTCATAGAACCCCAACAACCTATGAGATGAGGACAAGTGAAGGAAGACCTACAAAGAAGTAAGTTGCATTAAAGGTAGAAAATAATCCAAAAGAGAATGATTCACAAGGAAATAAATTTAAAGATATTGATGAGTCTGATATTGATGATGATGAGTTGATAGCCATGTTTTCAATAAAGTTGAAGACAAGTTCAGACAAATACAAGGGTAAGTTGCATTTTAAATGATTCAATTATGGAGAGATTGGACACTTTGCCAACAAATTTCCTCATAAACATAAGACAAATGATGATTTACAGCATGATGAAGATTATGATGATGATAATTTTTTTATAAATCTGATAAGAGCAATAAAAACTTTAGAAGATATGATAACAAGAAAAAGCACTTCAAAAATAAAAGGAGTGTGTAGACCAAGGAAGATTGTAGCTCATCTAATGAGAGTGAGAGAAGTGATTCATAAAGTGATCATGAAGAAGATGGTCCTAATGTTAATGAGGTTCTCATCATGGCTGAAGAAGTCAGCTACTCAAATCTAGAAGAATCCATATGGAATGGAGGTGCTGCCAGTAATTCAGATGAAAAAGGAGATGAAGTGGATATTGAGGTTGAGTTGATGAATACTCTAGAAGAACTGAAGATGGTAAAGAAGAAGAATAGGGTTATGAGATCTCTTATCAAATATTATTAAGAAAAATTTAACTTTTTTAAAGCTAGACTAAGAAACAACTCCAAGGAACAAGAGGTAATAGTCAAATAGGTAGAGAGTCAACTTGAAATTGTGATTGCAAACCTAGAAGTAAAAGAAGAAAAATGTGCAAGGATGTAGTTGAAGTTAACTCCTTGAGAGTTGAATTGAAACAAGCATCAAATAAGGTCAAATCCTTTGTGAGATTTGAAAAGAGTACCAATGACCTAGACAATATTCTAAGTACTCAAAAGGAATTAATGATAAAATAGGACTTGGCTTCATTGGAGATCAAGATAAGGACACTAATGTGATCAAAAAGGTCAAATATCAACCAAATAATGAGGGTAATGACAGAACAAAGGTCAATACTATCAGGAAATATAATAACATAAGGTAAGCTAATCCTTTTAATGGATATTATTATTCATGTAACCAATTTGTTCATAGAGCAAGGTATTGCAGAAGGCCCTTCAAGAATGAATTTGCATGGAACTATGAGGATAACCATTAGACAAGAGGTATGGGTTGTGGTGTGTTTTCATCTATAGGGATAATATATTTCAATTATCATAATGTTGGTCATATTGAAAAATACTATAATCATGATTTCTCAAGACAAAACAAGAAATTTGAGGCTTTTAGAATACAAGAAAGAAGACAAGATAGTAAGTGGAAACCTAAGATAGCTAAGGTTGATGACCAATATACAAGTTCAAGTGGACTATTTACCATGGTGGAGCATAATCAAGGAACAAAGGAATGCCAAGAATTTTCTCTATCATCTCAAATTGATCATGGAGTCAAGACTAATAGATCAAGCTAGAATGTTGCCCACAAAATAATGAGGGGGTCAATCCAGAAGGACAAATCAAGCATAAGAAGATCATGGAGGAAGTTTAGTCCTACAAGGATATGGAGATCTGGGAATCTCTTAAATTTATGCTATTTTATTTCTCTAGAGCAAAAGTGACTCCATTAATATTCATGAAGGCACTCAACCAATAACCAAGAAGCATGAAAGATGTTCCATCATAGAGGGAGTTCTATGGTCTTAGGTAACCTTCATATTCAAGGTTAAATAAAGAATTTTGCTATAGGTGTGATCAAAAGAAACATGTCACAAAAATTTTGCATGATAACTTGATCAAACCAAGTCATATTTTTGAAAATGCCTTAAATTTTCATGGGAGACAAAAGAATCCAATCATGTCTCATGAGTAGGTATGTGAGCCTACTATGTACTAAAGTTTCTGATAAAAAGGATTGATGAGTTATTTGTGAGAAAAGGTATGTT
Source organism: Torreya grandis (assembly GCA_037957365.1). Lineage (NCBI taxonomy): Eukaryota > Viridiplantae > Streptophyta > Pinopsida > Cupressales > Taxaceae > Torreya > Torreya grandis. The sequence continues at coordinate 5,761,067 of JARHVA010000164.1, read as the reverse complement.
TCCCCAGGTCCCAAGATTAAATAGCTTCCAAGAGGATGAACCTTTTTCATTAATGTCAAAAGGGGAGAAAGTTCCTATTTCAAAGATCAAGTATTGAAGAAGATCCAAATTGAAGGAAAAATAATGATCTACTATGATTAAGAGTGTTTTCCATAAGTTAAAAATGGGGGAGATTGTTGAGGTATGTTCCTAGTGTTGGTATTAAGGCATTAATGTTGTCATTGATGTCAAATTTAAGTTGAATGTCCTTCATGTCAAAAGTTAGATTTGATGTCATACTTGGTGAAGTGCTGTGTGACAAATAAGTTTTGTCTCTCTGTTGAGATAAAATTTGAAGGTAACCTAGTTTTTTTTTTGAGGTTTGATGACATGTTAATATCATGTTTAAGATATAAGGGAAGCATCTTGATTGAGCTCTAAGTACTGAGAAGCATACAAGGTAAGCACATGGGTCAAAAATTTACTTTATTGTATATGAGGCCTTAGCACAAGGTTGTAATGTGATAGATATCATAAAGTTTGTTGAGATTAGACTTGTATTTATAAAATCATGTCTGAAGAATGACATCATTGAGAGCTAGCTTGTTTATGTCCAAACTCTGAGTACTAGGTATCTTGAGTAGCCTAGTGTAATTATGTGAAGAAGATGTATGCATGAAGCATAGTAAATATTTGTGATTTGGGTTATTACAGGAATGATAAAGTGTCCTATGATATGCTAAAAATGAGAAAGAGAAAAAGGATCTTACCGATGAGTTTCAAGGTCTAGTTTTAAGGCTTAATCTTTACTTGAAAGACCTAGTGAAATGGCATAGGTTTGGTAGCATGATGAGTTGAGCCATTTGAGACCTATGTGAGAAATGTTGGTAGTTCATGAGTAGGATATGAGGTCACATGACATGTAGATGAGGTTTTTTAGATAGTTCAATATGTTTCAAGGCATGATCATAGTCTAAGTATGACTAACAGTGTAAGGAATAGTATGCAAAATGACCTATAATGGCCTAATGAGGGGTCAAGATCATTTACAAAGGTGTCAAATTTATTAAAATAATTTAAATAGGTATGATAGGTCATGTTAAGTGTGTTTAAATTTTTTGAAGTCAATTCCTGAAGGAGAAAGCATGAAAACCTATGTTAAGGTTCCTTGTGTGCACAAAATGGGGTGTTGTAGACCTAAGAAGAGATTTATTATACTCTTTGGCACATGAAACCTTTGCATGAGAGCTTGAGAACTTTACATAAGTTTGGAAAGGTCACTATATTTATTTTAATAGCATTTATTTTGAATATGATTGGCAATCCTTTATTAATGATTGCTAAGAAGTGAAATGAGTCAAAACCTGCTCAAAACCCTTATAATGACCCGATAAGAAAGATCTAGCTGGTTACGGATAAGAATGGTCCTTTTGACATATTTTTATGTTTTTAAAATGTAAAATAATTTTCAAGGTTTCATTAGATGGTTTTAGTTTGTCTTGACATTGAGTAAAAGTTACAGGAAAACCTCATTTTTTAAGAAATATGATGTAGTAGGCAGGGTTGACCAAGTGAAAACATGAAAATGGATGGATGATGATCTGTAAGAATTATATGTTATGTCCATGAAATTTTATAATCAGGTTTAAAACAAAAAATGTGCCAAATTGGTCATGGAATTTGGCCTATTACTAAATAGGCCTAATGAGCTAAATAATGAGAAAACTAGGCAAGAATGAGAATGAGATTAGGGATTGGTTGTAGAAGACCAGGGATGGATCCTAATACATGGGGTAATTATTAAATACATATTAATATTATCCCCTTGGTGCATAAGTGTTTATGATGCCTATAGTCAAGCAAAAAGCTGTCATTAAAGTGATTTGTTTAACACAATGAAGTCTATGTAGAGTGAAGTAGTGAGATTGGTCTGTAAGACCAATATTGATATATAACCATGCAATATATATTTTTAGAGATTATACAAGGATGATAAAGGTTCACACAAACCCATTGTAATATCACGTAAGTGTTCTCACAAGTTTTCTAAGATTTTATTTTCTTGACTGTGTTTTTGATGCTACAAGAACCTTTCTGTGTGTATGTGAAAATGATGTTTCTAAGTCATTTTCACTAATTTTAAGGATGAAATGATATTTAAGGTGTTATAAAAGTCTCATAAGATCCTTTTAATGTTTTTTCTTCATTGGAATTCCTTGTTCAAGTATAGAGAGTCAAATGTTTTTGACTGTTTGTTGATAGTGTTTGGTTGTCCTAAGTAAGCCATTTGCAGGAGTGTTCCTGAGGTCTTTTGGCCTGTGTGGTAAAAACTAAAGTATCTAGGGAAGTATTTTAAGTCATAAACATCCTATTAATTTATAGGTATATTAGGATACTACATCAACAATTATCTCAAACACTAAGTAATAAATCTGAACACAAAGTCAATAATAAAACATAGAAAATGTTTTATAACACACTGATAATATTATTTCCCACTCTAATAAAAAATGAGATAGGTAATTAAAAGTATATAGGAAATGTATTTCCTATAGTCTAGGATATTATTCTACTTGTAACATTTCTATCTAACAAACTCCTATAATAGCTTGTAGGTATTATATTATTATTACCAATAATATATACAACAAACAACATACTTAGAATATAATATATCCATAGTACTATTTATCATAGTACAACCACTCATGTAAATAACTATTCCTAACATTCCCCCCCATAGTTTTTACATGGTACAATATATCTCATTTTTTAATTATAGCGTGCCACCACCATGTGCTCATGATCTTCTCTACATACATGTGCCATCACACATCTCTTCCTTCACACTCATTCATAATTGGTTTTCTAGGTTCACCAATAACCTTAAAAAATGGTTTTCATAGGTTCATCAATAACCTTACAAAATGGTTTTCTCAGTTTCACCACTAACCTTACAAAATGGTTTTCATAGGTTTACCACGAACCTTGCATCATAATTGCTATAATGCTTTTAAGATCAACATTCTTCAATGTAAATACACAAAAGGGGTTACATGGGGATATCATTCAAAAGTGAATAGGCACAGCTATTCTTATTTTTCATACATGCTGAAAAAAAATCTAACTACCACACCACATTAAAAAAACTAAAATCCACACAACTAAAAATAACACACCACACAAAATGTTACCGCATCATTGGTGCAGTCCCATCATTGGCGACTGATGAGAGGTAGCTGAAAGACCTCCAACTTCCATGTATCCTCTAGATTATAGTAGATGAATTTTCTCACTCAACCAATATGTCGATGAAGCTTAGCTACATAAAATTTTCAAGGATAAATCCCCTCCATAATCTGGATGTTGTCTACAAGTGAAAATGCATCCGTTACAAAAATAATTTTGTGATTTTTAATTTTGCCAATTTTTGATAATGATAATTTTCTAAAAAGGCTTGACATTTTAAAATCTTTTGACAGACATACTGACTCAAAAATATAAGCACACAAACCTATTTTATAAAATCTAATTAGACTTATTGACTTTAATGACATTTTTAAATTTTGGAATAGACTTTTTGACATGACACAAAAGACTATAATTATAAGAAAACTAAGATTCTAGATACAAATATAATGGTTTTAACATCTAATACCAATGACAAAAAAAGTAGTATATAATTACTTTATTACTAGCTAAAACAACTATAGATTACTAAACATTGTTGACTTTTTCAATCTATACACTAAAAATATGTAATAAACAAACCCAACTATTAATAGCTTTGAACTTGACTAAAAGACAAAGCTATAAAATAAACTTACAATGGACTTACTAATGACTCCTAATGAACTATTAAATACCCAAAATAAAAAAATTACTTAACTAATACACAAAATACCTTAATGACATGGCCTTTGCATGGGATGACTTTTGGAATAGTTGGCAGGAGTCTTTACCGATGGTTAACATTTGGACAGAGAGTGGCAACTGGCATGCTAAAAATACTTAGCAAATTTTCAACCCATATTTTCTGCTTTATTTTGAGTAGATCTTTGGTAAAAAGTGAAGAGTTAAAAGTTTTCAACAACAACTGAGTGTGTTGCATGGTTATCTACATCTATAGATCCAAGAAAGTGGCGATTCAAACTAAATCATAGATCATTGGTAGGTGCATTGATCTAAATGTTAGAATCATAGATAACACGGTGGTAGCCACATATTATTCAAGTGAAATTCTACCTCTATTTGATTTATGCTTTGTTATGGTCAATAGAACTTAACATTAACTACTAATCATATATTTTGAAAATTGAATGCAGAGATCATCAATGTTGGATATTTGAACCTCTGAATGCTTCTAGCTTCATGGTTTCTATTTAAGCTTTACACTCACAAATGTTATTCAATCAGACCATGAACAAAAAAAAATTCTAAACTACACAAAATCTCTTAGATAAGATGTGTCTCGCTAAAAATGGCTCCTTTGGGATGCATGGAAGCAAGACTAATGCATGTATATCTAAGCGACTAGTAAAAACTAGCTAGATTCATATGAGAATTTATCAATTGTACATACTTCAAGATGCCTAGAAAAATGATGTTAGAATTGAACTTAGAAGAGGCATGGGGGAAGTGTGAATTTTAGACATATTATAATGATGATATCAAAAATTAGTATAGTCCTTAGGTAGTAATGTGAAGTTGTAGACCAGATCCATGCATGGTAGAACTATTGTATCATTGAGCTTCACTGTGTCAAAGACTTATCTATAGGAGCGAAGTATTAAACAACTTCTCTTATTTTCCTTATAATCACCCATCATAGAAGGATCAAGCATTGCTTTGATACCAATGATAGGCATAGTAGGATACTAAATCAATAATTATCTCATGCACTGAGTAATAAAGTTGAACACAAAGTTAATAATAAAATACAAAAAATATTTTAAAACACACTGATAATATTATTTCTCACTCTATAAAAAACTAGTTGGATAATTAAAATTATATAGGAAATGTATTTCCTATAATCTAGGATATTATTCTACCTGCAACATCTCCCAAATGTCTAACAAACTCTTATAATAGCTTGTAGGTATTATATTGTTGTTACCAACAACATATACAACAAACAACATACTTAGAATATAATAACAAATTATATTCTAACATAATATATCTATAGTATTATTTATCATAATACAACCACTCATGTAAATAACTATTCCTAACATTAATATGATTTTATGTGTGGGTTATGTGTCAAATTTATGTATATGGTTCAGATTAAAAGACAAACTTTATGGGAGTGAGAAGGCCTAATGGCGAGTAAACCTAATTGGATGGTTCAAAGAGTGAAAAGAGTGAAATGGTATTGGGGAAATAAGGAGAGATTAGGTGGGGTCTATTTAAGTGTCATATGAATTTTTTCATCCATTGGTGAAGGCTCAAAGTGTTCAAATGAGGTCAAAGTGAAACATGTGCTTAGGGAAGGCCTAATTGCATTAGGTCTCTATTAGGTTTAATGATAGTTTTAACCCTTAAGGGTAATGAAATACCTATTTAATGTTTGTTTCACTTGTGAAACATGTGTAGTGATTTATTTCAAGTATAATCCAAGTGTGGTGAGGTCCTTGGTCGACCAATATGGGTATATAAATAATCAAGTATAAAGTCAAGGCCAAATCAACCTATTTTGACTAGTTAGAGTATTGAGCTATTGAGTGAAGGATATAGAGTTTTGGAGAATAAGATAAGGGCTTGAAGATCATCATAGATCTGAGCTAAATATTCTATGAGTATCTAACTATGTTTATATAGATTTTGAGCAAGGTCATTAGACCTAATTCTACCAAGGAGAGGGATAATTGAGTGAAAAGGCCTAATAGGCTGTTGAGAGAGAAAGAAGTGTGAGAAGAGAAAACAAAGGAGGTCATCTTCAGTTGAGTAAGAAATAGGTGTCTAAGGGTGATCATATATTCAAAGTATCTAAGTTGGTACTTGGTTTCCTAGGGGGTTGGATCCTCCTTGCAGGTTGAAGCTTGCTAAAAGCACTAGTTGAGTTGGTGTTTGACTAGTGAGGGGTTGGTGCTCCTTATGGGGTTGGTGTCTAACTAAAAGGTTTATTCATTGCTTATAGGACAATATTCCAATTTTTTTATCAGTGTTTTTTTATTCCCATAGAGGGTTTCCCACATATATTTCATGTCCTTATATTGTTTGCTTTCATAGATGCTTGTGTATGTATTACTTATGTATGTAAGTAAACGAATGCTTCATGAATCTTAAGTGAAATTGGAGGACTATTTTAATACAAATGATTCACCCCCCCTCTTGATAACTATACTTCCAACATATAATGTGGACATAAGAGAAGTTAAACATACTACATAACCTAGATATAGACTGAACTTGAATAGTAGACTATTGAATGAGGATTACAATTGACGATTATATTACCAAATTCACAGTGCAAGGATATGTAGTTTTTAAAGCTACATAAGATAAATTTTCCCAAAGAATGAATCAATTTTTTTTACGATGAATACCTAATCTAATTAATATTTTTGTTATGGAAAAGGTCATGGTGCCTACTCCATCCAACATAGAGTAGTCACTTTGGGCACCATGGGGGTGCGTGCAAGATAAAAGTGAATGAAAAGGACTTAATTAAAAGAAACATGAACTTGATCCCAAAAATGGAAGGAAAAAAGACTCAAAATGTGAATAATATTCTAGGATTAGAATGGAACTGTGATAATAGAGACGATGGAAAAAACAAGATATCCAAAATTAACTATGGATAGGATTAGAGGTAGGGAAGAAAGTGATAGAGTTGGAAAGATGAGGAAAAAAGATGATATAGATATAAAGTTGATGAGAGAAGATGTGAAAGGTGTGGGAAACAAATAGTCCATAGAGTATGTAGAAGTTTTTGATGAATATAAAGAAGCAAATAGAACTAATATAGATATGGAGATAGTGCAACAGGAAGAAGAAGGTAAACTAGTAGCAGAGCAGTTAAAAGGTAGAGGTAGATCGTAGTTAATGAAAGGGTTTATATCTAGACTTGGAAAGGAAATTTATTGGAAATAAGTTATATTCAAATGTATAACTATTTTAGGTTCAAGTTCAAAGTTATAAGAAATTCAAACTAGAAGTCATTCATTTCAAGAGTATGCATCCTCCTATCCTAATTTGTTATTGGAAAAAAGAAGTGCAGGAGAATTAGTGGATACAAATTGGTTTTATTATTTTACAAACAAATTTTCAAATATAAGTGCAAAAACAAAGTAGTCAATAGAAATGAAGAAAACATAATAAGTAAAATTCCTTTTTAAGACAATTGAAAAGACTAGTGTGTAGTCAACAGTGTGCAGTCAATAGTGCACAATCACTAGTGCATAGTTACCTTTAGTCACATTTTTCAGTGTTCAAAAACCCATGTTGGGAACTACAATTCTACTAAATATGGTTCTCAATACCAGTATGTTTATTTATTTAATTTTGTATGAATGGGTCTATGAATCCATAGCAATATTTGGTAACTTGTGATATGAAATAGAATGTTAAATGGATAACATCAAATAATGTTAAGAAATGTGAACTCGTAAGGGATTTGTCAAGATGAGCATTAGATTTAATTTTTAAAAGGGACATAAATTATCTAGAAGTTACGTAAGTTAAATTTTTTTATAACAGAGTTTAAATTAAAAAAATGTACAAGTCAAACTATTCAATATTTAAAGGAGATTTGACAAAAGTCTGGAGAATATGCTCAAAGATTTTTTGATGTCATGAAAAAAATTGATTTCATTCTAGATTACAAAGATAAGGCTATTGGTTTATATAAGGGCTACAACCAAGAATTAGATTTTCTATTATGTAGACTCAGTACCGACTAAAGTTGATGTTTGATCTATTACTTTGTGACTCGAGCAAATAGAGGAATATGGGGATGCTCCCCTAGTTGGTTCCAAAGTTGAGGCAAATATAGATGCATTCAGGATAATAATGGATGAGATTAATGAAAAAGATAAGCCTAAACTAAGCTTATGATGCATATAATGTGGAAGGGAAGGACATCATAGAAACGATTGTCCTAAGCTTAACAATGATTTTTGGGATATATGTAGGGTAGTAGGCCATGCAACTTCCAAGTGCTATCATTTATGGAATTACATACAAAAATCATAGGGTTTGTTTTTAAATTTTTGTAAGTCCACTAATTTTTATGAAAATAATTTCCAAGCATTACAAGAGTTAAAGGAAGATATTACTAAAAATGTCTTCATAGTTACAACATAACAAATACTGAATACGAAGTAGGCAATTCTAGGACCATAAGTAGATATGACAAGTGTGACTCAAGGTGGTCCTGGATGGATGCCTTTATCGCCCCAGTATCAACTGAAGGCTTTTGTAAGTTATAATAATACATCATCTCCATCATGTCAATATTCTAGTCAGTATCATCAATCATGGATGAATACAAACCTCCAACAATAATAATCAAATAATATGGGGGATATAATTCATATTAAACTAGTCATGAGGGTATGTTGGATAACAGACACAAGGTTGGGGATACAAAAAAAAAAGATGTGGTTATAGGGGAGGATATCAAGGAGGCCGTAATAATGATAATCGATAAACCTGACCACCTATGCAATGTTATATATGTGGAACATATAATCACTATGCGAGGAATTAGTCTACCAATCCACATAGATAAAGATAATGTGTATAGTACACAGTTAAAGGTCAACATCAAATGGAATATTGTTCAATGCTTGAAAAACAAAGGAAGGAGAGGCCGGTGTGCAATGTAAACATGATCAATGCACAACCAAAAGAGAACGCATTTGTGTAAGCAGTCAATAGGAAAAAAAGATTAGAATAAGGGTTATCATCATTAGAAATGCCACAATATTGTGGGATCAAAAAATTACATCAAGATAAATATCCTAACCTTGATATTGAAAAGAATTTAATGTACCAAGATGCATAGGTCTTACAAGAGATCCAACAACAACTAGATTCTGAAGGCAATAGTATAACCATTGATGCTCAAATGTATGGACAAACTATAAGAATCATGAGATAAGAGGGTGTTGTGACTGACCTGATAGACTACTAAAGTTACTCAACACCCTATGCAATGAATATATTTTGTAGAACATTACTAGTCTCCTGCATAATCTTTTGGAGTGTGCATATCAATGTCCATAAAATATTGACAAAGTAGTATGGTATGTTAATACTAATAAACCTTGGGATGTTGATTCTCATATGGATATTGAGCTAGATAAATCAAATATTTTGAATATAGTGTTTAATTTTAGTAGCATGGTCAATATGATTCTACAATCAACTTAGGAAGCCATTGGTTAACCAACCTTGGGCTATAGTCCAATTACTATCATTTTGGTAGATTACAATGGCGTGGAGCCCATTGAAGGATAATATATGTTGAGATTAAAGTATTTGAGCTCAGTCTACATGGATATTTCAAAGTCATTGATATGAATATAGCAGAGACCCATTATCCTACCTTAATCGATAAAAAAAGGCCTATGATGGCCAAATGAACATTAACACTATGTGCAATCAGTTAAAGGCACATCAAGGGGATAATATAGTGGTCATACCCCTTAATAAGTCTGATCAAAATCCATATATCATCCTAAAATATCTAGAGTCCCCTTATGCCTATGGGAATAATAATTGGTTTAAGATTAGCATAGATTAAAGGAAAAGTGATTTTCAACCTGTAGAGTATCAAGTTGGGAAACTGAACACTGCACAATAAGAAGAGAGACTAGTGTACAAACATGTTATAACAAAGTCTCCAACCAAGTAGGTTTAGATAGAAGAATGGGTTTATCTATCACTATGTTATCCATTGAAATATGTAGTATATTTCTTGTATAATATAGGTGCAACAATGATGTATTACATAAAACCTAATATAGAGGGTGTTCTACCTTGGAAAACAATATTGTTCATAAGTGGTGACTCAGACACTCATATGTTAAACTAGGCTCAAAGAGATCATGAGATACAACTTTTTCACATGGTGTTCACTACTGAATGTTAGATAACTCAATATTTTGTGATATATGACCTTAATCCATTCATATTGAGTCTCAAACACCATGTGCCAGAGTTGGATCAATGATTCAACACAGTTAGCTATGCACTGAAAGGGACTATTAAAACTTGGTGGGAAATGCACAAAAATATGAAAATTCATTGGGAGGAAGCATGTGAATTTTTTCATGTAAGATTACAACTACCAACGACTATAAAATCAGAATGGGCTTTCTTTGAAGAATGTCAATTCCTTGAATTGCACATTCATCAATGTGTGGATATATGGAATACACAGGGAGTAGAGCCAAGGTATTGGGTGCACATTTTCTATCAAACATTAACACCTCTACCAAAAACATGGTATATGCACCAAGAGTGTAGGAAAGAGACCAAACATTAGGCACAAGTACAACAAGACTTCATTCAAACTTTTTTTAAAAGATAATAATACATTGGTGCATAATGCCTTACATAAACTCAAAATATTTCTATGTAATGGATGAGCAAATGAGTTAGAAAATACAGTTGAATCATCATCTTCATAGGAAGAAATTTAGGATTTGAATTTGACAATGCACAATTATAGGGAAAATCAACAAGAACATGTTATTATTAAGCCATGTAATAGAATAAGATATGAACTGATAGAGTCCAATGATAGTGATGAAGATCTAGATCTAGAAGGTTTATTTGAACCAAAATGCAAAGCTGAACTAAAACCAATTCAAATCACATAACAAGTTGAAGAAGAAATATTGTACAACATAAACATTCCACAACGGGAAGGTAAGTGCATCTTACAAAAAGATCTACCTAGTGGATCTAGTAAAGTATATCAGGAACCCTTAAAAAAGATTAAGGGAAACATTAGAACAGAGGAACTACCAAAGCTTATGACTATGGGTGACTACTGGGGAAAAGAATAAATCTCAAAAGATAAAAAATTACTTTGAGACTATGAAGATGTATTTCCAACCAAGTTTTCTGAAGTAAAAGGTGTTGATCCATCCTAGGGGGAGATGCTTATATAATTGAAAGAGTGTACTCGACCCATGAAAAAACACCCATAAAAGCTCAATCCCAATATCAAGATCAAAGTAAAATCCAAATTGGATCGAATGTAAGAATATTAAATTATTTATTTAGTTGAAAAATTATAATGGGTAAGCCCTATAGTTATGCATATAAAGGAGATAGGGGAAATTTGAGTTTGTGGAGACTACCATACATTCAATGATGCTTGCATCAATGACCCATTCCTAATAACATTCATAGATGAAGTCCTTGATTCTATCATAGGGCATGAAGTGTACTCATTCATAGATGGATTTAGTGGGTACCATTAGATTCTAATTGTAAAGGAAGATCAGGCTAAGACTACCTTCACAACTAAATGGGGTTCATTCGCATGTAAGGTAATGCCCTTTGGACTAAATAATGCATCAATAGTGTTTTCTAGGGCTATATTAAATGCATTCAATAAATTCATTCATGAATTTATAGAAGTTTTTTTAGATGATTGGGTTGTTTTTTCTTTGTTTAAATAACATCTATTTAAGCTATGATTAATGCTAGAATGATGTCGTGATTTATGTATTTCTTTGAATTTAAAGAAATGTTTTTTCTTCACACCTTTTAGTGTTTTGTTGGGCCATGTCTTATGTAGTGATGATATTTTGGTTTATCTAGTTAAGATTGATATGATAGTAGGGATGTTGCCTCCAACCAAATCTATAGAGATGTACATATTTCTCGGTCATATAGGATACCACAGGAAATTTATGAAAGGGTACGTAACCATATCAATTCCAATGGAGAAACTGATGTACAAATATACAAGGTTTTAGTGGAAAATCAAATACCAAAAAACATAAATTAAGATAAAAAAAGGCTAGTAATAATACCAATCTTGTTTTTTCTGACTAAAAGAATCCATTTCATGTACATGTGGATGCTTCTAGTACCATAATAGGAGTTGCCTTAGCATAACCAAGTGAAGGTGGGTTGGATCATCCCATACATTTTGCTATTAGGAAGCTATAAGATAAATAAAATAACTATACAACTACAAAGAGAGAGACATTAGTTATTGTTTTTATACTATGAAATTTGCAATATTTCTTATTGGTTACATCTTTTGAGTTCTTTACAAATCACTAAGCATTATGCTACCCAGTTAACAAGCCAATGTTGAGAGGATAGATATCTCAATGGCTTATGTTGTCTTAGGAATTTCAATTCCACATAAATGCCAAGCCAGGCCAAGAAAATGTGGGGCTAGATCATATGATCAAGTTACATAATGGAGAGAAGCCAAAATAAGTAAAATATGAATCCCTAGATACACACTTATTTAGGACTGTTACACTCCCTGATAATATACAAGATATTTAAAACTTCTTGGAGCAAGTAATTTCCATATGTAATATATAAAATGGGATAAAAATCCAATGGTGACCCGAACTATACAATATAGACTATCAATGAGTTTTTGTACAAGCTAGGCAGAGATGATGTGCTATGTAGAGTAGCACTAGAGCATGAACGACCATAACTTCTTCAAGAAGCTCATAAAGAAATTACATGGGGTCACTTTTTAGATGAATCCAATACAATAAAAAACCTATATATTTGTATTTATTGGCTTACCTTATTTCAATATATGCACAAATTAGCGAAACATTGTGATGTCTACCCATGAATATGTAAGTCAAATCAATGTGGTAAATTACCTTTATTTTCCATGCTCATAGATAACCATTTTATCAGAAGCACAATAACTAAGATGGGGGGTGGATAAATGTTTAAAAATATTTATTTAAATTATACGTTAACATTCTTTAAATATAAAAGCAACATAGTGATATAACAATGCATAAAGAACCATTCACATGAGCATGAAACAAGAAAACACATATATGAGTGGGAAACCCTCAAGGGGAAGAAAACCCATTGAGATATTTGAAAATGGAATATTATACTATGAAAAAAAAACCTAATTCAATGGATCACCAAATAAATTTGGAGCACCAATCCCAATAAAGTCAAGCATCCACTTAACTAGGCTTTAGCAAGCACCTACTTGCAAGGAAGCACCAAATCCCTAAGTGTCTCAGCACCAAATCAGAAACCTCATGAATTTTGATCACATTCACACATATAATATTATTTTATGGTATAAAAATAATTTTAATACCTCCTTATGCTCAACCATGCAAGATTTTATTTTCTCATTTTGCACACACACCAGTAGGTCTAAATTGCCTTGTATATATACTTATCTCATGGTCACACACCACTTGGTCAGCCACACACCTTCAAAATCTTAGGTCAGCCATAAAATAGGTATTAGGACATCTTATGAACATGTTTTAATCATAATTTGAACCTATTTTGGTCTACCACAACTTAATTAGGCCTTACTCCTTTAGGTCACATGGAGACCTAATTGTATTAGGTTTGTCCTTTTAATGCCAAAAACTTGATATTATTGGGCCTAAATGGATCTATCCAAAAATAAGAAACCATTAAAACACTTATCCAATGAAATATTATAACCTCCTCCATTCTTTATTAGACATGCATCCTTCGTTCATACCATGAAATCTCTTTTAGGACAAATTGCCCTATTAGGCTTGTGTACCTCAAAAGTCTATCTTGCAATAATGAAGCTTAAACACCCTTAATATACCCAACTATGAAAAATTAAACATGTATACATATTATCCATGACATTAGGGTCATCAAAAAATTCTTGTAACACCTTCACTCAGGAGATAAAGTCTCAAGAACATCTCTGTAACTCGCTTACTCAAAACTACCAATTTACCTCAAAAACCAATGATGATAAATTAGACCTCCAACACCTATGTAGATACTTGTAATGAATTTTTATGCATAAAAATGGTCATATGAGATATATATAACATCCTTATATATAAAATTCATATGGTCTAATATCAAATATTGGTCTTGCAGACCAATTTCTTGACCTTATATCTCACAGTCCTATCTGAACTAGATAGGCCATTTTGTTAGCAAAATTTTCACCATATATAATGACTTAAAAAGAATTATCATGACATAAAATTCATAAATTAATTCTTCATTCACTTTATTTCATAAATATATCATGCATAGACCCTCAAATCAATATCTTCATCTCTTCCTGGGTTTTACACTATTCACACCATTAGGTCTTCTATGACTGGTTTACTTGGATGACCAAGTTAGAACATTTGAAGGATATATCCAATCCAAAAATCATAATGAAAATTTAAAATTAGTCTCTAGATTATTCTACCATCCATTTTATTTTCTTGACCAATTCAACTTTTGAGAACTATAATAACTTCTTAATAAATAAGCATGTATCTATGCATTTTCTCTCTCATTTGACTAACCACCACCACCTATAAGTACATGGGATAATTGAACACATACTCCAATATATTATATAATAATTTTAATCCATATTGAGGTATTTTTAATGAAAATTTTCATATTAGGTCCTTATTAGGGTTTTAGGGTGGTTTAACACAGGTTTTGGTGTTAGCGATTGTTCATAAAAGATTGCCACTTGATTCCAAAACTAATGCCTAGATATATTATCTAGGACCATTAACCATATATATTTAACAAATAAAAATCCCATTTATAGGTTACACATGACAATGAATGTCTAAAAGTGCTTCTCGAGTTTGAGACCTCATTTTGTGAGCTTGAGAAGGCCTAAAACAATGATTCATGCACTTTTATTTCAAATATTGACCTCAAAATTTGTGATCATACCTAAAAAAATTATCTCACCTATATCCATGATCTCATGAGCATACTTTCCTTAAAAAATTTATATTCATACCTCATTAAGCCAGATAGGGTCTAGAAGTGGTCTACGTGCATACTTAGACTGAAGGTCCTACCCCTATAGGCTCACCCTAAAATTCTCATGAATAATTATATACCTCAATCTCATGCTAAAATAATGCCAAAAAACCTTCAATGCATGTGTTACTTAATTTCACCATGCACATACCTCTTCATGTCATGACTAAGCTTCCTATGCACTTGACATCAATGCCATGTACCTTTAATACAAACATAAGACACTAGTTACCTTCGAATTATCTCTTTCTCTTTATCTCATGAAAACACTCTCTCATGAAAACACTCTTCCATGCACCTTATCACATCACACACTTTCAAATATCTTTAATCACCTTTGACATCAACCTTCATAAGATGTACCTTTGACATCAATGACAACACTAAAAAATATCCCCCTTTGTCATTAATAGTAATCACTCTCAAAAACTTTTGTTAATAGGCTATTTCTCCCCCATTCTGAGATTTCTCCCCCTTTGATGCAAATGATAAATACATGCCTGCAACTTCTTGGATCACACCTCTTATAACCAAAATACTCAACACATAGGATTATGAGTTAATGAATCATCATACAAACATGATCCCCCTATTTCCATGCATACCTTCTCAAAACTACTCATCTGTTCTTGGAGATAATGAACCACCTAATTATATCCCCCTAAGTGTTTGACTTCCTTAGTGACTGCTAGGGGTAGGAATTACACCCAATTCCTATCTTAGATGTTCAAATGTTGTCTTTGGAAGTGGTTTGGTTAGAATATATGCATTCTGATCCTTAGTGAATACATACTCAAGCTTGACATTTTATTCACTTGCCTATTCTTTTAGGAAATGATTCTTGATGTGAATATACTTAGTCCTTGAGTGAATAAATGGGTTATTTGATACACTTATGACAATTGTATTATCACAAAAGATATGACTAGGATTATCATATTCCACTTTATAGTCATTTAAGGTATGCCTCATCCATAAGACTTGAGTGTAACATGAAGCTGATGTAATATACTTAGCCTCATAAGTAGATAATTCCACTGATGGATGCTTCTTACTTATCCATGATACTAGGCACTCTCCTAAGTATAAAGCTCCTCCACTAGTGCTCTTTTTATCATCTATACTCCTTACCTAGCCTACATCTGTATAGGCTATAAATTTAAACTCATTACTCCTTAAATACCACAACCCAAACTCCATAGTCCCCTTGAGATACCTAAGTATCCTTTTGAATGCTTGAGAATTATTTTCCTTTAGATATGATTGAAATATCCACAAGACCTATTGCTTGCATGATGTTAGGTCTAGAGGTAGTAATGTATAGCAAACTTATAATCAATAATTTGTATGATGTTTGATTGACCTTTAGAGATTCATCTTCCTTACTTAACTTACACCATGTGATCATAGCTGTGATAACTTCCTTGCAATATTCCATCTCATATTTCTTCAACATCTCTCTTATGTACTTAGCTTATGAAATGAATATACCTCTTTCTGATTGAGTGATTTGTAATCTAAAGAAGAATGATAGTTATCCTACATGGACATTTCAAACTCATTCTTCATTACATCTACAAAGGCCTTAGTCATATTCTCACTATTTCCACCAAATATGATGTCATCTACATAGACAACCACTATCAACTGATGATCATTTTTTGTCTTTATGTACATATTACTGTCTGTAACTCCTCTCTTGAATCCTTGGTTTAATAGGTACTAGTCCAATATGGTGTACCAAGATTTAAGAGCTTGATGTAGACCATAAAGAGATTTTTTCAATCTACATATAGTCCTTGTTACCTGATAATGAGAAACCCTTAGGTTGATTTATGTACACCTCCTCTTCCAAGTTACCATTCATAAAAGTAGATTTGACATCCATCTAATACACCTTGAACCCTTTGAATCTTGTATATGCTAGAAATAATTTGATAGCCTCCAATATTGATACTGGAGCAAAGGTTTCCTCAAAGTCTACCCCTTCTACTTGGGAATATCCATTCAATACCAATATAACCTTGTTCCTAGTGACTTCTCCATATTCAGTCAATTTGTTCTTAAACACCCATTTTGTACCAATGACATTCTCATCTTTAAGCCTAAGAATTAATTTCTAAATCTCATTCTTTTCTATTTGATATAACTCCTAATTCATAGATCCTATCCAAAACTTGTCTTTGATTACTTATAAAAGGTTATTAGGTTCAATATTAGACAATAGAGCAACATTTTATTGATTAAGGTTACTTACCAACTTTTTTCTTGTTTGCATACTTGCATCCTTATTGCTAATTATTTTTGATTCAGGATGGTCTCTTTGAATCTATCTTGAAGGACATTTTGAATCTTTTCTTCCCTCAACTTATTATTCTTCCTTATCTATATCTATTATTTTTTCTTCATTCTTGAAGTCTAAATATCTAATGTATCCTTTGACTGTGAGTGTGACTTGTTTGAACTTGTCTCATCAATATTCACATTGGTGCTTTCCACTATCTTCTATAACCTCTTATTATAACATATATAAGTTGAGCTTATTGATGGGTATCCCAAAAATATTCCTTTATTAGACCTAGAGTCAAACTTACCTAAGTCTTCCTCATCTCTTTTGATGAATATTTTTCTTCCAAACACTCTAAAGTATTCCACATTAGCAGGTCTACCTTTCCATAGTTCATACGGGTTTTTGTTGCCATTTATCCTTATCTATCCTTTATTCAAAATTTAAACTGAAGTGCTCACTATCCCTCTCTAGTATACTTCAGATAACCTTGATTTATTTAGCATAGTCCTTGCCATTTCTTGAATTTTTCTATTCTTTCTTTCCACTACCCCATTCTGTTGAGGTGTCCTAGCTATTGAGAAGTATCTTCTTATCCCATGGACTTCATAGAAGTCATAAAATTCATTGGAACAAAACTCTCCTCCTCTTTTAGATCTTAGTTATTTGATCTTTCCATTCTTTTCATTCTCAACTAGAGCCTTCAATGCCTTAAACTTATAAAGAGCTTGTGAATTTTATTTCAAGAATGCTACCCAAGTCATTCTTATGTAGTCATCTATGAGTAACATGAAATAATGATCTCACTAAATTATTTGTATTCTTTTAGGTCCATAGAGATTAGTGTGTATTAACTCTAAATGTATTTTAGTATAATATTCCTTATACTTGAACCTTCTTATAGTTTTCTTACTATGTTGACATGCCTTGCAAAGTGTGTTTGTAGGTTTGTGGTGATTTTAGGCATATTATTCATATAATTATTAGAGATTATCTTGACCATATTATCAAAGTTTATGGGCCTAACCTTCTGTTCCATAACCAACATTCACCCATCTTTCTCATAAATCATCTCTCCTTCTTGATCTCATTTAAGACATATAAATTGTTCTTAGTCCTCTTAGCATTGGCAATCAACCTTCTTAATTTGGATCTCCTTATATCACACCCTCTATCTTGAAAGGTTAGTTTGTGTCCTTGGTTGCACATTTGAATTACACTAAGAAATTTATGTTTCAATCCTTCTACATACAACACATTCTTTGTCTTAATCTTCCCATTATCCAAACTCAAGATACCCTTGCCAACAATATTGACAGGAGTGTTATCTCTACATATCACTATCCCTGTAACATTCTTATTCAATGAAATGAAATCATTCTTGTCCCCTTTTATGTGGCTTGATAAACCACTCTCTATATACCATTTCATGCCTTCATATTGGATGTTAAAGGAAGTCTAAGCTAGCATAGATTTTTATCCTTTAGTCCTTTTCTCCTCCATCACCTTGTCCATAGGGTCTAACTTCTTGATCCAGTTCTCAATGGTATGAATATATAACATTTTGTTTTAATTGATCTTCCTCATAAGCCTCATCTTGAAATCCCTTGCAATATGTCCTCTCTAATCATAAATATAACACAAAATTATGCTTCTACTATTGAAATGAGAATTCACCCTATTCCTCCATGAGGAATTGATTCTAGCATGATGTCTAAAATCCATAGCTCTATGTCCATATTGATTTCATAAAAAATAGTAACCATTTAAAGGATTCACATATCTTGTCTATTTGATGTTGAATGATTCACATCTACCTTTATTTTCTCTTAAAGGAGTCTACTTTTGCTTGACTTGTTAATGATCAATCTGAGTCTCAAATTTGAGAGTTTTTGCATAGGTCTTTACTCTATCAGTAATATCACTTCTTAATAGTCCATTGTCCTTTGAGGATTGAATCTCCTTATTTTCTTTTTGGTCTTGTTTAAACCTAAAACCTATCTTGTAATGTGGAGACCTTTTACTAGTCAAAATATCACTAAGGACTTCAGTGCTATTTTCAAATTTTTAATGTGTCTTCAACTTGATTTTTGTATGATCCAATTATGCCTTAAAGTACTCCATTTATATTCTAAACTTGATGCATTTTTCCTCCTTGGTATTAAGACTTGCAGTGATAGTCTAAATTTGAGTTTCTAACTATTTGATGATATTCTCATGTTCATTGGTGTTGTTACTTAGTATCTCTTCAAAGAAATTGATTTATTCATCTTAAATATTACCCAATGATCTCAATTTTTTATTCTTACTTCTTTGAAACTTCAACTCCTCTAGAGCACTCACCAATTCTACCTCAAGGTTCACTTCAGCCTCTTATTCATTTAATTCTTCATCTTCCATAATACTTTTCCCTTTTGAAAAAATATCATTGTCTATTTCTATGGCCATGAATAAAGTTTCATTGCTATCATGATCATTACTATCATCATCACTATCATATATACTTGTGTCACTTATATAAGAGGATATACTATCTTCTTTTTCTTACCTTCATACTTCCTACAACTTTTTTTGCTCTTGTCAAGCTTATAAAACTTCTTATCATCATCATGATGTTCATCATACTCTCTATTATCTTCATTCTTATCCTTTTTAGGGAACTTGGATGAAAAGTGAGCAATATTACCACAATTGAATCACTTAAATGGCAACTTCCCCTTATACTTACCTGATCTTTTCCTTGGTTTTCTAACAAACATGGCTTCTAACTTCATCACCAATATTTGTATCAACATCATCCTTGACCTTTTTACCTTGTGACTTTTTCTTAGATTTGAATGAAAATTCCTTATTGTAAGGTCTTCTATCACTTTTTCTAATTTCTTAGGTAGTCAAGATGCCATGAAGCTCATCCATCTATAGTATGTTGAGATCTTTGATCTCCTCCACAACAGAGACTTTTAAATCAAACTTAGATGTCAAGGATTTTAATACCTTTTGTACTACTATTGATTCTTCCAAATTCTATCCTATATCTTTGCTGACATTTACAACTTCATCTAGTCTTAACAGATAAGATGCAATGTTTTCATACTCTTTCATTCTCAGACTTTCAAACTGCCTTTGGTGGGTTTGTAATTTTGCTAGCTTGACTTTGGTGTCTCCTTCATATATGGTTTGAAATTTTTTCAAAATCACTTTGGCTATATCACAATGCATGGAATTTATAAATTTTGCCTTTGAAAGACCACATAGGATGATATTCTTTGCCTTAGAGTTATTTTCACTTGCCTTCTTGCCTATTGCATCACTTGGTGGTGTAGGAGGTGGAGTGAATCCATTAAAAATAGATTTCCATATGACATAAACTAATGAAATTATATAGGTATTAATTTTGATGCTCCAAAATTCATAGTAAGTGCCACTAAAGAGAGGAACCTTATTGGTTGAGAAACCTCCTTGTACTTGATGGCTAGACATGCTTGTGCTTCTAAGATCTCCTTTAATTTGTTAGGCCTAATTCAAAGGACCAGGATCTAACACTAATTATTAGAAGCACAATAATTAATAGGTGGGGGTGAATCAATGTTTAAAAAAATTCTTTTAATTATAATTTAACATTTTTAAACTATAAAAGTAACATAGTGATATAACAATGCATAAAGAACCATTCACATGAGCATAAAACAAGAAAACACATATATGAGTGGGAAACCCTCAAGGGAAAGAAAACCCACTGAGATATATAAAAATGGACTACTATCCTATGAAAAAAATATCATATTTAGTTGAGAACCAACTCAACTTGGAGCACCAACTCCAATAAATTCAAGCACCAACTTGACTAGGCTTTAACAAGCACCTACTTGCGAGGAAGCACCAATTCCCTAAGTGACTCAGCCACCTCATAAATTTTTATCACATTCACACCTATTATCTTCTATTATTTTATATAAATCATTTCAATACCTCCTTATTCTCAACCATGAAATATTTTATTCACTTATTTTTCACACACACCAATAGACCTAAACTACCTTATATATATACTTATCTCATGGTCACACACCACTTGGTTGGCCACACACATTCAACATCTTAAGTTATTAATAAAATAGGTATAAGGAAATCTTAATAAAATGGATAAATAATAATTTAAACCCGTTTTGGTCTACCACAACTCAATTAGGCCTTACTCCTCCTTTAGGACACATGAAAACCTAATTGCATTAGATGTGTCCTCTTAATGCCAAAATTGATCTTATTGGGCCCAGATGACTATAAAAAAATAAAAAAACATTAAATTACTTATCCAATGAAATATTCTGACCTCATCCATGCTTTATTATACCTACATCCTTCATTCATACCATGAAATCTCTTTTAGGACAAATTGCTCTATTAGGCTTATGTACCTCAAAAGTCTGTCTTGTAATAATGAAGCTTAAACACTCTTAAAATACTTAACTATGAAAAATTAAACATGTAAAAATATAATACATGACCATAGGGTAATCACAAAATTCTTGCAACACCTTCACTCAAGAGATAAATACTCAAGAACATCTCTGCAACTCACTTACTCAAAACTGCCAATTCACCTCAAAAACTAGTTATGATGAATTAGACCTAAAATGCCTATGTATACACTTTTAATGAATTATAATGCATAAAAATGGTCCTATGAGATCTATATAACATAATTATATAGAAAATTCATATGGTCTAATGTAAAATATTGGTTTTGTAGACCAATTTCTTGACCTTATATTGCACAGTCCCATCTGAACCAGACATGCCATTTTGTGAGAATTTTTTTCACCATATACACTAACATAAAAATATTATAAAAATCATGATCATGACATAAAATTAATAAATTAATTATTCATGTACTTTATTGCATCAATATATCATGCATAGACACTCAAATCTATCTCTTCATCTTTGCCTAGGTTTTACACTATTCACACCATTAGGTCTATTTGTTAATGGCTTATTTAGATGACCAAGTTAGAAACATTGAAGGATATAACCTATATAGAAATAATCATGGACATGTAAAATGAGTCTCTATATTTTTCTACCATCCAATTTCTTTTATTGACCAATTCAACTTTTGAGAGCTACAATAACTTCTTAATAAATAAGCCTGTATCTATGCATTTTCTCTCTCATCTAACTAACCACCACCACTTAGAGGTAATTTGGAGAGTTTAATTCATAATATAATATATTATATATGAATTTTAATCTATCTTGAGCTATTTTGAACAAAATATTTCATATTAGGTCCTTATTAGGGTTTTAGGGAGGTTTAACATAGGTTTTGGTATTAACAATTGTTCATAAAGGATTGCCACTTGAATAAAAAAATAATGCCTAGAGATCTTATATAATACCCTTCCCCATATCTCTTTAATATATCAAACTCCCATTCATAGGTTACATGTGCCAACAAATGTCTAAAAGTTCTTCTCAGGTTTGAGACCTCATTATGTGAGCTTGAGAAGGCCTAAAATAGTGATTCGTGCACTTTTGTTTCAAATATTGACCTCAAGAGAGCATGGACAGACTTAAAGAGAGTTTGAGGTCAATGACTTGTAACTTACATGCATACATAAGGCATTAGCTGCCTTCAAATTCTCTCTTTCTCTTTATAACACTCTTACATGTACCTTGTCACATCACACACTTCCAACTCTCCTTAATCACCTTTAACATTAACCTTCACAATATTCACCTTTGATATCAATGACAATACTCAACAAATTCAAACAATGGGGAATTGACTTTATTGGGTCTATATCTCCTCCTAGAAAGTGAAGTCATGCATGATATATCATTACTATAATCCATTACGTCACCAAATGGGTTGAAGTAGCTATAACCCCAAGTTGTGGTGTGAAGGACACTATTAAGTTCCTATATGAAAATATTATCACAAGATTTGGATTCATGATCAAGCTCGTTAGTGACAAAGGAACACATTTACTCAATAATACTATAAAAACTATCACTAAAGAGTTTATGATATCACATCATAAAAGCATAGATTATCATCCCCAAGTAAATGGGCAAGCTGAAGCATTAAACAAGGTATTGGAGAAAATGATAAAAAATATTTTTAATGTGTAAAGGGATGATTGGGAGGATCGTATTCCTATAGTTATTTAGGTATATATAATAAATTATAATCACAACATAGGTTTCACTCCCTTTCAGCTTGTTTATGGTCTTTAAGCAATAATGCCTATGGAGTATATAGGTTTAATTTTGCACATTGAAATAATCATGAGGCTTGGTGATCATGACTCTTTGAAGAAAAGGTTATTAGGCTTGGTCAAAATGGAGGAAAATTGACAAAGAACACTATGGACATAGGAGATACACAAGTCAATTCAGAAGGCATGGCATGCTCATTACTTATAATATAAAAAAGTATATCCAAAGAAAGTGGCATTTATATATGGTATTAAGTTTAAGGAATTACCAATAAAAATTTACATTAGATGAAAAGGACTCTATATTATCTATGAAGTTTCAGAATAGGGTACTATAGTGCTAAAAGATCTGTAGGGAACCATACTGCCATAATGAAAAAATTGTTGTAGGCTTAAGACTTACCACCTTTAATCTCTATCACTTTACTTATAACATGAGTGGGTGTTGAGTAACACCATGTAGTTAGGTTTTTGTTTAATGCTTTTTGTTTATGTTTGTTTTGGGTCATGTGTTTGTATAGTGCAATATTTACATTTTAACACATCACAACTAGCAAGGAGTAGTTATAGTCGTAAGGTGCAATCAAATTATAGAGATAGTTTAAGGAAAGACAAATGGCACCAACTATCAGAGGTAATGAAATAAGTCTAAGAAGGTGGTGGAGACAAGATAGGCATGATGAAAGGATGAATAATGGTCATTCAAGATCATTAATGACAAAGCACTTGAATAGATTACATTCTTCCCAAGGTGGATTATGTGGCTAATTAACAAATGACATCATAAAAGAAATAGGGTATATGAAAAGATATCACATTACATCAAATAAATATAAAGAGATCAATCAAATATTATAGATGAAAAAGGGTCACTATCAGATCAAATTATACCAAGTAATATTAAATATGGAAAGAAAACTCATGCATAACCAGTCATCACATTTAAAGTAGTTAACGAGACATAATTGAGTACCAAAAGCTATATAAGAAGGGTCATGGACAACATACAAACCTTACTGATCCAAAACTCAAAAATATTTGGTTGAAAGATAATTCAAGAAACAATAATAACACAATTCAAATAATGCTATCTCTGAGAAGAGATGTTTTATTGATCAAAATTGTAGACCCAAACATATGCCTATCTCTGAGAAGAGATGTCCCATTTCCATTTCAGGTTACATATTCATTTATACATGTTTTTAAGGTGTTAAGAGGATGTGTAAGGTCACAAATGTTTAGTTATATTAAGTGGTTTGACTTCCACAATTTATAACAATACAAAATTTGAGGAATTACTATTTTAAGAAACTTACTATTTTTAGATCGCACTACTAAAATTGAAATTTAGGGCACTTCCATTAGGTTTTAGGGGGTAAAAATATATTGATAAAATCTCCATTCCATATCACCACATTCTCATCATTTTTATCTTTCCAACGGTTCAAACGGTGAGTCAATTGGAGCTACAGTGCAAAATTTATGGCTCCTGAAAGTTTTGTCATCAACTGGGGTGGACCCGTCACCTGAATTGTTGCCCGAATCATTCCACCCTCCTTGAGAAGAAATGGTTCCCATTGCATCAAGATTTTTCTTCAAGTGTGGTATTTTTACTTCAATTTTATTCCTGATGCATACTTGGAATGGATTGTGATTTATGGAACTATGCAGGGCCTGATTGTTCACCAATTCTATCTGACCATCAGTCTATGGATGGAAGGCCATGAACTTATTTAGATTGGTATCTATTTGCTTCTATTGTTGTGTTGTTTTTGTAGTCAAGGCTGAAACATCATCCCTTTTGGATTTTTGTGTCTTGACCACCATGAGAACAAATTTCTTGGCACTAATCAGAGAGACAAATGTAGAAAGTGGTACCTTTGGTACCCTGTAGCACTGTGTTCCAAGAGTGAGAGTAATCCTTTGAGTTCTTGATTCATAGATGCCATGTCGATCATACATGAATGGCTGACTAAAGAGTACATCATAAACATCTAGATTTACCACATCACATAAGACCTCATCTTGGAAATATTTTATTGCATATGAGAGAAGACATTGGTGGGTGACATAGAGGTTTCTC
Organism: Torreya grandis; assembly: GCA_037957365.1. Classification (NCBI taxonomy): domain Eukaryota; kingdom Viridiplantae; phylum Streptophyta; class Pinopsida; order Cupressales; family Taxaceae; genus Torreya; species Torreya grandis. The sequence goes on along the minus strand of JARHVA010000164.1, from coordinate 5,735,509 downwards.
CCTGGACTCAACCATCCAATATTGTATGGCTTCGGGTGAGGCTTCATGGATAGATTTAGGATTTTCACAACATTATCAGAGTTTAAATTATTTTGACTTCCACTATCAAGAATGAAATGTAGAGGCTTACCTTTCACCCATAACTTAGAGTGAAACAACCTTTCCTTGTTGTCTAGCCTCTCCTCGTGGGTCTATGATGAAGAAATAATGGCTTCAAGTTCAGCATCTACAATTTCTTCTTCAACTACAAGGTCTATATGAGGTAGAGAAGTATATGTTGAGGGTTGTGACTTAGAAATTAGAGACTTGATGGTTCAACATTCTTCTTTGGAGTGAGTTCCATATTTATGATAATCACACCACTTCCCAGTCTTTCCTTCCTTTTTCTTCCAATTTTGGCCTCATGTTTGACCTTTTTTATCAATTTTCCATTTTGAAGGTTGACTCTTCGTATTCATTCTTCCATGATTATGCTCAATCTTCACTGTGAACTTATACACCTCATTGATGGTTTCCAAATTGAAGAGTTCCATTTCTCCCCATATGTACCATTGTAGTCCACCACGATATTTGAGAACCTTATGTTTCTCACTTTCTTGGATTCCCAATCTCGTAGATAAAGAATGAAAAATGTCAGTGTAATCTTGAATAGACTATTCCTTACCTTGGAGAAATTTTTGCCACTCTATATATAGATCGTCATATGCTCCAATGGGGTAGTGTTCTTCCTTTGCAGCTTCTATGAAATCATCCTAGGTAGGTTCCGCCTTAAGGCCAATATCATCTACACTAAATCTCTTTTTTTACACTTCCCACCAATTCTTGATAGGCAATGATGCTTTCAAATGAGCAAAGGTAATATTCTCTTTATCAATGAATTTATTTACACAAAAATAAGATGACAATTGATCCAACCAATTTTCTACTGCATCAACATTGATTTTTCCTTCAAATGTAGGGATATCAAAATTCACCTGAACCTTGAAGGGTGTTGAGGCACTGAAAGGATGTGGGGGTGCAGATGAGGAGCCAATATTTCCCATCAAGATTTTTTGGATAATTTGAGAGAATTTTTGTAGCATTTGCATTTGATGCTATTGGAGGGCTTCATTCACCATTTCCTTGAAAGGATCGGATGTCTCAGTGTTGTATGCCATTTGAAGTCATTTGGAGCGAATAGGTGGATAGTCTGCTAGTTCTATTTTCCACCCAAGCTTCCTATAATTTGACCTCATATTTGGGATCATACAATCTAAATACAAACTGCTCTTATACCACTAATCCAAAAATAAAAAAAAATTGGTTGAAAGATAATTCAAGAAACAAGAACAACACAATTCAAATAATGCTATCTCTGAGAAGAGATGTTTTATTGATCAAATTTGTAGACCCAAACATATGCCTATCTTTGAGAAGAGATGTCCCATTTCCATTTCAAATTAAATCTTAATTTATACATGTTTTTAAGGTGTTAGGAGGATGTGTAAGGTCACCAATCTCGAGGGAGATTAAGTGGTTTGACTTCCATGATTTACAACAATACAAAATTTGAGGAATTACTATTTTTAGACTGCACTACTAAAATTGAAATTTGGGGCACTTACATTAGGTTTTCAAGGGTCAAAATCGATCAAGAAGATATCTATGCCATATCACCACATTCTCCTCATTCTTATCTTTCCAACAGTTCAAATGATGAGTCAATTGGAGCTACGGTGCAAAAGTTATGGCTCTCGAAAGTTTCATCATCAATTGGGGTGGACCCATCACCTGAATTGTTGCCCGAATCACTTACACACTTATAAAAATAATAATTTTTTTTGATATAATTTTAAATCATTTTCAAGTGCATATATTTCATATGATATCTCAAGAAAATAAATTAAATCTTCATCCCAAACAACAACTATAATGATGAAATGAGGTCCACTATTGATCCCACTTACAAACGCATAGAATGAGGATATGGTAATTAGATTAGGTCTATGAAAAACTAAATAAAATGAACTTGAATGATGTAGGGGAATATTTTAATGATCACAATTTGTCTAGAGTGTTTCTTAAGAGGGTGCAAATTTGATTTTGGTTTTGAACTAGTTTTCTCACCAAAAGGGAATTTCAAAATTTCAAAGTGTAATAGTTGGTTTAAGAGAGTGTGGTGATATGTAATGAAGAAAAAACGTTTTAAAATGAGATTTTTTTGTCTCTTTAAAGGTCCTAATATTGTTTATGAATGCATATGTCATGTGAGTGTGAGGTGACAGTCCACCACCCTACGTTGGATTAGGAGTTACTTATGGAATCTTGATCAAGAATCAGTTATGATCTTGTTGTAGGAGTTTTTGATATATATAGGAGTTTTATTAGGTGAGACAATAAGTATTGAGAGGATTAAATCTCATTACATTTTAAGGTGATGAAGAATGGACATGTAAATAGTGAATTTGAAGAAATAAAGACTGAGATATGATAATTATGTGTGCTTTTGACATTGCATCACTGAGAACAAAGGTTATGATGTGTATTTGAATCCTCCAACGGTAAGTGGTTGATAATATGATTGATTTAAAAATATATATATATATATATATATATATATATATATATATATATATATATATATATATATATATTCACTAAAATTATTCAAGGAATATTTTTGATAATTTGTAAATAGTCCCCTTAGTAGAGACAACCAGACCTGATAACAGGGAACATGCATATACAGTCTTGTGTAAACAATTTGGTGTAGCATTGATCCTTTTGGTATTGATTTGTTTGGAGAGATAGTAGTAATATAAATGTGATAATAGGGAGAGTTCACTTATATATATATATATATATATATATATATATATATATATATATATATATATAACTATTAAAATCTTGAACTTGTCCCATTGTAGTGATAAACTTGTCTATTACAAACCCTCAGTCCATAATATAGAGTTCTGTAGACTAGGAACGTTGGAACTTCAATCTTGTATTGATTCAAATATCATAGAGAAGGGTTTAAGATGTTCATATAACGTGGGAAGATTATTATTTTGATGTTTGGATAGTGTTGGTGAAGAAACACTTTTGGAATCCTGGCTAACCCTTGTTTCTTGTCATTAAACATAGTCAAGAATGACTGAGTTTCTTTGTTTGAGTTTTATCTAAAGTTTATCTAACCAAGGTTATTAAATGAAAAAGTTGTGTTTTGTCTAGATAGATCTAACCCATCCATTTTTTTAATCTTGAAATCATTTATTTTTCAAGATAGACAATTATTTATAGCCTTGGCCTATTTAGTCTCCATAAACCCTATCAACTAGGGTTTTGTTCATTCTAAGAAAAGTAACTATTGAAAAAGCCCCAAAATTTGTAATATTGTATGTTTTTATGTGATCTAAGATATTGAGTCACTTTCATACCTGTATGGACCATGGAGTATATAAAATAGGGCTGTGTGCTCATGCTAAGCCTAGAGAAGGACTAAAGGAGTAAGGGTGGTATAGGAAAAGTGAAATTATCCAAAGACAAAGGTCTAAAAATGATGTATTAACCTATGGGAGCCTAAAGGGTATTTAGAAATGATAGTATCTTGTAGAGGAATTTCATACATAGTTAAGTCCAAGGAGGTTTGCTCATTTGGAGGGTTAATTGAGGAAAAGCTTAAAGAAGCAACTATAGGTTGCCTTGAAAGTTGTGCCAAAAGGTTTAGGTGGTATTTTTATGGCCCAAATGGGTCCTTTAATATATAGATATTTTCTTATGGAGGTTTGTCAGCTTCTCCCAACAAGGAGGTTTACCTATAAACAGGGCTAGTAGAAGGTAAAGCTAAGGACTTGTGAGAAGAAAGTGAATAGAGGAATTGAGTTAGTGACCTAATTAGGGTCAGATAAGAGTGAGATAAGGAAAGAGGGAGGTCTTGATATGGTTTAAACCATCATTGTGATTTGATTTCCCATGCAAAGGCCATTTTGGCATTGATGCATTATGAGAGTGTCTTGAAGGCAAAAGTGATTACATGAATAAGAATGTTTTAGTGTATTGAAGGTTATTAAATGATTTTTTGATAGTGGAAAGTTCATTTGAAACTATTTGGTATGTTCTCATGATTCATTAAAATAACATTATAGTCATTTTGCATGATTGTCCAAAAAGGACTAGGTATGAATGAGGGATTTAAGGATAGAGGGTAGAGTTTGTTAAAGAAGTGCATTATCTTTGCATCATTTGGTATCAAATACATATAGATTATTTGGGAAAGGTATATATAGGTATGACCATGGTGATTATATTTCATCTTTAATGATTAACCAAGAATTTAGAGGTAAGTAAGTAAGGAGTCTTGTTGAAGGACATAGTAAGAAGGCAGATTGAGAAGGTATGATGTATTTTATGATTGATTATGTGGTTTGAATACATTGTTGATAGTATGTGACAAAAAATAGTGAATGAAGTGGTGACAACCCTAAATCAAGAAGAGCTAGTAACAAGCTCAAGAGGAGAGAAGCTCATAAATAGAGCAAGTGAAATAGTCCAAATGTGAAGGACAAGAAGTTGAAAGGCCCAAGTGTGGTCTAAAATATAAGGTTCCAAGTGTGAACCAAAGAGAATGGTCCAATTAAGACCAAAACAAGGATAAAAATGTGCCCAATTGAGGTACTCAAGGAGAAGATGAGAGAAGAGGTAGAAAGGAAAGTGAAAGACAAGGTTAAGCATGAAAGCCACAAGGAGAAGATGGTGCATGAAGACATCAAAAAGAAGATTGAGATGGAGAGAGAGATGGTAGAGATGAGGTAGAAAATGAATGAGACGCTGATCAAGATTCAATAGATGAAATAGTTTGTGAACCCACATCTTGGATGGGTCATGAGAAGGAAGCCAATCAAATGGCTAATCAAGCAATTAGTGGATAAGAGGAAGACAAAAGATGAAGGACAAGGAGGTAATCAAGCTTCATGTTTTGATATATAATGATGTATTTGTATGTGTGAATGCAGGTTTGAGAAATCTAGATAAAGAATAGATATTTGAGCCTATTCATAGGATCAAGAGACAAGAGGAAGAGGCATATGACCAAGTGGTGATCAAAATAAGTAAAGATGAAGAAGAGATTCCATGTAGAGTCATGTTGATGGAACAAGATCAAACATGTCAGCCATGTTGGATGCAAGATAGTATGAAGATGGAAGAGGTCCTCACTCAAGAGGATGAAAGTGAAGCCAAAGGAGAAATATAACAACAACATAAGGAAAGGTATGAGGCATAATTTGTATGAGTCTTTGAAACAAGAATATGGATTTGATCTTCATAAAATGTATAGAGAAATGGTTAAAGAGGTTACCAAGGAAAACATAGACTTATGGAATGCAGCAGTAGTGTCGAAGGTAAGGGAATTAATGAAGGTAAGGATGAGTCAAACATATGAAGGTAATCCACAAGATGAATTTGTATTTATTGAGGTTAAGCTATAGGTGGAAGAAGAAGGAAAAGTCATGCAAGGAGAGAAGAAAAATGCATTGATAGCTGATGCAAAGGAGAGTAAAGCATACAAAGCACACGGAGGTGCTTGGGAGAAAGAGAAACAAGAAATCAAAGAGATAAGGTGGATAATGCATCAAGGGCATGAGGAAGGGTATGTTTTCTTTAATGATTTTTATTTTGTAGGTACAACATGGAGGAGGATAACAAAAGGCAAAATGAAGACAAGTGTGGTAATCAAGAACACACACACCTATATGAGTGTTTGAAGGAAGAAGAAAAACATGGGTGTCAAGAATTTTCTCCCCTTGGGAGTATGATGCAAGGTAATATTGGAATTCTCACAATTAGTCTAGATTGTGTCTTAAGAGGTTGCAAATTTGAATTTGGTTTTGAACTAGTTTTCCCAGGAAGTTCAAAATTTCAAAGAGTAATAGTTTGTCTAAGAGAGTGTGGTGATATGTAACGAGGAAAAAATGTTGTAAAATGACCTTATTTAGTCTCTTTAAAGTTTATAATATTGGTTTTGAATGAATATGTCATGTGAGTATGAGGTGACAGTCCACCACACTATGTTGGATTAGGAGTTACTTATGGAATCTTGATCAAGAATCAGTTATGATCTTGTTGTAGGAGTTTTTGATATATATAGGATATTTATTAGGTGAGAGAGTAAGTATTGAGAGGATTACCTCTCATTCCATTTCAAGGTGATGAATAATGACATGTAAATAGTGAATTTAAAGAAATAAAGACTGAGATATGATAATTATGTGTGCTTTTGACATTGCATGGCTGAGAACAAAGGTTATGATGTGTATTTGAATCCTCTAGTGGTAAGTGGTTGATAATATGATTTATTTTTTTGTGATTTTATTATATTCAATAAAATTATTCAAGGAATATTTTTGAGAAGTTGCAAACAATCCCCTTAGTAGAGACAACCAGGCCTGATAACAGGGAGCATGCATATACAACCATGTGTAAACAATTTGGTGTAACATTGATCCTTTTGGTATTGAATTTTGTAGAGATATAGACATAAGATAAACATGATAATATGGAGAGTACACTTGTTTCCATATATATATAACTATTAAAATCTTGAACTTATCCCATTGTAGTGATAATCCTGTCCATTACTAACCCTCAGTCTATAATACAAAGTTTTGTATACTGGGAACGTTGGAACTTGAATCTTGTTTTGATTCAAATATGATAGAGAATGGTTTAATATGTTCATATATTGTGTAAACAATATTATTGTGAGGTTTGGAGACTGTTTGTGAAGAAATATTGTTGGAACCCTCGCTAACCCCTATTTCTTGTCATTAAACACAATCAAGAATGACTGAGTTTCTTTGTTTGAGTTTGATCTAAAGGTTATCTAACCAAGGTTATTAAAATAAAAAGTTGTGTTTTGTATATATAGAGATAACCCATCCATTTTTCATTTTTAAACCATTTATTGTTTAATATAGATAATTATTTATAACATGAGCTTGTTCAGTCTCCATAAACCCTATTAACTAGGGTTTTGTTCATTCTGAGAAAAGTAACCATTGAGAAAGCCCCAAAATATGTAATCTTGTATGTTTTTATGTTATCTAAGAGATTGAGTCACTTTGAGACTTGTACAGACCATGGAGTATGGAAAATAGGGTTGTGTGCTAGTGTTAAGCCTAGAGAAGGGTTAAAGGAGTAAGGGTGGTTTAGGAAAAGTGAAATTATCCAAATAAGAAGGTGTAAAAATGATGTATTACCTGGGGGAGCCTAATGGGTATCTAGAAATGTCAATATCTTGTAGAGGAATTCTGTACATAGTTTAGTCTAAGGAGGTTTTCTCATTTGGAGGGCTAATTGAGGAAAGGCATAAAAAAGCAAGTACATGTTACCTTAAGAGTTGTGACAAAAGGTTTAGGTGGTATATGTATGGCCCAAATGGGTCATTTAATATATAGCTATTTTATTGTGGAGGTTTGTCAGTTTCCCCCAACAAGGAGGTTTACCCATAAACAAGGCTTGTAGAAGGTAAAGCTAGGAAGGAACTTGTGAGAAGAAAGAGAACAGAGTAATTGAGTTAGTGATCTAATTAGGGTCAGATAAAGAAATAGGGAGGTCTTGATATGGTTTAAAACATCATTATGATTTGATTGACCATGCAAAGGCCATTTTGGCATTGATGCATTATAAGAGTGTTTTGAAGGCAAAAGTGAGTACATGAATAAGAATGTTTCAATGTATTTAATGTTACTGAATGATTTTTTGATAGTGGAAAGTTCATTTGAAACTAGTTGGTATGTTATCATGAATCATTTAAATAACATTATAGTCATATTGCATGATTGTCCAAAAAGGACTAGGTATGAATGAGGGAATGAAGGACAAAGGGAAGAGTTTGTTAAAGAAGTGTATTATCTTTACATCATTGAACCTTTCAAATTCATAAATCAATTATAAGTGATTTTTTTTGACATTGGGACTCAATATCCTACACAAGCTAGATCCATAATGCTCTCACATCCTCTACAAGATTTTGACATAAAGATTGATCACACTGCCTACATTTGGTCATCTTGATGAGGTGATTATTACCCTCCTGAGTAGATACAACCAAGAGGATATTAATTTATACCAAGATGTTAAAATTTGGATTGATTCCCAAACTATAACATAAGCAATAGGTCTCCTAAATTAGGGAAAATCCCTTCTCACATACAAGACCACCACTCCTCCCATTCATTCAGACACCAAGGAGAAATATACAACTAGGGTAGGCAAAGGAGTAGTAATTAAGTCCATAATGGATGCTTCAGTGTAAATTTTAGTCAAATGCATCACAAATAGGTTTTGGTAGACAATAAATTAGGCCAAGTAGGTAAGAAAAGGGGTCATCAATATTGTATATCACATGATATGCATGTGCAAAGATTTCAATTGGCCTAAGTTTTTGGTATCAGAGTTAAATACCAATATTAATAAGGTAATTAAAGGTACTTCATATGCTTTCCAATATTATTTTTTGGTCTTTATTTTTTGTTTTACACAATGGAAATCCCTAGAAGGACCTATTGATGTCACTACAAATTTTTGGACTGCCATCACCTTCACAAACATCACATGAACCAAAATAGGATAATATTAAGAATAATTGGGTAGGTTTAATGCATTATGGATTATGGCCATAGCCTTAATTAATTCACACCCTTAAATCTATCAGGATGCCATACAGTATTTAGGGTAGCATGCATCAGTAACAAAATTGCATAATGGGGTGCAAATCAAAGTACATGAGCTAGCAACTCCAACTGAGAGTGCAATGCCATTTTTCATTATAATTCTAGATGCACAAGTAAAAGTGTGGAGGTATAAATATTTAAATACAAGGTTTGTGGAACCCTTATAATCTATTCCTCTATAAGGACAATAATCGGTGTCAAAATAAGCATAAGTATAATAACAAGCATAACCACAAGCCCCATTGTAAACATCAAAAACCTCATCATAGAAATACAAATGAAAAAGAAAGGCACCTACATGGTGATCCTCAATACCACCACCAAAGAAGAGGATGCATCACACAAAGTCATGGTTGGACAATCCAAATGTCCTAAGGATAACAGGTGAGTGCATCCTACCAAAACTGGGATTGGATGAGTAGGAAGTCTTGAACACTATGTTGGAAAACATTAAAAATGATGTATATGCCAAGGAAGAATAAAATTAATTCTTTTTTTGGAAAGTAGTGCACACATGTCAGGTTTATAATCAGGTAAGGTAATATCTCTATGTTGATATTACTCAACCCCCACCCTCTATTATTATTGATACTATGGGTCAAAAAGTAACATAGCATAAGTTGGTGGTCAAAATATTTAAAGTAGACTTAACTATAGGATCATTCACTACAAAAATGGTTGATATACCAGAATATGAAATCCCAACATAACCCTTGATGTGCAGACCACACACACACCCATCCAGTCAACCATATCAAAATTTAAGGGAAAGGATGGTCTCTTTTGGAGAACTGACAATTAGGATTAGTGCACAACCAACATAACAAACACAACAACAACCTCTAACTTAGGATGCAAAGAATAAAAAATATCCTAACTCCTCAATCCACATCTAATAAAAAATACATTTGTGTGCAAAGGTATGACATGGAATTAGAATCTTCCAAAGAGATTGAAGCAGCTACTAAAATTGGCATCCCAAAATTTAGGGAGGAGCCTCAAAAAATAATTGTGTCTAAGCCAACACTTGAATAGGAAACTAAACACAAAATAAAGAAGAGAGAAAGTAGAAAAGAGAAGAGGAAAAGTGCTAAAAGCAAGTCAAAAAAGTAGAAGCTGCAAAGAAGTAGGTCAAAGAAGGTGAGAATGTGAAAAAGTGAGCTGAGGAAATAGAGGCTATGAGGAAGTAGGTAGAATAAGTGGAGGAAAAAAGGAAGCAACAAGAGGAAGTGCAGGCTACATAATGGAAGAAATATGAAGAAGAGGCAAAAGCCATGGCTCAGGATAAAGAAAAAGCCAAATATGAGCAAGCCAAATAAGCAACTACCGAATAAGAAACCAAAGATAAAGCTAAGGCTGAGGAGGAGAAATACAATAAAGAATATAAAGTCAAACATATATCTAAATCCCAAGAAACTAAGGATAAAGCTAAGGTAGACACCAAAGCCAAAGTTAAAGCTAAAGCTAATGCTAAGGCCAAGGTGCAAGCCAAAGCTCAAGTTGAGGTAGATGCTAAAACTCAAACTAAAGTTGAAGCTAAAAATGCAAAGGAAAAAAAGGCTTGAGGCAATGAAGACATAGAACAAATAACATAATATGAGTCTAAAAATCAAGTAGGTCAATATGAGGAGGCTTTGCAGCTGAAACCTTAGATTTTTACCCAATAGCTATGGGATTTCTACACAACATCTACTTGGTGCACCACTTTCTCCCTACCTTTGGCTCAATTCACACTAGCTATTACAACACTTTCAATGACATCCATGGCACTTGTGACCAATGCAATGGAAACATCTTTAGATGTTTCCTATTTGCCCCTATCAAAGCAAATCAAAGGTGCCAATATGTTTCAAGACTCAATTGCATAAAAGACCTCAGATTTAGATCAAGAATTTTTTTGGTTGCATGAGGAAAAAGTATAATTGAGTAACTTGTTTGAAGTAGCTACTGAGAGTGGGAGTGAATCAATTACACAATAATCCATATGCAATTCCAAACATTATTCCATGAAGCATACATAAGAGATCAATGCATAAGCAAATAATCACACAATTACTTTACAAGATAACATAAGAGATTATGTGGGAAACCATCTTGGGGAATAAAATACATTGAAACAAGATTTGGAATAATATCCTATAAAGGTATTTCTTAAATTTAGACCAGCACCAACTAATCAAGGAGCACTCACCCCTTAATTTAGTCAAGCACCCACTTGACCTTTAGCTAGCACCAACTAGCAAGGAGGCTTCAACCCCCTAGATGATCAAGAACCAAATAAATCACCTCAAAAATTATCTACACCTCTAATCTAATGTTTGATACACATGATTATGGAATTATATTGTTCTAACACTTGCAAACCAGCCTCTCAACCTCATACAAGCCACTTAGTCTCCTTCACTTAATATGCCTCTTCAAGGCTCATTAGGTCCAATGACTTGTGTATATACCTACATAAAATTGGTCAAATATGCATAAATGATCTTATTCACCCTCTGATGGTCCTTAATGACCTTCCTCTACTCCTTCAATTAGTTATTCTATATGCTTTAATTCCACACCCTCTCTACTCCAAATAGGCATATTAGGCCTTCTTTTATACTTGACACTCACTCAAGTAACTATTAATATCAGCCAAATCACATTACATACTTGAAACAAAACTAAAATATTACTTATGAAATGTTACATATCCTAACCAAACCTTATCTAGGTTGGTCATACTTTAAATGGCTCAAACCAACATTCTAGGCTTAGACTAGGCCTAATTAACCCTCATTAGGCCACACATTACATGTAGACCTTTTATAATGAAAATAGCCACTAAAAAAATATGGAAACATTTTAAAAACATAAATAAAATTTTATTAAAACATTTTCAACATTTAAAGTCACTCACTCACCTTGTGAAACCTATTTTAGCCCTCAAGCCTTCAATAGGTCCCATCAAGACCTAATTCTCCTTTACAGAGCACTTTGAGTCAATATGACCTAGATGGCCCTTAAAAATTACCCAAACCACTTTAAAAAATTTAATTTAAACATATATTATCCTCCTCCATGTTTAATAAACATCATATCAATCGATCATACTCTGAAACCTTCATTAGGCCTTAAAGACCTATTAGGCCTAAATAGCCCAAAAATACTATCTCCACACATCTGAGGCAAACACTCAATTATTAAACATATAAATATGATTATTTCACATAATTTAAATATTTAGGACATAATATTCATGTATATTATATTTATACACTCCAACATAGGGCATAAAACCTCCAACTCATCACTCTCAAATGCTCACTCAGACCTGCCAATAACCTCAAAACCTAGTCTTCAAAGACAAAGCTCAAAAAACTTGAATACAATTAGTCTAGGAATATTACATACATTAATTGAAATATAAATACCTCAATAACATCATATATCTCATCAAGGTCTTCAACTCAACCTCTACAAACACTAAATCTTCTCTACAAGAAGCTCACTTAGAGCTACCAACATCTAGTCAAATTTTTTTAACTCAAACTAGCATGGTCACTTCCATTATGTATTAATTTACTTATAATAACCATATAAAACTTATTCACTTCTTAAATTAACTATCCAACATGGTCTAATATCACAAATTGGTCTTTTAGATCAATCTCACTGCCTTTCATCTCATTGTCATTACACAGTTAGGGACTATAACTTTATTGAACAATTATGACCACCACACAATATTAGGGTCAACTTAAAATTCATTATGATATGTTAAAATAATTATAATCACATTCCATTTCCATTGGTTCATCCCTAAATAGTTATTTTACATCCCTAAACCTCTTCTCACTTGACTAGTTTTTCTTCACTATTTTCATCATTAGCCCTTTTAGCGATAGGTCAATTTTCATGAACAAAAATATTGAAATAGAGGCTTGAATATAAAAAAAATAAATCTATGGACCTCAATAAAAATTCTTGCAATTAAACCTCCATCCATTCTCATGCATTGACTTAGTCAACCATATATGTAGCATCAAAATTTCTATAAATAAGGACTTTTTTGTGCCTTATACTCACTTCCCTAACACACCAATTCCACCTAGAGGTTCCTGGAGGAGTCATATACAACATAAAATCATAAAAAATGATCAAAAAATCTATTCTAGGCCAAAACCATTCACATCTTTCCAATCGCTCCACTATGAAGGTTTGTAAGCATAAAAATCTCCTTACCTTCTTAACATTTGTTCATAAAATTGAAGGATTTGTTTCTATGAAAAATTATTCTAGAATATTATTATGAAAATTCAAAAAATAATCCAAATGGATTAGGTCACCCTAAAAAATCTACACATGCCAATGAGCATCTCAATTTCCTTCTCAGGCTTGGAAACCTTCATTCTGCATGTATAAAAGATCTTCCAACATGATATCTTACTTTATTATTCAACTAATGACTTTAAACTTGGTAAAAATATTTGTAACAACCTATAACACCTAATTCCATGCTTACATGGGCTCAATTACCTTGAAAACTCACCTTGATCCCTCAATAGGCCACACTAGGTGTTTATGCACACTAGGTTTAGAATTGCCAGTTTACACTTGGATCTTGAACACACTTGGATATCTCTTGTGTTGCTCTTAGATCATCACACAAATTTCATATACTTTTATAATAAGATCATACATGTACTCTTATATGGGGATCTAATCCTTTTCCTCCATTTTGATACTCAAGCCTCATTAGGACAAAACTAGGATATTAGGTTTCTAGCCCATGCATACACAACTAGGCATATATACCATAATTGTGTGTCTTTTCTCGCTAAAAATACTTTTAATAATTATAAATCTTATCAAATTATCCTCTTAAATTTTCAAGGTCTCTCAATTCTTGTAACATGCTCAACATTCACCATCATATCATCACTTTGTCATTTAACTTATCTTCAATGCACACATGACATCATCCTTTGACATCAATGACAACACACTCTCTAAAAATTTCCCCCTTTTTCATTGATGGAAACAACTTATCTTTCTCCCCCTTTGAAATTAATGAAAAAGTGGGCTCTAGAACCTGGAAATCTCAAACATACTAGCTCCTCCTATCACCATACATTCCTTAAATGAATTCAACCAACATAAGCATACCTATTTCAATGATTTTTAAATGCTCAAAGGTCACATACACCTCTCACAGGGTCATCTACATATTTATATAACATTAGGTCCTAACCAAGCAAGCTCCTCCTCTATCCATGCATGCTTCAAATAGGCTCCATAGATCTTCAAACAAACTCCTCAAGTCATTGATGCTTGATACAACTCATGGCACCTTCAAACAGAACATATCAACCTCTGGGTCTACATACAACTTTGTAGGAATTGTTCCTTGACACCTAATACTTGGTACTTAGGCTCAACTCAAATTAATTAGACAACTTCTTAGTCATGGTGTAGCAATATTCCCCCTATGATCATGCTCTTCTTTCAAGTTTTCTCAACACATCATTAACATATACTAGGCCTATCATTATTTATAATTTTTGTGTTTCATCATGGCTCAAACCATCTCTTTGAATAACATACATTTAGAATTTATCTTTGAATAAACTTAAATTTATATCTTTGAAACACTAATATCCCTTTATAATGCACCATTAGGCATCATACAACCAATAGGTCTCATGGAGACCTAATCAACATGGATCCACTCCTCACTTATTATTGTCCTCTTGAGTCAATATAACCACCTTAGATAGGCATGCACAACTTCAAAAGATGGAAAAGAAACTCCTCATAGAATCAATCTAAATCATTCAATGATCCTCATATCATTCTCTATTTTTGAAACAACTCATCTACAAGGCACACACCCAAAGGCAACTCTTGAAAACAACTCAAACTCTGTCTTCATGCAAACTTAAAAATTCTTGTCAATATCAAACCATAAAATATATTTATGGATTTTAATATTTCAATAGATCCTCTCATGACCTTATGAGGTCACCATGACATCAATGAACACTCAACACAATGAAACAACTCCTATGGACTACTATATCAACCTCATTCATGCAAATTTACTTAAAAACATGATGTTACAGGAAAATTTCACCTTCAAAACACTATGAAATCCTTCATGGTTTCTTCAAGGCATACATAACATGATCACAAGCAATACATGATCCTAACATTATCCTTCTTCTTACTGAGCATCTTATCTTTATGGAAAATAATATTAAGCCAACTTACATACAACATTCTTCAAATTTTGTCTACACATAGTCAAGATTTTGAATGAGAAACTCAAAACATCAATCACCTTCAGACCATTGTTATCTTCATGACATACACAACTTGTCAACTCAATTTAAGAACACCATAGACAATAACTCTCTATCATAATGGCATTGGTATTGAATACCAATCTTCAACTCACAAACCATTATCCTGAACCTATCAACTTGGACACTACCTTGCACTCAAACATGCAACATAAGTATGAAAATAATTGAAGGAAACATTGCATAACATTTACCTAAATATCACAGAGTTCCATAAGTCATAACTGAGTTATTATTATCATGAACATTCTTGTTAGGATTGATAGACACCAAATCCTCATATATATACCTTTCAAGAATTAGGCCTATTCTTCATATCAAAGACCAAATTGATCTTGAACAAAGCATATTTAGGAGCTACATGACCTTGAGGTCAGTCTCAAACACTTTGAGCAAACAACATGAGTGTCAAATAATACCACTCAACACACTAATATACCCTTGTTTGCCATTATCAAGAATTTCAAACTCAGTCAACTTACATGATGATTTATTACATAAATGCACACTTTCAAATCTCTCTCAATGAACTAGACCTTGTAATATACTTGTTTCTCTTTTCTATGAGTATTCATTCACTCTCATTTAGAAAGCTTCATTAGCTCTCACACCCTCATTAGGTCTCATAGAGACTTAAAATAACTCATGTGCTTTCTCAAAACTCCTCCATTGGATCCTGTCAACTCAAAGTATGTATGATTAACAACTAAAAATAGGAAAAATATACTCATACCTTTGTACTTATGAATATTCAGATAGACCTCAATTAGGTCTCATACTCCAACATTATAATCAAATAACTACCCATCTTTCTTCTATCATGTTATCTAATCAAATAGAGCATCTTCAATAAGCTCTATCATTCAACTTAGGTTTGATCTTGGACTTAGCTTCAATATATTCCTTCTTATTAAATATTGATAACACCATTATGCAGACCTTAACCATGATCTTCACAAACTTATCCATTACTACAAACAAGATGAACATTATTCTTATCACTTTTAAAGCTACTTAGGATCACCTGTAGGCTATTAAGCCTCTTTCAAAGGCCTAGATATAATACCAATTCTTGGAATTAGATATTAGGGAGGGAAATCAGTTTTACAACAATGCATATTCAATTCCAAACACCATTCTATTAAGCATACATAAGAGATCAATGCATAAGCAAACAATTACACAAGTACTTTACAAAATAACACAAGAGATTATGTGGGAAACCCTCTTGGGGAATAAAACCCATTGAAGCAAGATTTGGAATACTATCCTATAATTGTATTTCTTCAATTTATACCAGCACCAACTAATCAAGGAGTACCCACCCTTCAATTTAGTCAATCACCCACTTGACCTTTAGCTAGCACCAATTAGTAAGGAGGTTACAACCCCCTAGATGATCAAGAACCAAATCAGTCACCTAAAAACTGATCTCAAACTATAATATAATGTTTGATACACTTTATGATGGACTTCTCTTGCTCTAAAACCTACGAACCTACCTCTCTACCTCATACAAGCCACTTAGTCTCCTTCACTTAATATGCCTCTTCTAGGCTCATTAGGTCCAATAACTTGTGTATCTACCTAAATAAACTTGGTTAGATATGCATAAATTATATTCTCCACCATATGATGGTCCTCAATGACCTTCCTCTACTCCTTCAATGAGCTATTCTCTATGCTTTAATTCCACACCCTCTCAACTACTCCAAATAGGCCTATTAGGCCTTCTTTTATACTTGACACTTACTCAATAAACTCTCCCTATCACCCAAAGCACATTACATATTTGAACCAACACTCAAATATTATGTATGACATGTTACATATCCTACCTAACCCTTCTCTAGGTCAGTCATACCTCAAATGGATCAAACCAACATTCTAGGCTTAGACTAGGCCTAATTAACCCTCATTAGGCCACATGTTACATGTAGACCTTTCATAATGAAAATAACCTTTGAAAAAAGATGGAAACATTTTGAACACATAAATAAAAGGTTATTCAAACCTTTTCAACATTCAATTTCACTCGCTCACCTTGTGAAACCTCTTTTAGCCCTCAAGCCTTCAATAGGTCCCATGAAGACCTAATTATCCTTTACGGAACACTTTGAGTCACTATTACCTAGATGGCCCTTACCATTGACCCAAACCACTTTAAAAAAATTAATTTAAACCTATATGATCCTTATCCATTTTTAAGAAACATCAGATCAATCACTCATACTCTAAAACCTTTATTAAGCCTAAAAGACCTATTAGGCCTAAATAACCCAAAAACGTTGTCGCTACACATCTATTAAAAAAATAAAATATTACAAATATAAATATGATTGGATCACATTATTTAAATATTAATGACCTTAGATTCATGTCCATGAGCTTCATATAATCCAACATTTGGCATATGACCTCCAACTCATCACTCTCAAATGCTCACTCAAACCTGCCAAGAACCTTAAAACCCAGTCTTCAAAGACAAAGCTAAAACAACTTGAATACACATAGTATAGGAATAATACATATATTAATGGAAATATTAATACCTAAGTAAAATAATATATCTCATTAGGGTCTTCAACTCAACCTCTATAAACACTAAATCTTCTTTGCAAGAAGCTCACTTAGAGCTACCAAATTCTACCAACATCCAGTCAATAAATTTTGATTCTCTATAATAGAATGGTCACTTATAGTATCTATTAGTGAATTAAAAATAACCATATACCAATTATTCACACCTTAAATTAACTATCCAACATGGTATAATTTAACAAATTAGTATTTTAGACCAATCTCACTGCCTTTCATCTCACTGTCATTACACAATCAAGGACTACAACTTTACTAAGAAATTATGACCACCACAAAAGACTAGGGACAAATTAAAATTCATGATGATATGATAAAAGACTTATAGTCACATTTCATGTCCATTTGTTCATACCTAAACAATGATTTTACATCCTTAAACCTCTTCCAACTTGACTAATTTTTATTCACTATTTTCATCTTTAGCCCTTTTAATGATAGGATAATTTTTGTGACAAAAAATATTAACACAGAGGTTGGAACATACCAAAATAACTTTATGGACCTAAATAAAAAGTCCTGACCTTCAACCTCCATCCATTCTCATGTGTTGACTCAGTCAACCCTACCTATAACATCAAAATTCCTATAAATAAAGACTTTTCTATAACTTCTACTCACTACATTGACACACCACTACCACATGAAAGTTATTGGAGGATTCATACACAACATAAAATCATAAAAAATGATCAAATAATCCATTTTGGGCCAAAACCATTCACTTATTTTTAATCTCTCCACTATGAGGGTTTGTAAGCACAAAAACCTCCTTACCTTCTTAACATTTGTTCATAAAACTAAGGGCTTGGTTTCTCTACAAAATGATTATGGAATATTATTAGGACCCTTTAAAAACTACTCCAAATGTCTCAAGTCACCAAGTAAACTCTACACCTGCTAATGAGCATCTCAACTTCCTTCTCGGGCTTGGAAACCTTCATTCTACATGCATATAAGATCTTCCAACATGATATCTTGCTTTCTTCTTCAACTAATGACCTGAAACTTGGTATTTTTTTTTTAAAAACCTATCACATCTCATTTGATGCTTACATGGAATCTATTACCTTAAAAACTCACCTTGACCCATTAATATGCCACACTAGGTCTTTATTCACACTAGGTTTAAAATTGCCAATTTACACTTGGATCTTGAAAACACTTAGGTACCTCTTGTGTTACTCTCAGATCATCACACACATGTCATATAACTTAATAATAATATCATATAGGTAATATTACCTTGGTATCTAATCCTTGTCCTCAATTTTGATACTCAATCCTCTTTAGGCCAAAACTAGGCTATTAGGTTTATAGCCCATGCATACACAACTAGGCATATATACCATACCTCTGTGTCTCTACTCCCTAAAACTCTTTAAATAATTATAAATCTTAAAAACATCTCCTCTTACTTTTTAAATATATCTAAACTCTTGGAAAATGCTCAACATTCACCATCATATCATCAATTTATAATTTAGTTTGTCTTCAATGCACACATGACATCATCCTTTGACATCAATGACAACACACTCTCCAAAAAAATCAACTTGAAAATTCATGATAGATAATAAATAACACTTTTCCCATGTTGGTTACACAAGTTATTAGTGACCAGGTGATGTTTAAGGATAATCAACTCGTGACCTTATTGATGCAACTCACTAAGGACTAGTTGGTAGCACAATGCCTACAAATAATGCATGCATAAGGGCAAGCTCTATAGATAGGGATAAATGCAATATATAAGTTGTTTAAAGAATATTAACAAGTATTGGATACATCTATGCACCAATCCCAATAGATATCTCAAGGAATTCTAAACTGAAGGCATAAACTCAACAAATTCTTGGCTATTGCACAACCAGAGTTCATAATAATAGATAAAACCAAAACCATGATGGATGATCAAAAGAATACTATAGAAGTAATGGGTAGTTCACTTAAGAAAATGATGGATTTTAGGGCCACTACCATACAAAATCTTTAGTTTTGGCATACTGAGATAATGTACAACACATTTATACTATTAAAGGTTAAAGGGATGCACATTGATTGGATGAGTTGGTGTTAGATATTCAACTGAAAATGTCAAACATAAAAGTATTACTCTCCATTTCAAAATATCATGAAGTGAAAAATTTGATGATGATCTATATTCCACTACACATATTATTTTCCTTGGTGCATGAGGCCCTAATAGATTGAAAGATGCTAAAGTAATATCTTTCATAGATTAATGTTTTAATTTTTCAACTGGTGGATGAACCTCAATTCATTCCACCATAGTAACTCCAACAAGTTCTATATTAGAATAATATAGATGCATGACAAAAATAACCACTCAGTAGTAGTAGACCCCACTGTTAGACCCTTCACACTCAATGGATCCATCCTTAGCACAAGTAGAACTAGAAGAAAAATAGCTTTTTATGCATGCACTTCAAAGCATACCACCAACCTCTTATTAGGCAATACGCATTATAATTTTACAATTTTTACAATTTTTTAAAAGTTTTTAGATAGTATTAAGCATTAGGAATGGGGCCAAAATGGTTGAAAATTTGTAAAGGGTGACCACCTAGTTATGTTAGTCTATCAAAAACTTAAAAAGGTAGTAGGCTAGTATGCTACTTAGTTCAAACCCCAAAATGATGGTTAATTAGTGTGAAATGGATGTAAATTGGTAAACAACACATGGAGAGATAAATATGATTAGTGTTTATGACTCGTCCTCTCAGCTCCAAAGTAGACTTCAAGGTGTGACCTTGTCTTGGGATGAGACAAAAAATTAAGTCTAGGAAAGTGTTAGGTATGGATCTAGGTCACCAAAATCGTAAAGTATAATTGGTTGTACATGTGTACACATTATACGATTTTGTATTTTGTATATTATTTTGGATGTATGTGACCTTGCAAGCATACGAAACAGAGTAAAGAATGAGAAGAGTCTTTCCTTGTGGCATATCAAAAGATTAGAATTTAAAGACACAATGATTTGGAATGCTTTATATATAGCACTCATATGAAATGAAATATGGTTTTGATGTGTGTTAGAGATTAATGAAATAGTTCTATTATGGTTTTCCTAAAAAACTTTTATCTATGTTCAGTGCACAATGAGTACTTTGTTTACCTTTAAATCTAGAATTTATTACGGTTATACCACCTATTTCTATGTGTTATTTATATTTCTTCATGTAATAGTCCACTTACATCTTTAATCAATGTTATGTACATCTGAATTATTTGATTTTTTTTATCTTTTCTCTCTACTATACAAGTTATCCTATAATTATTATCATGTTATGGAGTTTTATAGGAACCTCTACTAATAATGTCCTGCTAATAGCACATATACATACATGGGCATGATGTCACATAGAACTTAATCCTTGTATGAACCAATCTAAAAATGTACAATACATTTCTCATTCACTAGGACCTGGTATCCCTTAACCAAGAAACCTTGTATGGTGTAGGATGTGCTAATCACTTCAACCCAAGTTTTTCCACCATCTCTTGAGAAACTCAATTATCTATGCTACCACTTTCAATCAAAACTCTACAACACTCACCTCTAGATTTATAGATTGTCTAGACTAAACTCTTTCTTTGTGCTAGTTCATTAACCTCCTTGGTTGGTTTCAATAACACTCTATTCATCAATATAGCCTTTCCTTGTTTTGGCTCTTCTGTATATATAGGAGACCCAATGCTCTCCTCATCTCCAAAGGCTATATGAATTTTCATTTCATCTCTGTTACTATTATTATGAGGGTTTTATAAATAATCTCTCTTTATGACCAACATACTAATTACATCCCGGACACGGGGGGACGTGAACGCGGATGCGGCCCGGCTAAAACCCTACCTCTACAAAAGATTCCTGCTCGTCGTTGACCAAATCTTGGCTTGGGCATGGCGGGATCTTGGTGCTGGAGCGCTGAGTGTTTTTGGTGCTGGTGCGCTATGCTTAAAGCCCTATTTTTTGCACGGTTTTGTTCTACCTCAGATTTCCACTTTATGGCTGCCATGCTAACCACCTTCCTATTCTGAGCGGATCGAAGTTGTTTTATTAGAGTGATTTAGTTGGCCATGGCGGCGTGTCCTCTGGTTTGAGGATGATATTTGTAGATTTCAAGGAGGATGGGTTGGGTGGTGGCGGCGTCGGTGTCGGGTCCGGAGGTAGGTTTTGGGGGGGGGTATCCCTTGAGGGAGAGCCACACAAAGTGGTATATCGCAGCCGGTGTTTTGATCCAAGCCCTTTCTTAGGTGGCTGCTTTACTCGCTGTCATATCTTGTCTACTGGGGTCGGTGCTCATTTAGTGGTGCTTCCAGACGTTGGGGTCTTCCTTGACGATTCGATTGCCATGTCGGCGTTACCTCTGCTGAGGAGGAGTTTGGGTTGTTGATCGGGTAGATGGATTGGGCATTGGTGGTGATGGTGACGGGGTTTGGTTCATTGTTTTTGTTGCTGTATTTATGGGCAACATGTTTTTAGGGGTTGACGGATTGATCCTCAGCTTGGCCGTCCTACTGCTGATTTTGACGGCGTCTTTTTTCTTGGTGACAGAGAATCTTATGGTATTCTAGGGTTTTTTGTCACGGTTTATGCTTGTTGCAAATGTTATATTTTAAAGCATGTTTTTAGGGTGTTTATCTTGGTTTTGTTGAGGTTTCAGGTCTTTGTAAAACCTGGTTTTTGATACTATTTTTTAGTGAGTTGGCCTTCCCTGGCGATTTGTATTGTTATATCTTTCTTGATTTGTACTGGGTTTCAGGATCCCTTCAAAACCTATTTTTACCTTAATCTAAAACATGATAATTACATCCAAAATACTTACCTTGAAAACCTCTGCCTCTACCTCATCCATAGAAGCCTCTTCTCTCAAAGAATATCCTCCTCTCTAGCTTGAGTTCTAGTTTTGTGAACTAATTGACTCTCCATTTTTTTATTGACCTCTTCCACCATTGTTTTGTCCTCATCATCTCAGATGCTTTCCTCTACCTATAGATTTTTATTTTTACTTCCTCATCAAATTCTCTTTTACCTTCAACACATATTGATAGGCTTCCTCTATACTTCTTAGGTTCAAAAAATAGATTTCATATTGTATGGTAAAGCATAGTCCATTCACATACCTTTCCACCTTCTCATGGTCACCCTATATATGTTCATCCCTTATAGTGAGTCTATAAAACTCGTCAATGTACTCTTTGATTTTGATCTCCTTTTATCTCAAATTCTTTAGTTTTTTTAACAAACTCATTTGATAGTCAGAAGACAAAAATTTGGCTTTCAACTTTGCCACCATCCTCTCCCAAGATTTATATTATCCTTACCTTTCATTTGTCTCTTAGTTTAGATATGATCCCACCATATATAAGCATGGCTCTTCAACTTTGTGCAATCAAATTTCACCTTCTTGTGTTCCTTTATAGGCTCATAGTTAAAATACTTCTCCATCTCTATTATCTAGTCTAAAAGCTCATTGGGATTCAAGTTCCCATTATATCAAGGTGTTTTCAACCTTGCTTTACTATCAAGGTGTTTTCAATCTTGGTTTACTACCAAGCCTTACCACTACTACAATAAATATGGTCTCAGATTAATTTTCCATATCCTCCACACCAAGATCTTAATATTCTTATTCTTCTTCCTCACTCTTGTTTCCACCATGAGCTTTTCTCCTTTATGCTCTTTCCATTTCATCCAACCTTGATCACATTCCTATCATCATCTCATCTAAATATATAACTTAGGTTCCCCTTAGTCTTCCCCCTCTTCTAAATTTTTATCCTCTATGATCCATCTCTCCAAGGATGCAAATGTCTATTTCATAGCTTGCCAATAGACTCATCTAGAGTCTTCTTCATGCACACTTCTCCCAAAAAGAAAAAATGTGGCTCCAATACCAAATTATGTAAGCTTTTAGAACTTTCCAATAGACCTAGCCAAATTTTTCTTGATGCACACTTCTCCCAACAATAAAAAATGGGGCTCTAATACCAAATTATTCATAGATATGGTATCCACCTAAGGACAACCTCTAATTCTATAATACTTAGATATTCACTCAGACCAAAACATAAATTCATACCAAAAATGGAAACAAAATCAATACTTTGAATATTTGTATTCTCATTCATTTAATAATTACAATGGTTGGAACATATAAAAAACATCACACTACCATACATGTTTATTTTCCAAGATAAAATGTGAAAAAAAGAACACCCACTATTATGCTCTACTCTCATCTACCCCTGCTCTACACAGCTTGTCCCCTTTCATAAATTGACTTATCTAACTAAATCAGAGTATTCCTATGATATTACTAGCTTTATAGGGTGAATCTTCAACTTACATGACATTTTAAAATTTTCCAATAATTGAGTGGCCTTCAATTTTCAAGATCAATACCTAACCATCAAAAACTGTGAGAAAATGTCAAGGGATGTTTCACACTAATAAATATTTTAAAAAATCACTATAAATTCAAATTCATTAATCCAATTGATGTGAAATTCTATCCATAGGTTATAGACTAAATTTTACATCATTCTTCAAAATTTTAGTATCTAAATATTATTTAAAGTTACCGCAGATCACTGCAAGTGAAGAATAATTGCCAAGTGTCACACATTACATAGATGATGTTTCTAGGTTCAATGGTAGTTACTATAACTTCTAAAATTTTAAGTACATTCATAAAAATGATCTGAAATTTTAAAGACATAAAAAACTACATTTTTTAGTAACCCACTAAATTTAGTAACTTAATTATCACCTCAACTATTCCAAAAGGGAGTGAACCATTAGGCTAGACATAAGCATATTTCTGACTGAATGCTAGTCATATAAACTACCATAAATTTAATTCCACTTATCCAATTGAGATTAAATTTGAAAAAAACCTTTTAGGATATATTTTATATCAATAATAAAAATTTGGTGACATAAACTATATCTCAAGGTCATGAACCTTTTGTATACTAGATAAATGCATCTTATGGTTGAATGATAGTTACAAAAACTATTATAAATTTGAGGCCATTTATCAAATTGAGCTTAAATTTTTAAAATAGTTTGAAGACTAAAATTTATATCACTTATCCAAATTTGGTGACCTAACTCTTAACTTAGATATTTTCAAGGTCATGAACCCTCTACCAAGTCATGTAGGCAATGCCTAAAAGAAACAACTGTTAATTTTTCATGGTAACTCCAAATGGTATGAAATTTTGTAAAGATATTTTAGATTTCATATTATATGAAATTAAAAATATTTAGTATATAATTAATTTAGTAGAATCACTGTAAATAAGGAAACATCTTGTTAGTGAAACAACTGGTATACCTTACTAGTGACTCCAAATGGTTTAATTTTTTTTGTAGAGGTTATAAGTGTTATGTGATATGCTCCCACCAAGTTTCACTATCCAATTAATTATGAAACATTACTATAACTGATAAAAAATCCTACTATTGAAACAATTGGTATGCCTCTGTGGTGACTCCAAATGGTTTAATATTTTATGCAGAGGTTGTAAGTGTCGTGTTATGCTCTCACTAAGTTTCAACATCTAATTCATTCCACAACATTACTACACTTGAGTAAACCTTATGCTATTATAATATTTGGTACACCTTTATGATAAATTCAAATAACCTAAAACTTGGTATAGATGTTGTAAGTGTCATATGCTATGACCTAATAAAACCTCAACATCTAATTCTTACCGCAATTGAAGAAACATTATCAATAAATATCCATGTCTTAAAAGTCCATGTAGACCAACAGAAATAGGCAAAACATATTTGTAACTTATCTGTGATAAGTATTATTTTTACAACATCATTCACAAAAGTTAATAAGCTTAAGAAAACAAGGCCAAAGACACGAACCAAAATAAAAACTTAAGTCAAAATATTTTTGGTTGATGCAAGATTTCCCTTCACCTTGGATGTTTATGCATCAATAAGATATTGTGGAACATATCATTTCTCAATTAAATAAGGAATATTGTGGCATTAGCTATAAAATACTTAACAGTCACCCATACGATTACATCAATGATGTTACCTTGATTTTTGATGAATCCTCTTCTTATGATGAAACAAGTTCTGTTCATAATTGATATGAAGACCTTGCATTCGAAAACCTATTTGATGGCACAATCATTTTCACCCTAAAACTAAAATATCTTGACCTTATTGATGAGTACCAACAAAATCAAATATCGCTTGATCACTTTCAAAATAAAGAGGCACTCACATAATTCATGGGGATTAGAGACAATATACCATTGGGAGACAATAGAAAGGGGTTTGAAATTAGTTTGAACACATTAACATATTCTAGGGAAAATGAAGAGTTCCTCAGTCTAAAATAATAAAAATAATAAAAAGTAAAAAAATTAAGTCCCTTAGTGAAAACCTCTCTGGGGCACTATGGGATAAAGAAAATAAAATTCAAGAATAAAATGAGTTTATTTGAGAAAACCTCTTTGAGGCAACAATAGATATAGAACTCAACCTTTCCCCCACACCAACACACTTAAAATATGGTTCCACTTTGATAATTGAGGAAATAATTAATGTAAACATTAGCATACAAGAAAACCCTAAAATCATTAAGTTGGCAGTTATCGTAAGTGATGAATAATGAAAAATAATTATCATCTTTTTGATAGAATGTGTAGATGTTTTCACTTGGTCATATGCAGACATTCCAGGATTATATCCATCACCTATGGTACATCACTTATTAGTTCATGAAGGTGCAAAACTAGTCAAACAAAAATTTATAAAAATGCATCCTAAGGTGGCATTATTTATCAAAGAGGAATTGTAGAAACAATTAGAGTTAGATTCATTAGGCCTATTGACTATTCAAAATGGATCTCTAATATCATCCCAATAATAAAGAATCCCATAGGAATCAGAGTGTGTAATGAATTTTTGGATATCAATAAGGCTTTCCCAAAGGATGATTTTACACTCCCTAACATCAAAACAATAGTAGATTCTACAATAAGACATGAGATGTTATCTCTAATGGATAATTTTTTAGGTTGTAATCAAATCAAAATTACACCTAAAGACCAATGCCAAACAACATTTATCAGACCCTAGGGTAATTTTTGATACCAAGTTATGCCATTTGGTCTAAATAACATAGGAATAACATATCAACAAGCTATGACTATCATTTTTCATGATGTACTCCATGACAATGTGAAAGACTATGTTGATGACATATTGGCTAAATTAAAAACTAGGGTAGATCATCCTACAATATTAGGTAAAATATTTGAAAGGCTAAGGGATTATAAAGTCTAATTAAATCCTGAGAAGTGTGTTTTTTAGGTCATATTAGGAAAACTCTTGGGTTTCATTGTATCAAGAAGAGGCATAGAGGTTGATTCAGTGAAAGTCAAAGTTATAACCTAAATTCCACCACCCACCAATCCTAAAAAACTTTGTAGTCTACAAATCAAGATACAAGCCATTAGAAGGTTCATCTCCCAAATTTTAAACAAATGTCACCCATTCACACATTTTCTCAAGAAAGATAACATTTTCCATTGGAATGAAAAATGTAAACATGCATTTAATAGCCTCAAACAATATCTATCTAATCCACCATTTTTGATGCCACCCACTCCATAGAAACCATTATCACTATATATATCATCTACACAGTGTGCCTTGGGGGCACTTATAGCATAACATGATGAAAAAGGAACCAAAATAGTAGCCTATTACCTAAGTAGAACTTTGGTGTCTTATGAGCTCAACTACTCCACAATAGAAAAAACATGTTTAGTTGTTGTATTTACTTCATAAAAGCTTTGACATTACATGATTAACAATCAAACCAAAATAATTGATAAAGTATATCTATTTAAGTACCTCTTATCAAAGTCATCTTTTACATGAAGGATGGATAAGTGGGTCATGTTGTTGAGTAATTTGACATTGAATACATAAATAAAAACTTTATCAAGGGATAAATTCTTATAGATCAACTAGCAGAAGCACACTTGATAGTTAAGTAGTTATTGACCATTAAATTTCTAGATGAATTTAATTTATTTCTTGATGAGTCAACAAAATGGAAATTTTAATTTGATGGTTCCTTCACCACACATGTATATCGAACATGCATCTTGATAATCAAACCACAAGGATATCTTTCCCAAAGGCATTTTAAATAATATTCCCTTGCAAAAATAACATTATAGAATATGAATCCCTCTTTTCTAGTCTAAAAATAAGTATTCAATGGAGCATAAAACATTTTTTAGTCTATGAAGCTTCATAGATCATAATTAAACAAGTCAATGATAAGTACCAAGTAAAGAATGAGAAGCATGTTCCCTATAAGAGAATGGATAACAATCTAAAATAATACATCAAGTGTATCTAATTTGAGTAGGTTCCTCATTCTAATAATAAAGTAGTAGATGCCATGAATACCATTGGTTCCCTTCTCAAAATGCATAAAGACATTAAAAAAAGTCAATTATTAATTAAACAATTGATGATTCTATCTTATGAAACCCATATGGATTGTGAATTTTTTGGTCCCAATTCCCCATGGTACCAAGACATTTATACATACCTTCATGAAAACATTATTCCCCCAAACCTTTCCCATAACAACAAGAAATCTTTTATCCAATGCACTTCCTATTTTATTCTCCTTGGTGATACGTTATATCTTATAGGTTATGACTAAACTTTTTTATGATGTATAAATTTAGAAGTGGCCAACTTAGCCACCAAGGAGGTCCATGATGTATTTTTTGGCGCATACACTAGTAGCATAGTCCTTACCAAGAAACCATTGAATAAAAGTTACTATTGGACCACAATGGATTCATATGCTTGTCAATATGTTAAAAAATGTGTGTCATGTTAGAAGAATAGTGATCTCATTCACACACCATTTCAAGATCTACATCCCATAATAACTTCATGCCCCTTTATACATGGGGGATTGATCTCCTTGATAAAATCAATCCCAATTCCTTTAATGGCTATAAACACATCATCACTACAAATGATTACTTCACCAATGGGTGGAAACAATCCCTCTCATATACATAAAAGGAAAAAAAAATTCAATCCTTCCACAATCATTTTTTATAATGGTAAGTCCTTTAAAAACAAGGACATCAAATACCTTTGCACTCACTTTCCTATCCACCATAGATGGTCTACCTCATATTAACCTCAAGGTAAGGGCCAAATAAAGGTGTCTAATAAAACATCCTTAAAATCTATAAATAGATCATTAATGATGTTGGTTGTGACTAACATTTACAAATTTAACTTGCCTTGTGGGCTTATGGAACAAACATCCACATACCCACAAGGGTAACCACATATTCACTTGTTTATGGTATTGAATCCATTTTGCCAATCAAGATTGAATTACCATCCTTGCATATTTCCTTACAAAACACAATTGATGATGAGGAATACTAAGTTGCAAGGTTGCACGAATTAAAGATTTTGGATAAGAAGTGCCTCAATGCATGTAATCATCTACCAGAATATTAAAATAGACTTCATCATAGTTATAACAAGAAGATCAAATCCAAAGAGTTTCAAATCCAATATCTTATCTTAAAAGATAATTAGAAAAATACCAATGTAGAACAAGAAAAGAAGGGAAAGTTTGAACCTTATTGGTTAGGTCCTTATTATCATTATTAAGTATGGATCAAGTGCCTATAGATTGGCCATCGAAGATGGAGAAGAACTTGATGAGCCCATGAACATCATGCATGCCAAGCACTTTTATGCTTAAAGGTTCTATTGATGCTATCCAAAAAAGTAAAAAATAAAAATAAAATAAAATAAATCAAAATTCACAAGAGAAAGAGAAATAATTGTAGACACCTAAAAAGTGTCTAACCCTTGGTCTTCCTCTCTCCCCTTGGTCCCTTGCCACTTCGACTATCCCTAACCTACCTAGGTCTTATTAATTAAAAATAATCATCTATTTTTAATTAAATAAGTCTATTTTCCCTCTCCTTGCCACCTCGCCACCCTAGGATACTCTCCTTGGATCCCCTTCATTCCCCACATGGCCATTTAATGCCTTAGACTCCCATTCCAATCTCTTCACTCGCCCATTTAACCCCCGTCGACCGTTTCACCCTAGCATTCATTTGACCCGGCCGTTGGGAAACGGATGAAAGGCTATTTTTAGCCTTTCTCTGGCCTTTCAGCCACCGACGTCGGTCAGCCTTCGGCTGACGTCGGCGATATTGCCAGCGTCGGCACCCTTTCATAACGGCTTCTTCACCGTTCTTTCTTCCTCTGGCTCCTCGTCGCTTCTCTTCACTTCTCTGCGTCTCTAGCTCTCGCATCCCGACTCTTGAATCTTTGGCATCAAACCCTTGTATCAGCAATCTCTCTACCAATCAATCTGACTCTCCCCCTCAAGTACACAGCAAGCTTCTGCAAGTGAACAATGGGGATTCTTCATCAGCAACAGGGCTTCAACAAGCGGCAACATCAACACCTTCTTCAGCAGGGCACAGGTATGTTGTACTCTGTTTGTTTTCTTTATGATTTCTAGTCATTTCTAAACTAGATTTAGCACTGCTTTCCCTCAGTTCCGACTGTCACCCAGACCCGAATTCCTATCTCCCTGATTGGCTTCCTTTATCTCTCTGTCCCTTTCTATCCATTTGACTCCCCTGTATCTCTACACAGACCTCCTGACTGCCTCAAACCCGCCCACAGACCATCCTTAAACAGACCACAGACCAGACCCTGCCCTGACCCGTCTGGAGGCCATTGCCCCGACTGACGCCGGTCATTACCCCCACCGACGTCGGCAGACTAACCGACGTCGGCAGACCCGACAACCGACGCCGATAGGACCACCGACGCCGGCGACTGCAACCAGGCCGACAGCTCCTTCCAGGTAAGCCTTTGCTTCCTTTTCTCTTTCAGTTTGTTATCATTTCAGTCTATTTTAGCATTCTGTCTTTTCATCAGTCATTTATCTCTTATCAAAACAGTGGGTTAACCTCCCTTAAGGAAGTTCTCATACTTCTGGGAACAAGCTTTTGCTTGGCAACCCACCGCCTATCTATCTAACATTTTCTTGTCCAAGCTTCCTTTTTTCTTGCAGGTGTCATTCCTCCACAGCCAAAGAGGAGTGCTCACAAGCGTCTGGATTTACGGTGCGCGATCTTTATCCAGGTACTTCCCAGCCTTGTCCATTATTTCTTTTAGTTTCTTCTTTCTCTTAAATCTAAAAAGTGAATTAGCGATAGAAACATTTCTGGCACGCTCGGTGGGACCAGCTAACCACTGGAATCGTGAAGTGAGGGGAGCTTGCTCCTTAGCACCAGGCCACGTACCAGACCCTAACACAGACTTTGAGCACCTAAAATAACACCTGAAACCATCTTTAGACCGCCTTCTTCTAGGACCCATTTTTCAGCCAATCTCCCCAAACATTCATCTAAGGCATAAGCCACAATTTCTAAGGTTAATTCCTAGGATTTATCGCTTAGGCTTGTCTGTCTCTCTCTGTTTTCCTCTTCTCATCTGTTTGTTTGAGTGAGTGAGGACGCTTTCTTCTTTGTTTTTCCAAGAACCTTTTGGTTCTCTGGAAAACACAGTCACCGACATCGGTTCTGCCACCGACGTCGGCTTCCCCTGTCACCGGCATCAGTTCTTCTACCGACGTCGGCTTCATCTATTACCGGCATCGGTTATCTGACCGACGTCGGCCACATTTCTTACCGACATCAGTTTTTAAACCGACGTCGGTCTCTGTCACTGTCCTTTTTTTTTAAAACCAGCAGCCTAAAATCTGTCCATTCTCTGTCAAAACTCCATTCTGGTTTTCTGAGACTGCAAGAACACAGTTTCTGGAACCAGGACTCTCTTCTTAACCACTTTAGCCAACAACCACTTCCATCTACCTCGTCCCTAACCAAGTCCTATCATGGAGTTCCACTCAGAGACTGAAAGAACTCCTACAGGACCGACCCCGACCCCGACCCCGACTCAAATTCCCATCATCCCTGAAGGGGACCGAGATTTCGAGAGATTCTTGGACCTCAATGCCGCAGCCCTCCAAAACTATCTCGCGAGAAACCCAACGCGAGACCTTTCGGGTGACATGGCGATGACATCCACACCATTCGCCACCCAACCCTTTATGACTCAGCCTTTCACCTCAACTATTAACCCAACCATGGCCAATACGCAAAGTTTGGCCTCCCCATCTATTTTTAAACCGACCTTCATTGGGGTTCCATTACCCCCTCAACTACCTGCAATTCAACCAAGTTTTACATCATATCAGAACTTGATTGTCTCGACCCCTCATACTCTTGCACCCATAAATGTAGGCGTGCCAACCTATCTTTCTACTAGTGCCACCATTCAACCACCTTTGGCGGTGCCCAGTCAGCTTATACTTTCGACCTTCATAATGCAACCACCTCTAGCCTCCACTTCCGCCCCTGTGACTAGTCATCCGTACATTGTACAACCGACTATGTCGCACGCCTCCTCTAGCCTCTTCCAAGTGCCTTACAACTTAGGGGGCGCTCAACCCGTTAATCCGTCAGCAGATCTTATCAAGATGCTGATGGATAAAATGTCCAGTCTCGAAGCTTCCATTTCCGGTTCAAGCAATACTTTGTCATATGAGCAAATTTGCAGTGAGCCCATCCATCCTTCCGTCCCTATTCGACCATACCCTAACCATTGGGAGCTTCCTAAATTCACTCGCTTTCAGAGTAAGGAAGACCCTCAACAACATCTACGGGCATTTAGACATGCCTGTTATCTTATTGCTCACGACGATGCGTTGCTTTTACGCACGTTCCCTATGTCGCTTTTTGGCCCAGCCCTTGACTGGTATAGTTCTCTTACCAGACACTCTATCTTTTCATTCATCCAACTCGCCCAACTATTTCTTGACCATTTCTCAATCAACATCACCAAACAAGTCTCAATCACAGACCTTTACTCCATCAGGCAATTTGACGACGAATCCATAGTCGATTTTGGCGCTCGTTGGAGAGGTCTGATCAACCAGCTCTCCTTCTCTTTGCCTCAACCCGAGCTCATCGAGCTCTTCTCTTGAGCATGTGCCAGACACATCTCTTCTACCTTGCGGATTCAGACATTTCGCACTTTTGACGAAGCTTTCATCATGGCTCGAAAGCTCGAACTCCGCGCCCTTGAAGAAGATAAGGTCAAATTGCGTCATACCAACGCAAAATCTACTGGCCATTCTTCTTCTAGACCTTCTTCTTCTGCCAATTTCGAATCTAAAGGAGTGGCCAATACTGTGGTCGTTAGATCACCATCATCGACAACAACTAATTACTCTCAACCTTCAACATCTCCAAGTATCACCAAACAATTCCAACAACGGTACATTCAGCATTCTTACACTCCACTTGGAGAACCATACACTTCCGTTTTGGAAAAACTACTCAAGCAGGGGGTCCTCAATCTCCCTCCAATCCGACCACCTCAATTTGACCCTTCAAAAGCCATCCCTACATGGTATAGGGAGGCCGACTTCTGTCCCTTTCATCGCGTCCAAGGCCATGACATTGACAACTGCCGAACTTTCAAAAACATCGTCCAAAACATGATCGACAAGGGGGATCTTATTTTAGATAACCCGAATGCCCCACCCGACCAACACATCGACATCTTCAAACACCCTTTTCCAAATCATCCGCCTACTCAAAACAACGTCCAGACTTCGACCAATGACCCTCAAGACCATGACATTCACACGATTAGCACTATCTTACCTCTTGTCCTTGACCAACCTCTTCCATTAAAGGATGAAGAACCTTCTTCTCCTATTAGCCCACCATCTACCTCTCTTGTATTGGAAGACGTTTTGACCACATCAACGCCATTAAGCCCACCTTCATCCGAAGACCCTACCTTGCCTACTCCTCAACTACAAGTAGAAGGCACGATCATCCACGCCCTCTGCCCACTTGAGGAGCCGTCCTCTCTTATTTCTTCTCCACCAAGAGAAGAACCAGTCTCTCCACCCATTTCAATCGAGGAAGACCCAGTCACGGTTTCCTCTTGCCCTTTGCGTGAGATTCCTACATCTCACTCACCTTTATCCACATCTAAACCCAAACCCATATCTAACCTCGCCTCACACAATGGTGGCCCTTGACCCAAACCAGCGAAAACCACTAGACCACATCGGAGGATTCCTCCCCCACCTTCGTCATTACCTTCAATCTTGGGCCCGCATCCGTCCACTTTAATAGGAGTGCTTCCCACTCCCATCCTTCACAGAGGCAATTTGCCTCCATTACTCCCTCATCCCATCAGACATATATCTCCTCCGAACCCTCAACCAACGTCACCAATCCTCACTACAATAAAACATCCCGACCCGTTAGCAGGTTCATATGCCTTCCTCTTACGGCACTTGTTGCAGTCCTCTCACCTCGATCTCCCGCCTCTTAGACCATATCACTCTCTCGGACCAAAACCACCTTGGTTCGACCACACTCGCATCTGTGCGTATCATCGCATGCCTGGACACGACACGGAGCATTGTCATGCCCTCAAGGTTGCCATTCGCCAATGTTTGGAGAATGACACCTCCCTTTTCAACCACGTCATCAATAAACCTTCCACACCACTCTGCCCATCACCTCTCGGATCAAGGCCATCTTGGTTCGACAACTCTAAGTTCTGCCACTATCATCACATTCCGAGACATGACACTGAGCGTTGTTGCGCTCTTAAAGTTGTCATTCGTCAACACCGAAAAAAGGACACCCTTCTCATCAAGGGTCCTCTTGACCACCTCTTCAACAAAACATCAACCCCGACTCATGCCTCTCCAACCTCATCACCTAAATCGGGATCTCCATGCCAGAATATGGTCCCTTTACCACTTTTGACCCCCTTATTCGACATTAACACCGTCCATCTGACCACTAAACCTCAACCGACCTTAACCAATCTTTCAAACATTCTCCCTACCCGCTGGGGGAACTCATCCTTCATCCAAACCTTGACCAACTCTTCAACCCAGTCTCTACCACATATCAATCACTCATCTCGACCAAGTGTCCATCGACCCAACCCCCGACCAATCATTCGACCAGTCTCAACCAAACTTCAACCAAATATCAATCAACCAGACCTCTCGACCAAACATTCAACCTTTTTCAACCAACCAACGACAATATCAACCAACTTCACATCCATCAATCAACACCTGACCAATCTGGAAAGAGGCAAATTGGGGCAAGTTTGCTCCTAATTGACTTGGACCTTATCATAACATACAAGCATGGCCCAGGATCTTCTTAGACCTTGAACCCCTTTTTGTGTTGCATCTTCGACCATTCTTCTGTTAGTCGAGTACTCGTCTACTTGACACGTAACTTGAGCTCGTCCCCTGAGCAATCCTCATCCTCTTAATCCTCATCCCTTTCAACCCTATTCCCCTTTAACAAGTCCTCTACAACCCTTTTATGATGCATGGATGCTTTGTCCTAATAAAAGGGGCGTCCTTGAACTTCTACAGTCTTGTCCGTGACTCAAATTCCTAACAAATCAAAAATCCCAAATCAAGATGTCAAAACATATCCATGGTCACATTATAGTCAAAATCAAAAAGACAGACTGATCCCTCAAAGGATAGCTGTACTATCATTGATGTATTACTAGACTGATCCCTTGAAGGACAGCTAGGCCAACTTCTCAAACATTATATCAAGCAAAAATATAGACCACTCCCTCGAAGGATGGCTATGACTAAATCTTGCTACAAACAACAACCTTTCTTAGAAGCTTCCCGCATTGATCAGCTTCGCAACCTGACCATACATCAAAAGACATCTCTATGTAGGCTTCCCGCATCGATCAGTCTGCGCCCAAAAAAAAAAAAAAAAAAAAACGAGTCACGGACTTGGCTTGTAGTTGTCTCAGGGTCTCCTATAAAAGGGGCAAGGTTATTCCTGCT
The DNA here is from genome assembly GCA_037957365.1 of Torreya grandis. Taxonomy (NCBI): domain Eukaryota; kingdom Viridiplantae; phylum Streptophyta; class Pinopsida; order Cupressales; family Taxaceae; genus Torreya; species Torreya grandis. Next base: position 5,699,818 of record JARHVA010000164.1, on the reverse strand, counting down.
CTTAAACTGGGTTACCCTATCCTCCTCCTATCACCTGCTCAGGGGACTTCGAGCTCACTTTAATGTCAAAGTGATTCGATTACCGTTCTAACACCACACTGGTCAACGACGTAATGCATGAACGGGGATTTGGTTCTAATACCCCCTATCTATGCTTCCTTTCTGGTCCTTGTCAATGAAAGAGCAATTTGCCTTTCACTTATCTTTTACTTTGGTCACATTAAACCAAACCAACTTCAAACATTTTTCGAACCAACCTCGACATTTTCAACATGACATCGGCCATCGCCTTGTCCATTTCACATAGTTTCTATGGACACCAATACACATGGAAACTACCGACCAGACCCAATTTATGTTAAGCATAAACCAATACTTGCTGAAGCATAAATAGACCTTCCATTCATTTTTAGCATGCATCCATCGCGACTATGGAAACTTGCTAGGGATGAAAGACTCTCGACCAATTCTACAGAATACACCATCTGTAGCATCCTTTTATCCTCATCTTGGCCTCATCATTTTGACACATGACCAAACTCATCATCAACCATTTTGACCCTCGCAGTCTGAACTACATTGGTCTGAGGCCCTATGACCAGGGCTATGTAGGCAGCACTCAGATACCACATCTTTTGAGGTTAGCTCGACCACCCCCGTTTGTTCGTCTCTATGATGGACAAACCTTCTCTTCTTTGACTCTTATCACGCCCAACTCCGTCAACTTTGACCAAGACCAATCATCGACTTTGACCAAGACCAATCAATCCCTCTGACCCTTCCTCCCTTTCAGGGAGAACTACATCGGCCTGAGGCCCCTACGACAGGGGCTATGTAGGCAGCACTCAGTTAACATGGGGTCTTCTAGGGTTAGCTCGGCCGCATCCTTTCGTCCATCCATCCTCTTGACCAATGACCATTGGAGATCATGCCTATCTCCTTCGACCTCGACCACTTCCAAGCCAATGTTGCCTTGGTTGTTTTTGCGTGTGTGCTACCTCACGGCTGGTTAGCAGAATTGTTCGCAGACTATTTTTAACCCTTCACAAGTATAGGATCGCGAGCCAGTTGATCCCTACTACTTGTGGCTTTTTCGTGTTTCTGGGAGCACTTCCTGAGCCCTGGATACCTGGGACACGATGACCATTTGGAGCTTCAACTTAGATTGAGTGACCCGATCAGCAGACGACTAAATGCTGGGGCCCGGTTACTTCAATTTTGGCACTCCTCGACCCTTGACCTGTGACACTTTTGACCCGACCATCTTGTGCAGTGGTATGCACGCAATAATGAATTTTGCAGTGTTTTCACTCACTTCTCTCTTTCTCATCCACCTTTTGTCAAATCAACACTCGATCTTCGGTTCCCTTCCCTCGACTCCTGCTTTGAGGGGGAATACCTCATCCTTGCTTCGGGGCAATCCATCCATCATCCTTCACCTGGGGCAACCACTCTCTGTTTTTGTCTTGCAGTTCATCTAGAACAACCAACAAGACAAAAAGGGGTAAATGTAGACACCTAAAAAGTGTCTAACCCTTGGTCTTCCTCTCTCCCCTTGGTCCCTTGCCACTTCGACTATCCCTAACCTACCTAGGTCTTATTAATTAAAAATAATCATCTATTTTTAATTAAATAAGTCTATTTTCCCTCTCCTTGCCACCTCGCCACCCTAGGATACTCTCCTTGGATCCCCTTCATTCCCCACATGGCCATTTAATGCCTTAGACTCCCATTCCAATCTCTTCACTCGCCCATTTAACCCCCGTCGACCGTTTCACCCTGGCATTCATTTGACCCGGCCGTTGGGAAACAGATGAAAGGCTATTTTTAGCCTTTCTCCGGCCTTTCAGCCGCCGACGTCGATCAGCCTTCGACCGACGTTAGCGATATTGCCGGCGTCGGCACCCTTTCATAACGGCTTCTTCACTGTTCTTTCTTCCTCTGGCTCCTCTTTGCTTCTCTTCACTTCTCTGCGTCTCTAGCTCTCGCATCCCGACTCTTGAATCTTTGGCATCAAACCCTTGTATCAGCAATATCTCTACCAATCAATCTGACTCTCCCCCTCAGGTACACAGCAAGCTTCTGCAAGTGAACAACGGGGATTCTTCATCAGCAACAGGGCTTCAACAAGCGGCAACATCAACACCTTCTTTAGCAGGGCACAGGTATGTTGTACTCTGTTTGTTTTCTTTATGATTTCTAGTCATTTCTAAACTAGATTTAGCACTGCTTTCCCTCAGTTCTGACTGTCACCCAGACCCAAATTCCTATCTCCCTGATTGGCTTCCTTTATCTCTCTGTCCCTTTCTGTCCATTTGACTCCCCTGTATCTCTACACAGACCTCCTGACTGCCTCAAACCCGCCCACAGACCATCCTTAAACAGACCACAGACCAAGCCCGGACCATCCACAGACCAGACCCTGCCCTGACCCGTCTGGAGGCCATTGCCCCGACTGACGCCGGTCATTACCCCCACCGATGTCGGCAGACTAACCGACGTCGGCAGACCCGACAACCGACGCCGGTAGGACCACCGACGCCGGTGACTGCAACCAAGCCGACAGCTCCTTCCAGGTAAGCCTTTGCTTCCTTTTCTCTTTCAGTTTGTTATCATTTCAGTCTATTTTAGCATTCTGTCTTTTCATCAGTCATTTATCTCTTATCAAAACAGTGGGTTGACCTCCCTTAAGGAAGTTCTCATACTTCTGGGAACAAGCTTTTGCTTGGCAACCCACCGCCTATCTATCTAACATTTTCTTGTCCAAGCTTCCTTTTTTCTTGCAGGTGTCATTCCTCCACAGCCAAAGAGGAGTGCTCACAAGCGTCTGGATTTACGGTGCGTGATCTTTATCCAGGTACTTCCCAGCCTTGTCCATTATTTCTTTTAGTTTCTTCTTTCTCTTAAATCTGAAAAGTGAATTAGCGATAGAAACAATAATATTTCGAAAGTAAAAACCATTCTAAATGGCACTTTGGGTAAGTACCATCGTAAAATCTAGTTTTGACACCATGTGTAGTAGCTATTATCTCTAAGTACCATTTTTAATTGGGGGCATCCTCATTTCATCTCATTCTCCGCCTCCATCCAAACCTAAGTCACCTTAATTGTCCATTTCTCTTAGACATCCCATGCTTGGCAATGTATCTATCCTTCATCCTATTTTAGCCTTGAAAATTACATGAAAGAGGTCATGCACCATGTTTTAGAAAAATACTAGTACACCTAAAATTTCATAAGGAACACATTACAACACACTAGTTCGATACAATTAATATAGGACATATGACTCATACTCAATGTAATCCTCAGAAATATATCCTTCATCCATCATACATTTCATGTCCCCATCCTTCCAATATTCCACTATCATCCTCATATTCCATTTCTAGGACTATAACATTTTCCCCCTTTATCCATAGTTTAGTGAGTAAGTATAAAATCAATCAAACTCTCCCCCCCCACCCCTGCAACCCGAAAAAAAAAGTAGAACCCCCCCACAAAAAAAATGGTGCAAATCCTAAAAAATCCTAAAATAGTATAAAATCCCAAAAAAATCTAAAAAAATATATGAAAACCATTGCATCTTGTCTTTCATCTAGCCCGAATCCTTATTCTAATATAAATAATATCATTTTAGTTTTATCAAGATACAAAGCTATCTATATTATCATTCATGAACCATAGGGGTTCACCTAGACAAAGAACATATCATAATTTGTTGTTAGTGTGTATGTTATTTGTTTGTTTCTTTTTTTTATTGTTTGTTTGCTTGTGTGTTTCATTTATTTTTTGTTGCATCTGTGTCATTCCAAAGACATATTACACAATGCCATCATGATTTTTATATATCATGGTGCATACTATCATATTATATAACAAAAATAAGGTTACTCCAAAATTTGAAAATCTGTGTAATATTAATAACAAAACCATTCATCATCATTTCACCCATAATTATTCCATCCCAATCCTAACTTATAAACATATTTCCATTAACAATCATTCATTAATGATAAATATATAAAATTAACATCCATAATTTACTATCCACTCCCACTACCCAATTGTAGATCACTTCATCCTTACACCTTACCCCTTTAGATTGTTAACACATTTTAATCACTCATTCATCTTGTCAATCTCTTTTAACCACCCATTCAACTTGTCAATCCCAATCAACCACCATCCTAGTGCCACGCCTCCATTTTTGCCAATCCTCAGACACACCCTCTTATTATTATCCCATTTAACTAATGATACTCCCATACCATCCCCCTTCCCATATTTATAGCCACCATTTACTCTATGACATTGTTTATCACTTACCTTACCATCACTTCTCTTCTTAATGCTTAATTGATCACTCCAACACCCATTCAACTTGTCAATCTCTTTTAACTACCCATTCAAATTGTTAATCCCAATCAACCACCATCCTGTGCCAGACCTCCCTTTCCAAAAATACTTAGACATACCTTCTTTTTCCTATCTCCTTTTACTACTACTACTCCCATATCATCCCTCTTGTCATCTCTATAGCCACCATATGATCCATGACATTTTTCATCACTTCCCTCACTATTTCTTCTCTTCTCATCGCTTAGTTGATCACTCTACCACTTATTAAACTTGGCAATCATAACCTATAACCATCCTCATAACTAGTTTCCTTTTTCTCAACCCTCATAAATAGTTTCCTTTTTCCCAACCCTCAAATATAACCACTTTTTCATTTTCATGTCCTCCTTCATTTACCCTATTTCCAATCCTTTACTTGATCACATCCCTATCTTCATCACTCTTACCTATCTTGATCTTCCCATCTTCTCTTAAATCTACTTCAAAATTATTTTAAGCACTTTCACCCTCTCCCAATGGCTCTTCTTCACACATACACAATGCTCATTCTTATGTGTCCCTCTAACATCCACATTTTCTCAACACTTTGTCACTTAAAAAATAATTCATCATACCATTCCCATAGATAATAGCTCATTCTCATTCCACCAATCAATTGATATTACCTTGCATATGTTTTCATCAGCCCTAATATTCCTTCTCCATCACCATCTTTGTAATCACTCACTGCCATATTTTTAACCTCATATTTTGCATTTTTATTTAATCTCACATAGATTCTGTTTCATTCAATTTATCCCACCTCCTTCATTTAAACTTGATTTCCTCTGTAAAGGATCCAATACCATCCTACACATCTAGTTTTATTCTTCCTCATTATCTTGATTACCTTACACCTCATTGGTTCATCCTTGTATCATGGCCCATCATCATTTTATTCTAGCCTTAACACCAACATGTTATCCATTAGTTAATATCTACATAGAAAATTTACCCATTAACAATAAAACTCATCAATTGTAAGTCTAAAATCACCAGCTTGTATTATTCTTCCATGCATCTCCATGCATGCTCACCTGCATACCACAATGACACACACCCTATGCTCTCTTGATTCAATGCATACAATTTAATTAGGTTGCTTCTTGGCATGCACCCTCCTCTATTTGCATCTTAATATTTTTTCCTTATTAGTTAATTCATATATGTTTTTGCATGGGGATCTCTTTTCCTCATTATCTTTTGCTCTAATCATCCTTTCCCACATCATAACCATGTATTTTTTATCATACCCTGACCTTTACCAAAGCACCATATGTTATACAACCCATAAGGGTTCCACCCCTTGTGCACTCCACCTGCCTTATTTTTCCACTTTGTTGAGAAAACAATGATATTTAGTCACTTAGCCAGCACCAAGGCCAATTTTTCTTTATCTACTGCCACTTTTCACCTCATACCATGTTGTGGGTTGTGTTTCTCTCAAAGACTCTAGTACCTTTTAGTATTTTAATCCATGCCCCCACATAATGTGCTCCCTCACATTTTTTACAATCATATTTTCCAATCAACTCACCTCATTTTGACATTAATGCACTCCATTACACTTTGTCTGCACTCATAACTATCCCTCAATTTATCAAGTAAGCCATTAAGATGTGAAAAAATCATGTTATTTAAAGTTATCTTACCATGTTCACATCCATAATTATCCCTCAATACATCATCATGACATCCAAGTGGGAGTCATATCATAACCTATCACACCTTTTCTATCTATCAACCTGCTTAATCACAACATCATCCTTTCATGCACTTAGTTAAATCCTTTATTTATGTTTGTGTATCAATCAAATCAAATCTTTTAGGTTTAGTAGGATATATCATCCTCCAATCTAACCCCTTCACATATATCATTTCTTGGGGCACATCAAATCTCATAGCTTTACCAATCCCACCCCCTCACATATATCATTATGTGGAGCAAATCTAAATCAAATCAATCAAAACCAATTAATGAATGCAAGTGTAGGTCTGATGAGTTAATCTCCCATCCATCCACATCTTCATATTCATCATAAAATTACTCATTACTCATCACATTCATCCCAACCCCTCTTTTTTTTCATGTAGTCTTGCCTCTCCATTTTAACCTACTCATTCCAAGCTCACCCCTTCTCATTTTGAGAGTCCACCCTAATTTTTCATCCTGCACACCCTCTCAAGGGGGCATCATTACTCCATTTCATATACTAACTATCACACCACTAGGGGCATCCCTATGCACATGTCTTTCTTGTTCTACACTTTTTTGAAAAGTTCTACTTCTTCTAGTTATGACACCCTTTCAAATAGAGGCAAAATATAGACACCTAAAATATACCACACTAAGTATCATTATTTTACCACTTTGGCCTATCACTAATAATACCACCAAAATTAGATAATTAATCCTCACATCATAACCTTATTCAATCCCACATTAATTAATACCATGAGTAATTATTTTAAATAATCATAATTATACCATTTAAATCCCACTAACATTATCCCATGTCTAATTAACTAATTAATCATTATTAATTAATTAATTAACTCTTAATCAAATCCTACACCAACTATTCATATAATAATTTAATAATCCACCTCAAATCCCACTATCTCATCCACCTCATCTTCCACCTCAAATCCTAGTTAATCCTCCATGATCTCAAGGTCCTCACCAACCTCCATTATCAAAATAAAATAATCGCACTCTCTCCTATTTTCCAAGATTCCCCATTATCTCCACCAAATCCTCCAAACTCTCCATTGACCTCCACTTTTGACAAAGTCTCCACTAGCCTCTACTTTTGACAATTTAATAATCCTCCTTCCAAAGTCTCCACCAACCTCCACTTTTGACAATTTCATATTCCTTCAAATATTTCAAAGTCTCCACCAACCTCCACTTTTGAAATTTTAATAATCCTCCATCCAAAGTCACCACCAACCTCCAATTTTGATAATTTAATAATCCTCCAAATCCTCTAAATCCTCTAAAGGATACACCAACCTCCACTTCTAACAGTTTAATAATCCACTTTAAATCCTACTAATTCATCCCCAAAAATATATAAATTTACCCCTCTCTACTTTATTTGGTATGATGAAGGCTATCCCAAATATTGGTGTTAGAGGAAAAAAAACTAAAGAAACCAAACCCTCATTAAGCCATCATCAAGTCATCAAATAAGCAATCAAGTATCCCTACCATTATGCTACTAGAATCCTTGCATAATTTCCATTGAGAAACAAACAATTAATCCATTCATGAGCACATCCAAGTAACAAAGGGATAATCTTCATAGGTAAGTTTAAGGTATGCATTTTATATTCTTTTCTAAACTTAATCAGAGGTTTTATGTGTTGATTTGAAGTAGGAAGCTATCATTCTTTTTTTTAGTTTTCTAGCATAGGCTTCAAATTTCCCCATATTACATATGGTATGAGAGTAATATCCTTATTGTGTATTATGTCAACCATATTCCCTATGACCAATCCTTTACCTCTTGGGTTAGGAATACTTGGGAGTCTTATGGCATTTAAGCTATCTAGTGTTTGAAATCTTACCAAATGTTTTTATGTTTTTTTCAGAGATTTGTAGTAAGTGCATGCACTCTTGAACAAGTCTAATTATTGGTTCATGCAAAATACCTTAATAGTGTTATCATGATATACCTTAGATTTTAAAGTTGTTGAGTATGCCATCCTCAAAATTTCCATGTGGGTTAAGATTTAGGCTACTTATTTTTATTTTTGGTATTTTTAGATAGATTTTCCATTTGTTAAGGTGTATGATTTATCACAACTCTGATAAGTTTATTTCACTCAACTCCACAAAAGGGCTTTTCATAAAACACTTGAAAGAATATTTGTATATTCAAGTGGGTTCCCACCGGTTCTCTCAAAAATTAATTTACATCAACCTTCCTAATACTTGATTCCATTGTCAAGCCCCTAACCATAAGATACACAATTGTCCTCTCAAGATTCATTTTAACCCTAAATTATCTTCTAAAACACCAATTGCATCTAAGAAAGAAGAGGGATAGATTATTTTTGGTATTAAAAAATCCACAATGACACCCAAAATCCCTAAGGTAGGAGGGACATTTCCCAATATCAAACTCTACAAATATGTTAATAAAGTTGAATATAGTGTCTCTTAGACTATCCCTATCCATGGAGTCAAACTCCACAAGTTCCATTACTCAAGGAGTTACCAAAATCCCTAAGGTAGGAGGGAAAATTCCCAATATCAAACTCTACAAATATGTTAATAAAGTTGAATATAGTGTCTCTTAGACTATCCCTATCCATGGAGTCAAACTCCACAAGTTCCATTACTCAAGGAATTATTTTGAGTGTTGGGACATCATCAATGACTCTTCGCCCTCTATGCACTTTTTATCCCACCTTATAGTGACAATGAATCACCGAGGAGAGAAAATGCAGGCAAAAAACTCCCCCATCTTGCTTGGTGATTTTTCTATATGCACCTAAATTTGTTCACTCTAATTATTTTATTAATTCCATTAATTTATCCTATAACCATAATTCTAGTCAATTAATTAAAATTCTATTTCCTATTAAACATTTCATACATCCTACTAACATTTATACATCCCCATGACCAATTAATCACCTCATTATCCTACTAACAATGCTAATTAACTACTAATCCTACTTCATTAACTAGCCACTAGCCCATTTACAAATTAAAAATTCATATTTATTCAATTACCACCCTATCCAACCTACCACCCTAGCCTTTCCTACATCCCTATGAGCCCTAAACCTCATTAAATCCCCATCTAATCTCTATTATCTGTTAATCTAACCTAGAAGCCTCTAATTTTAGATAATTCTCTCTAAAATCCTATAAATCTCAAACTAGATGCTTCTAGATAATTATAAATTCCCCTAAAACTCCCTCCACCAACCTATAAATGGCCATGCTTAGAACATGGCTAAGCTAATTAAAAATACCATAAGCCTTCCTTATATCCTCATACCAACCATCTAAAGCATCCACACACTTTTGCAATTCACTCAAGCATCCAAAGAAGCCATTAAATCCATTTTGAATCTATTATCAAGCAATCCACATACAAGTCAAATAACATTAGAATTAGTTGGAAAATCTTGGAGGGAAACTATTAGGAATAAGCTGATGGTAAGGATCCACTCCTAAATTTTTGATTGTTCCTATATTTCTCTCTTTTTGATATTATTGTGCTTTTAGGTTAAACTTACTATTTATAGTAGTTTTGATTTATAACTCAAAAATACAATCATACATTGGTGACCATGCTGGGAAACCCGCTTCAAATTGACCATTTTGCATGTTATATGTGTTGACATAGCCTACATGACTAGTTGGATGAAGAGAAAACTTTAGATTCTATCAAATTTTCACATCCAAGCAAAATACAATTTTGCTTTGTAAACTATGATATTGCATCAGTGGTATTGAAGATTGTAATTATGGTTTTGCACTAACTGTACCCTCTAACCACTAACGACTAATTTTTTTGGTAATTTTTTCACTCATTACAATATCTCATCTCAAAAAAGGCAACTTTTTTGATTATCTATGATTTTGTTTGCCAAAGTGTAGTTTTGAAGAAATATAGTGTTAGACTCAAAACTTAGTCTTATACACTTATTTTTTGATTTCTTTAGGTTTATACTAACTCCATTTGTCTTGAAGGGGTAGGTTTAAAAGATTTTATCCTTAACATTATTAGTTATTTTATAATAATCAAAACTACATATCTGCAGTTGTAATATTGAGTCTGAGTCATAGTTTTGCCTTCGTAAAAGGCAATTTTGACTTTAGTTGTAAAACCATTAACTCAAACTGCTAATTCTAGATTTTTGATAATTTTTTGTCTTTATTTGATTGTTCCCTGTTCATAAAAAGTGGGAGGTGTTGTCTAGATAAAAAATTAAACTTTTCTAAACACCCCTTTGACTACTTGGTGTAATACCACACATTTGTAGAAACGTTATTGACAACTAATTGTGGTTTTGTAAGTTGCAGTGTCAATTTTGCAGGATATAGATAACACTTGCTAATATTTTATTTACTAATGTTAGCCAGAAATATCTAGTCTATTATAGATAAATATTAGTTTCTAGTTTATAATTTTTCTATTTTATGTATATTTAACAAGGTTTTTAATTATTTATAATACTGCATTTTGCGAAGAAGCAGTTTTGTTTTCAATAGGTGAGTTTGCATATCAATAGGCAATTTTGACTTAGAGTGGTTAACTAGTTAAATATTATATTTTTAATGTCTTTCAGCCCCTAGAAATATTTTGAAAATCTATTTAAAACTTTAGAATCTTTCATACTCAGTAAATATTGTGTATATTATGTGAATAATTTAGAATTTATTATTTTTTTTTAATTTCAATATTGTATTTTGAAAAAAAATGATATTGATGTTCATAATTGGTTTTGAACATAAATAGTCAATTTTGAGATGAGTATGTCCAATAATGCATTTATCTAAATACAAATTTAGTTTTAGTCATTTTAAGCATATCATAGACATTCTATAAATATTTATAGTCACCTTGTAAATATTCCTATTTTGCTAGGTTTCATAGTGTTCTCTAAGCAACAAAACTGCATATTACAATCTATGATCTTAAATTTTACTTGTGATATTGCCTAAAAATCACTAGTTTTACATAACCATGCAGTTAGGGTTAGTTAATAAGCTTTCAAAATTGCATATTGATTAGCTGCATTATTTCCTAGTAGTTATAGTTTTGTGCTTTCTGGAATCGATTTTACATTAATTGATTATGTAACCATAATTTTATAAGTCTAGAGATGGTTTTGACTAATTTAAAACTAATAATCAATTTTTGTGTAGGACTACCTTATATAAACATAATATTTTCAAACTTTATCAATTACTTATGCTTTTTATCTTGCAAAAACCCATCGTCTCAATCTCTCTGAGTGCACACCTTAAGGGGTACATCAAGAAAGGGGTGGGCAGAACATTAGTGCTTCATAAGATTTTTGTCCCTTATTACCACTTATTACCAATCCAACCAGCTCATAAAACGATTCCCCTAAGATTTGCCTCCTTTTTTGCACACTTCTCCAGTCATTTTACAACTTTATTATCCCTTTTCCTAACCTAAAAACCTTTTTGATAATATACATGACTATGTCAGTTGTGTTGACCTTGTATTATTATTGACAAAACTTATTAAGGGTCTAGGTTGGCCCCTGGCTAACCTAGTAAGTTTTTGTCAATTATGATATTATTATGATCGGGTCAACCTTATCGGTTGAAACTTTTGGAAGGGTTTAAGGTTAGATATGCTTATATAAACACATCCATTTCACCATTATTAGAAAATAGGAAAGAGTTATTATTCATTTGCACTTTTTTACGATTTGCTCTTCTGCCATTCTACTTGAGGAGTCTTAGCTTAGGGTTTCTACTTGGATAAGAATTTAGTCTTGTGGAGAAGTCTTGGATGCTTTGGCCTTTCTTAGTGATCCTTACAAACCACAAAAATCTCTTGTGAAGTACCTTTGGCCAAGGGAGAGATTTAGTCTCGACGAGTACATATTTACGTAAGTATATCTAACTTTGCTCCTCTCTTTAGTAGATAGAAGTATCATAAGTAATGGATTTTGAATAATATCTCTCTCTCTATGCATTAGGGTTTTACCTATATATAAATTAATTAGGATTTTTTAATGCATGTTTACTTTTATGTTTTCTAACCCTCACTTTGTGCCATAAAATTTGGTGAACACTAGATTAGACTTTTAATTTACTTGTTATTAGTTTAGTGAATATGAAAACATAGGACCTAGTTAGGGTTATTGCATAGTTGTACTTTACTAGAGGCTTTGGAACCCTCCTTAGTGATATTATTATGGTAAGAGATCCCCTATTTAGGACTAATAGATCCATATTGGTCATGACCCTAATTATCTAATGTATCCCCAATCAGAAGTGTACTTAGGATCTATCTTCTCCAACCTAAGATTTATTTTTAGAATCTTTTGCATTTACCATTGCATACATTTTGGTGAATCTGACATGAATCTAACCCTTATAGGTTTTATTTCACACTTTTCATTTCTATCATTTATTATTTTTCTATATTTATGATACTAGGTTGGCCAGGTTAGTATAGTTATAACTTCTATGTTCAGGTTTAACACACAGTCACATCAAAATGACTCTATTCATTCTATGTAGGTCTCTATCAGATACAACTTATTGAATCGAAAAGGTTGACATAGTACTCTTCTTCAATTCCAAATAATAGAATATGCCTAATACATCAACTTAGTATCTCAAAAACATCTAAAATAACAAACTAAGTCATGTAGGCTGACTTAGTATTATAGTCAACTTCCAAATAACAAACCAAGTTGACCAGGTCAACTCAATCATCTTAAATAAGCTTTAGCAAACAGGTAATCACAAGACTAGGTTGACCTAGTTAACATAGTTGGTATAACTTGCAAGCAACATTCAAGGCACTTTAATAGAAAATTTTCAATCCTAATCATCTTCAAACCCATCAAGGTTCCTCTCTTTCTCTCTCTTTCAATTCAATACTTCATTACAATTCTATTTTGTACAAGTTTTTAGTCTTCAAAACTACAATCTTACAACAAACTAGGTCAACCTGATCGACCTAATTCTATAGTCTATCTTTTGTCTAAAAGACTAAGTTGACCTAGTTGACTTAGTTCTTTAGGACTCTTGCTTCCATAGTATAGTAGTGACCTTATAAAATTTATTATATAATTATTGCATATAATGTCCTCTGAACCAACTCTGTACCATGCTTAAATTGGGAATTAACAACTATTGCTAGTAAATAACTCACACTTTCATTTTTTAGTTGCTTGCATGTTTAGAGTAGCTCACATAGTCTAATTAGTTGGTTTTTTTAATGTAACATTTAGTTTCACTATTTTTCTCTTTTTTCACACACTACCAAATCACATAACTTCAAAAATATATTTAAACATTTGTCTACCCAAGGCCTACCTACTTGGATTTCATCACCAAGGGGGAAACTGACTTGGTTTTATGTCCAAGTATAAATACATGGTTAATAGTATATATTGGTAAAGCACCCAACACCCTTATTGTTGTGGGATTATGAAGTGAGGGGGTAGGCCCTAATACCAAGCCAATACCATTGCAAACATAAATCCCTTTCATCCTAAACTTCTTGAAACCATTCATAGATTACTTTCTAGTTCCCTATTTTCAGCCAACTTCCCTATCACACTTAAAATAACACTTTATAATAATCTAACAACATTCAAGATGACCACTTAGTTATCATTTACTTTTTAGTTGACTGCTTCCTCTCTACTCATTGTATGTTTTATTACAAAAACTTGTATTGACCAGTGTTGGTGAAATATTTTGTGTTATGTGCCCCAATTATATCATTCTCATTGATCCAATTATTTGTTTGTTTACTCTAATCTCTTATTTTAATTACATTGTAAAAAAATTTCCCTTTTTTTAGTACATTGTCATTATATTTGACACAATCTCTTATAGACTATCTTTTTTTCTTGATTGTAAAATTGAGTTGACCTAATTGACCCAATACTCATTTCTACCTATTAGGTTATAGTACTAAGTTGACTTGGTCAACCTTGTATCCTTATCAGACTATGTTTTTGCTAGTTTGTATTACTAAATCAACCTGGTCAACTTTGTACTCTTATTGTTTACCCTACTCTCCTATCTGAGTAACTTAGTTCTTTGTTTCTATTTTCTTAGCATTCTATTCATTTCCTCAAATCATTATGAAGTCCCCTATTAGAATCTTCTTGGATAACTTGAATCTATTTAGACACTATATGATATATTGATTTCTCCCTTTCTATACCTCCCAAGAGAACCCTCACTCTTAGAGCACCTCTTCCCCTCCTTCATTTGTGGAATGTAACATGGTTCAAATCACACCTCAATATGAATTAGGTGGATCTAATAGTTTTTGTACCTAGCAAGACAATTATCATCTTCAAACCTTTCAACATAATGTGGGAGAAATTGACACAAGTCTATCCAATAATCCCACTAGTAATCCACCTTCCAATAACCCTCCTCCTAATACCAATTTAGGGAGTTATCCTATAAACACCAACCTAAAAATTGATATGACTCAACTTCTTTCATAATTCATACATCAAATGAACATAATGCAAACTTTTAACACCTCTCAAATGATGCAATTACAACTTCATTTGTTCAATATGGTTAATCAACCTCCGGCTCCCAATCCTCAAGCCAATCCAAATTTTATTCCTCCACCTCTTAGAGATGCCTCAAGAAATGTTATTCCTCAACCTATTACAAATAAAAAATGATTCAAAATATCCAAAATGAGCATTTATCTCTTTTCATTATGTTTATTGATATTGGTAATATATCTCCAACTATCAAGTATGATGGGACTAAAGACCCTACATCCTTTATTAAAGCATTTGTAAATCTTTATAAAGAATGGATCCAAACTTATACTTTTGACACAACTAAACTTCTAGTTAAAGCCTTCACTGGTGATGTATTAGAATGGCACAACCAACTTATCCAACATTCCATTTGGCAACTTGAGAATTTAGTCAATCACTTAGTTAAAGAGTTTCAACATAATGATCTTCTTAAAAATTATCTTATCCATTTCATCAATGCTAAACAATCTCCCACTGAATCAGCTCAAGATTTTATCAAACAATGGAAATACCTTGCCATAAAGCCAAACATAACATGATTGATGATAATTTGTTTAAAATATTTATAATTGTTTTAACTCCTTCACTTCAATATAAAGTTCAAAATTTTTCTCCTCAAACACTTAACAAATCTCTTGACCAAGTTAAATGTCAAGAATTTATCATGAAATAATTTGAACCTAATACTAAATTCCTCAAGGGATCTTTTCAAACTTCTTATAATGCCATTAGTAGCAAACTCCTCAAACCAAATTAGGAGTTTCCAAAGCTGACACTCCCCCATCTTCTCAAATACCACTAATTGTGCAACAAATGAAATAATTATTACCACCCTCTAAACACTTTACTTATCTTAATAATCCTCCTAAATGGCATGACCCTAATCAATTTTATTGGTTCCATGCTAATATTGGTCATTCTCATGAAACTTGTCGAGGGCTTACTAGATTTTTTGTCTCCTACATGCTTGGTGATTCTTTCAATCATGAAGCTATGATCCAACTTCATCATGAAGAGTACAAAATCACTTCTCAAAAATGACAAGCTTCCAAAGCTTCTTATTCTAATAACCAAAAATATTTTTCCACATCTTACCCTCAACAAAATACCAAGTATGTTGGTGCTATTGATGCCAAAATAGCTAAGGTCAACTATCATCACAAGCTAGCTCATAAAGATCCTATCACAAAACCTAAGAAACCATATTTAGAATAAAAAATTCTCAAAGATAATACAACCACTCATTTAGATTCAAAATCCCATGAGGAACTACCTCCTCCTTCCAAACCCCCAACAACTTCCATTCCTTTAAAATCTACCTTGCCTTATAAACCTCACACTGATTTTTCTAAATCCCATTGGAATTTTCTTGAAGAACTTAACTCCATGCCTTGAAAGATTCTACTTATGGAGTTAGTTCATACTTACCCTTATCATCATAAGTTCCTCATGCAACGATTACAAGAAATTGAAGATCCATCTTCTATATATGAATAAACACCCTCTATTGAACCTCAACTTACCAATGTGCAAACTATTGAAACTATGTGTCATTCTTCCAAACCATCTATTAAATTTTTTAAAGAGGAAATGATTAATGATGAGATCATTTTTTGTGCTGATGATCCAACCCTATTCATTAAAATTTCCATTAATACTACTTATCTTCATAAATTTTTAGTTGATGAAGGGTTTGGTATTAATGTGACATCTTTGTGGATTATCCAATAACTTGGCTATAATAAGGTTCATCTCAATTAAACCTGACTCACTTGTTGTGGATTTGATAAAACTAATCAAAATCCACTTGGTTGTATTTTGATTCTTATAACAATCAAACATAAGACCATTCAAAATAAACTTATGGTCCTTGATTTGCCCTATCATATAACATACTCCTCGATCACCCTTGGACTCATATAATGAGGGCCATCACTTCTTTCGATAACCAATGCATCAAATTATTACATAATGGAAAATAGTATAAGCATGAAGCTAATCCCAACCCTTTGAGTATTCAAATTCCTAATCCAAAATATCAATATCGCATCCCTACCATTCCTACCATCAATAGTGCTCCCTTAACTAAGTTTATCAACATCAATCTAGACCTACAAGTCACTCTTTCTGATTCAAATGATGATGAACCTAATGACTTGCAACATACTTTCAACACTATTAATCTACCTCCCTATATCTTGGAGTGGATTCCTCCCTCTTTATTACCTCATGATCACACTATTCCTTTCATTGATGAGATCACTAATTTTTCCCCTCCATATAATGCTCAGGAACCTTCTTACCTAGAAGATGCCTTCACTTGTAATTACTATAGAGTGGTCAAATTAATCCAAGATCCTCTAATCATGTCTCCATGTAAGTTTAGTAACCTTGGAATTTCACCTTCTAAAACTCCCCCTGAATCTCAAGCATGTACCATTTCTCCAACCTATGATGATAAATACATTGTGACCTAATCTCAATCTCGAGACTTAGATGTTCAACATTATAAAAAAAAATTAGGTAAAATACATGCTTTTAAATGGGATGTTCACACCATTTCTATGGATTTTGAATTAGCTCTCAAAGGTCATGTGTCTCTTGTTAATTCTCCACTTCTTGATACTCCTTAGGTGGTAGATCAAATCCTACCTTCTGAGCCTCCAAAAATTCTTACATCTTTTCTACCACCCACAGATCCCATCACGACATCTAATTATTTCCCTATCAAATAAACTAACGATATACCAATCCCATATTATCAATCTACTCTTCCTATTCTTGATATTAAATTAGATATAAGGCCACATACATCTATCAAATACATTTTGAATATGATCACCATAATAATTAAATTCTTAATCTCAAAGCAAAAATTGAGTATTATGGTTTTCTTCCCACTTTGACTAGAAATGAAGCTATTTTTGAATTACTTCATGCCCAAGAACCTCAACTTCCTCATCAACATCACAAACTTGAGAATTTCAAAAATAAAGCCCCTTATTTCAACAACTTCATTGCTAGCATTGACCCTAAAGATAATATAATTTATTCTTTACTAAATGCACCATACCATTTCCAAGATGACAATGTTATTATTATTGAGGAAAATACTCACATTGAATATGGTACTCCATCATGCCCTCAACCAATTACAGTCTCTTGAAAACTCACACCTACTAAACTTGATAACTTTAGTTTATTTTTTGATAAAGATTATGAGATATTCACCTAGTCATACGAGGACATGCCTGGTATTGACCCTAGAATCATGGTACACAATATCATCACATATCCTGATGCCAAACCTATGCGTCAAAAGTAACAAAAATTTCCACTTGAATTTTCCTCCTTATGTCACAAAGAGATTATCAAAAAATTTGATGATAAATTTACCAAACTAGTGGACTATTTTTAATGGGTTTCTAACATAGTCCCTATTCAAAAAAAGGTCACCATGGTCATTCACATTTGCATTAATTTTCATAATCTTAATCTTTCTTGTCCCAAGGATTATTTCACTATACCTTCAATAGATGCCATTGTTGATTCCATAATTGATTATGAAATGATATTTATTATGGATGGCTTCTTGGGATATAATCAAATTCAATTGATCTCAAAGACCATCATAAGACCACTTTCATCATGAAATGGAGCACCTATTACTATGTCAAAATGCCCTTCGGACTCAAAAATGTCAAAGCTATTTATCAACGAGCAATGACTCATATATTTCATGATCTTATTCAAAAAATTGTAGAAACATATGTGGATAACCTCATTGCTAACTCTAAATGTTACAAAACTTATCTTTCTAATTTTTCCATCATCTTCGATCATCTTCTTAAATATAGAGTTAGACTAAATCCTTACAAATTGTCTTTGGTGTCACATCTAGAAAATGGTTAGGATTCTTAGTCTCTGTGACATTGATGTTGACCCTATCAATATTAATGCTATCATCAACATGCACATCCCTCAATACATTTCAGACATTCACACTTATCTTGTAAACTTGGGCCAATCAGATGATTCATCATTGAAATGGCTTACTGTATCCACTCCATCAATTATCTTATTAAGAAAGGTAATGCTCTAGAATGGATTCATCCTTGTCAAAAAGCATTTGATACTATGAAAAAATCATTACTTCACCCACCTATGATTTGTCCCCTTATAACGATCGACCTTTGATCCTATATACCTCTTCCACACCCATATTAGTTAGGGCAATGCTTGCCCAATAAAATGATACTGGAAGAGAATATGCCATCTAATACATTAGTCAAAGCCTCATTGATTATGAGAAATGTTACATAAAAGTTAAATGTGATTGCTTCATCATATATTTTGTATCTAAAAAACTTTGACATTATATGCTTTATCAAACCATTTATGTTATCATTCATTCTGATCCCCTTCGTCACTTATTCTCCAAATCCTTTCTTCTTAGAGACAAAATTGGCAAGTGGATGGTCCTTCTCATGGGATTTGATCTTTGAATTATTACTCAAAAAGTTGTCAAAGGACAAATCATCACTAATCAACTTGTTGTATCTCCTATGCTAACTACCAACCACCTTCAAGATAGTATTCCCAATGACAATATCCTCTATATTTAAGGTCTCAACCAAGCCATATCCCTTAAAGATTGCTTCCATAACTTAACTACTGATCTTGAAGCAAATAATCTTGATGAATCCACTATCCCCTCCAATACTACTAAACCAAATGTAGTTATCGAAGAACTTCTTGACATTAATGTCAATTTACATGAGGATACTTGGACCCTTAATTTTGATGGTGTTAAATGACTTCAAGGAGTTGGGGCAGGTTGTATTCTCATAATCCCTTTGGTAAAAATCATCACTTTAGCTTTTTGCTTAACATTTGACATCACTAACAACATGGCCAAGTACGAAGCTTTAACCTTATGCATGAGAGCTACTCTTGATTTATATATCCAATACCTCCATGCTTTAGGCAATTCCCAACTCATTTTCCACCAAGTAAATGGTTATTACCAATGCAAAAGTAAATATCTCATTTCTTATCATAAAATTGCAACTACTCTCACCAAAGATTTCATTTATTTTACCATTGAGCTTATCCCTTGTTATCATAATATTATTGATTCCCTCGCTTCTTCAGCATCTCTTTTTCATCCACATCAAGTTCTTATTGATCCCACTTTTATTATCCAAATAAAAAAATATTTTTCCTCTATTTAACCACATGATTCACTAATCTGCCACATTGAGGCTGTCACCATTCGACAAAGCCTATGGTACAAAGACATTATTCAATTTTTGAAACACCAAACTTCTCCTCCTAACCTATATTTTCATGAAAAGACTCACATTCACAAAAAAAATTTAAATATATATTTATATATAACATCTTATATTATCGTAATGTTGAAGGTACCTTGCTCTACTGTGTTATGAAAGATGAGGTTCCTCCTCTTATTGAACAAGCACATTGGGGAATTTGTGATGGCCACTATAGTGGAAATGTTACAGCCTAAAATTTCTTATGAATGGGATACTTTTAGCCCACTCTTGAAAAATATGCCATTGAATTTGCTAAAAAGTGTACTCCTTGCCAACTCCATGATGATTTCATTCATTCACCTCTCGAGCTTCATACTATCAAATATCCTTGGCCATTTTCCATGTGGGGATTAGATTTCATTGATAAATTACCTTGATCTCAATATGGGCATGTATTTATAATCAAAACCATATAATATTTCACCAAGTGGTTTGAGGCTATGTCCCTTGTTAATGTCATCGATACCACCATCTCCAAATTTATCCTTAATCAAATCATCTATCGCTTTGGTGTCCCTCACATTATCATTTTAGATAATGGTGGTAATTTTAAAAATAAATATGTCAAATAGCTCTGTGATAAAATTTAAAATCAATATCAAATTCTCCACACCCTATCATCCATAATGTAATGGCCAAGCTATGGCCACAAATAAAATTCTTAATAAAATTATCCAAAAAATAATTCATAATTGATGTAGGGGCATCCTATAAAGCCCCAAGTTTGATACATTTTTGTCTTTAGTTTGACTAATCAATGTCCTATAGGTATTTTTTGGCCCATTTATGAAGTCTAGGTAGTCATATAGTGCATAGAATTTTAATTACTCATTTTCCTGCCAAAACCTTCTTTGAGCAAATTTGAATTTGTAAGCTTGTATAAGGACTATTTTATGCATTAATGAAGATGAAAAAGATGTATCAAGATGTTTTGGATATTTTAGTATGTTCATACATGTCATTTTTCTAATTTTTTAGTATTGGAGGGGTCATAATGTGTAAATCAAGATAAAACATCATGTATAAAGTAACCTCTACGTATAAAGGTGGCAAGAAATAGTTATGCACATAAATAGGAGTCTTGGAGTTAGTTTAGGAGGTGATTATTGATATTACCATTTGAATAGTGGAATGGAAGATGTAATGAATTTTTTTTTAATGGAAATAAGAAGAATGTTTTCTGAATTACTCTACTGTATTGAATGTATGAGATATGCTTGCAGACCCTGTTGAGGTCTGGGATCATTTGTTGATTGTGTAGTTTCATTAATGCAAGAAAGGAATTGATATTTGTTTCCTAGTGTAATTGGAAGTTAGTGATTGTGTGTTTATGAATAAAAACTTGAAGATTTATATTAGAAGAAGAGAAACCCCTATTCTTGGATAAGCAAAACATAATCTTACCTATGAGTGTTTATCTGTTGTTACAAACTATGTTTTGTGTGGTATTGGATCAAATGTTGTTGGTTAATAATTATAAATGTTATCAAGATATTATTTAAGTTGTATTATAGATCATAATTTTTATGAAATGGTGTTTAGACCATCTAGTATTCAGACCTTTTTCCTAAATAAACCCCTGTTGTGAAGTAGGTTTTTTATATGCAAACTATATTATGATTGTTATGAGAGAAAGAACATTGAATTTGTATCAAAAAAGTGATTTAGGAATTAATTATATTTTATATTGGGATAAATTTAAATGTGGAATATATATACAATTCAATAACCACATTGGAAATAGTAGAAACTGTATGTTTTTCAAGGACATTATTGTGGTACATAGACTATGTGTATTGCATGGTGAAAGAAGGAATTGTCAACCAATTTATAAACACTTCATACATTCAATTAAGTGAAATTTTTATATTTTTAATATATTATTGGAGTTTTTATATTTTGGGATAATTTCCTTTGAGACTTTTAGACTAACATACTTGTAGAGTGGCCAAGATCCTATATTTTCTATGAAATATATTAAAAGGGTTGACAATGAGTTGAATTCTTGAAAGATATAACTAGAGGTTCAGGTTATAGGTGTTATAAATCATTGTGAAATATTTGTGTGAATCCTTTTAAATTTTTATAACCTTTATATTTATCAAGAACAAAAAGAGAGGTTTAATTTTGAGTCAAACCTGTGGACAGTAAAGACTGAGTCTACAAAATAACTATGTTTCATTGTTAACAAGCATCTTGTGCATGGAAAATGACCAAAAAAGAATGTGAGAAGGTGGATAGGGTCAATAAAAACCTAAAAAAATAATTATATTTGTTTTAAATTCAATCCATTTCAAAATATTGGATTTTTAAGGCTCTCGAGCTTGTAAACTGTCTAGGAAACCCTAGATTAGGGTTTAGTCCCAATCAAGAGATTCCACCATTAGTTTTTGATGAAAATTTGTGAAAAGATCCATTGTAAGGTTTTTGAAGATATTTAGGGGTTATTTTTGTGTGATTTTACTTTTTGGGTATGGATTTTTTGGACTATTTGTAAAACTAGACCATAATAGGCCTAGTAGGCCTAAACAAAGGCATAAAGAGGATTTAAAAAGTGGACCAAAGGTTGAACTAAGGTTTGATACTTGGTAAAGAGTTATAATGTATAAAAGGGTATATAAATCAGGAATTATATTTTCTTAATAACTCTGTACAGACCATACAAGTCAAGGAAAGCCCGTAAATAGGGCTACAAGGACAGAGACAAAGCAGGTAGAGTTGGGAAAAGGTATGAGTTGAAACATGAAAGTGTTTTTAAGTTAATGAGTGGATAGAGAGGCCTATTGATAACCTAATAAAAAATATCAAATATTTATAAACCATAGGTTGACAAGTGAAATAAAAGAATCTTGCATAGGGAAGTGAAGTAGCAAGCATTGTTTGAATAAGTGGAACAAGAAACCAGATTAAGAGTGATTGATTAGATACATAATCTACATAATTTTGGTATCAGAGCAAGGGAAATATTCTTGTTGGTTGTTAAAAATAATTTATAACATGTTTTTTAAAGTGAACTGTAGGACAAGTAACTAGGTGTAGTACTCCATGGAAAGAGCCAACAGAGATGAGGAAGATTTGGTTAGAGTAATGACCCAAATGATTACTCCATCAATGATGAGGATGGAGGATATAAAATATATTATACAAAGGAGATAAGAAAGAGAAGAAAGATAAGATAAATATCATGGTAAGGAATCACCTTTGTCAAGGATGAATGAGAGAGAGAATAGAGAGGTAACTCAAGAGAGACCACACGTGCATGCAGTAGATTAAGAGGGCATGGGACAACACCATGCAAGAGAGATCAAACCAGAGGATAGTATATTTAGGTCACAAAATGAGAAGATAATAAGGTCTAATGAGACAAGGACCAAGACATAAATTTCATGGGCAATGTTGGAATTTTGATAGAGATGGACACATGGTAGTAGAGTGTCCAAGGAATATGAATAGAAGTATGCAATAATAGAGAGAAGAGAATGAGGATATAAGACAAGAGAGGAGTTATTCATTACTCATGAGGAGAGTCTTATTACATCAAAAGAAAAACAAGGAACCAATCCAAAGAATAAGATTGTTCAAAAGTAGATGTAAGGCCCATGGTAAGGCATGCAATTTCATTATTTATGGTGGTAGTACTAACAATATTGCATCATTATAGATGGTGAAAAAGTTAAGGTTGAAGAGAATGCCAAATCCAAAACCATATAGAGTTGCATGGGTATACAAAGGACAATAAATTTTGGTAAGTAAACAAAGTTGGGTTGAGTTTCAGATAGGAAGATATCAAGATCAAGTTTTGCATGATGTTTCACCTATAGGTGTATGTCACTTGTTGCTTGGGAGACCATGGTAGTTTGATAAGCATGTCATCCATCACAGTCAAGCTAACACCTATACTATTAGGTAGGATGGATATTCATATACACTTATCCCATTGAAAGGTGAATAAGATAGGAGAGATGAGAGGATCATGATGATGTTGACAAGGCAATGTTGGAGTAGAACTATGGAGAGTTTGGGTTTGATTAAAGCACCCAAGGAAGAAAATAAGATGAATTATCTTGAGTTGGTTGATATGAGTGAAAAATGTAGGTTAGTAGCAAGAGGTTTTCAAATGAAAGAAGGCAAAGCACCTAAGAGAGTGCTCAAGCATGAGGATAGTCAAGACAAAGAGGTAAACCAATCATATGTGAAAGAGGATAGTAAAATAGAGTTTGATGTTGCAGCTAAATTGGAAAGTAAATGGCTAAGGATTGACACCAAGCAAGTGAAGAGGAAGTTAGAGGTTGAAATGTATGAGAAGAGAGCCCCTGAGAAAGCCATGAAGGTAAAATAAAGATATATATGCAACATAAAGTGATTGAGATGAATAAAGGAGTGATTGAATGCTTGAAGGAGAGACTTACAAAAGAAAATCATGATAATGAGTTGGGCCATGTATAATAGGCCTATGAGGAAAAATTGAGTGATCAAAGAGGTAAGATAGAGAAAGGGAACATACAATTATTTCATGAGTAGGATAAGAATGGTAGATATAATAGATATGAAAAACAACAAATCAAGAGGGAACACAAGCATGAGGTATGCAAAGACCAAGAAAAAGTTGTACATGAAGTGGAATAGATAGTACAATAAACATGGGCAAAGGAGGAGGATAGCATACTTGCAGTAGTTTTTAAGGATGGAAATAAGGATAATTTGGATCAGTTTGAAGAGGAGGAAGGATGGTATACACATACACAAGAAGAAGAAAATAGCATTTATGATTTTCTTAACATTATTATTTTGTGTGAAGGTATGTTGATTGAGAAGATGAAGCTGAAAAAGGCCTAAATGTGGGGCCCAACAGCATGTTCATCTTTATGAGAAGAAAGTGGATGAAAATAACTTCAATGAAAAGATACATTGCATTCCATCAACATTATATACCAAGTGCATCATTCCATACATGTGGCAAAAATTCCTCAGCTTAGTAGTATGATGCAGGGGCATCTTATAAGGACCCCAAGTTTGATCCATTTTTGTCTTTAGTTGGTCTAATCAAAGTCATATAGGTTCTATAGGTCTTTTGTGGCCCATTTATGGAGTCTATGTAGTCATATAGTGCATATAATTTGAATTACTCATATTTTTGCCAAAACCTTCTTTGAGCAAATTTGAATTTGTAAGCTTGTATAAGGACTATTTTATGCATTCATGAAGATGAAAAAGATGTATCAAGAGGTTTTAGATATTGTATTAGGTTCATAAATGTCATTTTTATAATGTCTTAGTCTTGGAGGGGTCATAATTTAGAAAACAAGACAAAACATCATGTATCAAGTAACCTCTACATAGAAAGGTGGCAAGAAACAATTATGCACATAAATAGGAGTCTTGGAGTTAGTTTAGGAGGTGATTCTCAATAGTCACATTAGAATAGTGGAATAGAATACTTAATGAATTTTTTTTGAATGGAAATAAGAATAATGTTTTGTGAAGTATTCTGTTGTATTGAATGCATGAGATATGCTTGCAGACCTTATTGAGGTCTGGGATCATTTGTTGATTGTGTGGTTTCATTAATGCAAGAAAGGAATTGATAGTTATTTCCAACTATAATTAGAAGTTATTTATTGTGTGTTTATGAATAAAACCTTGAAGATTTATAGTACAAGAAGATAAACCCCTATTCCTAGATAAATAAAACATAATCTTGCCTATGAGTGGTTGTCTGCTATTATAGACTGTGTTTTGTGTGGTATTGGATCAAATGTTGTTGGTTAATATTTATTAAAGTTATCAAGATATTATTGAAGGTGTTTTAGAGACCATATTTTTTATGAAATGGTGTTTAGACCATCTATTATTCAGACCTTTTTCTTGAACAAACCCCTATTATGGAGTAGGTTCTTTGTATGCAAACTGTATTATGATTGTTATGAGAGAAAGAACATTGAATTTGTATTGACAAAGTGACTGATTAACTAATGATATTTTATATTGGGATAAATTTCAAGGTGGAATATATATAAACTTCAATAACCATACTGGAATGAGTATAAATTCTATGTTTTTCAAGGGCCCTGTTAGTGGTACACAAACTATGTGTATTGCATGGTGAAAGAAGGAAATGTCAACTAGTTTAAAACACTTTAGACATTCAAGTAAGTGAATTTTTGATCTTTTGAAGATATTAGTGGAGTTTTTATATTTTGGGATAATGTCCTTTGAGACTTCTAGACTAACAAACCTGTAGAGTGGCCAGGATCCTCTGTTTTCTATGAAAGATATTAAAAGGGTTGATAGTGAGTTGAATTCTTGAAAGATCTGACTAGAGGTTTAGGTTCCAATTGTTCTAACTATGACATGTTTATGTGAAGAATTTTAAAGTTTTATAACCTTTATATTGATCAAGATTTAAAAAGAGAGGTTTAAACTTTAAGTCAGATCTGTGGACAGTAAAGACTGAGTCTACAAAATAATTGTGTTTCATTGTAAACAAGCATCTTGTGCATGGAAAATGACCAAAAAATAATGTGATAATGTGGATAGGGTCAATACATACCTAACACAAGAATTATATTTATTTTAAATTCAATCCATTTCAGAATATTGGATTTTTAAGGCTCTCGAGCTTGTAAACTATCTAGGAAACCCTAGATTAGGGTTTAGTCCAAATCAAGAGATTCCACCATTAGTTTTTGATGAAAATTTGTGAAAAGATCCATTGTAAGGTGTTTGATGATATTTAGGGTTTATTTTTGTGTGAGTGTACTTTTGGGTATTGGTTTTTGGGGCTATTTGTAAAACTAGACCATAATAGGCCTAGTGGGCCTAAATAAAGGCATAAAGAGGATTTAAAAAGTGGACCAAATGTTGAACTATGGGTTGATACTTGGTAAAGAGTTATAATGGAGAAAAGGGTATCTGAATCAGGAAGTAAATTGTCTTAATAACTTTATATAGACCATACAAGTCAAGGAAAGCCCATAAATAGGGCTATAAGGACTGAGACAAAGCAAGTAGAGTTGGGAAAAGGTATGAGTTGAAACATGAAAGTGTTTGTAAGTTGATGAGTGTATAGATAGGACTATTAATAACCTAATAAACAAGATCAAAGATTTATAAACCATAGGTTGACAAGTGAAACAAAAGAATCTTGCATAGGGAAGTGAACTAGCAAGCATCATTTGAGGAAGAATCTTGGATACATACTCTACATTAGTAACACTTGCATGGATTGTAACCTTCATCTATATCCAATTATTTGGGCCTATCACACTAGCATACGTACTTCCACTAGAGCAATGTCGCTCTCTAGTCTATGGTTTTGAGTTAGTCCTTCCATTAGAAATTGAGTTTCCTTCTCTCAATATATCTCTTCATGGTGTCATAACCAATGAATAATTACATGAATCTCACTTTTATGCTTGTGATATTGTTGATGAACACCATCTTTTTTCTTTACAACACAATTACCAATACAAGGCCCGTATTGCCAAATAACATAACAAACAAGTTAAATTTTGTATATTTAACATTGGTGATCTTGTCCTTAAATTAGACTACACTCATGAAAAATAAGGTAGATATGCCCAAAAATGGTGGGACCCATATTTATTTAAATATATTCTTGGTCCAAGTACCTATCGCCTTCAAACCAATGAAGGTCATATTTTCAAAGAGCCCACCAACATGCAATTCCTCAAGAAATATTTTGCCTAATCCTTCCCTTATTTTATAGGTCTAACACTTTTTACATGTTAATTACATGGGTATCATTATTTGAAATAGTTATCTCTTCTCATAAACATTAGTCCTTCCTTTTGGTCTTTTGTTTTCCCCTTTCTCATGAGTTGTATTGTAAAACTACAGACATGACCTGACCTTCCTCATAAATACCATATCTTTCTTATCCCACTTATTTTTACAATACTTTTTGTCACCCTTGTGGTTTTATATTTTATGATTTTTAATGTAAGACCATGGATAGGACCTGACCTTCCTCACAAAATCACCATCTTTTCATTCCTTATCTAGAATGTGTTTTGTAATGGTTATGAGTTCTTGATATTTGTTCTCATCTTTAGATTTTGCTTTTTTTGATAGATAAAATTTGCATAACAATATATGTTATCATGTTTTCCTCCATTTCCCTCATTCTTATGATAAAGAATCACACTTTACTGTCATTGTATCCTTCTTTCACCCTTTGTCACATTTTTTGCGATTTGAAGTAATTCAAATTATTTTATGTTTCATTCCTCTTACTTTCCTTTACTTTCACTCCACATTGGATAAAACAAGGTCAAATTCAAGATAGCACCTTTATTTACCTAACTTTATGAGACTCGTAGACACCATGCTCTTTGAGTTCTCTCCCTTAGCAACTAAGTCCCAAGTATTCAAATGAAAGACATCTTTAGCACCCATGTTTGGTTTTCCAAATCTGTATGGAGAAGGAATAGAAAAATCCATCAATAAATTTAAAATTGAAATCATTTGAAACAAAAGGAAATGATATATAAAAGGAAACATACAAATCTTACAATTCAAAATCACACTAAAAGATGTGATTATAAGCACATCTCTTATCTCTAATTGAAGCTCAAAATCCATAGTTAGCCTCCAATAGAACCAAGGTCCATTGGGGTGCGTTAGGCCATTAGATTGGAATAAGAGAATTAAACAAACTCTATGGTTCCACCTACTTTCTCACATAAGTACCCAATCTTCACAATAGACTGATGACTCTGTAAGGGGTCCTGAGGAACAGGGAACACATTATGGAAAGGTAGGTCGATTATACTTTTTCATGCATATATCCTTTATGGGATGATATACATACTTCATTTATTTACCTAAGACTTGTGTGGCTAACAAACATTCTTCAGAGTCTTTAAGGTGAAAGCCCTCTTTTTTTTACAAACCGAATTTGAGTGTCTTGACTTCGATAAAGAGTTCCTCTACCTTAGTTTTTCTTTCATTCTCCCCTCCACCTATTTCATTTCCCCCCTTGATAGGCATGTGTGATTTTAAATTTATTTTCCCTTCTTCTCTACTTCCTTCTTCTTCACATATTAAAAACATGCTAGCATTACTTTATTTTGGTTTTATCTATCCTTCAAACAAAATAATATGCTTAAGCAACTATGGATTATCTTTTTTATACCATGGCTCTACATAATTTGCTTATTTTTTACCATTTGTCATTATTTTACCACCCTTTTTTAGTATGTTTGAGTCCATTTCTACTTTCATGTACTTTTCCCATTATTGTGTGAGGTTTGTTTGTTACTTCTCACTCACCAATGTTATTTTCCCTTTTATTCACCTTTTTCCATTGATGATTGAGTAAGGCTTGTTACTGCTCACTCATCAATATTATTTTACCATTTTGCTTTCCCATCTTTATTTAAGTATTGTTAATACTTTTATATTGATGTTTGATTACCATCCTTTTTGACATATATCCTTGGTTTGACTTGGTGAATTTACCTTTCTTACTTAAGGTTTACTTATTTGAGTTTCTCAGTCTTTAGTAGCCTTAGCTTTTTGGTTACCTAATTTACTCTAAAAATTTAACTTGGTAATTTGGTCTAACATAGCACTTGTCACCACAACTTGATAAATCTCTAAGTACATCATGTCCACATCTCTACACCCTCCACAATCAAAACTATAAACACAATAGACAACCATCTAAAAATGAAGGTATGTCAAGGTACACATTACATTTAATTTTTTAGTTATTTCCATTTCAGTCATTTAATTTTAGTTATTTTTGCCTTAAAATATTATAACTTTTTTTAGCCTCAACGTTGTGTGTTACTATGTTCTTTCTCGAAGCATCATCCCATGTTTCACTTGAGTGACACATGATGAGCTTCAAGTGGGGAATATATATACACATAATATTTTCAAGCTTTATCAATTACTAATGATTTATATCTTGTAGGAATCCATTGATTCTTAATCTCTCTAAGTGCATACCTTAAGGGGTGCATTGGGAAAGGGGTAGGCATACCATTGATGCTTCACAAGATTGTTGTCCCTTATTTCCACTTATTACCAATCCAACTATCTCATAAAACCATTCCTTTAAGTTTTGCCTCCTCTTTTTCACTCTTCTAGTCATTTTCCACCTTTATTATCCCTTTTCCTAACGTAAAACACTTTTTGACAATTTACATAACTATGCCGATTGTGTCAAACTTGTAATCTTATTGATAAAACTTATTAAGGGTCTAGGTTGGCCCCTGACTGACCTAGTCTATGACCTAGTAAGTTTTTTTCATTTATGATGCTAGGTCGATTGGGTCTTTTATAAGATTTCAGGGCTATATCTGCCTATATAAACACATAATTTCACCATTCTTAAAAAATAAGCAAGAGTTATTATTTATTTGCATTTCTTTACAATCTGCTCTTCCACCATTCTACTTGAGGAGTCTTAGCATAGGGTTTCTACTTAGAGAATAATCTAGTCTTGTGGAGAAGTCTTGGATGATTTGGCCTTTCTTAGCGATCTTTAAAAACCACAACAACCTCTTACAAAGCACTTTGTCCAAGGGAGACATTGAGTTTCGATGGGTTTGTCTTCCAGGTAAGTATCTCTAACTTTTCTCCTCTCTTTAGTAGATACAAGTAGCATAAGTAATGGATTTTGAATAATATTCTCTCTCTATGCATTAGGGTTTTACCTATACATATCTTAATCAGGATTCTCTTATGTATGTTGACTAACCCCCACATTATGCCATAAGCTTTGGCGAGAACTAGATTAGACTTTTACTTTACTTGTTATTAGTCTAGTGAATATGAAAACATAGGACCTAATTAGGGTTATTACACAGTTTTACTTGACTGGAGGCTTTGGAACCCTCCCTAGTGATATTATTATGGTAAGAGATCTCATAATTTAATGTATCCCCAATCGAAAGTGTAAGTAGGATCTATCTTCTCCAAGCCAAGATTGATTTTTAGAATTTTTTACATTTCCCATTGCATACACACCTTAACAAGAGGAACTATATCAATTTACTAACTTGTGTTTTTGGACAATTAGTGCTTAGTCTAAGAATTTTTATCTTGAACTTGTATATATCTTTGTGTGTTTGCATATTTACTTAATTCTCTCACATAGATAATTAATTAGATAAATAAACCTTTTGTTTTCATACTTATCAATCCATTTTCATTTATAGGAGTGTACATGATGTGGAATTCATCCCATGAACTTGCCTAGTCACTAGGGGTTGGTCACGTGAATTTCATCATCGTGTATTCAACCAAACTCCATGTTCTGGAAAAGTATAAATATTAGGGATAGTTTTTATTAGACTAAGTGATTGACCCCATATAGGTCATCCATTAAGGGGAAGATTTAATTCTCTAAACTAGGAATTAGACAATACCCTATACATATTTGGGCCCCATTTACCTTCATATATCTCAAGGATACCCTAGACACCTTTGTGTATACCTAGTTTAGGACCTATCAGATGTAATAGGTGACTTGCTACTAGAATTAATATCAACTTCTAAGTGACTGTCAAGTGAAAATGGGGTTGAGAGGGTTTGGTAGATTTCATAATGGGTCGTCAACCTACAACCTCACCTGTGAAGCCATTAGATGGTACAATCATTGGGTTACACACCCTTTTAATTAAATAATAATAGGGCTTGTGATTGGGTGTGACTATGTGTGTGTTATGCTAAAGCCTGTATTATTTGTGAACTGAGCCAACCTATCCCTTTGTTACCAAAAATACATATTGAACCTTTTAGGACACATCCCATCTTAAGACCAAACTAAATTATTTTATCTTCATATCACCATCCACACCTTTGAATATTAGATTTTGTCTTGAAACCAAAAACTATAGTGGTCACCCATCACTCTTAATAATCACTCTTAGTATTAGTCATCAACCTCATCCTTGGTTAAGCATTATCATACTCTATAACCTTGTTAGGTTTTTGTCTAACATCCTATCTCTCATCATCTTGCCTATTCATATCTATCACCCATCTAATTGTCATCCTACTAGTGTGAAGAGGTATTTAGTCATCTCATCCCTTGGTCTCCTTGCTATATTAAACCTTTATAGGGTTTTTATCTTGGTAATATTTGGTTAATCTAGTATTAAATCTCCAAATCCAAATCTAAACCACATCCGTATCACATTTCTTGATCACTTTAGTCTAGGATCTAAGACAAAATTAGTATCCAAAGTTTCTTTCTCTCTCACCCTATATCAAAACAACACCTAATCACTACTCTCACATCACCTTCACCATACACCATGCATATTATAACCCATGCCCAAATCCTAAGGATGGGACAAGGATCAAACCAATAAAATGACATCCTTGGGACTCTAGGTGAGTGAAATTGGGATAATGAAGAAACACATAGCAACATGCACACTCCTAGAGAAGAAGACCAATTTATAAGTGACTTAATTAATAGTGATGAGGTTAGGGCACAATTTTACCAATACATTTATGATAACCATGATCAAATTCTCTCCTAAGTCATTGGAATGGGGGGTACACTCCCCCTATATTTGATCCAAGACTCTTACAACACCTCATCTACCCATCATCTATACCTAATACTCCACCTCATCAAGACAACACTAACTAATAATAAGAGGAAGATAACCTTGTAGACCATGAACAAGATTTGGAAAAAGAACAAGAACCCCCACATAATAAATGTATTGAGGTTGAAAGGATGAGATCCACCTTGGAAGATCACTTAGACTAGTTGACTCAAAAAATTAATTCACCTGCCTCCCAATTTTGTTCCCAAAACTAAATACCCTCTTTATCAAGACAAAATGATAGAAATACCAATCTCAATTCATCAAGACCAAGAAAAATCCAAATTCCAACCTCTAATCACTTAACGGACCCCTCATTCACCCAAGATTAGAAGATAATGAAAGAGACTCTTCAACAGATTGACCCTTACACACAAGTGATGAGATATAAGTATGAGGACTTTTGTACATCTCTATTGGATATGATCATCTTACAAGTATCCTTCCCAACACACTTTAACATTCCAAAATTTGATAAATATAAAGGAAAATGGGACCTATGTGACCATGTTCAAGAATTCTATGTGGCATGCCTTGAAGTCACATATGATGATGCTTACGTATTTAGACTTTTCCCCAAAAACCTCACAATACATGCATTAGAATGGTCCATGCATCTACTTAAAGGGTCCATCTCTAGTTTTGGAGAGCTAACATATAAATTTTTGCAACACTTATCCTTTAACATAGAACATGACATCTCCTTTATAGATATTTACAAAACTAATCATAGACATGGGGAAATCTTAGTGTCATTCCTACAATAATGGAGAAGCCTTACTTGTTGATTCTGATACATAGTCCCTGAAAAGGAGCTCACCAAAATATTTATTGCCAATCTTAATGCTGAATTAAAATACCAATTAAAACTAAAGTGTGCCAAATATTTCTATGAAATTATAAAAAAGGGTATTCAAATTTAAAAGGCACTCATTGAGAAGGGCACAATTAAATTATATACTCAAAATGAACATTGATAGAACTAGGATAATAATTTTTTGAGTAAACCCAAGGTCTTCAACAAGAATAAAAATGTAGTAGGAGATGGTGTCATGGATTCAAAACATGTACAAATAGTGATGAAATATCCCCCTGCTACTAAAAATTAGAATATTTTCACTATAAGAGTACCAAGGGGAAAACCAAAGCCTAGAATGGGAAAGTGACATATAACTAGTTTTGGTGTACCCATAAAAAAGGTCCTACAATAACTAATTACTGCTAATATGATCATTCTCCCTAAAATATGACCATTAGATGATAACAAGCCATGACTAGACTAGTATTGAGAAGATGAATTTTACCAATATATAGATTCAAGGGACATGATACCAAGAAATGTATGCAATTACGACACTTCATCCAAGATTTAATAGAACAAGGAGATATATAAGTTGAATGGGAGAGCCCAACAAGTCAATCAAAGAATTATCAGTTGGGTATATATCAGGACCCATTACCTAAACATGATCAGAGGTAGAAGAAACCACCAAAAGATCAGGGTCAAGCCTCCACTTCCAATACAATTGATTATCACTCCATCCCATACCATTACATTAATAACATCAAACGTTTGGGGCCCAAAGAGCCCACACATCCACCATCCACCATTCTCAAAATCAATAGGAAAATAATTGATTATGTAGTTACTACATGACATGGAAATATTACCATTCCTGAAGCACCTCCAAAAGACCCATCCATCTCCTCATCTCAGAAAGTCACTATCCCTAAAAAAGTCTTGAGTTCTTTTGATAAACCATATGATATCATTCAACAACTTGAGAAGAATCCTGCCCAAATCTATCTTATGTATCTTCTCAATACATCATCTGTACATTAGGAGATACTCAATCAAGTCTTAAATTAACTAAAAGTCCCCAGGGATATTGGCACAAGTTAATTTCAATATTTAATGGGTCATTTATCCACTTACCAAAAGTTACCTTCAGTGCCCAAGATATGCCACCTATAGGCCCTCACCATAACTATCCACTATTCATTGAGATTTCCATTACCAATCACAAGATCCCATATATACTTATATATGGAGGATCAACGCTAAATTTATGCAATCTTGAATTTCTTAAGAAGTTGGGGTACTCTAAATCTTCATTAGGGTCTACTTTTATAATGATAAAAGCATATGATGGTAATGAGAGGCCATCTACAAGCATAATTTAACTTCCCATAGCTATGGGACTCATAGTCCACCAAACCCTAATTCATGTAGTGGATGTTGATCTCCCATATAATATAATTTTAGGATGCTCTTAGATTCATGAGATTAGAGCAGTGCCCTCTATCCTCCACCAATGTCTAAAGTTCCCACATTCTAGAATGGAGGTCATAATCCCAAGGGAAATTGAACACTTTCATAGATTCCAAATGGATCAATCAAATCCTACTTGTTATTTCCTTAGCACCCATATTTCCCCTTATGATACAAATGCTAAGAAATATATCTACCCTGATGATTTATCATCCACTTCATCTAAATCCATAGACATCACTCATCTAAAAATAACTTCCAAGGGTTGTGTGGATTATGAATATAAAACTCTCCATGTCAAAAATCTATCATTATCCCCATGTAGTTGTGGGTCCCCTACTATGAGGCAAGATAAACCCATTACCTATTAGTTTGGATCTATGGCCTTCACCAGTACATGTATGATATCAGATGAATATTTTAAAGACCCTGATGATTTGTGGATTATTCCTGAAGACAAGGCCATAGGATTTCATAAGCAAAAGTACCCCCATCTTTATAATATGCTTTGAAATATGAATTATAAGGGCAAAGGACTAGGTAGATAAGAAAAAGGTAGGATAAAACCTATCAGGGTTCAAGAACATCAAAAACATCTTGGCATAGGGTACAAACCACTAGACATTAACTTAAACACTATCGTTATGGATAATTATTCAATTCTTTAAGAGTCTACTTCTAAGGAAGAAGTTGAGATAGGTTCAGTCTATAGTTTCTATGAAGACTTGGATTCCATAAATCTCTTCTCTAACATGGCCATTTCCACCATTAACATCTCTCTCCTCTAGCCCACACTCATAGACTAGGATGAAAATAATGAACCATATTTTGATGTCTTCCAGAATGATGAAGCCATCATTGAATATCTAGGAGCTAGAGATTTTATGCGATCAGGAGACCACAAGAAAGGATTCTATATTAATCTAAAGCAATCCACATATTTTGGAGAGCAACAATAGTCACTAAATCAAATAACAGGAGAAGAATATGAAGATAATTATCCCTCTCCAAATATGGAATAAATCTAACCCACTCTTGACGAAGAAGAGTCTTATTTAGAATTAGATGTAGAGCTCCTAGAATAATTTAAGACAAGAATTGATACCACCACCAACATATCTACAGGACTATTCACCTTCTCTTATTGAATAAGTCATAGAATTAAACATTGGGATAGACAAAAATCTTTAAAATTTCAAACTGGGGGAAATTCTCACATCTGAAGAGTAACAAATCCTCATTGAGATTCTCAATGAATATATAGATGTATTTGCATGGGGCTATTATGACATGCCTAGATTGGATGCTACCTTGGTGGTACATCATTTAGTAGTTCATCCAAATGCAAAACTAGTTAAATAGAAACTCTGCAAAATGGACCCTGAGGTAGCCCTATTGGTTAAAGACGAGCTATAATGGGTTTATTCAACCAATTGACTACTCTGAGTGGATATCTAATATTATACCCATGGCCAAACCGTATGGAGGAAT
Organism: Torreya grandis; assembly: GCA_037957365.1. Lineage (NCBI taxonomy): Eukaryota > Viridiplantae > Streptophyta > Pinopsida > Cupressales > Taxaceae > Torreya > Torreya grandis. The sequence continues at coordinate 5,663,459 of JARHVA010000164.1, read as the reverse complement.
TATAGTCTATACCGACTTCTTGGGCATAAACAAGGTGTGTCCTAAATATGACTTTCATCTTCCCAATATCGACATGATCATGGGTTCTACCATAGGGTATGAGATTCGTTTCCTCATGGACAATTTTTATGGCTATTATTAAATTAAAATTACTCCTAAATAACAACATAAAACTACCTTTATCACTCCATGGGGTATTTTTGCTACCAAGTAATGCCTTTTGGTCTAAAAAATGTGAAAGCCACTTACCAAAGGGCCATGATAGTTACATTTCATGATATTATGCATGATATTGTAGAAAATTATGTGGATCACATATTAGGGAATTCTAATCTCTGATTATAACATCTAATGGTCCAATGAATAATTTTAGATAGAATCAAGGAATACAAGGTTAGGCTAAACCCTAAGAAATGTGTATTCGAAGTCACCTTAGGAAAACTCTTGGGGTTCATAGTCTCTAGGTAAGGTATTGAATCAGATCTTGCTAAAGTGAAAGTTATTATTGAAATTCCCCATCCTAAGAACCTAAATAAATTAAGAAGCCTTTAAGGGAAACTACATGCCATTTATCAGTTTATATCATAACTGGCAAATAAATGGCATCCCTTCACCCATATCTTAAAGAAGGGAGCTCACTTTGACTATAAATCATAATGTCAAAAGGCTTTTGATAATTTGAAACAATATTTATAAGCCTCCAGTCTTATCACTACCTTTCTCAAGAAAACTGTTACTTTTATATGTTTATGCTACACCTTGTGCTATAGGGGCTCTACTAGCTCAACATAATGATGAAGGCAAAGAAAGAGCTATTTATTTTCTAAGCAAAACTCTAATCTTGTATGAGCTCAATTACACCCTATTGAGAAATCCTGCTTAGATGTAGTCTCTGCTTCACAAAAGCTTAGGCACTATATGTTGAATAATCAAGTCAATCTCATCGCTAAAGTTGATCCACTCAAATATATATCTAAATCAGCCCTAACTGGTAGAATGGAAAAATGGATCATGTTATTAGGAAAATTTGATAGTGAGTATGTAAATCAAAATTCCATTAATGGGTAAGTCATTACGGATCAACTTGCAACATCACCCATCAAAGACACCAAACCCTTAATCACAACCTTCCTAGATGAGTCTATACTGAAAACCAAGGAATCAAATAGTTAGAAATTATATTTTGATGTATCTTTTACCATTCATGATTCAAGAGTGATAATCCTTTTAGTAACCTCATAAGGTGACCTAATCCATAAATCCTTTCGAATCACTTTCCCATGCACAAATAATATTGTTGAATATGAGGCCTTAGTTTTCAGACTACAACTTGCTATCCAATGGAATATATAACATCTTTTGGTATTGGGGATTCTTAGTTGATTATAAAATAGGAGAATGAAGAGTTCTAGACAAAATACGAGAAGTTGCTTCCTTATAAACAAATGGCTGATCAATTAAATCAAAATTTTCAGTCAATAACCTTTGAGCAAGTTCCTAGAGGAAGTAACAAAGTCACTGACTCAATGGTCACAATTGGTTATTTTATAGATATTCCATAATATGTACTTGAAGATAAATTTATAGTTGAACAATTATTATTGTTTGCTCATCAAGCAATGGTTCATTATAAATTTATGCTATATATGAACCTAGTCTACCCTGGTACCATGACATTTACACCTACCTCCATGATAATATTCTTTCACTTGACCTCAATCGCCACCAATGAAAAGCCTTCATTCATTTCACATCCCATTATACCATCCTTGGAAGCATGCTCTACCAATGACACTATGATGGAACCTTGTTGAGATGCTTGACATCAAAGGAGGCCATTCTCGCAATCAAGGAGGTCCATGATGTTATTTGTGGTGGTCATATTAGTGGGATGGCCCTGGCTAAGAAGCTACTCAGGACTGGATACTATTGGCCAATAATAGATCATGGTGCCTTCCAATAAGTATGCAAATGTGTATCATGTTAGAATTATGTCAATCTCATCCATGATCCCGCAAAAGCACTACAACCTATAATGATCTTGTGGCCATTTTCAATATGCAGACTAAATCTTATTGGAAATATTAACCCTACATTATCTAATGGACATAAATTCATAATCACAGTTATGGAGTATTTCACTAAACGAGTCAAAGCAATGTCACTAATTTATACCACATGTTTATAAATATCAAAATTTATTCTAAATCAGATTATGTTCCACTTTAGAATCTCAACCAAAATCATATCAAATAATGATAAATCTTTCAAAAACCAGGAAGTCAAAGACTTGTCTGACATTATCACATTGAGCAGCACTTCCTACTATCTCGAGGTTAATGGTCAAGCATAAGTAACTAATAAAACACTTATAAAAATTCTTAAGAAAATTATTAATGATATTGGTAGAAAGTGGCACCTACAACTAGATCCAACTCTTTGGTCTTATAGAACCAGCATCAAAACACCTACTGGGGCTACTCTATATTATTTAGTCTATGGAACATAAGCAATCTTACTCATTGAAGTTGAGATCCCCTCATTACAAATATCTTTATAGGGTATGATCATTGATAATAATTACATATAAGAAAGGCTATGGGAGCTCGATCTATTAGATGAACATATAAAAATGCCTTGAATCACCTTAGGGCATATCAAAATAAGCTTAAGGGCAATATGGAAAAAAGTTCCAGTCTAGAGAATTTGAAGTTGGTGACCTATCCCTAAAGGAGAATCATAAAAAAAACAAATGCATAGCAAGAAAAGAAAGGTAAATTTGAAGCAAATTGGTTGGGGCCCTATGTTATTGTTGCAAACTTTTGATCAAGAACCTATAAATTGGATACATTAGATGGTGATGAACTTGATGAGATCATGAATATTATGTACCTGAAGTGTTTTTATACTTAGAAGGATCCAAATATCCTCTATCTATAAGTCCCCACTCTTGGGGGCACACCCATCCATCACCACTCCACCTCTCCCATCTTCCCATTCCATCCCATCACTTTTCATATGACCCTAATCCTAATAGTGGGTATAAAATATATGCTTGGGAAAAATCAAGAGACATGAGTTTTGAAATGGGGCAAATCATTACTGTAATTATGAAGGGGAAACCCGTTGAAGAGTTATATAGAATGTCTAATCCACTTTTAAAATTGCTCTTTCCATTTTGACCTCTTAATCTAAAAACTTAATCGTATCCTCCTAAATGACTCTTATTCCTATCAACATCAATTGCACCCATCTCATCCATCCCCATTCATCCCCAAGTAGAAATCCACATGAACCCTCTAACCTCATAAATAATGAAGGATCATACAATATTGCTACACTAGGATCTATAGTATGTTTTGTACATTATCGAATCCTGACTGTTCAATCTAGATCCTAAGATTGTTATTATAACTAGTTTTCATCCTTGTCTCAATTGTCACAAAGATGCTTGGGCACATTTTACCCTTGTAAATATCCATTTAACCATATCCCTAAATTCATTTCTCTTATTCTAAGTTTGATTAGGACATCTTTCACATATTTATCATTATTCTCCTCTGCCTTTAGTAGCCTTTTTCATTAAGTTTTGAAACATAGAAATCATTTTAAACTCTTCATTAAGTCATTTTAGGGTTTAGGTCATTTTGTAAATAATACCATTGTTATCCTTTTATTTATAATTTTTAGTTGTCATTTTACCTTATGTTTCAAAATAATTTAACTCACTATTTATTAATTTATCTTATTATGAGTCAATGTATATATTTAGACTTCATTGAGTTGGTTCATCATAGTCTTGTAATATTGTTTTCTTAAGTATTAGTCTGTGTCCATGTTATCTTGTTACAAGTAAATGAATGTATCCACATGTAAATGTTTTCATCCGTTTGTCTTATTAAAAAAAAAAGTATGTCATGAATCCTTTTATATCAAAATTTTAAGTGTTAGTTTTTAATCTTGTTGTGTTGTGTTGTGTTGGGTTATATTTTTAAGTGTTAATTTTTGACATTTTATAATGGGAATGAGGATGGCCTTAAATTAATACCTAATATGAAATTTGGGAACATCATTAATGGATTTCCCACTTTAGGTCCCCACACACTCTGACTCAAATGTGACCTTGACTATCCTCATGTTGTAGGAACATTTGAAATCAAAGTGAAAAAGAAACATAGGATTGCCTACATATCTAATGGATTTAAGTCCCCACAAATCCATATCCACTCCCCTTAACCGTCCCACTATCATGTTTAACTATCCTAGCCTACTAACTAAACCTCCCAACCTCCTTGGTGCAGGAGGTTTTTAACCAAAATGAATTTGTGAGATATATGAATAAATAAATGGATTATTTATCTATCTTTAAGCACATGTTATTAATCACCACATTTTCCATTTCATTATACCATCACATTGATAAATAAACATCATCTATCTCTAAACTATATCAAATAATAAAGATAATCATCTACAACATCATAAATAAAAATATAAAAATATAAACATAATCACATATCTATACATCATCATCATCATATATCTAATGTCTAAACATCCCATATAAATATCCAATGACATAATCTAAATCCATAACATCATCATCCATGATCCATATATCTATAGCCAATAATCACATGTAAATGAACTAGTTCATACATCATCATACAAATCATAATAACAATAACATATATCATATAAATAGTCCATAATGTCCATAAGAGTCCATGTCAAAATATATGAATACAAAATGGGCCCCATGGGCATTCATGTGCTAAAATAATACATGTACACCAAATATAAATCTAGAGCAATGTTGTCTTGGTGGCCTCCAGCAAGCTGATGCATAGACTTGGAAGATGTATTAGATATAAAGGTCAGGTCACTCTAACCTGGTGGCACTTCTACCTCATATAGATCCTTATAATACTATTCCTCACATGTCCATTGGGATATCTACGTCATCACAACCCCCATACCCTCCTACTCTAATAAAACATTCTCCTCCTCCTTGGCCTTCTCGACCACTTGTAACTCTGCCTATCTCTACCTTAGTCTCAATTGAACTTGTGTAATCTACCCCCATAATGACACTCTTTATGCATCTTAGGCCTAGATCTACCTCTATAATAAGTAATCTAGCCATCTTGAGCCTAGATCTGACTCAATTATCCTTGTAGTGATGTAACATGTCCCTAAAAGGATGTAATATGTGCATCCCACACTCCAACATATCCCAATAAGCTTGTGACCTATCTTAGAACATCCACAATCTGACTATCCTACTATATGATTGACCACTATAGGTTTGTTACCATCCCATCCCTCTCATTAGTGATCCTTGCCACCTCTATCACTCAAGCCTACACCTTTCACCTTAGTCTATCTAGTAATGCCTAGTCAAGTACACTTAGAGGTGGCCTAGATGGCCTTGCATAATCTAAATCCACTCTCTTAGCTGCTTGATCCCCACTTATGGCCTAATATTCTCCCCTCACCCCTTGATATCTAATGTTAATACCCATCACTACTAGGCCATCCCCATCCTACCCATTTAACCCCACCTACTCATTCTATCTATCATGTGCTTAAGGTTGTGGCCTCTGAGCTCTCCTCCTCCCCAAATGGGCCCATGCCTATAGTAACCTATATATAGCTCCTCTCCTCCTCACTCTTACTAGCCACCTCAACATTTTTAGGGGCCACCTTTGGGCCCACCACCTTGTATATGCAATCATCACTCCAGAATCCACTATGGGTGTCTAATAGTCCCACACCACTAGGGCAATGATCACATAATATACCCCAACCATCACCCTATCCACTATCAGACCCCATTGAGGTCTCTCTCTATCACTATGTGCAAATAGATGATCCTCTCCTAGTACATCTTGCTACTTACCAAACTGCCATTAAACTTGATCAGGCTTGTATTTCTCAATAATCTAGTCAAAATGGCAAGTCAAATAACACTTTGTAAGCATGAATTGTGTCACATGTACATCCTTGGCTCATCCCCATTAGACCTCTCTATAGGGCATCTATGTAATCTAGTCAACTCTTAGACTATCAAATGCCTACCTATAGAACCACATGTCTCTAGCATGGGCTCTCTGAACTCTTGAGATGTTATACAAACCAAGCACCAAAGGCTAGTCAGGCTCTCTATCCCACTGATTACCCAATGGTTTTTCTATGGCTATATTCTTCCAACTCCATATCTGCAATAATGAGGATGGACCAAGGCTAGTTGTCCCTCTATATGCTCCTATGTGCAGCTCCCTATACAAGTGATCCAATACTATAGGGTCCTAATAAAATACATGATGGTCTTGCACCATGTTAGCTACCACATCTCCTAACCCAAGGTGAAACCACTGCCTGCTCTTGTCTAGCAATAGTATGTTGGTAACAAGAGACATCACCAATATTGAGGTGTGGAGCTAAAAGCTTCACCAAATGAGCAAGTTGCAGGTTGCAGGAATTACACAGTCACTGGCGTCGGTCAGGAGCGACCAACATCGATCAAGAGTTGACTAAGAGATGTCGACGTCAGTAATGGATCGGCCGACGTCGGTTAGGTGCAGACAGGCAAGGACCGATGTCGGTCACCTCTGCATCCAAAATGCTATTTTCGTGGACAGAACAAAATGTTTGCATGATAGGATTAATTGATAGTCTTAAGTCCGCATCTCTATTTTAAGTAGGACTATTTTGAGCCCTTGATTAAGAGGTGCATCTAATGGTTGTGATTGTATGCTCATGAATCCCTAAAGTTATATAATGGGATAGATCTTCATAGCTTATGTGTAGAGTAACAGTACAAGAATTGTATATGTGTATCAATCCAAGCGTTGGAGTTGATTGTAATTGAGAGAGAGAACTCTTGAGGGAAAGAGATCTGTACATCTAAAAGAGGTGTGGAAGAAAATAAGTTTCTTCAATTGTAATTCCTTCTGTAAAGAGTTTAATACAAGTTTTCAGGGTGGTTTCTTGTATCTCTTATTGTTTGTTATTTTTTGATTCTAGTTACTTATCATTCTGGTTTAATTTCGTGTTTAGTTGCTTTCATATAGTAATCAACTTTATTGGTTGATCCCCAACAAGTGGTATCAGAGCTAAGGTTGACCAATAGGTGTTTCAGATTTGGTTAGTGTGTATTGATTACATGTTACTCACAGGGGTTTCTGTTTGAGTGGGAGAAAGCAATGGCAGAAGAAAGTAAACTGAGAATGGAGAAGTTCAATGGCAAGAATTACCAATTATGGAGAATGTAGATAGAGGATTATCTGTATTAGAAAGATCTATACTTACCATTAGGTGGGGTTTCAAGGAAGCCCACAAACATGGAAGATGAAGAATGGGAAGTTCTTGATAGAAAGGCTCTTGGATCTATAAGATTGAGTCTGGCATCTACTGTGATATCTAATCTATCACAAGCAAAGTCAACGGTAGAGTTAATGACTACTTTAGCAAATTTATATGAAAAACCCTCAACTTCAAATAAGGTATATCTTATTAAGCAGTTATTTAATTTACAAATGCAGGAAGGTGGATCTGTATCTAATCATCTAAATTATTTCCATGGAATTGTAAATCAATTAAATTCAATCAAAATAGTGTTTGATGATGAAATTAAAGCTCTATTAATCTTATGCTCTTTACCTGAGAGCTAGCATAGCTTGGTAATGGCAGTTAGTAATACTACATCTGCTTCAAATATTTTAAAAGTAGATGATGTTGTTAGTGTAATCTTGAATGAAGAAATTCGCAAGAAAAGCACAGAGGAAACATTAGGGAATGATTTAAGTTTTGAGAGCAGAGGAAGGCAAAAAGAGAAGGGCAAGCATAGGAGATCAAGGTCTAAGTCAAAGATGAGAGGTAGATCCAAATCCAGAAATGGCAGGAAGATAACCTGTTGGAATTGTGGAAAGATAGGGCATATAAGCAAAGATTTTTGGTCAAAACCTAAAGAAGACAATCAGCATGAAGGTAAATAAGAAGCAAAAGTTGCAGGTATAGTTGCACAAGATGCTCTTATATTCTCTTTGCATAATAATATAGAATCTTAAGTTTTAGATTCTGGTACCTCTTTTCATGCTACTCCAAATAGAGAATATTTTAGTGACTATGTCAATGGATATTTTGGAATAGTTTATTTAGGGGATGATGAGCCTTGTAAAATTATTGGCAAAGAAAAAGTGCAGCTGAAAATGCAGAATGGAAACACATGGGTGTTGAGAGATGTCACGCATGTTCCCAACCTGAAGAGGAATTTGATTTCTGCAGGAAAGTTGGGTGATGAGGGTTGTACAGTAACTCTCATAGCTGAATCTTGGAAGGTTACCAAGGGTGCACTTGTATTGGCTAGAGGTAAGAGAGTAGGTACTCTCTATTTATGTAATTGTATTACTGATAATTCTCTTTCTGTATTATCTACTTCAGATGTGGATGCAAAGTTGTGGCACCAGAGGCTTAGCCACATGAGTGAGAAGGGAATGACTATTCTTAAGTCAAAAGGTAAGCTTTCAAATTTGAAAAGCATAGATCTAGATTTTTGTGAGCACTGTATTTTTGGGAAATAGAAGAGAGTGAGTTTTCTCAAGACTGGGTCAACAAAGAAGAAGCATAAGTTGGAGCTTGTTCACATAGACATGTGGAGAACAACTCAGGTTACTTCTATTAGAGGATCACAGTACTATGTTTCTTTCATAGATGATGCTACAAGAAAGGTATGGGTCTATTGTATAAAAAAAATATGATGTTTTTGACACTTTTAAGATTTGGAAAGCTATGGTTGAGAATGAAACATGCAGGAGATTGAAGTGCCTTAGATCTAATAATGGTGGTGAGTTCTACATCTACAAGTTCAACTGGTATTGTTATATGCATGGAATACATAGGCAAAGGATGGTTTTAAGGACTCCTCAGCAAAATGGAGTTGCTAAAAAGATGAACAGAACAATAATGGAGCGTGTACGGTGTATGAGATTGCATGCTAGTTTGCCCTTAGAGTTTTGGGTAGAAGCTGTGGATACTATAGTTTACCTGATTAACAGAGGACCCTCTACAGCGCTGGATGGTGGAATTCCAGAAGAGGCATAGACTAGTAAAAAGGTAGATCTTTCATTTTTCAAAGTTTTTGGTTGTGAAGCTTTTGTGCACATTGATAAGGAAAATAGAAAGAAGTTGGATGCTAAGTCTATGAGGTGCACATTTATTGGTTATGGCTCTGATGATTTTGGATTCAGGTTTTGGAATCTAGGAACTAACAAAATAATTAGGAGCTGTGATGTTGTTTTCAATGAAAAAGTGATGTATATTGATTAGCTCAAGAAGTTGAAGAATTCTTAGCAGGGCCATGAAGAATTGGATGAGGTGACGGTCCAAAATGAGCTCATGAGAAATAATAATCACAGACAGGAAAACATAGAGACTGACGTTGGTCAGGAAAGAACCGACATCGATAATACAAGAACCGATGTCAGTCAGATAGTGATCAACATCAGCCAGGCAGGAATCGAGGTCAGTCATGTGAAACTGACGTTGGCCAGTAACAGGCCTGGAGGTGACCGAGGTCGGTCACTGTCAGAGAATTTGGGTAGATAGCGTGTTGTGAATGAGTCTCAGACGCCCATCAGGAGGTCAAAAAGGGTAAGTAAACCTCCAATTCGATATTCTCCTTCATTATTCTATTTATTGCTTACTGATGGTGGAGAACCAGAGAGTTTTGATGAAGCAATACAGGTAGAATCCAAGAATCAGTGGGAGCTAGGCATGAATGAGGAGATTGATTCCTTGAAAGAGAACCAAACATGGGATTTGGTTGAGTTACCAGTGAGAAAGAAGACACTGAAGAACAGATGGATCTACAGATTGAAGGAAGGTGAGAATGGATAGATGAGATATAAGGCCAGGTTGGTAGTGAAAGGATTTACACAAAAACTAGGTATTGATTTTGGTGAGATTTTTTCTCTTGTAGTTAAAATGACTTCTATACAGACTGTATTGTCTTTAGTTACTATTGAGGATTTACATCTTGAGCAGCTTGATGTTAAGACAACATTTCTTCATGGAGATTTAGATGAAGAAATATATATGGATCAGCCGGAAGGATTTGAGGTCAAAGATAAGGAGAAACTTGTGTGCAGATTGAAGAAAAGCTTGTATGGTCTCAAGCAAGCTCCTAGACAATGGTATTTGAGATTTGACAAGTTTATGATTGAGCATGGCTACAGTAGATGTCAATCTAACCATTATGTGTATTTTAAGAGATTGGATAATGGTAGATATATTATTTTGTTGTTGTATGTAGATGATATGCTTGTTGCAGGATCACACATGTAGGATATCTCTGAGCTTAAGGTGAAATTAGCTCACACATTTGCCATGAAGGATTTGGGAGCAGCAAATAAAATCCTTGGCATGAGTATTAAGAGAGACAAGAAAAATCATAGGTTGATTTTGTCTCAAGAGGATTATGTGATCAAGGTGTTGAAACAGTTCAATATGCAGGATGCAAAACTGGTAAGCACACCTATGGCTAGACACTTCAAGTTGAGTAAAGAACAGTGTCATAATTCACATGATGAGGTAGAGTACATTAGGAAAGTTCCATATGCTTCCGCAATTGGAAGCTTAATGTATGCAATGGTTTGTACTAGGCCTGATATTGCCCAAGCAGTGGGAGTTGTTAGTAAGTATATGGCCAATCCAAGGAAGGAACACTAGAAAGCAGTTCAGTGGATCCTCAGATATCTGAGAGGGACCAGCAGTAGGCATTTGTGCTATGGTGGGTCAAACACTTATCTACATGGTTATGTAGATTCAAATATGGTAGGTGATTTGGATGGCAGAAGGAGCACCACAGGATATGTTTTCATTGTTGGTGGAATGGTGGTTAGCTAGATATCAAAGTTACAGAAGGTTGTTGCCTTGTCAACTACAGAAGCAGAATATATTATAGTCACAGAGGCTAGTAAAGAGATGATATGGATGACACGATTCATGGAAGAGCTAGGAAAGGAGCAAGAGAGTTGTAGATTATATAGTGATAGTCAGAGTGTAATTCATTTGGCTAAGAATTCAGCCTTTCATTCAAGAACCAAGCATATACAGTTGAGGTACCACTTCATTAGACAGGTATTGGAGGATGGTGAGTTAAAGTTAGAGAAGATCCATACAGATAAGAACCTTACTGATATGTTAACCAAGCCAATAAAAAAAGAGAAGTTGAATCTTCATTCAACTTTTGTAGGTCTTCATGATTGAGTTTGAAGATGGAGGAGCTAGAAGATGTTGCTGTACAGGTACTGGTGCAGCTGTTTATCTCCAAGTGGGAGATTGTTGAGGTGTGGAGCTAAAAGCTTCACCAAATGAGCAAGTTGCAGGTTGCAGGAATTACACAGTCACTGGCATCAGTCAAGAGCGACCGATGTCGATCATGAGTTGACTAAGAGATGCCGGCGTCGATCATGGATCGGCCGACGTTGGTTAGGTCCAGACAGGCAGGGACAGATGTCAGTCACCTGTGCATCCAGAATGCTATTTGTTAGGACCTGGAAGCACCATTGATTACCAAGCAACTAAACATGTGGAAATAACCAGAATCACAAGTAACTAGAATTCAGAAATAACACAAAATATGAGGGACAATACCCAATTGTATTAATACTCTTCCAAAAAAGAATTACAAATAAAGAGACACCACACTCTTCCCACCTTACAGGCTTCCCACACCAAGTGTTCAGTAATTCACCTTCAAGAGCTCACTCTCTCAATTACGGTCCCAACACACAACTCAAACACAGAGTTGGTGTTCACCTCCAACCAGTCAGTATCCACTACTGCCAGTACACCGAGTATACAAACATACTCAACCGAGTACACAACGGACTCCAAGTAGATCTCCCATGAACTTACAACAACTTGCAACTCAAATGATCTTACTTTGGAAGGATCTACCTTGCCTTCCTCTTTGCTCTCCAACTAAGTACACACCGTACTCTAAGTAGATCCTGCCTGATCTTGCTCCCTGTTATGTTGTTGTACTTTGATCTTGCTGCCACCTACATATCAACCTGGTTCTGCACACCTGTAAACCTTATACCTCACACACACATACACCTGTAGATCAATGATCTTACTTACCATGTAGATCTCTAAATGTGGCCTTGCACACCTGCTAACCAAAATCCTACATACATGAAGAATCCTTCTGATTTTCCAAACCAACACCCATACTTGGCACTGTGGCACTAGGAGGAACACACCTTGCTCTCTTCACTCTGAAGGAGCTAATTTTTGCTCTCTTACTCTCTAGCACCAATTACAATACAACCCATGAGTCTATTATATAGATCTCATGCAAACAATAATTAGACACCTAATTACAATAATTAGATCCGCAACTCAAGACTATAATTAGCCTTTTTCATGCAAACAACTGGTTCATTAACGAACTATTTATGGAACTTGTAGTTTAAAACTACACAGGCGATCGACGTCGATCCATGTCTGCCTGGGGGTGACTGACGTCGGCCGATATCTGACCGTCATCGGTAGCTTCCTGTCTCCACCTGATCGACGTCGATTGGCCTGACCAACGCTGGTGACTATGACACTCAACACCCTCCTCCTATGTCTGCATTAGTGAAGCTTTTAGCTCCACAACCTAACAATCTCCCACTTGGAGATAAATAGTTGCACTATACCTATACCTGTACACCGTCTAATCTATTTCCTAGCTTGTATCCCTCTTTAAGATCAATCCTAAAGACCAACCACCACAAAACCTATGGTGCAACACCTATCATCCAAGCAACCTGCCACATCCAAACCTACAAACCCATGTAGTGAAGTGCTGACCCTACATAACATGTATACCTGCTGCTAGTCCCTCTCAAATACCTGAGAACCCACTTCTCTGAATTGGCTCCTAACTATCTGACAGCTCCCACTGCTGGGAAAAACTCAGGTGTATACCAGACCTCATGTGATTTTGAACACTAAACTGTCCAGCCCTTAGTGTGCTCTAGTTTTGAATTCTACATATTAAACCTTGCCAACACCTGATTCACATCAGCTCCCACTGGAGACAAAATCAACTTGTGATCTTCCATGTCTCTCATGCCAAAGAATTTTGTTGCTCTAAATTCCTCATGACATGCCACTGAACTAACCTTACCCTCAGCTCAGCAAAACCTTGTATTTCTAAACCTGCACCAAGCATACCATCCACATATAGTAATAGGATAATGTTACGACCATCATCCATGTGGTAAGATAAACACAATGGTTATACTGACATTGACTAAAGCCTTGCTTTGTCATCCACCTGGTACCACCTGTCAACCCTGTACCACTATCCTACAACTTGCTCAAGACCATATGACCTGGCCTTCTGTCTCATGTATCCATTCTCTCTATTCTTTAACCAAGGAATCCATTCATTTCTTAGTGCTTTCATACCGGCTGGTAACCCTACCAAATCTCACGTTTGGTTCTGCATCCTGTTCATGCCATGCTCCCATTGTTTCGAGGATCCTTCCTGCTCTACAGTGAGCAACTAGTATAAAGAAGAGGAACAAAAAATTTGAGGCTTACTTACCCTTTCAGTCCTCCATATGGGTGTTTGAGACTCCTTGATAGCTTGTTGTCCACCTAAAATCCATTCCAGTGACTGACCTCGATCACCACACAATCTGCATCTGACCGATGTCGGTTCCCATGTGACTGTCCTTTCTATTGATGCCAATTTTTTGACCAACATCAGTCTTACCTGGTCATCGATGTCAGTTCTATTATCGATGCTGGCAGCCACCCTGCCTGACCCACTAGCTCTAGTCTGCACATGACTGACATCAGCACCTATCTGTTCAACGCTGGTTCCCCTTGATCGACGCTGGTAATTGTGTTCGCCTGTGAGTGATGACTTTTTACCCATGAGGTTTCTTTGAATCATTTCCTTGTCTAAACTACCCTGCTCAGAGGTATCCAACCCCATCCACTGATCTCTGTCCGTCATCTCCTCTAAGAACACCAAGGCTTTCCAATTCTTAAGTTTATCAAATACATCAGTCTTCTTTTTCTTGCAATAAATCCAATCCTTTCTTGTAGCATCCCACTGCTCACAAAAATCTTGGTCTATGCTCTCTGAAGCTAAACTCTTACCATATGAATTAAGAACATCCATTCCCTTCTCACTTATGTGACCAAGCCTACAAAGCCACACCTGTGCAACAGAAGTGGAATCAGTAATACAAGCAAGTAGATAAAGAGTACCTGCTTTCTTACCACATGCTAATTCAAGTGCATCCTTGGTAACATTCCAAGAATCCACTGTGAGAGTTCCTGTGCATCTCTCATCACCCAACTTTCTTGAATAACTTAGCCACATCTCTAAGACTGAGACCTGCATGACCTCCTTCAACACCCATGTGTTGGCCATCTACAATTTCAGCCACACTTCCCCTTTGCCAATACTATGACAAGGCTCACCAACCCCTCTAATTCGAGTTGCATGGAAAGAGGCAACATAATCTATGAACCAAGATTCTACTTTATCCAAGAAATATCCCAGAGCATCTTGTGCAACAACACTTGCAACATCTGCTTCTTCAGTTCTTCATGCTGATCTGCTACCAACCAACAATCTTTATTTACCTGCTCTTTCTTTCCATAACACCGTAATTGACCATTCATGATTTTTAATTCCTCCATTCTTAGTGTAATTTCTTCTACCATTGCTATACTCCCACTCAATCAAAAACCCCTGAGAGTGACCTATAATCAAACACAAACCTGCTCCCTACAACCTTAGCTCTGATACCAACTGTTAGGACCCAGAAGCACCATTGATTACCAAGCAACTAAACATGCATAAATAACCAGAATCACAAGTAACTAGAATTCAGAAATAACACAGAATATGAGAGACAATACCCAATTCTATTAATACTCTTCCAAAAAAAAATTACAAATGAAGAGACGCCACACTCTTCCCACCTTACAGGCTTCCCACACCAAGTGTTTAGTAATTCACCTTCAAGAGCTCACTCTCTCAATTACGATCCCAACACACAACTCAAACACAGAGTTGGTGTTCACCTCCAACCAGTCAGTATCCACTATTGCTAGTACACCGAGTATACAAACATACTCAACTGAGTACACAATGCACTCCAAGTAAATCTCCCATGAACTTGCAACAACCTGCAACTCAAATGATCTTACTTTGGAAGGATCTACCTTGCCTTCCTCTTTGATCTCCAACTAAGTACACACCGTACTCCAAGTAGATCCTACTTGATCTTACTCCCTATTGTGTTGCTATCACCTTGATCCTATTGCCACCTATAGATTAACCTGGTTCTGCACACCTGCAAACCTTAGACCTCACACACACATACACCTGCAGATCAATGATCTTACTTACCATGTAGATCTCCAAATGTGGCCTTGCACACCTGCTGACCAAGATCCTACATACATGAAGAATCCTTCTGATTCTCCAAACCAGCACCCATACTTGGCACTGTGGCACTAAGAGGAACACACCTTGCTCTCTTCACTCTAAAAGAGCTAATTTTTGCTCTCTTACTCTCTAGCACCAATTACAATACAACCCATGAGTCTATTATATAGATTTCATGCAAACAATAATTAGACACCTAATTACAATAATTAGATCCATAGCTCAAGACTATAATTAGCCTTCTTCATGTAAACAATCAGTTTGTTAACGAATTATCTGTATAACTCGCAGTTCAAAATTGCACAGGCGACTGACATCGATCCCTATCTGCCTGGGGGTGACTGACGTCGGCCGATATCTGACCATCATCGGTAGCTTTCTATCTCCACCTAACCAATGTCGGTTGGCCTAACCAATGTCAACAACTGTGACACTCAGCACCCTCCTCCAATGTCTGCATCAGTGAAGCTTTTAGCTCCACAACCTAACACTATTTCTGTGGACAGAACAAAATGTTTGCATGATAGGATTAAGTGATAGTCTTAAGTCTGCATCTCTATTTTAAGTAGGACTATTTTGAGCCCTTGATTAGGAGGTGCATCTAATGGTTGTGATTGTATGCTCATGAATCCCTAAAGTTATATAATAGGATAGATCTTCATAGCTTATGTGTAGAGTAACAGTACAAGAATTGTATATGTGTATCAATCCAAGTGTTGGAGTTGATTGTAATTGAGAGAGAGAACTCTTGAGGAAAGAGATCTGTACATCTGAGAGAGGTGTGGAAGAAAATAAGTTTCTTCAATTGTAATTCCTTCTGTAAAGAGTTTAATACAAGTTTTCAGGGCGGTTTCTTGTATCTCTTATTGTTTGTTATTTTCTGATTCTAGTTACTTATCATTCTGGTTTAATTCCATGTTTAGTTGCTTTCATATAGTAATCAACTTTGTTGGTTGATCCCCAACAATGACTAGTGTTAGCCTATCAATCTTCTCCTCTCTAAATGCTCTATCAATATATATCCAAGCATCCTATACTCTAATCTATAAATTCCCATATAGACTCTACATAGTCACATTAAGGGTCTGAGATTACCAATAGATCTAATTGCCTCTCATAGGTAGTCAAAAAAATTGCAACATGTCATCTAACATCATTATCATCTCCCCAATCACAAAATAGAAGGTATTGATCTTTGAATGCCATCGCTCCACTAAAGTTGTGATCAATGATCTATCTATAAAAATCACTGGCATCATATTAATATAATAGAGACCAATCACTATAACATTTTATATTCTATGAGAGTCAATCTATGCATCTCATGAAACACTAATGGGGGACGTAGTTTATAAACCAATACTCCTAAGTCCTCCTACACCAATAAACATCTTATCAATCCATGGGCCCTATTAATCTATCACATTATATCCATCCAATATGTTGCAACTATTATATATATCTAATTATGCCTATTTATCCTACCCATCCATCTAACTAGTGCATACCTATGTAATCACCTATCTAACCAACCTATCTAACTAATCTAACCAACCATTAAACCTTCTCCATCTAACTAATCAATCTTATCCAACTAACCCATCCTAACTAAATTTTCCACCTATCTAATTTCTCTATTAACTCAGCCATCTAATTAACTATTTCATAAGTCTACCCATCTAACTAACCTAAATCCCCTATCCCTTACCCCCTTATCCATTTAACAGCTTAATCTAACCTATTCACCCCCCCATTCACTTCCTAACCCTATAACCAACCTTATCACCCAATTTACTCAATATCTCAGGTCCTTTTTTCCCCTAACTTGTAACTTTAACAATACCATAGCTCACAAATCATGGTTTTGCAAAACCATGAGTCATCACTTGTGGTTTGAAAAATTATTCCTCCCCTCCTATGGCATTGTGATCATGCATATCATTTGACTTGGTATTGTAAAACTTTATGTCTCCCCTTAAAAATTTTTAAGATTGTAGCTTGCAGTTGTAATATCATAGTTTGCAGTGGCAATACTACAACTAGGGGCGATGCCCCTAGAGGAAGTATTGCCACTCCTAATCATACTATAAATAAATGAAAATAATAAATTTGGAAAGGATAAAATAAACTAATTAAGATTGGGTTACTCATCGGTGGTCCTACATCGGTCACCCTCTAGTACTCCTGGACTCTCTCTACGATGAGATGAGAGAGGAAGGTGGTCCATAACTTTGTCTCCAAAGCACAAATCCACCAAAGCCAAAAGTCAAAATGACTCTTTTTACCCCATCCTCTTCTATTTCGCCCCCATTATTCACCCCTTCATCCCATTTAACCCATGCTAACTATGTTATCCCATCCAAATCAACTAATTTTTCCCCCAAACCCCTTTCTACATCTCATTATCCTATTTAATCACATTATTGTCATTGTTCCATATTCCCAAGTCATTCTAAATCATTTTTTGGGGCATAACCTCCTATTCCCCACTCCTTTTCTAACCTCCTAAGTTATAATTACATTAGCCTGAGGTCTCTTAAGACTATGTAGGCAACACCTAGCCACTATTTAAGTGCCCAATGATTGCTCAACCACTACTAATGTCCAATCACATTCCATACCCTATAGGTCACTCATAGATATTAAAATCATATTGAGCTATGAACTTTATATTAAAGTTATCTCTTCTTAAAAATCACTTGTCAAATATCCTTTATCATCCTATATATATCCCTTACTTGTGTCCTTACTAAAAAATTATCACTAACTCATGGCCTATTTTGTTAATCCATTCCACAGACCTTTGTTGACATCTACAGAATTTATGTCTTATCATCTCAATCAAAATGCCTCCCTTTTTGGCATTGGTCATTACCTAGGACTTATCTTCCAAGGCTAGGTAACTTTATCCCATAAAAATTCTACTTGGGGTATCTCAATCATAGCTCAACAAACACTTGAGTCATCCTAATTCCCTCATTGTCTAGATTTTATCCCATCTTGAGGATTTATTTTTGAGTGGCCATCCAACTCCTTCCTGCTCACATATCCCCTTGAGGGGGCATCATGTACACTAACATCATTTGCTAACTTATCCACAAATTGGTTCTTCTTTGAAATACCATTACTCCTTCCACTTCATCTACTCGTAATGCCCTTTCAAAGAGGGGGAAAATGTATGCACCTAAATTTTCTTGCTCTAATTATTCTATTAATTATATGAATTTATCTTATAACCATAATTTTAGTCAATTAATTAAAATCCTACCTAATATTAAACATTTCCACATCGTACCAACCTTTCTACATCCCCATGACCAATTAATCACCTCATTATCCTACTAACAATCTTACTTAACTACTAATCCTACTTCATTAACTAACCACTAACCCACTTGAAAATTAAAAAAATCATATTTATTCAACTACCACCCTAGCCTTTACTACATCCCTATGAGACCTAAACCTCATTAAATCCCAATATAATCTCTATTATCCCTTAATCTAACCTAGATTTGTCTATATCTAGAGAACCCTCTCTAAAATTCTATAACTCTCCAAACTAGAGGCTTCTAAATAATTAAAAATTCCCCTAAAACTCCCTCCATCAACCTATAAATAGCCATGCTTATATCATGGCTAAGCTAATTAGAAAGACCATAAGCCTTCCTTATATCTTCATACCATCCATATAAAGCATCCACACACTCTTTCAATTCACGCAAGCATCCAAAGAAGCCATTAAATTTATTTTGAAACCATTATCAAACAATCCACATACAAGTAAAAAAGCATTGGAATCAATTGGAAAATCTTGGAGGGAATCTATTAGGAACAAGGTGATGGTAAAGATTCACTCCTAAATTACTAATTATACCTATATTTCTCTCTTTTTGATATTATTGTGCTTTTGGGTTAAACTTACTATTTATATTAGTTTTGATTCATAGCTTAAAAATACAATTATACATTTTCATACAAACAAGTAGACTCTCTTTAGTAATTAGTTTACATCACTATAAAATGGAAAATACCAAGTAGAAATACACATGGTGGATTCCTCCTTGTGACAATTATCTCATGGAATGTGTGTGACCTTAAACAATCCTCTAGGAAGTTCTTTGTTAGCTTTTATTGACATTGGATTAGTACATTTGATATTGTTTATCTTCAGGAAGTGAAGGTCTCTAGATTTCTTCCACATGCCATTGTGACATTACACAATACACCAACTCTCAAAAATATGGTTATGTTTATGTGAGCATTTTGAATCCCCCCCAATATTTCCCTTTTGTGATTTCTTTGGGGGAAGATAAGATGCATCTTATCATGTTGATCACACTTGATAATGATGTCTAAGATTTGAGCCTCACTAATGTCTACATGTTTAATTATGACTTAGAAAGAACAACAATATGGTAATAGCTTATTGACAACTTGCATTTTTCCAACTTAGTTATATGCGATAACTTTAATATGGTTGTCCCCTAAAGGTAAATAAGGTATTTGTTTAGTGTGTTGGTGAATTGGAGAGTGTGAATATTTATTTTATTTTAAAAAATTTTGGGGTTGTTAGACTTTAACTTTTAGTGGTTGTTTGATAACACATATCCATGGTTAATGTGGTCTAACTTCAATGTAGGATCTAATCAAGTTCCCAAAAAACTTGGTCATATCATGCTTATTGAGTAGCATGTGTGGAATCTTTGAATCAACAATGGATAATTTGTCACTTTATATCCATAAGTTTTCCTTTCTCATCATATCCTCATATCTTTATATCTTATCTAGAAGGATGGGCTAAGGAAAGTTCCTCACATGTAAATATTCATGAACAATCCCTTCTTGGCTAATGAAAGAGTTATTTAATTAATCATGAGAGTTTAAAATTTGATGCCACATCCATTTTATGTGTCAGTTAGATTGAATTTTGGAGGGATTTTTTCATTCACACTACCAAATTTCTCAAAAAATATAAAAAAAAAGTGGTGAGAAGTCGCAAGAGAATTGATAGTGCCTAGGGCAAGGAGTTACATTATATCTCCTTTCATATCGAGCTCAACCCTTTTGATATTCAATCAAAATATACAGTTTCTTATCTCAAACACAAAATCATTTTTTGGGATTCCATGAGTCAAAAGATCCAAAATCCGTGCCTTCCTTTACTGGCTCAAGGTCAAAAAAAAATATTTGAAGTAGTTTTTTAATATCCTTGGGGGTTACTCATACCAAATAGTAGATCAAATCCATGAAAGGCTCTCACAGTTGGCTCACTAAGCCTCTCAAAATTTCTCATGAATGTCTAAGCCACTATAAATTATTTTTTTTGGCATGGGAAGCTTCTCAAGAGAGAGCTCAAGCTTTGCAAATGCATCTTGATGTTTTTCCACACAGTCTCAACTCTTCTTCTCAAATAATTTATTATGCACCACTCTCACTTGATGGGCTTCATGTTGAAGATAAATAGACCAATAAAATAATATAATAAAATCAATACTTACATAATATTTAAGATAAAAATAGATTTGGAAAATGGGCATACATAAAAAGATTACATAATACACCAAATTTCACTTGGGAAAATGCTTTTAGGAAAAAATCCAACACAATACCATTCTTCCTTGTTGCATTAACTCAAGTGTTTACAAGACAATAATGACTTCAAATTTTTGTCTTACCCTAATGCAGGTGTAATTATATGTAGGCACATCAATAGCTAACTGCCTAAATTTTATTATAATATAATGGATACCAAAACCGTGTGCCAATAATGCAACCCATAATAATTCTCATAAAAATGGGTTATGAAACCAAATATATAATAGTGTGGATTAAATCACCTACTAAGCCCAAAAATACAAAAAATAACCCTATAATTTTTTTAGAGACCAACCTCCAAATCCCTAGTTGGGGTGATTCCTAGAACACTAATTATCATGCCTAGGTATATAGTTCATAAGGGGTGTAAATCATGTGAAGTATAAAATAAAAATCCAACAATATCCCACTTATTGAATACATTGAATTGGGGCCAAAAATTCATACTTTCATCTATTAAGGGATACATGACCATTGATTTCCCATAGCAAGAAATTTTTTTAGTACTCATAGCCTTTATCAACCAATCAACAACATTCTCATTTGTATAAACTTTTTCAATTAGTACATTCTTGATTCAACCATTTCTCTAACAAAATGGTATTGTACATCAATATGTTTTGACAAAAAATGATAAGCAAGTTTCTTTTTCAAACATATTTAAATTTGATTATCATTGTCTATACTTATAATTTTTTTGTAAGAGACCAATAGTTGATCATATCCTTTGTAAAGATAATGTTGTTAGAATGAGTGATGTTCTATCAGAAAGGGCCATGATCGAAGACTAGTATATTTGAGCATACTTAATAACTATGTTGTAAAAGTGGAACCATATATGAGCATAATAACAATATCTTGTATTCATAATTGATAGTAATAACTTACATGAGAGGTACATTTATATGTACAAGAGGGACATAAATACAAATTAGTGGGTGAAGATACCCTCGAAATTTACCCACCAATATTGAAATTTTGGACCTCATTATCACACCTAAATGACTAATATCCACCTAAGCACAATGAATAATAAAAGTGTGGTAAAAACCTAAGTAGGTTAAAAGCCTACACTAATACACCCCTTAAGCATAGCTTAGGTGGGTAGAAGAGTTGTGTCCCAACAACATGGCATGATGAGGTACCTAAGTGTAATGAAAATCTCATAAAGTGGAGAAAAGGAGAAAACCCATTGGAAAAACTCCCTCACAAAATAGAGAAAAGAAGAAGAGGACTAGAAAGCCCCCTAGAACATGATGCTGAAATATTTATTATTGAGCAAGTATATTTATTTGTGAGCTCACAGATAAATATACTTTTTCTCAATGAAGGGTTTGGTAAAGATATCAACTATCTGCTATGTAATCTAGAAAAATATGAGATAAATGACCTGTCCATGAATGAGTTCTTGAATGAAGTGCATATGTATCTTGATTTGCTTGGTCCATTAATGTTGGACCAGATTCCTATAGATCTATATGGTGATTTCATTATCATAGAAGATGACTATGGGTTGCCTAAAATGTATACCAAACTTAGTAAGAATCCCCTAAAGTCAAATAGATTCAGTAGCAATTTTGACAACCCCTCTATATTTATCATTAGTAAATGATAAAGCAAAAACATATTGCTTCTTACTAGGACAATTAATTAGCCCAGAACTAAGTGAGAAAGTATATCCTAAAGTGGACTTGTGATGTTGAATATCACCATCCCAGTCTAAATCTATGTATCCAATGCCTACTCCATAGTGAATCCTAAAATTATGAGTACCTTGAATGTAATGGAGAATCCACTTGGCTAATTTTTAGTGTAGCTCATGTGGTATTTGCATAAACCTAGATACCATGCCCACTACATATGAAATATTGGGTTTGGTGTGATTCAAATAGATGAGGCTTCCAACAAGTTTTTGATATAAATTAGCATAAACCAATGGAGAAGAATACACACCTAAAGTTTAACTCTAGAAAGAAAGGGAATCACAGTTGGCTTAAAGTTAGCCATGTGAAAATGTGTGAGCAAATTAAGAGCATACTTGGACTGTGTAATGGCAATACCTAAGTGAGACTGTGAAATGTAAATACCAAGGAAGTAATGAAATAAACCCAAGTCATTCATGGAGAATATATCATGAAAATATGTTTTCAATACTTCAATGGAGGATGAATAACTCCCTATTATCAATAGGTCATCCACATATAGAACCAAAATCAAGAGTGAATCATTATGTCACAAGATGTAGACATTCAGATTAGAATGACCACTAGTGAACCCAATTATGAGAAAGAAGGAATCCATCTTGGAATACCAAGCCCAAGGTATTATTTGAGACCATAGATATATTCCTAAAGTATACACACTAAGGAATAATCTTACACAAAACCATGTGGATGCTCCATATATATCTCCTCCTGAAGGTCACTATAAAGAAAGCCACTTTTCACATCCATTTGATGAACATCCCAATGATGACATGTAGTAATGGAAATATTGATTTGGATAGAGTTCATTTTGGTGATTAGTGTAAATGTTTTAGTATATTTTATGCTAGGAACTTGTGAAAAGCCTTTTGCTACCAACTGTGATTTGAACTTATCCATTGACCCATCTGCTACAATTTTTTTTTGATAAATCCACCTA
Source organism: Torreya grandis (assembly GCA_037957365.1). Classification (NCBI taxonomy): domain Eukaryota; kingdom Viridiplantae; phylum Streptophyta; class Pinopsida; order Cupressales; family Taxaceae; genus Torreya; species Torreya grandis. The sequence continues at coordinate 5,639,743 of JARHVA010000164.1, read as the reverse complement.
CATCGAACAAATTTCCTTCACTTGATAAGGCATATTATATCCCAAGTGTGTTTCTATATCAAGGAACTATACTCCTCATGCATAGACGTATCCCACTCATGAATGTCAGATGCCTCATGAAATGAATGTGGATTGGAAGCACAATCAATGAAAACATGTAGAACACCCTAAAACTATGAATGAGTCCACATAACATCTAATGGATCCCCAACCCAATAACCTACATTATGGAGTGTTTATCTAGCCTAAAGAGGGCCTAAAATTAGATATTTAGGAGATTCATCAAATTTATAGATGTGACTTTCTATGGAATCAGGTAGATCCCCATTACCATCATCATCATCTAATATGGAAGAAGAATATTCATCATCAGGTATCTAATATGGATTATCTAAATCATCTAAACTATCATCATATCCTAATGAGTCTAAGGAGGAGTGAGGAGTGTCAAGTGTATAGTATTAATTATCCTCTTAAAAAATCACACTCCTCTTAATGAATAACTCATGTGTGGTAGGTTGAGGAAGCCTATATCCCTTAACACCTTATGCATACCCAACAAAGATGCAAGGCCTACTCTAAAGTTTCATGGCCTTACATTTATTCTTAGGAATGTGAGACATAGTTGGAGATATAAAGATCCTAAAGTGCTTAATAGTGTGCTTTTGATATATCCAAGCCTAGATATAACATGCATAGTGGTTTATACCTAGTATTTGGTGCAAGTGATTTAGAGTGTATCATATAGTTTTCCTCCTTCAAAGACCTATTCTTAAATTCTAAAACACCACTCTACTGAGGACTGTATATAATTGTACATTGTATATCAACCCTTCTAAAGTGTAGAACTACTCAAAGTGATGATTACATACTCGCCACCATTGTCTGTGCATAAAAACTTAATGATTTTCCATGACTACGTCTCAAAAATATCCTTGAAATCCATAAAATGGTTAAAGACCTTAGACTTTTGTTTAATAAAATACACTCAAGTATACCTAGATAAGTCATTTATGAAGGTAAACATGTATTTAGTCCTTTTTAATGAAGGCTTCAAAAGTGGACCATAATTGTCACTATGAATTAGATCCAAAATTTTAGTGGCTCTCCATGATTTACTTATCATATTTATCTTTTGTATGTTTACCAAGTATGTAACTATCGCAAATATCATCATAAAAATAGACACAAGGCAACCCTATCACCATATCTTATCGATTGAGTTTTCGTAAGTAGTGATAGTTTAGATGGTTGAATCACTCATGCCATAGTTTACTCACCCCATATGAATGAGTGAGTAGTGTAGTAAAACTTTTATCAAGAGCAAAGTGTGAGAAGGTATACAATCAAGATTGATGATCTACTTTCCTAATTTCTATTATAGAATCACTATTGAACTCTATAATGACTATTGAATCTCAATTAAACTTAACTTTCTTACCTCCTCCAATGTGGGTGATTTAATAAACCAAGATAAGATTAGTTGATAGTGAGGAAACACATAAAACACACTCAAATGTCCCATCACTTAGTTCAATATAACCTCTCCCACAAAATTCAATGACAGTGTCATCACCTATCAAAATAGAAGGCATCTAGTACATGGTTCTAAGGATGAGAACAAGTCTCATGAAGAATCCATGTGGTGTGAAGCACCATAATCAATAACCCATGAGGAAGGCTAAGATCCAACTGTAACAAGTGCCTTTTCCTTACCTTTGCCTTTACTATTTTATTTTGCCTTGGAAGACTTCTATGATGATGAACTCTATTTGACTACATTAGGGACACTGATATTGTTTTTCTCAAGCATATTCGTTAGTTGGTCAATTTGTTTCTTCATACATTTGGTTCATCATGCTCAGTTCTCTTAAAATAGGCACATGCCAATCTCTCTTTCTTTGATTAACTACCTAAAGAGGAGAACTCATATGATGATTTTGGTCCAATGTCTGATTTTTTGCCCTTCTATTGCTCTTGGTCCTTCTTGATTTGTTTCTTTTCCGTACTTCTAAAGGTCTTGTATTTGTCATGAGTCACTATCAAGGCATGAATGAGATTTGGATGACTTCAAAGTACCTATCTAAATGTGTTTTGTCTTTTTCCCTAATCATTTTTTTGTAAAAATCATCTAAGGATGGCATATTCCATGCAATTCTTAAGGCACTCTTTGTAGCATAAAAGGTAGATACAAATGCAATATAATCAAGACCTATCTTGGAAAAAAAAGAGAGTATTAATTATTCATCCTTTTTCTCTATGCCACACAATTTCAATTGTAACCTAAGTGATTTAAGTTTGGTGAAAAAGTCTTGTATAGTGTCAAAAATACCTCGACTCAAACTAATGAGCTTATTCTCTAGCTCAAGACCCCTCATTACATCCTACTTCCCAAAGAGTTATTCCAAAGTTGTCTAAATCTCATTTGGTGTTTTAGCATATTCAAGATGAAAAAGTAAGTCAAGAGAAATAGACAAACACAAAAGACCATATGATTCATAACACCTATTATACCACTTAATTTTATCTGCTTTAAGTGTTGGATCTATTTCCATGTTCATATTTATTCTATGTAAACCTTTACTTCTTAGAGAAATTTGCACTTTAGATTTATAGTCATGATAATTGAATGGAGTTAGAAGTGGAACCAAGTTTTGATCCATGATCCAGTGCAAGTAGAAACTGAATGAATAAGAGAGAAATCAAGTCACAAAACAACACCCCTTGAAACTATTAGAAATAACCCCATGATTATAGAAGTTTGGAACTTTATGTTTTAGTGCATATACAATCAACACTTTTCGTGTGGATACAATTGGCAAAAATAAAATTTTACACAATATATCCTGCCAAATTTAAAGATCTTGTGTAGTTCTAAAGACAACTGTAAGTATGAGTACAAATTTGGTTCATGCAACTTCAACCAATGCATCAAGGATAGATGATGCATACAATGAAGAAGGTGTTACATAGTAGATCTTCACTCTAATATAGTAAACCACATAAAGAGATTGGCATAATAAACCACATAGATATAGTTGATGTTGTCAAAGTGTATGATTTAGTGTAGTATCCACCATCATCGAATACACACAACAACAGGGTGGCTAGCATAGGGTGTTGAATGTGCAGTATAGTGTAGTATTTACTATCACATAATACACATAATAATAAGGTAGTTGGCATAGAAATGAGTGAAAACTATGCATTAATGGCACAAATGATAATGCACACTCATAAAAATAGATGTCAAACTCAGATGAAAATACATGCACAAAAAAATATTTGTATTTGTTGTCCAACCATATTGACTCCTCCTTCTAGATCTACAAAAGTTTCCTTATATGGATAATATAAGCAAAATACATGTAAATTCTAATTCCATTGCTAATAAGAAATAATCAAATGTTAATTTGTAAGCCAAACAATCGCATGTAAATGCCAATGATGTTCACCAATTAGAGAAGAAAATATTGTAGATGATACACATGTATCTATAGAATTCTCCTTTACAATCTTAGTTAGAATACAAACTCAAAAACTACTCAATATTTTAGGAAATTAACAACACAATGATTTTCATTACCAAAAAATGGATACCATGTTAGAATGAGTGATGTTCTATCAGAAAGAGCCACAATCAAAGAATGGTAGATTTGAGCACACTTTAGCAATCTTGTAAAAGTGTAACTATATATGAGTAGAATAAAAATATCTTGTATTCATAATTGATAGCAATAAATTACATCAGAGGTATATTTATAGGTACAAGAGGGACATAAAGACAAATTAGTGGGTGAAGATATCCTTGACATTTACCCACCAATATTGATATTTTGGACCTCATTATCACACCTAAATGATCTAATATCCACTTAAGCATGGTGAATAATAAAAGTGTAGTAAAAACCTAAGGTATAAACCTACACTAACAAATTCTTCCTTATTGGCATGAGTGACTACCATGTACTTTTCCTCTATTGTAGATATTGAAACAACTACCTACCTTTACGTCATCTAGCTCACTACTCCAGCAAACAATTTAAATACATATGCACTTTTAGATCTTTGGTAGTCAAGATATCCAACCCTATCAGAATCCCCAAAGCCTCGTGGAATTTTAATTTTTATTCTCATTGAGTCTTCCTTTCTAGTAGATAGCATAATCTAAAGTTCCATGTAAATATATGAAGTCTAATTAAAAAATCCAATGTTCCTTCCCAATTTTTGATATAAATTTTCTCACAACTCCCTTTTCATGGGAAATTTTAGTCTAATGTAGATGATTTCATAGATCAAGCTTACAACAACACTTGCATAAGGAACCTAAGACATGTCATCAATTTCCTCGTATCTTAGGACATTGATTAGTAGATAGATTTTGACCAATAAGAAACGGAGTACTTACATGTTTACTTTCTTAAATCCTAAGTTATTATAGTATCATTTCACATATTTTTTATTTAATCACAATTTCCTATTTATAAGATCATTTTTAATCTGCATGCCCAAAATACATTTTGTAGCACCCAAATATTTCATATCACACTAAGTTGATAACTGAGAGTTAACTAGATTTATCATTTCCTTATTTTTACCAATAATCAAAATGTCATCCACATACAAAAAAATGACAATAAATTTACCACCTTCATGTTTGAATACACATAGGATCAGCTTTGCTTCATACAAGCCCAAGTCTAAACACACACTTGTTAAACTTCTTATTCCACATCCTTGGTGATTGTTTCAAGATGTAAAGATAATTTTTCAACATGCACACCAATTCTTCTTTCTCTTTCACCTTAAAACTTTCAGGATACACCATGTATATTTATTTCTCAAACTTCCCATGCATAAATGTTGTCTTTACATCCATATGTTTTGTTTTAAGATCAAAAGCAATAAAAATAGCCAAAATAAATATAATCGATACATTAATTAAGGGGTTTAGATCATGAAAAATATACAAAAAGTATATAACACATGCAACACTTATTCAGATGGCCAATGACAAGGCCCCAAGCTGTTATATATTTCCTTGTCAATTTTACAAGACTACTTGGCAGTTTGTTGTGGCCATACTTGTTTTATGTTTATATTGAGGCTTTGAAAACCAATTATTTGGGAAAATTTATCAGCCAAGGCAACATTAAATTCATTCCTAAAGTAAGGGATCTAGAGATTATTACCATTTTAAGGCCCATCACCTTGTTGAATTTATCCTACAAGATATTTTTCAAATCCCTTGTGCTCTATTTGTGTCATTTTCTTCCTACAATTTTTAGATCTAAGAAAACTAGTTTAATCAAAGTAGATACATTCTTGGATACATTATTTTTGTCTAGGAAGTCATGGAGAGGGTTAAAGCCTATAAATAATGTATTTTTTCTCAATCTAGATTTCAAGAATATACTGCATAGAATGGTCATTTATCTTATCCATATTAAAACTTTAAGATTTGGAGACTTCTCTCTCTTTGTCTTTCAAACTCTTTTTGTATAAGGTTCAACTTATCTTACCATAAATCGCCATAATTATAAGATATTTGATATTTTCCCCTCAAGTAGACATTATTTATTACTTACTCCTTCTCTTTATGTTTTAGTTATATAGGCCTTTGCTTATCTCTTAGCCCAAATATTTTAAAAATGTATTATTAGGGTATTTCTCTCCCCAATAGGATAATGCAACTTCTTAACTATCATTTTATTGATGACTCTTTTCTAATGTTGGAAAAATATGAAGCTTTATTCTATGAAGCTATGGTTTACATTGACACATATGTGTAAACACATAAATCTAGTCATAAGACTTGACAATGTTAATTCTTGACACATCATAACCCACATCACTTGCGCACAAATGCATGACTCTTTTCCACCATTCTTATAAGACATTTATATTTATGTAGGATCAGCCTTTTATTTTTTGTCACTATTACACAAAAAATTCAATGCCAAAAGTTTAACCTACTTAAAATCACCTTCAGACCATCTCCAATAAATGACAGATGACCTTGATCCTTCTAGGCAAATCGACCCTAAGTGGATAAGAGAGATCTGCACTCCTTTGCACTTGGACTGACTATGTCTCACCCCAAATATTGGCTAGTTTCCAATTTGAAATCATCATTTTGGGTCTTTTCACATGTTTTACATACTCATATAAAGGAAATTATCAAAAGGTTTTCCTATAAATACACATCAAAGGCCATTCATTTTCCACACTTGGTAGTCACTTCTCTCAAGCTTGTACACTATTGTAGATTGAGAAAATTAGCCATAATCCAAGTCAAGAGCTATCATTATCAAGTATCAAATCCATATTTCTATCTACATACACATAGTCAAGGTGAAAAATCACTCTAGGTGGGAGAACTATGTGGACTTCTCTCCTTAGAGTATTAGATACATAGGCAATGATCAATCATCAAGGGGTTGATTGAGGTCAATTCAACCCATTACACCCTTCTTTTTTATAAATTTTTGAGTTATCAAAGTTCCCTCATGGTTTTAAAAACAAAATTAAAAATATCCAATTATTTGTAGCATAATTCATATTGTTATATCTCATATTTTTTAGTAGACTGTTGCATAAGACACAACGATTAGTTTCCATCACAATAAATAGGGACAAGTCCATAGTCAATGGAATTGAGTGTAATGTGTTTTTATCCACTTACAATGGTCGTGTCCAAGAATATTATTTAATTTTATATTTGATATATTAGTTTTAGAACTATGAATTCTTTGTTTTTAATTATCACTCATCTATCATAATTAGCCAGGATAAGTCTACTGTCAATGGACTCGAATGACCTATGCTCCTATCCACTTATATCAGACCTATGTAGAAGTAACTTTTTATTTTGTTCTTGATTATAAACAATCATGATTGCTTCTCTTATCATTTTTTACTTTAACTAAGAATAGTCAATTTAAATCTATGTACAAGCTAATTATATTGCTTCCTAAGGTTTTCTAAATATATCATTTTTCCATATGTAGTAATTTGTCAAAATTAAAATTGTTGATTATTTTACAGCTTTAGCATTATGATATTCTATAGTTTTACACCTGTACTAACTTAAACATTCATTTATCTTATCAAAATTAGGGTAAAACATAATGGTGAACATGTACATTTTTTTTATCCCTTATTTTTATGATTTGGTTTTCATTTTCATTTTCATTTTTGTTTTTCATCTTATTTATCTAAAAATTATGTTCTAGTTGTTTAAAACTCAAAGGATCTATCATTTTGGGAAAATTAGTCTTCTATGTTACCAAAGTCATGGTGTGAGGGGTACTACCTCAATACTCAAGCTATTAGACAACACTATATACAAATTTTAGTTTCCACATACCTCCAATAGATTATAGATGCCTAGGGTTTTGTTCTTAGACATATGAAGCCTTTTATCATTTGTTCTTATAGTGCATTGGTAAGTGGGTAGTCTTAAAAAGTTACTCTCAATGTTCCTTACAAATGGGATAGTACGGATTCAATAATGGTGGAATACTTCATAGTGTGTCCACTATTTATGATTATGATCAATATATTTGAGAGTCTACAAAATAAACACACCCTTATCTATTTTCACCAATTTTATTTTTCTATTACACCTTGCATGCCATTAAATAAAGTTACATCCTCTATTACTCTAAGTCATAATGTTACATGTTGCATGTCTAGTTAGTCTCAAAGCATAACAGTTCACCCATGCTCCACAACACTACCATAATTAGCTCGTATTCTAACATATCATGCAAGGATGGAACCTTACACACTCACCTAAGGTGCAAAGAGAGTGAAACTAGGATGGGTCAATGGTAGTTTCATGTAATAAAAAGCTTATGGGATGAGGGTAAAGGAGGATTTAAATAGCACATGACTAATAAAACCACTTAGACATTCACTGATTAGATTGAATAATATTACGTTCATAAGACTAATGTGTGAATTTATACAATGTTTCTTAACATTATATTCAACACATCAAGTGCTCCTAAGCATTACAATTTTTTTATTATATCAACTCACAACCCTTTATTTCATAGTTATAGTCTAGTGGTAGTTACATTGATAACCCTTATAGCTAGCTACCCTTATATGTATTTCCTCTTCGATCTCCCTCATCCTCTCATCCCTTCCTCTCCTCCTCTTTTCTTGCATTTTCATCATCTCCTTGGATTACTTCTTTGTAGGTTAATTCAGATATAACTACCAATAGTTAATGCATTTATTGCCTTTCTATTGTTTGAATACCACCTTTCCCTAAGGCCATCTACCTTACTGTCCAACATCGCTATTTCAAAATTATTTGTCAGGATCTTTTGCCATCCATAACTCCTACCATTTCCCCCCGTAATTCCTATTGCGGTTCCTCGGTCCATGTGGCTAATTTCCTGGATCCTACCATTTTTTTGTGTTGAAAATGTTGGCATGGTTATAGCAATTTTTTTTTGTATTGCTAGCATTTTTTTATAGGTGCATGTGTTGGTTATGGGTTTGGATTGCATGCACCACTTCTTAGATATTGGTGTTTTTCTCACTTATTGTGCGCTTGCACATGTTAGTCTTAAACTTACCTAATTTTGGGGGTCAGCATTACCCCACATTAAACTATTTTTTCATCCCTAGAAAATGAGTCCATATTTTTCTTAGTTTCCTTATGCAATCTATTTGTCATTGAAGTTTTACCATAAGTAACTACTTTGACTAGATATACACTTTTATGCAAGCCTCTTCTGTGTGGCTCCTCATGAGATGATTTTAAGTACTCTTAGTGGAAAGTGAAACCTTATGTGCCCTTACCTATATATCTTCATATCTTATATATTTATTTATTTATTTCCTTGTCTCAAGCCCTTCCTCTAAGTGGTGCAACTGCTTAGAGTATTCAGCTCTATCCTCCGCATTCTGAAGGCCTAGCTTTCTATAAGCACTATCATGATAGTTAGTTATTGAGAATCACTTTATCTCCTTATTAAGGTTACCTAGCCTTCTATTGTCACTTTCTTCTCTCAATTTCTCTCACAAAAACCTTCTTCTACACATTTTCCTCTTTCCCACCCTTACAAACTTCAGGACATCTCTCAATGAGTCTAGTTGAGCAATACATGCATTGGTAGTGTGGAAAAATATTGTCTCCTTTTCTTACCTCACCATTAGACCCATTATTTTAAGTCTTTCCATAATATAGGTGCACAAATACATCATGCATTATTTTGGCCTCCAACATTACCATTATTTTAGAATTGCAGTTATTGATCTCCAACCCTTTATCTTCTTCTTCAGGGTGTCTTTATGTGAGGGTCTTCACCGAGATCCCCATAAATTATTATTCACTATGTATCATCTACCCATCCATATGTGATGGAGGCCCATGAATATTTATAGATTCATATTCTATCTAAATTCCTCACTCATCTCATAAGATCCTTTGGTTCACCCCTACTACTTACAAGTACCTGATCTTCTTGCAACCTGCCAAAGGAAATAAGATCCAAATTATCATAGCCTTATTGATTAAAATTGACCCACATGAATAGTATAGTGTGGTATACTTACCTCTTTATTTCTATTTTATTCTATCCCCAACTTTTAGACCTTGAACCCTTGGTCTGATTTCCTCTTTCTTCCAATCTACTTGGCTTCCACTATTTCCTTAGTAGAATGCCTCTCAATGCTACCTTTCTTTTCTTAGAAGTCTCTATCACTTTCACTCCTATTATCATCAAAATTTTCACCCTTGAGGAGGTTGTTAAATCCTCTTCACTTAAGTGATATCATGGGATCAATTTGATAAACCTCAAAAATGGCTCATTATATCCATGAAATAGCATCATTTATCCTTGCATAAGAAGAGAATCTAAATGTAGTTTCTAAACTTATAGTTTATTTAGAATAAAATAGAAAGTATATATCATGGTTATTTTTTAAATTTAATTATTATATTTTTTTAGTTATTTCTAATGATTATTAGGAAAAATATGTCAATATGTGCATATTAAGTCCATACTAAGCTAGAAAAGATGGAGTATGAAGAGTAAACATTTCAAGAACAATGTTGGAGTAGTTTTAAAATATTTTATAGTAGCTCCTAAATATGATATAGAATTTTGGCCAAGTTACAGACTAGTTATGGACTCATCCAAAATACATTATTTAGAGGTCATCATTCAATCATTCTTTTCTTTTTGATGGAAACAAGAAACACATAGGCTCCTTGCCTTTACCTTCACAACTTCTAGCTTTAACTTGCTAAAGTTGTCTGTATTGAAGTTCTATCTCTCATCAGATTTATATTCCTCTAATTGAATGTTAAAACCTCCTGTCTATCTTGAAAACACCTTTGGGTTCTTTGTATGCTACCCTCTATTGCATTTGTATATATGTCCTTTGTATCACCACTTATCTCAACCAACAAGTTTGGTTCTCATATAGGTTATAGTTACCTTTGGTTTAACATATCTTGGTGATTATGATAGTTGGAGGAATGTTTATTTATGCAAAATAATCCTTTTAGAACATATAACCAACTTCCATCACTCCTCAATACAACTTCTTACACATAGACCACTCCTTGGAAACAAGGTTTTCTTACTAGCCTTTTTTAGACTTTATTGCATCGTACAGACTAGTACCTTCCCACCCTGTCAAATTACAACCAGTTTTTAATACCCTCTAACCTCTTGTATCTTTATATGAAGTTTAATTCCCTCATTCATTCCTTAGACCACCTTTCAATCCACTTTTAGGTCTCGAATTAGGCCTTTTAGGTCTATTTTAGCCCTGTTGGCACTCAGTCCTCATATAACTATACTATACTATACTGGATAAAGTTAAATCCTTAAAATAATTTACAAAAAATTCAACCCTAACTTTTCACAAAGTTTTATAGTTTTCCATCAATTAAATCTATTAAAAGATAGATTTGAAGTTCAAAACCCTAGAACAGGGTTTCCTATGACTGTCATTGGCTGAGGAGGTTAATCTTGAGTTTTCAAACTCATAATGAGGCATTAACCCACTGTGAATATTGTTTGAGGTTTACTTGAATTAAATACTCCTTTTCCAAGCATTGTAATCTCATTCCATTGCCCCTATTCACATTTTATTTCTAAAATTTTGCTTGACTATGTCTAAGAATATAGTATTTTACATGACTATATCTAATTGAAGGGGAAAATTTTATTGTTTCAAATTCACAAAGAGTTTCATATAATTTTATCAATTAGTCTAGTTTTTTGAAGTTCCCTTATACCTCATGCATTCATTAAATTCCCTTAAGACACTTCATTTCATAATTTCTCACATGCTTTTGTGTTTATTGCATATGCAAGAATAAAGTACCCACGTTTTATATTGAGTGTCAAGAAGCATGTTTTCAACACAAATAGATGAATCATAAAAAATATGAGATTAAAAACAATGTACTTACCAACAAATACAAGTAGACAAAATAACCATGCTCAGCATCTTGCTTTTCAATTAGAAAAATCTTAGCCTAGAATATAAAATATTAACAAAACATGATTTGTAACTTATTAATATTCAAAATAGAATCATATTTATTAATTATTTTTGAGTTGGGTGATCATAAACCTTCAAAATCACCTCCAAATACTGATTCCAACATACATAAAAGTGCTTTTATATGGCATAACTAACCTAACTAACTGTTTAACTCCCTTTTTATACGTTGTAAACTGCCTAACTACTCATCAAAGTGACTCATCATGTGAGTCATATGGGTGTTGAGATGTTCTTAACCCTTTATTAGAACCCAAATAACAAGATACAACGTTTAGACCTCTTGAAACAAGATGGAGATCTCCTAAACTCCATAAAGTCTTCAAAATTCAAATCAAAGTTTTGGTGGGAAAATGCCAATACACCTCTAATTCAAATTTACCAAGGACCTAACATATAATATGGACTCATTTAGACCTAAGATGACCAAAATAACTTAATAATGACTCAATACATGAAAAATATACCAATGTGTACAATGAGGTAGTGATGCTCCTGCATCATACTACTGAGGAGCAAGAAAAACTTTTCGTGAAAGTTATAAATGATTTTAACTTTGAGGTTCTTTGTAGCATCCTTCTTCCACCTAGATCCCAAGGTTTATTTGAGAAACTTAGACCTTATTTATGCTTTCTCAAACTCATTATGGCTCCTCCTTTGTTATTCTCTCTATTGCTCTTTATCTTGCTTTGCTTCTTTAATCCATTCATGGATAATTTATACTCATTCTCTTTTATCCATAAACCTGCACATGACGCAAACATGTAAGAAAAAACCACCTCTTGATCTCTTGGAGTGTACTTGGTATCTCCTCAAATGTTTGCTCTTTTGTTGCTAACTCTTCTTCCTCTTGGCTCAAGATTTTTGTCAATGCCAACTCAATTCCCATGATGGTCTCCTTGTCTACTATGAGACTCAAATCAACTAATCCTTCCATTATATGTTGTCATATTTATGTTTCTCCTATGTTTTATACTCATCTATCTCTCCTTTGTCTTCCATTGGTGCCAAAAAAAGTACCTCAATCTGTTATAACTCAATCTTTTCATGCACTTCAGCATGTGTTTCTCCTTCCTTCTCTACTGTTGCCACCTCATGTGTGTCAAAAACTTCATTTTCTACTATTGTACCTTCTTTTCCTTCCATTAGCATGTTCATTAGTTTAAAATTAATCTCATATAATTCATCTTTCTCAATATTCACATTAACACATTCATCATAAACAACATGGAAATGAATATCTGATGCTTCTTTGTTTTCTTCAATGCTTACTTGACTAAAATATGCCTCCTTCTTGCTCATCATGAGGCATGGTGTTGCTACAAACTCATTAATTCCTTATTCATCAAATAAATCACCTTATTTAGGGTAGCACAATATTGAATCACCAAACTCAGCTGTCCAATCAACTTCTTCCTCATAATTAACATGTTGTCCATACTTCCAATGCTTTTCACCTTCATGAAAATCTTCACCTATATATACACAGGTCAAAAATTTATTAGTCATAAACATGTGAGGCTTGATTGATCCTTTACTTATCCTTATAAGTTACCTTACTCACATCTTCATCATTTGTCTTCTCCTCTTTTCCATCAATTATTTGAGAGGCCATCTCACTTTTCCCTTTATGCATACACTGAATCTTGGTATCATCTCTTCCAAGATCTTCTCTAGCTTTGTCAAAACCTCTTTCATCTCAGCTATCTCCTTCTCTCTCTCTAACTCTATTTTATTCATTTATATCCTTTTCTTGTGAAATTATTCACTCATCAAGCCCTTCATCATTCTTTCTTTAATCTTCACTATCTTTATAGGTCTCTCTCTTGGACCTTTCCCTCTTCTCTTAACAAGCCTTTTGTCAGGATCTTGCTCCACCAATTAGAGCACATATGATTACCTCTTGTATTAGCAACTAAACACAAAATTTAACCAGAATCAATAAGTAACTAGAAATATGAAAAAACACAGGAATATGAGAGACAATACACAATTGTATTAAGAATCACTCAAAAGAAAATACAATAAAGAAGATGCCACTTCTTCTTCCACCTCAAAGGCTTGCCACACCTCAAGACCTTCTTCCCTCTCTCTCACGGTCACAACAATCAACTCCAATATATAATTGATGTTCACCTCCACCAGTCAGAAACAACGTTGCCAGTACACCAAGTACACAACCGTACTCCAAGTAGATCTCCTGCTCTTTACTGTCACCTGCAAATCACCAGACCTTACTCACCATTGTAGATCTCCAAATGTAGTCCTGCACACCTACTAACCAAGATCATACATATACGAAGAACTCTTCTGATTCTCCAAACCAGCACCCACATTTGGTACTGTGGCACTAGGAGGAACACACCATTGCTCTCTTCTCTCAGAAGGAGCTTATTTAGCTCTCTTACTCTCTAGCACTCTAGTTTAAAATACAGCCCATGAGTCTATTAAATAGATCTCATGCATACAATAATTAGACTATCTTAATTACAATAATTAGACTCGCAACTCTAAGACTATAATTAGCCTTTAACATGCAAATTGATAGTCCTAAAATAGACTCTCTGGAATCTGCATGCAAACTGCATGTTCACACACAGGTTGCCGATGTCGGCTCCTCCTGACCGATGTCGACTGACTCATAACCACCGTCAATTGCTTCTGCACTGCTATCTGACCGACGTCAGTTGATCAGATCGATGTCGATTGCCCTGCAACTCTCTACAACCTCCGTAACTTCTCTTGTTTGCATTCTGGTGAAGCTTTTAGCTCCATAACCTAACAATCTCCCACTTGGAGATAAATAGTTGCACCTATACCTGTACACCATCTAATTTATTCCCTGGCTTGTATCCCTCTTCAAGATCAATCTTGAAGACCAACCACCACACAACCTGTGATGCTCCACCTGTCATCCAAGTAACCTGACACATCCGAACCTACAACTCCATGTAGTGAAGACCTTGACCCTGCATAACATGTTAACCTACTACTAGTCCCTCTCAGATACCTAAGAATCCACTGAACTGCCCTTTAGTAATCCTTCCCCGAATTGGCTCCATACTTTCTGACAACTCCCACTACTTGGGAAAACTCAGGTCTACACTCGACCTTATGTGATTTCGAACACTATTCTAAGCTAAGCTTGAACTGTCCAGCCCTTGGTGTGCTTACCGATTCTACATCCTGCATCTTGAACCTCGCCAACACCTTCTTCACATCAACTCCCACTAGAGACAAAATCTCCATGTTTCTTATGCCAAAGAATTTTGCTACTCCAAATTCTTCATGACATACCTCTGAACTAACCTTACCTTTAGCTCAGCAAAACCTTGTATGTACAAAACTGCTAGCAAATCACCCACATACAGTAACAGTGTTGGGGATCAACCAACAATAGATTACACTTGTGAAAGCAATAAACACGGAATTAAATCAGATAGCAAGTAACTAGAATGATAAATAGCAAGAACAAGAGATACAAGAAACCACCCTGAAAACTTGTATTAACAAACTCTTTACAAAAGGAATACAATTGAAGAAACTTCTTTCTTCCACACCTCTCCTAGATGTATAGATCTCTCACTAGATCTCTATTCCTCAAGAGCTCTCTCTCAAGAACAATCAACTCCAACAAGCCTGGATTGATTCAATTCTGTACTGTTCTTCAACATACCAATTCTACAACTAGTACAATAATTCACACAAAGCTAAGAAGATCTAATTCTACATATAGAATTAGGAGACTTGAGCATGCACTTTCAACAAATAGTTAAGCCACTTGAACAAGGGCTCTAAAAATAATATTACTAATAATAGAGACGTGAGCTTAAGACTACAACTTAAACTCATCATGTAAACACTCACTTTTATCCTCGAAAATAGCATTCTGGACGCACAGGTAACCGACGTCGGTTCTTAATCTGCCAACGTCAGTCTCTGTGTTTTTCTACAAGTGATTATTTCTTTTTCCCGCGAGCTCATATTGGGCCTTCACCTCGTCCAATTCACCATTGCTTTGCTCAGATTGATTCAGCTTTCTTAGCTGATCACAATACATCAGTCTTTCGTTGAAAAAAACATCACGGCTCCTAATTACCTTGTTAGTTTCTAGATTCCACAATCTATAACCAAAATCATCTGAGCCATAGCCAATAAACGTGCACCTCATAGACTTAGCATCAAGCTTCTTTCTATTTTCCTTATCTATATGCACAAAGGCTTCACAACCAAAAACTTTGAGATATGAGAGATCAACCTTTTTACCTGTCCATGCCTCTTCTGGAATACCACCATCCAGAGCTGTAGAGGGTCCTCTGTTAATCAGGTATACTACAGTGTCAACAGCTTGTGCCCAAAACTGTAAGGGCAAACCAGCATGCAATCTCATACACCTTACATGCTCCATTATTGTCCTGTTCATCCTTTCAACAATTCCATTCTGCTGAGGTGTCCTTGGAACCATCCTTTGCCTGTGGATTCCATACATATAACAGTAATCTCTAAACTTATAACTGCAGAACTCACCGCCATTGTCAAATCTCAGGCACTTCAATCTTTTACCTGTTTCATTCTCAACCATAGCTTTCCAAATCTTAAAAGTCTCAAATACATCATATTTTCTCCTAATACAATAGATCCATACCTTCCTTGTAGCATCATCTATGAAAGATACATAGTATTGTGATCCTCCAATGGAAGCAACCTGAGCCGATCCCCACACGTCTGTGTGAACAAGCTGCAACTTATGCCTCTTCTTAGTAGACCCAGTCTTGAGAAAACTAACCCTTTTCTATTTTTCAAATACACAGTGCTCACAAAACTCTAGATCTATGTCTTTTAAATCTGAAAGCATACCTTTGGACTTAAGAATTGACATCCCCTTCTCACTCATGTGGCCAAGCCTTGAGTGCCACAATTTAGCATCCACATTTGAAGTAGATAATACAGAAGGAGATTTGTTAGTAACACAATTACACAAATAGAGAGTACCTTATCTCTTACCTCTGGCTATAACAAGTGCACCCTTGGTCACCTTCCAAGATTCTGCTGTGAGAGTTACTGTACAACCCTCATCCCCTAACTTTCCTGCAGAAATCAAATTTCTCTTTAAGCTAGGAACATGCATCACATCTCTCAACACCCATGTGTTGTTATTCTGCATCTTCAGCTGCACTTTACCTTTGTCAATTATTTTACAGGGCTCATCATCCCCTAGATACACTATTCCAAAATCTCCATGGATATAGTCACTAAAATATTCCCTGTTAGGGGTAGCATGAAAAGATGCACCAAAATCTAATACCCAAGATTCTATATTATTATGCAGAGAGAATATTAAAGCATCTTGTGCAATACCTGCAACCTTGGCTTCTTCCTTTCCTTCGTGTTGATTATTCTCCTTAGGCTTTGACCAGCAATCTCTGCTTATGTGCCCAATCTTTCCACAATTCCAGCATTGTGGCTTCCTGCCATTCCTGGATTTGGATCTTCCTCTCACCTTAGACTTTGATCTTGATCTCCTCTTGCTCTTATCTTTCTGCCTCCCCCTGCTCTCAAAACTTAAAGCATTCCCAGATGTCTCTTTTGTGCTTTTCCTGTGTATTTTCTCATTCAAGATAACACTAACAACATCCTCTACTTTTAAAATATTTGATGCAGATGCAGTATTGCTGACTGCCATTACTAAGCCATGCCAGCTTTCAGGCAAAGAACATAATATTAAAAGAGCTTTTATTTCATCATCAAACACTATATTGACTGAACTTAATTGATTCACAATTCCATTAAAATCATTCAGATGAGTAGAAACAGATCCACCTTCATTCATATGCAAATTAAATAGATGCTTCATAAGATATACCTTATTAGACACTGAGGGTTTTTCATACAAATTTGCTAACATAGTCATCAACTCTACCGTAGACTTTCCCTGTGATAAATTAGATATCAAAGTGGATGCTAGACTTAGTCTTATAGACCCTAGAGCCTTTCTATCAAGAACTTCCCATTCTTCATCCTCCATGTCTTTGGGCTTCTTTGCAACCCCACCTAACGGTAAGTAGAGATCTTTCTGATACAGATAATCCTCTATCTGCATTCTCCAACGTTGGTAATTTTTGCCATTAAACTTTTCCATTCTCAGTTTACTTTCATCTGCCATTGCTTCTCCCACTCAAATAGAAATCCCTACAGAAACCCTTGTGAGAACCTGTAATCAATACACACTACACAGATCTGAACCACCTGTTAGTGAACCTGAGCTCTGATACTACTTGTTGGTATCGGCTCTTGAACCTGCAACCAAGGCTCTGATACCACTTGTTGGGGATCAACCAACAATAGATTACACTTGTGAAATCAATAAACGTAGAAATAAATCAGATAAACAAGTAACTAGAATGATAAACAGCAAGAACAAGAGATACAAGAAACCACCCTGAAAACTTGTATTAACAAACTCTTTACAAAAAAAGAATACAATTGAAGAAACTTCTTTCTTCCACACCTCTCCTAGATGTATAGATCTCTCACTAGATCTCTATTCCTCAAGAGCTCTCTCTCTCAAGAACAATCAACTCCAACAAACCTGAATTGATTCAATTCTATACTGTTCTTCAACATTCACATACAATGAACTACTACAATAATTCACACAAAGCTAAGAAGATCTAATTCTACATATAGAATTAGGAAACTTGAGCATGCACTTACAACAAACAATTAAGTCTCTTGAACAAGGGCTCTAAAAATAATATTACTAATAATAGAGACGCGAGCTTAAGACTACAACTTAAACTCATCATGCAAACACTCGCTTCTGTCCTCGAAAATAGCATTCTGGACGCACAGGTAACCGATGCCGGTTCCTACTGCTTGCTTGTGACCGCCGTTGGCCGACCCACTACCAACATCGGTGCCTCTACATCTGCACCTAGCTGACGTTTGTCGCTTCTGACCGACGCCGGCGACTGTGTAGACTCGAACCTGTTAAAGTGTGCTCCTTGGTGAAGCTTTTAGCTCCACACCCTAACAATCTCCCACTTGGAGATAAACAGCTGCACCAGTACCTGTACAGCAATATCTTCTAGCTCCTCCATCTTCAACTCAATCATGAAGACCAACAGAAGTTGAATGAAGATTTAACTTCTCTTTTGTAACTGGCTTGGTTAACATATCAGCAGAATTCCTATCTGTATGGATCTTCTCTAGCTTCAACTCACCATCTTCCAATTCCTGTCGTATGAAATGGTACCTTAGCTGTATGTGCTTTGTTCTTGAATGAAAGGCTGAATTCTTAGCCAAATGGATTGCACTCTGACTGTCACTATACAATCTGTAACTCTCATGCTCCCTACCAAGCTCATCCATGAACCGTGTCATCCATATCATCTCTTTGCTAGCCTCTGTGGCTGCAATATACTCTGCTTCTGTAGTTGACAAGGCAACAACCTTCTGCAACTTAGATATCCAGCTAACCGCCATTCCACCTACAGTGAAAACATAACCTGTAGTGCTCCTCTTACCATCCAAATCACTTGCCATATCTGAATCTAAATAACCATGTAGAGAAGTATCTGAACCTCCATAGCACAAGTGCTTACTGTTGGTTCCTCTCAGATATCTAAGGATCCACTGAACTCCTTTCCAATGTTCCTTACCTGGATTGGCCATATACTTACTTACAACTCCCACTGCTTGGGCAATATCTGGTATAGTACACACCATTGCATACATCAAACTCCCTACTGCGGAAGAATATGGAACTTTACTCATGTACTCTACCTCATCATATGAATTAGGACATTGTTCTTTACTCAACTTAAAATGTCCAGCCAAAGGTGTGCTTACCGGTTTAGCATCTTGCATATTGAACCGTTTCAACACCTTGTCCACATAATCTTCTTGAGACAATATCAACCTGTGATTTTTCTTGTCTCTCTTAATGCTCATGCCAAGGATTTTCTTTGCTGCTCCCAAATCCTTCATAGCAAACGTTTGAGCTAATTTCACCTTAAGCTCAGAGATATCCTTCATGTGTGATCCTGCAACCAGCATATCATCTACATACAACAATAGAATAATATATCTACCATTATCAAATCTCTTGAAATACACGTAATGGTCAGATTGACACCTACTGTAGCCATGCTCAGTCATAAACCTGTCAAATTTTAAGTACCATTACCTGGGAGCTTGCTTGAGGCCATACAAGCTTTTCTTCAATCTACACACAAACTTCTCCTTACCCTTGACCTCAAATCCTTCCAGTTGTTCCATATAAATTTCCTCATCCAAATCTCCATGAAGAAATGATGTCTTAACATCTAGCTGCTCAAGATGCAAATCCTCAAAAGCAACCAAAGACAATACAACCCTTATAGAAGTCATTTTAACAACAAGAGAAAAAATCTCACCAAAGTCAATACCTGGGTTTTGTGCAAATCCTTTTACCACCAATCTGGCCTTATATCTCATCTATCCATTCTCACCTTATTTCAACCTGTAGGTCCATCTGTTCTTGAGTGTTGTCTTATCAGCTGGCAATTCAACCAAATCCCATGTTTGGTTCTCTCTTAAGGACTCCAACTCCTCAACATGCCACGCTCCCATTGAATCTTGGACTCCACCTGTATTGCTTCTTCAAAACTCTCTAGTTCTCCACCATCAGTTAGCAATAGATAAAATAAAGAAGGAGAATATCTAATTAGAGGCTTACTCACCCTTTCTGACCTCCTGATGGGTGTCTGAGACTCGTTCACAACACGTTGTCCACCCAAATTCTCTGATAGTGATCGACCTCAATCACCTCCAGACTTGTTACTGGCTGACGTTGTTTCTGTCTAACCGACGCCGGTACCTGTCCTGTTGACATCAGTCTCTGTATGGCTGATCTCGGTTTTTGTTCTACCGACGCCAGTTCCTAACCTGCCGACGTCAGTCTCTCAGCAAAACCTTGTATGTACAAACCTGCTAGCAAATCACCCACATACAGTAACAAGATAATGTCATGACTCATCATCCACCTGGTAAAGACAAACACAATAGTTACACTGACATTAACGAAAGTCCTGCTTTGTCATCTACCTGTCAAAACCTGTACCATTGTCCTGCAGCTTCCTCAAGACCATATACCTTGGCCTTCTGTCTCACATATCCATCCACTCTCTTCTTTAACTTGGGAATCCATCTATCTTCCAATGCTTTCTTCCAACTGACAACTCCACCAACAAACTCCTATTTGGTTCTTCTCCAAGGACTCACACTCCTCATCCATGCCAAGCTCCCACTATTTCTAGATTCTACCTGCATTGCCTCTTCACATCTTCCTAGTTCTTGACCATCAGTAAGCAATATAAATAAGGTGAACAATGAATATGAGGTTCACTTACCCTTTCTAACCTCCATATGGGCATTTGAGACTTGTTGACAGCTTGCTGTCCACCCACCATCTATTTCAGTGACCGATCTCGACCATCTCCTAGTCTACATGCGATCAATGTCGGTTCCCTGCACTGACCCTAACTGCCGATGTCATTTCCCTGGCTGACACCGGTATCCTTTCTACCGACGTCGGTACCTGTATGACCGATGTTGGTCTTCCTATTTTTGATGTCGATTACTGTCTGTCTGACATTAGTACCTGTGTTCACCTGTGAGTGATGACTTTTTACCCGCGAGCTCCTTTTAGATCAAAACCCTATTCAAATCAACACAGCCCTACTTAGAATAATTTAGTCCCCTCAGATGATCTCTGTCTACCATCTCCTCTACGAACACCAAGGCTTTCTAGTTCTTAAGTTTGTCAAAAACATCTGTCTTCCGCTTAAGAACATGCATTCCCCTCCTACATATGTGACCAAGCCTACAAAGCCACATCTCTATAACAGAAGGTGAATCAGTAATATAAGTAGATAGATAAAGGATACATACTTTCTTACCATAGTCTAATTCAAGTGCATCCGCTGTGAGAGTTACAGTGCATCTCCCATCACCCATCTTTCCTAAAGAAATTAGACTCATCTCCAAGACTGGAACTTGCATGACCTTCTTCAACACCCGTGTGTTATCTGTCTACAATTTCAGCTTCACTTTCCCTTCGTCAATAATCTGACAAGGCTCACCAACCCCAAATAAATCTCTCCAAAGTCTCCAAAGACATACCCATGAAAGGATGCTCTATTTCAGGCTGCATGGAAAGAGGCAAAAGAATCTGTAAACAAAGATTCTACTTTATCCAGAGCAACCTATGCAACATCACCTACAACATCTGCTTTTACACGCTGATATTCTACCAACCAACAATCTACCTTTACCTGCTCTTTCTTTCCATCAATCAGACCATTCATGCTATTCAGTTTCTCCATTCGTAGCTTACTTTCTTCTACCATTGCTATACTCTCACTCAATCTGAAACCCCTGAGAGTGACTTGTAATCAACAAACACTAACCAGATCTGAAACCACCTGTTAGTAACCCAACGAAAAGCTCTGATACCACATGTTAGGATCTTGCTCCACCAATTAGAGCACATATGATTACCTCTTGTATTAGCAACTAAACACAGAATTTAACTAGAATCAATAAGTAACTAGAAATATGAAACAACACAGGAATATGAGAGACAATACATAATTGTATTAATAATCACTCAGAAAAAAATACAATAAAGAAGATGCCACTTCTTCTTCCACCTCAAAGGCTTGCCACACCTCAAGACCTTCTTCCCTCTCTCTCACAGTCACAACAATCAACTCCAATATAGAATTGATGTTCACCTCCACCAGTCAGAAACAACGTTGTCAGTACACCAAGTACACAACCGTACTCCAAGTAGATCTCCTGCTCTTTGCTATCACCTGCAAATCACCAGACCTTACTCACCATTATAGATCTCCAAACGTAGTCCTGCACACCTGCTAACCAAGATCATACATATATGAAAAACCCTTCTGATTCTTCAAACCAGCACCCACACTTGGACTGTGGCACTAGGAAGAACACACCATTGCTCTCTTCTCTCAGAAGGAGCTTATTTAGCTCTCTTACTCTCTAGCACTCTGGTTTACAATACAGCCCATGAGTCTATTATATAGATCTCATGCATACAATAATTAGACTATCTTAATTACAATAATTAGACTCGCAACTCTAAGACTATAATTAGCCTTTAACATGCAAACTGACAGTCCCAAAATAGACTCTCTAGAATCTGCATGCAAACTGCATATTCACACACAAGTTGTCGACGTCGGCTCCTCCTAACTAATGTTGGCCGACTCATAACTGCCATCGATTGCTTCTACACTACTATTTGATCAACGACAGTTAATCAAACCGATGTCAGTTGCCCTGCAACTCTCTGCAACCTCTGCAACCTCCGTAACTTCTCTTGTTTGCATCTTGGTGAAGCTTTTAGCTCCACAACCTAACACCTTCCCACTTGTCTTATTGACCATTCACTTGGTCTCTCTCACTTGAATATCTCTCTTAGAGTCTATCTCTTTATTTTTCCCTCACCTAGGACTTATATCTCTCTTGTCATTTATCTAGGACTCTCTACTCTCTCTCTCTCTTCAAGCTCACTTTAAGATTCTTTCCTTAAGCTTTCACTAGCTCTTCTTTCTCTAGGCCTTCTTGGCTTAAGGGCTTTTCCACACCTCTCTTCTCTTTAAATTGTATTATTGACCCAATTTTACTCCAAGTCAAATTTGGGTCAGCCCTTAATATTTTTAAAGTTTAGAAAAAGTTTCATATGTCTTATGGGGTCATCTATTGTCCTACAAGTCTCACTTACCCTTTCCCTAGTCCTTGTGGGAACCCATCCTCCTTATACTGGCTCAATCAACCAAATTCAACATCGGTCAAACCTATTCAAACTTATTTAAAGTGCCAAATTGTATTGAAAATGTCTTAAATTGGTATTTGAATTGTTTTAAGGTGTCTTCAAGTCACAAATTGGCCATTTGCTAGGTTTCATGTGGTAAAAGGGTCATTTGGCCACTTTTCTAGCTAATTAATTGACTTGTATAGATGGTGGGAGTTAAAAAAATATGTCATAAAGGTGGATATCAATGTTGATAAGGTCAAATAATGTCATAATTAGTTAGGTGATAGTTAGAAGTCTGTTATGATCAAGAAATGGTAGTTTTTCCTCAAAAATAGAAGTTTTTGGACACTTGTATAAACTTCTCAAGTCCACCATCAGTTGAAAATGTGGTGAAGTGACTCTTCACCTCCCCAAGGGTAATTTAAATGTTTGGATTACAATGAGAATGCATGAAAGTTCATCTGTAACTTGTTTTCCTTCATTTTCACTTGGTAAACAAAGAAAGGCCAAATTCAATCACTTGGCATGGGCCATAGGGAACTGGAAAGAGTTATTCTATGGGTGGATAGTAATATCAGTGTAGTTAAATTTCATATTAATAAGTTAAAATTTGGTACCTCCTCCTTTAATAACAATCAATTTGACTTTAGGCAGCTTTTTATGCTTGTGCATCTAAGAAGGGGTCACTATTTGCAATTGTTTAAGGATTTTGATTTAATCTGATAAGGGAAGTTGTTCCACATGTTTATCAGGGATTATCCATTATTTATCCACTAATATATTAATTTTTTATGTCTCAATAAATCAATAGGCTTCTTCTTAAGCTTATTTTGGTCCGATTTCACTACCACTACTCTATACTCAAGAATGTGCACCTACAGGTGCCATTAAAGGTGTTGTGAAGATGTTTCTAGGTGTCATAAATGAATATTATTCAATTGAGGGCTATAAAATTAATTATAGGTGCTTGTATAGTCTCATCCTTGCATTTTATTGCTCTTTGATGATCTTGCCTACATATCACAATCAAATCTTCATCTACAGGCCTTATTGATGTCATGGTGGCATATATAAAGGTATGATGAAACCCTATTTGTAACCCTTGAATATTGGTGATAATCATGTTAATATTTTTTAAAATGGATAATTTTTAAGAGGCTATGAAAACCACTTCCAAAATCTTATTGATTGTATTGGCCTTGCAATCCCAAAAGGACCAAAACAAAGGTCCTTGAGCCTTTTTGGGATAAGATATGGCATGAAAAAAGGGGTTTATAATGATCTTGATTATTTGGCCTAGTATACCTACCTATATAAAATGACTATGCCAATTTTTAGGTCAAAAGGGGAAGTGGAAGATGGATTTTGAACACCTTGAAAGTGCTTGCAAACACACTAAAAAAGGGCAGTGATGTCTACAAGAGGTTGATGGAAAAGTGACTTTGCAATTATTATGGAAGATTATGACTATTTCATCAAGCTCAAACCATATTAAATTATTCAAATATCACTCTTGAGCCAAAATTACAAAGAAAAGGTGAAGTTTGAGGTTTTTATCACCAATGCACCTTCCTCTATCTGTACACAGGCTTGGGAAGGGTCACCTACAACAAGGTTAGTAAATAGTGAGTTGGAAGGTTGGAATTTATACCTTCTTTGTATCCTTCAAGATGATACAAACTGATTTTTTATTCAAATACCTAAATATGAATCCAAGTCGTCATCAATAAATCCCAACCTAAACTCAAAACCACCTACAGCCAATATCCTAAACAGTGGTCCTCAACAAGTAGTCAAAGACCTAGTCTAGGTTTCAAAAAGGCATGGAAGCTATTTGAAGGGCCAATAGACTAGAGAATGGTTAGGATACATCATGAGAGGAATGGAGGATACATACATGTACAAATCAATCTCAAGGCCATCCCTAAAACCTACAAACACAGTCATACCCTACCCACCTTCACATACTGCTTGGTTCATAAAGTCTGCCTAAGAGATGCACAAAGTTGGAGGGTCAAATGGAGGAGTTAGGTGCCCAAATTTGGTAAAAAGTACCATCAATACCTGTATAATATTATATAATAGATAATTTTACAAAACTATCAATTGAAACCCTCTTTTTTCTATCTCAGAGTAGGGGCAGTTTTCCTTTGAATGGAGATAAAAAATTTTGAGAATATTGATGAAATTGATGACCCATAAGCAAGTATACCTTGAATGATGGTTGGATAATTTATAAAAAACCCCTAGAGAGCCAAAAAACTTTGATGTAAGGTCTAAATCAAGCAAGATTATCTAACCAAGAAGGGTTACATAGAGATGTTGAAGCCATTATAAAAACTATAGACTCCATCGGTCAGGCATCGGAATCTTATAGCAAAACTACTGACTCCATCAGTCCAGCTTCAAACTCTTACAACAAAACTATGGACTCCATCAGTCTAGCTACAAACTCCTGCAATAAAACATGGAATCTATCAATATAAACCCTATTTTTGGACCCAATTGGAGAAATGAGGTTCAAAATACAACCAGATGGATGATCTAACAATGAGTTCTAAAGAGAAGTTGTTTCCAACTCCATGAGGGTCAAATCCATGGAATTGGATTGTATGGAATCTATACAAGTGATGCAATAAACATGTTTTCTTGATAATTTTTTTTGTGTTTTTTAGGTCTTGAAGATGATCATGAGATGTCAACCACTTGGGAGGGTAGCTTGGGACTTGAATCAAATCCTCATGCCATTTTTAGGGCATGGGAATGCTCACAAGTGTCCCTAATAAGCCTCTCACTTCAACCTGTCTAAACTGGCATCTAGAATGACATAGTGAAGAGTACGATAACTCAAGTTTGGTGGATTTTTATGATGTTTCTAATGAAATCAATCATATGAGGTGTCCTAACATGTTTCACAAGACTCTTGGTATGGATCAGTTAGGGAAGATACAAAGATTCTAGTGCCAAGTGTCAAAACAAGCCTATTGGAGAGTGATAATGGTTTCAAAGTGATGATGAGATTGTGTCAAAGAATGTCATGATTAATAAAAATCCTGATTTATGTGGAATCATATTTTTAACTCCCTCTTCTCCTCACACATGAGACATCTATCCACCACTTGCTTTGGAGTGCTCAAGAAAGCCCTTGATGAAGGCAGTTTCCAAAAGGAAGAATGATTGAGACGATTGCTATGCCACACTTGGAAGAGGAGGATATTTTGGGATGTGATCAAGTGAAATTCAATTTCTTGACCTCTCTTACACCTCATTCTCATGCTTTGTAACTGATGAGATAACTTTTACACTTGTCCTTGTGCCTCTTCAACTTCTCTCTTCTCTCTCCTTCCAAATTCTATAAATGCAAACCATTTTGGCTATTGTAAAGGATTCCAACTCTTGGTATGGTTAATCCCTACCAAAATTGTACCTTTATTTGCACTTAATATAATGATAATTAAGTTGGTTATACTCTAAGTCCATTTGTATGTGTTGAAGTGATCCATCTTGAATGTCAAGTATAGATTGAGTTCATTTTTTTTTCATGCAATCCTTGAATGTGTTGTTGTAAATGACTTCTATCCTAACAGGTTTCATGAACTTTATGTTGCTAAAATATACTCTTGAAGTGTGTATTAGTTTTTTAGTGTCATATCTAATATTCCCTTCACTTTCCTTCATCTTTTGAGTTATTATGTGCCTTCATGAGAAACACTAATGCTAGGGAGCTCCATTAATGGTGTTGAGGCTAGTTTGGTTGTCTTAGTTTATTATGTAAATTCAAAGTGTATGAATGGAAGCAAATATTGGTATATCACCTCATAGTTCATGTTTGATTTATATATCTTTCTCTCCCTTTTCACCCATAGTAGGTAGTTTTAGTAGCATAAGCACATTAAGTCATATCTAGGGAGCTAGCCCTTAAAATCTAGAGTTTTATTTCCACTATAGGTGCCCCACACGTCTGGAAGTATTACCATGTTGGAAAAATATTGAAGAGGATTAAACAAAATATTCTAGGGTGCAAGATTTAGAGACAATAGTTCTGGCACACCCAGTGGGATAGCTAGTCCTAATTGCTTCCATGTCAAGGTGAATGCTAGTCTTGACAAGTCCAAGGTTGCATAAGTGTTTCTAATCTAGAATTTGGCAACTCCAAAAGGTGTGAATATTTGGTTGTAGATCAATTTTTCCACATTATATTTCATGGTCAAGAGGAAGAAGAAGATATGGCTAGGAAACATGCTTTTACATCCTTCAATACCCAAAATCCAATCAATCTTCCTGCATATCATCCTATCTCTCCCAATGCCACCAAAAGTCTCCATAAATTTAATGGAGAAGGTCCTATTACCCCATATAAACACATTAGGGACATCTTAAAATTTTGCAGTTTCCACAATATCACTCAATTCAACATAGCTATTAGGCTACTTGCCATGTCTCTAAAGGGTAAAGCACTTGATTTACATAGGACATTGGGAGGTGGTTTCATTAATAATTGGGATTTATTTAGAGAGTTGTTGGTAAATAGGTTTTAGAATAAGAGTGATCACATTTCACTAATATATTATTTGAATGTGATAAGGAGAGGTCCTAATGAATCCATGGGAGATTTCAATGAAATATTTCAAAGAACATGGCATAGGTTACCACCTATCATGAGACCCCCTCCAAGATTTGTGTTCCCCACTTCTCTTAAGGCCATTAGTACTGATGTGGTAATAATGTTGCAATAAATGGTAGGATTTACTCTAATTGATGCATATGAGATAGCTATTGAAGCTAAGAATAGTCTGATACTACCTAGGAAATTATCCCCAAGAGTTTTTATGCCTTTGTTATCTCATAGTTCATTTGAAACCCCAAGTGTAGATAAAGTTCCCAATGCCAATGTCAAGTCTATAATCACTCCCAAGGTGGATAATGTTATAGACAAAGATTAAATGATCAAGGCATTACAAGCTCAACTCAAACAAGCTCAATTGAAAGTAAGTACTCTACCCAATCCCCAATACAATCACCAAGGTCATCAAGTTTTCAATAGGCAACCTAATATCTGTAATCTTAATTCCATTCCATCCACAAAGGTTATTTTTCTAGTCCATACAAAATTAGTTCAAGGAGAGGAACATTTAGATCATTGAGGACAATCTCAAGGTTAGTTTGTGAATGATGGTGGAGGAGGTTGTCAAGCCCTAGTGGCACAAGAAAGAGCTACTCCTTGCCTCACATCAGAAGAACAAAATCTCATGAAAATGGATACTCATGGAAAGGTAGAAACCAAGGTACCATTATTATGAACCTTCAAGAAGAAGAAAACCATGTGAACAAGGTTGAAAAAACACTTAAAGGATTGCCATTCAGTGTGTCTTCTCTATTGCATTCACAAATTGAGAATCAGCTAATTGTTCTTTAGACTCCTCAAGAATTAGGAGGTGATGATGCCATAGATGAGTCCCTTGAACATACTAAATATGATACCTCAAGTAGATATGGTGAAGATATTGTCATTACTACACCTCTTCACCCTAATGGATTAGTCTTTGAGCTTGAGGAAGGAGCTAATGATATGGAAGATGATGATGATCAACTTACAACACAAGATCAAGAAGAGGCACTCATTAGCCAACATGATGTTCCACAAGAGATTGGTAAGAAAATTGATAAGCTTCAAGTCTTTTCTATTGATCATGAAGATTTGGAATTTTGGGATGATCTTGAGAAATTTTGCTTGAGCTTGGATGATGCATCTCCACTTCATGAAGAGCTTGATAAGAGTTTTGAAGGAGATGTTGTAACTAAACTTATTGAAGATCATGAAGCACCTCCACAAGAAGAGCAAGGTAAGCATGATTCATCTCAAGAAGATCAAATGCATAAGATGGATAGAGAATACAAGGTGTCAAGAGAAGTAGTAAGTTTTGAAGAACCTCTCCCATGCATTTAGCTATTAGAAAGACCAAAGTTTGATGGAGAACTTCCTTTTCAAAATGAATACAACCTTGATGATGAAATTACACTTGAGGTTGAAGTTGAATGTGAAGATCAAAATGAGTCTATAATCAATGGAAAACCACTTAAATTAAGGACTATAGTTGCCATTCAAACCAATCAAGAGGAGTATGTTTCAATTGAACACATGTTCTTGGTTGTGAAACCAGATGAAGTCAATGCAAGCACCATGTGAAGTAGTCAAGGTGTCGAACAAACAAGGACAAGACCTAAGTGGAACCTTGCATAGTCTTCTAGTCCACTTCAAAGAGATGGTATGAAAAGATTTCCTTTTGATCTAGGAGGATCAATTATTGCTATTTAGTTTGTACACTTTAGAGTGTGTTTGTTTTAGTTTATTTTGTATTTCCTAAGTGCTTCATTGCATAAGTGTGTTTCATTTCCTTTGTTTGGTGTGTGTCTTTATTTGTGTGTGTGTAAACCAGCTTATTTCCCTTGAGATAAAGGTATGTTCAATTCAATTAGAGTCATTATATTTGTGACTCCATGCCCAATGGAAGGATAGGCAACTGGTCTTAGGCATAATAGGCATGCCACCCCTGTGAATCACCAATAATGTTGACCAAATTTGACCCCAAGTCAAATTTGGGTCAACCCATACTATTTTGAAATTTTAGATAAAGTTTCATATGCTTATGGGGTCATCTATTGTCCTACATGTCTCACTTACCTTTTTCCTAGTCCTTGTTGGAACCCATCCTCCTTGTACTAGCTCAGTCAACCAAAGTCAACATTAGTAAAACTTAGTTAAAGTGCCATATTATATTGAAAATGTCCTAAAATGGTTTTTGAATTGTTTCAAGGTGTCTTCAAGTCACAAATTGGCCATTTGCTAGGTTTCATGTGGTAAAAGGGTCATTTGGCCACTTTTCTAACTAATTAATTGACTTGTACGAATGGTGGGAGTTAAAAAATATGTCATAAAGGTGGATATAAATGTGGATAAGGTCAAATCATGTTATAATCAGTTAGGTGATAGTTATAAGTTTATTATGATCAAGACATGGTAGTTTTTCCTCAAAAATAGGAGTTTTTGGACACTTGTACAAACTTCTCAAGTCCACCATTAGTTAAAAACATGGTGGAGTTACTCTTCACCTCCCCATAGGTAATTTACATGTTTGTATTGCAAGGATAATGCAATAAATTTCATCTACAACTTGTTTTCCTCCATTTTCACTTAGCAAGCAAAGAAAGGTTGGATTCAATCACTTGGCATGGGCCATACAGGTGGAATTGGAAAGAGTGCTTCTAGGGGTGGTATTAATTTTATTGCACTTAAATTTCATAGCAATAAGTTTTAATTTGGTGCCTCCTTTATGAGCAATCAGTTTGACTTCAGGGAGTTTTATGCTTGTGCATCTAAGAAGGGGTTACTGTTTACAATTATTTTAGAAGCTTTTGATTTGATATGATAGAGGAAGTTGTTCCATGTGTTTATTAGGGATTATCCATTGTTTTTCCACTATTATCTTTCTTTTTTAGGTCTCAATAGTTCAAGAGGCTTCTTCCTAAGCTTGTTTTGGTCCAATTTCACTACCACTACTCTATACTCAAGAATGTGCACCTACAGGTGCCATTGAAGGTGTTGTGAAGATGTTTCTAGTGTCATCAATGAAGGTTATTTAATTAATGTCTATAAAATTCATTATAGGTGCTTGGAGAGTCTCACATTTGCATTTTCTTGCTCTTTCATGATCTTGCCTACATATCATAGTCAAATCTTCATCTAAAGGCCTTGCTGACGTCATGGTGGCATATATGGAGTTGTGATGAAACTCTATTTTTAACCCTTACCTATTTATGAGTATCATGTTAGGATTTTTAAAAATGTATAATTATCAAGAGGCTATGAAAATCACTTCCAAAATCCTATTGACTGAATTGGCCTTGCAGTCCCAAAAGGACCAAAACAGAGATCCTTAAGCCTTTTTGGGATAAGATAGGGAATGACAAAAGGGGTTTATAATGTTCTTGATTATTTGGAATAATATCCATATCCACATAAAATTAATATTCCAATTTTAAGTTCAAAAGGTTAAGTGGAAGATGGATTTTGAACACCTTGAAAGTGCTTGCAAACACACTGAAAAAGGGTAGTGATGTCTACAGGAGGTTGATGGAAAAGCGACTTTCCAATTCTTATGAAAGATTATGAATATGCCATCAAGATCAAAACATCCTAAACAAAAATACTAAGATAAAAGGAAAAATAAAAGGTGAATTTTGAGGTTTTGATCACCAATGCACCTTCCCCTATCCATACACAAGCCTGGGAAGGGTCACCTATAGTAAGGTTAGTAAATAGTGAGTTGGAAGGTTGGAATTTAGACCTTTTTTGGATCCTTAAATAAGATATAGAGTTTTTTGTGATTCAAATACCTTCATAAGAATCCAAATCATCATAAATAAATCCCAAACTAAACTCAAAACCACCTACAGCTAGTATCCTAAATAGTGGTCCTCAACAAGCAGTCAAAGACCTAGTCTAGGTTTCCAAAAGGCATGGAAACTATTTGAAGGGAAAATAGACTAGAGAATGGTTGGGATAAATCATAAGAGGAATGGAGGATACATAAATTTCCTAATAAATCTCAAGGCCATCCCTAAAACCTACAAACATAGTCATACCCTGCCCACTTCATAGACTGTTTGGTTCATAAAGTCTGCCTAAGAGATATGCAAAGTTGGAGGGTCAAATGGAGGAGTTAAGTGCCCAAATTTGGTATAGAGTACCATAAATACTTGTATAAGATTATCCAATAGTTAATTTTCCAAAAATATCAAGGTAAACCCTCTCTATTCTATCTCAAAGTAGGGGAAATTTTCCTTTGCATGGTGATGACAATTTTGAGAAAATTGATGAAATTGATGAGCCATAGACAAGTATACCTTGGATGATGGTTGGATAAGCAATAATAAACCCATATAGAGATAAAAAAAAAACTTTTATAGAAGGTCTAAATCAAGTAGGATGCTCTAACCAAGAAGGGTTACATAGAGATGTTGAAGCCATCAAAAAAACTATGGACTCCATCAGTCTAGCTTCAGACTCCTAAAACAAAACTATAGACTTCATCAATTCAAATTCAAACTCATACAACAAAACTATGGACTCCATCAGTCCAACTATAGACTCCTACAACATAACTATGGACTCCATCAGTATAAATCCTATTTTGAGACCTAATTAGAGAAATGAGGTTTAAAACGCACCCAAATGGATGAATCTGACCATGAGTGCTGAAGAGAAGTTGTTTCTAACTCCATGAGGGTCAAATCCATGGAATTAGATTGTACAAAATCCATACAAGTGATGTAATAAATAGGTTTTCTTTAATTTTTTTGTGTTTTATAGGTCCTGAAGATGATCATGAGATGTCAACCATTTGGGAGGGTAGCTTGGGACTTGAATCAAATCCTCATGCCATTTTTAGGGCATGGGAATGCTCACAAGTGTCCCTACTAAGCCTCTCACTTCAGCCTATCTAAACTGGCATCTAGAATGACATAGTGAAGAGTATGGCAACTCATGTTTGGTGGATTTTTATGATGTTTCTAATGTAACCAAGCACATGAGGTGTCCTAACATGTGCCACAAGACTCCTAGTATGGATCAGTTAGGGAAGATACAAAGATTCTAGTGCCAAGTGTCAAAACAAGCCTATTGGAGAGTGATCATGGTTTAAAAGTGATGATGAGCTTGTGTAAGAGAATGTAATGATCAAGAAAACTCCCAATGTAGGTGGAATCATCTTTGTAACTCCCTCTTCGCCTCACACATGAGACATTTGTCCACCACTTAATTTGGAGTACTCAAGAAATCCCATGATGAAGGCAGTTTCTGAAAGGAAGAATGATTGAGAGGATTGTTATGCCACACTTGGAAGAGGAGGCTATTTTTGTATGTGATCAAGTGAAATTCAGTTTCTTGACCTCTCTTACACCTCATTCTCATGCTTTTTAACTGATGAGATAACTTTGACACTTGTCCTTATACCTCTTCAACTTCTCTCTTCTCTCTCTCCTTCCAAATTCTATAAATGCAAACCATTTTAGCTATTGTAAAGGATTCCAACTCTTGGTATGGTGAATCCATAATAAAATTGTACATTGATTTGCACTTAAGCTAATGATAAGTAAGTTGGTTATACTCTAAGTCCATTTTCATTATGTGTTGAAGTGATCCATCTTGAATGTTCAAGTATAGATTGAGTTCATCTTGTTTTCATGCAATCCTTGAATGTGTTGATGTAAATGACTTCTTTCCTAACAAGTTTCATGAAGTGTATACTATTGCAATAGACTCTTGAAGTGTGTATGAGTTTGGTAGTGTCATATCTGACCTTCCCTTCACTTTCCTTCATTTTTTGAGTTGTTATGTGCCTTCATGAGAAACACTAATGCTAGGGATCTCCATTAATGGTGTTGAGGCTAGTTTGGTTGTCTTAGTTCATTATGCAAATTAAAAGTGTATGAATGGAATAAAATCTTGGTGTATCACCTCCTAGTTTAGGTTTTATTTGTGTATCTTTCTCTCCCTTTTCACCCATAATAGAAGCACATCAAGTCATAACTAGGGAGCTAACCCTTAAAATCTATAGGTTTAATTCCACTATAGGTGCCCCACACATTTATAAGTATTCCCATGTTAGAAAAATATTGAAGAGGATTTAAAAACCTATTTAGGGTTAAATATTTAGAGACAATATGTATTTCTACTTCTCTCTCACATACCTGCAACCTTTTCACTCTTTCCTGCAATCTCTTTAGTCATCTCACAATAGCATCTCATAACAACATCCAATATGTACTCCACAAAATCTTCATGAAAAATAACATATAATTTCAAAACACATAGCATACCTTGTCCTTATAATGTAACCTAGCTCTAATACTAGAAGATGCAGAGGTCATCATTCAATTCTTCTTTTCTTTTGGATGGAAATAAGAAACACATAGGCTCCTTACCTCTGCCTTCACAACTTCTAGCTATGACTTGCTAAAGTTATCTGTATTTAAGTTATATCTCTCATTAAATTTGTCTTCCTCTATTTAAATGTTCAAACCACCTATCTATCTTGAAAACACTTTTGTGTTCTTTATATGTTACCCTCTATTGCATATATATCTTTGTCTTTCTTTGTATGACCACTTATCTCGACCAACAAGTTTGGTTCTCATATAGGTTATAGTTACCTTTGGTTTTAGGTATCTTGGTGTTTATGATAGTTGGAGGAATATTTATTTATTCACAATAATTATTTAAAAGCATCTAACCAGTTTCCATCGCTCCTCAATACAACTTCTTACATATAGACCACTCCTCCTTAGAAATAGGGTTTTCTTACTAGCCTTTTTTAGACTTAATTTCATGGTACAGAAGAGTACCTTCCCACATTGGAAAAATAAAACAAATTTTAAATACCTTCTAATATATTTTATATTTATATGAAGTTTCATGCCCTCATTCATTCCTTATACCACCTTTTAAGCCACTTTTAGGTCTTAGATTAGGCCTTTTATGTCTGTTTTAGCCCTATTGGCACTCAAACCTCCTATAACCATATTGGATAAAATTAAAAACCTTAAAACAATATAAATAATAATAAACCCTATCTTTTCACAAAATTTTAGAGTTTTCCATTATTTAAATTTATTAAAACACATATTTGAAGTTTAAAATGCTAGAACAGGATTTCTTGTGACTATCAATGGCTGAGGAGGTTAAAATTAAGTTTTCAAACTCATAATGACGTATTAGCCCACTATGAATATTTTTTGAGGTTTAATTGACTTAAATACTCCTTTTCCAAGCATTGGAATCTCATTCCATTTCCCCTATTCACATTTTCTCTCTAAAAGTTTGATTGATTGTGTCTACGAATACAATAGTCTATAGGACTGTATATAACTAAAGGGAAAAGTTTATTATTTAAAATTCAAAAAGATTTTCATACAATTTTATAAATTATTATAAGTCTTTTAAGTTCCCTTTACACCTTGTGCATTCATTAAATCCCCTTAAGACACTTCATTTCATCATTTCTCATGGGATTTTGCTTTTACTGTGTATGCAAGAACAGAGTACCCACATTCTATATTGAGTGTCAAGAAGCATGTTTACAACATAAATAGATGACTCATAAAAATATAAGATTAATAACAATTTATTTACCAACAAATACAAGTATACAAAACAACCATGCTCAGCATCTTACTTTTTAATCAGTAAAAACTTAGTCTAAAATACAAAATATTAATAAAAGAGGATCTACAACTTATTAATCTTCGAACTAGAATCATCCTTATTATTTAATTTAGAGGTGGGTGACCGTAAAACTTTCAAATCACCTCCAACTACTGATTCTGACATATATACAAGTTATTTTATATGTCATAACTAACCTAACTGACCGTCAAAATCCCTTTTTGTACGTTGTAAAGTACCTAACTACTCATCAAGGTGACTCATCATGTGAGTCATGTGGGTTTTGATACACTCTTAACCCTTTATTATAACCCAACTAATAATCTAAAATGTTGATACCACTTGAAATAATATAGAGATCTCCTAAACTTCACAAGAAGGAATTGAAAATTCAAATCAAAGTTTTGGTGAGAAAATGCCAATACACCTCTAATTCAAATTTACCAAGGACCTAGCATATAATATGGACTCCTACAGACCTAAAATGACTAAAACAACTTAATAATGACTCAAGACATGAAAAATAGACCAATATGTACAATAAGGTAGTGATGCTCTTGCATCATACTAGTGAGTAGCAAGAAAAACTTTCCATGAAATTTATAAATGATTTTAACTTTAAGGCTCTTTACAAAATCCTTCTTCCACATAGATTCCAAAGTCTATTTGAGACACTTAGAACTTATTGATGATTTTTCAAACTTGTTATGGCTCCTCCTTTTTTATTCTCTCTATTACTCTTTATCTTGCTTTGCTTCTTCAATCTATTCATGGACAACTGCTACTCATTCTCTTTTCTCCATAAACCTACACATAAAGCAAACATGTCAAACAAAACCACCTCTTACTTACTCTCTTAGAGTTTACTTGGTATCTCCTCAAATTTTTTTATCTTTGGCATCTAACTCTTCGTACTCTTGGCTCAATATTTCTCTCAAAGCCAACTTAGCTACCATGATGGTCTCTTTGTCTCCTATGAGACTCAAATCATCTTATCCTTCCATTATATGTTGCCATATTTATGTTGATCCTATTTTGTATACTCATCTATCTCTCCTTTTTCTTCCATTAGTGCCAAACAAAGCACCTCAATCTGTTATAACTCAGTATTTTTATGTACTTCAGCATGTACTTCTCCTTCCTTCTCTACTGCTACCACCTCATATGTCAAACACTTCATTTGGTAATATTGTACCTTGTTGTCCTTCCATCAACATGTCCATTAATTTCAAAGTACTCTCATATACTTCATCTTCCTCAATATTCATATCAATATGTTCATCATAAATAACATAGAAATGGATATTTGATGCTTCTTTATTCACTTCAATGCTTACTTGATTGAAATATACCTCCTTTTTTTCATCATGAGGCATGGTGTTGTTGTAAACTCATTCATTCCTTCTTCTTCATCCAATGGATCACCTTCATCATGGTAACACAAGATTGAATCACCAAACTCGACTATCCAATCAACTTTTTCCTCATCATTAGCATGGTGTTCATGCTTCCAATGCTTTTCACCTTCATGCAAATATTCAACTGTATATACACATGTTAAAAATTTATCAGTCATAAACATGTGAGGCTTGCTTGCCCCTTCACTTATCCTTCTAATTTGCCTTACTAAAATCTCCATCATTTATCTTCTCCTCTTTTCCATCAATTGTTTGAGAGGCCATCTCACTTTCCTCTTTATGCATACACTAAATCTTGGTCTCATCTCTTTCAAGATCTACTCTAGCTTTGTCAAAACCTCTTTCATCTTAGTTATCTCTTTCTCTCTCTCTAACTCTCTTTGATTAATTTCTATCCTCTTATTGTGGCATTCTTCAGTCATCAAGCCCTTCATCATTCTTTCTTTACTCTTCATTATCTCTTTAGGGCTCTCTCTTGGACCTTTATTTCTTCTCTTGATAAGCCTTCCCACTTGCCTTCTTGACCATTCACTTGGTCTCTCTCACTTGAATCTCTTTCTTTTGTCCTCACCTGGGACTTCTATCTCTCTTGTCCTTTCTCTAGGACTCTCTCCTCTCTCTCTCTCTCTTCAAGCTCACTTTTGAGCTTCTTTCCTTGAGTTTTCACTCTCTCTTCTTTCTCTAGACCTTCTTAGCTTAAGGGCTTTTCCACACCTCTATTATCTTCCACTTATAATTCTTCCTTTCTCTCACATACCTATAGCCTTTTCACTCTTTCTCAGAATCTCATTAGTCATCTCACAATAACATCTCATAACATCATCCAATATGTACTCCACAAAATCTTCATGCAAAATAACATAGAATTTAAAAACACATAGCATACCTTATCCTCATAATGTAACCTGGATTTGATACCAAATGATGCAGAGGTCATCATTCAATTCTTTTATTCTTTTGTATGGGAACAAGAAACACATAGGTTCCTTACCTCTGCCTTCACAACTTCTAGCTCTGACTTGCTAAAGTTGTCTCTATTAAATTTCTATCTCTCATCAAATTTTTCTTCCTATAATTGAAATTTCAAACCTCATGTCTATCTTAAAAACACTTTTGGGTTCTTTGTATACTACCTTCTATTGCATTTGAATATATGTCCTTCTTTGTATGACCACTTATCTCAACCAACAAGTTTGGTTCTCATATAGGCTATAGTTACCTTTGGTTTTAGGTATCTTGGGGATTATGGTAGTCAGAGGAATGTTTCTTTCTTCACAATAATCTTTTTATAACATCTAACCAACTTCCATCACTCCTCAATACAACTTCTTACACACAAACCCCTCCTTGGAAATAAGGTTTTCTTAGTAGTCTTTTTTTAGACTTTATTGCATAGTACGGAATAGTACTTTTGCATCTTGGCAAACTAAAATTAGTTTTCAATACCCTCTAAGCTACTATATGTTTATATGAATTTTCTTTCCCTCATTCATTCCTTAGACCACCTTTTAAGCCACTTTTAGGTCTCAAATTAGGCCTTTTAGGTATGTTTTAGGCCTATTGGAACTCAATCTTCCTATAACCATATTATACCATACTCGATAAACTTAAAATACTTATAAGAACATTTAAACCTATCTTTTTACAAATTTTTAGATTTTTTCATCAGTTAAATCTATTAAAACACAAATTTGAAGTTCAAAACCCTAGAATAGGGTTTCCTATGACTATCACTCATCAAGGAGGTTAATCTTAAGGTTTCAAACTCCTAATCAGGTACTAACCCACTGTGAATATTGTTTTAGGTTTACTTGACTTCAATACTCCTTTTTCAAGCATTGAAATCTAATTCCAGTGCCCCTATTCATGTTTTCTCTCTAAAAGTTTGCTTGACTGTGTCTAAAAATACAATAATCTATAGGACTGTATATAACTGAAGGGGAAAAGTTTAATGTTTCAACTTCATAAAGAGTTTCATATAACTGTAGCAATTATTTTAGGTTTGGGAATTTCCCTTATACCTTGTGCATTCATTAAATCCCCTTAAGACACTTCATTTCATCATTTCTCACAAGTTTTTGCTTTTACTATGTATGTAAGAACGAAGTGCCCATGTTGTACATTGAGTGTAAATAAGCATGTTTAAAACAAGATGACTTATAAAAACTCTGAGATTAATAACAATGTACTTACCAATACATATAAGTATACAAAACAGCCATGCTCAGCATATTGCTTTTCAATCAACAAAATCTCAGTATAGAATACAAAGTATTAATAAAACAAGGTTTGTAAATTATTAATATTCAAAGTATAATCATCCTTATTAATTACTTTAGAATTGGGTGACCATATACCTTATAAATCACCTCTAATTATTAATTCAAACATACATACAAGTTCTTTATATGGCATAATTAACCTAACTAACTGTCTAACTCCCTTTTTATGCATTGTAAACTACCTAACTACTCATCAAGGTAACTCATCATGTGAGTCATGTGGGTGTTGAGAAATTATTAACCCTTT
This sequence comes from Torreya grandis, assembly GCA_037957365.1. Taxonomy (NCBI): domain Eukaryota; kingdom Viridiplantae; phylum Streptophyta; class Pinopsida; order Cupressales; family Taxaceae; genus Torreya; species Torreya grandis. The sequence continues at coordinate 5,600,202 of JARHVA010000164.1, read as the reverse complement.
ATTATAACCCAATGAACAAGCTACAATGTTGATACCTATTGAAACAATATGAAGATCTTCTAAAATTCACAAGAAGGTTTTGAATATTCAAATCAAAGTTTTGGTAGGAAAATACCAATACTCCTCTAATTCATATAATATGGACTCCTAAATACCTAATATGACTAAAAAAATTTGCTAATGACTCAATACATGACAAATATACTAATATTTACAATGAGGTAGTGATGTTATTGCATCACTACAACTATGGACTAGCTATGGACTCACCTAGTTTATAACTACAAACTAGATATGGACTCACCCAGTCTATAGTTATGGACTCACTCATTAGCTATGGACTCACCTAGTCTATAGCTACAAACATTCATAGGTTAACTACATAATTGTACTGGAAAGCTACATACTTCTACAAGCAAGCTATACACTTCCACAGGAAAGCTATAGACTTCTACAGAAAAGCTACAGACGTTGACAAAATTGCTATGGACTATGATACAACCACCACAAACTAATTTGGAAAGAATTTTAAATCATTCTAATTATTGTCGATCTATTCTAAGATGACCAAGATCATTTACAACTATCATAAAAAAAAAAATTGAATTAGATTATTTCTATCTATAAATTTCTATATATATGCTTTCCATTCATATATTGTATCTAAATATATAGATTTGTATACTTTCATTATAATAAATAGATCTCTCCATATTTTATGGAGATTGAGATTATGTTTTATTTTTATAATAAATATCGCTTTCCATATTTTGTGGAGATTGAGATATGCTAGAATATCTATGTTGTTACCCCTAAATTAGGTGTTGTTTGGAAGCATGAGATTATAAATGCAACCTCCCACATTTGAATGTAATCAATCAATATATTTTTCTCTCCATCATTCTAAGTAGTCTATTCTAAATCTTGTGTTATGAATAAATCCTCTTTCAAGAAATGAGCTGGCCACTCATTTCAAAGAATATGGATCGATGTATTTTTGTTTATTTCTTTGTTCTATAATTATCATTTTGTTCTAAATTGTTATTTTATTTCTTTGTGTTTATAACTATTCCTTTTTACAATTTTATGTGAACCTGTAGGTTTTTTATTTGTTTATCATTTCTTTTCAATTTATAAATTTACTTTCTTACAAGTATGATTTAATTTCATGCATGTGTGATTTAATTTTTGCAAGAGTGCTTTTCAATTTTTCTAAGTGTGGATTGTGGTAGAAGGGACCATTTGCTAGAGATCTCTTTCTCCTATTGAATATTACCTTCAAACACCAACCCTAGATTGACATTATTAAATTAAGAGGATTGACGACCCTCGTCATATTAGGTTAGGTTGTGGGAAACCTAAAAAATGGATTGAACCTCTAGATACAGCTAGCTCCCTTACTACATCACTTAATAACTAAAAACTAACATAATAATTGTAAAGGAAAAGGGTAAGAAAAAACTATAAATTGAAAAGGAGGTGATGCACCAAATGTTAAGACCATTTCCACTAATTTACATGTGCACTAATAACTATAGGACTTCCACAAGCATCCACTTCTCCAAAAATAATCCATCACATAAAAGCTTTGTAAAGAGGTGAATAAATGTGATAATAAAAGGGAATATGTTTGCCACTTCTAATCTATTTATAACTCCTAATGACACTCTTCATAACCTTCAATAGAGAACCATACTACAAGAAGGTAAGGAGAATAGGACAATAAGATAAGGTGAGCTAAGTCTACACTTGCCTAGATCAACCATTCATTGATTTACATTATAAATAGCTATAAAGGGAGGTAAAACAACCATTTATTGATCAATAGGCATACAAAAGAGCATGGATATGCCATACTCTTGATGGAAGGATCCTTAAATGCTAAAATTAGGCATATATATAGAGTGTGAGAAGGAGAGAGAGGAGAGGCAAAGGAGAAACATATGATAAATGCAATCTAAGAATGACAAGTTAAAATCAATAAACTATGCAAGTAGGTAGTTATGAAGTCTTCTATCAACATGTGTGTACTTGAAATGATCTTTTTCTTCATCAAGGTGGCATAGGAGGTCATCATTATCCCTCATGACTCATCCATTCTTCTTAAAACTTCCCTTTTGAAGTAATTTTGAAGTGACAAGTCATATATTTGGTCTAACTACCTATTTGGAATTATAAATCTATTTTATATCCCTATCCAATCATCTTTCCATAATTGTTTTGTAATCTCTCTCATAGTTCTCATGTTTTGCTTTAGGAAGGTTTATTCCTTGTAACCCTATTTTAGTACAAAGCTCATTGTTTTGAGACATATAGAGATATTCTATGAAAAATAAAGGCATATTTGGGTATCCATTATCCCCTTGCATCTTCACCCCAAATTTCATGATCTAACTCTCAAGGTAGTCCTACTTTATCAACCTTTGTTTATCCTAATTAGGCCTAATACAAGCCCAAATTACTAGAGACCATACAAGGCTATATATTACCACTCTAAAAATTGAAAAATACTATAGGGGACATAAAAATATGTAGGTAAATTTTCAAGTCATTTCATGGAATAAAACTCAAATTATGCAAGCTTTTGGCTTTCTAGCCCTAATTGGCAAAAGTGTAACCCTAAAGAGGTTGAGGGATAATAAAAGTTCATATTTTGAGTTTTGGTGTGTTTTAAGACAAATAAATTATTTTTTTTGGTTTTAACCAACATTCCTAAGCTCCTCCAATAGTTATTTACTCGTGGTCATCCTTTTATACCTCTCAAACAAGCCAATTCCAAGGTTTTGCATGCATTTTTAGGACTGTGTGATGGTTGTAGGTTTATTGTCTCATTTTACATACTTATATTATCTTTTAAAATACATATTAATCTCATTAATGCCTAATACACACCCATATATCCATAAAAACTCCAAAACTCAATCAAACTTTGCATACTTTCTTTAATTTATGACAAAGAAGCCTACAAAAGAGAGCTCTTGGCAGGTTTATAGGTCTTGATTGGTTTGGTGTTTATAGAGGTTCAAGATAAGGTTTTTATTCAAATATATTTTGATTTATTACCCTAAATATATATTTAAAGATCTCATCATGGCTTTCTCCTCTCATTTTTTCATCAAACGCATCTTTCTTGCAAAGTTTGTCTATCTCTTTAATTGAGAATATGGACCTACAAGTCTAAAGACCTATAGGTATATATTCCTCTCAATTTAAACAAATAAAAATGTGTTTATTGGTCTTATTAAACTTTTATTCTTCCTTATTTACCTATTATAACAATTTTATATTGAGTATTATCATTGATTTCAAAGGTGTATCTTTCATGAGATTGATGTCATTGAGTGTGCCTAGTTGGCAGTGTGTTGATGTGACAAGGGGAATTGATGAAGTGTTTTCTTTGAAGGGTGTTGTCATGAAAGAGAATTTGAAGTAAAAAGAGATAATTTAAATTCAAATAATGCAATATGGTTTCATGAAGGTGCATGTTTTTAAGTAGCCTAAGCCTAGTCATGGTATGAAGAGACCTTCTAAGAAGGTATGAGCATGGTGGCTTGGTGAGATGAGTGCACATAGGAATGAGTGAGGTTGCTTGAGAATGTATGTGAGGCATTGGATCACTCATGAGAGTGTCATGGTGAGCTTATAGGGGTAGGACCTTCAGACCAAGTCTACACCTAGACCACTCCTAAACCCTACCTATCCTAATGAGGTATCATGATCTATTATCAAGGAATGAGAATGATATGTAGCAATGTTTAATCATGATATAGGTTTCTTTAGTATGTGAGTGGGGTGGAGATTGCATGGAAAGAGACATAAAGGTCACTTTTAAGGCCTAATATGATTTTTAGGTCAAGTTATAGAGATCAAAGAGAGAGTGTGTGGCCTAATGAGGGGTCATGATCAGATTTCAAGGTGTTTTAGATCATTTAAGCATTTTAAAAGGTGAGGTATGTTGTTTCAAGTGTGTTCATATAGTTTGAGGTCATAATGTAAAGGACATGGCATGAAAAGTTATTTGGAGGTCTCTCAAGTGCTTAGAATGAAGGGTTCTCAACCTGAGAAGGATTTTCTTGTTCTCATAAAATATCAAACCTTTGCATGGGAACCTAAGGTATTCATGTTAGATGGGAAAAGGTCTTATCTCAAAATTACATGCATTAGTTTTTGGATTGAGGGGTTATAATTTACGAATGATCATTAAGAGTGGAAATAGGTTTAAACTCTACTAGAACCTTAATAAGTATCAATGTTGAATATGTTGATCAAAGGTACCCAGAATATTGGACCTTGTATTGGGATCTCCTAGGTACCTCTAGGTGGTATTGGTTAGAGAGAGGAGAGAGAAACTATTGATTTACATGCTTATTTCTAAAGAAGTTAATGTAGAAGTCAAAATTTGCATTAGACATAATAAGTAAATAGATGGAGAAGGAAGGTATAAACTCATGTTTTATGTTCATGAAGGTTTTTGGATAGTTTCTAGTCCTCAATTTCACTAAACTAGTCATCCAATTTAGCTAGTCACTAATAGGCCTAATGGTGTAAACAATGAAAACCCAGGTAACAGTGAGAAGATGATTAGGAATGTGTTATCATGATAGAATGATGAAACCAAATACATGGATATGTTGTTTTTTAATGGTATGTTCTATTAATTCTTTTTATAAATCTTTGAAGTTAGGTACAATGGTGAAAATGATGAAGCCAAAATGGCTTGTCTAGCTTAGTAAGGTCTGTAGACAGTGAGGTCAAAAAATTGGTCTATAAGACCAATATTTTCCACTATACAATATGATGTTTATATTTGAATATGGTTTATATATGTTATAGGATAATATAGATGCATAATAAGTCATTTAAAATGTCTATATAGGTGTTGGAAGTCTAAGTCACCATGATTAGTCTTTGAGGAAAACTGACAGTTCTGAGTGAGTGAGTTGCAAAGGTGTTTTTGAGGCTCTATGCCCTATATTAAAGTTTATAACACATATTATGATATTTTTTAGGTTTTTTAAGATATTTATAAGTTATTTAATATAATTTTTATATAGATAAATGATGTGTTGTCTTCAATTGTTCAAGATAGACTTTTTTGTGTGTTCAAAGGCCTAATGTAAACAGTGCTAATGAGGGGTTTCAAGTAGTGATCTATTGTAAAATGTATTTTTGATCCTAAAAGACATTATTTTGATTCTATTTTATTTTTATATGATATTTTACTAATATATTTGGAGTTTTAAAGGAATCCAAAGTGTTACGTGTCCTAAAGTAGGCCTAATGGAATTAGGTCTCCATGAGACCTAAAAGTGAAATGAGGTCAAATAGACCTATGATAGACCAAAAGAGACTCAATATTAATTTTAATAATATTTATGAGATTTCATAAGACCTATTCCATTTTATAACTATGAGATTTAGGGTGAGTAACTGACTGAGTGGCATGTGAATAAGGAATGGTATATATACAAGTCAATTTTGGGCCTATTTGGTGTAGTAGAGTGTATGTAAATGAAATAGAACATTATTGAGAATAAGGAGGTATTTTAGACCATAAAATGAGTTTATATGATTATTCATGAATATCTTATAGTGTGTATACATATGAAGATCAAGGTTATATGACCTAATCAGTCTTGAAGAGACCCAGTTGAGTGAAGAGGCCTAGAAGGCAGTTTGAGAGGGATAAGAGTTGAAGAGGTGGTCATCATCTATTGGTTAAGAAACATAGTTTTATAAAGGTGATCAAAAAAATCAAGTGTTTGAGTGGGTGATGAGTTATTTATGGGGTTGGTGCCTCCTTGTAAGTGGGTGCTTGTTAAAGCCTAGTCAAGTGGGTGCTTGACTAGTTGGGGTTGGTGATCCATGTGGAGATGGTGCTTCACTAAAATTAGTTTTTGTATTATAGTAATATAGTCCATTTTTATTTATTAGTGGGTTTTCTTACCTTTTAGGGTTTCCCCCATATATGATGTGTTTTTTACATTTCATATGTATGGTTACTTGTGCTTTGATTGATCTATATGTTTGTATGAATGGCTCATGAATGTTAAGTGGAATAGAATGAATGTTTCAAAGATTGATTCAACCCCCCAATCATTGTGATTCTAAAAATTTCTATCAAATCTTAGTCCTTTGAATTAGGCATAATAGCTTAAAGGTGATCCTAAAAATAACAAGATGCCTAGTGATCAATAAGACAACATGTATGATGAAGAAGTCTAATATGATAGTGAAGAAGGAGAAACTAAAGTAGACCTTGAATCTGAGCTCATAAGTGCCCTAAATTATTTGAAGAATAAAAAAAAGATGAATCTAGAGTTGTGATCAAGGATCAAGGATCTTAAAGAATAAATTTATACCTTAAAGAATGACTAGGTCAAAGAATCCAAAAGGGATGTGAAGATCATCAAGGATCACAAGAATCAGTTAAAAGGTGCCAATACAAAGTTCAAATCAAAATAAGTTGAGTATGATCAGTTGAATATAGATCTAGGTTATTTGAAGGTTGAGCATGAGAATCTCATAGAAAAGATGAGCAAGTTTGAGAAAGAGCGTGAGAATCCAAAACAAGTTTGGATCACCAACATGAAATTCAACATAAAGAGACCAATTAGGCGGCCCAATGCAATGAGGTATTATAATTATTTCAATAGTTATTATTTTTCTTTTCATATCTTTAGTCATAGAGCAAGTGATTGTAGAATAATCTCAAGATATGATTTATCATGGGACCATAGGAGGAGTGATCAGTCAAAAGGACTTAACAAGGTATGTGGAGCTTCTAGAGTATATGATAAGGGTCAAACATTGGTGTGAAATCTAAAGAAAGTTAGGACTTATCATATTGAGCCCAAGAGTCAAGATGGATTATTTTCTAAGGAAGAACAAAAGACTAAACATGATTTTATTCTATCTCATACTACCTTTCACATTCAAGATGAAGGCATGAAATTGTATATAGATAGTGGTTTATCAAGCCACATGATAAGAGATAAAAATAATTTCATCACATTGAATAAGAATGTTGTAGTAACAGTGAGATTTGGAGACAACATGACTACCAATATAGTTGGCAAGGGTATTTTGAGTTTGGACAATGAAAAACCAAGACACAAAATGTGTTGTATGTGTAAGGTTTGAAACAAAACTTACTTAGTGTAAGTCAAATGTAACCAAGGACACACATTAACCTTTCATGATAGAGGGTATGAGATAAGGAGATCTAAATCAAGAAGCTAATTACCAATGCTAAGAGGACTAAGAACAATTTATATGTCTTGAATGAGAACAAGAAGGAGAGATGTTTTATGATCAAGATGGATGATATTTGGCTATGACATAGAAGGTTAGGTCACCTAAACTTTGAAAATCTAATCAAGATAAGTACTAAGAATTATGTGAAGAACATACCTAAGATCACCAAACCTATAAACATACATTGCAAGGCATTGCAACATGGTAAGTAGACTAGAAGTAAGTTCAAGTCCAAGGAGTACTCTACTACAAGACCCTTGGATTTAATACACATTGATATCTATGGGCCTAAAATAATTCAAAACATTTAATGAGATAGTCACTTCATGTTACTTATAGATGTCTATACAAGAGTGACTTGGGTAGCATTCTTGAAAGAAAAATTAGAAGCTCTTGACAAGTTTAAGGCATTCAAGGCTCTTATTGAGAATGAGAAGAATGGGAAGATCAAGTGCCTAAGATCTAACAAAGGAGGATATTTTTGGTCTAATGAGTTTGATGAATTATATGAGTTTCATGGAATAAGGAGATAGTTCTCAGTAGTTAGAACACCTTAGCAAAATGGAATAGTGGAAATAAAGAGTAGGACTATTCAAGAGATGGCAAGAGCTATGTTGAATGAGTATATATTATCTGATGGATATTGGAGAGAGGTAGTAAGCACTGCATTATATATTTTGAATAGAGGACATATAAGGACTAATGGCAACAAGAGTCCTTATGAATTATGGAAAGTCACACCTACTAATGTGGAACACTTTAGAGTGTTTGGGAGAAAATGTTTCATCAAAATAGATGATGAAGACTTAGGAAAGTTTGATTCCATATCTGATGAAGGTATATTATTAGGATATTCATCAATGATCTCAGCCTATATATGTTATAACAAGAGGTTATAGAATATAGTGGAAAGCACCAATGTGAAGATTGATGAGATAAGGAAATCACACTTATAGTCAAAGGATACTTTAGAGAATCTGGACTTCAAGAATGAAGAGGAAACTATAGAGAATGATGAGGAAGAAGAATAAGTTGAGGAGAGACAATACTAGAAAGGCCCCTCAAGACAGATTCAAAGAGATCATCTTGAATCTCAAATCATTGGCAACAATAATGTAGGTATGCAAACAAGGAGAAGATTGGTAAGTAATCTAAATCAAGAGAATGTTGCTCTATTGTCTAATATTGAACCTAAGAATCTTATAGAATCAAGTAAATAATTTTTTTGGATAGGTGATATGAATGAGGAGTTAGATCAAATAGAGAATAATGAGACTTAGGAACTAGTTCCTAAGATTAAAGACAAGAATGTAATTGGAACAAAATGAGTGTTTAAAATAAGTTGAATGAAGATGGAGAAGTCACTAGGAACAAGGCTATGTTGGTATGCAAGGGATATGCACAAGTTGAAGGGGTGGAATTTGAGGAGACCTTTGCACTAGTATCAAGATTGGAGTCCATCATATTATTTCTATCATAGACAATATTCAAAGGGTTCAAGGTATACTAGATGGATGTCAAATCTACTTTTTTGAATGGGAATTTAGAAGAGGAGGTGTACATAGATCAACTTGAGGGGTTCTCACTATCAGGTGACAAACACTATGTTTGTAGATTGAAAAAGGCTCTTTATGGTCTAAATCAATCTCCTAGAGCTTGGTATGCCAGGTTAGATAGGTATTTTTTGGATCAAGGATTCAAAAGAGGAGTTGCACATAGTAATTTATGCATAAAGACTGAAGATTGCCATCAGTTGATAGTAGTTGCCTATGTGGATGACATCATCTTTGGTGGAAATAATGAGAACATGACCAAGGCCTTTTTCAAGGTGATGAAGAAAGAGTTTGAGATGTCCATGCTGGGAGAATTATCACTCTTAGGTTGCAAATCACTCAATCTAAAAAATGTATATTCATTTCATAAGCCAAGTAAATAAGAGAGATGTTGAATAAGTTTGAGATGGAAGATTTCAAGGCAGTTAGAATACCTATGATCACAAGGTGTAAGTTTAACAAGGAAGATGAGTCTCCAAAGGTCAATCAAACATAATATAGGTCAATTATTAGAATTTTTTTGTACACTAATGCCTCTAGACCTGACATCATGTAAGTAATAGGTCTTATGGGAAGGTTTTAAGAAGATCTGAAAGATAATCATCTATAAGAAATCAAAAGGATACTAAGGTATCTCAAGGGTACTATGGAGTTTGGGTTATGGTATCTAAGAAGCAAGGAGTTCAATTTGATAGCCTTTATATATGCAAACTAGGAATGAAGTCTATATGATAGGAAGATTACCAGTGGAGGAGCCTTCTTCTGAGGTGGTTGCCTAGTTTCATGGATAAGCAAAACACAACCATCAGTAGCATTATTCACTTGTGAAGTTAAATATATTGTAGTAGCTTCATGTTTCACTTAGGTCCTATGGATTAGATAGACCTTAAAATACTACAAGGTGGAGTATGATGGTCCTAGACCTATCTATTGTGACAATACAAGTGACATAAGTGTCTCAAATAACCCTACCATGCACTCAAGGACTAAGCACATTCCCATCAGGTATCATTTTCTAAGAGATCAGGTAAGTGAAAAAAGTATAATATTTCTACATAGGATCATATTGTAGACATTTTAACCAAACCACTTCCAAAGCAACATTTGAATACCTAAGATAGGAATTGGGTGTAATTCCTACCCCTAGTAGTCATTGAGGAATTCAAGTACTTAGGGGGAGCTAATAAGGGGTTTCATCATCTCTAAGAGTAGGTGAGTAGTTATAAGAAGGTACACATGGAGGTAGGGGGAGCATGTTTTTATTATGACTCATAAACTCATAGTCTAATATGTTGGGTGTTTTGGTTACAAGGAGTGTGATCTATGGAGTTACAGACATCACTTTGTCATTTATGTCATAGGGAGAGAAAGTTATGAATAATGGAGAAGTTACTTGTTGAGATAAGTTTCTGAGATTGGTTATCATCAATGACAAAGGGGGAGATTGTTGAGTATTGTCATTGATATCAAAGGTGTATCTTGCATGAGATTAATGTCATTAAGAGAGTGTGCATAGTTGGAAGTGTGTTGATGTGACAAAGAGAATTGATAAAGTTTTGTCTTTGAATAGTGTTGTCATGAAAGATAATTTTAAGAAAAAATATAGAATATGAAGGCAACTAATGCCTTATGGTTGCATGAAGGTACAGGTCTTTGAGTAGTCTAAGCCTAGTCATGGCATGAAGAGACCTTATAATAAGGTATGAGCATAGTGGCTTGGTGATATGAGTGCACACAGGAATGATTGATGTTATTTTATCATTTATGTGAGGTATTGGATCACTCATGAGAGTCTCAAGGTGAGCCTACAAGGGTAGGACCTTCAAACTAAGTCTGCACCTAGACCACTCCTAAACCCTGCTTGGCCTAATGAGGTATCATGATCTATTATCAAGACATGAGAAGGATATATGGAAATGTTTAAGCATGATAAAGTTTATTTGAGTATTTGAGTGAGTTTGAGAGTGCATGGAAAGAGATATGAAGGTCATTTTTAAGGCCTAATGTGATTTACAGGTCAAGGTCTAGAGAGCAGAGAGAGAGTGTGGCCTAATGAGGGGTCATGATCATATTTTTAAATGTGTTTGAGATCATGTAAACATTTTTAGAGGTGACTTATGTTGTTTCAAGTGTGTTCATGTAGTTTTAGGTCATAGTTTAAAGGATAAGGCATGAAAATTTGTTTGGAGGTCTCTCAATTGCTTAAAATGAAGGGTTCTCAACCTGAAAAGGATTTTCTTATGCTAATAATATCTTCAAACCTTTGAATTGGAACCTAATATATTCATGGTATATGGTTAAGTTTCCTAGATCAAAATTCCATGCATAAGTTTTTGGATTGAGGGGCCATGCTTTATGAATGATCGTTAAGAGTGGAAATAAGTTTAAACCCTCTTAGAACCCTAATAAGGACCTGATGTTGAACATGTTGATCAAAAGTGCTCAGAATTGATTGGTATGCTTAGGTAAGCTATTATATTTTATATTGGACTCTCTAGGGTACCTCTAGATGATATTGGTTAGAGAGAGGAGAGATAAAATGTTGACTTACATGCTTATTTCTAAATAAGTTACTGTAGAAGTCAAAGTTTTCATTAGACATAGTAAGTAAATAGATGAAGGAATAAGTTATAGACTCATTTTTATGTCTATGAAGTTTTTAAGATATGTTATATTCCTCAATTTTTTTAAACCAATAGTTCAAGTTAGCCAGTCACTAATAGACCTAATGGTGTAAACAGTGAAAAACCTAGGTAGTAGTAAGAAGATGATTAAGAATGTGTTATCATGGTATAATGATGAAACCAAGTGTATGGAAATGTTTTATAGTAATTATTACTATAAATATTATAATTTATCTACATTTGTGAAAATTATAAATCCAAAATGGCTTGTCTTTCTTAGTAAGGTCTGTGTGTAGTGAGGTTAACAAATTGGTCTATAATACCAATAGTTTCCACTAGACCATATGATGTCTATATTTTAATATGGTCTAGAGATGTCAAAGGATCATCTACATGCATAATAATTCATTGAAAATGTCTATATATTTGTTGTAAGTCTGAGTCACCATGATTGGTCTTTGAGGAAAATTGGCAGTTCTGAGTGAGTGAGTTGCAGAGGTGTTTTTGAGGCTCCATGCCCTGAGTTGAAGTGTCTAATTCATATGATGATATTTTTGAGGTCATGTAGGATATGTATAAGTTATTTATTGTCATGGTTGTATGAATAAATGATGTGTTATCTTTATTTGTTCAAGATAGACTTTTTTTTGTGTTTAAAGGCCTAATATGAACAGTGCTAATGAGAGGTTTCAAGTAGTGATTTGTTATAAAATGTCTTATTTGTTAGAGGTAAAATCATTGAGGGGGGGGTGAATAAATGATGCAATATATTTCAACCTTCAATTGTAATACTTTCAAACTCTTAATAAATGACCACAAGCATTCATAAAGCATACAAGATGTTCATAATAATTAATATGCAAGATGATGTAAGATCACATACATAGCACAAGATCTACATGGGAAACCCTCTTGGGGAATAAAACCCACTCTCAATATTGAAAACACATGGGCTATTTATCCTATAATATGATCATAAACATGAGACCTTTTAGTGAAGCACCCACTTCACAAGGAGCACCCACCCCTAATTATGAACAAGCACCCACTTGTTCTAGATGTTGAGCACCCACACAACACTTTATTAAATCAGCAACTCCATAAATCTGATTGTAGATCAATCTGATTGGAGAAACAATGTATAACACTTCTCTTTCACTCTTCACACACTCTCAAAACACTTCTCTTTCACTCTTCACACACACTCAAACTTGCTTATACAAGTAATACATCTACCCACCCTTTTGGATCACTTTAATCTTCTTCATTTATCTTTAATCTGCTCTATACTTCAATCCATCCACCAATCACACTCTCTCTGATCTCTTTCCTTTATCTCTATCTTCTTCTCTTCTCAACACATACACATGCAATTCTAGAAACCATTGCCTTAGTCTCCACATTTTATAGAGTCTTCATGAATATCAACATCTAGGTTAGACATAATACTTATTTTAACCCTTAAGACATTTAATATGCTAACATATAGCTCAATACCATCCTCACAAGTTGGCCATAGCATCCATGGGTCACACTTAACTAGCTATGCCTTTTAATTAGGCCTTAGTATCCCTTATAGGTCTCATGGAGACCTATTCACCCATTTAGCACTTCATTAAGCAAATTAAGAACATAAAATCACTTTTAAAAACATGAATCCACTCCATATGCCCTTATGACATCTTCAGATGATTACTCCCACCAAATCACTCTTCCTCTAAAGCATAATTTTCTTAAACAATATTTTGTACACAGAAACATCATGAATGAACAAATAGTAAACTTTGAAGCTTAATAACTTTGTTTATACAAACATTCAGACCTTATAACTATATTTTTTGGATGTGAATTGAATTCCTCTAAAAGTTTTCTTTTTATTACATTAATAAATTTGTTCTAGATCAAAAAATATAGCTCAAAAACTAAGCACTAGTTTTTCCCTTGTTAATTTGAATAATCAAATTCCAACGATCATTGAGCAAATGTTAAACATCAGACACTTTGACCTCATCTTGTGTTCCCTAGAAAATTTGACCAAATACACATCGTCTATCTCCTTGGATTATCTTAGTCTTTACCATGCAATTCTCACCATTGAAATTAGATCATAAATCCCATGATTATGACACTTGGTATCTTTGCATACCTTCTACACATTTGACTCTTTGACTTGACCCGCACCATCGATCTTTATCAATATGAACACCTACAAATTTTTGATCTTATATCTACTCAATAATATTGAGAAACATGTCACAAGCACATTTACCTTTGATAATTTTACTTCACATGCACGGTTGGATCAATATCTAGGTGATAAATGCTCACCATTAGATCTACTGATGAGCTAACCTTAGACATCGACATATTTAAACTTGACGGTCTCTAGCCCATCATAGTTTGTAAGAGCAATTTTAAAGGTTTAAAAATTGAGCAAAAAACACTTCAAGAGTCCAAATCTTTAGGGTACATTATTGGAACTATAGACAACATCTCCATGAAATAATTTGATCTTAGTTGACTTTATGAGTACTTGCATTAAATGCACAAACTTGTTGGTTCATTCATATCTGCATGATGTATAGTGATAGTCCAGCTTCTCTTAAGCTAGAAGATGCATGTTTATCATTATAAGAGATCAAATGACACACCAAAACTTCATCAAGACATCTATAGATTCCTCACAGCCTCTTCTTTGTCCCTACTAATCTATACATATGCCATATATTCTCCAAATTATCAATCTGATCACTTTATCATCAATGCACTATGAATCATGCTCTCTTTGACATCAATGACAACCTAACATCAATGACCATGCTCAAAAAAATTTATCCTAGAGGACATTAGTGGGAGTCTATTTTATTTTTATATGATATTTTCCTATCGTATGTGGAGTTTGGCAGTGTTCTAAGGAAGGCAAAGTGTAATGTGTCCTAAAGTAGGCCTAATGAAATTACGCCTATCTCCATGAGACCTAAAAGTGAAATGAGGTGTAATAGAGTTATGATAGACAAAAATGGACTCAATATTCATTTAAATCATGTTTATAATATGTCCTAAGACTTATTCTATGTTTGACCTAAGATATTAAGGTTGAGTAGCCAACTAAGTGGCATATGAACAAGGAATGGTATTTATACAAGGTAGTTTAGGGCCTATTTGGTGTAGTAGAGTGTATGTGAATGAAATAACACATTATTGAGTATAAGGAGATATTTTAGACCATAAAAGGAGTGGATAGAATCAATCATGAATATCTAATAGTGTGTCTACATATGAAGATCAAGTTCATATGACTTGATCAGTCTTGAAGAGACCTAGTTGAGCAAAGAGGCCTAGAAGGTAGTTTGAGAGGGATAAGAGCGTGAAGATATAAAGAGGTGGTCATCATATATTAGTTGAGAAACATAGTGTTATAAAGGTGATCAAATTAATCAAGTGGCTTATTGGGTGTTGAGTCATCTAGGGGGTTGGTGCCTCCTTGTAAGTGAGTGTTTGCTAAAGCCTAGTCAAGTGGGTGTTTGGCTAGTTGGGGTTGGTGCTCCATGTGGAGTTTGTGCTTCACTAAAATAATATTTTGTCTTATAGTATTGTATTACAATTTTATATATTAGTGGGTTATATTAGCCTTGAGGGTTTACCACATATATGATGTGTTCTTGTATTTCATATGTATGGTTGTTTGTGCTTTGATTGATCTATATGTTTGTATGAATGGCTCCTGGATGTTAAGTGGAATAGAATGAATGTTTTGAAGACTAATTCACCCATCCCCCATCATTAATTTTTATTCCAAACTTTTCAAGGCTAAAACCTCTTTAAAACATTTCATATTGATTTAAAATATCTAGTTCTATCATGAAAGCACTAGACTATTGTTCTTTAGGCCTGTGACCTGCTAGTGCATCTTTAAGGATGATTTTTAGAGTCTAAAAATTGGTATATGTCTATAAGTTTTTTATATAATCATATGAAGTGTATCAATTCCAACTTCACTTGTGTCATCTTTTAATAACTCCATGATGCTCCTCATAAGACCATCTTCTTGACTTGGATGGTTGTAGGTACTCATAGACTGTGTTTGGAGGGATTCTCCTCCATGGATTCTTGGAATATGAATGATTTCCTCTCCATAAAAATCATATAATTAATTTTTAAACATTATTCATGGTATACTTGGCTTGTTACCACCTTCATTCTTCAAATTTGAACTCAAAACAAGCAGGGTTGTGAGTATCAAATTTGCATACTCACCATATGAAGACCTTTTACTCTTGATGATGGTAGAGGAGAGTGTGAAAAGGCTGGGTACACCCTTTTGAAGATTAAAAAATTCTCACACTACCTCAACAAGTTCAAACTTAGATATATACTATTTATAATTGAGTTGCAAGGGTTTTGGTAGGGTTTAAGACCACCCTACCTTCTTATCAATCATTCATAAACCCTAGGGCATGAAACTCATGAATATGGCCATGATTTTAAGGTGTACATAGGTCCTCATATCTATCTAATATATTTTTACTAGACACTATTTCTCCTTTCCATACCAAGCATCTAAAAATGGGTCTCTATGAGCTTGTAAGGAACTTGATAGGAATGATAGTGTGTTTTTTGCATGATTAGACCTGCACAATATTTTTGAATATGAATTTCACCTGAGAGAGGTTGGAGGAAGTCATGTAATTTCTTGGATAATATATCCAACATGGAAAACCTACAAAGAGTCTCTAAAAGACTCTTCTTTCACAAAAGAACTACCACATTCTACTTGGGAACCCTGTTAGAATAATTTTAATAGAGCTTTTCATGCCTAAATGGAGGTATAGAATGTGCCATGAGATTTCTTACCCTTGTTCTCCTAAAAAAAAATTATTATTCCTTCCTTGAACGTTAAGAGAGATGAATGGGAAGTTACAAAAGCATTCTAACATTAGAAAAGGGATTTTGAGACACTTTGGGTCATGTGTACCATCAAGGTGCATATATTGTGGCATTCAACAAGTGTTAAAAAACATGGAGAACTCTTATACAAATACATTTAGACCCTCATGATTGATCCCTATAGTAATTATTATTACAACATTAAAACATGTCATAGATTTAAGACAAATGAATATCTTAAACTTTCCAAAATTACATTAATTTTGTCAAAATGCTTGAAAAGCCATGTTGTCAACCTATTGGCTCTTCTCCTTGTCCCACTTATTTATCTTGGAACATGCATTGTCTTCTTGGAGGGGTCACCACCTTGCTTATTTAACCATGATTCAATATTTTCCTTGATATCACACTTAACCTTAACTATGTCAAACTTACCTTAAACTATGCTTTAAAACATTGTAAAAGGTTTCTCTCATGGACTACATTGAAATGCATGGTGATAACACTAGGTGACTTGACTTCACTTTCAACCAAGTCACCCTAAAACTCTAAAAGCTACCAATAAGGACATAATGCCTATTACCATGAGACCAACATGACCATGATAAATCACTTCATATGGATATCAACAAGGTTAACATAAAGTACATCAAAGTTTTGAGTTGCACTTACCCATGGTGGCCAATTTTGGCCAACTACTCCATAATTTGGAATTTTTTTCATGGGCCATCCACCCATATTTATAAATGTGAAAGGGTCACCTATTGATATGGTTGATAGGTTTATAGTTATCCATTCAACACCCATGTTACCTAATTTCACCTATGTTGCATATGATAGCCTATCTAAGTCATGTTTCAAGTTTTAGAAAACATGACAAATGACATATCTTTTGCATTCCTCAATCCTTCCCATGCTTATGTTTTCTTGGCTGAGTCACTTCTCATGTCACTTAACTCTAATAAAAATTAATGTGGATTGGGCCTTAGATTTGTTGTTATTTCTTGTACTTTGGTCCAATCATCACCTTCCTTCACTTCACCTAGCTGATTGTGTTGGGAAATATTATTTAGTGTGTGCATTGGAATGTTGAGTGAGTGATATTTGTTTGTTATTATTTAGTGAAGTTGTTTACAACAACTCACATAAATAGCTTTTATGAGATATTGTTAGATTTAGTGTAAGGAAAGATTCCTTATTTCAAGGAGATCATATGCCTATATATTTGTAAGTAATATTATTCAATATAATTGAATCACTATTATGTGTCATATTTTGTAAAATATCTCAACCACACATTCATTTGGTACTAGAGCAGTCATGGATCCCTAAGAGATTGCATGGGGAGAGAACCATTATCATTCTTATTTTTCCCCGAGTGATGAGAGAAAATATTATATGAAGATAATTTTTGTACATATGTTAGAATAGTATATTGCATTTTGTTTGTAAAGATTAGATCCAAAGATATCCATACTCATATGTGTTCATGCTCATTCATTCTTCTTCACCATCTATCACCCTGATGAATTGATTGATTTCGATCTTATTGTTCACCGACCTAGCTTCTCTAACATTCATGTGATTTTTCCATTGAGCATTAGATCTATTTAGTCAATACATCTACATCATTAGATCTGCCATCATTATACAACAAATTGTGAGGAGTTTTGATATACAGTGTTGGATTTCTATAAATGTTACTCTCATTATTAGACTCCATTCAAATTATAGTCCTGATGCAATCTTCTTCTTCCATTGTGAGATATGTACAAGGTCAACAATTTGAGATCCATGATAGTCTATCGAGATGTTATGAATCTTCCCTTAGCTATAGCTTACACAATCATTCTTTTAACTTTGGTGACAATATTTTTGGTGATGTCATGTCATTTAAAGTGGAATAAAATAGCATGTTAGAGAGGGTGAGCAAGATCAATCATGTGATGGACACGGTGTTTTTGGTGTTTGTGTTTACATTCCTTAATTAGATCCTCACCACATATCAAAGCATGTGACATTTTCAAACACAAAGGTGTTTTATTTATTAGATTATTCCATGTTTAATATCTTAGACATTATTACATTTTTTTAGTGTATGTATCTCTTTTTATTATATTATCATGTTATTGTCAATTTTCATAGTTTTATTTATCAGAGTCTAGATAAATATGTTTAAGTTGTTAATGTGTTCGATCTAGTTTTATAGATTCTATATGATTTAGTATAGTGTAATTTTATATCATATTAATAGTGATATTATGTCAAGTCTAGGAATTTTGTGATGACTTATAGTTGTCTTATAACTTTGTTAGGTCTATCAATAAAAGTGTTAGTAATTGGTTTATTATTAGGTCCCACATAGAGTTTATCAAGTTGTATGTAAATAAATTTTTTGTGTTAAGGTCAAATAGATTTAGGATCATTAACAAAATTTGTCAAAATAAAATGAGTCAAGGGTTATATTTAAAATCCATTTTTATGTCAATGAAGTATGTTGAAGTCAAAATTTTCATTGTGTGTAAAGTATGCAATTTTGAGAGAAATAGATGTCTTGAAAATGTATTTTCAAAATTATGGGGGGAGTTTCTTCTTTTGAGCCTCAGTAAAAAATTTTGAGTAAGCAACATCATGAAGGAGGTTGGAGGTAGTGGAGGATGGAGGCTTTCTACACCTCTCGTTAGCCACTAACGATGGGGTACTTCTGCTATAGTGGTACTTTTGTTTCCTAATTTTCTATGTTTGTTGTATGTGTGGAAAATAAGTGATCAATTTCCTATTTTTGCTTGGTGTAATGAAAATGTGGAGATAAAATCCATAAGAACTAGAACAGGAAGTGTTCTTGATATATTGATTATTTTGGTAGAAGTGTTTTTATGAGTTGGTTGATGGGTCCCAATTCATAAAACATGTATTCATGTAAATAGGTTGATGGGCCCCTATTCATGGTAGATGTAGTTCCCATAATCAATATGATTTTCAAGACCATGTGCAAACTCTAGAATGGTGTGTTAGTTATTGAATTTTTTTATCTTCCCATGTTCACACTAAGGGGGAAATGTTGGGAAATATTTTTTAGTTTGTGCATTAAAATGTTGAGTGAGTGTTGTTATTATTCCGTGAGGTTGTTTAAAACAACTCACAGAAATAGCTTTTATGAGATATTGTTAGATTTGGTGTAAGGCATGATTCCTTATTTTAAAAAGATCATATGCCTATATATTAATAGGTGATGTTATTCGATATAATCTAATAATTATTTTGTGTCATATATTTTTAAATATCTTGACCACACATTTAGGCTGATTGAATATTCTCCATTTTCTATCCACCTATCTTGTCGTGTCTTACTCTTGACTTGGACAACATAAAAAAAATTCCCATGTGTTGTTCTTATCTTTATGTGCACCATTTCTCATTTTCTCCTCTATCACACCTCTTTCCTTCCCCTAACATCTTTTGATAGATGCCATACTTTTGATTTTCTCGACACCATCTGCTACCCCACACTAAAAATTTATGCCTAGTCCTATAGCGCAGGGCTACATTAAAATCCTCCCTCCATGTGCCTATACAAAATGCCTCTTTTTGGTGGTGCAAGGATGCCTTTTTTTATTTTTTAGTGCTCCCAATATCACTAGAGATACTTGGATGTCTAGCAGTTATTAATTTTTTAGGAAAGCCCCTATCCGACTTGTTTGAATGGATAATTATCTCCTATGCATAACTACTGCACATATATCCTACTCTTCTCTGCCAATCAAAACTGAAATAAAATGGTTGAGACAACATTATATCACTTAGATACATATACCTTATTACATCTATATTCCTAGGTCTTTACAAACCTAATTCAATTGAAGTCAAAAGCTCTTGACATGTTTAGGAAACATGTGATAGGTGAAGCTATGATGTGAGATAGATGCTAGACATCTAAAAAATATTGTTTAACCCATTGTAACTAAAGTCACCCTTCTAGTCTCAAAATCTTTGGGCTACCCTTTCTTCTTGATATGGGGCACCCTTTTCATCATGGGTGCATGGGGTGATTCTTGCCTATCTAGTTGCATGAGTCTGATGGATGGGATACAAGAAGGCACCAGTATGGATGGTGGAGTAGGAATCACCTTTCCTTGTCATAGATATGATCATGGTGGCACTTGTTGTTAAGGTGGAATCTAATTTTTATAGGGTATTATCCCATCTATTCCACAACCACTATAGTCCACTATCAATGGTTCATTGTGAGTCTTGACAAGTTTGGACCAAGAATCAAGATAGACATTGAAGCACACCTAATTACATCCACAGGTCACTTCCTCATAGGATTCATGTACCAAAGGGGTATATGTGGTCTTATTATCCTATTGATAAATCATCTACCATTTTTATCTAGATTAATACCATTGGAAGGTGCCATTTTATTTACACCACTCATTGTGATATCTTGAATCTAATCACAGTCTTATGTTAAGTTCACATTTTGTATACATGGATAACTTAGGTCAAATTTCATGGGAGTGACCATTTGTTGGTGCTCATCTTCGACCATAATGGATCTCTCAATCTCCTAATCGTTTATTGTGGTTAAGACTTTTTTTTATTCTTATACACTTGGAGTTCTACATGAAGCCTTTATTGCCTTCCATGGGCCAACTAGATCTCATTATGTAGGTCATAGATGAAATTTATGGATTCACACAACTTCATCTATCAGACACTATTAAGGGGATCAGACATGGGATACGTATGGCATGCATGGTTGATCAAGGGCTTCATGTAGGTCTACATAGGGTATGTATGTGTCACTATTTATACTAGACACCCATCCTCATTCTTTTGCCTAAAATTCCATCAACTAAAACTTTGGGCAATACGTATCATCCCAACTCCCTTACATGACTTACCTTGGCATGTAATATTTTCATAAAGGTTAGGGTATTCCTAGACCTTTTGTTCCCTCAAATAGTAGGAATAAATGGTATAAGTAGGGAAATCATGGTATTAATGATCTAATGCTCCACACTTGAAGCACAAACATGGTGTAAACCACTGTCATCACTGTATTTTAGTTCAACTAGTTTTTATTGGTTGTTATTGGTTGGTGGTACATGGTGATGCACTTCCACCATACTTTTGATAAGGGTACCCATCATGATCTTAACTCATTGAGTCTTTTCCATCCTTCCACATTTGGATGCATGAACACCTATGTGCACCATGTTTATCCTCTCTATAGTCATCACCCCTTAACTTGGTTATTTGCTTGGCCACAATCTATTGAAGCATTAGTTCAATTATTTTAATATGTGCCTTCAATCTTGAGTTAACCTTTGAGTCCATAGTTCTAATAAATTTGGCTCTGAATGCAGCCTCTAATGCTTCTCTAGGTTTAGTGAATGTTCTCATACAGAGGAAACATTGAATTGAAACAAGTAATCCACCGACAAACCATTTGGAATGTTATACTTGGTGGAGAGTATACAAAATATTAAATACCAAGGTCTTAAACTGAGTGTCATATACATGTGCATTCTTTGTAATCCTTGTTGATGTTTTTAACACATCAATGCTCCATTTTTCCATCTATCAAATGTCAAATTACAAATGTGGCCTTGAGTAAGTTGTTGTCTAAAATTACCTATGATGGTTCTAGATTCCAATGAACCTACCTATAAAGTGGTATCAAACTGATGTAGTTCATATTTTGATTGGGTGATCCCTTTAGCTCTCCATATGTGCTAACATTTATAGACATGTTATATAGCATTTTCCAATCTGTAATATCGAGGAAGACTCAAAGATATGACATAACAAATATATTATGTGGGTGCAAGTAAAACTAGTGTCTAATCACTCATAGGTTAGCCTCCCTTATAAATGGCAAACCCATACCACTTATTACTATAACTAATCCCATACTGAGCATCCTCAATTGGTGCAACTCTCTTATTAGTTGTGTTGATACTAGTCTGAGCACTGGATTATGGAACACCACTTTTTAGGGTAGAATTCCTTCTATCACCTGGTCAATGGATCCTCCCATTACCTCTACCCTTAGTGGGTCCAATAATTGTTCCTTCAATTCCTTATATTTTAAAAAAGATGCAGCAACATGTGCTTCAGGTAAGGGGACATTAAGGAATTTTCTAATAGCTTCTTTCCATACATCTTATCCTACAGGTGCTTCAGTTCCTTCCTCAAATTTTGACCCAACTCATCGATGTGTCTATCTTCTTCCCTGAAGCATGTTTACTCTATGTGAAATCCATCCTCATTCCCTTCCCATCCTCTATGGGTCCTTATATCATCTCTTAAGTTATACTCTCCCCTATTTCTTTAGTCTTGTTTGGCCATCATCCATCAAGTATTATTATAATAATGCCTCCTGAGTTCCCATTTATTTGGTATCTCCATACTAAATTTGGATCCACCTACTACTTAGTGATCATGTCCCTTGATTTTTTAACATTTATGAAACTCACACGTGCAAGGATCTTAGGTATCCATTACCAAATTTATTGCATGCTTCTCACTTTCCATCATAATAATGAAATTTGACCTTGTCCCAAAAATGGAACCACAAATGTTACATATCTAGTTGGTATCAGAATGTAGTAGTTTACCCACACTATGTGACACTATTATAGTTAGCTCATACATGTGAATATCATGCAAGGAGGGAATTTTGTGCTCTCACTTGAGGCATAGAGAGAGTGAAATTAGGATGGGTCAAACATAGTGTTTGGTGATGTAAAGCTTGTGGGATGAGGTAAGGGAAGATTTAACTAACACATGATTGATAACACCACTTAGACATTCACTTATTAGATTGAATAATATTTCATTTAAAATAATAATGCATGAATTTGTAGAATGATTCTTAACATTACATTTAACAAATCAGGTGCTCCTAACCATTATAAAATTGTTCCTAATTATAACCTAGTGGTAGTTACACTAAAAAACCTCTTAGTTATCCACCCTTATGTGATTTTAAACTTTAATCTACCTCATCATCTCATCCTTTCCTCTCCTCCTTTTTTCTTAACTTTTCAACATCTCCTCAGATTCATTCTTGGTGGGCCAATTCAAATGCAAATACTAGTATTTAATGTGTTTTTTGCCTTTCCCTTATTTACATGCCAATTTGGCCTAAGGATAGCTACTTCACCATCCACCATTGTTGATTCATAACTCCTTTTCAAGAATTAAAATAGCCAAAACTCCCAACATTTTCCCCTAGAATTTCCATTGTAGTTCCTAGGTCTATGTGGCTGTTTAAATCTTATCAATTTGTCATGTTGTACATGTTAGCATAGTTCTGGAAATATGCACTTATCTTACTAGCATTTTATTTTGGGTTCACACATTAGTTATGGGTTTGTATTATGCATGTCACTTCTAATTGATTAGTGATACTCTCACCCATTTTTTAATTACATGCATTAGTCTTGGACTTAGCAAATTTTAGGGGTCTACACTAGATTAAGTGGAACTCCTATTGAGCATATTCATATTCCATTGATTTTTTATATAATGGTAATATATATATATAGTTGATCAATATGTTGATACAAACCTCCAAAATTATAAAACATTGAAGATGATGTTATTGATGAAAATAATACTCAAGATAATTAAACTATTCATGATAATCATGATAATTATGAAATCTATAATATAATTTATCCCAATAAACTCAATGAAGTATACCTTGTGCAAGCCAAAAAATTATCTGATTTCCATCAAGGGCTTTGATAATGTCTCAAATAAGTGGATAAAGTTTTCAAATAACTCTAATAATCTAGGGTTTCACATCAAGAAAAGATTGGATCATCTCATGTAAAACAACAAGAGGTTCCATTTAGAGTTGTTAATCTTACAACTTCAAATGTTATAGTTACTACTACTACTACTTTTATTCCTATACCAACCCTTATAGTTGTATATATACCAAAATCATAATAGAGGGGTATCACATAGTTTGAAACATATTATCATGCCTATTAATACATAGGTATCATATACACCTCCCTTGATTGCTACACAAGGTCCACCTAAAAATTCACTTATTGCATACTCTCTTGAGATAACTATCATAGCCTTACATGCTAAATTATTGTAATTATAACAAGGTGTTTCTAAAGCTACTCATTTAATGGAATCCCATACTCTAACTCAAAATCCTTTGGCAATCGAGATATCTCTAACCCACTGTCAACAAGGTTTGTATCTCCTAAGCTACCACTTTATGAGGGTAAAGGTGATCCTTAGTGACATTTTTGACATTTCATGCAGCATGATAATATTATGATTACAATGAAAAATTACTTACCAAGTTATTCCCAAGAAGCCTAATATATTATGCCCTAAAATGGTTTTTATGATCTTCCACCTCAATTAGTTAGAGCATTAAACCCTCTGGTAGATCAATTTTTAGCACAATTTTATATAAACATTAGTAAAAATCTATCTTATGAACAAATTGAAAAATTCAAGAAAGGTTCAAATGAGACAATCGGTGAATATGTTTTGTAGGACAAAACCATGATATAAAATATGAAAAACTCTATGGAAAATAATTAACTACAAGATATCTTCACTCAAAATTTGGTAGCACCAATCCATCAATCAATCATGTGTGAAAAATTCAAATCCTTTTATGAATTATACCATACATTCAAAGAAAGAGAAGTCAAGCTCTTAGCATTGAACAAGTTAAAATATGTACCAAGTGTTCCATCTACTTCAAATATCAAGTTTCAAATAATCCAAATTATAAGGTCAAATTTAATGAAATCAAGAATGAAGCAAAAGTAACAGTTAATGCAATATCACAACCATTGAACAAGATTTAATTGACAACACCATCAAAGAGATAATTTACAAGGTTACTATCGACCATTTTGACCAAAATTCAAAATGGGTCAACCCCCCTATAGTCACAAACTTATATATGGGTCGAACATAGTGTCATAGGGTGTTTTTTTGCGCATTATATGTAATTTTTTGCCATTTGTGCCTTGATCATGGTTGAATTAAGTATTATGTCAACTTGAGTCACTTAAGGGTCAAATTAAAGTCATATGTGAAAGTATAAGGTTTTCATGGTGTCTAAGTAGTAAGGATCATGGTAAGAGTTTTCATAGGCCTCAATAAATTCATTCAAGCTTTCAAAGATCAAGCAATAGTTCAAACACAAGCCGAAGTAAACCAGACAGTCATTAGGACATTACAAAAAAATGAACAGGTTGGTTATACATTTTATAATTTTACTTAGAAATCATCCCAGAACCAAAGGACCACATGGAAATATTGCTCTTAGGTTTAGTATTATCCCCTAGAAATTTGGTGCCTTCATGTTTTTTCCACTTCCAGATATAAGCCTTCAAAGTTGAATAAGCAGATGAAGATGGTCACACAGATGTCAAAATCAAGCCATGATAAAAAACCATTGGATTTCAAATTGTGACAGTCTCATGGATGTCAATGATGGTCTTATGGATGTCAATAATAGGCATTTACATTTCAAAATAAATTTTATCAAATAAACCACTAGAGTTTAAATTTTGATCGGCTCACAGACATTAATGACAGGTTTATGGAAATCAATAATGAGCATGCAGGCATCAAATTTAAATCACAAAAAAAAATTGGGGTTTAAATTATGAATTTAATATGGACATCAAATATGTTTTCATGAATTTTAAATATGGGCATGTGGACGTCAATTTTAAGTCTCTTAAAGTAGCCATTTAAATTCAAATAGAGGTAGATCCGATGGTTGGCATTTGAGTGTGCATCCAGATCCAATAGTGCAAGTGAGAGTCAAAGATCAAGGATCTCATATTGAATGTATTGCTACCAAATTTAATAATCTTAATACCCTAGAACAATGATCAATAGCCAGCATTGAGGGTTGAATCAAAGAGACTCCAGATGTGATTGATAGAACAAATTCGATCAGGTTCCAGATGGATAAGATGAGACTACATGTCCAAATGATAATAGGCATAGTTTAAAGTGGAATGGGCAACATGTAAATATAATTCCACATGGTAAACTATGTAGGATCAAGTATTCTATAACAAAGCAAACTCTTTAGACTCATACGTCACCATGAAAACTTAGTCAAAAACCTAGGATGAATAGCGACTGCCAAATGTGAAGAATGAGGTCCAAGAAGGTAATGAATAACTGCAGATGACAAATACAAGTGTCTAAAATATAGTTGTAATCTAGGAAAATGTCTATAACTATCATATCATATGTTTCAACTCTCCTAATTCAATTTCAAATGCTCGAGAGATGATCCATGATGAAGGTAATTTCACAAAAGCTAGTTGAAGAATCTTTGCACCAATTTGGAGAGTTTTGTCATGGTTTATACAGACATTTATCTTAGTATAAATTCATTGTATATTTCACACTCCATTCTCATACAATGCAACTAGTTCTCATGCCTTGACAAGTTTTCAAGTGATCTTTGGACTTCTATTTTTCCACTTCTCTCTCAAATGCTATAAGTAGTTGTCATTTTGGCCTTTGTAATCTAACACCACACCATATATGGTGAAGCCCTAATAGTTTTGAAATTATACTTTTCTTTATAAAAATAAATTAAATCTTATTTGATTTCATATATCATCTTGTCTAAGTGTGTGAAGATATGTACAGTGAATGGTTAAGAGATATTCATTTATCCTTGTTTTCTCTCAGTCCTTCCATGTTTAGTGCAAGTGATTCTAGCCTAGCAGGTCATATGAAGTGTTTTTAAGTGTATGGATCTATTATTAAGTGTAAAATGAGCCTTATTATTTTCAATTAATATATGGTTTCACTTACCTATGATAGTCTTCATGCATGTCACCTTCACATTAAAATATTAATGCTAGTGCATTCTAGGACTCTTAGACTAGTGTTGTATGCCTTGTCTCTTTGTGATAGAGTATGATAGTATTGTGGAAAACATCTTGGTGTATCACCCCTAAAATAGGTTCAATTTATTCATTTCTAACTCTTTTCCCCATAATCAAGCATTAGCATAGGTGAAAGCACTTCAAGATATATTCAGGGAGCTAGCCCTTAAATCTAGAGGCTCACTTCCACTATAGGTACACCCACATACCTGGAAGTGTTCCCATGTTTACCAAATATGGAAGAGGCCTGAACACCCTCTTCTAAGGTGTAATATTTGGTGACAATAGTTATCTCAAACTCCTCAAATCTTATTCTATAAATTAATCGATTACAATTTCATATATCTACCTCCACCATTTGAGATTGATTTGACTAAACATCAATCTAAAGGATTTGACAGTAATGCATATTATGACTACCACATATGTACCGATCATTCTAAAAATAAGTGTTATAGGTTAAGACATAAGATACAAAATATTATTAATGATAACACTATTGATTTAATCATACCCACATAAGAATTTATACAACATCAAAATGATAATGCAAAGCTAAAAATATTCATTAATCCTTTCCCAAATCATGGTTCAAAAAAATTTAGATAATTCAAAAGTAGATCATACATACAATACACATCCCCCTCCTAAGAAATATGATCATCCAATAGATGGAATTATTGGCACATTAACACATTGTCTAGTGATCACATTTGATGATAGTGAAATCAATGATGATGATTTAGATAGACACACTTTTTGTTAAAACGTATATCAACAAACAAGCTATACATAGTGTCATGATTGACAATGGAACAACCAAAACTACATGTAAAATGACACTCATTCATATTATTGTATTCACAAATAAATATATACAAGCTACATTAAGAAAAGTCAAATCATTTGATGGATATACATAAAACACTCTTGGGTATATATTGTTACTTCTCGAAGTTAGTTTAGCAATATTATCTACTAAGTTTATACTCGTACTAGGCACAAGGGTATTTAATATCTTATTGGATTCCATTAGATATATAATATTCATGAAATATCATATATATTGCGTAGATGCCTCAAGTACATCCATTTTAATCAAGTGGTCAAATTTCAAGGAATTCAATATGAGTACCATCTATATTCATTGGCAACACTTCCTCCTTCCCCACCACCACCATAATTTATTATGGAACATATTCAAGAGTATCATAAAAAGACAATTACGGAACCTAATAAAGATCATAATAAAAGGTAATAAATGCACCTATTTAAGAGCATAGTTCAAAATTAGTTATTGCACCTATATAGAAACTTTTTATACAATTAGTTCAAAGGAAAGTGGCAAATCTTCCTAAGCATAAATCTTCATAACAAAGAGTTACTCAAGGTTAAAATAAATATAAATTTTCTACAATGAATCCTAAGATAATCCATATAAAAGTTCAACATGTTCCACACAAACACAAGTAGTGAAACCTATAGAATATACTCCACCAAGTCCTACACCTTCTCGAACTATACATTATACAAAATATTCTATGACCAATTATCATGATATTTATGTTACAACACTTAATGCCATCTTAGATTCAGATACATCCAAATGTATCACTTTTCATCCATGGAAAGTCACTCTCCAACTCTTTGATCCAAACCCGCACTATGGTCCTCCCATTGATGGGATCATAGGATTGTTTTCTTATAAAAAGAGCAAAAATAAAAATAAAAAATAAAATGTTGTAAAAATATAGAAAAAATCAAATATATATTAAAAAAAAATAAAAATAAAGACCTAAGTATGACATAAAATGCTAGTTACTTATTTACATATGTTATTTATCACATATTTGGTAGATAGCATATTCTTTTTCATACACACATGCATTTCATGAGGTATATGAGTGTGATGCAGGACATATATTGTGTATGCATTCTTAGATGTTGTAATTCCTTCTACCCAGTGGCTATGCCTATGTTGGGGGCATCTTCTTCTAAAGGTTACACTATAACATTTTATATTTATTTGTGACCTCAAATGTAATATTGAACTATATATGTTATAAATGTCTCTTTAATATCTTATATTTTACATTGTGTTACATGGATATGTAACTTTAATATAATATTACATTAATACCTATGGATGGTAAATATTAGTTTTCATTTGTTCTATGTTCATTCAATGTTGTTTACTTTCTCACATGATAGGCTAGACATTGTTTGCCTATTTTATGCATCCCATAGACCTTGTATGCATAATTGATTCAACATATCTATGATATTTTTCTTGATATGCATGACATTTGAACATTGTTTTTGCTTGTGGCACTTAGACCTATGTTATATGTGACATTGCATGGCATTGAGTGTTTTTCTTGTTGTGCTTACTGATCTTGATTAGTGGTGTCATGATACATATCATGCACTTTTACCATGTAGTCTACTTTAGAATGGGTTACTTTATTGTATGCCACATTTTTAAATATATCTAGACATGACACTTTATATTTCTTGCATTAAATATGTTATATACATGTTTCAAATGAAAATTACTTTCTTACGATGACATGTTCTCCAACATGATGATATAATTACTACATGATTATATCATTATCACATGATACAGTTAACTCTTATTTTTAGATAAGTGACTTGCAAGCTACATCCATCAGGATTATCTTAAGAGATACAATCCTCAATGAATAGACAAAAATCAAATTTGGTACAAATTACTCATTTAAAGATAAAAAATATAAGTTTTTAAATGTCCAAAGTAATGAACAATTAGATTTTATTATAGAGTATAGGTTTTCAAAGATCCAAAGTAATGAAAAAATAGATTTTATAACAAAGTATAGATTTTAAAAGATTTGAAGTGATTCATAAATCAAACGCATGATAAATATTGGTACACTAATATATATTTGGGGGACATGTGACATGCACATGCACTCACTTTTTAAAGAGTCAAATCATATAATCAAACACACTTGAGTGCATATCCCTGAGCAAATTCAAAACAATTACAAGATCAAAATTATAGGTTATAAATATAATTACAAGTGAGCATATAGATGCATAACATTATATATTGGAAAAAATTTATGGGGCATGATACTCATTCATGCTCTTGATTATTTAAAGTCCAAATTAAAAAATTCAAATTTGAAAGTGAAAAATTTTAAAGGCAAAATATTCATTTCAATTCAGATCTATGAGTAATGAAATGATTATGGGGGCATGAATATTATTCATTATCTTTTGATCATGCAAACTAGAATCTAGGTCCATCTACAATGGTGTGATTCAATCTATATAAGTAATTTATGTTAAGGTTCAATAACACTCAATATCTATGGCATTACTTCTATTGAACCCATTGTGTGGTTCCATATTTTATTGCAGGTGTTGTACATTTGAGTCCAGTGACACTCAACATCCTTAGCATCACATCTAACAAACCCATTGTGGTCTCACCTTTTTGTATTAGTGCATAATTACTATTCTCCATTCATGAGAATTGGAATCATTCATCTTTCCAACTCAAGAACTTGATTATTTATTCAAATTGGGACTTTATCACTCTCAAATTCATATTGGTTCAAATTATCCAAGTGCTTCAATAATGGGGCACAATTATCCATAATTATTTATAGTTTATAGGATAATTTGGTTTCACCTACAAACATCTGTACTCATTGTTTATTATCTTTTCATTTTTTTTAATTTTTTAATTTTAAAAGTTCAAGCTTTTTCAAAGTTTAATATGGGTAAATGAATACTTCATGTGTTGTTTTAGGGTTTGCTAAATTTGGATACCTTTCACAATTGAAGTATC
The DNA here is from genome assembly GCA_037957365.1 of Torreya grandis. Classification (NCBI taxonomy): domain Eukaryota; kingdom Viridiplantae; phylum Streptophyta; class Pinopsida; order Cupressales; family Taxaceae; genus Torreya; species Torreya grandis. The sequence goes on along the minus strand of JARHVA010000164.1, from coordinate 5,569,118 downwards.
CTCTCAAAGACAAAGGGTGGCATACACACTCAGGTTCAATTATTTCCCCTCTACTCTAGCAATTTTATTACTAGAATAAAAGGTGGGCAAATGTAGACACATAAATCTGGTCATGTGTACTTGATAATGTTAATTGTTGACACTTCCTAAACCACATGACATGTGCACAAATACATGACTCTTTTTCTCCATTTCTATAAGCCATTGATCTATATTCAAGATCAACCCATTATTTGGTATCACTATTAAATAGAAATTTCAATTTCAAATGCTCAAGCTACTTAAAATAACCTTCATACTATCTCCAAAAAAGGACAACCATTCCTGATCCTTCTGGATAAATTCATGTTAAGTGAACAAGAGCACTTTGCACTCTTTTCCACTTGGGTTAGCCACGTCCTGGTCCAAATAATTACTAGTTTCCAAATTTGAAAATATTCTTTTGGGTCTTTCTACATATTTCTTGTTGGCTAAAGGAAGTTTTCAAAAGGTTTTTTTATAAATACACATAAACGACCATTTATTTTCCCCACTTGGCATTCACTTTTATCAAGTATAGAAACTATTATACATCTAAAAAATCTACTATATTCTCTTCAAATTCAATGATTACTTACAAGGAGCAACCATAAGCCAAGTCAAGATCATTCCAAAGAAATTCAAGAGCTATCATTGTCAATTATCAAATCCATATCTATAACTACATGCACATAATCAAGGAACACAATTTCAAAATCTCTCTAAGTGGGAGAACTACATGGGCTTGATTTACCTCCTTAGAGTATTGGATATGTAGGCAACAATCAATCATCAAGGGGGTGATTGAGGCCAGCTTAACACATTACAATCCCCTATTTTTTTTAGCTTTTCAAGCTATCAAAGTGACCTTAGGGTTTAAAAGACAATAGAATAAAAAATATCCAATTCTACATAACATAATTCATATTGTAATATCTCATATTGATTAGTAGATAAACACAGAAGGCACAATGATCAATTTTTTATCACAGTCAATAGGGATAAGTCCACAATCAATAAACTTAAGCACACTATGTTCTTATCTAATTATATTGGTTATGTCTAGGAATGTTCTCTAATTCTTTCTTTGATCTGTCATTTCCATAACTCTAATTTCTGTATCTTTCTTGTTAGTCACATGTCATAGTTAGCCAAGACAATTTCGTAGTCAACAGACTTAAATGGCCTATGCCCTAGTCCACTTATAGTGGACCTATCCAAAAGTAGTTTCTAATTTTTTTCTTGATTATAATCTTTCACAATCACTTCTCTTATTGATTTATACTTTTAGACACTAAGAATAGTCAACAAAAATATGTGTGCAATCTAAGTATATTACTTTCTAGTGTTTTCCCAAAATAGCAATTTTTCATATTTAGTAATTTTTCAAAGTCAGAATCATTGATTTTTTTACATCTTTAACATCCTTATATTCTCTAGTTTTACACCTATAATCACTTAAACATTCATTTGATTTATAAAAAATAGGGTAAAATAATCTATAATGGATTAAAACTTAATGCTACGAGTAAAGTATGATTCATTTCCATAAATGGATTGAGAATTTTAATTAAGAGTGGATTGATAAATAGGAAATGTTGAAATTCATTGGCATTCATTTGAATTTGAAAGATCACAATCCTCCATTTGGAAATATGTTTATCAATGGGTGATAATAAAATTGCAAAAATATTTTTAGGACAACTTATGTCTATTATTCCTCCCACTATGCTTTATCTAAGGTAGCCTATGTAAGGATTTAAAATCTAATTTTTGACTTCATGTGGGCTAATTCCAACTAAACCCTTGGATTCCACATAATTGCTAAGGAAATTTGTTTCCTTCCTCAAGCAAAAGAAGGTATGAGCATTATTGATGTCCACAAAAAGAGTATTGCACATTGTGCTAAGTGGATTATTCAAACTATTCAAGGCTTGAATACATGTAAAATTCTCCTCAAACATTGAATTTTATATAATTTTTTTATATGAGAAAAAATTCTAGAGAGGAGTTGGTATTTACATGCTTCTTCATAACACTACCTTTATTAAGATTGAAGACTCATTTAGTTCCTATAACATCTATAAAGCCTTTGAGATGGTTGAGTCATTTCTTAATTATGATAGGGATGGGATTAGATCAAACCTCTCTTTTAATGACCACACCATCTGGTGGTCTCCCAAAAATTGCATCAACAACTTCCCACTTTTAGAGACTCCAAGTATTAAAGCTCTTAGGGTCTTCAAGAAAGGCATTCATATTGTTTTTAACCTATTTATTCACAAGATTGGACTCCATGGCCCATTTTGTAGAATAAGTATAAAATTATCAACTATGATATGATTTCCATATAACACAATCAAGAGTGCATCCCTAATGTCATGATGTGAAATTTTTATATTCATCCACTAGTGGACTAGTGGAAAGAATAACATTGGAATTTTGATATATATTTCAAGAATTACTGTCATAGGATTCCCTACATAATTCTTAACCCTTTTTCTTTAGCTCTTTATAAGTTGAATAGCCAATGTGGCTTTAATTCATTGCACAAGAATTGAATTTATTATCTTAATTGTATATGGAAAGCTAAGATCGAGCCCAACCTTGCACATTTTTTTGGGTGTTTAGTTTATCAATATTTTGTTTTGAGTGAAAAACTCTGACACATTAGGACTGATCACCCAAAATTTTCAATTTGTAATAGACAAAGACCTTTCAAGAATTTATTCAGGAGATGTCCTCATGCCCATTGTGATTGGAAGTGGATTCATTCACTATTTGTGCCTTTCCATCCAAATTTTATTTCTTGGATCATTTCTTTATTTGGGGAATATGCCCAATGGTTGAATTATATTGCTTTTATTTAGAATTTCTTACAGGTTACTATTTGTTTTCAATTCTAAAAGTCTAGAAATAATGCTATTTTTAACAATGAGATTATTTCACAACATATAGTAATGAAAATGTTTATGTACTCATGTTTATATTATTTTCAATCTATGTAGAAGCTAAAAAAGTTGCTTTGGAGTTTCAACATCTATAATACTTGTTGAAACACTAGGGGAGTATTCCTTGCACTATGTGAAAAATACCACCAGTCATATCACCCCAAGTTTCTCCTCCATTGGTTCCATGATGACAATAAAACTACTCTCATAATCGATTCTCTACCCCTCCTATTAAACAAAATATTGAGCTCATATGCTTGTGATAAGACCATTATTGGGACTTCAAGGTGGGCATCTCTAGCACATGATTTTTTGGATGTAAGTGTGATTTTTCCTCCTCCACTTAGGTGGGGAGCATTTATTCATTTGGATATTCATGATGGTCATGATATATAAGTGCCACTAGATCCACAATCAAAAGATCCCTCCACTTAGACCGATTCCTCTCCTCAGGATGATGCACCTCCTCTTCCTTTTGATTTTGTTGCTTATGCCTTGTTTGTTTTATGATATTTTTTGACATATTAGCTTTATAAGTATGTTTTGATACTCTAGGGTCATGAATACAAATTGACCACCTTTTTTTATAAAACATATATGTACTTTATCTCTTATATTTTTTTATATATATTTCCCCAACATTTGATTGGGGGTCTCATTTATCACATATCACTTATCAATTATCTAAGGATTCGATTGGGGAATGTGACTAGAAGAAACACAATAATTCATAGTTAAACACCAAAGACCGTGTGTGTGTGTGTGTGTGTGTGTGTGTGTGTGTGTGTGTACATTAATACAAACATATGTATACATATATATGTCATTTTATGTTTAATTATGAATTTTTATAAAACATCTATGTACTTTATCTCTTATATTGTTTGATATATATTTCCTCAACATTTGATTGGGGGTCTCATTTATCACATACCACATATCGCTTATCAATTATCTAAGGATTCGATTGGGGAATGTGACTAGAAGAAACAAAATAATTCATAGTTAAACACCAAAGACCGTGTGTGTGTGTGTGTGTGTGTGTGTGTGTGTGTGTGTGTGTGTGTGTGTGTGTGTGTGTGTGTGTGTTTGTGTGTGTGTGTGTGTGTGTGCATTAATACACACACACACACACACACACACACACACACACACATATATATATGTCATTTTATGTTTAATTATGAATTTTTGTGTTGCTTCTAGTCACACGATTAGGGAGTGTGACTAGAAGCAACACAACAATTCATAGTTAAACATCAAAGACCATATGTGTGTGTGTACATACATACATGTGTATGCATTATATATATACACATACATATATATGCATTATATATATATATATATATATATATATATATATATATATATATACATACATATACATATACATGTGTGTGTGTGTGTATGCATACACATGTATGTATGTATATATAATCCTTTAGCGGATTATTTATTAAAACATTTTGTGATTAAAGAAGGAAACATCAAAGATATTATATATACAATCCTTTATAAGATTATGTATTTATTTATTTTTGTGATGATAATAAATTTATGTTAGATATAAGAATTTATCGTGGTAAATAATATCAATTCTAAACATTCTCATGTATATTTATATCCTTGTTTTCATATACAACTAATTTTCTAGTAGTTTTCTCAATTGCATGATATTTTTAAAATCCTATTAAGTGTGCATTGAATGAGGTATAAAAATCCTAAGTAATGTGTTTGTGTAATCATGGAGGGTGAGGGTCTAAGAAACCCTTTCACAATACCTAAAAATATGTGCTCATTTATTATTTAGACATTTGAGTTGGTTTTGAAAAATTAAGGTTTCAACCTTCATGTTGAACCCTTAAATTTAACGCAAATAATCAGCCAAAAACATAAAGAAACATAACATAAAAATTGGATAACAAAAAATTATTGTTTACTAAGCTACAAGGAATTTATCCTTAAGTTTATACTTCATGTGCTAAGAGTCTAAGTAAAAACAATATACAAGGTTTGATTATACATTTTTTCCATCTAAGGACAATGCATGTTAAGTGGGGTTTCCACTAGACCACCCCCTTTAACCCACACCCCTTAAGGATATTAATTTAATCTATCTCAATAATTAATAATTTCCTTTATTAATCCCAAAATTATATATCATAATTTAAATCCATAAAAGATAAGTAAGTTTAGTAATCCAAATAGTAATACTTCAAGTTTCTTAATCTTGAAAAAAAAATTGGAAAAACCAAAGTGCTTGTGCAAACTAGTCTACTGACCCAAGGCCAGAAAAAGGTGATATAATTATAACATCGAACTTCATTTATCTTATCACTTTGATCTCAAATGCAACATCATCATTCATGAATACAACCACATTCCAATCAAGTCAAAATCACCAACCCTAATCATAAATATTTTGTAACCATTTTTTGATATCAGTTATCTTATTGTGTGATGCAGTAACCTATGGCACTAGCACATCATTCTCTTCCTCATTAAGCACAACCAAGGTGTAGATATAATATTATTTTACATACAAAGGAGCTTAATGAATTGTATTTATGACTAAATTAAGCATTTTTCAAGAAAATGTGAAACTCGCACCATATTTATCGGTTTTAAAAGTGGAGTCTATTATAATAACAATATTGTGTAAATGTTTGACAATTATATCTAATATCCATTTTTTATAAATACCTAAAATAAATTGGGTTGCTCCATTTTTTCCATGTTTATTGTAACATAAATAAATTTATTTCTTCTCTTCACACTAAAGGTTCAAGCTAGTGGGGTATTTCTTATGTTTTGAAACTTCATATTAATTTGCTTACTAAAAATGTTAGTAACATCTTTTCTCAATGACACAAAACCATCCTTGGTCCAATCAAATATCTGACACAATAAAAAAATGTTTTTTGTTTCTTGTGCATCATTTTTGTAGGCTATATACATTTGAGTAATTAGGGAGACTTGGAAAAATGGCCAATGGTGGAGGATATTAAGGAGGATTTGTTAGGTGACCAAAAATATCATAACCACCTAAAAATGCATTATGAAAGTGGGCAACATGATTAAAATTTGGTGTTTACATATTGGGAGTTTTTTTTTACATAGGGTTCCCATGAAATTTGAGGGAATATTTTTGGTATAATGGGAAAATATATAAAGACCTGGGGTAAGCCCATTGATATTCTAAAATGTAAAAATAAAGACAAGTTATTACAGATAAAATAAGCATTTTTCTTAAGCTTATGGGAAAGAAGTCATTTTTGGAAAGAAGGGAAGAATGAAAATGGAAAAATAAGAAAACCTTGACATGTATAAACGGAAAAAATCCTTGAGTAACCCAAAAATGAAACTTGAATAATTTTTGTTCATACTTTTAGAAAACAAAAAAAACAACAAAAAAAAGAGGAAATAATATTTTATTTTGGCTTGGGAGCAAGGTTTTGAAGGGTGGATATTTTAAAGAAGTTTTAGAGGACACCCAAGGTACCATTATAAAGGTATTGGCATGGAGAACATGAAAAAAATGACAAATATTATTTTTAGTCATCCTCCTATGCATGCAAGTTTATTTTAGCAAAAATATATATGTATTAGTGAGTTGAAGGATATGAATTTAGAGAGGCTCCAAGTAGAACAAAAAGTAGTTTTAAACTAGGTTTTTTGTATTATTTAATGATCAACCTTCAAAATTAGAACAATGATTTATTTTGAAGTTAATTTTAATTGTTCAATTTGAGGCTAAATGTTCACCAAAATGCTTAAATGAATGTTCTTTACTATAACAATCCCTGAATGGAATTATAAAATTTGTTTTTGGATTATTTGATCTTCTCAAATGTTTATAAAGTATTCTTAGCAATATTGAGTGCCATGGTCAGTAAAAAACCTAAACTATGGGTCTAATCAACATCAAAAAGAGTTAAAATTCCATGGTTGGTGGTGAGTGTTTCCTCTTTTTTACATTATGTATTTGAAAACTATTTAAATTTATTTATTTTTTCATTTGTATGGAGTTTATGTTTCATTGATGTGATCATAATTAAATGTTTTAAAATAAATAGTTGTATCCTCAATGAATGTATGTGTGGTGGTTGACATACAATTGATTGGGTTGCAAGTCTAGATAATCATTAAATTGTCCCTCCTACCTATAATGCATCTTAAGGTATCAAATATGGTTATAAATTTGGGAGGAGGAAGATAATCAAGAGAAATTAAGTTGTATGTAATTAAGTTTGATGATAATATCATTAAAAAAACACCAAATGTGTGGCAATTCACTTGAGAAGAGAAGATTACAGCTTTAGTTTCCAAAGTAAAAGGTAGTTCTTTACCATTGTAAATGTGTAAAAAACATAAAGAGAAGATGAACTTATTCTCCAATGGAAAAAATTGGGTAAAGAGAAATAAATTTAGATTTTGTGTGTGAGACTGTAACATCTTTCATCAAAGAGAGTTGGTGCATAAAATACATAAATTGTCATATATCGTGCATAGATGAGTGGAGGATTGAAGGTACAAATAGAGGTCATTTTGTTTTAAGAGAGTGGAAAAACATTATCCACTGAGATAAAAATGGGTAAACAATATATATAGTTGTTCTTAATCTTGTATAGGTGGGAAAAAAACATAGGTGTCAAATATGAATTAGTGTGTGAGTTAGTAAATAAGTTATGGTAAAAGTATACAAGAGATGAGCTAGAAGCATGCAACCCAAGTGGCCAGGTTGTAATTTGTGTTAAGGATAATGCAATCCAAAGTGGATTTTGATACAAGGAGGATGTATAAGAGTTATTCTACACCACCCATGTCAAAGATTGAATAGTTTAAGGAGTTAAATATTATGCAATCCATTCTATCTATACATTCTATAAATGGATATTGGTACTGCAAGGGAGATTGTTGATGACGAAGAAGAAGAAGATCTACCTTTATAAAAAGATGAAGATGAAAACTAAAATAGAATAATATAAATAAGGGCACATTTTAGATGACTAAAATGAATAAGAGAAGGGTTATGATCATCTCATTTATAAAGAAAGAAACCCATGTATGGGTGAATATGAAGAGATTGTGACATAAGTGACTTCCAAAGCAAAGATGGTGGTCTATGAGAGCTCTATTTGATAGAGAAGAAAGTGAAGATGATATTATCATGTTGGAAAGAAAGTATAAATAAATTAATAAGTTTTTTAAGGAGTCCTTAGAGGTGAAAGAGAGAATAAAAAATAATCAAGAAAAGAGAATGGACTAAGAGGAAATAGTGAACTAGAGTTACCACTTAGGCAACTGAAAATTATAGAGAAGGGTGAAGTAACAAAGAATATGGAAGAAGATATTTCATAGGACTAAATGTGATGAAATATAATCTTGGTCCTAAATCTATATTTTATCATCCAAAAACATGGGTTTGGGTTCTTGTGCACATGTTTGTTGTGTTTTTAAACTTGTGATATCTTATGTTTACATAATTCATGTGGAAGAAGATCAATGTCAAGCTAAAGAACATCATCAAGAGACTTAAAAGTCAAGGAAATGTAAAAATGATGGTTTTAGTCATGTTACATTAGTAAAAATAAACTTTTCCTTGGATCATGAAAAAAATATCACTTCATACAGACAATAGTTTCGAAACCACTAACCATTAGTCTGCAATAGCTAGTAGTTTCACCCGCATTTGAAATATATGCAAAATAAATACCTAGATCAAGAAACTGTGACATGTTCACCAATTTCAAAGATAGAGGGAGCCCAAATGGTGTGGTAGTATGTCAGTGGTAGGAAAAAACTATTTGAAGTTAGTTTCGGAAGAGCATATGAGAGTCATCTTAAAAACCCAAGGTAGAGGAAGGAGAGATCAAACAAACTGGGAGAGAAGAGTCTAGCTCTAGAGTAGATCAAAATGAGAGAGAGATTAGGGAATCTCATAGAGTGTGAGAGTAGATCTATGATCTTTTTGAGTGATGTATGTTCATTATATCATGATCATTAGAATTAGGGAGTCTTCCTCATAATTTAGGGGAAGGGAGAGTGTGAGATGTGTATGTAACCTTTATAATATAGTTGAACATCAATAAAGAGAGTCTTCATTATCATTATAATTTTAGTGTCCTCTAGAGAGTGATAGTAGTGGAACACCAATGGGAAGTAAGGTATCCATTCACTTGTCATCCTCATTCTCACCTACATTAATTAGTATCAAAGTCAGGTTTGCCCTCCGGGGTTGTGTGTGAAGAATCTTGTTAAGTCATTGGAAGGCTATGAAGGAGAAACTTGTAGTTTGGAAAAATATTTAAAATTTTGGGTAATATCATTGGTGTAGATATATAAATCTAGTCACACTTACTTGAAAATGACAATTCTAGACACATTATAAACTACATAACTTACACTAAAATACATTACTCTAATTCACTAGTCCTCTTAGCCATTTATCTATATGTGGGCTCGATATTTTTTACTATTATTAATATATATAAATTCAAGTGTCAAATTCTCAAGATTTATAAAATCACCTTTAGAATATAATCAACAAATGATAGTATTCCTTGATCCTTCTAGACTAGTCTGTACTAGGTGGAAATGAGTGATTTGCACTCATATCCACTTACAATGGCCATGTCCCATGCCAAATAATGGTTACTTTCAAAAATTCAAAACATTATTTTAGGTCTTCCCCCACATTTCAAATGGCTATCCAAAGAAAATTTTCAAAATGTTCACCTATAAATACACATCAAAAGTCATCATTTTCCACCACATGGTATTTACTTCTCTCAAGCATTCACACTATTGCACATTGAGAAATTCTACCATATTCTTTCCAAATTAAATATCACTCACAAGGAGAAACCATAAGCCAAGTCAATATCACTCCAAAATAATTCAAGAGCTATCATTTTCAAGTATCAATTCCATTTTCTAGTTGCATATACATAGTCAAGGAGCACAATTGCACAATCAATCTAGGTGGGAGTTTTATGTGGGCTTGATTTTCTTCCTTATAGTATTAGATACATAGGAAATGATCAATCATCAAGGGGGTGATTGAGGTGAGCTCAACCCATTAAGATCTCCTCTTTTTTTTAGGTTTTCAAGATCAAAGTGCCCTTACGGTTTCAAAAGGTAAGATAAGCAAAAAAAAATTTAACATGGCATAATCAAATTTATGATATATCAAATTACTTAGCAAACACATGAGCAATGATCAATTTATAAGCATAGTAAAACAAGAAAAGTATTCAGTCAACAGACTCAAATGCATTGCATTGTTGTCCACTTATAGTAGTCATGTCCAAAAATATCCTCTAGTTGTACCTCTAATATATCATTTCTAGAATCATGTTTTCTCTCTAATTTCCTATATTTTACCTATCATAGTCAATTGGGACAAGTTTGCAGTAAATGGACTCGAACACATTGCATTGTAGTTCAATTATAGTATACATGTCTAGATTAAATTTCTAATTTTGATCCTATACGATCATCTCTTCTTCTAAATTCCACTTGCAAAAAATTAGAATAGTCAATATAAATATATGTGTAAGCTAAGTATATCTCTTCTTAGTGTTTTCTAAAAATAGGAATTTTCCATATTTATCCATTTGTCAAAATTATAATTGCTAATTATTGTATGTCTTTATCATTTTGACATTATCTAGTTTTACACCTATAAAAAACTTTAAAATTTTATTTGTTTTATCATACACACATCCCTTGATCACTACACAAATTCCACTACCAATTTCATCTCATGCATATTCTCTTGAGAAAATGGTCATAGTTTTACAAGTTAAAGTATTAAAATTAGAGCAAGGTGTATCTAAACCTACTCACTCAATGCACTACCGTACTTTACTTCACAACCATTTATAATTTGAGATAGCCTCTTAACCATTACCAATAGGTTTTATAGCTCCTAATCTACCACTCTGTGAGGTTAAATGGGATCTAGAACAACATTTTTAATCATTCCATGTAACATGCTTGGACTATATTTATAATGTCAAATGGCTATCCAGGATATTTATAAATATCCTCAAAGATTATGCTCTACGATGGTTCTATGATCTCCCTCTTAAATCCATTAGATAATTCAACCCATATGTATATAAAATTTTAGCACACTTTCTATTAACATTGGTGAAAAGTTATTTTATACATAAATTATAAAACTCAAGCAAGGGTCAAATGAGCTAATTATTTAATATGTTATTCGGTATAAAACCATGCTAGCAAAGATGAAAAACTCTATGAAATATAATGAATTATAAGATATCTTTACTGAAAGCTTACTATCACCATTCCATCAATTGAACATGTTTGATAAATTCAAATCATTTGATGAGCTATGTCATACAGTCAAAAAAAGAGAATCCAAGATCTTAGCACTGAATAAATTAAAATATGCATCATGTTCCCTATCTGCCTTAAATATCAATTTTCAAACCAAGCCAAATTACAAGGTCAAATCTAATGAAATCATTAATGAAGAAAAAGTAATAGTTAATGTAATATCAAAACTTTTAAACAAACTTAAATTCACAACTCCATTAAGGAGATAATTTACAAGGTTACCACAACCTCCTCATGTCTTGTTATATAAGTTAATTGATTGAAATCTCATATCTCTGCCTCCTCCATGTGAGCTTGATCTTACCAAGCCTCAGTCTAAGGACTTTGAGAGTAATGCATATTATGACTGCCATAAATGTATTGGCCATTTTATGAAAAAGTGTTATAGGCTAAAGCATAAGATATACGATCTTATCTATGATAATACTATTGATCTAAGAACACCCATAGAATAAGTTAGACCATAATAAAATGACATTGCAAAGCTAAAAATTTTGAGTAATCCTTTACCAAATCATGGTTTAACATAAAATGTAGATAATTCAAAAGTACATCATGTACACAATGTGCATCCTCCTCCCATGACATATGGGCATGAAATATATATTATTATCGAGACATTTATAGGCACATTAGTAAAATGTCCAGTGATCACATTAGATGATAATGAAATAAATGGTGATGATTTAGATAGGCACACTCTCTTTATTGGAGCTTACATCAACAAGCAGCCTAACATAATATTATGATTGACAATCGGTCAAATGAAAATGCATGTACACTAACAATCCTTCATAATCTTGGATACACAGAGAAATATCTAAAATATAAATCAAGAGTAGTGTCACATTCAGAGGGCATACATAAAACACTCTTTTGGCACATAGTGCTACCCATGGAAGTTGGTTTAAAAACACTACAAACTCCATTATTAATCCTACCAAGGACATGGGTCTTTAATATGTTATTAGGAAACCCTTGGATATAAAAGATTCACATAGTACCATATATATTACATATATGACTCAAGTACATACATTGTAATTATGTGATCAAATTTCAAGGCATTCCATATGAGTGCAATTTATGGTCAGTGGTAACTCCTCCTCCCCTACCACCACCATAGTTGGTTATGGCACCTATATATGAGAATAATAAAATAAAATCAATGCACGTACCCAAAATCAAAATACAAATATAAATAGGGAACCCATTCAAGAACTTAATGTTGAATCAATTGTGGCAGGTCTATAAAACAATTCTATACAACCAATTCAAGGGAAAAAGCTATACCCTCCTAAGTAGCAAGATTTGTATCATAGAATTGCTTGAGGTTTAAAAAGTATAAATCCCCTATCATAATTTAGTACCTTAGACAAGTCAACTTGTTCCACAACAATCATAGGTAGTTATACAGTAGATTTCACAAAATCCTACACCATATTTAGCTACACACATGGAAATAAATTTTATAATCAATGATGATGATAGTTATGCTACATAACCTAATGACTTTTTAGATTTATATACATCCACATGTATTAATTTTCATCCATTTAAAGTCACCCTCCAACTCTATGATTGAAGCACACACTATGGTCCTCCCATTGATGGGATATAGGCTAGTTTCTTGTCCAAAATTTTAAAATTAAATATATTAAAAATATAAAAACATTAAAAATATTTGTAATAAATTAAAAAATAATACCTAAGCATGACATGAGATGTTAGCTACTTGTTTACATATGTTCTTTATCACATATTTGGTAGATAACATATTCACTTTTTTTTATGTATGCATAGGCTAAGATTAGCCTACGACTATCATATCTCAATAGACTCTAACTTGAAGAAGGTGGATAAAATAGAGCCCATGATACTTAGCTTGTTCAAGTGATGAATAATGAAATTTTCAGATCTAAGGTTTCCTGTGTTATAAATTCCAAGAGGAAAGGGTCCAAATCCTAAGCCTAGGACACAAGGATATAACTCTCACTTGACTTCTATGAAATCAAGTGATTGTAAGTAAGCATTGTAAGTGTGTAAGTAAAGTAAAAAGTTTTAAAAATGCAAATAAATTAAACTAAACTAAAGGTGGAAGAGTTATAATGGTTATAATTGGTAAGGTAACATGGTCAATCAAATGGGGATCTAAACAACCTAAAATAGAATATGGAAATTCTAAGCAATCTTATAGTTACACTAGTATTAGGTGTAGAGAGAACCTAGACAAGGATACACATACATAAACTAAACTAAAGGGGGAAGAGTTAGAATGGTTATAACTGGTAAGGTAACATGGTCAATCAAATGGGGATCTAAACAACCTAAAATAGAATATGGAAAGTCTAAGCAATCTTATAGCTATGTAGAGAGAACCTAGACAAGGATGCACATACATTCATTCACTAAGCAAAAAATAATAAACAATATCCAAATGATAGGTAAATAAAGGAAAACGTATAGGGGTAGAAATACTTACCTTGGAATGGACATGTCAAGCATCAATGTCCTCTTAGCTCAATTGGATCTTTGTAAGAGATGTTATGGGTTGAATAATTCAAATGGTTAGTAAAAGACTCAAGATATCCTTAGCTAAGAACTCCCAATGACTCCTCCTATTGAATCTAAAAATACCACAAGATAAGCTTTTTCAAGATAAGGTTATAGACCTAACTCCTCCAAATATGACTTAGGGAATAAGTACAAGTGAAATTAGAGGGAATATAATGTATATATTATGATTGGAATGAAATATGACCCCTATATATACTAATACAATAACTAAAACCAACCCTAAGCACTAAGCTAATGGTATTGGCCTGGTCAAATATGGTTGAGAGATGTCAGCTGACACATAACAATATCACCCAGATCGATATAGTAAAAATGTCAGAAAATAGGCTCAGAACTGCATTGAGATGAACAATACATTATAGGAAGGGGAAAATACTAAACATATGGTATCAACCTGGCCAATGCCATAGAAAACATGGAAACTAACATAACTACACAAGGATGGGATGGAATGAGGTAAGTAACAAGACAATCTGAGGAAACTATACTACTAGTAGGAACATTATGATCATGGCATAGATAACAACATCTCTTAAAAAGCACCACAAGTCTACCCAACCCTTTCATTGTGCACCCTTTAAGGCATGCACTTAGAGACATTAATGTTGGATAATTAATTTCAAGAGAAAATTTTAGTAAATGATAAATTTAAAGTTATTGTGCATACATATGCCCCACCCACAGCTCATCGCATGTCACAATAGTATAATGTGGGATAGCGCTTTGGGAAAGAACATAGTATTACAATCAAATATACTTGAGATGAAAAAACTAAAATAACTAATGATAAATTAATATTGAAAGTAAGATATGCATACCTTGAATGACCTTTCCACTAAATGACTGCATGCAAATACCATAGTCTCAATCATGGAGGGTGAAATAATTTCATTTTAGAAACCCTATGGACACAAGGCTAAAAATATAAGCAATGCATGTGTATGTAGGATGGTCAAAGTATAAATGAAAAGATTTAAAATTTGATTAAATCACCTAGAAGATTAAAAACCTAGGATTTCAAAGGCTAGGTTAGAACTAAAATACCAAGGAAACTAATGAATACAAGAGAAAATTGGTAGGCCAAAAATCCAAGGCTCCTTATAACTAAAAAACCAAAAATGTATCCAAAGTAAGACAAATAATAATCCAAAGAAAACAAAGGATACATAAGACTATAAATGTGATTCAAAATGGAAGGATAACATGTCAACAAAAACATAAGTAAAAACATGTAAGTATGAAAATTTCCCCACATAAGATAAGTGAAGTCCATTATAAATTGAACAAGAACATAATGGATAAATGAAAATAAAAATCTCTTGAGAATGACAACTCAAACTTAATGCTTACTCTAAAATGTGATGTAATAAAACAAAACCACCTAAGTACATGATAAAGATGATAATGAGATGGTGCGGGAAGTAATAGTGGTAAGATTTTGTGAGGAATGTCTATTTCAATTCCCCATGTGTTATAATGCAACTCACAAATAGAAATCCAAGAGGCGTAAGGAAATGTGATGAAGTACATGATCAACTAAAATCAATACCCATCAATGGGATATTGGGTAATATATTATGTAAATAAGGAATTTGATGTGAAACCCAAGTGATGTTGAAATCCTTAGTGTGAATGAGACACTTGAGACAAGGTGGCAAGGTTAAGAGTTTTCGGCATGAAGGACCTAAGACACTCCAACTAGTGAACACAAAACTTGAACTAACAAGTGAAGTACATATATCATCCCACAGAGGCTATATGAATGAAAATAAAATGATCTTACCTTCCCAAAACATGTTCCCCACTCCTCAAGGCCCCTTATAGAGCCATCGACCTACTCTAAAGCTTGGGTACTTGTGTAAGAAGATAGGTGACACCAAAATGTACGAATATATAATGATGTAATGATATAAGGCCCCTTACCCTTGTATACTAGCCTACCACACCCTAATATACCTTAGCTCTATCATGAGGCCAACTATGAAGTTTGAGTTTTGACTAAGATAGGAGATGTGCTGAAAAAAGATCACATATTTTGGTGTGATCTGAATTTCATGATATGATCTTCCCTTTCTTATGATATGGTTTTTAAATTTTTAGATTTTTATAATTTTCCTCCTTCATATGGATTTAAAATACCAAACATGAATGAAATAAATATCTAATACAATATATCTTAGGCTTATCCACTAGAGAGAAGAGCCTAAAGACCATGTTGCCTAAAGGCTCCTATACTTGCCCACATGTAAATGTGCAATCTCAAAACTGACCTACATGTGCCTCAATTGAAAGGAAATAAGGGAGAAATAGGAATCATGAAATATATAACCATGTAATAAAAATGATACAATGAATAATATGCTTATAGTTGATCACAAGGATGGAAAACAATGTTTCAAAAAGGATGGGATTATGTTATTAGAGTCATGTCACTAGGGAAGCTATAGCAACCTACAAGGGATCTAGCACAAACACTAATGAAAGTATTAGTCATCTCATAAAAGAATAAAGTAAATGGTCATCCCAAAAGAGAGGTAAATTAAATGATAATCTTTAAAAAGGGGGAAAGTAAATAGGGGACCAAAAAATCATAGGGAGACTAAGGCAAAAACTGATAAAAATGTGATAACAAGAAATCCCAAAGGTGTTGCCTAAGTTCTACAAGAGAACAAAGGTTGACTGTAAAGAACAGAAAAAAACCAAAAATGAATCAATGCTGAAACAAATCATCCCAAAATAGGGGGAAGTATATAAAACATATAAAATCAAATAAACATGAGAAAAAATAACAGTCAAAATGTATTCCATCATCTATATCAAATATGAGCATGTGTCTAAGAAAGTTTATTGAAGTTGGATTTGTTTATTTTTAATATATAATTTCTTGATTATTACCTCATGGTAAGGATGAGAGATAAATAATCCAATAAAATGAGTATGGGCATCATAATATTCCCCTAAAGTATGTAAAAAATCAAGGATGGGCATCATAACGTGCCCCAAAGTTTGAAATATGGGCAAACCCAATATGTGTAAAAAGAGAAGAATGGACATTGAAATATATCCCAATATGTGTGATAGTAATAGGATTTAAATCATTAGATTTCCCAACAAATGGGATATATGTGGCATGGATCTAACCTCAGGATCGACAAGCCTAGGTGTGATGTCAAATTTTGTGTAATTTTTTGTTACAACAGGGAATGTGGAATCTAGGGCAATGTTGTGATATTTGGGAGGTGATATAAAACTATGATACATAGTATTTTTCAAGTTAGTATAGTCTATAAAAATAGGAATAAAAGGAATTGTATCATCCAGGTAGATATAGTCTAAATAAATAAGACTAAAGGGAACTATATCGGCCATGTTGATAGAATCTGAGAAAACAAGATTGAAATGAATTGCATCAGCTAGGTCGACATAATTTGATGATAATACAGGGTTGAAATGAACTATATTGGTTGGGTCAACATAGTATAATGATAACAAAAGGTTTAAATTGACTATATCATCTAGGTCACCATAGTTTGATGAAACATGATTGAAATTGACTATATCAGTCAAGTCGATACAATCTAATGAAATAAATTAAACCACATTGGCATATTTTAGGTCATGGCTAGTGAAGTTGGGTAAAATATATAAAAATATATGGACACATTCATGTGTCATGGTTGATGTAGTTATCTAGAATAAAAATAATTGTATTTGCATATTCTGAGTCATGGCCGATGTAGTTGATTGTAGATGGTTGAAATTGAATGGTATCAAACTAGTTGATAATATTGAAATAATTGATTTTGGTGGTGATTTTAGAGAGTATGAATTATTATATCTATGCATGTTCATATAGGCTCAATGATTAGAATCACCTATAATGTTCCATATGGTAGCCATTTGAATTAGGTGTTTTTCATAAATTGATGAATTGGTAAAAATTGGTTGAATGTGAGTTGAGGTTTGATGACCCATCCTTATAAGGCCATCTAAATATGGGGTAGAGATGGGTATAAATCATGTAAACCATGTTCAACATTACTTTATTTATAATTAAACATGTTAAAATTAAATAAATCATCATCAATGGGAATAACCTCTATCATACTAGGGTCTTCACCTCCATAAGAGTCATCATAATAGATGGTAAAATTGTGATGTCAATTTTCAACCTTGTGAGAAGTGGTGAATGTGGTACAACTATAACCATCATGAATAGGAACATAAATATAAGTGGAAGGATAATCATGATCATAGGGAGAAATATCAAGGTCATACTCATTGGGATTTTCACCCCGATAATAAGGACCATAAAGGTTAAAAAGAGGAATATCTTCATGGATATCTTCACCAATGTTATAAGTGTCAAAAGTGATGTCTTTAGGATCCTCATAAAAATATTCACCAATATGAAGATAACCATAAGTGTAAGGATCATCAAAATCATAGTCAGGAGGGGGAGGACCATATGGATAATCTATGGTTCCACTATAGATATCATTATAGGTGGGGAGAGTATCATTAGGATACTTAGCCATGACAAAAGGTATGGGATAATTTCACCATGACTAGTTACCTACAATGGTGGTCATAAAAATTTGATGAAAATACTGGTTATAGGATACTAATGGTATTGGTAGAGCTGATATAGTTAGTTAGTAAATCTAGAAAAATATATTTTATCAATCAGGCTGATGTAATCAGCTAGAAAAACATACCATATTGGGTTGGATGATATAGTTGGGAAAAAAGTGATACTGGTGGTAGTTGATAAAAAATAACTATATCGGCTAGGTTGGTATAGTTGGAAAGACAGAATGGTATTGAGCTAGTTGATACTTTTTGTAAACAGAAAGAAAACTATATCGAGCTAGATGATGCAATTTTATTGAAGACTTGAAATATTTTTTGATAAGAATATAGAAATAAAAACATGTATCTGATCTAACCAAATGTGGGATATGATCCAATAATGATATAATACCTAAAAACACCCTAAACACTAAGCTGATAGTATTGGCCTAACCGATACAGTTGAGATATGTCAGTTGACACAAAATGATATCGGCCAAGCAGATACAATATAAATATCAAAAAATAAGCTCAGAACTGCATCAAGTTGGACAAGATAATACAATAAGGGAAATGATACTGAAAAATGTATTGTCCTGGCCAATGTCCTAGGATATAGGGAAACTAACATAATTGCATGAGGATAAGATGGAAGGAGTTAAGTAATAAGATAATCTAAGGAAGCTATATAAGTAATAGGAATGATATGATCATGACATATATAGAAACTTCTCTTTTAAAATACCATGAGTCTATCCACCACTTGTTTGGTGCACCCTTCAAGGCATGCACTTAGGGAGATTGTTGCTTGACTAGCCGCTATAAGATAAAGTTTCAATAAATGATAAGGTGAAAAATATTATGTGTATACATTATACACGTGCATTTCATGAAGTATATAAGTGTAATGTAGAGCATACATTGTATATGCATTCTTATATGTTGGAGTCCCTTCTTACCAGTGGTTATTCCTATATTAGGGGGATCTTCTTCTATAGGTTATATGAATTTATGACCTCAAATGCAATGTTTACCTACATATCTTAGAATTTTATTTTTAAAACACTCATATTTTACATTGTGATACATGGTTATTCTACTTTTTTATAATATGACATTGATATATATGATCTAGATAGACTATTTTTCACTTTTTATATGCTCCTTAAATGTTGTTTACGTTATCTTTTGATAAGTTAGACATTATTTACTTATTATTTGTGGTTCTTGTCCCTTATGTGCAATAAATTTCTTGAAAATCTCTACCAAACTTTGCTTTGTATGTGCAACATTTGAACATGACCACTATATGTGGCCTATGGCCCTCTATTTTATATGGCATTTTAGCATGTCCCTTTTTGTGAAATTCTTAATGTCCTTTATGTGTGACCTTTGGCTTTGTTTATTGCAATATTTGAACATGTCCATTGCTTGTGGCCCTTAACCTTATATGTGAAATATTTTATTGGGAGACATTTAAATATGTCAATTACTTATGGCCCTTGGCCCTGTGTGTGAAATATTTACTGATACAACATTTGAACATGTCCTTTGTATGCAGACCTTGGCCTTATTGTATGACATTTGTGTTACATTATGTGTTGAGCTTGTTGTGCTTGCTGAGCTTTATTAGTGGTGTCATGATATTTATCATGCACTCTTAGGGTATAGTGTGATTTAGAGATGCTTACTTTGTTACATGCCTTATTGATAAATCTATATAGACATGACACTTATATGCCTCACATCCAACCTATTACATACAGGCTTCAAATAATGATTACATTTCTATGATGAAATATTGTCCACATATTTTCATAATACTATATGATCATATTTTTAATACAAAATCTTCATGAATAGATTTGGGGTAGAGTACAAGTTTGAAGATATAGAATACGTGTTTGAAAAATACATAGTACATGTTTTCAAAGATTCAAATAAATGCAAAATTAGATTCTATAATAGATTAAAAGTTTTCAAAGATTCAAAATGATTCAAAAAATTAATCATATCACATGTATTAACAAATTAAACCATATTTTTGAGGAATGTGACATTCATATGCACTCACTTTTATTAAAAAAACTCAAAGCAAAGAATCATACACATGTATATGCATATGCATGGGCATATGTAAAATAATTATATGATTAAAATTACAGGTGGTAAATATAATTGAACATATAAATGCATAGCATTTTATATCATTGGCACAAACTCAAGGATCATGATACTCATCCATGCTCACATTTATTCAAAATTTAAAGTTTCAGGGTTCAAAGATCAAAGTATTCAATTCAAAGGCAAATTATTCATTTCTCTTCATGAGCAATGTGGTAATGATGGGGGCATGAATATTATTCATTCTCCTTTAACCATGAAAAACTATAATATAAATACATTTGCATCGGTGTGATTTGAATCTTTGTAGGTAATGTACGATGAAATTTAGCAGCAATCAATAACCTTGGAATTACTCTAGTGAGCCCATTATGTGGTTTCATATTTTGTGTGTGTGATGTAAGTTCAATTCTAATGACACTTAATGGCCTTAGCATCATTTTTAGTGAACCCATCATCATTTCACTTTTTTAGATTAGTACATTGGATACTAATCCCCATTTAATAAGTTTGGAATAATACATCTTTCCATATCAAGAGTTTGATTAGTTAATCAAATTGGGACTTGATCACTCTCAATTCATTATTGGTTCAAATTCTCCAAATGATTCAATAATGAGTCATAGTTATCCATCATTAATTATAGGTTACAGGGAAATTTTATTTCACCTACATTTAGGTGTACTCCTTCTTTGCTCTCTTTTCAAATTTTCAAAGTTTAATCTTTTCAAAATTCAAACTAAAAAAATAACTACTTCATGAGTTGTTGCAGATTTTGTTAAATTTGAGTGCCCCATATAATTAAAATTTTCACTCAAAGACAAAGTGTGTTATACACACTAAGATCCAATTATTCCTCATTTACTCTAGCAATTTCATTACTATAATAAATGGAAGAAAATGTAGACACATAAATTGACATAGGTACTTAACAATGATAATTATTGACACATCCTAAACCAAATGACTTGTGCTCAAATACATGACTCTTATTTTCCATTCCTCTAATCCACTTATCTATATGTGGGCTCAACCCTTTGTTTTCCATTACTATTGTGCATAACTTCAAATTTTAAATGCTCAAGTTATCTAAAATCACCTTCAAATTATCTCTAACAAAGGATAGTTATCCCTAATACTTCTAGACAAGTCTACCTAGGTAAATAGGAGCGCTCTGTGCTTCTATCCACTTATAGTGGCCATGTCCTATGCCATATAATATTTACTTTCTAAAACTCAAAACATTATTTTGGCTCTTCCCACATGTGTCACATGGTCAACTAAAGGAAATTGTCAAAATGTTCTTCTCTAAATACACATCAACGGTATTCATTTTCCACCACTTGGTATTAACCTCTCTCAAACATTCACACTATTGCACATTTAGAAATTATGCCCTATTCTCTCTAAATTCAAGATCACTAACAAAGAGCAACCATAATCTAAGTCAAGATCATTCTAAAGCAAGTCAAAAGCTATCATTGTCAATTATCAAAGCCATTTTATAGTTTCATACACATAGTCAAAGAATATTATTACACAATTACTCTAAGTGGGAGAACTACATGGGATTGATTTCCCTCCTTGGAGTATTGGATACATAGGCAATAGTCAATCATGAAGGGGGTGGTTGAGGTCATCTCAGCGCATTACATCCCCTCATTTTTATAGGTTTTCAAGCTGAAATTTCCCTTAGGGTTTTAAAATACAAGATAATTAAAATATAAAATCCTACATGGCATAACCAAAAGTATGATATCTTAGATTACTCAATAGATATAGGCACAATAAGTGTACTGATCAGTTTTTAAGCATAATCAACGAGGACAATCCCATAGTCAACATATTTGAATGCACTACATTATTATCCACTTGAAGTGGTAATGTCCATAAATATCCCCTAATTATGCCTATGATCTATCATTTCCATTATTATACTTTCTATTTTTTCCTATTTATCACATATCACAGTCAACTGGGATAAGTTTGTATTCAATGAAATCAAATTCAATACACTGTAATCCACATACAGTGGACCTATCTATATTATGTTTTTATTCTATCTTTGATTGTAATCCTACATAGTTACATATTATTTTTATTTCCACTTGTAGACAGTCACCTCTTCCATTAAGTATGTCTCTTCTTAATGTTTTCCAAAAATAGAAATTTTTCATATTTAGCAATTTCTCAAAATCAAAATTATTGATTATTATACACCTTTAGCATTATGATATTCTCTAATTTAACACCTATTTAACAATTTAAAAAAATATATATCAAAAATGGGATAAAATAATAGGAAGGATAGAAACACCAAGAGCATCTAGAATTGCAAACTTGGTAGATATGATGAGAGCAATCACAATAATATTGGATGCAATAAAGACAACTTAGAGAAGAGGAATTCATGTTGAAGATGTGAGTAATGATGAAAGAGCAAATGATCAAAATCATGAAGTATAAGAGATATTGGATGAACCTAAGAGTATACTTCTTAGATTTGTTTCAAAGTTTGGTAGTAAACCAAAGTTAGATACCCCTTGATATGGTGGAAGCTTGAGCCCTAAGTAGCTCATAGACTAGATCATAGATATGGAGAAATATTTTGACTACAAATTAATGGATTTTCCTAAGAAGATGAATTTTCCTTGTGCCAAGATGAAAAGTCATGCATCCTTATAGTGGGGATCATGTACAGTCAAAAAGAGAAATAAGAGGCAAAAATAGAATAAAAAATTGGGAGCGTATGGTCATAAAGTTGAAATGTAAGTTCTTAACTTCAAATTATCATCTTAGTTTATTCAAGAAGTTACATAATTTAAGGAAAAAGGAGTTGTGTAAAATACTACACATAAGAGTTCTATAAATGTTTCATTGGAGCTATCTATATGGAAGATGATCAATGAAAAGTGTTAAGGTATGTAAATGGATTTTATACTTCCATTCAAGATGAGATTGGAATGTTTAAGTTGAAGTCAGTTTAAGAATCCTATAAATGTGCATTGAAGGCATAGGAAAAGTTTTCTAAAAGGAAATAAATGAAATCTAGAGGTAGAGGAAGGTTCTCTATAGGAAGAGGAAAAAATAATGGTTGAAGAATACATTATACTCATGAAGGTGGAGCAAGTACTTAAAAAAAAAAAATTAGTCTCAAAGAGGAAGAAGTTATTCTTATATAGGAAGAAGATACTTCAAAATAGAAAGAGGTATAGGATTCATGTGTAGGTTATATGAATGTGGAGAGGTTGGGCATAAATCATTAGAATTCCCCTAAGAATTTTAGAATAACAAAAAGAGGAATGAAGCAAGTAAACATATTTCTCATATTGATAAAGAGAATGTTGGATCTCCAACACACACAAAAACTAGAACATGTTGAAGCTCTTATCATGAAGAGAGTATTGTTGAAACCATCCAAGGGAGAAGGCAAACTAATGCAAATAAATAATTTGTTTAGACTATTTGATAATAGGGAGGTAAGTGTTGAAAATTTATTATTGAAAGTTTTAACACATATAATATGTTTTTAAAGGAAATAATAGAAAATATTGGGTTGAAAATATTAGCACATCCAAACCCATTCAAAGTTTCTTGGTTACTTAAGGGTCATCCAGTGTTGTTAAATGAGAAATATACAGTTATTTTTCATATTGGTTCATATAAGTATAATATGTTTTGTGATATTATGCACACATATGCCATGTGTTGTTATAATTCCATGGTAATTTGATATAAGAGTCGTGCATGATGGTTGAGAAACACCTACGTACTTGTGAAAGATGGTAAGAGGCACACATTGAGCCCATTGAAATCAAGAGGAAAATAGGTGGATAGTAGTCCTAAAGTTTTGATGGTTTTTGATAAATAATTATTAAAGGAGACAAGGAGAATGATTTGTTTGCACTAATCCCAAAGCCTATGCAAGTTGTGATCACAAACAAGGTGAGTGATCTTCCTTTTAAAGTTCATAATTTGTTGGAAGAGTTCGTTGATATAGTTTCTAAAGATTTTATGGATGGAATACTACCTATGAGAAGCACTAGTAATCACATGGATATAGTGTCGAGAACATGTTTTCAAAACAAGGAAATTTATATATTAACTCCTATAGAAAATGTAGAAGTAAAAAGGCAATCAAATGAATTATTAGAGAAGGATTTAATTTGAGAAATTTTAAGCCCATGTCAATTCCAATATTATTGACACCTAAGAAAGGCTGATATTAGAGAATGTGTATAGATTATCGAGCAATCAACAAGATAAAAATCAAGTATGTATTACTGTTTCTAAGGATGGATGACTTGATGAACTATTTAAGTGGAGAAAGTACTAGACTAAGATAGATTTGTGAAGTGGATATCACCAGATTCATATTAGAGAAGATGATGAGTGGAAGACCAGATTCAAAATGAAAATGGTTTGTATGAGTGGCTTGTTATGCCATTTGGTTTTAAAAATGCACCCAGCACATTCATGAGACTTGTGAATGAAGTGTTTAATCCATACATAGGTAATTGCGTGATTATTTGTCTTGATGAAATTTTAATTTTTAGTCATTCAAAATAAGCATGTTATATGCATTTGAGCTTAATTTTGAAAATTTTAAACAAAGATAAGTTGGTCAATTCAAATAAGTGTAGCTTCATGCAAGAGGAGCTAGTGTATTTAGGATTTACAATCTCAAACTATGAGTTGAGAAAAGACCCCAAGAATGTAAGAAAAATAGTTGAGTGACCATCACCAAAAATCATGTTTAAGGTTAGAAGTTTTCATGGCTTGGAAAATGTCTATGATAAATTCATTGGAAATTTTAGTGGTACATGTACAACCGTTATGAAATCAATGAAGGGAAAAAAAAATTATAAAACCATTAAGGAACTCTCAAAAGTTTCATGAGCAGGATCTCATGGAAAAAATCATATAACCTAGGTGTTTGATGTAGGAGCATCTAGGTTCACAGGTTATCTTTCACCATCTAAAAACATGGGTTCAGGTTATTGTGTGCACTTCTGCACATGTCTGTTGTGTTGTCAAAATTTTCATATCTTGAGACAACATTGTGTATATGTAGGAAGATCAAATTCAAGATGAAGAACATCATCAAGAGTCCCACATGAAAAGGAACTGTAGCAAGGGTGGTTTCAATAATGTTCTATTAATAAAAATGGCATTTTCCTTAGATCATGATGAAATTATCACTTCATGCATGAAGTGGCAATTTTAAAACCACTGATTCATGCAAGTGGTGGTTATAAAAGTTTTGTTTTGCTTACATAACCACCAGTATGAATAACAATGAATGATTTCACCCACATTTAAAAAATACAAAAATTAATTTCCTGGATTAATAAAATGTGATGTGTGGACCATTTCCCAAGATAGATGGAACTCAAAGGGTGTGGTAGGATGTTAGTGTTAGGCCACCAAGATTCGAAGTTAGTTTTGAAAAAGCATGGGAGAATAATCTCAATCAACCAAGGTAGAGGAACAATATATCAAACAAGTTTGGAGAGAAAGATCCAACTCTAGAGCAGAGTAAAGAGAGAAAGTTTATAGAGTGTGAGAGTAGATCTATGACCTGCATGACGTAAGTTCATTGTAACCCAATCATTGGACTGATGGAGTATTTTCCATTGTTTATGGGAAGGGAGAGTGTGAGATGTGTGTGTAAACTCTATAACACATATAAACATCAATAAAGAGGGTCTTTGTTTCTATTATGAGCCTTACGTCCTTAAGAGAGTGAGAGTAGAGGAACATTGTTGGTGAGTAAGGCAGTCATTCACCGGGCCCCCTCTTTCCTATCTTCACTTGGATGCTTGTGTGAATGGAAAGTGGCTCTTAAATTTATCCAACATAGAAGAGTGTCAAAATAAGAGTTTCTTGAAGTTATTTTGGAGATTGAGAAGTATGTGTGTGAAGTGCATGAGTTTGGGAGCATGCTAAAATAAGTTTCAATATAAGATAATTTGTAAAAAATTAATGTTGCAATATAAGTTTTATTATATAATGTGATGGTGGGAGTTATTAATTCCCATATTTTTAATGTTTATTTTATTGCAAGTATGGATGGATGGAGAGGAATATAAAAGAAGACTACAAATTGAATCTTGAAGAGAATAAGGTTGAGGTGGAGATGGTTGAGGAACATATCTAAGAAGAAATAAGAGGCAGTTTGCCAAATGAGGTGAATGAGCAGGCTATGGAAGAGGGTATTTAGTAAGCATGTTGTAATTATAGAAAAAAGGGAAAGTTTATCCAAGAAGGAAGATGAGGTATAGTTGGAGCATTAAGAATTAATGATAGTGCAGGTAGAATTAATCTACTATTATTTTAACTTTTCACTAGGTTGTAGAAGTGATGTGGAAGACAAGTGAAGAGGAGATGGCTACATTAAATGTAGGCATGTTTAGTGTCACCTATAATAGATTTTCTTGGAGCTGAACACTCACTAATCTTCTTTATTATTTATTCACAAATTCATACACACATTTATAGCGGGGGGAGCTATTATTAAGGAGTCAATAATCCCACAAAGTACTCACTTACTACTATATTAATGCTTTGTGAAAACAATGTACTAAATACAACAAACTACAACTCATTACAAACTATGATAATGAATGTACTAAACTAAGGTTATTCTAACATTCCATCCCCTAGTGTGGGTGTGGGGAGAAGAGTCACATATTCTATAGAAGCTTCTCTTTGAAAATAGTACTTGGACTAGGAAGAACTCCATAAAGCTACATCATAACCCTCGTAAAGGTATAACTATCAAATTAAATTCCTGAGTTTCTAGATTCAAGCTCTCTAAATTCTAGGTTTCACAAGCCCCTGAGCTATTTGAGCAAACATCTACGTTTGTTTCATCTACAGTAGATCACTTCATGTATTTGAAGTGTAGGCTTCTTAAAATACAATCTCTTCGATAATTTTATCATAGCAAGGGACGTCAAGTTCATCTTAAAATACGATCATACAAGGATAATTTGACTTTTATCCATGCTTTATCTAGAATTTGGTATAAAAATACAAAACAGATAATAGACTAAGACACACAAACTTTACTACACAATTTATAAATGAGTAACTAAAGACATTCAAAATGGCAATTTATTTGATTAAAAGTCTACTTCAAGACTCAAATAATATTTATATAATGTTAAACCTAATATACTTCTAATTCATAAAATCAACAAACTAGACTTAAACTTTAATTGAAGTAATACCTTGGATGAATGGCATTGAAGACTGCATATGAAAAACAAGAAGGAAGAACAATAATTGAGAAAGGAGTGAAGATGGCTAAGATATGATAGAGAGGCTGAGAACATCGAGGATTTGGGAGTGGATCATGACAGGGTTTAAGAAATTGACAAATTTCCATCCTGAAGATGTGATGAATGGACTAAACACAAATTTGAAATAAGATGGGTGATGTTAGTTGACAACACAAACATCATTGGATACTGTAGATTTGGATGGCCATTATCAAGGGGGACCACATGGAGGAGTTGACAGAATCAATCAGATGCATTTGAATACATATTCATAAATGGCAGATGGTAGTATTGACAGTCAATGAGGGCATTTAGATGTAACTAGCTGAGAAAAATGTATGGAGTTATAATGGTATGTTCTATGTCAAGTAATAAAAAACTTTAGTTTTAAAGAGGCTACAATAAATCAATAAATTTTAAGTGTCTTATCAAACACTCGAGTTTGATGTTTTTGTGAAAATTTACATTTACAAATTCTTTGACTCTAAATATGTACAACAAACATAGATTTATATAATGAGAAAAATAGTACCAAGTTCCTTAATCTTCTCTAATACCTTAATGACTATAAAGCTACCTTAGGAAACAAAAACCTAGTCTAAACTCATTCTCATATTAAACAATTTCATCTACAAGCAACTAAGACCAACACTAAAGCTACTTCACTCAATCTTTTGGTTCTCATATTCCTCTTAGACCAATAATAGATATTCTCAGAGCTTAACACAAATTAATATTCTTTATTATTTCGTTAAAAACTCATACATATATGTAGTGGGGAAATTCGTATTATTAATGAGTCAATAATCTTACAAAATACTCTTATTGTTATATTAATATTTTATTAAAATAACATACTACAACCCATCACAAATTATAATAATGAATGTATTAAATTAATATTATTCTAATAATCTAAAAATGAAACTTGAAGATTTGAGGAGTAAAATGAAGAAGAAGAAGAAGAAAGGTGTTAGATGGAGAAACAGAGCTAAAATTTGGACACATACTAAAAAATACCTGATATGATGGAATGGAACACCATGGCCATGATAGCTAGCTAAATGAAGGATTCTACCCCTCAACCTATATTCATGAGAAGTGAGCTTACAGTTCCATGGCCATGATGGCTATCTAAATGAATGATTCTACCCCTCAACCTATATTCATGAGAAGTGAGCTTACAAAAATATAACCTATGTTGTCTAACATTGGAGAAACCTTGATCTAATCAACTATCTTACAACAAAAATAAATAAATAAATAAATTATTTTTTTGGGTCATTTTTGGATACCATATACAACTAGTTAGGAAAGCTTAGAAACATGTCTCAGGGTGTGGGATAGTATGAAAGGTATGTTAGGAAACTCAAAACATAATAAAACCTTGAAAGTACATAGTAAAAGTAGGAAATGTGAAGAAAAATGGAACTTAACATATTGGGATATGTTGTTGAAGTAGGATGTTCAATGTAAGTTGAATGAACATTTTTGATAAATTAGGGGAAAAGCTATAGGCATTTGGCAAGGTTGTTGATATTCCAAAATGCATAAAGAAAGATAAACTCATGCTCGTATTGAAAAATAGAGATTTTCCTTGATTCTTATGGGAAAATAAGCATTTTTGGAAAGAAGGAAACAAAGAAAATGGGGAAAAGATAATATTAGGGGAGATCAAGAGAAAACATCTATTACAATTTAACTTGAATGCATGATGTTCATACTAATATAATATAAAAAAATAAAGAATGGAAAAAATATGTTTTCTTTTGATTTGGATGTATGAATGTGAAAGTTGGAGAGTTTTGGGAAGTTTCAAAGGGTGCCTAAGATACTATTAAAAATATCTTGGTAAAAATAATTTGATAAAATTGGAAATTTTCACCTTGAATCATCCTTTAATGCATATAGGATTGTTTTAGCAAAACAAAGATGTTTTGGTGAGTTGAAGGATATGAAGTTTGGAGAGGTTCCATGTGAGATAGAGAGTATATTTGAATTGGGTTTTATTTTAATGAAGGATCAACCTTCAAAACTAGAATGAATTTTTTTCATAATGAATTTTAATTGATCAATTTAAGGCTAAATGTTTGATAAAATGCCCAAATGATTGTTCCTTGATATAGCAGTCCCATAAGGGAGATTTAAAAGTTGTTTTTGGGTTGTTTGATCTTATTATATATGTATAAGGTCTACTTAATAATCTTGAGGGTCTTCATCAATAAAACAACCCAATTTATGAGTTGTAATGAGCATAAAACAAAGTCAAAGTTCCATGGTTGGTGGTGATAATTTACTCTTTATTGTATTGTGTATTCAAAAACTAATTTAACTCTATATATTGTTTCACTCCCATCAATTTTTTGTTTCACTCAATGTTCATTATCAAATTTTATCAAATAAGGATTTTTATTCCTGATGAGTGTCTGTGTTGTGGTGAAGGGAGAATTGATCATGTTGTAAGTTTAGACAGTCATTAAATTGGCCCTCCTACCTTGACTGGATCATATGGTATTATATATGGTTACAACTTTGGGACAAGGAAGGGACTAATGAGAAAGGAAGTTTTTGGTAGTGAATATTGTTAAAAATAGCATATAGACATAAATTTGAATGTGAGGTAGTTCGCGTGAGAAGAGAAGGTCACAACTCTATTTTCCAAATTATTGGTTTGTTTTCCACTATTATAAGTGGGTAGAGAATAGAGAGAGAGAAGAGGAACTTATTCTCCATTGGTAAATGTGGGTAAAGATCAAGAAATTCATAGGTTAAGCATGAGAACACAACATCTTACATCAAAGAGAGATGTGGGTTGAAGGCATGTAAAACAAATATTTTTTTCTCCATCTTCATAGGTGGGTGGAGGACTAAGGTCCAAGGAAAGGTTGATAGTATTGAGAGAGTGGAAAAACATCCTACATTAAGAGTAATGTGTAGAGGGTGTAGATCTATCCTATACTTGTTGATAAATAATATAGGACCCAATTTTTAGTTAGTGTATGAATGAGTAAAGAATTTTTATGTAAGTATGCAAGAGATGAGTGAGAAGTATGCAACCCAAGTATTTGAGTTAAAGGACATATTAATGATAATGTATACCTAGGTGGAATTTAAGGAAAGGAGGTAGAAGGGTAAGTGTTATGGAGTTGGGGAACAATTATGTGGACATTTACCATAACAAGATCATATTAACTAATAACACGATCATGTTATTTAATTAACATGATCATGTTACTTAAGTTTAGGCTCAAGATTGTTGAGCCATAACGTGATCATGTTATATTAAATAGTAACATGATCATGTTATTAAATCGAATGCAATCACGTTAATAACACGATCATGTTCCCTATGTCACCAAAAAAATAGGGAAACTTGAATACAAAATTATTTATTTTGCATTTGCATTTCCTCCTCTCCATTTTCACGATCACATTTTGCTAAAAAAGGTGTTAGGAAGTGTCAATAAGTTGATAAATTCACCCCATAGGCTTGTTGATCAATGATGTTATCGCATAGGAGAGGTAAGTCATAAAATATTCTCTATTTAACCCTAATTTTTCATAATTTTTATTGTGTAGCCCATGTTTTTAATTGTAATTTGTTTTTTTCTAATAGGTCATCCTACTAACCCTCCATAAAACCCTTAGCTTGATCCTCCTCCTAACCCTCCACAAAACCCTGTTGTTCCTCCTATCCCTCCACCTAACCATCTTATAGTTCCCCAAAAGCCCCTAGTAGTCAAGAGTTTTTAATTGACAACATTGTCAGAAACAAACTTTAAATTGAAGACCTAATTGATAGAATGAGAGGTCCCAGTTCGACCAACCCCCAGCACACCTAGTTAGTCAATTCCCTATAGACCTTATTAGGTCAAATTGACTTGATAATGAGTTACATTGATCGATGGACCTCATATAGGGATACTTGTAGGGCCTATTATGCTGACAAGTTGTCAACCCTTTAGGTCAAGAATTTGTAAATTTCAAAAGCCAACATTTGCACTTTATTCATCGACATAGCCACCAATGCACCCTTTCTCATAACTGCCAAATGTTTTCATATCCATCTTTGTGTACATAACTTAATCATGACCAATTTTTGGGATCAATGGTGGATGGTCTTTGATGATCCACCATGTAACAACCATGAGGTCCCTTTATATTTTTTAGGAAACTTTACTGTGAGTTTGTCCTCAACTGGATTCCCAATTATTTTGATTTTAGTGAGTTTTAGGGTCAAGGAAAAGGCTCTGCATAGGATTGACCAGGTATCATGAACCTACGCATATGGCCTACATGAATTCATATCTAAAAGCCTCTTTAGCTTGAGATCCCCTTCAGGGTTCATCAGGTTATGGAGATAGATACTCTCCATGCTCTTAGTTCACTCACTGATACACTCATTCAATATATGGGTAAGATTTCATAGAGTGATGCTACAGATACACCATAGGCTACCCAACCCTAAACCCACCCTTTTAGTTCATGTGGAGCTATGTAGATGGGACTTTATGATGATGATGGCATTGGTGGTTCAGATGGCTTGGATCATATTCTTATGAGTGATGAGTTTTTGGCACACATATTTGGTGTGCATACATCAATCACGACATAGATATAGGTATATTTTATATAAATTTCATGTTATATTTAGGTTATATTTGTAAACTTAAGTTTTAAGCTAACAATTAATTTACATAAAAATTTAATATAATATGTATGTCATTTTTTATGTCATAGGAGGTGATGGTTCTTTCATCATCATAGTTGGCATTTATGGTATCCAATTTATTGCATCCATTATTTTCATATTCAAATCTAATTGTTGGGCCATCCATGACTACATATGCCTCTATTTGGATGACACCATTTACATATACAAAGTTACGAATTATTTACATATATGTTTTGCTTTTTGCATTTATTGTAACTGCAGTTGTTTGCATATACATGTTGATGAGTGATGTGGGATATGATTTCTCTACTTTTTGTGTCTCTTACTTATACCTATGTGGATGATGCACCTCCCACTATTTTTTGGATATATGGAGCCTAACCTCCCCTAGCCCTAACAATCTCATTGAGAGTCTTCACCTAAGACTCTAAACTAGCCACATTTTCATCTAGGCCAACTATCTCTCTTTTATTATGAGGGAACTCCACATATGTATGATAAGTAGGGAGAAAAACATATGTATGCTTGCTTATTCACACATGGAGAAATGTATCCACCAAAATATTATCTAGGCTCAAATAATCCTCACCTAAAAATTCTAACCAAAGTTTCTTTGATCATGTTCCACCACTAAGTGATTCACTCTAAAATCATATAACTAGAGAAGACATTAGATCTCCAATTGCATAAAGAAATAATAACTGAGGAATAAATTACAAAGTAACATATAAAATAACTAAAAATAAACCAACTCACTACTTTATAGGGTAACTTCTTGTTAGTGATTTAACTTTTTGGAAATAATGGATTTTTATTCCTATTTTAGTTAAGGGTTTGGATTAATAAATCAATACAAAATATAGCAATAAATACAGTCCTGATTTGTGCAATTGTTTATTTTTTTCACCTTTCTAAAAAAAGTAACAAATAGGAATAAATATAACTTAGCTTAAAAATAGATTGAGATGACTAATACAGATGTTGAAAATGGTTTTGCAAGACTGGGAAGGTGTTGTAAACTTGAATCTGGATTTCATTTGGTGAAAGGACAAGAGTGTCAAAAAGTGGATGCTTTGGTGTCTAACACTATTGTTCATTTTTGTTTCTATTTTCTAAATTGATCACAAAGACCTGAAACTTTTTGGATAGTTACATTGTGCCTATGTGAGCATGCTTATGAAAAATAAAGCACTGGTTTTTGATGAAACTTGCTATGGAGCTGAATTTATCTTAAAACCCTAACCCTCTATCATTCTTGATAAAATGATATTTGAGTCACTTGAGAAAGAGGGGGGTTAGTGTGTAATATGTACTAAACGTCCAATCCACAACCTTTGTGTGGGCATGCTACCTACATACCAATACTCTGAAGAGGGATCAAGCAATATGTAGTTCTCCCACCTAATGTGCTTTGTACAATAGTGTGATGTTGATGAACATGCTAATTTGATAGTGTTTGAGGTGTCTAACGACTGGTATGAGGATTTGATTATGTTTACAGTTGTGTTGGGTGACTGTGTGCAAAGAATAGGGAAGTTTGCCTTAGTGCTTTGTTTATATTCTTGTTTGCTTTGTAAGTTTTGTCACCTCATTTATAAATGAGCTTTGAATGGGATTTTATAGGGAACAATTAGTCATAGGTCAGATGTATTCAAGCTAGGCTGACATAATTAAGGATAAGGACCAGATGAAAAAGACAATTGGGGCTCAAATTGAAAATGGATAAGACTGCTAAAAAGTAGACGCTTTGGGGTCTGACACTATAGTCCAAATGGGTTACTTCTATCTTATAGGCTCAAGACCTGGGGAAATAGGTTTGGCATGGGGAATACTATTTAGCTAAGGTGGAATAACCATTCAAAATATTTTGGATGACTGGTAATGAGCAAAAAGATGTCTAGAAGAGTCTTAAGAGCATGCAAAAAAGACCTATGGATGGGATGTCACAAGCCACACTCAAACTACCAATTTGGACATTTTAT
Source organism: Torreya grandis (assembly GCA_037957365.1). Lineage (NCBI taxonomy): Eukaryota > Viridiplantae > Streptophyta > Pinopsida > Cupressales > Taxaceae > Torreya > Torreya grandis. Next base: position 5,534,560 of record JARHVA010000164.1, on the reverse strand, counting down.
ATGACTACATTTTCCTACCCTTTGTTCTAGTGATGTAGCAAATCAAAATACTAGGATAAAGAAAAAGTAGAAACTATACCTGAACCTACTTGCAAGGGTGAATCCCATGAAGATGTGTGATGTTGAGTATGCATAGAGAGAGCACAATGTGAAGTGTATATATATAAGAGAAAATAAGGAGTATATCAGTTCTTACTAGACATGCTATGTCTAAAATAAGAATGTATAAAGGATAGGAAAAAAAGAGAGGAAGATAAAGGAATGAATACAACTCATCAGGTACGTGAACTAATACAAAACTTGTTGTGATGTTGAGTGATGTTGGGTATGTGTTGTACCATGTGTAATATCACAAACGAAGCTGAGTGCAAAATTCCTTGAGGGTGCTCATGAATATAAAGGCTAGCCCTTTGGATCCATCATCTCCCACTATGTAGTGAAGCTATGTGATCATGCATGTGTTAATAAACGTTTGTAATGTGTCCAATCCCTCTGAGTAGGTGGCTCAAGAATACAAAGGCTAGCTAGTCCTTTGGTTCTATCATTGCCCACTAAGTGTGAACTATGAATTGATATTGGTATGAATGTGTGTCATATGAGATGGCTCATAAATCCCATGAATATTCTATATCTTGATGATGTGACATGGATAGTTAAATGTGTACTATGAACTAGGCCAATCTTGTCCATTCTGAAAGGTCGAGATTATGCTTGTATGAAATCCACTCTGAAACTAAGAACTAGGCTTATATGAAAGCTACTTCAAAATGACGCCAATAATCTATAGATGGAATAAGGCATGCAACTACTAAGAATACCTGGGTAATACAATGAACTAGAAAGAAAAAAAGGCAAATGTGCCACGCACATTTCCCCCAATCACTAGTGTCACTAACATGGATTCTAATCTGTAAGTTATACCAACTACTCAATCTGAACTAGAAGTGAGAGCCATCATACCACATGATGCCCCCTAAATCTAGAAAATTTGAGTAAAACTATACTAAAATTTCCCAATCTAAATTGAATTGTAGCTAACAAAACTATAATTGACCTTACCTTTCTATCTATTTTTGAAAATTTTGGGTTTTTGGTTGTTTGGATAGGAGCTTCAAAAAGTAGACACTTCGTTGTAGGGCATTGTAGTCCTAATGGGGTGCTCTTGTCTTTTAATGTTTTTGATGATTGTTTTGTGTTCGTCACTATTTTTTGGTTTATTCTACATGTTTTGAATTTTGATTATTTTTTTGAGTGTTTTGAAAACTAATTTTTTGACTAATAAAGGGTTCTGATCTCTGTGACAAAACCCCTATTTTTCCCCCCTCTTTTGAGGGTAAGAATGAAGACCCTGCAATGACTGCCCTCAAAATAAAAATCCCTACAAGTGTGTTAAGTTGTGAAATACATGATATAGCAATGATAATCTAAAAAATGTCTCAAGATATAGCATAGTTTATATTGGAGATTGTTAGATCAATAGGGGTATGCCAAGATATACGTAACAATGTAATAGCATGTGTAGTATACTAAAATAAAAATGAAAATATTGTTAGTTGCCAAGGAGGGATGGAACATGATGCCCATCATGGCATCTAAGAAGGCAAGATAATGCATGATGTGTATCATGGCATTACAAACAACTGAGAAGCAAACAAGAAAATAAGCACGCAAGGAAAGAATAAATAAGCATACATAAAAGGCCAAGGGGCCAAGCAAACAAGGGACATGGGCACATGTCACTCAAACTAGGAAAGCAAGCATACAAGGCATGTTCAAATGCCCACATACACATACAATTGCAAACAAGCAATATTGGCATGAGATCCAGAAGCACATACAAGAGTAGAAGCAAAGGACATTGGCAAATGTCCTAAGGCACAGACAAGTAACAAAATAGGAACTGAGAAATGAAATCACATCTAGCTACTCAAAGTAAGAAAGGAAGGCATGTAAATGCTATAAATACTATTGTATCTAACTAATCAAAGCAAGAAGTGAAAGTATTCAAAACATGTAGTACAATATTAGGTAGATGCTAAGAAATACACAAGTGTTATATACTAGTGAGTGTAGATATAATAATTTGTGTAAGCTAGTAAGTAATATACATCAACATGATACGTAGAGTGTGTGGTGTAGGAATGACATAACCTAGATGGTGTAGTCATGTAGAAGATTCCCCTAGTGGGTAGATATGTCGATATATGTCTTGAATGTAGAAGTAAGATGCCCCTTCAATGGGTAGAGTGAATCAATCAAGGATATGGGTATCACTACACACACTCAAATAAGATCAAGTGAAGTATGGTAATGTAGATAAATCAACAAAACATAGCATAGAACAACAAAATTTAAGTCTAGCATGGTAATAGAAATGTAAAGCATGGATAATGCATATAATTGAAAATTTTTTGGTGATTTGAGTTATTTGAATGTTTTTGTATTTTGACATGTTATATTATTTTTGGCATTTTGAAATAATCTATGTACAAGTAATCATAAGGAAACTATGTACAAGAAATCATAAAGAAATTATGTATAAGTAAGTACAAAGAAACTATGTACAAGAAAGATTTAGAAAAAATGATACTAACCAATGAGTCTCATAAGAGACTCCCTATCATGGTGTCTTGTATCAAGGAAAGGGATCATGCATGATTGTAAAACATGATGGAAGGGCTGAGACTGTGACTCTAAAAGTTGTGTATATTGTAAGTGCTATGAAAAATCTATAGTGGAAACCAACTGTGGGGTCCCCCTATAACTCTAAAAAGTGGATACAACTATGGGGATCTTAGGGACCCATATGTTAGTAGAAGAAGCTCTCTAAAAATGTGCTCTATATGTAGAGGCATGAGACCTCAATGATAATACCCTGGGTGTGAATATTGTAGTTAAAAATTGTCTAGATTCTTGAAATTGTCACTAATGTCATGGTATTTGTAAGAGAGGCCTCCATGTAAGTGTATGAACTCTTTGTGCTAGCGATAGAGGCCTCGACTGTGTCTAAATCTTAGTTGGAGGAAGAACTGTAACTAGTGAAGGAGCTAAAATTGGTGACTAAAGAGTAGGATATTGTTATGAAGTGGGGAGTGGTAACTCATACAAAACTCCACCAATTATAACAACCTGATTGGCATGAATGTATGTCATGTATCTATGAACTATAAAAGGTACTACATGAAGTTTCTAGATCCATTGTAAAATAAGCAACATGTCAAAGACTCCTACACTAGGAATAATAGTAAATGGTATGGCCACATGTGTTGGAAAAACCTATAGAGGAAGTATAATCTCACCAATGAACTTTGTATGTGTTCATTGAATCCACTGATAACTATGTCCATCAAGGTGATATACTGCTCTAAATATCCCAAATGTTAAAGTAATGTCATAGTACACAAGTTCACACTAGATCCATTGTCTATAAGAACACTATGAATGGGATGGTGATCAATGTAGCCTCTGATAAAGAGTGCATAGTAATCTGAATCATCCTCAACTATCTCCTACTCTAAAAATTAGATAGAAGGTCTAGTTATAACTCTAGAATTATGCACACCAATCATGTTGCTCAAAGGATGTGACTCAACTAAAGGTGTCTGATATGTAGTTGGTGGAGGGTGTGCATGATATGCATGGTGAACACCTGATGTGCCCCCTATATCCTATTTATAATGTTGTGGGAAATGATTTAAGAAAAAATTTAGAGCCTTGTCCTACGCTTGCTTTGCCTAAGGAGGCTCAACTAGAGTTCAAAGATTAATAAGGTTTCCATCTATCAAGTCTTATATATTGTGTTGCAAACTGATGCATCTATTCATTGTGTGGCCTGATGCTCTATGAAAATCATAAAATGCATTCTGATCATATCCATGTGGAAGAGGCTTTGTTGTATCAACTTCTCAAATAGGAGGGAGAGATAAGACATTGCATTCCAATAGTTATTGTAAGACTCTATTTGGAGATATTGGTAGATTGGTAAAGGCTCACTGAGGAGATGTTGATAAAACCACTCGTTGAGGGGCCACTGAAGCCGCATTAATTGTCTTTTAATTTTAACTTTTACTATCATTAAATTTTACTTTGTATGGGAGTTTACTATTACTCTTGTTTGTTGTTTTTGATATGCTTTTGTACTTGAGTTTGCCCATTAAAAGTAATTGGACTTCCCTTTATTTTAGTGTATGACATAATTTAGTGAAGGAAGAAAAAAAATTGAACATTATTGACTCATGCAAAGCTGGTAGAAGACTTTTTTTGAAGATATCTTGTTATTCTTGATCAGCCATGGGGCTAGTCATTTTAGCCAAGATAGTCTTATATTTAAGAACATAATTTATGAGATGTTCATTTGACCTTTGTTTTTGTTGTGTAACATGGGCTTAAGAAACCTTGTCACATATGTTAATGCTGAAATGAGCTAGGAACATGTCAGCTAAAGGATTGAATGCTTTGATCGACTGATTCGGTAGACTATAGAACCACTGTCGAGCATAATCCTTTAAACTCTATGGAAATAGCTTGGTTAGTAACCAGTCATTTGGCACATATTCCAAGCATGATGCATGAAAACCTCTCAAGTGTGTCTCAAAATCACCCTTTCCATCATATAGAGTGAGCTTGGGTAGAATAAAACCTAGTGGCAAGGGTGTAAAAGCAATATGGCATGCCAATGATGTATGGAGTAGAGCAAAAGAGTCCAAATCCTGTGTTGGTCTAGAGGCACCTTTCTCAAGATGTAGCACCTTGGATTGAAGAGATTTAATCTCTTACCTAAGGGTAGCCACATCATGAGGCAAAGATGTACTAGCCATAACTGGTGGTGCCACATAGGAAGGTTGGGTTGCTATAGGGGGTTGTTGAGACATAGTTGCCCCCATAGTGTCATTTGCAATTGGTTGTTATGTGGCTTGAGAGGATTAACCATTGTTTTCTTTTTATTGTTCTTCTTGTACTATTTTAAGCATATCATCTTTCATATCAATATTTTTAGTTAAAAGGTCTTGAAGTTCCCTCTTATCAATTTTGTCAAAGATGGTATATTAGGCCATTGTTAAAGTAGGAAAACAAAACGACAGTGGATTGATTTTTTCGCAATAAGTTGTAATAAGAAAAATGCAATAGAAGGAAAGTACTAAATAAAGGAAGTGTAAATTCCTAAAAATAGCAAACTAGAATATGTGTAAAAAGGATATGAAACTCACTAACATGTAAGGTGATACCTCAAAAGCATAAGGACCTAGTATATTTAACTAGGGTTTAAAATAAATTATTTTTAAAATTACTATGGTGAATTTTAATAATTTAATGTGAAATTATGATTTATATATGCAGGAAAAATTAGAAAAGTATTGCTAAAATCATCAAAGAATTTTCCATAGGGTTTTTGTGTACAAATGAAGTAAGTCGAGTTCAACCAATGATTTAAATTTTTTGTAAATAATGGAGTTTTATTCCTATTTTAGTTAAGGATCTAGATTAATAAATCAGTACAAAATATAGCAATAAATACAGTCCTAATTTATGTAATTGGTTGTCTTTTACACCTTTCTAAAAATAGGAATAAATATAACTTAGCTAGAAAATAGACTGAGATGACTAATACAAATGTTGAAAATGGTTGTGAAAGACTATGAGGGTATCATAAACTTGAATCTAGATTTCATTCGATAAAAAGATAGAAGCACCAAAAAGTGGATGCTTTGGTGTCTGACATTGTTGTCCGTTGTCTACCATTGTTGTCCAAACTAATCACCGAGACCTAAAACATTTTGGGTAGTTACGTTGGGCCTATTTATGTGTGCTTGTGAAAAATTGAGTGTTGGTTATTGATGGAACTCATTATGAAGCTAATTTTGTCTTAAAACCCTAAGCCTCCATCATGCTTGATAAAATGATATTTGAGTCACTTGAGAAAGATGGGTGATTAGTGTGTAAGATGTATTGAACATATAATCCACACACCTTGTGTGGGCATGTTGCCTACATACCAATACTCTGAACAGGGATCAAGCCATATGTAGTTCTCCCACCTAATGTACTTTGTGCAATAGTGTGATGTAGATGTAAATGTCAATTTGATAGTGTTTGAGGTGGCTAAGGAGTGGTATGAGGATTTGAGTATGTTTGCAATTGTGTTATGCGAATGTGTGCAAATAATAGGGAAGTTTCCCTTAGTGATTTGTTTATATTATTGCTTACTTTGTAAGTTTTGTCACATCCTTAGTAAATGAGTTGTGAGTGGGATTTTATAAGGAACAATTGGTCATGGATCAAATGTATTCACATTAGGCTGACAAGGATAAGGACTAGATGAAAATGACCATTGGGACTTAAAGTGCAAATGGGTAGGATCGTCAAAAAGTGGACACTTTGGGGTCCAATGCTATAATCCAAATGGGATGATCCTATCTTACAAGCTTGAGACCTAAGGGAATAGGTTTTCCATGGGGAATACTATCTGGCTGAGGTGGAAGGAACATTCAGAGGGTCTTGGATGACTGATAATTAGAAAAAAGGTGTCTAAAAGGGTCACAAGAGCATGCAAAAAGGACCTATGGATGGGGTGTCACAAGCCACACTCAAACTACCAATTTAGACATTTTATATGACTACAATTAGTCTAGGTATAATTCCTAATTGGACCTCATCTTAGCATTATCCTCCTATCTTTTTGGTTCCTCTTTAACAAGTGTATGCTTACCCTTGTTTCCCCCTAAACTTCATCTCCTCATCCTCTATCATATGCTTGTTTCTAAATCTAAATATCTACATATTATGGTGGTGGTTGTACTTAATGTTGGCATCCTACCATAATTACAACCTAGACACAGGATATTTTCCTAAATGTACTCTTCCAATTAGTGCTCTCCCAATTTTTCTCGCAATGGTAGTAGAGTATCCACCTCATTCACAACCTATCCTAAAATACCCTAATATAGTAGAGCTAAAAAATATATCTCTATCAGTGTGTCCACCACTCATGGAAAGTCTCTCAATGGTGGCATACCTATCCAACCAGAAGCTATGATAGCCCCATTGTCCCAATCTCTAACCCTCACTAGTAAGGGGGCATGTGCTCATAAACTTATCCCATGATGAGTGTAGGGGTCATGTGATCATACACAAAATTATTACACCCAATTAACAACCTTACCTCTATCAAGTCCACAACCCTACCTTTTGCTGATAATCCTAGTATCCTAATCATAACTTTGAAAGTGATAGTCCACTCTCAAGGGACTTGTGGGAAAATTAAACTATTTTACATGACACATCATAGTTGGTGAATAAGTCAAGTAAAGGAATCTACTCGATGGGATAACAATCCCCACCTACACAATCTAGAGTATCCCTATTATATATAGTATGGCCAAATCATTAGTCATTAATTTCTCTATAATCTTAGGAAGCCAATCATACTTCATCACTCTACTCCATAAAATGTAGTCCCGTATTTCTAAAACACAATTTGAAATATTTATAAATACTCTATGTTAATCTTGAAAATTCATCCAAAAGGAATTAGTTATGAGGGTCTAGACCTAAGTCAAACCCCTATTTTTAAACAAGTAATAAATCAACAACCAATATACTCCAACATGTAATATATCATAAAGTAAAGATCTTGTGTCAAGATCTTGCTCCACCAAAAGAGCACAATATGATTACCAAACCAAGCAACTTAATATGCGGAAATTAACCAGATTCACCAAGTAACTAGAATTCAGAATAACACATGATATGAGAGACAATACACAAATTGTATTAACACTTTATACAGAAAAGAATACAATAAAGAAGATGCCACTTCTTCTCCACCACCTTACAGAGGTTTCCAACACCTCAAGTGAACAGTAAATCTTCTCCCCAAAGCTCTCCCTCTCAGGTCCCAACACACAACTCAAATACAGAGTTGGTGTTCACCTCTCGTGCTCCACACACAACGCAAGTGCTCCACGCACTCCACAAGTACTCCACGTACTCCACAAGTACTCAAGGTACTTCAAGTAGATCTCCCATGAACTTGCAATAACTTGCACTTCAACAGACCATACTTATGGAAGGAACTCCCTTGCCTTCCTCTTTGCTCTATCCGAGTACACACCTGTACTCCAAGTAGATCCTGCCTGATACTGCTCCCTGTTGTGTTGCTGTCTATATGATCCTGCACACCTGCAAATCAAACACGGTTCTACTCACCTGTGAACCTTGACCTTGCACACACATACACCTGCAGATCAACGATCTTACTTACCATGTAGATCTCCTATATAGGCCATGCAACTGTGACCAAGATCCTACACACCTGAAGAACCCTTGTCCTTGCCTCACCAAGTCCTTATGATTCTCCAACCAGTACCAAGCTTGGCACTGATAGGGAACTAGGAGGAACACCCTTACTCACTTCACACACAGAAGGAGCAAACTTTGCTCAACTCAAACTAGAACACTTTTCCAATACAACCATGAGTCTATTATATAGATCTCATCCAAACAATTATTAGACATCTAATTACAATAATTAGATCCGCAGCTCTCAGTCTAAAAATAGCTCTCTTCATGCAAACACTTGGTTCGTTAGCTAACTGCCCGTAATTAGCTCGCAGTCAAACCACACAGGCGACCGACGTCGGTCCCTGTCTGCCTGGAGGTGATCGACGCCGGCCGACCCATGATCGACGTCGGTTTCTTCTCTTCACTATCCTGCCGACATCGGCTGATCAGACCGACGCCGGTTGCTCTGACGCTCAGCAACCTTCAGCAACCCCTCCAATGGCCTTATCCATGTATGCATCAGTGAAGCTTTTAGCTCCACAACCTAATAATCTCCCACTTGGAGATAAATAGTTGCATTATGCCTGTACCTGTACTCCGTCTAATCTATTTCCTGGTTTGTATCCCTCTTCAAGCTCAACCCTGAAGACAACCCACAACACAACCTATGATGTACCTCCTGTCATCTGAGTACCCTGCCACATCCGAACCTACAAACACATGTAGTGAAGTCCTGACCCTGCATAGCATGAATCCCTGCTGCCGGTCCCTCTCAAGTACCTGAGAACCCACTTCCCTGAATTGGCTCCTAACTCTCTGACAGCTCCCACTGCATGGGAATACTCAGGTCTATACCAGACCTCATGTGATTTTGGACACTGTACCTGTCCAGCCCTTAGTGTGCTCCGGCTCTACATCCTGAACCTCGCCAACACCTGATTCACATCAGCTCCCACTCGAGACAAAATCAACCTGTGATCTCCATGTCTCCCATGTCAAAGAATTCCGCTGCTCCAAACTCCTCATGACATGCCACTGAACTAATCTTACCCTTAGCTCAGCAAAACCCTATATGTACAAAACCAGCTAACTAGCGTACCATCCACATACAGCAACAGAATGATGTTGCAATCACCATCCCCCTGGTAAGTCAAATCACAGTAGTTACCCTGACATTGACTGAAGCCATGCTCTGTCCTCCACCTGTCAAAACCTGTACCACTGTCCTGCAGCTCCACAAGACCATATAACCTGGTCTTCCGTCTCACGTATCCGTTCTCTCTATTCTTCTACTAAGGTATCCATTCGTCTCTGTGCTTCCATCCAGCTGGCAATCCTACCAAAAAATACCTATTTGGTTCTCCTCCAAGGAATCACATCCTCATCCATGCCGAGCTCACACCTGTTTCCTGGATCCTTCCTGCTCTACAATCAGCAACAAGTATAAAGAAGAGGAACAACGAATTTGAGGGCCTACTTACATCTTCAGTCCTCCATATGGGTGTTTGAGACTCCTTGACAGCGTGCTGTCCACCCAAAATCTATTACAGTGACCGACCTCGGTCACCCCATAGTCTGCATCCGACCGACATCGGTTCCCATGCGTCTGTCCCTGACTACCGACCCTGCGGTGTCCCTTCTACCGACGTCGGTCCTCTGACCGACATCGGTCTTACATACTGCCGATGTCGGTCCCCTGACCGACGTCGGTCTTACCCTGCCTGACATCGCCGGCTTCGGTCTGCACATGACCAACATCGGCACCTGTCTGTTCGACGTCGGTTCCTCCTGACCGATGTCGGTACCTGTGTTCGCCTGTGAGTGATGACTTTTTACCCGCGAGCTCCTTTGAATCAAAACCCATGTCCAAACTGCTCTGCTCAGAAGTATCCAGCACCATCCACTGATTTCTGTCCACCATCTCCTCCAAGTACACCAAGGCTTTCCAGTTCTTAAGCCTGTCAAATATATCTGTCTTCCGCTTAAGAACATGCATCTCCTTCCTGCTCATGTGACCAAGCCTACGAAGCCACGTCTCTGCAACAAAAGAAGAATCAGTAATATAAACAAGTAGATAAAGGGTACCTGTTTTCTTACCACCAGCTAATTCAAGTGCATCCACTGTGAGAGTTCTTGTGCATCTCTCATCACCCAATCTTTCTGAAGAAATTAGTCATATCTCCAAACCTGGGACCTGCATGACCTTCATCAACCCCTGTGTGTTGGCCGCCTGCAATTTTAGCTTCACTTCTCCTTTGCCAATTCTTTGGCAAGGCTCACCAGCTCCTCTACCTAGGGTTGCATGGAAAGAGGCAACCGAATCTTTTATCCAAGATTCAAATTTATCCAAGAAACCTCCCAGAGCATCCTGTGCAACAACACCTGCTACATCTGCTTTTTCAGTTTCTTCATGCTGATCTGCTACCAACCAACAATAATCTTTTACCTGCTCTTTCTTTCCATAGGACCGTGAGTGACCATTTGTGCTTTTCAACTCTTCCATTCTTAGCTTACTTTCATCTGCCATTGCTCTACTCCCACTCAATCAGAAACCCCTGAGAGTGACCTGTAATCAAAACACACTACCCAGATCTAAACCAATCTATTAGTATCCCAACCTGAAGCTCTGATACCACTTGTCAGTGGTATCAAGCTATGAGCCAACAACCTTGCTCTGATACCACTTGTCAGGGTCTTGCTCCACCAAAAGAGCACAATATGATTACCAAACCAAGCAACTTAATATGCAGAAATTAACCAGATTCACCAAGTAACTAGAATTCAGAATAACACATGATATGAGAGACAATACACAAATTGTATTAACACTTTATACAGAAAAGAATACAATAAAGAAGATGCCACTTCTTCTCCACCACCTTACAGAGGTTTCCCACACCTCAAGTGAACAGTAAATCTTCTCCCCAAAGCTCTCCCTCTCAGGTCCCAACACACAACTCAAATACAGAGTTGGTGTTCACCTCCCGTGCTCCACGCACAACGCAAGTGCTCCACGCACTCCACAAGTACTCCACGTACTCCACAAGTACTCAAGGTACTTCAAGTAGATCTCTCATGAACCTGCAATAACCTGCACTTCAATAGACCATACTTATGGAAGGAACTCCCTTGCCTTCCTCTTTGCTCTATCCGAGTACACACCTGTACTCCAAGTAGATCCTGCCTGATATTGCTCCCTGTTGTGTTGCTGTCTATATGATCCTGCACACCTGCAAATCAAACATGGTTCTGTTTACCTGTGAACCTTGACCTTGCACACACATACACCTACAGATCAATGATCTTACTTACCATGTAGATCTCCTATATAGGCCATGCAACTGTGACCAAGATCTTACACACCTGAAGAACCCTTGTCCTTGCCTCACCAAGTCCTTATGATTCTCCAACCAGTACCAAGCTTGGCACTGATAGGGAACTAGGAGGAACACCCTTATTCACTTCACACACAGAAGGAGCAAACTTTGCTCAACTCAAACTAGAACACTTTTCCAATACAACCATGAGTCTATTATATAGATCTCATCCAAACAATGATTAGACATCTAATTACAATAATTAGATCCGTAGCTCTCAGTCTAAAAATAGCTCTCTTCATGCAAACACTTGGTTCGTTAGCTAACTGCCCGTAATTAGCTCGCAGTCGAACCACACAGGCGATCGACGTCGGTCCCTGTCTGCCTGGAGGTGACCGACGTCGACCGACCCATGACCGACGTCGGTTTCTTCTCTTCACTATCCTGTCGACGTCGGCTGATCAGACCGACGCTGGTTGCTCTGACGCTCAGCAACCTTCAGCAACCCCTCCAATGGCCTTCTCCATGTCTGCATCAGTGAAGCTTTTAGCTCCACAACCTAACATCTTGACCCAAGTATATTTATATTTATCAATTTAAAAAAAAAGAAACTAGTATATTATATATTTCCTTTCACAGTTTTAATCCTCTAATTTTGGTTTTTGTACAAGACTGTTACTCTAACACTTCAATAGATGGCTTATAATTTCATATCTAATTGTATTTCCATGTGCATGCTTGTCTTCTTCTTTCCTATTATGTGTCATTGTATTCATATACCTAGATAGATATATATTTTATATGTACAAGTGCTTTTATTGATCATTATAGTTTCCATATATAAGATTTGACATGTACTTTATATAAAACTAAGTGAGACCTTGTTTACATGGATAGTTGATGACTGGTACTGACACTCCTCCCTCTCTACAAGTTGAGATAGACATAGGAATTATTGTTGCAATGTCATTTACACAGGCACTGACAGAGGTATATATTGGTTTTTATAATTTTGAAGTGTATAAATAGACTTGTTTTAATAATTTTAGTACATGTGTACTTGGGGAAAATATAACTTATGTTTATGTATTGTGTATGCAAGGCTGTCCTATGGAAGTTGATAGTCCCATTCAAATGGTGATTGGGGAAACTTCTCATTTTCCTCTCATATTTGATATGCCTATTCAGACAGTTGAGCTTGTCATTGACTTGATTGAGCATGAAAAACAAATTGAGCAGGATTGTGAGTTTGCAATAAGTGCACATATTTAAATGATTTTTATTATAGTTTAAAATTAATTTCTTAACAATTAATTGGAATAATTTTTATGTTAATTTCATAATAATTATTTTATTTTAATGGGCTCAACTGCAATCTAGCTATGAGCATAGGACCCGCAATTGAACCTTGAAGTAATCTAAGGCATTAGAGGGGTCTCCATCTACTAGTAGGGCATCCCAGGGAGAGTCTTCTTCAACAAAGGCAAAGAGAGAGATGTTATTTGATGAATAGGATGTCTTACACATGAAATGTAATTTTTTGTATGCTTATATGGCAATTGATGCATTTTTGGCATTATATATACGAATATGGCATTCATCCAACATTAGATACTATGTTGGTAGATGTGATTTTTTGTATGGCTATCACAGCCCAATATATGTATTATTGACATTGGACATGTATGTGCCTATATTGTATGCCTATCATGGCTAAATCTATCTAATTTATATTTAGTTTTTATTTCATTGTGTGTTATTATACAATGTTGTTTTGATAATCCAAATTATTATATATATCAAATCTCGTATTTAATGTTGTACATGCACAAATGAGGATTAAAAATTATTGTGTACTATAAATGACTAATGACACTCTTTTCACTTAGGCTTAATGGCCTTCTTATCTTTGTACCTACTTATTGTACACTTTTGATGCAGAACTTTCTCAACAGCTTGCAAGTGTTCAGGATCTTGATCAAAGGTATTTCTATCTAATCTTATGTATTCACTTATCTGCTACCTCAAGACTCCTTATCCTACTCATACAAAATAATTCCAAGTTTTGAACCCCTCTCTCTTTTATCTTTTCTTAGATTTCTCTTTTTAGCCTTTGTCTTGGATTGTAGCCATGTTTTAAGGAAAACCTCATCTTTTTTTCCATACATAGACTCTTCAAGAAAAAATAATTAGTTTTTTGACAACCCTTTTCCATGTCATTACCTCACAAAAAATATTGGGTTAGGTTCCTTTGCAAAATCTTGCACCTCTAGGCTTACTTGACATTCCAATTATCCCTCCAAATACACTAAGATCCAAGGTTTTACTATTAAGGAGACACTTTGACAAAAACAAAACTATATTTTACCACCCTTTTGTCCAATCCTAATTTTTAATCAATTTTGGTGCTCAAATCTTCACCTAAGTTCAACTTTCTTCTTTAGCCTCTTTCTCACTAAGTCTCTTAGGCTAGTTGACTACCTACAGGGTAGTATAGTACATAATATAGAAAGTACAAGTATGAAATAAATTTATTAATTTAATATAACCTAAGACACACTATATTAAAAAAAATTAAGAATATTGAAGGGTTTAATCTCTTCCTATGGTCAAAACCCTAAAACTCAGGGTTTGTAGCAACTATATAGGTTGAGACTAAAAATAATTGCATATAATGTCCAACCAGGACTTTAAATATGATATAATTCTTGGATTAGGTATTTATAACATTCTTACAACTTTTTCCTTCAATGATCAAGTTCTCACAACCCTTAGGGCATTTGCAAACAAGAAATATTAGTCATTTAACACTGTATTTTGTATGTTAAAAACATGGGTATGCAGGGTCTCTAGGTTTTTCAACATCAAATGACTCTATAACTGACAATAATTTTATCACCACCTTCTATAACCATTATAAATCCTTCTATATCACTTTTTGAATCAAATACAAGATTCAATACAAAGAATACAGTATACAAAATTTTGAGTTTAAGACTGTGGACTTTCAATGGGAAAGAACTATGATCAAAGTGAAACAAGTACAAAATCTTGTCCATATGTATGTTATAACAAGATTAAACTCTAAATATTCATACGTATTTCATCTCCATATAACTCAAGATAAGGAAAGATTGAATACTCATACTCTTCACCATCTACCTCGAATGGAATATGAGGTTACAAAACCAAAATTGATTGTTAACCCAAAATAGGGTATAAACAGGGTTTCTTTGTTCTATAGGTCAATAGGTCAATTCCTCAATGCCACCTAATAGATCAATAGATCAATAGGTCAAAGTTTTCAAAATTGTAAAAATTGTCAAAGTTGTCAAAATTGTCAAAGTTGTCAAAATTGTCAAAGTTGTTAAAGTTGTCAAAGTCATCAAAATTCTCAAAGTTTTCAAAATTGTCAAAGTTGTCAATAGGTCAATAGGTCAATTACTCAATGCCACCTAATAGGTCAAAGTTTTCAAAGTTGTCAAAATTTTCAAAGTTGTCAAAATTTTCAAATTTGTCAAAATTTTCAAAGTTGTCTATCAAAGTTTTCAAATTTGTTAAAGTTGTCAATAGGTCAATAGGTCAATAAATCAATTACTCATTAAGTTTATAGGTCTCTAGTTTAAGTTGTCAATGTTGTCAAAGTTGAAGTTGTGGTTGCAGAACTCTAGTTATAATGCTTCATGGGTGAAAAATGACACCACCAACACATCCAAGGGAGTAGATAACATCTAGGACCAATTTCTTAGTCTCTTTTTAGGCCCAATCAACAAACCCACTACCCATTCTGGCCTCAAGAACACCCTTCCCAATATAAGAAAAATATAATTTTTTATCCTTAGTTTAAACATGCATAAAATGAAAATTGTAAGTCATTTACATGAAATTTTATATCCCTTATGTACCTCCTTAATCCCTCTAATCATACCCCAAATCACTTGGGTGGAAGTTTTGATATCAATCCATTAGACAAGTAGCATTAACGGGTCCAAAAATGCAAGTTTTTGTTAGTGAACAAGCAACTTCTCGAGCTCTAACTGGTATCTCTACCTCCAAGACCTCCACCTACAAATATATCACTTTGGTCATATCTAGATAGGTAAATTACTTGTTATTGTGCTGTCATGATGTTTGAATCCACCCAAAAGTGCATTTTCACTACTATTCTAGAGAGCGGAAACACTAACAACAAATGTTGTCAAAGTTGAAGTTATGGTTGTAGAACTTTAGTTATGATGTTTTATGGGTGAAAAATAACACTACCAACATGTTTGGGTGGTATATAACCTCTATTACCTAGTTCTTGGCCTCTCATCAGGTCCGATCAACAAACCCACCACCCATTCTGACCTCAAGAACACCCTTCCCAATACAAGAAAAATTCAATTTTTTAGCCTAAGTTCAAATATGCATAAAAGGAAAACTATAAGTCATTTATGTAAACTATAAAATCCTCCATGTACCTCTTTAGGTCTTCTAATCTCACCCCAAATCACTCAGTTGGAAGTTTTTATATCAATCCATTAGACAAGTTGCAGTGATGGGTCCAAAAATGCAAGTTTTTGTCAGTGAACACGCAACTTCTTGAGTTCTAACTGGAATTTATACCTTTAGGACATCCACATATGAATATATTACTTTGGTCACATACAGATAGTCAAATTACATGTTATTATGCTGCCATGACATTTGAATCCACCAGAAAGTGCATTTTCACTACCATTTTGGAGAGTGGGACACTAACAATAAATGTTGTCAAAGTTGAAGTTGTGGTTACAAAACTTTGGTTTTGATGCTTAGCAGGTGAAAATTGATGATGATAATAGTTATAGGGGGGAAATAACCTCTAGTACTAGGTTCTTGGCCTCTCTTCAGGCTTGATCGATAAACCCACCACCCATTTTGGCCTCAAAAACACCCTTTCCAATATAAGAAAAATGTAATTTTCTAGCCTAAGTTCAAACACGCATAAAATGAAAATTGTAAGTCATTTATGTGAATCATAAAATCCTTCACATACCTCCTTAATCCTTATAATCACATCTTAGATCATTCAGGTGGAAGCTTTGATATCAATTCATTAGATAAGTTGCAATGATGGGTCTAAAAATGCAAGTTTTTGTCAATGAACAAGCAACTTCTCAAGCTCCAATTGGCATTTCTACCTTCAAGACCTCCACCTATGAATATATCACTTTGGTCATATCTAGATAGTCAAATTACATGTTATTGTACTACCATGACATTTGAATCCACTTGAAAGTGCATTTTCACTACCATTTTAGAGAGTAGAAATACTGACAATAAATGTTGTCAAAGTTGAAGTTATGGTTACAGAACTCTAGTTTTGATACTTCGTGGGTGAAACCTGACACCACCAACACATCCAAGGGGTAGATAACCTCTAGGACCAGGTTTTTGGCCTCACATTAGGCCTGATCGATAAACCCACCACCCATTTTGGCTTCAAGAACACCCTTCCCAATATAAGAAAAATCTAATTTTTTAGCCTAAGCTCAAACATGCATAAAATGAAAATTTTAAGTCATTTATATGAAATATCAAATCCATCACGTACCTCCTTAAGCCCTCTAATTTTAACCTTGATCACTTGGGTGGAATCTTTGAGATTAATCTGTTAGACAAGTTGTAGTGATGGGTCCAAAAATGTGAGTTTTTGTCAATGAACAAGAAACTTCTCGATCTCCAACTGGCATTTCTACCTTTGGGACCTCCACCTATAAATATATCACTTTGGTCACATTTAAATAGGAAAATTACATGTTATTATTCTACTATAATTTTCAAATCCACCTAGAAGTGCATTTTCACTACCGTTCTAGAGAACAGAAACACTAACAATAAATGTTGTCAAAGTTGAAGTTGTGGTTCCATAACTCTAGTTATGATGCTTCATGGGTGAAAATTGACACCATCAACACATTCAAGGGGTTGAATAACATCTAGGACTAGGTTCTTAGCTTCTTGTCAAGCTTGATAGATAAACCCACCACCCATTTCGGCCTCAAGAACACCCTTCCCAATACAAGAAAAATGCAATTTTTTAGCCTAAGTTCAAACAAACATAAAATAAAAACTGTAAGTCATTTCCATGAACCATCAGATCCCTCATGTACCTCCTTAAGTCATTTAATCACACCTTAGAGTAAACACACATAAAACCTAAGCTTTTCTTAGCTTCAAGAATATAGAATTATTTACCGATAGTGCCAACCATGTGAAGGTAGAAGCTTATCTGGCACCACTAACCTACAAAAAATTGTTAGTAAGCAATTAAAAATGAAATTTATATATGTACTACCTAAAAAATAAAAAATATTTGGTAAAATTGATTACATTACATTTAAAAAGTTAACATACATATGTATTTCAATCCAACAAACCACTAGGATCTGCTCTAACCTTGATAGTATCAAGAATAGCTTCATGATCTGACTCTTGAACTTTCCATAGTTTCCTATTTAATGGCCTCCCATGATATTTTTGTAATTGAATATTTATTGCAAGAATTAAATTTGAATAGTATAATATCTTCTTGTGTATTTTAAACTCTTCAAACAACCATTGATCTATTTTTATAAGATATCATCGAAACCAAGTTCCAGTGACTACCACTAACCCAGTGGGATAGTCAATGTTTTCTCCATCTATAACTAGGGAAGTCAATTTCTTTTTTCTCTCTACACACTGACACAAGTAGTAATCAATGCCTTCTTTGTTATCCTCATTTGTAATAACTACAAAAAAATGCCCTATACATCACAAAAAATCATTTTTAGTGACAATATGAAGATATATAAATAATGAGAATAAATTGTACATCATGAAAAATATTCTACCTAGTTGCATTAGATCAGATGCATAGTCAAAGTCATATAATAATGTCATATATGTAAGTTGAAATGATGTTGGAACTTGATATGTGTTGATTGGAATTAGAGGTTTAGAACTCCAATCATCCACCCACTCTTGTGACTCACACTCATTCCAAACAGAGTCCACACATGTAAAACAAAAACATGCCAAGTGTCTCATAAGAATAGTCTAATAATTTACATTTGAGTTACGAAATGAGTGGAGGTCACTTGAACCCATTAGAGTCATACAATCCTCATACTTTACCAAGGGTTCTTCCTCTATTAACCAAAAATGTCTACAAATAGTAGAATTTAGTTGAGCACCATGACACATGTTCTCATTACACCATTCAACCATAGTTTTTGCATCTATCAAATGAACACCCGCTTAAAATTTCAACTCCTCCCTTAAAATAACTCTTTTTACACATGCTCCAACACCATCATGCTTCCTTTTTCCATGGCCAGCCTTGATGAAACTCCAAATGTGTTCTACACATGTGGTAACGTACATCCTACTCAACCAATAAAACATTTGTGCATTTTTGAATTACAATGTGCAATTGTCTAATCAAATGTAATGTTTATTGAAAGTAATGTTCCTCTAACTCAACTATTCATAGAAATTTTGAAAATAACCTTGTACATACTTTGAACAATGTGATCTATCATCATTGATATAGAAATGGTACTCCCTTAATATTATGTGTTGTTGTTTTGTACTATTAGGTGCATGCATGAATGTTATATACACGAATATGGCAATTTGTGATGAGTTATAATACTATGATAGAACTTCCATTTGGGGTTTAAATATTTAATTATCTATAAAATCAACTAATAAAAGAATGGAACTAAGTGGGAATATATCCTTTCATATCTTGAAATGTTCATCCAACCATCTATCCCTATGTGTGTGCCTTACAGAGTCATAAACAATCTTCTCCCTAAATTTGACCAAAAATTGCAAAACAGGTATCTTTTTTGTAACAATCTCACACCTTTTAGATTATTTATCATCTTTTACTTGATAAGTCACTAATTTATATCTACTTAAACCAACTAATTCTTGTCAAATGACAATTTTAATCTCCTCATGGATACATTTTTTTAAATTTGGCAATCCACCACAAATGCTACAATTTCCATTTAAACATGATTTGTTGTAAAATATTGCCCATCTAATCTTTTGCAGAATATAGTTGGAATAAATTCCTTGGCTGATTTTGGTGCTAATTCAATGCCACACTCCTATAAAATGTTAGTATGCGAAGTACAATTAATATTATGAAAAACATCATAATGCATTGAAAATTTAACATGTTGCCTAAAACAATAAGTGGTATGTGTGTGATTTATTTTAACATAAAAAGGTTTTGCCATCTCAAAAAATCTTTGACAAATAGAAATTTTTGGATGTTTTTCCAAAAAATTAGAGTACAATTTTGTTTGAGTCATATCTAATAAATTTTTTGGATGTGGTTCACAGTTATGAGAACCAACTCTTCTTTTCACAACATCTCTTGCATTGGGTAAAACTCTTGTATAGTCTTTCCAAAATTGAGCAAGTAACTCTTTGAGAGTATCGGCTATAGCCTTGTCCTTTCATGGAAGTCTACTAGAGAATGACCAAAGCTCATTGGTATTAGGTTCATTAAGTCTTTTACATCTTGCAATTTCTTTCATTAATGTTTTTCTATTTATATCAAGTGTTTTGCTTATTTTTGAAATCAATCACTTTCTCGTTGTTTCAGCACTTACAGCACAAGTTGTCATTATATGTCGGGCAGCATTAAAATATTTGTTGCATGATCTTAGGCCTAAAATATGATATACATCATGTATATTTTCAATAGTTTCATCATTTTCATCATCCATGTTAGATGTTCTTAGTCCTAATGTGTATATTATAGGTCTCATCTTAATCAATTTTATCAATGACACAAATAATTGACATCTTTGACTATCATACTCCAAATTATGAAAGAAAGCATCCCAAATTTGTTGAGCCAATCTTCTTGAATGGAGATTAGACATTTTATTATCCATTGGTTTTAATATTTTCATCAACTTTAATTAAGTACTTGTCTTTTCTATGCACAATTCTTGAAGTGTTGGTAATGGTGTAATTTGTTAAGAGGTTGTTTCAAAACTATTATTACTTTCATTGTTTAGAGGTGGGATGACATTAAATCCTTCATTGTTAATTTCTTCATTATATGTTTCCATAAAAAAAATTGATGGTTAATTTCATCATTATTTGTTTCCATCAAATTTTATTCATTTATGGGGGGTGAATCATCATACATAGACTCATCTTCAACAAAATCAAAAACTTGGAACTTTGAATGTGAACTTCCAACATTAACTAATTCATTATTTTCAATTTAATTATTATTCATTTCATTATGGTCAATTTCATTATTATTCATTTCATTATGGTCAATTTCAACATTATTCAATTGATTATAGTCAATTTCATCGTTGCTTAATTCATTATCATCAATTGGCTCATTATCTATGGCATTTGGTTCATCAAGATTAGGGTTTCTACCTTGTTTACCATGAATTTTTTGCATTAGTAGCTTGTTTTTCTCTTTAAAATATTCTAATTCCTCTGGTGTTTTGTCATTTAACAACTTCCTCTTCCTCTTTGAACATGATCTAGAACCCATTATAAGGGACAATTGACAATTTTTCAAAGGTGGGTTCAAGTACACAGGTATGCAAATATCATAGAAGTACACATAGAGAATGTTTATATGGACAGAAGTCTTAATTTGGGTTAAAAATATCATTGATAAGTGAGCTTATCACTAAAATAATAATATCATGATCGTATTATATAACACGATTGCATTATATAGTGTGATCGCATTATCAAATAATGCAATCACGTTATGTTTTTTATAAGGTCCCAGCACATCTAACCCATCAATAGGTTAATATCAACAATAACACCGATCATGTTATGGTCGATATAAGCTATGGGGTTAGTAATTGGCAATAGGTCCAAGTGTTGCCTAGGTTAATAATAATATGATAGTGTTATTAAACAACACAATCGTGTTATGTAGATAAGGGATTATAGATTGGGGATTAAGTAAAATTAGTGAATAAGGATTAGGGATTAGGGATTATAATTTATGTTTTAGGAAATAGGGATTATAATTAAGGCTCTAAGTGAAGGTGCATAACTACTAGGACCTTTCCCCTAGAATGGCTTGGCTTTATGGATACTCATGTCTTTCCCTGCATTAAAGCCCATGGTTTTGAATTGACATTGTGATGAAAGGGAAATGGCTCCCCATAAATTGAAATGATGTGTGCATTTAATAAAATATTAGTTAACATGATTTTATGACATATGTGGCATGAAAATGTTTTTGATCATGTTTCCCAAAGTGCATTAAATGCCATATCACTTACAGTTTCAATTTGTTAAGTGGTCAGCCAATATGTTTCCCAAAGTGCATTAAATGCCATGGTATTACTTCTTAAGTCATTTTTTCTTCTCCCAATACTTGGAGAAAGAAGCCCTAAGCACATCAAAGCCCCAAATAATAATAGTAATTCATTAATAATAAAATGTGTTTTTGGATTTCCATTATACCTTAGATGCCATCGTGCAAATTGAGTGAATTAGTCAAGCGGGGCAATCAGTCATGTGATTTAGGCCAAATTGAGCCCTATGAACTTAATTTTTAGTCTATAAATGATGTTAATTTGGGCTAAAATGCTTGGTTTAAGGTTTAAAGAGTTTATATTTTTGGTTTAGAGTTTAGAGATTAATAACTTTAAGTATTAAGTCTTAGAGTATAGGTTTTAGGGTATATTTATACAATCGTGTAGGCAATTAGGGAAAAATTAGGAATCTTGAACCTATATCTATGATTACAAAATGTGAATTTGGGATCAATTATCCCCCACATCATCACAGATTGAGCCTATGAAGTCAATTATGGTAATGAGTGATGCAATTTTAACCCATTTCATCCCTATAAACTTGATTCTTACTATATATATAAAGGATGTTAATTGGGGCTAAATTTATTAGTTTAGGGTTTAGGGTCTATAATTTCAAGGGTTTGGGGTTTATGGCTTATGGATTAGGGTTTTTAATGTAAATGGTACATGGTTTGGGGTTAAATTTAAATGATACAGGGTAACTTAGGGTTTAAGATATCGAGTATAGGGTCCACTCACTAAGGTAATTGAAGAACATTTGAGCTACTTGTGACACCTATTTATGACTTGATTACCTTCATGTTTGCATTAATATAATAAAATTAGGGTCAATTATGACATATACATGTGGCATACATGTTATACAATTACTTGAGCCATAAATTTGGTTTAGGGGCTCAATTTTGCCCAGATCATGCAGGGAATTATATAAATTGACTAGTTGGATCATTTCATGATAGAAGATCGATCTTTTGTTTTTGCCCCAAATCATATCTTGTTATTAAAGACCCTTAAATTGGCCTCAAATGGCTCCTCAATTAATATAATCAACTATCTTTCCTCCTCTTTAGTTAATTAGGTTGTAGGGGCTCGAAATATCCCCAATTTACTAAACAGATGCACAGCTAGATTGGTACTCCAAAGGCTTTAGCCATAGGTTTCAAAAGTCCATAAATTATGCTATCTCATGATAAAATTAGTTATATCATAAGGCATCTATGTTTTTGGGATGTGGTGGGCATTAGGGCATAGGGATCTTACAATTCAAATGTTTTAGGAATCATTAGGGATTAAGGCATAGGGTTCATGTTTAAGGACCTGTATATTAATGTCTAATCACTAGATATGCCATCTGTTCAAACCATATTCCTACTACAACTGATGTTAATTAGGATGAAATTGAAGTTGGTAAATACTTGTAAATCAAATGGTTTATAATCTAGGGTATAGTGTTTAGGGTATATGGCTTATGGCTCTCAAGTTTTAATGTATGTACATGGTTTAGGGTACACACAGGGTCAATCATAAAGATAATTGAGGACAATTTGAATCACTTGGACCCATTTGAGACTATATAATGTGTTCTTGGGTTATCATTATATCATGGATGTCATGTCACACGTGTAGATTGAGTGAATTAGTCAAATGGGTCAATCAATCGTGTGATTTAGGCCAAATTAAACCCTCTAAACTTAATTCTTAGTAGTAAATGATGTTAATTTGGGCCAAAATTATTGGTTCAAGGTTTAAAGAGTTTATATGTATAGTAAATAGAGTTTAACGATTAGGAACTTTAGGGATTAGGGCTTAGGGTATATGTTTTAAGGTATATAAGGTACAATCATGATGGTGATTGGGGTAAATTTGAGCTCCTTAAATGCAGATTTGTGATTAAAGAATGTGAATTTGGGATCAATATCCCCCACATCATCATAGATTGAGCCTACGAAGTTAATTTTGGTAATGATTGATGCAATTTTAACCAAGTTCATCCCTATGAACCTATTTTTTACTATATATAAAGGATGCTAATTGGGGCTAAATTGACCCCTGGGACCTAATGAGCCTCAATGTAAGGAATTTTATCCATATGATATCAATTGGATATCCAAGTGCTCACCATATTAAAAAATAACTATTTTTTCAATTTGATATGTAATTCGGTCCAAAGGAGCTGTGTGCAAGGAATTACATTCATATATAATGGAAATTGTGAATTACTTGGCCCTGATTGCATACCATATTGAACCAATCGAGTATTTGGTTCTAGATGATCCATAATTAGGGCCAATATAGGCTTGCTCAATGAATTGTGTCAACATAATTTTAATTAGGGCCCTAATTGCACACCTTATTCAAATAATTAAGTGTTATCATGAATCTGATATGAAATCATGACCAATTGAACCCTCTATAATAAATTATAGATCCATCTTTAATAACAATCAGGATTATGATTGTGCACCAAATTCAACTAAAATACTATTTGGTTCAATATGATCTATGAAATTTATTCCAAACAACCCTTGTGTAACAAATTTCATCCTTTTATTGTCAACATGGGGTTGTGTTGGTTCCAAATACATAACATATTGAATTAACCAAGTATTTAGTTTAATTGAATATGAAATTATGGTCAGCCAAGGCTCATGCAAGTAACTAAATACATCTAATGTCAATTACAACTTCGTTGGCCTTGATTGTAAACTATATCTAGCTAATCATGCATTTGGTTTTATCTTATATACATAATTGAAGCCAATTGAGCCCCATGAAAGTGATTTTGTCCATATAATGTTCCATTTGGGTTCCATTAGCCCTGATTGCACACCATATTGAACCAATTGAGTATTTAGGTTCAATATGATATGCAATTGGGGCCACTCAATCCCCAAGTAAGGAATTACATCCATATAATGTCATTTGGGGATTTAATTAAACACCATGTTAAATTAAATGATATTTTTTCAATACTATACATAATTGAGGACAACTAAGTCCTATGTAATTAATTGCTTCCACTTAGAATATCAATCGAGGCATTTTTCACCCCATGCAACGAATTGTGTCCATCTAATTTGTCCATTGTGAATATTTTTACCTAATAACACGTCATATTTAACCAAGCAAGTATTTCCTTCAGTATAATATTTAAAATTAAGAGTAATCAGTCCTCTTGCAAGGAATTCCTTCAATATAATGTCAATTAAGGATTTGATAGCACAAGTCATATTAGACAACAATCTTAAGACTACTAGGCCTAATGGCTCCTATTCATGTTTTAGGATGTTTATAATATATAACATGATCACATTATATAATAATGTGATCATGTTAATAACATAGTTAATAATGTGATCATGTTATTAATGTGATCACATTATTAATTGTGTTATTAACACGATCATAGTATTTGAACTCGAATTTAATTCCCATGCCTTTTGGCTCAAGAATGGCTTGGATTCCTGAGCCAAAGCCTTGGACTGTCAATGTACAGTCATGTATTGAAATGTATGAAAATAAACAACAAATTTCAACTTTGATTACCAAATACACTAATAATTTCAACATGAAAATTCAAAAACTTGATACCTTGCGATGAGCATGATCTCATCTTTCCAAAAATTTGATTCTTATATTTTTGGGACTAATTTAAGGTTTCAAACTATAAAATTTCTAACTATACCTTTTTTAGGCCACTACATGCCACAAACATACATACGTATACATGTTCATTTAATATATGTTTCATTTATCCAATTGAAAAACAAATTATATGGTGACATAATACACTTAATTCTACACACATTTAAAAAAAATGATTTTCATTTTTTTTAAGTCATTAGGCCTGACTCATGGATGACTATCCATTTCTTTGTCAATTTTTAGGATCTATTTACTTGCAAAATTCATTAAAAAAAGTATTCATTGAAAAAATACAAAAAAACATAGGTAACGTGCTAAAAGCTTTTATCTAAATTTTCCCCAAAGGGTTTCAAATAATATTAAACGTTGCTCAAAAAATGGTGCACATCACGGTTGTCTATTTACTATGTTTTTTGAAAAAACCCAAAGTTCCTCTTCAAATTTTAGATGTTTGACCTAGTTATACTTAACCATTTTTTTTTTTTAAATAGTGTTTTGGAAACTAGATTCAAAATGTTATTTTTAATATTTTTACACCATCTTCAATTTTAGAGTGTAGATATCTCAAATTATCTATAGAAGTTTAAATTTTTGAAATTTTGGAAAAATCATGTCCACGGGTAGGCCACTTTTTGTCCCCCAACTTTGTGCACTTACCCAGAAGAATATTATTTCTACACCAGTGTCCATGTTAGAGATTGAAGCACTGAAGGAGTTATACACTTCAAAAACCATTATAGACATCTTGGAAAGGAGTATTACTACTGAAAGGGAGCTCATAAAATACAAATAAGATCTTCCACTAAAGGAAGATGAAGATTCAAAAGTAAAAATATTATACTCTAAATAACGGGAAGGTTTAGATAACTACAATGAAGAAGAGAAGAGTCATGAGAATCTCATTGAAAAAGAAATAACAACATGTATGGGAAAATATGAGAATACTGTGGAAAAAAAAAACTTTTCAAGTAATAATGATGGTCTACAAGGGCACCTTATTTGATATATAAGAAGGTGGAGATGAGTGTCTCTTATTGTAAATGGAGGAAAACAAATTTGTGAAGTAATTGGAAGAATCCTTAGAGGTGTAAAATATAAGAAAAGATAATATAGAAGAGATATTTTCTCCTCAAAGGTAATAATGAACCATAGTTTCCACATAGGTAGCCAAAGATTGTATAGAAGGGTGAATTAGTTGAGAATATGGCATGCAGTATTTTCCAGGAGGGGGTGTTAATGCAAATAGAATATGTGGGCCCTAAATTGATATAATAGAGAATAATGTAAAAATATATGACTTCTTGAATGTTTTTTAGAGAATGAAAAGAATGTATGTGAAGTGCATGGGCTTAAGAGCATGCTAGAATAAGTTATAATAAATGAGAAGTTGCAAAATATTGATATTGTGACGTAAGTTTTATTATTCAAGTTGTGATGATGGGATTTGTTAATTCTCATAATTGTGTGTGTGTTTTTTTGCTGCAAATAATAAAAAATGTATAAAAAAAGAGGAGGCAAATATATAAGTAGATTGCAAAGTGAAGCTTGAGGATAAGACTAAGGTGGAGATAGTTAAAGAGCATAACCAATAAGCATTATAATGCAATACACTAAATGAGGTAAATGAGCAAGTCATGGAAAAGGATTTTCATTAAGCATGTTGCAATTGTATAAAAATGAATATTACATCAAATATGGAAGATGATGTACAGTTGGAGCAACAAGTATTAATGATAATGAAAATAAAAGTAATGTACTATAAAACTAAATCACAATTTTTAGAAGTGATGTGGAATACAAGTAAGGAGAAGATGATAACATTGAATGAAGGAGTGAAGTTTCACCTACAAATGAAATTTGAAAAGTCAAAGATTGAAATTAAGAAGAAGAAATGTGTTGGCATGCAACAACATGTTATCTCTCTCCATTATTAAGTCACCAAAAATATTATTTAAATAGTTGAAAATCAAATATGGTATCCACAGGGAGACCCATTGCCAAAAGTTACTCTATCCTTGATACTAGATCATTTGAAAGCCAAGGGGAATGCATGGTATCACTATCTCTTGAGGGATCATGTTTCGATGACACAAAATGTCATTTGCATCCACAAGTTGATATTTGGTGTAAGTTATGAATGCAACATTTTTTTTTATTCACTCACCTTTACAATAAAATGTCACAATCAATCCTTATTTTGATAGTAACCCCTCATCCTCTATGGGGTTGTTGGTTCATTATGAATATCTTTAGGTTCATAGAAACACCAATAACTGAAATAAAAAAGAGAAATTAATGATTTTACAATTAACATATAAAATTGAATCAGCAATTATAATAAATAAAAATTAAACACAAAAAGAGAAAAAAAATCATTGTACTCAAGAGGTGATATTCATTTATGCCTCCCTAATTTTTATGTCCTTTTCTAGCAAACAAAAATGCATGAGGCATCAATTGTGCTTTGTTATGCCTACAGTGATTCTTTTAGTTATTTCAAGGGAATGGTTGCTACCAAGTATATGTGGCCATTAACACATTTTATCCTAGTCCATTCTAGATTTAAATGATAAAAAACATTTTTCTTTGACCTCCCTTGGACTCCAATATCAACAAAAAAAATCCCTTTATTTTCCCTCACCATTGAAATACTCACCCAATCATAAGGAACATGAAAAATACATATAATTAACAAATACAAATGCAAACAATTAATAGTTGAAAGAAACATTAAAATATTGAGACAATTACAAATAAACTCAAGTAATAATAAATTATTAATACTAATTACAAATAATTTAGAGATTTAATAATTTCATTATACCAATTATAAATATTGGGTGAAATATTAGATTTTATATATCAATTGTAAATAATTGAAAGAAAAAGTAAATCGTATATATCAATGGTAAATAATTGAGAGAATCACTAAATTATTGAGACATGATTGATACATGATTTATGGGAAAGTCGTTTTACATCAAAATGCAATACAATCTACTCATAAACATAGTAATCAATCCCAAATGATGTAAAAAGTAAAATTAGACTCAATTACTAATTTAATTCTAGAGTGATAATCGACAAAGAGAGGATTTATATAAGTCTTTTGATTTTCGGATGATATGGAAACTATTGTCACAATTTGATAGTATAATCATGAGATTTTATGCATTTATAGTTTATAAAATTAGATCTTAAAGATTTTTGGAAATACTGTGTCCCTATTTTTAGCTCAATGTTTCAGATCATCAACCGTGATTTATCATCAGGAGAAAGACACTTATGGTGGAACAATAAAATAAAAACTAATGCCTTAAAGGTTCCAATTTTTAATGAGATTAAAATTTATTTATTAATTATAATTTTGAATACTTAAATCATAATCTCATTAAAAATCAGAACCTTTGAGGTGTTGGTTTTTGTTTTATTTATTTGGTTTTTGGGGGAGCATTTTATTAAATTTGTTCCAACTCAATCTCGCATTGAGGTAAGTGTTCATACTATTAAAAAGGTAGGTGGATACTCTTGAATTTAAAGACTCTTGTGACCATTATTTATGTCCCTATTTAAGGAATCATAAGTTTGTTTTTCCACCATAAGTCTCTTTCTATTAATGATGGATCATGTTTGGTGATATGAAATGTCAAACTAAAACCAAGCACACATTATTTCCAAAATCTTTAATATCTAAGTGTAATTGTGGTTTTTGTGATAAAATAGTTAGAACCCATAAAAATAATAGTGACCTAAGCACCTCCCAAAAAATCACACACTCTGTGTTTCAAGTTACTACAAATGTAGAAATCACATTAATGTTAGCCAACGCATGTAGAATTTGATTTGATGAATGCATTTATCAGGTCTAGGGTTTTAAAAATTGTTTGTGTTTCTAATTTTTTGCATTGATCTTCTTATCCAAACCTTGGTATATAAATTAAAGCTTCAAAGGTTAAAGAAATTGTTTTTTTGGGACTTGTGCTTAAGGTCAATAGGTTCTTGAGAATAGCCTAATTATCATGACACTCGATAATATAAAATATTAATCACAACACACCAAGTAAAATGTAAGTCATAAATGCAATCTAGTCCTATGCAAGTGTATCGTTATGTATAAACCTAATTTTTATACACTAAAATTTTCCATTTCATCTTTGTCATGATTTACCACACTTGTTCTATTTGTATACATTTGGATACCTTCAAAATTTTCAACCCACATCAGACTCCCTTCAGTCTTGATTCATATATATTTCTTCATGAACATGTTAGATCTATTAGTTTTCAGCACTAAGATCCCAATTATTCATATCATGTTAAGCCTAATCTATGTTTTGATCCTTTCTTCCCTTTGTGTCAAAATTGATGGTTCGCTAATTTTGACCAGGTTGCATTTGGTTGACTGTCAATTTTGACCCGTTCCTTTTTATTGGTCCTTTCCACCTTGGCATAATTCCTCACACTTTTAATTTTGTTTATCACTATAATCCAAGGTCAACCCATGTATAAATTGTCCTAATAATCCTTATATATATAACTACTCTAAGACATAATACATTAGATTTAATCTTGGAGTCTCTTATCATAGAGTTCTATTAAAATCCAATTCTCTCACATATAATCATCAAGCCTTATCAATAATTATACACATTCAACCAAGGAGTTTAAACATTCAACCTACATTGCATCAACATCATTCCAAGTATTATGAATCACATATTGTACCAAAAAAAGGTCATAATGAAACATATAGTTACATGTGACTATATAGGGAGAGGAGGTGAAGTCATTTGTATAATTGGTTTGTGATTAAACTACACAGAGCCCTGATTTCAAAAATACATGATATGCAGTTTCAACTCCTCAAGAGGTTTCCCAATCCAACTAACTTGCCTACACTCTTTTGTCTATAAATTATTGAGGATTAGGTCAACATAAAAAGGAATAAGATCAAATAATTATGCTCATCAATTCAATGAAGTGAATCCAAAATATACACCATCATATGTCTATGAAAAGATTAAAAAAGTTACATAGTGTAAAAATTAGTAGAGGATAGAATTGATATTGAGGGACACAATTAGCCAGCTTCTGATTTTGACCTAGGCATAATTGATGCTCGACCAATTTTGACCTTTTGCCTAATCAACCTCGAATTCTTAAGAAATCTTCCATGCTAGTTTCAGACTCTATTCCCAATTCTATAATTCAGTTCTATTGCCTAGTGGTTCATTTCCATCTTTTTTCTCTTTATTTCACTAATATTTCTTACCCAATAAATTATTTGTTTTGTTAATTATCTATTTCAAATTGGGACATATTTTGACTACAAATTATTGTATTTCTATAGGTCTCCCTTGTGCCATAGTTTTGCCCATTTTACAAAGCAAAATTTATCCACAATGTCACTTTATGGTAAAACATCTTACTATGAATTTCAACACTACAATGAATTCTTGATTTATTATAGAATGTAGTGAACAATATATGATAGATACTCTTTAAATTTCTTTAAATTCTTGAATGCCTTTTCTAAATACTTATATTAATCATCTCATTAATTGATTGGTTTCCTAAACATGTTAATTCATGTGTGTAGTTATATACCTCTTAAAATCTAATTAATATCATATTGGAATCCAAACCAATAATTAACAAGTAGATAAACCAACAAGGAAGGACCCAGAAACCCTGAGGGACCCAAAAATGGTTGATAAGGGCCCATCCCAAAAATTTAATTGTAAATTTTTGGTAAAGTTAATAGAAACACATGAGGATGGGAGAGAGGATACATGAGGATGGAGAGATAAAAGGAGGGGCCACATGACACGAAACAACCAAAACATTGATAGATGTGCAAATAAATCATAATCTAGATCAATCATTAACAAACACACATGAACCCTAGAATCATGCAGATTTATAACTATAAATCCCCAAGAAACATTTCTAGTTGTTTACATAATGCTACACTTTGATGTGTGTGTGTGAATACATATCAAAGTAAAATGGGTAAAGGATGGATATAATTTTTTTTACTCCTAAATCTTCCATAGAAAACTCCAATAATGCATTTGTGGAGCCTATAAGGACATTTACATGTGGATAAGTGCCCATAGCAATAATCTATTGAAATATAGGAAGGAAAACTAAAAATGATACACTTAGTTTTTCTATAATTATGAGGGTGACCCTATATGAGTTTGATGTCTCTATATCTATGTTTAATCCCAATTTTTTTGGAGATGTGTGGAATCTCATGTCTCTAAATTTGTACTAAACTTGCATGACTTGTGCTGGGAACAAGTGCCATATGTTGGAGATGTCTAATAATAAACAAAATACTAATGATCGTGTCTATAGGATCAAAAACATTACTAAATATGTAGAACATGGAGCATGGATTTTGGAGTGTGGAAAAATGGGTGGATTATATGCCACCCCTTTCAAATGTGAGATGAACTTGTGAAACACATATCTCAAAAGAAAGCATGGATTATATTCATCATGTGTAAGATATAAAATCAATGATGCATAACATATAAATATATCATCTTGAAATCATGTATGTTTTAATTAAATTGATTGACATGGGCCTATGGTGCAATCTATATAAGTATAATTGTAGTATGCCCACATGAGAGAAATTTACACAATGTAATTGCATAAGTAATATACCCGCTATGAGGGCAACATATAAGTGGTGTAAAAATAATCGGATAAGATATAGAAATGTCACATAAAAGTATAGTTTATTTCCCCCAATAAATGCATGTTAGGAATCATGACAACATAGGAAATCAAAAAGAGGATTGTGCATGATAAAAATCACATAATAATAAAATATATCAAACATTCGATAACAAGAGCTAGAACAAGAACTATCTCATATATGTAGTGAAGCATGAAGCACACACTTAAAAACATTGGAGGCACACTAAGCACATACCAAACACAAAGTAACCATAAAAGGCAAGGAAAGCACCCTAAACAGTGAGTAAGAAGGGAATGCACATCAAACACAAAGTATACATATATAATGAGGAAAACACATCAGACTCGAAGTTGATAGAGTATGTAAAATTTAAAAAATACAAAGTAAATAGAGTAAACACATAAAACACAAAGTAAGAACACCAAACACATTGAATATAGTTGCAACACATAAAATAAAAGGTAACCATATAACCAAGCCAAATAAAATAATGTAATCATATAAGCAAACACATAGTAAACATAAAAATAACTGGCATAGAAGGCATATAAACATATATGAAAGTGCTCAGCATATAAAGACACATTTAACAAACACAATATACTATAAATGACAAGACCACATGAAAAATCAATATGATAAAAGTGTGTTATATATATATATACATAAATACATACATATGTATGTATGTATGTGTGTGTGTGTGTGTGTGTGTCTATAGATATATATATGTGCATACATGTGTGTGTGTGTGTGTATATATATACACACACACATACATACATACATGAGTGAGTGAGTGTGTGTGTGTGTGTGTGTGTGTGTGTGTGTGTGTGTGTGTGTGTGTGTGTGTGTGTGTGTGTGTGTGTGTGTGTGTGTGTGTGTTTTGTGTGTGTGTGTGTATAACTTGAAATGGTAGCACAATATACCCTCATAATTCCCCAAAGACAATCAAATGTGCCCTAAACCTAATTTAAATCCTCAATCATGAACCTATACATGTTGCATACAAACCCTGCATTTATCTTGATAATGTCATAAGTAGCATACATAAACAATAGTTGTATTTTAACCTCTTTCAATAAGTGGGTACTTGTGTAAATGCAGTGTGTACTCTAACACAATCATAATATGTGGAACTATTGTAAATCCATAGTGACCCTATTGGAAAATAACGGAAGCACACAATTGATTACCAAGCAACTTAACATGCGGAAATTAACCAGAATACACAAGTAACTAGAATTCAAAAATAACACAAAATATGAGAGACAATACACAACTTGTATTAAAACTCTTTCAGAAGGAAATACAACAAAGAAGGCTACCACAGTTCTTCTTCCTTACACACCTCTAGGTCTCCCACTCCTCTAGGGCATAAACAGTAAATCTTCCCTCAAAGCTCTCTCTCTTAGGTCCCAACACACAACTCAAACACAGAGTTGGTGTTCACCTCCAACCAGTCAGTATCCACTACTGCCAGTTCTCCAGTGCTCCACACACACCACAAGTGCTCCACGCACTCCACAAGTACTCAACGTACTTCAAGTAGATCTCCCCTGAACTGCAACAACCTGCAACCCAAATCTGATCTTACTTATGGAAGGAACTACCTTGCCTTCCTCTTTGCTCTGAGTACACACCTGTACTCCAAGTATATCCCACCTGATTTTGCTCCCTGTTGTGTTGTTGTCCTCTCTGATCTTGCACACCTACAAATCAATCTGGTTCTGCACACCTGCAAACCTGGATCATGCACACACATACACCTGCAGATCAATGATCTTACTTACCATGTAGATCTCCTAAAGAAGCCATGCACACCTACTGACTAAGATCATACACCCCTGAAGAATCTTGTTGATTCTCCAAAACTAGCACCCACCTTGGTACTGCTATGGAACTAGGAGGAACACCCTTGCTCACCTCACACACAGAAGAAGCAAACTTTGCTCAACTCAAACTAGAACAACTTACAATACAATCCATGAGTCTATTATATAGATCTCATCCAAACAATAATTAGACACCTAATTATAATAATTAGATCCACAGCTTTGAGTCTAAATTTGGATCTTGACATGCAAACACTTGGTTCGTTAGCTAACTACCCGTAACATTCATAGTTCGAACCACACAGGTGACCGACGTTGGTCCCTGTCTGCCTGGTGGGTGCCGACGCCAGCCGATCTCTGACCAACGTCTGTTGTCTTCCTGTCTGCACCCTGCCGACGTCGATTGGCCTGACCGATGCCGGTGACTATGACAACAGCAAACTCTCCAACAACCTCCTCCATGTCTGCATCAGTGAAGCTTTTAGCTCCACAACCTAATAGACCCAAAAAATTTATCAAAATTTATTATACTTACAGGCATGTTCCCACATTAGTTATGCTATCATTAATAAGAGAGAGGGTGATTAATAACTCAAGGTGTGCTTTATGCCATCATTGCATACCCAAAGTTGTAGATTATTTTGGAATCCTTGTATAAATTCTAATATATCTTTCTAGTGGAAAAAGGTGAATCAACCATTGTAGATGAAATAATCTTCATTCTTGGTGTAAAGTTTGCACAAAATTGGTGCAAAATTGGTGTGAAATTGTTGAAAAAATATCATGATCTAAATTTTGTGAATACAACATAGATAATGACAAGTATTTCCATTCCATCTATGGAACTAGTACAAAATTGAGCAAGGAAGTGGTCATGCACCACACACATGCCCCCCCATTTGATATTTAGGTGTGTATGGATTTTGAAACTGAGTAATATCATGTGATTTTTTGAGAAAAATATCTATGCAAATCTTGGAACACACGCCACGCATAATTCCCCCATTTTGAGCAAAATCTAAGTATTTATGTGAAATTATTCTATATACTTACCGCCAACTATTCTGAAATTGATCGAGATTCTGATAATTTTTTTAAATTAATATTTCTACCTTTTGGGACAATAACACATTGTTTTGGACATGGCCAACTAGTGCTCTTGTCCAAATAGAGTGTCATTTTCCAAAAATGCTTTATGGGTAAAATCTGAGTATGGATCATGATCAACTATGTAAATCCTTCTAATTTTTTTATTATTTTATATATTGTTGTAGCTTAGTCTCTAAGACAAGCCACTATATATGCCCCTTATTTTGAGGTAAGTTGTGAATTATACACAATAAATCAACTCAAAATAAAAATTTATGTGAGATATGTTATGAAAAACATGTAAATATGAATTGTAATGACAACATGAAAAACATGGAATCATCATATATTAACAAAGAAAAGTAGTGATATAAGATGCATGTGGAAATAAGCATACACAGTGACATTGTCAATATAAATTAGCAATTAGGGATATATATAAGTGATCATATGATGAAGATAACTGAAACTTATTAGAATAACTGAGGGATGGTGCATGATATGCATCATGGTGTCAAAAAATTAGGAAGATTCATGATATCCATCATGACATTAAAGTTTAAACAAATAACCAGACAAGTTTCATGGCCATGACACATAAATAAAGAGTACATGCAAAGCACACAAATCACACAAGAAGGATGAGGGGCCATATACAATGGACATTTTCAAATGTCACTCACATGCATAAAAACACACAATAAAGCTTAGAGTCACAATCAAGGACATGTTCAAATGTCCATAATCCAAACAAGATGAATACACACACAAGAATGAAGCAAGGAAGAAAAAATGAAAAGCATGCATTAGTAATTAAAGTTGATCAACATTAGCAACTTGTAACACTGGAGTATATTCAACAACTTAAAAAATCTAGTAATCTATCTAAGTGAAAGTAAGTGAAAAAAAAATCACGCAATGTAATGTAGTGAAGTATGAATAATAACGATAGTCATAGAATGATAAAACATGTGCAAAAGGATACCCCAAGTGATTTTTTTGTGATATAGGTAAGTTATAGAGAGACTGTGACTAGTTTGAATTTGAAACATTAGAGCCTATGTTCATTGAGACAAGTCCACTGGAATCAGACAAGAGCACAGT
The DNA here is from genome assembly GCA_037957365.1 of Torreya grandis. Classification (NCBI taxonomy): domain Eukaryota; kingdom Viridiplantae; phylum Streptophyta; class Pinopsida; order Cupressales; family Taxaceae; genus Torreya; species Torreya grandis. The sequence continues at coordinate 5,498,229 of JARHVA010000164.1, read as the reverse complement.
GCATTACTATCTAGAATAGAGTGGTTTTGTCTATATAAAATTTCTAAGCCTAAGACCATATCACCACCTACAATTGCATCTATAAATGACAACTTGTATGTTTTAAAACTCACTCAAGTACACTTGTGAATATTTTTTTATATAAAACTGGATATAGATAAATAATTCATATACTAAGTAAAAATCAACTAAAGTAAAAGAACTAAACAAAGTATGCATAGGTCCTAGTTTTTAGTATTTTCTAAAAATATTCTTTTTTTTTGTATTATTGAATATATGAAAACTGAAAAGGAACATACTAACTAATGACTAATGTAAGAGCCTCACAATCAATAGGTCTTGTATCTAACATAATAAGAATGATTTCTTACAAATGGGGAGTATTATAACCTTATAAAATTAATTGGTCTCAACTCAAAATCTAAAATTGATCTAACTCTTAAACATGAATACCATCATCATGATAATAAATTGTAGTAGCTTGCATATGTTTTTTAACGTGATGAAATCTAAGATTATTCAAAAACCATCATGGAGTGTAATAACTCTATGTTAGTGTCCTTTGTGGAACACTCTTGATTTGTAATATCAATCTAGGGTGTGTTAGAGTAGAGAGTGGCTCTTTCGAATCTATGACAAATATTTGATTAAGTGTCCTTTCATGGAGAGGTCTCCTTGGAGAATGGACCACTTGTTTCTAAATGCTCTAAGTGAAATAACCTTTTTAGGTTGTTCAACTACAATATGTTGGGTAGGAGAAATAACCTTTGGTTAAAAAGTGTATTCATAGGAAATACTATAAACTGTGATAACATCATTAGCAAAAATGTATTTGAAGCATATAGGTATTATATAAGTAATTACACAAAGCTATTGAATCCATGTTCACTGAGTAATACTATAAACTTGGTGACCATATGTGTTGGACTAACCTATAATGGTAGTGTGATCTCATCAATATAACTTTGAATGTACACATTGAATCCCTTAATAAATGTGGTAGTAGGAGATATATTTCTAGCTACGTATCCAAGATGAGATATAAGTGTGATAGTGCACATATTCACACTTGAATTATTATCCACCATGACACTTTGTATAGGTTGATTATAAATGTAAGATCAAATGAATGAATGCAAATCATTATCATTGTCAAATATCTCATGCTCTGTGAAAGTGATAAGTGGTCTAGATGGAATTGAGACATGATATGTACCAATAATTCTATTCAAAAGATGGTGTGCCTCAATATGAGGATGATATGCAACTGATGGAGGATGTGAATTATATGCATAATAAACTTCTAATTTATATATTGTTTATTGACTTGTATGCTTAGGTAAATGATCATCGAATATCTTCATTATTCTACTCTTAGTTGGTTGTGGTTGTGTGCTTTTAATGGGTATAATCACATCAATGACATCTCATCTATCAAGTCTTAAATATTATGTCACAAATTGATCCATTTGTTGGTAGTATGCCTTCATGATCTATTATAGTCACAAAAATCATTTTGATAAAATCATTTTAAAAGAGGCTTATTCATATCAACCTCTTTATTGGGAGGGAGAGATATGAAGTTACATCCAATAAATTTTGCAATACCTTTTAGGGAGATTTTGGTAAGTTGATAAACTATCTCCTTGGAGGATCTGATAATATAATACCAGAGTAGGTTGTGAAATTACATTGATTATTTCCTTTTGATCACTCTTATTCTTATTTGGTCTCACATTATATGGTGGCTTACTCAATTTATTAGCATGGTAAATAAAAACATAATTCATTGAACACTTGAGTTTATTCATTGATAATAACTTGACCTCTCTTTCCTTAAATATATAGCATAAATCTATGAAAGATGGAAATTTATTAAACATAATAGATTAATGTAGAGGTGGAAGTAAACTCTACTTTAAAATGTCTTACAATTCCTTATTTACCATGGGATTCATCATCTTGGATAGCATGGTATTATAACTTAAGACATATACTACAATAGGCTCATTGGATTCTTGTTTGAGGTGAACAATATGAGCATGTGAAATATTTCCACTAATATTAATCGAGAAATGTGCAAGGAAAATATCTACCAAAGGATTGAATGTAAGAAGTGATTGATGTGGTAAATCAAAAAACCATCTTAGTGTATATTATTTCAATCTTCTTGGAAATAACTTGGTCAACAACCTATCATTGGATGCATAGTCCAAACATGCTACGTGAAATGCTCTCAAATGTTGTTTGGGGTCAGATTTTTCCATTATACATGTAAGTTTAAGTGCCAAAAAACTAATGGGTAAAGGGTATGATGTAATATGTTGAGCCAATTGAGTAAACAACAAAGTATGTGCATCAAGTGCCTGATTTGGTTTTGAAGCACCTTGTTATAAATGTAACACCTAAGTTTATAGAGCTTGAATCTCTTTCATAATAGAATGTACATCAGGATTAGAATGCATGCTAACCAAAGGTGGTGTCACCAATGGATTAGTATGAATGGGCTTGATTTTTATTGTAAACCCTTGGGTTTCCCCCATAGTATATGGTGATACAGAAGTTGTATCGAATGAAGTAAAGAAAGGTAAGGAACCCATAGCAGTTGAAGTTTTGTATTTTTTTTTGGATTTTGTCTTTAATAATTTTATAAACACATCTTTCATATCTTGTTTTTTGGAAATAAACCCTTTTAACTATTTTTTATTTGTGTCATCAAATTGATTACATGATGTTGTCATTTTTGGAATGCTCAACTTGAGGATATCTTGATCTTAAACAATTTTTAAGATAAGTATAAACAATGTTCTTAGATTGTTAAATATATGAAATATAAATTGGAATATTATTGCTAATAGAGAATTTACCAAATCTAAAAACCCTAAGAGAATAATTGGACATAAAAAAAGAAAGAAACCCTAGGAACATCTATGGTTAGGGCTTTGTAATATTCAATCAATAGACAGGTTCACCAATATGTTTTATTAAAAGATTGGGAAATAGGATATGCAAAATCCTAATTAGATAAAAATGGATTGAGCTAAACTATGATATAAAATATATTCATAAATTAAGCATTCATTGATTTTTAATTCACTATATTTGGAAAGATACTAAAAATGGAAAATACACGAAGGAAATAACTTAGCTAGAAAATAGGAATGCAAGATTGAGATTGAGACTATAAATTTGATTGTGTGACTATGTTGACTGACTATGAATCAAGAATAGGGATTCGCTTGATGTTTAGACAAGGTAATTGGAAATAGAGAAGGGGTGATGATTTGGTGTCCTTAGGGAGCATTAGCATCTTATAGGGCTTTTACACTATGAAAATGCAGGTTTGGGCAATGTCGCTTGTTGGTCCTTTTTATCGATTATGTGATGCACAATATGTTGCAGAAGCCACTATATACCTTCTTATTTGCCAAAACATATCTCAATGACATAAGAAGATGAATGTAATTATGGGGTAAAAAGTGGTATCAGTTGAATTTGTCTTTGACCTCAACACCCCAGGTGTTAAGCATTGCCTACATACCAATACTCTGAAGAGAGATCAAACTCCATGTAGTTATCCCATGCTATAGTGGGGTATGGGAAAGACTGGTGCAAAATGATAAATGCTAGTGTAATCCTAGTGTGATTAGATGCTTCAACAATGGCCTACGACCCTGGAGGTGTATGCAAACTTAGTTCAGGGCTACTACGGGTGTGTGGACTATGAACTAGAAAAAATAGGTGTTTTGCTTTCAATATGCAGTTAGATATGTTGGTGCTTTTCAATCATATGAGCCTTTAGTGGATAATGGCTTGAAAAAGTGGATTTATAGTGATGATTTAAGAATTTCTTTAGATGGAGCTTGTGAAATGTGTGGGATGACCCATTTGGTGAATTTAAATTTGAGAAAATAGTCATTATTTGGTAGTGTTGATTCCTAAATATGTATCACAGGTGCCCAGAGTGTTTAAGAACACTTCTCATTTTAGAATTATAAGAAATTTAGTGCATGATTTGCAAGTTGTGATAATCATGTTATCTGTTGATGAAATAGAGGCAAAGTAAGTGGACTATTTCACAATATTTATAATATTCGGTGGTTGGGAGCCATCATGGCCTAATAGTTAGTCTATGCAGAATATGAAGTATGTTATGTTAAGAATGGTGAATTATGATCAAGAACTAATCTAAGATGGATATTTACAATGAAAATTAGGCTTGGGTGATTTGGTTAAAAAGGGAGTAAAAAGAAGGGTAGGACAGAGAATAAATGTTGTTGATCTTCATTCCAAACATCATGACAAAGTTCAAATATCATTTAGGCATGCACTTAACTGATGTATAACATAAAGTAGCATAAGCTCAAATCCTATTACACATTAGGCAAACACCTAGGAATATAAAGATAATACAAATAAGAACCATGTTCACTTTAAATATTTTACCCCTGCAAGCAAATAGCATTAGCCCAAATGCAAGAAGAGTAAAAAAAACAAAATAGACCTAAAAACTTTCATTTAACCTAGCATTGGCATAAGTTAACAACTCTACATTCAAATGTACACACCAGGAATTCATAAAGACCATTCAAATCTAGAAATAAAAATAAACAAGTGAGAGAGAAGCCAAATTAACAAAAGATAGAAGCAAATTGGATAAACTTTACAAAATTATTTGCTTATATTAATTTCTCAAAGTTTACAAAATAATTTTGGCTCCCAAAACTCCCCCTTTTCTTTTTACAACTGACAATGCTCCTTTTATAAGATGGAAGGAAGCATGTTGGTAAGTCCTATCTAATTACAAAAGTAAAAGTGTTAGGATAGCTTTCCTTTCTACCACTATTCTAGAATACACTAGACTTTCCCTAATGGATTGACCTATAGGTAATGTGTGTAGACACCTAAATCTAGCCACCAATGACCTCCAATCAGGGTTTTGGCCAATTTCCACCCAAAATGCACAATTTGGCCTAAAAACATTAAAGCACATTAAAAGATTTGAAACTGACATATTCAAGTGCTAATTTTAGCCAAGGTATCATTAAATTGTACAATGCAATTTGTGGACCAGCTAACTTTGATCAGATCATTTCAAGTCAAAATGTCAATTTTGTACCTGGGTGCTATGGATTGCTCTTTCCTATCAAATCTCTTGCACAAGACATGTGCCTTAGTTTTTTTTTTGGAACATCCTAAATGAAATAATGGATCTAACACATCTGACATCACCTTCCAATTCCATTTTAGTCAAATTTTGGACCAATAACAAGGCATTCTAATCAATTTGAATAATTTGTGCATAAAGTGCTTAAACATGCTTAAGAGATAATAAATCCAAATCAAAGCCTAATTAAGAATTCCATGGAAACTTGTTGAATAATTTATTTTTGGAAATGAATATTTATTATTTGCATCATCAGGTGACCTCATTTCTTAGGAAGACATCCCTAGGCCATAACTGCCACAAATATCAGGATTCATGCCCTCCATGCATCATCAATGCCCTCCATGTCTCTTAATTTCCCATTATTCCAATGTCATGATGAGGATAATTATAAACTTAATCCTAAAATTGAATTAATCCTCAACCACACATCTCAATCTCAATATGGACGGTTCAAGTTGATTCTAGACATTCTCAAAAATCTATAAATTGAGAGACCATGAACATCATTTCTAAGACTATGATTATGCAAATTTATAATGCAAAATTGATTACAAAGCTTCACACAACTAGTGTTACCATGAAAAGTTGATTCCAAGCCAAGCCAAGCCACAAGCAAAAGGTACCAAGGGGTCAAATGAACACCACCAGATCTTTCATTTGGGCCTAAAACTGAACACACTTGTCATTTTTGTCTTAAATATTTGTTTGATCTAATTTTTTTTAGAAAAGAGAGGGGTGTTACATGTATGCTCTTCCATTTGTCCCTTTTAGGGAACCCTTAGAAGCAAAAGCACCATTCTTATTATAAAAATCCTAGTCCAAGGCTTAGAAAGAATGTCATCTAAAGCACTCCCCAAAAACTTGTCAAAGTCTGGGTGACCTTGAAAATGAACCTAAAGTCTTTCTATTAGTCTTTTATTTTCATGCAAACTTGGCTTACAAGGGGGACGTCATTACCTCCCATGAGTTCTTTAGGGAAGCTTTGACCCAGGGTTTCATCTCTTGGCATTGACTTCACTTACTCCTTTTGATTTGCCCATGGGACGTATCTACATTTAGATGTCACACTAGACTGAGCGAATAGTAGGATGTAATGGTTGTAAAAAGGAATAGACCTTTTACAACTAGACAATGCTATAGTCACCTAATTTTTGTGCTTTTCTTTTACATTGCTTGACGTGAAAGTCATTGTGCAATTGATTCCCCTAGAAACGTTTGAAAGCTTGCTAGTTTAGTCAACCCCACATTGACATACCCTTGCTAAGATTTAGATGATTATACTTAGTGTATTTTGGTCATTTTTGCTTGGTATGTTTTGAGACTACAACTTGTTTATTTTTTCATAAGCCATGTCAAAATCAATTTGTCTATACGTCACACTTTTATCTAAAGAGGCGTTATGCTAGTTATTTTTACATCACACTTGTGCCTTGAAAATTTTGTTAAACTTATTTATGTGTGTGTCATTTGAGTTGCAGAGGGTAGTGCTATGCTGCCCAAATCATGTCAAAACATTTTGAGCCTTTTAAGTCTTTAAAACATAACATTGACCACATTATTTGAATATGCCTACGTTGTTAGGCTGCTCAATTTGTTTCAAGACTTATTTACCATTATATCAAAACCATTTGTTTCAAACCATATCATGTCTACCATTTGGACCTTTGTCTTATGCCATCATGTTGTCCAATCTTGTCTAGCTTATTTGGTCAAATCTTAGTTTTCATCATTGAGTTTTCAATTAGCCTTATCAAGTTTAGATTCAAACATTGATTAATTTCTGTTTAGGCCTTAATTCATGGGGCTAATACAAAAATCTTTCTCTTTTGGGTTGCATAACTTTAGTTGATCGATTACCCAAATTTAAAAACTATTGATAGTTTGTTTGTTCAGCACCTATCTTCATCATTGTTCATGCCTTTATCTATGAAAACACAACCTTTCTCAAAGAACCTTTTGTTTTATGCCTTATGCCAACTGATCATGTTTATGTTTGATTTTGTGTGTTGGGTCTATGTCAAAGTTGTTTCCAAACTTGTTACATTAAATCAAATCACATTAGCCTTTATTTCAAGTCTAGCTTTTGACGTTGTTTGGCCAAAAGTCCTAGCACATGCCTGTTTGTTTGAGCCTAGATTTTGACTCTGAATTTGAACAAAAGACCTAGTAACTCAATTTTTCCCTTTCCTAGTTTAATTATTGTTTGGAACATTTTGACCTAGACCTTTGACATGTCGGTATTTATTTAGATACTTGACTTTTTGTGCATATGACATTTGACATTAGACATTTGATGTTAGGTTATTCTATGCCAAGTCTTATCATAAATCATTTTGGAGATACAACTCCACTTTTAGATCATATTGGAGATATAGCTCCACCCCTTCCACCAAGATAGACCAAGCTTGAACCATTTATCCTTTGGACATAGTTTTTTCAGAGTTTATATAACTCTAAGCCTTTTTATTTCAGATCTTTCATCATTTATGCAGATATGTCTAGATATACTTATGGTGGAGTCACTTACAATCCAATTTATGATAGAATGGCCACACAAAATCCCACTACGAACCCCTATAGAGAAATATTTTCTAAGGAGTTTTATAATTCTCTCTACAATACTCCATATGGGGAACATAGTCAAAATCCACAAAATCTAAATCGAGACCTTGATTGGCATGAAGAGGTTTGTGAGGAAGACTTTGAAGACCCAACTACAGATAATGTTGTTTGGCATATGAATCCATACCCTCTTTTCAATAATCAACACATGGAACACAGTCAAGAACCAGCTTATGAGCCAACACACAATTGAGATGATATGGTTTATGAGGAAGACTTGGATGCTTTGGCTTATGCAAGTAATCAGGGTCCACCACATCATACCACTTCTATTCCACAACCACAATGTTGTACCATTCCCATACCAAGACCTCATCCTTTGGTTTGTGTAAGTAATCAGGGTCCACCACATCATATCATTTCTATTCTAAGACTAAAATATCTAAGGAATACCATTACCATTCCTAGACCTAGTCTTTTGACTTGTGCAAGAAACCAAGCTCCCAAATGCCCCTTCATCATTCTAAGACATAGTATTTTGGCTTGTGTAGGCAATCAAGCTCCACACCACCCTATCGTTACCATTTCAAGACTTCATCCTTTGGCTCATGCAAGTAATTATGCTCCCTAATGCCCTACCATTATCCAATTGCAAGTCATTCCTCATCTAGTACTAATCCCATCTAACCCTCAATCGATCCAATCCTTCAAAGACCAAGTTGTGTTCAAAACTGGTATTTTTCAACTCATTGGAAACCAAGGCCAAGAGAACCAACCAATCCAAGATGTTTTTGTTGAACCAACCACTTGTGATGAGTCAACCTATGATAAATCACCTATTGATCCTATACCAGTTGTCAAAGAGTCTCAATCTAATGAGTCAATCTTTTCTGAGTCACTTCTTAATGATTATAACCACCTTTGGTAAAATCATTACCTCAACCATGTGCCTATTTTTCAAGATCCTCCTATTGACAAGCCAGTCTATAAGGAGTTGTCTCTTGACCTATTTCCCATCCTATAGGAGTCTCACTTTGACAAACCAGTTTTCGTGGAGCCCATTATGCCATCACAGGCTATTACTTGTCCAATACCAAATATTTAGCAAGACATCATTATAACAGAGTACATGTCAGATGAAGAATCATAATTAGAGTCAAGTTCTATTCTTGAACCAACATCAGATTTAACATCAAAATTAGAATCAACATCAGTCTCAACATCAAATTCAAAGTCCCTTGAGTTAGAATCAGATTCAAAAGAAGAATGTATTCATGGTTGTTACAATATTGGTTATACATGCCTTGCAGATCAATTTGAGTACATTTGTGATCCTTCTACAATTTTTCAGGATGAGTACTTCAGCTTTGACATAAGTTATCCTAGTATCTTATACAAAGATTATGTATCCTCTCCCCACTCCATAGACCATTACCATCAACCAAAATAGCCATATCATTGACATTCCATCTCCCACAAGTGTCGATTAGGATCAATAGAATCACACTCAGTTTATATGCATTCATTGGGTGATTCCTCGAGCACATTATTCATGAGTCTATCCATATTCATATGTAAACATTATCATCATGGTTTTTATCATTGGTGCATTATTTTTGAGTGTTTATTGGATATCAGGGGTCAGTCCTTATGCATATTTTGGCCAAGTCTTCATGGTGTTCTATAATGATGCCTATCATGACATGTTATAGAAAAAATTAGCTTCAGGAAGGTCTACAATCAATGGAGTTGTAGAAGTTTCTCCTTGGTACCTTGGCAACTCCTCCCATCCCACCCTTGATCAAATCAACCCATTAACCATTTTAGCTATATCATTGCTAATCAGAACAAACATCTCCTCATTGGTAGGTACAATTGAATCATTCATACTGATCAATCTTATTCTTCTATCCATCTCTTTCATCACTTTGCACCTGCTCATCTTTAATCTATATTCCAAGTTATATCCTTGAGTTATGCTTGTTAATCAGCCCTAACTGGGGCACAGTCATCTTTATCCAATCCAATTCCACTTAATGACTATAACCACCTATGGGCAAATCATTATTTTGACTTTTAATCTTGATTATAACCACCTTTAGGTAAATCAGTGTCCTTTTTACATCAATGCATGCAATCATTTTATTGTTTGGATTAATCTCAACCATGGGTTAATTCCATCTTTCTTCTTATTTTTTTTCAAGGGATCATCCATCAACAAATGTGATGGCCAATCCCTTGAGGGGGCATCATCATAGGCTTCCCAAAACCATTTGGAGGTTTGTTCTTCAACCATCATCTTTTTTTTGGCATACAGGCCATTTCTCATTCTTTGAGAAGACATTGTTTTGCCTACAGTTTTCAATGCCTTCGTAAATAGGGGCAAACTGTAGACACCTAAATCTAGCCACCAATGACCTCCAATCAATATTTTGGCCAATTTTCACCTTAAAACACTAAAGCACATTAAAATATTTGAAACTAACATATTAAAGTGTTGATTTTGGATAGGGTATCATTAAATGGGGCAATGCAATTTGTGGGCTAGCTAACTTTGATGAGATCATTTCAAGTCAAAATGCCAATTTTGCACCTAGGTGCTCTGGATTGCTCTTTCCTATCAAATCTCTTTCACAAGACATGTGCTTTAGTTATTTTTTGTTGGAAACATCCTAAATTAAATAGCAAATCTAACACATCTGACATCACCTTTTAATTCTAATTTAGTCAAATTTTGGACCAATAACAAGGCATTCTGAATAATTTGAATAATTTGTGCATAAAGTGCTTAAACATGCTTAAGAGATAATTAATCCAAATTAGAGCCTAATTAATAATTCCATGGAAACTTGTTGAATAATTTGTTTTGGAAATGAATATTGATTATTTGCATCATCAGGTGACCTCATTTCTTGGGAAGACATCCCTAGGCCATAAATGCCACAAATATCAGGATTCATGCCCTCCATGCCTCATCAATGCCTTCCACGATGCCATCCATGCCTCTTAATTGCCCCTTATTCTAATGTCATGATGAGGATAATTATAAACTTAAATCCTAAAATTGAATTAATCCTCAACCACACATCTCAATCTCAAGATGGACGGTTCAAGTTGATTCTCAAAAATCTATAAATAGAGAGGCCATGAACATCATTTCTAAGACTATGATTATGCAAATTTATAATGCAAAATTGATTACAAAGCTTCATACAACTAGTGTTACCATGCCAAATTGATTCCAAGCCAAGCCAAGCCACAAGCCAAAGGTGCCAAGGAGAGATGGAGGTAGCCAAGCTTCCATTGCCATGGACTTCATGAGCACAAGCTGAGCAAGCCACTACAACAAGCATTTTGGAGCATCCAAGGAAGGTAAAAGAGGGTTTCTTTTGCATTTTAGTTGTTGTTTTATTCATGTTTGTTGACTAAGCTCTCCCTAGTGTCTAGGCCTAGAGATGTTATGCTAGTTAGTTTGTTTATTTCATTTTGGTTTCATTTTGAAACTAACATGATACAAACCATCCTCTCTTGAGTCAAATTCCTAGATCACAATGTGTTTTACAAACTGCACGTGCCTTTAAAAATAATATTCCATTTTCAAAATATGCAATGCTTAGCTACAAGAATAATATTCTTAAGTCACTTAATCTGACTTTGAGAACCCTATGTCTCTTGCTTTGTCTCTCCAGTAGGATTTCCATTCTATAATGTTATTTTTTAATTAGATCAAGGTTGACAATTGGTTTCATGAAGAGCTCTTTCATTTGACCTACTAAACTTTTATGATATTTATCTATCTTTTCTAGTGATTCTAACTTCATTGATTGTTTCCCTTGCAGTTAGAATGATATCCATGATCTTATCACTGTCAGCAGTAGTCTTACCTATGCTTTAGTGCCTTACCCCTTTCATAAACTGGGAAGCTCTTACTTGATCTCATCATTTATAATTAGACCAATTGGACTGAGTGTAGTAGGGTCTTGATTAAGTTGTCCAATATATGCACTATCATATCTTCAAGTTGTTTGAGGTCATTGTAGAGGTCCCCCATCATTGTTATAAATTATTTTAAATTGTTCACTAGCGGACTATGGATCAAATTACCTTCACACATGTGACAATTTACTTCTTTGGCTTAATTATAAGGCTCATAGGGTCTAATTTAGGGCTCTCCTGCTTTGTTAGGGCACTCCTAAAGGTTTTAATAGTGCTCTAATGGCGTTTTTGATCTCAAATCACAAGTTTTGTGCTTTAAATTTGCATTTAGACTTGCCTATTTATACTTTTATCTCCCATAGGTCCATGAAATCCTTAGATTTATCATGTTTTGCTTATATGGAATCATTATGGCACATTTTTGGCATCCAACTCATCATTATTTTAAAATATGATTGTTGTCTTTTAAAATTCCCATTTGATATTGCACCATCTGATTATCTTTGCATAGATTATTGTGGACCATCAATCTTGATCCCAAGATTTAAATGCCATTGGTTGCCTATGTTATATTTCATGTGGTTATGACATGTGTCATTATCATGTTAGCTCTGAGCTTCATTGAAAATTTAATGGTTATCTTGCACCATTAGATCTTGTTTGGGAAAGCAAACATGCTCTGTTAGATTATGATCTGAGGGGTGCACCACCATTGGCTGCTCACTACACTTGGCCCTGAGGTTGTACCATTTGGTAGTCCCATGGGCCTTTTACACTTTGTACTCTACCAGTTATATTATTTAACACACCTTTTCCATGTGATAATCTTTCACTTGCTCATAACTTCATTGAAAAGTCAATGTCCATCTCACATCATCAGATCATTTCTGTTTGGGCACATGCACTATGTCAAATCTCGATCTGAGGGGTGTACCACCATTATCTACTTAATATATTTTAATTAACTCATGACGCTTGTCATCATCTTGGGGCTTTTAATTATCAATGTTTGTCACACTTCATTGGATCAATCTCACCCGAGCAAATGTGGATCGTTGATCTTGCAAACAAGAATGATATTTAAGCTCGAGAATATATAAAGATTAAGCTAAAGTCTTAGATTAATGTTTTCATTTGTATTAATAAATATGAATGAAACTTTATGATAAAGTCTTAAGCTAAGCTTTAAAACATATATACGGGACCCTTATGAAATAAAAAGACATAACATAAAATCATAGCCTAAGTTTTTATCATATTAATAAATATGATAAGCCTTAGGATAAGGCTTTAGGGTAAGACTTATAACAAAGGAACCATGTGTTTACTTAGACCAAGCTAGGATAAAAAGGAACAAAGGGATCATGGGACATAAAAGAGATCAAGCATAATTTTTTTAGCCTAAGGTTTGGTCATGTTGAAAAACATGACTAAGCCCTAGGATAAAAATTGGACTAAGTCTATGGCATGATAATTGCTCCCACACAAATTTTGAAAAAAATCTCCCACCAAAGTTTAATTTGAATTAAAAGGTCTAGGTAAAAGACGCATTAGGCCTTGGATTTGGTCATTATTCATTAAGTCTATAACATAGAAACACTAGCAATAATTAGAGAGAAATTAACAAGGATCATGCAAATATGGGAGACAAGCCCAGGTGAGACCCAGGGGTGGATGGCTTTCAAATTTAAGATCTCATTTGGTTAGATACCTTCAATTTGAAATTCATATACATCTACTTCTCCTGGTTTTCAATTTTAGATCACAAATTTGCATGTTTTGAAACAAGGGTCCCCATTTTCAAAAATGGAGGTATGTTGACCTCAACAATAGGTAACTTCTAGCTGAAACATATCAATATGATAGAATTCAGAGACTTTAGTCAAGATTAATAACTATCTTATTCATTCCATTTGATCAGTCACCATTATTTAGATCAATTCATGGTTAAAACAAGTCCTACACATGCAGAATTATGATCAAACCTCGAAAACCTAGTCATGTTGTGTGTGTGTTTTGATTATATTTACTGTTTACCATGGTATTTAGGGAACAACTTCCAAATTTCAGGACCTTAACCATTAACACTGACTTTTAGCATGTTTAAATTTTTATTAGGAACCGTGTTTTAGCTCAAGGAAGGCTTGGGCATTGCTCTATTGCCATCTATGCATCCATAACCCTAATATAGATGCCTTTGGCTCCACTCAAGACCTTGATCCACTGTCAACCAAGTGTACATAACCTTGATGGAGATTACCAGAATCACCTTTGCCTAGGGAGTCTTGAATTTTTCAATAAGCTCTTATTTTTTAAATTTTTATATCATTTTTTACTTTTCATCAAAGGTTGGGAACCAAGTTATCCAGGTTTAGGTATTTGGTCAAGTGTTTGATCTTCATACAATCATCCTTGGTTACAAACCTTTGTCTTAGGAAATAATGTTTATTAAGTGCAAACATGATTATATCCTAATAATTCAATATTTCACTCTACATGTGTAATCCTTCTTGAAACCAAGCTTAGATCAAAACAATGCTCAAAATCCCAAGGAATAATTATCCTAATCATTAGTCTTTACAAGTTTCTCCAAACCATAGTATTTATCTCATATCTCAACAATCCATGGTCAACCAATGCCTAAGTATCATACCTACATTCTTGATTAGTGAGGTTCTTGAGCAAATAGGTGAACTTTGAGCTGAGGACTATCTTGAAAAAGACTTATTAAAAGCAAGGAACAAGCAAGAGAAATCAAACAAATATATGCAGACATTATTTACACACAAGGGATAGGAAGGAAAGAAACTAATCTAAAGACATAAACTAACTCCATAAAGAACCTACCTACAGGATCAAATGGAAAATTATTTAGTCTACTACAAAACCTTGGAACATGATTACATCCATTTATTGACCCCTTGTTGTGGATAGGAGCACTTGCATGCTTGTGTCTTCTAGATGATGCTACTTGGTTTCCCACCTCCATTCTCAAGCACATGGATTGAAGAATTGGATCCAAGATCCAATTATCTTTTTTCCAAATTCTTCTTTCTTGCATTAGGAAAGCTATCTCTACTTCATTCAAAGACTAATCATGTGTTATGTTGTGGAGCTAAAAGCTTCAACCTTTGCAAACTAGGAACAGATGGTTGCTGAGTTCTACAGGAACCGGCGTCGGCAGCATGACCGACGTCGGCAGAGTCCAGTGCAGAAGGCCACCGGCGACGGCAGAAAGTCGGCCGACGTCGGCAGAACCAGACCAGCAGGGACCGACGTCGGTCGCCTGTGTGTTCCCGAAGTGTTCGTTTCACGGACAGTTAGTTAAGTGAACGATGAGTTTGCATGTCAAGACCAGCCAGAGTCTTGGGTTGTGACGATAATTGTCTAAATTAAGAGTCTAAGTTAGTGTTTGAGTTAGGGATCTATTTATAGACCCATTGGCATGTATTGTTTAAGGCATGAGATCGAAAGGAAGAGTTCCTTCTAGTTGTAAGATCTATGAGTTGCAGGTTGTTGCAAGCTCATTGGGGATCTACATGTAAGTTTGGTCTTTGAATTGCAGGTTGCAGGTTCATGAGAGATCAGCTTGAAGTGCTATAGAGTGCTTGATGTACCGGCAGGGTTATTACTGACTGGTTGGTGAGGTGAACACCAATTCTGTGTGTGAGTTGGTTGTTGGGACCGTTTTTGTGTAAGAGAGTGTGTGTGAGAAGAATTACTGTACACTTGAGGTGTGGTGAATCTCTGTAAGGTGAAAGAGTGTGGTGGCTCTTTGATGTATTCTTTTCTGTATAGTGTTAATACAAGATAGTGTATTGTCTCTCATATTCTGTGCTATTGGTGAATTCTAGTTACTTGTGTTTCTGGTTATTTCCGCATATTCAATTGCTTATATATTTGGTAATCATACTGTGCTCTTTCTGAGGAGCAAGATCCTAACGAGTGGTGTCAGAGCATGTTTGTTGTTCTAGATTCATAACAAGTGGTATCAGAGCATGTTTGTTGTTCTAGATTCCTAACAAGTGGTATCAGAGCTTTTGGTTGGGATACTAACAGATTGGTGTAGATCTGGGTAGTGTGTTTTGATTACAGGTCACTCACAGGGTTTCTGTTTGAGTGGGAGTTGAGCAATGGTAGAAAATAGTCAACTACGAATGGAAAAGTTTAATGGCAAGAACTACCAATTATGGAGGATGCAGATTGAGGACTATCTTTATCAGAAGGATTTGTACTTACCGTTGGGTGGGGTGGCTAGCAAACCCTTGGATATGAAAGATGAAGAATGGGAGGTTCTTGATCGGAAGGCTCTGGGATCTGTTAGATTGAGTCTTGATTCATCTGTGATTTCCAGCTTATCACAGTGTAAGACAACGGTGGAGTTGATGAAATCTTTGGCAAATTTGTATGAAAAACCCTCGGCTTCAAATAAGGTATTTCTTATGAAGCGTTTATTTAATTTGCAAATGTTGGAAGGTGGATCTATTCATAGCCATCTTAGTGATTTCCATGGTTTGGTAAACCAGTTAAGTTCAGTGAATATTGTATTTGATGATGAACTTAGAGCTCTCTTAATCTTGTGTTCATTACCTGAAAGTTGGGAAGGTTTGGTAATGGCAGTTTCTAATACTGTGTCTCCTTCAAAAGTCTTAAAAGTGGATGATGTTGTGAGTGTAATCTTGAATGAAGAGATACGCAGGAAAAGCACAGGTGAATTATCTGGAAATGCTTTGAGTGTTGAAGGAAGAGGAAGGCCAAGAGAGAGGACAGAGCGTGGGAGATCAAGGTCGAAGACAGGCAAAAGATCCAAGTCCAGGTATGGCAGAATAACCTGCTGGAAATGTGGAAAGCAAGGGCACTTAAAGAGAGATTGCAGATCGGGTGAAGATCATCATGAAGAACATGAAGAAGAAGCAGATGTTGCAGGCTACGTTGCACAGGATGCTCTGGTATGTTCTTTGGATAAAGTAGAATCTTGGGTATTAGATTATGGTGCCTCTTTTCATGCATCTCCACATAGAGAATTTTTTCATGAGTATGTCCAGGGAGACTTTGGATAAATTTGTGTAGGGGATGGTAAGTCTTGTCAGATTGTTGTCAAAGGCAAAGTGAAGCTGAAATTGCAAACAGGTGACACATGGGTGTTAAAAGAGGTCATGCATGTCCCAGTTCTGAAGCGGAATCTGATTTCTGTTAGAAGTTTGGGTGAAGAGGGTTGCACAGTAACTCTCACAGCGGACTCTTGGAAGGTTACCAAGGGTACACTTGTTATAGCTAGAGGTAAGAAAGTAGGTACGCTTTATCTATCTACTTGTTTTACTGATTCTCTTTCTGGGTTATCTACTTCAGCTGTAGATTCAGAGATGTGGCTTGATAGGCTTGGTCACATAGATAAGAAGGAGATGCTGGTTCTTGAGTCAAAGAATATGCTTTCGGATTTGGAAGGCATGGATCGTGGTTTCTGTATGCAGAAGAAGAAGGTAAGGTTTCTTGAGGAATCCGATGTTAGTGACAAGAACGGGAAAGCCTTGGTTTTCAAGGAGAAAGTGACGAACAGAGTTCAGCACAAGGTGCAGAGGAATTCTGAGCAGAGCAAGGGTGATTTGGACAAGGTTTTGATCCAAAAAGAGCTCGCGGGAAAAAGTCAGGTCTCACAAGAAAAACACAGAGACCGACGTCGGCAGGAAAACCGGCGTCGGCGTCCAGACAGGGACCGACGTCGGCTATGTGCAGCCCGACGTCGGTGACTCGGGGCAAACAGAGACCGGCGTCGGCCAGGGGAAACCGACGTCGGCAGGGAGGCAGTCGCAGGGAACTGACATCGGTCGGCTGTAGACTGAGATGTGACCGGCATCGATTACTGAGACGAATTTTGGGTGGACAGCGAGTTGTCATGGAGTCTCAAGCGCCCATATGGAGGACTGAAGGTGTAAGTAAGTTCTTAAATTCATCATTTCCCTTCTTTACACTACTTGTTGCTCACTTATGGCATAGGACCAGGAAGTTATTGAAGAAGCAGAACAGGTAGATCCAGGAAACAGTGGGAGCTTGGCATGGATGAGGATGTGATTCCTTGGTGGAGAACCAAACAGGTGTTTTGGGTAGTGTTGCCAGCTGGAAGTAAGCACTGAAAGACGAATGGATGTTGAGGATGAAGAAGAGCGGAAATGGATACGTGAGATGGAAGATCAGGGTATATGATCTTGTATTAGCTGCAGGGCAATGGAGGTTTGATCATTGTGTTTCTCTTTACCAGGTTGGATAGTATTAGCTACACTATTCTATTTTCTGTATGATGTGCTTGTTGCAGGGTTACATATACAGGTATTGCTGAACTAAAGGTAAAGCTAGTTCAGGGGTTTGTCATGGAGAATCTGGAGCAGCAAGATTCTTTGGCATGAGTGTGTTCTAGAGACATGGAAGTCTTGTTGACTTTGTTTCAGGATGATTGTGTGAAGCCGGTTAGCACGCTGATGGTTAGACAGTTCATAGAACAGGTGTCTTGATTCACATAATGAGGTTGAGTGCATGGTATGTACTAAACCTGAGTTTTCCCAAGCAGTGGGAGTTGTCACAAGTTTGGAGTCAATCCGGGAGAGTAATACTGAAGGGCAGTTCAGTGGGACCAGCAGCAGGTGCACATGCTATGCAGGGTCAAGTTCTTTTTCTACATGGTTGTAGATGCGGATGTGGCAGGTAATTTGGATGACAGATTTTGCACCACGGATTTTGTGGTGGTTGGTCTTCAAGAGTGATCTTGAGGAGGGATACAAAGCCAAGGAACAAACTAGACGGTGTACAGGTACAGGTACAGGTTGCAGCTGTTTATCTCCAAGTGGGAGATTGTTAGGTTATGGAGCTAAAAGCTTCAACCTTTGCAAACTAGGAACAGATGGTTGCTAAGTTCTACAGGAACCGGCGTCGGTAGCATGACCGACGTCGGCAGAGTCCAGTGCAGAAGGCCACCGGCGACGGCAGAAAGTCGGCCGACGTCGGCAGAACCAGACCAGCAGGGACCGACGTCGGTCGCCTGTGTGTTCCCAAAGTGTTCGTTTCACGGACAGTTAGTTAAGTGAACGATGAGTTTGCATGTCAAGACCAGCCAGAGTCTTGGGTTGCGAGGATAATTGTCTAAATTAAGAGTCTAAGTTAGTGTTTGAGTTAGGGATCTATTTATAGACCCATTGGCATGTATTGTTTAAGGCATGAGATAGAAAGGAAGAGTTCCTTCTAGTTGTAAGATCTATGAGTTGCAGGTTGTTGCAAGCTCATTGGGGATCTACATGTAAGTTTGGTCTTTGAATTGCAGGTTGCAGGTTCATGAGAGATCAGCTTGAAGTGCTATAGAGTGCTTGATGTACCGGCAGGGTTATTACTGACTGGTTGGTGAGGTGAACACCAATTCTGTGTGTGAGTTGGTTGTTGGGACCGTTTTTGTGTAGGAGAGTGTGTGTGAGAAGAATTACTGTACACTTGAGGTGTGGCGAATCTCTGTAAGGTGAAAGAGTGTGGCGGCTCTTTGATGTATTCTTTTCTGTATAGTGTTAATACAAGATAGTGTATTGTCTCTCATATTCTGTGCTATTGGTGAATTCTAGTTACTTGTGTTTCTGGTTATTTTCGCATATTCAATTGCTTATATATTTGGTAATCATACTGTGCTCTTTCTGAGGAGCAAGATCCTAACGAGTGGTGTCAGAGCATGTTTGTTGTTCTAGATTCCTAACAAGTGGTATCAGAGCATGTTTGTTGTTCTAGATTCCTAACATCATGTATTGTCTAATTCTCCTTCCATGGTTGTATTGTAAACTCGTCTGGTATGCTTGAATTTGTGTCTTCATTAGGCTCCAGCTCCTCTTACATGGGTATCTCCATAATATCATTGCCTTCCTGAAGAATAGCTGTAACAATAATTTCTATAATACATTCCTCAATCTCCATATGAGGTGGGAATGGACTATCAATTTTTGCACAAAAATTCTCCAAGTCATCCCAAAAGGCATCTTCATCATGATCAACAAAAAGGCTATGGGATTCATTTGGAATCTTACCATCTGAAACATGTTGATCACATAGTTTTTACCTTTTGATGGAATCATATGAGGGTTCTTGATTTATTGCATTATATTCATCTTCATCTTATTCATCCACAAGTATTTCAATGACATCTTCAGTAACTTCATTCATCTTAGCTACAACTTCTTTTATTGTTTCAAAAAATATAGGGTCTTCTTCCCTGATTGGTGTAATAGATCCCTCCTTTGAAATATCCTCAAATTCATCTTCATCCTGAAATAGAAAATCATAGGTCTCTACCATAAGATCTATTCTGGAAGATGCAAATACCTCAAAAGAAGTAGATGACCATGCAACATTATTATGAATCTTGTAATAATTAGCCAAAGGCACATCATAAGTGTTTATGTCAATCACTTTCATAATTTTAGATGGTTCATTGTTATAGTTGTTGTTTCTATTTTGAAACCTAGGTGTAGATCTTTTTTATTTACATTAGAAATGACATCTAGCAAAGGCAAATTAAGATTGACATTGGGAATGGCATATGCCATTTGACCCTAGGGTTGCATTTGGAAATTGATTACCATGGCTTGAGCATAGGTTAAATCTAATGTATCAATGAATTTAACAGATCTTTTCAAAAACATAGAAATTAATGGTTATAAATCATCCTTATAAATTTCTAAAGCTAAAGCCTCAACAAGTGTATAAGGAGCTATAATTTTATTAAGCGTCTTTTGAAATCTAACATTAAAATTTCTAGTGGTTTCATTTGAATCCTTCTTCACAGTAATGAATTGTTGATAAAGGACATATGGACTTATGGTATTTCCAAATTGATCAATGAAATAATTATCAAAATCATTCCAACCAACAATGAAATCCTTAGGAAAGTTAAGAAACCAATCATATGCCTCATCTCTAAACGTAAAAGCAAACATTATACAGGCAACATCTTCATGAATAGCATTTAAGATTCTTAAGGCAGCCTTAAAGAACCTGATGTGTTCCTCAGTAGTAATAACATCTGTAGGATTAAAAGAAGGCAAATACCTTTTAAGATTCCTAGGTAAATCATGTACCTAGCCATGCACATTGATAGAAGATCCTCCTAACCAGGCCATACCTTGAAAAGGATCTTACTTGTGGCAGTTTCAGCTTGTAAAATCTTTAACCCTATTTTAAATACGATGTGTAAGCCTCATATTTACAAATAATAATGATCAGACTCACAAATTAAACAAATTTTGCACAAATATGCATAAAGAATAGTAAATGACATCAATCTTTAACTAAATTAGCTCAAAGATATGTCCAAACATGTTCGTATGAATGATATTTACATGTTTAAGTTCAAGTAAACTCAAATTTGTAAAGGATCTATAAATCTTTGAAAAAAATTGCTAATACTAACCTCAAATGCCTTGAATTTATAGATCTTAAGCTATCTTTACCACAATTACCCATGGATCTTAAAATAACATCCATCTTTGTCTAAATGAGCACAAAGATTGATCTAAAACCACTAAGATCAATGACCTTTACACAAATATGGTAAAAGAAACGTAAATATACAAAGAATACATCAATTTTTGAATAGAATTTACCAAAATGAGAAAAGGTACATCAAATTTTCAAAGATCTAACTAAGGAGGCCCTCCTACTGCCAGCAAAGCTCCTCTTGTTGATGCGTGAATATGTATCACAGGTGCCTAGAGTGTTGAAGAACACTTCTCATTTTAGAATTTTAATAATTTAGTGCATGAGATGTAGGTTATGATAATCTTGTTATCTATTGATGAAATAAAGGCAAAGCAAGTGGACTATTTCACAATATTTATAATGTTTGGTGGTTGGGAGCCATAGTGGCCTAATAGTTAGTCTATGCAAAATATGAAGTATGCTATGCTAATAATGGTGAATTATGATCAAGAATTAATCTAAGATGGATATTAAAAATGAAAATTAGGCTAGAGTGATCTGGTTAAAATGAATTAAAAGGAAGGGTAGGGAAGAGAAGAAATGGTGTTGATCTTCATTCCAAACAACATGACAAAGTTCAAATATCATCCAGGCATGCACTTAATTGATGTATAACATGAAGTAGCATAAGCTCAAATCCTATTACATAGCAAGCAAACACCTAAGGAATATGAAAATAATGCAAATAAGAACCAGGTTCACTTTAATATTTTACCCTTACAAGCAAACAACATTAGCCCAAATGCAAGAAGAGTATAGAAAATCAAATGGACCTAAGAACTTTCAATTAATCTATCATTGGCATAAGTTAACATCTCTACATTCAAATGTACACACCAATAATTCATAAGGACTATTCAAATCTCAAAGTCAGAATAAACAAGTGAAAGAGAAGTTAAGATAACAAAAGACACAAGCAAATTTGGACAAACTTTGTAGAATTCCTTGATTATATTAATTACTCAAAAGTCTACAAAGTAATTTCGGCTCTCAAAACTCTTCCCTTTTCTTTTTATAGCTAACAATGCTCCTTTTATAGGATGCAAGGAAGCACATTTGTCAGTCCTATCCAGTTAAAAAATTACAAGTGTTAGGACAATTATCCTTTCTAACACTATTCTAGAATACACTACAGTTTCCCTAATGGACTAACCTATGGGCAATGTGTTTTAAAAATTGTACATGCCTTTAAAAAGAATATTTTATTTTCAAAATATATAATGCTTAGGTATAGGAAGAATATTCCTAAGTCACTTAATCTAAATATGAGAAACCTCTATCTCTCGCTTTGTCTCTCCAGCAGGATCTCCATTCTGTAATGTTGCTCTTTAATTAGATCAAGGTTGACAATTGGTTTCATGAAGAGATCTTTCATTTGACTTGTTAAGCTCTTGTGATCTTGATCTACCTCTTCTAATGCTTCTAAATTTACTAACTATTTCCTTTGTAGTTAGAATCATATCCATGATCCTATCACTGTCAGCAGCAATCTTGTCTATGTTTTGGTGCCTTACTGATTTCATTAACTAAGAAGCTTTTACTTGAACTCATAATCTATAATTAGACTAGTTGGACTAGTTTTAGTAGGGTCCTTGACTAAGTTGTTCAACATATGCACTATCTTATCTTCAAGTTACTTGAGGTCATTGGAGAGGTCCCCAATCATTGCTACAAATCATTTTAAATTGTTCACTAGTGGACTCTGGATCGAATTACCATTGCACAAGTGATATTTTAATTCCTTGGCTTAAATATAATGCTTACAAGGTCTAATTTAGGGCTCTCATGCTTTGTCAGGGCACTCTTGAAGGTTTTAACAGTGCTTTAATGGTGTTTGTGAGCTTAAATCACAAGTTATGTGCTTCAAATTTGCATTCAGACTTAACTATTTATACTTTTGTCTCTCATAGGTCCATGAAATCCTCAAATTTATCACATTTTGGTTGCATGGAATCACCATGGCACCTCCATGGCATCCTGATCATCACTATTCAAAAATATGACCATTGACTTTTAAAATTTCCACTTGTTCTCACATCGTCTGATCATCCTTGCATATATTACCATAGACCTTCAATCTTGATCCTAGGATTTAAATGTCATTGGCTACCTCTGCTATATTTCCTATGGTTATAACATGTGTCATTACCGAATTAGCTCTGAGATTCATTAAGAGATTTTTATGTCTGCCCTAGATTTGGTCATTGT
Organism: Torreya grandis; assembly: GCA_037957365.1. Lineage (NCBI taxonomy): Eukaryota > Viridiplantae > Streptophyta > Pinopsida > Cupressales > Taxaceae > Torreya > Torreya grandis. Next base: position 5,474,852 of record JARHVA010000164.1, on the reverse strand, counting down.
TCATTAAGTCTGCAATATATAAACACCAACAATAGTTATTAGCAATAGTTAGAGAGAAGTTAACAAGGATCACACAAATATGGGAGACAAGGCCAGGTGAGAGCCAAGGGTGGATGACTTTCAAATTTAAAATCTCATTTGGTTAGATACCTTCAATTTGAAAGTCATTTACACCTAATTCTCCTAGTTTTCAATTTTAGAGCATAAATTTGCATGGTTTGAAACAAGGGTCCCCATTTTTATAAATGGGGTTATGTTGACTTCAATAGGTAGGAGGACATATCAAGAGGAATTGGATATTATTAGGGAGCAGGATAGTCCAAAAGGAGTGGTTTTATATGAAGAGAAGAGATAGATAAAATGAAAGTGTGGATAATTTTGAAAGTGAGCTTAGGCTACATAGGATGTTGAGTAGGGATATTTCGAATCATAATTTTATTAAGAGTTTAAAAGAAGGATGGTCAAGGACTATGAAATCAAGCATGAACTAAGTGTATAAGGAGTGGTCACAAGTTTATTGTGTTAGAAAAATATGTTAATTTATGTGTCTAAAGATTTAATAAATACGAAGAAAAATAAATACTAAAACAAAATTAGAAGCATAAGAAATAACAAAAAATGGAATTAAGAGACAAGAGAGGGAAGAAAAACCCAAGTGGATAACCAAACATAAAAGAAGACAAAGAAAAAAAAAATTAAAAATTTACATGCCAAACATAGGACCATGAAGGAAACATAGAGAAAAATGAAAACAAAAAAGTAATAAGAGAAAAGAAAACTTTATATAGGAAATAAAGAGAATTCATTTTAAAACATAAGCAAATAGCAAGGAAAATTTATCCAATGTTATGATTTTAATCAAGTGAGTTATCATCATATTTTACATAATTTAAAATGCATATATCACTCAGGATAACAAGGTGCCCATATGTCTAAAAAGGATAACACATTATTATCATCATTATCATTATCATTGATCCATTTGATAATTTGTGACAGTGTTTTGGGAATAATACTAAAAATACTAGTATATCATTAGCACAACACTTTACTAGGGTCATATCTCCTAGCTTATTGATCAAAATTGTAAATTGTAATATTTTTTTGGAAACTTCATCAAGTGAACTAGTTTAGGTGGACTACATAGTTTCTTGATGAGATTTACAATGAATGTTATAGGTTGTAATTTTGATCAAAATACTAGGAGATATGGCATATTATATCTCAAATTTTCACCCTTGAAAGAGTGATTCAAGACCTCTCAACTTTAACTATGCAATGGGATTGGTCTTAGATTGTGGGTGACCTCTAAGTGGACCAAACCTATAAATTTTGGGTTAGCTCTCAAGTACAACACCTACATTAACAACTACAATACTTGCTTGACTATGAAAATGGAAAGATGAAAGATAAAAATAACAAATAAAATTAGAGGTGATGCACCAAACATAAGAATCTTAGCTTGCTGAGAATGCACTATGAAATACTAAGTTACAATCTAATTATACCATTTCAAAATAGTCCCTATCACACTAGTGCTTCAATATGAAGGCTATGAAGGTTTTAAGAGCTTAGGATGATCAACCAAGATGTACTAATATCAAACATAAATGACTTATTAGTTATCTAACTAATCAAACCATGTATAACACTTCCTATAACCTATGAAAGAAGACAAGCTTACACAAAGGTATGAATAAGAAGGACAAATGCAAGGAAGCACACTTGCTATCACTAAGCATTCATCAAAATAACCCATTGAATATCATTGTATACAAGATGAAGATAGAATACCCATATTTAATTAATTCCAATCAACAAATACAAGACTTAATTTTGGAAGGGCTTCGCCATAACCACTGTGAGGATACCTTCATAGCCATTCAAGGCTTATTTTTTATAGCCAAAAGAGAGAGGAAGATATAAATAAACTGAAGTAGCAAATCCATAATTATAATAGTTTAAATAAAGAATAAAATGGACACCAAGTCATTTAGGATGTGCTGTCAACTTGTTTCTTCGATTCTCATGACTAAGTGCTTATGAGATTCCTTGTGCATATTGGTGTAGGAGGTTACTTGGGCACTCTTGTGTTCTTGAATCTAACTCCTTCCCTTTGAGTCTACACCTTCACACATGTAAGGATAGTTACAAATTATTTAGATAGCATGTGACATGATTGAGGAGTTTATATGCCACTCTTATGCAAATTTTTTTTAAAAACACAAAATCCTCACTAGCTCTCTTTGGCTCAAATGCCCCAAATCTTGGTTCTAATTTCATTACTATAATTTTTCTCCATGAATCACTTATCCCTACCTTATCAAACTTATATCAAGCCCTTTTAGTGCCTCTTACACTTTCTATCACTTCGTTTCATACTCAAGGCTCTTACCTTCATTTCCTTATGATTTAACTTATTTGGAAATAATGGAGTTTTATTCCTATTTTAGTTAAGGGTCTAGATTAATAAATCAGTATAAAATATAGCAATAAATTCAGTCCTAATTTTTGAAACTATTTTTCTTTTTCACCTTTCTAAAAATAGTAAGAAATAAGAAGAAATACAATTAGCTAGAAAATATACTAAGATGACTGATACAGAAGTTGAAAATAACTGTGCAAAATTGGGAAGATGTCGTAAACTTGAATTTGGATTTTTTTGGGTGAAAGGATAGGAGCACCAAAAATTGGATGCTTTGGTGTCTAAAACTATTATTTGTTCCTATCATTGTTGTCCAAACTAATCATAGAGACTTGACACTTTTTAGGTAGTTACATTGTGTTTGTGTGAGTGTGTCTATGAAAAATCAAGCACTAGTTGTCAACGAAACTCACTGTGAAGTTGATTTTGTCTTCAAACACTAACCCTCCATCATGCTTGATAAAATGACATTTGAGTCACTTAAGAAAGAGGGGGGTTAGTGTGAAATATGTATTGAACATGCAATCCACACCCCTTATGTGGGCATGTTGCCTACATACCAATGCTCTGAAGAGGGATCAAGCCATATGTAGTTCTCCCACCTAGTGTGATTTGTGCAATAGTGTGATGTGGATTCAAATGCCATATTAATAGTGTTTGAGGTGGCTAGGGACTGGTATGAGGATTTGAGTAGGTTTGCAATTGTGTTGGGTGACTATGTGCAAAGAATAACAAATTTTATTTGTGTTTTGTTTGTATTCTTGTATGCTTTGTAAGTTTGGTCACCTCTCTTGTAAATGAGCTTTGAGTCAGAATTTATAGGGAACAATTTGTCATGGGTTAGATGTATTTGTGTTAGACCAACCTAATTAAGGATAAGGATGGGATGAAAATGATCATCAGGGCTCAAAGTGCAAATGGATAGGACCCCCAGAAATGGGACACTTCTCTATGGGGTGCTCCTGTCCTATAGGTTCAAGACCTCGGGGAACAGGATTGGCATGGGGAATACTATCTCGCTAAGTTGGAATGATTGTTCAAAAGGTTAAAAATGACTGATAATGAGAAAAAAGTGTCTATAAGGGTCATAAAAGCATGCAAAAAGGACCCATGGATGGGATGTCACAAGCCACACTCAAACTACCAATTTAGATATTTTATATGACTACATTTTCCCTCCCCTTGTTCTAATGATGCTAGAAAGTAAAATACTAGGATAAAGGAAGAATAGAATGTGTAACTAAAGTTAATTACAAGGGTGAAGCCCATGAAGATGTGTGATGTTGAGTGTGTGTAGAGAGAGAATAGCGTGAATCATAAATCTTCAAGATAAAATGAGTAGATTAGTCCTTACGAGACACGCTATATCTAAAATTAGAATGTACAAAGGCTAGGTAAAAGAGAGAGGAAGAGAAAGGAATGAATACACCTCATCAGGTATGCAAACTAATACAAAACTTGTGGTGTTGAGTGATGTTGATTGATGCTGAGTGATGTTGGGTATGTGTTACACTAAGATTAATATCATGAACAAAGTTGAGTGCTCAATTCATTGAGGGTGTCTCAAGAATACAAAGTCTATCCCTTTGGCTCCATCGTTGCCCACTATATAGTGAAGTTATATGATCATGCATGTGTTAATTGATGTTTGGACTGTGTATCCAATCCCTCTGAGTAGGTGGCTCAAGAATACAAAGGCTAGATAGTCCATTGGCTCCATCATTTCCCCCTAAATACAAATTATGAAATGATACTGGTATGAATGTGTGTCGTATGAGATAACTCATGAATCTTATGAATGATTTGTAATCTAACAATGTGGCATGGATATTTGAATGTGTATTGAGAACTAGGCCAATCTTGGCCACTCCAAAAGGTGGAGATTAGGCTTATATGAAAGCCTCTTCGAAACTGAGAACTAGGCTTATATGAAAGCCACTCTAAAATTATGCCAACCACCTACAGATGGAATAATGCATACAACTTCTAAGAATACCTAGGTAATACAATGAACTAGAAAGAAAAGAAGGCAAATGTGATGCACACATTTCCCCCAATCACTAGTGTCTATAACATAGATTCTGATCTAAAAGTTTTACCAACTACCCAATCTAAAACTAGAAGTGAGAGCCATCATGTTGCACATGATTCCCCATATATCAGGATAATCTGAGTAAAACTATACTAAAACTACCCAATCTAAACTAGATTGTAGTTGATAAAACTATAATTGACCTTACCTTTCTATCTATTGCTAAAAAAAATAGGTTTTTGTCTATTTGAATAGGAGCACCGAAAAGTGGACACTTTGTTGTAGGGTGTTATAGTTTGAATAAGGCATTCTTATCCTTTATTATTTCATTGATGATTGTTCTATGTTCATCCCTATTTTTCTAGTCTATTCTACATGTTTTGAATCCTTATTATTGTTTTGAGTGTTCTGAAAACTAATTTTGATTGGTTGAGGGCTTTGATCTCTATGTTAAAACCCCTATTTATTTCCCCCTCTTCTAAGGGTAGAAATGAATACCTTGTAATGATTGCCCTCAAAAAAAAGATCCCTATCAGTATGTTACATTGCAAAATACATGATATGCTAATGATAATCCAAAATATGTCTCAAGATATAGCATAGTTTGTATTGAAGATTGTTAGATCAATAGGGGTATGCCTAGATAGATGTAATAATGTAATAGCATGTGCAGTATACTAAACTAAAACCAGAAATTTGGTTAGTTTTCAAGGAGGGATGGAGCATGATGTCCATCATGGCATCCAAGAAGGCAAGATAATTCATGATGTGGATCATGGCATTGCAAATAACTAAGAAGCAAACAAGCATGCAAGGCAAGAAGCAAGAATCAAGAAGCATACAAATGAGGCCAAGGGGCCAAGTAAAAAAGGGACATGGGCACAAGTCACTTAAACTAGGAAAGCAAGCATATAAAACATGTTCAAATGCCCACATATACATACGATTTCAAACAAGCAAGATTGGCATGAGGGCCACAAGAACATATAAGAATACAAGCAAAGGACATTGGAAAATGTCCTAAGGCACACACAAGTAACAAAATAGGAATTGAGATATGCAATCACATCTAACTACTCAAATGAAAAAGGAAGGCTTGTAAATGCTAGAAATACTATTGCATCTAACTAATCAAAACAAGAAGTAAAAGTATACAAAACATGTAGTACAAGACTAGGTAGATGATAAAAACACATGAGTGTTATATACTAGTGAGTGTCGATAGAATAATCTGTATAGGCTAGTAATTAATGTACATCAATATGATAACTAGAGTGTGTGGTGTAGGAATGAAATAACTTGGATGGTGTAGTCATGTAAAAGATGCCCTCTATAGGTAGATATGTCGATGTAGGTCTCGAATGTAAAATTAGGATGCCCCCTTAATGGGTAGAGTAAAGCAATCAAGGATCTGGGTGTCACTGCACACACTCAAATAATATCAAGTGAAGCATGGTAATGTAGATAAATTGACGAATAATAGCATAAAACAACAAAATATAAGTCTAGCATGGTAGTAAAAATTTAAAGCATGGATAATGTGTATAATTGAAAAGTTTGTGGTGTTTTGAGTTATTTGAATGTTTTTTATCTTGACATGTTATATTATTTTTGTTATTTTGAAATATTGTATTATTTTTGGTATTTTGTAATAAACTATGTACAAGTAATCATAAGGAAACTATGTACAAGAAAGCAAAAAGAAACTATGTACAAGTAAGCTAAGAAATTATGTACAAGAAAGACTGAGAAGAAATGATACTAACTAGTGAGTCTCATAAGAGACTTCCTATCATGGTGCACTGTATCAGGGAGAGGGATTGTGTGTGATCGTGAAGCATGATGGAAGGGCTGAGACTGTGACTCTAAAAGTTGTGTATGTCGTAAGTGCTCTAAAATATATATAGTGGAAACTGGCTATGGAGTCCCCTTTTAATTATAAAAGTGGATACAACTGTGGGGATCTTAGGGACCCATCTAGTAGCAGAAGAAGGTCTCTGAAAATGTGCTCTATGTATAGAGACATGAGACCTCAATGATACTGCCCTGGGTGTGAATACTGTAGCTAAAAACTATCTAGAGTCTTGAAACTATCACTGATGTAGTGGTCACTTTAAGAGAGGCCTCCATGGAAGTGTATGAACTCTCTGTGCTACCAAGGAATGCCTTGACTATGTTTGAATCTCAATTGGAGGAAGAATTATAACTAGTAGAAGAGTTGAAACTAGTGATTGCAAAGTAGAAGATGGTTCTGAAGTGGGGAGTGGCAACTCATACAAAACTCCACCAACTATAACAACCTGATTAGTGTGAATGTATTTCACTCATCTTTGAATTGTAGAAGGTACTACATGAAGTTTTTGGATCCATGGTCAACCAAGCAACATGTTGAAGACTCCTACACTGGGAATGATAGTAAATGGTGTGGCCACATGTGTTGGACCAGCTTGTAGAAAAATTACAATCTCACCCAATGAACTATGTATGTGTCCACTAAATCCACTGATAACTATGTCCATCAGGGTGATATCTTGCTCTAAATATCCCAAATGTTGAAGTAATGTCATAGTTAAAATGTTCACATTGGATCCATTGTCTAAGAGAACACTATGAATGGGATGGTGATCAATGTAGGCTATGATAAAAAGTGCATAGTAATATGAAGTATCCACAACTATCTCCTATTCTGAGAAGGAGATCAAAGGTCTAGCTAGAACCCTGGAATTATACACACCAATCATGTTTCTCAAAGGATGTGACTCAACTAAAGGTGTATGGTATGTAGTTGGTAGAGGGTATGCATGATATGCATGATGAACACCTAATGTGCTCCTTGTCTCCTATTTAGAATGTTGTGGAAAAGGATCTGAGAAAAATTTTAGAGCCTTATACTATGTTTGTTTTGCCTAAGGAGGCTCAATTGGAGTACCAAGATCAATAAGGTTACCATCTATCAAGTCTTGTATCTTGTGTTGTAAAATGATGCATATGTTTATTATGTAGCTTGGTGTCCTATGAAAATCATAGAATGCATTCTAATCATATCCACGTGGAAGAAACTTTATCGTATCAACTTCCCAAATAGGAGGGAGAGATGGGACATTGCATTCTAATAGTTTTTGTAAGACTCTAGCTAGAGATACTGGTATATTGGTAAAGGGTCCCTAATGAGGTGATGATAAAACAACTCACTAAGGGGGATCTAAAGCCAATTTAACTATAGGTTGATTTTGAGTTTTGCGATCATTAACCTTTACTTTGTATGGGACTTTATCGTTACTCTTGTTTGTTGTTTATGATATGTTTGTGTACTTGAGTTTGCCCATTAAAAGTGATTTGACTTCCCTTTCCTTTAGTGTATGACATAAATCAGTGAATAAAAAAACTTTGTGAACATTATTGACTCATTCAAAGCTGGTAGAAGACTATGTTTGAAGAGATCTTGTAATTCTTGATCGATCATGGGGCTAGTCATTTTAGCCAAGATAGTCTTATATCTAAGAACATAATCTATGAGATGCTCATTTGACCTTTGTTTCTATTATGCAACTTGGGCATAAGAAACCTTGTCACATATGTTAATGTTGAAATGAGCTAGGAACAAGTCAGCTAGAGGATTGAATGCTTTGACCAACTGATTCGGTAGACTATAGAACCATTGTAGAGCATAATACTTTAAATTCCATGAAAATAGCTTGGTTAGTAACTAGTAATTTGGTACATAGTCCAAGCATGCTAATTGAAAATATCTCAAGTGTGTCTCTGGATCACCCTTGCCATTATATAGAGTGATCTTTGGTTGAACAAAACCTGGTGTCAAGGGTGTAGAAGCAATATGGCATGCCAATGGTGTATGAAGTAGAGCAAAAGAGTTTAAAGCATGTGTTGGTCTCGAGGCACCTTGCTCAAGATTTGACACCTTGGATTGAAAATATTTTATCTCTTGCACAAGGGCAGCCACATCAGGAGGTGAAGATGTACTAGTCATAATTGGTGCTGCCACATAGGATGGTTGGGTTGTTATAGGGGGTTGTTGAGACATAGTTACCCTCATAGTGTCATTTACAATTGGTTGTTATGTGGTTGGAGAGGATTGACCATTTTTTATTTTTTGTTGTTCTTCTTGTATTATTTTAAGCATATCATCTTGCATATCAAGATTTTTAGTTAAAAGGTCTTGAAGTTCCATCTTATTAGTTTCGTCAAAGCTAGTATATTGGGACATGTTAAAGTGGGAAAAAAATGCGAAAGTGGATTGAACTTTTTTCAATGAGTTGTAATAATAAAAATGCGATGGAAAGAAAGTACTGAATAAAGTAAATGTAAAGTCCTAAAAACAACAAACTGTACTATGCATAAAAGGGATACAAAGATCACTAACATGTAAGGTGATACCTCAAAAAGTATAAGGACCTAATATATTGAACTAGGGTTTGAAAGAAATGATTTTTAAAACTACTATGGTGAATTTTAAAAATTTAGTGTGAAATTCTAATTTATATATGTAGGAAAAATCAGAAGAATGTTGCTAAAATTAGCAAAAAAATTTCCCTAGGGTTTCTAGGGTTTTTATGCGTAAATGAAGTAAGTCAGGTTCACCAAATGATTTAACTTATTTGAGAATAATTGAGTTTTATTCATATTTTAGTTATGGGTCTAGATTAATAAATCAGTACAAAATATAGCAATAAATACAGTCTTGATTTGTGTAACTATTTGTCTTTTTCACTTTTCTAAAAATAGAAATAAATAAGAAGAAATACAACTTAGCCAAAAAATAAATTGAGATGGCTGATACAATTATTGAAAATAGTTGTGGAGGACTGGGAAGATGTCATAAACCAAAATCTAGCTTTCATTGGGGGAAAGGATAAGAGCACTAAAAAGTAGATGCTTTGGTGTCTAACACTATTGTCCATTCCTATCGTTGTTGTCCAAACTGATCATAGAGACCTAAAACTTTTTAGGTAGTTGTGATGTGCTTGTGTGAGCGTGTCTATGAAAAATTAAGCACTAATTGTCAATGAAACTCACTCTGGAGCTAATTTTGTCTTCAAACTCTAACCCTCCATCATGCTTGATAAAATGACATTTGAGTCACTTGAAAAAGAGGGGGGTTAGTGTGAAAGATGTATTGAATGTGCAATCCACACCCCTTGTGTGAGCACACTACCTACATACCAATACTCTGAAGAGGGATCAAGCCATATGTAGTTCTTCGACCTAGTGTGCTTTATGCAATAGTGTGATGTGGATACAAATGCCAAATTAAAGTGTTTGAGGTGCTTAAGGACTGGTATGAAGATTTGAGTAGGTTTTTAGTTGTGTTGAGTGACTATGTGCAAAGAATAGGGAAATTTGTCTTAGTGCTTTGTTTGTATTCTTGTTTGCTTTGTAAGTTTGGTCACCTCTCTTATAAATGAGCTTTGAGTGAGATTTTATAGGGAATAATTTGTCATGGATCAGATGTATTCATGCTAGGCTAACCTAATTAAGGATGAAGATCATATGAAAATGACCATTAGGGTTCAAAGTGAAAATGGAAAGGATTGCCAAAAATGGGACACTTCTCTATGGGGCGCTATAGTCCAAATGGGCCACTCTTGTCTTATAGGTTTGGGACCTAGTGGAATAGGATTAGCATGGGGAATATTTTCTAGCTGAGGTGGAATGACCATTCAGAAGGTTCTAGATGATTGGCAATGAGCAAAAAGGAGTCTAGAAGGGTTGCAAAAAAAATGCAAAAAGGACCTATGGATGGGTGTTACAAGCCACACTCAAACTACCAATTTGGACATTTTATTTGACTACGCCTTATATCTCTTAAATAGACAAAGCTCCTTGTCTATAACAATCTATAGATGTTCCTAGAAAACTAAGCATAGATTTGAGTATCCATTATTCTCTTCCTTCTCTATACAAAGTTTATTCATGGTAGGCCAACCTAATTAAGGATAAAGACCATATGAAAATGACCATTGGGGTTTAAAGTGAAAATGGATAGGACTGCTTAAAATGGGACACTTCTCTATGGAGCACTATAGTCCAAATGGGGTGCTCCTAACCTATAGGTTTGGGACCTAGGGGAACAAGATTATCATGGGGAATATTGTCTGGCTGAGGTGGAATGACTATTCAGAAGGTTCTAGATGACTGGTAATGATAAAAAAGGTGTCTAGAAGGGTTGCAAGAGCATGCAAAAAGGACCTATGGATGGGTGTTACAAGCCACACTCAAACTACCAATTTGGACATTTTATATGACTACACCTTATATCCCTTAAACAGACAAAGCTCCTTGTCTATAACAATATATAGATGTTCCTAGAAAACTAAGAATAGATTTGAGTGTCCATTATTCTCTTCCTTCTTTATACAAGGTTTCATGATCAGACCCTAAATGAGAGTGTACTTACTCCACCTATTTCTTTCTATAATTAGCCTCAATTAGGTCTTTAGGCCTAGAAACTAAGATTTGATTACACACATCCCTCACATGTGCAAAACTAATATTAAATGTTTGATTCACTTTTAAAACATCTTAAGCATGCTTCATGTCAAATTTGAGGGTCTAAAACCCTATACGGATGGTTGAACCAAAAAATGGCCAAAACCCTAGCTTAGATGCATGTTCAAGCCTAAGAAGGAATTAGAGTGGTTTTCAAGAAATGTATAGGTTCCAAAGCTTGATTATGGTCTGATCAGGTTTGTACCATCATAAGATAACTCAATATACTAAAGGGAAGCTCTTCAAGAGTACTCCATAGGTTTGTAGGTAGTCTTCTTGGACAATTAAAGTAGTGTATTCACTCTTTGGCTCAAATTGTGCTCTAAGAATTTGACTCAATAGAGTATGGTTAGTATGGTGTTAATTCCAAAATGAAAACAAAATGAAATAAACACACTAATAGCATAACATCTTTAGGCCTAGACACTAGGGTGAGCTTAATTAACAAAAGCAAATGACAAACAAAACTAGAAAGCAAGGAATGAAAACACAAGAACTCCTTCACTTTCCTTGGATGCTCCAAATGCCTTTGTAGTGGTGGCTTGATTAGCTTGTGCTTATGAAGTCTTTGGTGATGGAAGATTGGCAACCCCCATCTCTTCTTGGCACCTTTGGCTTGTGGCTTGGCTTGGCTTGGAATCAATTTGGCATTATAACACTAGTTGCTTGAAGCCTTTGGAACTCATTTGGTAGTATAACTTTGCACTGGAATAGCTTAGAAATGATGTTGTGAGGCTGCCTATTTATAGATTTTTGGATTTGATTAAAATCAACCTGAACCGTCCATCTCAAGATTGAGATGTGTGGTTGAGGATTAATTAAATTTTTGGAATTACGTTTTTAATTATCCTCATCATGGTATTGGAAGAAGGGGCAATTAAGAGGCATGGAGGGCATCATGGAAGCCATTGATGAGGCATGGGAGGCATGAATCCTAATATTTGTGGCATTTATGGCCTACGGATGTCTTTCCAAGAAATGAGGTCACTTGATGATGTAGATATTTAATATTTATTTATAAAAACAAATATTCAACAAGTTTCCATGGAATTATTAATTAGTCCTTGATTTGGGTTAATTAGTTCTTAAGCATGATTAAGCACTTTGTGCACAAATTACTCAAATTGATCAAAATGCCTTATTATTGGTCTAAAATTTGATTGGATTAGAATTGGAAGGCGATGTCAAATGTGTTGGAACCGTATTCCCATTTACGATGTTACCAATGAAAAATAACAAAGGCACATGTCTCATGTAAGAGATTTGATAGGAAAGAGCAATCCAGAGCGCCTAGGTACAAAATTGGCATTTTGACTTGAAATGATCTAATCAAAGTTAGTTGGACCATAAATTGCATTACCTCATTTAGGGATACCCTGGCTAAAATTGGCACTTGAATATGTTAGTTTCACATTATTTAGCATGTTTTATTATTTTTAGACCAAATTGTACATTTTGGGTGGAAATTGGTTAAAAGCTTGATTGGAAGTTATCGATGGCCAAATTTAGGTGTCTACAGTTTGCCTCTATTTAGAAAGATGTTGCAAATTATAGGCAAAGCAATGTCTTCTCAAAGAATGAGAATGGCCTATATGCCAAAAATAAAATGATGGTTGAAGAACAAAGCTCCAAATGGTTTTTAGGAAGCCTATGATGATGGCCCCTCGAGGGAATGGCTGTCACATTTGTTGATGGATGGTCCCTCAAAAAGAAACAAGAAGAAAGGTGGAATTAACCCATGGTTCAAATTAATCCAAATAATAAAATACTTGCATGCATTGATGTAAAAAGGATGTTGATTTTCCCAAAGGCAGTTATAATCAAGAATAAAAGTTAAAATAATGATTTTCTCATAGGCAGTTATAATCATTACGAGGACCTAGATTAGCTAAAGATTATTGTACCCTAGTTAGGGTTGATTAGCAAGCATAACTCAAGGATATAACTTAGAACATAGATTAACGATGAGTGGGTGCAAAGTGATGAAATAGAAGAATAAGATTGATTAGTACGAATGATTTAGTTGTACCTACCAATGAGGAGATGCTCATCCTTATTAGTAATGATACAACTAGAGTGGTCATTGGGTTGATTTAATTAAAGGTGGGATGGAAGGATTTTCCAAGGTGTCAAGGAGAAACTTCTACGGCTCCATTGATTGTAGACCTTTGTGAAGCTAATTTTTGTTGTAGCACGTGATGGTATGCTTCATGATAGAACACCATGAAGACTTGGCCAAAATATGCATAAAGACTAACTACTGATCTAATAAACACTTGAAAACAATGCACCAATGATAAAAACCATGATGACAATGTTGACGTATGAATATGGATAGACTCAAGAATAATGTGCTAGAGGAATCACCCAATGAATGCATATAGACCAAGTCAACACCAAATAAAAAGGCAAGCAAACAAATAAATAAATAGAAAAACAAATAAACAAACTAACTAACTAAAATAAGCAAACAAACAAAAAGCCTAAAAATGAAAGCAAAAGAAAGCATCCTAACAATGACCATGCCCTAGTAAGGCAGATCAAGGATAACTAACTAGGCTTACACAAGACAAATATTTTTGGATTTTGAAATATTATGAATGTTTTTGGCATTTTGAGGTATCTTAACTCGATCAAGAATGACAAGATACCTGCTCACAAAATGGTGAGAGCATTTGGCTTAAGTTGCTCGTAAAATGATGAGAGTATATAGAAAGGGGGATTAAGGTGACCTCAATATGAATTGAGCATGACCCACATAGTCTTGAAATGACCTCAAGTCACGGAATTCCATCCACATTAAAGGTCAAGAAAAATCAACTAGGTCCCAACAAGTTCTCAAATCTAGTAAATGGCTAGTCAAATGAAAATAGTAATGGCAAGGTGATGCGGCAATGCATGGTAAACAAGTGTTGCCCCAGTTTGCTCATAGATGGTTATAACTAGGATACAACGGTATAGTTCAATAATACTAATTTACCCATAGGTGGTTGTAATTAGTAGCAAGACTGGTGAAACACTGATTTGCCCATAGGTGGTTATAATCAGACTCACATAAATAAACTTGATAGGATGGAAGATATCTTGCCAGATCAACTATCACACTCCTTTCATAAACTATAATTATAAACATGGATTAGATTTATTGTTGAAACTTGATTGGAATCCCTCCACAAAAGGTGTGGGAAGAACCAAATGAACCAAGATCAAAATAGGATTGGGTAGGATGACTAAAAAGAGGCTTTGGTCTAAATAAGAATAGAATGATAGGATGACATGGTCTTGCTAAGGATAAAATGGTAAGAGGGTTGCCCCCAAATGATGGGGTAAATGGTAGGAATATGTGACAATGGAAAATAGATATGTAACAACGGCAATGGCATGGCAATGTGAAATGGTATGGTACATGTTTTTAGCCTGGGTGTGGTTTTTTATTATGTTGTTCCTGTTGATGAGGAGATGCACATTATAATCAACAAATGATACAAACAAAATACTTGATCATGTTAATTGCTATCACACACCTCATCTAATAGCTACTCTATCAAAAATGGCATGCAGATTTGGTTGTCAAGAATGTTGTTGTGATCTTCCTTGGTCATTGATTCTGATTCCTTCAAGCATCGAGACAAGGTATCTTTATAGCCTCTGCAAAGGAAAGTGTGGTCATGGATGGTAAACAAGGACAAATAATGGATGGTAGGTTTGATTTTGAAATGGAATGGCAAATGATAATGGAATGTATGATGGTGTGGAAACAAATGAAGATCAGGATGTTCAGTCACATGTAATGTTGTTGATACTGGATTCAACATAATTTTGGTTGTGGCGGGGTCGAAGACCTCTGAAGATGCTCTCGATAAGATCATTAGATTTTTTTGTTGCTTGATCTTGAGAGTAGCTACCATCTGATTATATTATAGATTAGAAGTTATTTTGATTTGATCTTTGATATTATCTTTAGTAAATAATGAAAAACTTTTGTGCTCAGTTATTGGTGTCTCAAAGAGGTTTTCACCAATGAAATTATCTTGATTGTCCTGTGGTGCCTCCAAGATGGTTTCACTAATGAACATTGGCTTTTGAATTTGATTTTCTTCTAGCGCTTCTGAAAAAGTCTCTCTAGAAGATGTTGAGTTCTGACTTTGATTGTCCCCTAGCGCCTCTGAAAAGGTTTCACTAGGAGAGTGTTCTTCTGCTACATGAATGTTGTCTTGGCCTCTTTGCTCTTCTTTAACTGCTATGTCACTATGGATGAATTTCAACAAAGTGTGATTCTATAGATCCCAATCGACACTTATGGGAGATAGAATGTCAATAATATGGCTATCTTGGTTGATGGTAATGGCATGTGGAACAGTAATGGAATGGGGAGAGGCTACACAATCCTCGTAGAAGATACTAGGATAACTTATGTCAAAGCTAAAGTACTCATCCTCAAAAACTATAGAAGGATCACAAATGTATTCAAATTGATCTATAAGGCATGCATAACCAATGTTGTAATAGTTATGAACATATTCTTCTGAATCTAATTTTGACTCAATGGACTCTAAATCCAATGTTGAGACTGAGGTTGATTTTGATTTTGAAGCTAAATCTGATGTCGATTCAAAAATGGAACCTAACTCTAACTCTGATTCTTCATCCGATGGGTACTCTATTACAATGATGTCTTGTTGAATATTTGGTTTTGGACAAGTAATGGCTTGTAATGGCATAATGGGCTCCACAAAGACTAGTTTTTCAAAGTGAGTCTCCTCTACAATGGGGAAAAGGTCAAGAGACAACTCCTCAGAGACTGGCTTATCAATGGGAGGATCTTGAAAAATAGGCACATGGTCGAGGTAATGATTTGCCTAAAGGTGGTTATAATCATTAAGAAGTGACTCAATAAAGACCGGCTTATTAGAGTGAGACTCCTCAACAATTGGTATAGGATTAATAGGCAATTCATCACAAGTTGACTTATTACAAGTGGTTGGTTTAACAGAAACATCTCAGATTGGTTGGTTATTTTGGTCTTAGTTTCCAATGAGTTGTAAAATACTAGTTTTGATCACAACTTGGTCTTTGAATGATTGGATTAGTTGAGTTTTGGATGGGATTGGTAATGGATGAGGAATGACTTGCAGTTGGATAACGGTAGGGCATTAGGGAGCATGATTGCTTGCATGAGCCAAAGGACAAAGTCCTGAGATGGTAACAATAGGGAATTGTGGGGCTTGATTACTCATACAAACCAAAGGATGAGGTACTAGTATAGAAATGGTTGGGCATTGTGGAGCTTGGTTGCTCACACAAACCAAAGGATGAGGTCTTGGTATAGAAATGGTTGGGCGTTGTGGAGCTTGGTTGATCGCACAAGCCAAAAGACTAGATCTAGTAATAGTAATGGTATTCCTTAGATATTGTGGAGCTTGATGACTCATATAATCCAAAGGAGGGTTAGGGGTAGTCGATGATTGGATAGCAAAAGGACGTTGTGAAACTTGATTGCTTGCATAAGCAAAATCACCCAAGTCTTCCTCATAAACCATATTATCCCAGTCATGAGTTGGCTCATAAGTTGGTTCTTGACTGTGTTCCATGTACTGATTTTTGAAAGGAGGGTATGGATTCATATCCCAAACAACATTATCTATAGTTGGGTCTTCAAATTCCTCTTCACAAGCCTCTTCATACCAATCAAGGTCTCGACTTGGATCATAAGTTTCTTCGTGACTTTGTTCCCATGAATGATTAATATGAGGTAGATAGAAATCTATCTCACAAACCATATTAGCATCATTGGGGTCTTGACAAAAGCCATAAAAGTCATTTTGCGTGGCCATTCCATCATAACTCAGATTGTAAGTGACTCCACCATAAGTTTAGTTAGACAACTCTGCGTAAATGATGAAAGCTCCAAAAATAAAAAGACTTAGATTTCTACAAACTCTAAAAAACTATGTCCAAAGGACAAATGGTTCAAACTTGGTCTAACTTGGTCGAAGGGGTGGAACTATATCTCCAATATGGTCTGAAAGTGGAGATGTATCTCCAAAATAATTTATGCTAAGACTTGGCATAAAATAGCCTAACATCAAAAGTCATATGTATAAAAGGTCAAGCATCTGAATAAAAACTAGCATGCTAAAGGTTTAGGTCAAAGTGTTCCAAACAAGGTCTAAACTAGGAAAGGGAAAAGTTGAGTTGCTAGTTCTTTTGTCCAAACGTAGAGTCAAAATCTAGGCTCAAACAAATAGGCATGTGTTAAGACTTTTGGCCAAACGGCATCAAAAGTTAGACTTGAAACAAAGGCTGATGTGATTTGATTTAATCTAACAAGTTTGGAAACAACTTTGACATAGACTCGACACATAGAATCAAACATAAACATGATCAATTGGCATAAGGCATAAGACAAAAGGTTCTTTGAGAAACATTGTGTTCTCCCAAATAAAGACACAAACAATGATGAGGATAGAATTTAAACAAACAAACTATCAATAGTTTTCAAATTTGGGTAATTGATTAACTAAAGTTATGCAACCCAAAAGAGAAAGATCTATGTATCAGCCTCACGAATTAAGGCCTAAATAGAAATCAATCAATGTTTGGATCTAAACTTAACAAGGCTAATTGAAAACTCAATGTTGAAAACTAAAATTTGACTAAACAGGCTAGACAAGATTGGATAGTATGACGGCGCAAGACAAAGGTCCAAATAGTATACACAAAGTGGTTTGAAACAAATTGTTTTGATATAATGGTAAATAAGTATTGAAACAAATTGAGTAGCCTAACGGCATAAGCATGCTCAAATGATGTGGTCAATGTTTATGTTTCAAAGACTAAAAAAGGCTCAAAAATGTTTTGACATGATTTGGGTAGCATAACACTACCCTTCACAACTCGAATGCATTATTTTGACATGGATTATGAATAAACAAACAAGTTTTAGTCTCAAAACATACCAAGAAAAAATGACAAAAATACACTAAGTATAATCGTCCAAATCCTAGCAAGGGTATGGAAAAATGGGATTTACTAAACTAGCAAGGTTTTGATCGTTCTAGGGAAATCAATTGCACAATGACTTTCATGTCAATTGATGCAAAAGATAAGCATGGAAATTGGGTGACCATGGCATTGGATAGTTTTAAAAAGGTCTAGTCCTTTTTACAACCACTACATCAAGTTGTTCGCTCAGTGTAGTGCGATGTCCAAATGCAGATATGTCCCATCTACAACTCTAAAGGAGCCAAATGAATTCAATTCCAGAAAGTGAAACCCCGAGTCAAAGCTTCCCTAAAGAAATTTTGGGAGCTGATGAAGTCCCCCTCACAAGCCAAGATGCATAAAAATAAATAAAGCATGAAATTAGAAAGACTTTAGGGTCATTTTCAAGGTCACCCAAACTTTGACGACTTTTTGGGGAGTGCTTTAGATGACTTTCTTTCTAAGCCTTGGACTAGGCTATTTGTAATAGAAATGGCACTTTTGATTCCAAAGGTTCCCTATAGGGGACAAATGAAAGAGCATACACGCAGCATTCTTATTTTTGCCAAACAAAAATTTGATTAAACAACTATTGCAAATAAAAATTGACAAGTGTGTTCAATTTTAAACCCAAAATAAAATATTTGGTGTTCATTTGACCCCTTGGTCTTAGTTGTAAACTTTGAAAACATTCACCAAAAGCATATAAATTCTTTGTTAAACACCCAAAACAAGGTTCTTAATTGATTTTAAACATGTTTTAAGCAAATATTCAGCTTGGTCCTGCAATAAAATTGTTAGCATGCCCTTTAGCTTTGGAACTCTTTTTAGCTTGAAACAATAAACTTTAAAAAAATAGCTCTTGGGTCTGTGTTTTTGGAAAAACATAGTGATCAACGTCAATTATTACCATCGATGTCAATTACTTTGGCTAATTTAGATCTAATCGATGTCAATTTTTACTAATCAACATTGGTTAAGTTAGGTAACCAATGTTGGTATTTCCTGCCGATGTTGGTTACTATGTAAAATTGTGATAAAAAAATGGCAAAATAAAGTTAGAAAATTAATTTGAAAGAGTTTTAAGGGATCAAATAAATATTTTAGAGTTGCAAAATGATCTCCTTCAGGTGTGAAATGCGTCTAGTCCCACCAGGAGTGCCATTATGTGATCTAAAAATTTGACTCAAGAGAGGATGGTTAGTATGGTGTTAGTTCTAAAATGAAAACAAAATGAAATAAACACACTAATAGCATAACATCTCTAGGCCTAGACACTAGGGAGAGCTTAGTTAATAAAAACAAATGACAAACACAACTAGAAATCAAGGAATGAAAACACAAGAATTCCTTCACCTTCCTTGGATGCTCCAAATGCCTTTGTAGTGGTGGCTTGCTCGGCTTGTGCTCATGAAGTCTTTGGTAATGGAAGCTTGGCAACCTCCATCTCTCCTTGGCACCTTTGAATTTTGGCTTGGCTTGGAATCAATTTTGAATTATAAAACTAGTTACTTGAAGTTTTTAGAACTAATTTGGCATTATAACTTTGCACTAGAATAGCTTAGAAATGATGTTGTGAGGCCTCCTATTTGTAGATTTTTATATTTGATCATAATCAACCTGAACCGTCCATCTCAAGATTGAGATGTTTGGTTGAGGATTAATTAAATTTTTGGAATTAAGTTTTTAATTATCCTAATCATGGCATTGGAATAAGGGGCAATTAAGAGGCATGGAGGGCATCATGGAAGGCATTGATGAGGCATGGGAGGCATGAATCTTGATATTTGTGGCATTTGTGGCCTATGGATGTCTTCACAAGAAATGGCATCACTTGATGATGCAGATATTCAATATTCATTTCTAAAAATAAGTATTCAACAAGTTTCCATGGAATTATTAATTAGGCCTTGATTTGGGTTAATTAGATCTTAAGCATGATTAAGCACTTTGTGCACAAATTACTCAAATTGATTAGAATGTCTTGTTATTGGTCTAAAATTTGACTAGATTGGAATTACAAGGTGATGTCAGATGCATTTGAACCGCATTCCCATTTAGGATGTTACTAATGACAAATAACAAAGGCACATGTCTCATGTAAGAGATTTGATAGAAAAGAGCAATCTATAGCACATAGGTGCAAAATTGGCATTTTGACTTCAAATGATTTGATCAAAGTTAGTTGGCCCATAAATTGCATTACCTAATTTAGGGATACCCTGGCCAAAATTGGCACTTTAATATGTCATTTTCACATCATTTAGTGTGTTTTAGTGTTTTTAGACCAAATTGTGCATTTTGGGTGGAAATTAGTCAAAAGCCTGATTGGAGGTTATCGGTGGCCAAATTTAGGTGTCTACACAAATTAGTGTCTTGAATGGATCATATACCACCTTAGGAGATATATAAAGGTGTATATGGGTGAAAATATCTCTTTCCAAGCTTACAAATCCTCTCTAACTGATTTGGGGCTTACCACCACCTATCACAATCACAAACAAGCCTATAATTGAGCTTTTTAGGCTTATTATGTACATTTTACCCTTCACATATGCCAAAAAATGTGTTTTTAAGGTGTCCATGAGAGTTATTAGGGTTATTATAACCATTTAAAATCCAAATTAGTCCATTTTAAGTCATTTAACTCACATTCTCCCTCATTAGGTCTTCTAGGGAGGTTTAACAAGGGTTTTAAGTGTTTACCATCTTAATGATGATTCATACAGTACAGGGACTTAATTCAAGAAAAAATGCCAGAAGATGGAATTAGGGTATTAGTACATATGAGATTGAGCTCCCATGCAAATCCTCCTTATACTTATGAGCGAAATAAAATGCTCTTCAAACTCCTTCACAAGGCAAAAACATGGTTTAGAGAAACCTCCAGTATTAAGGATTGTTCATACAGGTATGAGGCTTGAGAAAAGAAAAAATTACAAATATTTTAATTATGAAACCTCCTTCATCACCTAATAATTTTTTTTTCATCCATGCATTACTTCTAATAAGTTCTGACCTTCACAATGTTGACCTCTCGGGCTAGTTGATTGTGTGAGGGCTGAAAGCATGGTTTTGGGCACAAAAACTCCTCCAACTAAAATATTTTGACTTTAACCATATAAATTCCCATTGAAACATTATTCCCCATGTTTATATATGATTTTATTTTCATTTTTAAGTCTCATTGTGTTCAAGGCCTAATCTCCTTGACTATGGCAAACATACTAAGGGTTTTAAGCCTATAGGTGTCTTTTAGCCCTAATTGAATTTCTTTGAGGTTAGCTTCTTCTTTCACAAGATCCAATTATTAAATAGTATTTTTTTAGTATCCCATTCATCTATCAAAATTATCTAGATCCATTTTAATATCAAACATATGCATGTTTTCATCTTGCCAAGCACAAACCTCTAGATGGCAATTTGGGTTCATGACTACAAATCTAGAGATATGTCATCTCTTTGTTGGATATAACCTTTTGATAGTATTAAAAAGGATAGGAACCTTTTTCTACATCATCTAACCTCTGATCACTATTTAATCTTCACTTCTCATACTCAATTGATCTCCTTTTCCATCTTACCTTGACAGGTCTGTAGGTGATGATGGCAAGGTTGCAAGTCTAGAGTAGACTTATTTTGGCCCTTTTGTCACCTTAAAGGTTTGGACATAGAGTGGAAGACACTGATAAGTTTTTTTTATGCTTCCAAAGACTCTTCTACATACCTTCCATCATCCATACAAATTTCACTTTGATTGCATTACCTACAAGCAGGTTTTAGGTGATCATTTGAGCTCTTGACTACAATTTTGAGTTAGCTATTATTCTTAATGAGTGGGTGATAGAATGTATTATAATTATTTTAAAATATCTACAGCCTCCTCAAACTTCCTTTCACCTCTTCATGATTGTGTTTTCCATTTTGCCTTTACATGCTTGTATGCAGTCAACAACACTTACTAGCTGTAGGTGGTCATTTTGAGTTTTGGGCTAAACTAGCCTCATAAGTGATCTGTATTTATGGAAAATTGCTCCTCCATTCCATTTGATCTATACCCCACTTAAATCTTTACAGCTTCATTATTAGTCATACTCTTTGTGTCCACTATTTGTTAACAAGTTTATAGCTTGTCAACTGAGTCAACACCCTTTTCACTATGTTTTATTCTATTTTGAGTCTGATTTGACCATTGGTAGGATGTGAAAAGGAATGAAACTTTGTTTTGGGTTCTTCTTCAGTCTCCTCATATACTCAAATCACCTTGAATATCCATTTATAACTTTATCTCTTTGTGAGCGTTTACACAGTCCTATTCCAGTAGATTGTCCATTTGAGCCATAAGGTGAAGACGAGTTTGAACTAAAAAAATGCTACAAGTTACTTGAAAACACCTTCATGAAGTATTAGGAGGATGTATTTGAGGTTACAAAGACAAAGTGTTTATGCTAATGGTGACCTACGTGTTTGTAAACTTGTAGGCCCATAGCATCTTCTTGGAGGGTTCTTAAGAAGTCATTGTAACCTCAAACCTTGGTGCTTATCAACCATTGATGCTTTATAGAACCATTATAGATGTTGAATACCTTAATACACTTTATGGAGGTTGATTTCATTCTCTCATGCACAAGACAAGACACCACATTCCCTGCACACAAGATTGTCATGTACAAATTGCCAAAACAAATACATTGGACCTTTAACCAAACATGATCATGAAGAAACATGGGGGGAAATGATATTACAGAGTTAGAATAATGTTCAATAGACCATACTTGATCATATTCATCCATTGGTTTAACTTCATAACTCCATACTTGAGGAAAACCAACCTAGGTAGTGATTTGAAGTTCATTTTTTGACCCTTAACTTCTTAATGATTATTCATAAGGTTAAGGGGATTAACTAGGAAACCAATGCCACAAAGTGGAAGGAAATTAGGGTCCCCTTCTATGTCTAAGATATGAGTTTCCAACTTTATTTCTCTTACTTATACTAACTGAAAATTAAACTACCTTTTGGAGCTGCCAAGGAGAGCAATGGAAAAGATGAATAGGTTTTTGCCTTGTTTGAGTTTTAAATCTCCTCAAATTCATGGATTTGAAACTATAAAAACTAGAGAGAACTATGAGAATGTCTAAAAGTGGTCTTCTCTTTTCAACCTGTATAGACTTCTTGAAAACCACTCTTTTTTGCTTGAGAACTATCATATTTTACATAGAAACTAACTGAACTGAATCAACAAGTGTCTCTGAGCTCCCTCACACCTGTACAGATGTGGGATGATGTGTCAACCATGTCGGAGTTGTTGCTAGAATCCGGACAACGCTTGTGAAATGGACACGTGATCGCACAAGATGAACAAGTGCACACCACATAGATGCCAAAGCAATTTGAAAATAACACATTAAGAGAAATTACACAAGATAAAATGGAAAAAACCAAAATATGATTAACATGAAATGGCCAAAATGAAGAATACATATAGGAGAGCTAGTAAGTAACTCCACTACAAATGGTGGTCAAAGCACCCCAAGAATAGACTCCTCCACAAAAGGTGGTCAAAGCACCCCAAGAATAGACTCCTCCAAAAAAGGTGGTGACAAGGTGCTAAGAATAGAGAAGTAACTCCCATACCCGGAATATCCGGTCAAAGGAGTCACTTATGACATTCTTATGACACCTTATGACACAAATATGACACACAATCTCCACATAAGCTAGCCTATCCCACGAATGTAGGAAAACTCCATGTATGCACAAATATATAATATTCCCTAATTAATAAATAGGGAAAAATAAAAACCTACACTAATAAACCACTCCCTTATTCTACAAACCTACCACCTTTTCATATTCTCTTCTTGGACATTACAAATGATCAAACAAACGTTTCAAAGTGAGTTATAACGTTAGAAATAGATTTTTACTTCATTTAATACACTTGTACAAACCATGGGGTACATTAAATGAATTTGACTTGAACTACATAGCATGAAAAAGACATGTTTACCCTTTGACACTCTTGAACCTAATTGACCAAGGCAAGTCATGACTAGACAAGCATGATGTTAGGAAGACATTTACCTTAAACTTGTCAAAAGTACCTTAAACAATGCTAGCCATGCCTTATGAAGGATTTTCAAGCTTGAAAACCAAAGTGAAGGCTTGAAAAGACAAGTTTTCTATTAAAATGGTCTATGGTAGCCAAAATTTGGGTAACATGACCCCAACAAGGTGCCACACTAGTGATAAACTGTTATTTTTGGCAATCTTCCCAAAATACTATCCCAATTTGTCATTAGCATCAATCATTGGCATCGACCTTATGTATTGTACCTTATTGCATAATGACATGATCATGTGTATGAATATTATCTTAAATACTTGGATCATATTTAAGCTTCTATACATGTGAAATGATAATAGGTTGTGATAAACATACCCTTGTAGGTGTAATCTCATGTTCTTTAATATTATGATCTCTTTCCCAAGGTCTAATTATTGGTTGTTGCTTTGGAATTTATTTAGGTAAAAATTATTCTTGAACTTCTTTTTGTGGTGGATAATAAACATCTCTATAAATTTTAATAAATTGATCCTCGTGTACAAATTTTAAACATTGGTGTAGAGTAGAAAGGATTGCTCTTATTTGATTTATCCATGTTCTTCTCAACAAAACATCATAGGATCCATTATTTGGCACCACATGAAACCAAGTTAAAATTATCTTAGGACCCAATGTGATAGGTATAAAAATGCAACTAAGGGGCTTTTTGGTAATGCCATCATATCCCATAATAATTGTTGAAATATTTGCTAATTCTATTCAATAAATTGTAGAACCATTGATAAAGTTCTAAGTACACACATGGATACTTGAACCATTGTCAACCAAAATTCCATCAATTTCTTGTGCACGTTACCCTATAAAATCTTGTATGAATAATTGACCATTGTAGGAGGTATCATTGGGAGTGCCTCTATCATGAATCAAAATTGGAGGAGGCTTTCTCTTGCTTGTAATAATACCAACCACATCAATAAATCCATCAAGCAGATGAGCTTAAAAGAGCTTGGGGTGGTTCCATATGATATTTTATATCGATCATATGAACATTACCTTGATCTTTTGGTTGAGTGCTTTGATTTAGAAGACGGTTGGTAAAGATTCACAAATTTGATTTGGTGGAGCCATTTATTTATTCAAATTATTTTATATTGTCTCCACTTGATTTTGGTTTTTTTATCAACAATATCTTGAATCTTATGTTTGAATGTCCTAAATTTGTTTCAATAACGTCATGTGATTATATGGTAATCACAAAACACAACTAATTCATGATGCTTAGGTGATGGTATTAAAGGATACAATTCTCTAATGGGAGGCAAAGTGATCAAATTACGTTCAACCAATATGTTCAACACATTTTGTAGACTTTCACTTAATGTTGTTAATTGTTTGTGCTCCTTTTCTTGAGATGGTATGGTCCCATTGGTTGTTCTATAAAAAATAACCCAAGTTATTAGCCTTATTTTGATGTTGAAAGGAATTCTCATTACTTTGAGCTTTGAAATTTATCGTACTTTGGCACTTGGTACTACTAGAAGTTGGAGTGTTGGACCCACACTTAAGCACATTTTCCTCTAAAAGTTTGACCTCAAAGTACTAACTATATCACAAAGCTCATTTAAATATTAATGAGTGTTTAAAACCACTTTGTCCTTAATGATTGAGAGAAATCTATGAGCAAAGAGACTTTGAAGTTAACTATTTGGTAAATGATGGGTCATCTTTGTAACCATAATCTTAAACCTAAGCACATAGTCCCTAATAATCTCATTGGCTCATTATTTAGTTTGAAATAGTTGTGCAAAGGTAACCTTATTGCCAATATTGATGGAGAAATGGGATAGGAAATTATCCATTAATGTTGTAAAATAGTGCAAAGATCCACATGGTAAAATGTAAAACCAATCATAATTATAATGGAGATTGAGGAGATGGCTACGAGTGGAGGGAAGGAGTGCGACACTTGCAGGAAGAGGCTCCCCAGGGGCAGGCATCCTTTTATTCCAGCGACCGATCCAAGGTCTCAAAGGTAAACGGCTGCTTTCCTAGAAGCCATGACAGGCCGGTATTAGTGATCCCTCCAGAATCAGTTAAGGAGGATGTAGATTACTTATCGAATCATACCCTAATTTGCAAGTTTATGGGTCTGCGAATATCCCAGTCGGCATTAGAAGCCTGGATGCGTCGTACGTGGCAGGTAGAGGGAGATCTAGATATTATGTTGGCTAGAAATAGTTTTTTTTTGGTAAATTTCTCCTCTGTGGCTGATAGGAACCAAAATTTTGAAGGAGGACCCTACTTATTTGATTGAATCGGTCTGTTTATCAAACCCTGGCATGCAAGGTTCAATTCCGCAGAGGATCTGCCAACACGCGTGCCCGTTTGGGTCCGTCTTCCTAGGCTCCCCTTGGAATTTCAGTGCGAGGACATTCTCTGTCAAATAGCTACATTATTGGGTTCACCAATTGCCATTCCCAATCAATCGCTGGACAAAAAGTTCATTACCTATGCCTGAATTTGTGTTGAGATGGATTTAAATAATCCATTACCTGATTCTATGGAAATTTGCCTGGGGGCTACATCATGGGTCCAACAAATCGATTATGAAGCCATACCATTTTGCTGTAGAATTTGCCATGTTTATGGCCACTTGCATCGTCAATGCCCTCAGGCTGCGAGAGGCAATGGAATGGATCCCAATGGCGGTAAAGATTCAAGTTCTTCGGCCCAAATGGACTCTGCAAGTCACATGCCTGGCAATGCGTCAAAAGGAAAATCCCAATCGATTATGGCTAATGTGACTCATGGCCCACCTGTAATTAATGGCCCTGACAATGAAGGATTCACCCAAGTCTGTCGTCGTGCGAAGGGAAGGGGGCAGAAGCGCAGGAATCAAGACCGAATTCTAGAGGCGGGTTTCAACCGTTTTGAAACCTTGGATAGCATGGCCATTGAGGATGGCATTCCACCTGATGAGGTGGGAGGACCGTCTGAAGGGGGAGAA
Source organism: Torreya grandis (assembly GCA_037957365.1). Taxonomy (NCBI): domain Eukaryota; kingdom Viridiplantae; phylum Streptophyta; class Pinopsida; order Cupressales; family Taxaceae; genus Torreya; species Torreya grandis. Next base: position 5,447,827 of record JARHVA010000164.1, on the reverse strand, counting down.
AAGTGCTCTTTCCTCATTGAGTCCCAAGACATGGTGATCCAGTCGAACCAGGAGGTTGAGGCTTCTCCGGAGGGAGGGGCATTGGTAGTCCATTTAGCTCAGCAGGATAAAGATATCAGGTGGGCTGACTTGGTTAAAAACATTGATGTCTCCTAGAAAGATAAGGGATCGACGTCAGCGCTGGGTTTAATGCAGAGACCATTCAAGAAAGTCTCCTTCACCACACCCTCTAAAGCAGGACGCAAAAAGGATCATGAGAAGATCAAACGCACGGGTGATTTATTGGTTGAGTCAAGAGTGGTCAAGACCCTAGATGAACACTTCACCCATTCCACCCAATGATAGTCTTATCATGGAATGTAAGGGGACTGCATAGTATCCCCAGGCAAAGATCTATGCGGTGTTTGGTTGCAGAGCATTCTTTGGACATTCTTTGTATTCAGGAGACCAAGCTATTTGTTGATGACATGTTTAGCTGCATACCAAAATTTTGGGCCTACGGACAATGTCAATGTGTGGGGGCTATAGGTAGTGCTGGGGGTTTGGCAATCTGTTGGGACCCGGAGAAGGTCACACCACTCCAGTGGGTGGCTAGTTTATCTGCCCTCTCCATGACTGCTTCTTCTTCTGAGACTGGAGAGCTGATTCTCGTTACCAATGTTTATGCGCTTGGAGCTTTCTCTAGACAACTCAAGCTTTGGGAATATTTACGACATGTACGAAATTGCTTCCCTTACCTGCCATGGATCTTGGTTGGAGATTTTAATGTTATTCTTAGCTTGGAGGAGAAAAGAGGTGGGCATGCACGTTTAAACCCCTCGTCTGAGCTTCTTAGTTATAATATTGATTGGCTTCGCCTGGCGGATGTTAAACCCATTAATGGCCTCTTCACTTGGAACAACAAAAGATCAGGTACAGAAGCTATCTCTGAGCACTTAGATAGATTCTTAGTTTCTTATTTTTGGCTATCTAGTGCTTTCTCCTTGGCTTCCGAAATTTTGGATTGGAAGGGTTCCGACCACTGGCCAATTAAGCTCACATCCTGTTTTATTGCCGGTCCCAAGAAACCTCCATTTAAGTTTTAGCTAATGTGGCTTCGGGACTCTTCTCTCCGGAGCCTTATGGCGCATTGGTGGAGGCAAGGGCACCCGCTTATGGCACGGCTATGTTTTCTTTTGCCAAAAAGCTTCAGTATGTGAAGCGTAAGTTACAAGTTTGGAACATAAATAATTTTGGCAATCTCCATGTTATGAAGAAAAGAGCGCAAGAGAGGCTGGACAGGATTACTATACAGATTCATGACTTTGGGATGACAGAAGACCTCCGCAAGGATGAATTTTTGGCTTTGAATGAACTTACCGAGTGGGAACTATGGGAAGAAATTTTTTGGAAACAGAAAGCCTGTATTGACTGGCTCCAGGAGGGTGACAGAAACACAGCTTTCTTTCATAAGACGGTCCAGGCATGGCGCAACAGGAACTATTTATCTTCTCTTGTTACCTCGGATGGTACCCGCATAACTTCCTCATCTGCTATATCTGAGGAAGCGGTTCGACATTATTCTGAGCTTTTTTCTAGCATTCCTCCTAATGCTGAACTGGAGGAAAATGCAGTCTTGTCCTGCATCCCACCCCTCATCACACTGGAAATGAATGCAGCGCTCCTGAAACCGATTGATAAATCTGAAGTAGAAAAAGTGGTGTTTAGTATGCGCAGAGGTAAAGCGCCAAGACCAGATGGGTTTCCAGTTGAATTTTTTTAGGACTTCTGGAGCATTATCAGTCAGGACTTAGTTGAAGTGGTGAAGGAGTCTTACTTCAATAAAGAAATGCTCAGAGTGCTTAATGCTACCTTCTTGGTTTTGATCCCAAAAAAGGAGCAGGCCAATCAGATGGATCATTTCAGGGCCATTGCACTATGCAATTTGGTGTATAAGATTATTACCAAACTCATTGCAGAGCGGCTCAAAGTTTGGCTCCCAGTTGTCATATCAGAGGAACAGGGAGGCTTTGTGGCGGGAAGGCAAATTCTGGATGGAGTGGTGATTGCTTCGGAAGCAATCCACTCTATGAGCAATTCTCAGGAGAGGGCTATGTTTATAAAGCTTGATTTGTCTAAAGCTTATGACAGGGCCAATTGGAGATTTCTGCAGAAGATCCCTTTGGCATTTGGGTTTAGCCAGGACTGGGTTAGCTGGGTTCTTAGCTGTGTTACTACGCCCTCTTACTCAGTTCTCACTAATGGGGTGCCTTCCAGGCTTTTCAGTGCTTCTAGAGGGCTTCGCCAAGGGGATCCGATATCTCCATTCTTATTCATTATTCTTGCTGAGGGGTTGGGCCGTCTTATTAAGTTTCGAGCCTCCCAAAACTTGATTCAAGGGTGGCAGTGGAGGAATGGGATAGATAAGCTGACTCATCTCCAATTTGTGGACGATACCATTCTGGTTGGGAAAGCTTGAATTAGGGAAGCGCAAGCTTTTCAGAGTACCTTGGATACCTACTTAGCAGCTTTTAGACAACAAATCAATGAGCTCAAATCCTCCATTTTTTTCTTTAATACCCTTGATGCAATCCAACAAAGGATTGCCACTTTCCTGAGATTTCAAAGGCAGCCGCTTCCGGTTACTTACTTGGGGATTCTCATAGTGGTGGGGAGACAGCCTAGGCTTTTTGGCAGAATGTGCTGGAAAAATTGAGTCAGAGAGTTAATCACTGGACCCACCGTTGGCTCATGACTACAGGGAGGGTGACTCTTCTGCAATCAGTGATTCAGGCATTGCCCATTTATCGTAGTATGGTCCAGGCTGCTCCGATGTATTTTCTCAAAGAATATGATGCTCTTTCTCGACAATTTTTGTGGAGCGGCAATCTAAGGAATTCTAAGTGGAGTCTTGTTAACTGGAACACAGTCTGCAGATCGAAGAAGGATGGTGGTCTTGGGGTGAGGTCTGCTAGTCTATCTAGCCAAGCCCTCGCTGCTAAACTTTATTGGCGGTGGTGCACCAACCAATCCCATCTCTGGGCCCGCATCTTGTCTTCAAAGTATTTCCCAGGAGTTCATCCCTCTTAGATTCCCAGGCTGCCTATTGTGGGAAAAGGCTCCATGGTTTGGAACACTCTTAAACTTGGTGTCTATTTGGTACAGTCCAGTCTCTTTTAGATCTGCAACAGGGGTTCGGAGGTGCTTTTCTGGGAAGATTCATGGAACAGGGCTCCTCCCCTCCTTTCCTCTCATCCCCAATTGCAGCCCCTGTGTGAGTCCTTTCTTTCAGCTGGCTGGAACACTGTTGAGCATTACAAAGAAGCTTATAATTTGGGAAATGTTATTGCTTATAAATGGAAGAATGTATCAGATTGGCCGCTTGGAGGGACTGCTGAGAACAGGCAGGAGTTATCTCAGATCCTTGCTGCTAGAGGATGCAGCTCTTTGAGGGAAAATGATATCCTGGCTTGGGGAGGCGACCCCAATGGCCAGTACTCTGTGTCTTCTAGCTACTTGGAGCTCACAAAGAAATATTTTGGTGAAGTGGACCTTTTATGGGGAAAGAAAATCTGGAACTCTACTTCTTGGCCGAAATGCAACTTCTTTCTCTGGACCCTCACATACAACCGCTGTTTAACTTAGGATAATCTTTGCAAGAGAGGTTTTCATGGTCTGTCTATTTGTTTTCTCTATCGTAACAGCAAGGAGAATGGGACGCACCTCTTCTTCTAGTGCTCCTTTGCAAGGAGATTGTGGCATCTGTGGTGGGATGCTTGGGGCTGCCCTTGCTGGCATGTGTCCTCCTTAGCAAAATTTTGGCAGCGCTTGGGTTGACCTTCTACCAAGGCATCCATTCTGCAGACTGTGTGGGCTATTAGTCCTACTTTTATCCTATGGAATATCTGGATAGAGAGAAATAAAAGGATCTTTCAAGAATGTTGTCTTAGTTTTAGGGAACTGTGGTTGAAAATCCGTAATGGTCTTCAGGAGACTCTTCACGCCAATTGCGACATTGCTGCTGACATGGACCCAACTGAAGTCAAGATCTTAACACGGCTCTCTCCTGTTTTGCCCCCTGCTACTACTCATCTCCCTCAGGCGCGTCCCACGCATATGTCCAGGCAGCAGGCACGCTCGATTAGCCGTATAGGGCGTTGGACGCCTCCTGTTGAGGGACGTATCAAGATTAATGTAGACGGCTCTTCTAAAGGCAATCCCGGTGATGCTGGGATTGGCGGTCTGGCCAGAGATCACACTGGGGCTATTTGTAATCTGTTCTCCATTTACAAGGGCCACCACACAAACAATCTGATGGAGGCTATGGCGATCCTGGAGGCGCTTCAAATTTGCTGTCAACATGGTTATCTAAGTCTCAATTGCGAGTCCGACTCGCAAGTTATTGTCAATTTGCTAAATAACTCTAATCTTGTCAATGTTGAGTGCCAGCTTGCTTCTGTGATTAAGCAAGTTCGCCAGATTAGTACGTCTTTTGTGATGATCTCCTTTGCTCATATTCCCCGTGAGTGGAACGGAGTTGCTAATGGTTTAGCGAAATGGGCTTCAGAGAAGGGGCCGAATTGGTGTATTCATGATCAGAACATGCTTCCTGTTAATCTATCCCTTACTCTGGCTCAACTTCTTTAGCAGGATATGGGTTTGTAACTCACCTGTTTCCAGGCTCTGTTAATAAAATTTTACCCCTTTTTAGTTGCATCAAAATGTAAAACCAATCAAGTGCATATCCCTGTAAGCTCCTTGGACTATTGTAGTTAACAATTTATTGTTATGAGAAAAATCTAAGCAAGAGGCATAGAAAGATCTACTATAATGAGATATGTCTCTTTTACATTGAATAATTCAAATTTGGAGCCACATATTATATTGGAAAAGGGTAAGCAAGTACTTCATAAGCTCCAATGAGTTGAGTAAAATAAAAGTGACCCTATTTGTTGGCTTTTGAAACCCTTGGAACAACAACTTAATATAACTTTGTAAGTCATGCAATTTATGCATCATAGTAGTCATTTCAAGATCTAGAAGAGAAGTAGTGGTAGACTAGCTTGGAATATAAGCATTTTTTAAATAAGTAACTAGAGAAGTGTTATAAGCACTAGATGGTTGAACAAGAGGAATTGAGAAGCATGTTGAGAGTTTTGAAGAAATTGAGAAGTAGAGGATGTTGAGGAACTTGGGAAGTAATCTGAGTATTTTGAGAAGTAAGAGAAGCACACGAGAAGCACTAAAAAAAGTAGAAATAATAGAAGCATAAGGATGAGTGGTTTCATAATAAATTTGGGAAATGACCACAAGGCACAAAAGGCGCTCCCTTACATGAGGTAAGTGCTTGATCTATATTATGAGCATTCAAATATCCATTATCTATCTTATAAGGGATGTCTTGCTCCTTAATCAAATCGTAAGCCTCTTGACGTAGGGTTTTTGCTTTCAACATCTTTGAATACATACATCAATTCAACTATCTCATCAAGGTTGCTCATAAGATGTTTCTTAAAACATGTAAGGTTTGCAAATATTTCTTGCTCATCTAAACAAGCTTGGTGGTCACAATCTATTTCATATGTATTATTTACTTGAGATCCATTCATGCCACTATCATTCAAAGACACCTTTACATCACCTGCGACCAAAAATACAACAGTGGGAACAACACTAATTACATTGCATGAGTCTATTTTTTTAAACAAAATCTAGAATTAAGCAAAAGAATTTCAAATATTTCAACATTATTAAATTTTATCGTAATGTTTTTCAAATATAATCACTTTGGTTGGCATAAGAAAAAACATGCACTCAACATGCAAATATCCTAGGGTTTAAACAATATTCAAGCAAAATTAACCTAAGGTTTAAAATGAAAAACACAAGAGCTAAAGCTAAGAGATGTAAAATAATACAATAAAAATAACAACACACGAAATAAAATGAAAACAAAACAAAACAGATAACTTTCAAGAAAAGCAGAGTAATTCATTTGTTAACTTTAAAAATAAAAACATCCAATTAGATTGGCTGTGCAGCTGATTGGAGGTAAGCTCGATCATAAATTGTTACTCAGATACATATTCACGAACTGCTATCTTTGCTGTATATGGACAAAATGCGGCTGTGGATGAAGCCTTGAAGATTTCTTACACAAAATAATATTTTCAGTTGTTAAGCCAACCTTTGTCAGCATCCTCCCAGCTTTTGCCATTCTTGGAGCTTTAATAAAGGGGTTTGGAGAGACTTTAAAAGCAAATCTTTGTTTGGTGTGGTGGTTAGTGCCTGGATAAACATGTATGATTATTTATTTTTCTTCAAAAGGTGTTACTGAAAGAGGTTTAAAGTCAAGATCTCAGCAATTTAAGCTCAAAGGACCAGGTTATTTTTGGCCAATTTGGTAATTTTTTATCATTTTTACAAATTTTGCATTTGCCATTGACCTAATCCTTGCAAAAATATTTGCCAGCATATCTAATAAAAAGTTTAAAAAAATATTTTAATTTTGTCAAAAATATAAATGTAGTAGTAATAAATTCTATGTTTTTCCTTGTATTTCAACTTATGTAATAAGAGTAAATATTCACCTACAATTTAATACTTGGACAAACTGAGCAACCTAGGCAGCTCCCACCCAGCCAAAGAAGTCTTTGGAATGGAGTATACCTCTAAATAATGAGCAATAACAGGTTGTGTTGTACTGTGACTACCCTAATTAACTTCTATGCATAATATGTCAAGTGTATAGAAGGCTCGCAAATTGTTTGACAAATTGCTTTAACGAGATATGTAATCTTGAAATTTGATGTCTACAGGAGGCGCTGGAAATAGTGGTATTAAGCACAATCTGGACTATCTAATAAAGATGCAATTGCTAGGTTTAAGGCTAGAATCATTAGTCCTTTCCAGTTTCTTCTTCTAATTTGGAGATTGTAACAGTGCTTGAAGATCCATTAAACTTATATGAAGCGGTGGACGGTCATGACAGATGTATGCAGAATGTGACAGGACACACAAGGCACAGGAAATAGTAGACAAATTGCCTCTGCATTATCTAATTTCATGGAAAGGAATCATTGTTGAATATGCATAAAATGTGCTTGTCGATAACATTATGGACTCTTTGTTGGATAAGCACAATATGAGATTGTTATTAAATTCTTGGATATTTTTAAGTAAATGCAGGTACAAGGTTTGAGCCACATTCTTATTGTTTTAATTTGTTTAGGAGGGTGAGGAACCCATGGCTTGTAGACTTGTCTTAAAAAACACTATTTAACAAATTTAGTTTTATTTTCTTTATAAAATTTTATTGTACTCAATAATATCATGTATATGGTAATTTTAAGGGCTTCATATCAACTACACAAATCGAGTTTTATTTCTTCCATAAAATTTTATTGTATTCAATAACATCATATATGTGATAACTCCGGGGGCCTCACATCAACTACCTCTGGGGATGGTGAGCAACCTACAGGGGAGCCTCGGTGGGTGGGAACTTTGAATGGTTTTAAGGTTGATTCTACTGATGTGGCAGGGGCAGTACCTGTGTTTTTGGGCAGCTCTTTGTGTAATGAACTTGAAACCGTTAGGGTTACGACTCCCCTTGTTTTGTATGATTTTAGTAGTTTGACGATGACAATGATGACGATGACAACAACGGTAGTGGAAATAAACAACTTGATGACAATAATAATAATAAACAATTTGACTCAAATGTTGTCATTGGTGAATATTATTCCAATAATAACAATACTAAAGCCAACCACCATCATAATAACAACATTTATATTAGTAATAAAGTGATCTCAGACTGGGAAGATAAATTGGTGGTAAATTTATTGAACTTTCCTCTAGATAAACCTTCCTTCAATGTTTTAAAACGAGGTTTGGGTTTTGCTCTCTCTGCTTTAAGAATCCCTAAAGGAGGACTTCATTGTAGGTATTGATAGTGCTTTAAAAAGCCTCCCTTTGAATGTTGTTGAAGAGGTTAGGCAAGACTGCGCAATGGCTTTGCGTCATGCCAAACCTCTTTCAAGTAACCTTTCAAAAGAGGAAAGGCGTGCTCTCAAGGCTTTAAAATGCAACAAAGACTTAGTGATCCTAAAGGCAAATAAGGGTAACACAACTATCATTTTAAACCGTAGAGATTATAACTCAAAAATGGTGGACCATCTCAACAATAGTGGTAGTTATAGGAGGCTTGACCATAACCCAGTCTCTCACATTTTAAAGACTGTGACGAAGGTTATTAAAAATATTCCTCTCTAGACACTGTTACCAAGAAAAAGTTGGTTCCCAACAAAGAGGTTACCCTTAGGGTCTACGCCCCCCCCCCCAAGATCCATAAAGAAGGTTATCCCTTGAGACCCATTGTCGACACCACATACTCTCCCACTTACGGTCTTGCAGCGTTGTTGGCGAATAGACTGAAACATCTAGTGGGCAAGACTTCCTCTTTCATCCGTGACTCTAGCGATTTTGTGGAGTTTATTAAGAATAAGAAGGTTGAGGAAAATGAGTTATTAGTTAGCTTTGATGTGGTGTCCCTCTTTACAAAAGTCCCCATTAAAGATGCAAAGTATTTAATCTCACTGATGGAGAAACAACGAATTAGGTGGCTTTGTGCCTCAAGTCCACCTTCTTCTCCTTCTAAGGTGTTATCTACGAACAATGTGAGGGGATGGCAATGGGTTCACCTCTTTCACCCATAGTAGCCAACCTATTCATGGAGAAGTTTGAAGATAAAGATCTTCATTCCTTTCCCCTTAAACCCAAATGGTGGAAGCGGTATGTAGATGACACCAATTTATGTTGGCAACATGGTAGGGAGAGTTTGGAAGACTTTCATTCCCATCTTAATAATTTGTGGTCGAGCATCAAATTCACTAAGAAAATTGAATTGGAAGGGAGCTTACCTTTCCTAGACGTCTTCATTTCCAAAAAATGTGATGGTTCGCTAGCTAGGAAGGTCTACAGAAAAGGCACCCACACAGAGCTTTACCTGCATGCTTCACACCATCACCCTACGCAAAAGGCGAGAGTGCTAAAAAATCTAGCCACTAGAACTTTCAAAATTTGTGATAATAACAACATTGATCAAGAAATCATTCACTTAAAAAAAGGTTTTTAGGATGAATGGTTACACAGGGAAACAAATCACTAGGACCATAAACCAAAGGATTAGTCAGGGGGAGGACCGATAGCTTTCTTACCTTATGTTGAGGGTATTTCCAATAGGATTGATAGGATTCTCAAATGCCAAAATATCAGTACCACATTCACTCATGTGAATAAGGTGAGAATGGCTTTAGGTTCTACAAAAGATCCTATTGACCCTAGCCTCTGTATTGGTGTCTACATTTTTGAATGCTCATGTGGAAACCTGTACATTGGGGAAACAAGGAGGTCTGTTCGGATGAGAATAAAGGAACACACCACTAATATCCATCTTGAAAGAAAGGAAAAGTCAACTCTTGTTGAACACTCTTACAAAACCAAGCATGCTATCTGCATTGAAGATGCAAGAGTTATTGTTGTGAAAAACCACTTTCAAAAGCAAAAACTGAGAGAAGCAATTGAGATTGGGAAACACTCGTCGAATCTCAATAGAGATGAGGCCCTGGGTATGGTATCGATCAAGCTTGGAAACCAATTTTTACTTTTTATTTTTTATTTTTTATTTTTTTGTAGGTTTGAGTTTCTTTTAGGTCCCCTTTCATTTATTTTTCTTTGTTTCGATCTTAACCTTTTTTTACTTTAATGGTTTTTAATAAATTTTTCTTAACAACCCTTATATTTCCTCACTTTCCATCCAATTTACAAATTAATAATTTATTTACATTTGTTAAAATTTCACTCAACCAGCGTCATAACTAACTACATAATTTACTTGTGATAAATTAATTAATTTTTCAACCTTCTTAATTCATTTTCTAACTTAATTTACTTATAATTATTTATTTTCTATATCTATTATTTTTCAACTTTTTAAAATGTTAGGTTTTAGATTTTGTGCTGGATTTCAAAATAGAGGTACAGCCCTGTAATCAAAAAGAGGGTTTTAGCACTTTTTTCAACTTATTAAGGGTTACCTTCTCAATTAGTACCTCTTTTTAACCATTGTCTCCACCTTATTTAAGGAGTGTTAGTGTTTACTGTTACTATCATTCTTGTTTCTTTTGAGAAAGAATCATTGGTAGTGATCTCCAAAGGTGAAAATTTAAAAAGGAAACACAGTTATCCCAAAAATATTTTTCATTGATTTTATAGACTGTGAAAATATTAAATATTTAATCATGTATATTATTAATATTTTATTATTTGCTATGCTAACTTATTGCAAACAATTGTCACAGAATTTCTAGACAAATTGCCACATCAATCAAGCGCCCAAGTTAGCCCTGCGACTAATGTTCTCAATCCCAAGTTTAATGACCATTTTTGCTATGATGAAAATGGATCTGTCAATGTCTAATGTTTGATTTGGTTGTGCGCGTAAGACATAGAGGCAACATAACAGGAAATCCTGTAGATTTGCTCTTTCTCCAAATCTTCTTTCAGCATGTATATAACCGGTACCCTTAAGAAGCAGCTAAAAGGATTCAATGGGGTGGCGGTTAAGGTAACATAATCTCAAAGAGTTGAATTCAGAGTTGATGTGTGCAAGGATCTGAGTGCCATACAAATGAATTGCAAGAGGAAGTTGCTTATGTGTATGCACTTTTTCAGTTGGAGTGTCTTCTAACACGGATGATTATCTAGAGCACATCACTTGTTGCAAGGATCATTGGCCAAAAAAGGTGCAAAAACAAACTCAGCAGCATTTGGCAAGTCATTCGCAGTGTGTGCCAAAATGGGAACTTTGGAATAGGGTGTATGGAAATCGTCCAAAATGGTCAAAAGCAGATTTTTGTCAGAATATTTTGTTGTGATTTCCATGATAAACATGTAATTAAAATGCTGCAGCACCCCAGGAATCCAATGGGTGAAAGCAGATTTCTGTCGATGCAGTTGTATCCTCCCAGCAATTTGATAATAGGGAATAAAATTCTGTCCCTGCCCTTGATAGGCATATATGCTAAATGCGGCAGCATATAGTTAGCACATGAATGATTTGACAAAATGTATCACCCATTGTGGCCTAAGCACTGGAAGGGTACTAGGACTTGCAATGCATGACCAAAGAAAGACAGATTCTTTTAATTGATGTTGAGAAGTGAGGTGCGGCCAGGGTTGGGGAGCCGGGACCTGGTCAGGGTGGGCAAGGCAGTGCAGACGGGATGGGTTGGGGAGCTGGGTAAAGGGATGGTCGGGGTGGTCTAGGGAACCCAAGCTAGGAGAGGGCCATCCCATGGAGTGATAAAGGGGAGAAGGAATCGATCCCCTGCCCCCATAGTTAGAAATTGGCAATTGCAACCAGGTTGTTAAACGACCCCGCAGGAAACTTCAAATGGAGACAGATCACACTTGTGTTGGGAAGGCCGCCTACTCAGTCTGTATCATATTTTTGTCTCTTTGTTTAACCATATATTGCAAGCATTAGCTTCGTGCTCTTTGTCAGCACATATCCTTGTTTTCTTCAGCTGAACGGCATTGACAATTTCGAGCACAGTCCAGGAGTTTAAATTGGTTTGTGTCAAATTCATGGCAGCAATAGTTTCTGGCTCTGGATTGAGTGCTTAAAAATCTGATTTATTGTCTATTCTTACTTAACTGTTGCCAGATCTAGGGGTGGTTTGTTGTAGTAGTTTTATTTGTGTTGTATTTGTCTGGGATAGTAGCCAATTATGTGGGTAGTCTTGCTACTTTCTCAAGAAAGCAATGTAATAGCTCAAAAAATGAATTAGTGATTATTTCTTCTCAATAGTTTGTGATTGCTGGAATGCCTGTAAATGCATTCCTGCTTTTTGTGAACGTTTCCTTTCTTACTATGGATTTAGTAGTGTGAGGGACTCACAGAAAACTTCATTGATCCATCGAAACAAAACTTATTGGAAACTATTTTAAAAAGAAAAATATCTCATATATTTTTATCTTTTTTACTCTTTTATTTATTTTTTTAAAATACTCTGGCCATGATCTCCACAAACCTTTCTTGTTTTATTTTTTTATGTCTAAACAACACAGCAAAGAGAATTTAAAAAAAAGGGATCTTGGAAAACCTATCCTCCATAATGAGCTCAACTGAGATGTTGAATTTCTTTTACAGGATCATGGTCCTCATATAACATCATAACTATCGGACCGAAACAAGAGCAAGACTTTGCGTGCACTTACACTATTCAAACTGGAAAGGGGCTCAATCATACTATATGGAGATCTTCAAGACTATCACAAAAATTGTCAGTAACTGTGCATTGTAGGCAAGGAAAGCATTCCTTATCATATGAATCTTGATGGCAAGCCTTCTTGCATAGATGCCCACACCCTTCAATCTTCTTCATGCATTTGGCCATGCACGTAAAATTCTCGTGCCCTCCATAGTGGCACTTCTTGGGACATTTGTGCCCACAAATTAACATTTCCTTGCATTTCTTATTGCAAAAGTTTTTTGGCCCATCACTATATTCTCTTAAATCCTCGGCTTTGTAAGAAACAGGTCCAGAATTATCTGAATGCCTTGGACAGCATAGTGGTATTCCAAATCCTACACAACCATTGTCTGTAAAATGTTGTATGATATCCCTCCATACATCAGAATTATCTGACAAAAGCTTGGCATTTCCAAATATGTACAAACCAATTCTGGCCCTGGAAAGAGCAACGCATATCCTGTTGGGAATTCTTAGGAATCCTATCGATTGTGGGGTCTTCTCATGCAGGTTTGAACAATTAGAATTGATGTTTCTGACCAAAGACAGCAATATTATATTGCTTTCTTCTCCCTGGAATTCATCAACACTTCTCACTCTGGGCTCATAGTCATCAGGATTTACAATATTTTTACCAGGAGCCCACTTGGATGTTCTCCCTGGTACATGGTACAAATTGCTTAGTTTTTCTGTGATTTGCTTTGTCTGGGATCTATACATACTTAGAATGGTAATATCTCGTGGGCTGTAACCACAACAATTAGTTAAGTAAAAGCAAAATTGAACCACCATATCTGCTTCGAAAGCATTAGACCTGCTTCCAGACTGAGCAAGGTCCTCAGGGTTCTGATGATCCATGAAAAACACATTTTTCTCCACCCCTTTCACATCTTGGAATTCATGAACCGATGGATGATCTTTTAACATGGGATAAAACCTGGAAACCAGGGGTGCTGATATTGCAGGTCTCATTCTCCTCTGCACTTCCAATGTTTTGTATTCTATTCCACTAATAACAAGCCTCTCAAACATTGACACATCCAGGTTGTGCTTCTTGGCAAGCCTTGGGGATGCCACAGACGGCCTAAGCTGCATATGATCACCTATAAGAATCAGATGTTTAATGCAAGGGTTTAAGCATCCAAGAATTTGACCCTCTAAAACCTCTGCAGCTTCTTCCACCACAATAATCTCTGATTTCAGAGATGCCAATAGCTCATGATTCCTTGCTGCAAAGGTGGTAGTCATCCCCACCACATTTAATTTACTAAGCAAGTTTACCTGAGTGTCTCTCCTTGCTGCTTCTAACTTGCTGCATGCATTCAAATATTCACTTGACAAATTTGACCATTCCTCCTCCGTGAACATTGCTCCATTCAAGGCTTTCTGTACATCCTTTGCCAATTTATTTGTCTTTCGTGTTGCTTTGCGTAGTGATTGATAAAAAGAGTTTGGGATGATAACTAAGCTGTTCGTCTTCTTATTCTTATTCTTCATGAGATGCTGCAGGGTAAGTTTCCCCAGAATTTTGCTTTGGGTTCTAGATCCCATCCTTACTAGGTTTTGCTCGTATGCATGTATTCCCTCCAAGAACTGATCCAGGGCTCTGTTAGTGTAACAGACTACAAGAATTGGGGCAGAAGTGATTCTGTGAAGCAAAGCCTTGACAATGAGCAGTCCTGTAAATGTTTTTCCAGTTCCTGGAGGACCCTGAATAATGGCCAGTTTCTTAGTGAGTGCTTGCTTAATGGCTGCTTCCTGGCTATCATCAAGAGAATCACACTTACAAATTCTCTGCCAATCAAGACTCAGTTCTTCTTCATGGGAGCTAGATCCAAGATAAACCAACTGTTTTTCAAAATGAATGTCCTCCATCTCTGGCCTCTGGAGAACCTTGAGGGCATGCACATAGGCCTCATAATAGGCTCTCGTTGACTCAAACATGGAATATATAGCTTCCGTCTGTAGATTGAGGTCATGTCCCTCCACTTGTCTAAGACCCACTATGTTATTTTTAAGCAAATCCCTATTACAAACTGTAGCCCAAAAGAAAGTGAGGAATCCATCTTGAGAAATACAGAGCAAGGAATTGTTCATTAAAAGCTTAGAATTCTCCCAGTCCACAAAACAACCCATATTCAAAGAAACACCATATTCAACACCCCCTCTCCCTGCTTTCATGCCTAGGTATTCAACATTCCTGTAAATGTGGAACCCAGCGGACCCATTGTGCTCCATATATCCCCTTTCCTGGTCAGAATTCCTCTTCAGTAGCCATTCCTGCTGATAGTTTTTCCTCAGCTCGATCACAGCTTCTCTATAAGGTTCAAGCAAATCCTCTCTGAGAAGCCTGAATTGGGTGTCAAGGTATGAAAATTTGTCTTTATATGGCTCTCCCACTTTGTTCCTAGGAACATAATATTGAAAGCCTTCAACATCTAACAGTTCTTCAGGAGGTGGTATGATCTGGGTTAGCCTAAAACATGTCACCTGCACAGTTACAGTTACAGCTTACAATATACCCCACCTTATCACCCCCATTTATTAACAAACACAATGTGATAAAATAAACAACATGCATAAAAAATTTGGACTGGGTTTTTGTATTGAGATTAAATTTGCCATAATTCTAGTTCACCATATAAACAACAGACATTAAAAAAAAACTGAATTGGGTACTTCGTTTAGAGACTAACATACCATTTTGGAGAAGCTCCAATGCAATATCCCACAGCTTTAGAAAGAAATTTGAATGTGCAGTGAAATGAACTTAAGCAGGAACAAACACAGCAAATTACGTTAGAATGTGGATTATTAAGACTAATACTCAAAGCAAAGAATGTGTAACACTCCAAACCGGTATTCAAAGCAAAGAATGTGGGTGATCCATACTAATCATCAGAATAAATCAACAATAATGGGATTCCTTGTACCTTGGAACCATGCCATAGAGCTGAAGTCTGAAATTTTGTGCAGCTGACTTGATAGGGAGCCCATACATTCAACATGGTCAGAGGACACCAGTGGAAACACAGAGTGTACCTGTGCAAGGACTTGATTCTGAACTGTGAAGGGTTGTCATTAGCTTAAACATGACTAATTGTAACTAAGTGTGATTAGTTCAATCTGTCGAATCTCTGGATGTCCATGTATATTGTGTGGAAGATTTTTTTTGAGAATGTACATGGCGGTTTATTATTTTTCTTCCACTCATATGAGAAATGGCATGGCTTCTCCATTTTTCAAGTATGGGTTTCTTTATTTGGCCTAATGTGCATTTGAGTTAGCCTAATGGTGAAGAACATGTGTTTTTGGAAGGGAGGTCACAGGTTCAACCCATGAGTTAGTCAACCCTGTGCAATACAATGTGTTTCTAACATGAACTATGCCATTGTTTTATCAAAAATGTGCATAAGAATAACTAGGCCATGTGCAATGATAAAACTAAGTGCACAAGAGAGATTAATGTATAGCTCTTCAAAATAGTAATTAGATCTATATTATGCCTAAAAGAGAAACTAAAAGTTTGACAAACAAATAAACAAGCAATGAGAAACAATGAACAGACAAAGAAGGCTGGAATTTGACATGTTTTGAATTTGGATCTAGGTTTTGCAAGTGACTCTGTTGATTTATGTGAAATTTGACTATATTGGGTCAGAATAAGTGTGTCATAAAATCTATATGACAGAGAATCAAAAGGTCGCTAAATCCCCAACACTTGTCGTCGAATCTGTACCCTTCCATTGAATCTATCCTTTGTACAATTTTAGGGTCTGCAATTTTTTGGACAGGTGCACTATTAGATGTTGAGTAGGGTTATGTGATTGATGTGCAGAATTGATGGTTAATATGTGTTGTTTTGTCTTCTCTTTTGATCCTTAACCAAAAAGTAGAGTTTTTCCTACCCCAACTCGGTGAGACCAAGTGAAACCTATAAATATTTTTGCTTACCTCGTCAAGAATATAGTTTCTCCCTTATATTGATGAATTTTCTCACGAATCAATTTTAGTTTTATAGTTTTAGTACTAGAGTTCCAAGAACGTCGACATGGTTTTGTACCACTACATGTATTCATTCATCTGCTCATGTTTCAATTTTCATTTCATTTTGTTACAGTCACACCAATTATCGTGACATTGATCTACTAGTATGCATTTGTGTTTGTTTGTTGTACACCAAAGTTGTTGAGTGAGTGAACCCATAAGTTCAACGCCTTCATCATTTACTTAATTCATTAAAGAGGTGGAGGAGAAAGGTAGCTTACCCTTCTTAGATGTCCTTTGTTATTGTAAAGAGGATGGCTCTTTAGCTCGTAAGGTATTTTAAAAAGGCACACACATAGACCTTTATATGCACGCAAACCAAGTGAAACATACCCAAGCCCACCCCCATGACTTGGAGACGTGCTCTTCGATTAATCCTAAACATCTAAAAAATATGTCAAAATTTGTCCCTTGGGTTGTAGTGTAATAGTTAAAGCATAAGTACTTGTCTCAAAGTGACCTAGGATCAAATCCCACCGATGATTAGGCTACTCATAACGGGAGGCACAAAACTGGTGGATTGGAAAAGTGGAGGTATGGGAACTGGAACTCCCCGCTTGTGTTCAAGATGGGTGTGGGCCCACCAATCCGACAATTAACATGTATAAAAAAAATTATGAAAAAAAATATAGATAAATTTATATTATACTATAAGTAAAAGCAAAAAACATTTGTGCTTAGATAGATGTTATAATTTTCACTTTTTAGTTTGATTTTTAACTTTTTATGCAATGGCTAGATTTTACGACTATTTACAATTAATTAATAATTTCCTTGTTAGACATCACTGTAATAAACTTGATTGATCTATAAAAAGAACCTGGTTTTGTTATTCTAACATGTGTTCTTCCTAATGATTGATCACATAACATGATTTGAAATATCGATCAAAAACTTCTTCACGTATTTTTTTATCCAAAAGCCTTTTTTAGTACTTATCATTCATTGTGAAAGCATAAAATACTCGAATAATGGGATTCCTTCTATCTTCAAATCATACCAGATAGTTAAAGTCTAAAAGTTAAATAATTCATTGCTGGAAATTTGTATAGTGAACTTGACATGGAGCACATACATTCAACATGGTCAAAGGACACCAACGGACAATAGATAAAGTGTACCTTTGCAAGGACTTGATTATGAACTTTGAAGGGGTGTAATTAGCTTAAACATTACTCGTTGTAATTGATCCAAAAATTGAAGTTTATAAAACTTTACAGTATACTTGAAACGGATAATAGTTGAATTATTAATTCCAATTTCTCCTTAATTTAATCCAAAATTGGTTTTAAATATCCAGCGATTTAATTCTAGAAATTATAAAAGAGAATAAATGGCAAAGACAAAAAATTTGTTTACGGGGTTCACCAATTAGCTACGTCTTCAGATCCACTCTCTGAGTGTTCTGAGCAATTAAAACTCATAAGAATATTTTACAAAATTCTGCTGAGTGATCACAATAAACAATTTTGTACCACAGAATTTGTCTGGGCATACAAAAAAGACTTCCTCAGTTCAACAGACGTCCTTATAATAGATGCCACAAACTAGTTGCCTGTATAATCCAATTTGCTTCTCTGTCTCCAAACACAAATCTATTTTCTGCCCCCTGTGCAATTACCACGTTGTTGTTTATATTTCTCAATGCTTTGGCATTGGTTGGGCATGTATCTTGTCTTCTCTGCAATATCAGGTCCATTTCAACAATTTTGCTTCAATAACCTTTTCACATTGGTTGTCTATTTGCATTGCTTGTCTTATTTGTTCTCCATCACCTTTGCATTGGTTGAACGCTAATTATTGTTTTACCCATACTCAGGTTCTACTCACGTTGGTTATTTTATTTTAAGAATGAATCCAACGTGTATTGGAAAGCAGGCGAGTTCAACGGTTTTAACTGGAGTCACGTTCCATATAGAGACGTCTATGAAGACATGTGAGCCTTCTCTCCATCGTGCTATTCATGTGGCAATTAGTCCACATGTTGATCAAGTCGATTGGCACCAAATACAAAGTGGGAGTCAACACCAAGTGTGGAGTTGGTAGTTAGAACTGCCACATATGAAAATAGACTTCGCTATCATACACATTAAAAGAGAATTATCATGCCCATCTTGAAACAAATATACATGTACCTCCTTGAATAAAGATCAATACTATGGATAATAATAGCCATGTAACCTTACATTGATAAGGAATTATCACAATGAGATAATGTGGGAATATGTGTCATTGGATATTTTAAAATATATTGGTGACAATTATTCTGATTTCCATCCATTTTGCCTTATTTAGATGTATTTTTTTCAAACCAACACAAAAATATTCAACATCACTTCTTCACATAGCCCTGGTTTTTCTATCAATAATAACATCTTCATGCAACTCATGAAGAGATTCAAGAGCAAAATCAGCAACATTAAGAACTTGAATACCCTCATCTTGATCCATGATCATGGGAGGTTCATACAATTTCAAGTTTTTCACATTAACCACTGCATAAATTTGCATATAAGAAGGCAAATCCAATCGAAAAGCATTTGTATCAATATTTTCCAAAATCTTAAATGGACCATTCCTGATTGGTTTTAATTTTCTATCTTCACCTTTCAGTCTTTCTTTGCTGATGTGAAGCCAAATTTGATTATCCACCTTGAATTGATAATCAACTTGGTGTTTATCGTGCCTAGCCTTATATTTAGCTTGGCTCTTCTCCAACCATTCTTGAACAATGCTTTGAATCATCTGAATTCTCTGAATGAATTTTGTAGCCTTCTCAGCGTCACTATTTCCATCCACCATTGAGTCAAATTCTTTTTCAAAAGAGAAGTCCAAAGGAGACTCAAGCAAATAACCAAAACAAGTCTCAAAATGAGACTTTGAAGTAGAAGAATGTAAAGCACAATTATAAGAATGTTGCACATAATATAAATGTTCATCCCATAATTTAGGATGTTTACCATAATACCCCCTGAGTAAATGTACCACCGTTCGACTGACCACTTTTGTTTGCCCATTGGTTTGTGGATGAAACGTTGTGATTTTTGTTAGCTTAGTATCCATCAAGTCCCACAAAGCTGACTAGAACTCACTAACAAATCAAGAATCACGATCAGATATAATAGAAATGGGTAATCCAAAATGGATCCAAACATTTTTAAAGAATAAATGTGCAGTATCCTCGTTTGTAACCTGTTTAGTACAAGGAACCAAAATGCACGTTTTGATGAACCTATCCACAACTACATACATATAATCATGTTTTCTTCGTGACATAGGTAAATCTCCTACAAAATCCATAGAAATATTTTCCCAGGGATGGTTAGGAACAAGAAGATGTGTATACAATCTTAACTTCTGGTTACTAGGTTTACTTATAGAACAATAAATACAACCTTTGATATATTTAGATACTTTTTCTGTCATACGAGGTCAATAACAATATCTTTGTAATTGTGCAACTGTCTTACCAATGCCAAAATGACCTGAAACAAGAGAAGTGTGAGCTTCTCTAATCATGTGAACTCTCTCATCTTGTGAAATACATATTTTTTCAAGATGATATAACATTCCACTATGCACATGATAGTTAAATGCTTCTACTAATTTGTCATTTATCAAATCTTCATAGACATCTTTAAAATCAACATCTCTAGCATATTGTTCCTTATAGCTTTCATTAACAAAAAGACTATGCTGTAAAATAGTAGATGCTACAATATGAAGTCTAGAAAGCATATCAACAACCTTATTATGTGTTCCCTTTTTATACCTTATAACAAGATGAAATTGCTACAAAAATCCCATCCATCGAAAGTATCGTGATTGTTGTAGCTTGGATTGTGATTGAAGATATTGTAAAGGATGATGATCCGTATGGATGATTGTCTCTTTGCCCATCAAATAGTGTTTTCACTTTTTCACACTCTGCACTAAAGTATACACCTCTTTATCATACGTAAGATAAATTTTTACCACACTTGTAAAGGTTTCTGAATGAAAACACACTGGTTTTTTGTTCTACATCAATACTGCACCCATTGCATACCCACTAGCATCCATTTCTATCTCAAAAGATTGTCATAAATCAAGAAGTGCAAGAATTGGGGTTTTACTTATCTTTTCTTTTAGAGTGTTGAAATTTTTTTCATGCTTTCCTCCCCACTAAAATACCTACTCAACACTTGTTAAAGAATGTAAAGGAGATGCAATGTAAGAAAAATTAGCAATAAATTTTCTCCAGAACTGAACTACTCCAAGAAAACTTCTACTTTTGTTGCATTATTAGTCCTTGGCCAATTTACTATGGTTGAAAATTTTTCAAGGTCTATTTTTAGTGAACCATTCCCTACAACATAGCCTAAATAAACCAAATATGTTTTTGCAAATTCACATTTTGACATCTTTAAAAATAGTTTCTCCTTTTGCAAAGTATTTAAAACTTTCTAGATGTGTTTTTAAAGATTAAAATATCATCAAAGTACACAATTACAAAATCATTCAAAAATGGTCTTGACACATCATTAATAACCCACATAAATGTGGCAGGTGCATTACAAAGCTCAAAAGGCATAACAAGCCACTCAAAAAGACCTTGCTTAGGTTTAAAAGCATTTTTCCAACTATCACCATCACTTATTCTTACTTGGTGATAACCACTTCTCAAATCTAACTTAATAAAATATTTTGCATTTTTCAACTGATCTATTAAATCATCAATATGAGGAAGAGGGTAGTAGTTTTTAACTGTGATTTTATTCAAAGCTCTGAAGTCCATGCACATCCACCATGTACCATTGTTTTTAGGTACCAAGACAATAAGCAAACCACATGGAGAGGTACTTGGCCGAATGACTCCTTTCTCAAGTAACTCCATCACTTGCTTCTTTATTCTCTACTACGAAAAACCTATATATGCCAATGTTAGAAAGAGAGGCATCATGCAGCAATTGAATCTCATGTTGAATTTCCTTCTTAAGAGGTAAAACTTGTGGATCTTGAAAAACACCATTGTAGTTAGAAATGATTTTTTTTATCTCAAATTGATGTTTAGGATCACAACCCTCTAAGGCCTTGGATTTTTCATTATCCTTGGCTTTTACAATAATGAGAACAAAACTCTTACTTGAGTTTACAAGTCTTTTCATTTGCCCTGCAAAAACAAGAGTCACATTAGCTTTAACATGATGGGCTCTTACTATGTATTCAATCCCATCTTTTACAAGCATATATTTGTTCTCCTCTCTATAAAATATTTCCTTGCTATCATATAAGTAAGGACTACCCAAAACAATTTCACAGATATCCAAAGGAACTACATCTAATTCTACTTCATCAATGAATTTAGAAGTAATAGAAAACCTCAAGGTGTTTGTTTTTATGACCTGCAATTTTGCATCATCACACACCCATCCTGAAAGATATAGTTTTGGATGTGGTTTAGTTTTGAGTCCTAACTTTTTGACAACCTCTTCAGAAATAAGAATAGTTTGTGATCCACTATCAAAAAGAGTGGCTATTTTAGTATGTTTAGATATAACTCTTATGTAGAAAATCTCAATCCTTTTTTGTTCAACATGTTTAGATTTAGTTTTATAAGAAGAAGCAATAAAAGAAGGTTTAGTGTTAGATGAGGAAGAAGTTAGACCTTGCAAACCCATGGCAGTCACCTTTGTTTCATCACCAAAATCTACTCCCAGGTCTTGTTGAACCATAGCATTAGCCTTCCTTTCCTTCTTATTCCAGAACCTCTTTGGTTTGAGTTTTGGATGGAGTTTTCAACACTTAGCCTCATCGTGATTCTTCTTGCAATGATTACAGAAAGGTTTTCCTTACTTTTTTTTAACAGTGTAAGTTCCTTTACCTTTGTCTTTGCTTTCAAATGGCTTATGAGACTTCTTTCCATAGAATTCCTTGGTCATCTTACCCCTAGATTCTATATGGATAGCTTGCACACAGACTTCATCAAGGTTAGGAATAAACATGAGAAAAGTATGTCTCAAATAGCTATGCAAACTTCCAATATACTTCAACAATGTTTTAGGACTGTAAAGATGAATGCCTAACATTAATGCCTTCTTTATAAACTCTTGAGTATAGTCTTGCACACTCTGACCTTTATTTTGTCTTAAAGTTTGCCAATTCATAGTAGTTTGTTGCATATAACCCAAAGGATAAAATTATTTTCTCGACATCCTATGAAAAAGTAGCGGACAAAAACATAGCGGTAAAAACGTAGTATGACAAAACATCACGAAGACAAAACATAACGAGGAAAAAATGTAGTCGTATTGGTAATATCGCGAAGACAACACAACTTTCAACTAAAGGTCTAAACTCACGAAATCACATTTTCCTCTGTTATTTTGCTTGTAAATTTAGTGCATTACTTTTCCACCATAAAATGTTAATTACTATCACCAAAATGAACTAGACAACAAATAAACAATGTGATAATCACTAAAATATCTCAATTATGCTCTTCGGGATATTACCAATACCATTACATTTTTCCTCGCTATGTTTTATCCTCACGACATTTTTGTCATACTACATTTTTGTCATACTATGTTTTTACCGTTATGTTTTTTACCGCTACGTTTTTGTTCACTACATTATCACATAGAGCAGTTTTCTCAGCTCAGAAATAAAATCATTCCAAGAGGAAATCACCTTACCATGTTGTTTAAGATACTCCTGAATTTTACTCTCCTACTAGATGAGTGTTCTGCCACTCATACGGAGAGTAGCCAACTAAATTTGGGCTTCCTCATTGTCAATATTTTGAATCCTGTAATATATCTCAATCTACTTGACCCAATTATCCAATTTCTCTGCACTTAGTTAACCATTATAAATTTACAAATCAAATTTAACATCTAATTTCAAGTGTTGGATAGTTTTACCATCTGCAGAAGAGGAGCCTTTCTTGTCTATAGAAGAGGAGCCTTTCTTGTTTGCAGAAGAGGAGCCTTTCTTGGATGGTGAAAGAGGAATTTATTCTCTTTTAGCTTTATCTTCCTTTACTTTCTCTTTCCTATGTTCCTCATACATTTTCTCAACCATGTTTTTCATGCTAAAGAAAGCACGCTAGAATTCTGCCTCACGCATATCAGCGCCCATACTTGACTGTTGGCTTGCACGTCTTGTACCAATTTTAGGATCAAACTCTGCAAGTTCTCCTTCATCACGTCTTGATTTAGACATGGTTAACACACAAGACTATACTGCAAATACCATGGCTCTGATACCAAACTGATTCAAAAATCCAATTTTATAAAACTTTACAGTATACTTGAATTGGATAATAGTTGAATTATTAATTACAATTTCTCCTTAATTTAATTCAAAATTGGTTTTAAAAATTTGGCAATTTAATTTAAGAAATTATAAAATTTAAATAACAGAGAATAAATGATAAAGACACAGAAAATTTGTTTATGAGATTTACCAATTGACTACGTCCCTGAATCCACTCTCTGAATGTTCTGATCAATTAAACCTCATAAGAATATTTTACAAAATTTTGTTGAGTGATCACAATAAACAATTTCATACCACATCATCTGTCTGGGCATACAAAAAAAAATTCCTCGGTTCAACAGACGTCCTTGTAATCGCTGCCTCTATAATCCAATTTGCTTCTTTGTCTCCAAAAACAAATCTATTTTTCCACCGCCTGTGCAATTACCACACTTTTGTTTATATTTCTCAACGCTTTGGCATTGGTTGGGCGTGTATCTTGTCTTCTCTGCAATCTTGGGTCCATTTCAATAATTTTGCTTCAATAACCTTTTCACATTGGTTGTCTATATGTGTTACCTGTCTTATTTGTTCCCCATCGCCTTTGCATATTTTATGTTAAAATAAATATTTTTTAAAATTTTAAATCGATATTTATCTTACATATAATTGGTTAGTTGACTTTGCCCTATATTCTTTACAAAAATTGAGGCAACAATTTTTTTTAATGGGGGACTATAGTTTTAACATAATGCTAAGGTATTTACAATTTAAAGCTTTAAAAATCTATGGTAGTCATTATATATGTACTCAACAAAACCATTAATGGAACTATGGCTTTTGGTACACTATAATGCAAGTGAATCGAGGCCTTAGAGGCAATATTACTTCAAAATTAATAAAGGTTTTCCATATTATCTTTTAGCTCTTTTTAACCATTTCATTTGAATTGTATTCTTAAATAAACAAGCCGAGAGAGAAATTAGGTTTTGATAGAGAAGCAGTATTTTGGATTTTTACTATTTAAGTGTGTTGTTATTAGTGTAGAGTTTTAATAAACTAAATTTGCCATTGGAAATGAATCCAGAATTACATAATTCATGACAACATCAAAGATGGGTCACCTTACTTCCTCAAATTGATGTTCACAAATTTTGCATAAAAACAGGTAACACTAATGTTTATATGTCCTCCTTTCTTTATTTGAATATGTACACATTGGTTTAGATTAAACATCGTGTGTTTACTTTACTATAGATTATTCCTACTCAATTTGTTCCCAATTTATTCTAAATCTCGAAAAAGAGACTAGTGAAAATAGGGTATTGGAAAGTCGGGGTGCTTAGCAATAGATTGCAAAATTATGGGGTGCGAGTATCCAACTAAAGACTAGATAAAGTCGAGAAAAAATTGTTTGAGATTAGTGTCGAGATTTTCTTGTTTTCAAATATATTTGTCTTACTTTAAGCCTAAAATATTTGGGAGAAATGGGTTAGAGAAAAACATTAATAAACTTGAGAATATATGTGACAATAAATCATCCAATTATACTACACTTGTTAATAAGTTTCCAATTACTTCAAATTTTGAGGAGATGAATGATGATCATACACAAGCAGCAACTCAAAAAGGAGAAAATATCAAATTCTCTTTTCATATTAAATAAAAGCTTTGATCATTATGAATAAATATAAATTTATAAAAAATTTATTGAGATTGTAAATAATATAACTTAGTAGAATTTTTACTTTTAATTCTACATATTTCAATGCAGATCTTCCCAAGGATTAGAGGGATTGCAACCCATATTTTCTTGTAAGCAAGACACAATGAAATCTGCAAAGAGCGAACAAACTAGTTGTGAAAAGTTAAAATCTCATTATCCTTCTCATAGATGTCCTACAATTAAAACAAAGAGGATCAAGGTCCTCAAAGTTGCTAATTGATTCACATCAAATATCGTACAACAATACCCTTTGTGATATGGGAACATGGGATTATGCCATTTAACACAATCCCACTGCACACTGTAATCCGTGAAACACGTTTTCATAATATTTTGTGACTTCATATAATTAATTTAAGATGTTTAACTAGCATTATTAAATCTAAGACAATTAAATAATATAATTAAATCGAAATATTCTACAACCAAAAACAAATTTAAAGTTGTTGCTTATCAAATATTTTAATATTGAATAAATTTATCAAATAACTAAAATATTATCCAACGATAAAATAATTTTAAAATTAATATTTAATTATTTATTATGTATGTTGGACGATTTTTATTTTGACATGTATTTAATCTTTCATAATGTACAAATTTAAATTGATTACCCAAAAAAAAATTCTAATCCAGAAATCTATTATTAAATTAAGAATAATATCTCGATAATTAATTTTTAGCTTTCCAAACACCAATATTGCCACCACACAAATATCGAATTGATATTATGTCAATTGACAGATATTTGCAGCACAAACATTCTAAGCCATTTTCATTTCCTAATTCTTATTTCCCAAATGTGTCTTAGGAGTGTTTCCTAAATGTGGAAGTTTATTCGATCATTTCCTTATATTTCTCATATGTGGTTTATTAAAAGGAAATAGGAGTACCTATGGAGAATAAATTATTTAGGCGAGATACAATTATTATTTTCCATTCAAAACTAAGTAAGTTTTAAGTGAAAGTCTGTATTTTTCAATTCATGCATTATTAGCTTCATTTAAAGATGTTATCACAATATCTTGAGTGTATTATATGTAGAGAAACGTAGACATGTGATTATAAAGTAGAATTGATAATTTAATAAATTCAAAAAAATTATTAAGGTTATATTGAGAATAAAAAAGACTCTGATTTTATGATCTCATAAAAATGAGATGTTGTGACCTCATGACTCATAGATTTAGTGTGTTTTATGAGAGAGAGAAAAACATTCATATGTCAAATTCTTTGAATTTACTTATAAACCAAAATTTTGAGAGATTATCAATACACTAACTCAAAGATGTTGTGTTGCCTTTCATGACCCTAGCCTCGTGTGGTGGACTCAATTTACCTTATTTCAATCTCCCATAAACAAATGAAGAACCAACATCAATGTATACTCCTTTAAAAACCCAAAAAAAATATAAGAATGTTAACTACTAGAGAAATTTGTGCCAATACTAACGAAGTTATTATTTAAGTGAAGCAAGCATATCCCCATATAACTATATAGTTAGGTATTAAACACCAGAGCATGCTAGAAACAGATGACCAACATTCACTACTACATCCTTACCCTAGAGTGTATATCGGGATATGTTTGGTTGAATTGTGGCTAATATAACATTTTAACTTGTCATATCACAATGCTCTATGTTTTCATATTGTTAGTAGGGTCAGTTTCTGAAGTAACCATAGTCTAAGTAGGGTATATATAGGAGGGAGTAGTTAGTACTTGAGGATCATATTACAAATTATATTCTTATTGCATGGTTTTGGAGGTTTCCTCCTCGACATGGATAAGATTTATATTTCCAATATTTTGTTATGTTGTTAATGTTTGTTGTGGATATGCTTTATTCTACTCTTATTATTGTAACCTTGTGTGTTAATTTTCTCTTAATATTTATATTTACATCTGTTGTTGTGAATTCGCTTGATCTTCTAAGTAATTTCATTACGTTAATTGGCATACCCACTTCCCAAAACAAAATCACATCCAAACTATAGATCTCACAACATAGCTAAAACTATAGCTTGAGGGAAAACATGCATTGATTTTAGTCAATAATAAAGCCAAAATTCAACCATCTATGTTAAGAACCCATGTCCTACCCTTATTTTCGCATTATTAGTGTATTACTCGCTATAGATGCATATATTTTATAAGTCATCCTTTGAGCATACTTGAATTATTCCACATAAGTGTTGAGGCCCAATGAAGGCATCCATGAATATTATTATATTGAGCTTGTTCAAAGGAGGTTGCCCCCTAAAAGTGGCCTACGATCTAAAAGTTATTTTGGCTTATTTTCCAAAGTCCATTTCATTGTTCATTTATTTTCTGTAGTTCGTAAATCTGTGCAGAAGGATTCTCGCATCACATCTAGTATCAAAGCACTTTCTCGGCTTGTGGATATATTTTGAAGAATTTTTTTCAGCAGTGGCTTTCCAAGAGTTGCGCCATTTACATAAATATTTTTCTTTACCTCTATTTTTTATATATTCATTACAGGTTCGAATAAGTGTAAATACCCATCCGCATAACATGGGAAGTACTTGAGCATATTTCATAAAACTCATCGTGAGGATTACCACAGGAACCTTGAAGTAGATAGCATATTGACAGGACCTGCCAACAAAAAGAGAAGTGATTCTATCACA
Organism: Torreya grandis; assembly: GCA_037957365.1. NCBI lineage: Eukaryota > Viridiplantae > Streptophyta > Pinopsida > Cupressales > Taxaceae > Torreya > Torreya grandis. Next base: position 5,419,861 of record JARHVA010000164.1, on the reverse strand, counting down.
ATTGACTAGTTTTCAACCGAGAGGTAAACCAAGAGTTGTCGCTTAAGGGTAAATACATGGCCAAAACTTTTATGGAGAGTGGTACTCGTTTAGACGGCATTAGTGGTCAGAGAGACTACTCAAAATCCTTAGGTAGCCTAACAGACTTGGGGCCCATATGCAACATAATAGTTTCAGAAGATCAACCGTAGAGTGATCATAATTGAGAACAATTGGTACCCACGCACTTGTAGATAGGCTTTTGGTAGGAGCAACCAAGCAGCAATCAATTTTTCAAAAAAAAAAAAATATATCATATTTCTCCCTCTATAGTTTCGTTAAATTTCTTGGAACACCTAAAATTCCACATTTTTTTCCTTGAGGGTCCATATCCAAATTCCACTTCTATTAGCCAAAAATCTCAATTTTTTATTTTTTGGGTTTTGCCATAATTTCTTTATTTTTTCCCTCTTGTTTTGAAACTTTCCCACAGTGTTTCTTTCCCTTTTCTTCTCCTCTATCCCTCTTAGATAAAATTTTTAGTTTTTCCATTACGATTCCAAAATTGCCCTTGCCTTCGTCAATCCTACCCAAGAGGTGCCAAAAGACTAGTAAAAGTACATTTACCCCTTCTGATTGAGCCCGACTTTAAAAAAATCCTTACTGATTGTGTCTTAGAACACATTTTTCTATCTCTTACCAAAAAAAATAGTGGTTATGGTAGCCACTTGTGTAGGCATAAATATCACGGAGGAAGAAATCGTAACATTGAAATCCCAGGGAACTGAGTTAACCGATATGATGCATGGACTGAATAAGCATATTAGCTTTTTGCTCAATTTTTTTCAAAATGAGTCTTCTTCAGAGAATAGTTTCTTTTCTCCCCACACATCACATGGGCCCAAGCTAGACTTTTGAAGGTTTAATGGTACAGATCCTTCAGGATGAATATATCAAGCTAATAAATTATTCAACCTTCACAATACTTATTCTATCAACAAAGTCCCAATTGATTCCTTCCACTTAGAACAAGAAACACTCCAATGGTACCATTGGTATCTCAAGTCAAATGATGACCCTGATTGGCAAACCTTTGCATCCTTACTTCTAGGTAGGTTAGGTCCCTTGACGTTTAAGGACTTTATAGAAGCTCTCACCAAACTCCACCAGACAAGCACCGTTTGTGATTATAAGATTGAATTTGAAAAACTGGCTAATCACATTGAAGGGTTATCAGATGACTTATTCAAGAGTTATTTTATCAATGGCTTCAAACATCCAATCTACTTGAAGGTGAAAATATTTTATCCCAATAACATGATATATGCTTTGGGTCTGGCTAAGTTAGTAAAAGATAAACTCTCAACACAACGTCGACTTCCCACTTTCCCACCCATAAAACACATAGTAAACCAGTGACTAGCCACAACCACAATGATCAAGCACCTTAATGAGGAAGAGATGTGGGCTCATAGGGAGAAAGGAATATTTCATAGTTGTGATGATAAATGGGTTAAGTGTCACGGGTGCATTTCACAAAAGCTCTACTTTCTAGATGTGGAATCACTGCCAGAGTAGGACAACAAGCCTGATATCCAAGAATTCTAGGATGCTCAAGTAGAACAAAGGCCCTCAGAGGACTCAATAGCTCAGGAGACTCAACTCAAGATCTCTCTACATTAACTAGAAGGAGTTACCGCCCCTCAAACCATGAAGGTCAAGGGGTTATTTAAAAATATCCCTCTCACAATCCTCATTGACTCTAGCAGCACTCATAATTTCAACGATCCCCACATTGCTAAACAAGCAGACTACTTTGTACACCCTTGTTATATCTTTGAAGTCATCATAGATAATAGAGGAATATTACCATGTAAAGGGAAGTGTCAGAATATGCGTATTGTGATAGGTGATTATGCTCTTCACTCAAATATGTTTGTCCACCCTTAAGAGGATATGAAGTGGTCTTATGGGTGTAGTGGCTCCACACATTGGGACCTGTTCTTTGGGAATTCTATAAGCTTTGGATGCAGTTCACAGATAGTGGCCAGAATCACACCTTAAAAATTTTATTACCCATATCTTCTCATATCATCAGTTCCCGTCACATGGAAAAGCTTCTGAAGAAAGGCTCACATGGGGTCATTTCTCAGTTGCACTCCATCCAATTCTAACTCCCTACTGCTACTAACTACCCTGTTGATTTACAAGCCATCCTCAACAAGCATGCAACCATTTTTATAGAGCCAGTGGGTTTGCCCCCTTCATACCCTGAAGATCATTGCACTTTGATCCTCCCAGGAGTCATCCCATCCAACATCCAACCATACTGCTATCCCCATTTGCAAAATATTGAGATTGAGAAGCTAGTATAGGAACTCCGTAAGTCCAGAGTTATTCACCCCAGCACTAGCCCATACTCCTCCCCAATGTTTTTTATCCACACAAAGGATGGGTCATGGTGCCTCTGCATTGACTTTCATGCCCTTAACCAGCTCATTATCAAAGAGAAATTCCAAATTTTAGTCATCGATGAGCTTCTTGATGAGCTTTATGGGGCAAAACATTTCTCCAAATTGGATCTTCATTCAGGCTATCATTAGATCCATGTACATGCTGATGATATTCCCAAGACAACCTTCTGCACTCATGATGGTCACTATTAATTCTTGGTCATGCCATTTGGGCTTACAAATTTCCTTCAACATTTCATGCACTAATGAATAAAATCTTTTGGCCTTTCCTTCATCAATTTACTTTGGTTTTCTTTGATGATATTTTGATCTACAGTTGCACATGGGTCAAGCATCTCCAACATACTGATAAGGCATTACAACTTCTAGTAGACAATAAATTATATGTCAAGTAGTCCAAGTGTTCTTTCCATCAAAAAGAACTTCAATATTTATGGTATATTTTTTCAATTGATGGGATCCATGTGGATCCATAAAAATTAAGTGGCATGCAACATTGGCCTCAACCAACAACCCTCAAGAGCCTTTGTGGGTTCCTAGGCCTTATATGATACTACCACAAGTTCATTAAGTATTATGAAAATATCGTGGCTCCCTTGACTACTTCTTTACTGAAGAAGGATGCATTCAAATGGGATGTCACAGCTAACCAGGCATTTGTGACACTCAAACAAGATATGTGTAGCACACCAATTTTGGCCATGTCGAACTTCACTAAAACTTTCACCATCAAAAGTGATGGATGTGGCAATGTATTAGGTGTTATTCCTATCCAACAAGGTCATCCCATTGCTTTCATTAGCAAAGCCCTTTGTGGAGAAAATTTAGCTTTATCTACATAAGAAAAGGAAATGATGGTGATTTTACATGTAACACAAAAATGCCATCCACAGTTGGGAATCATTTTTGCATCAAAACTAGTCACCAAAGTTTTAAATATTTACTATAACAATAGGTCTCATCACTAGTATAATAGAAATGCGTCAGCAAACTCATGGGTTATGATTATGAGATCGCTTACAAGAAGGGTAAAGATAATGTCATGGCAGATGCTCTCTCACGTACATTAGAGGACCAATTTTCCCTTTCTACCATATCCATGCCCATTCTAAACTAGTTGGAATCTGTACACCAAGGGTATGCAAATGATCCCTTCTTACACCACCTAGTTTAACCTTTTAAGGTTTTTACAATGAAAAAATTATGTTTAGATTAAGGGGCTAATATGCCTAAATCAATTAAATATATATGCAATAATTAAGTACTAATTTTTTATGACCTTTGACCTTGTTTAACATTTTAATAATAGTAATAAATAGGGATAAATAGAGACTTATCTAAAAATAGACTATCATAGATGATCTGAGTTCTAAAAGTTGAGTTCTGTCAGTAGTCTATGTTGTCAACAAGATTCTAGTGTTCGTCTAATCATTGCATAGTAGTGCTCGGTATGGACTATAACACTATTTGTGTGTAATGTCCTCAATGTGGCATTAATGTCCCCTTTGCAAGACTATTTTTGTTTTCTAGGAGCATATGCATTGGTGTCAGTATGTCTTGTTCCTGGTGACCAAAACTTGGAACTCTGTGTTATGCCTAGAAAACCTAATTTAATGTACAAACCATAGTCCTCCTTGCAAGTATGGCATGAGCAATAATTTTATGTGTGTTAGTAGGATGGACTGGACATCCTCAACACCCCATTGTGCAAAGAGGTCCCAATATACCAATATTCCAAAGAAGGATCAATCCAAATGTAATTCTCCCATCTAGTGCTTGATGCAAGTGCAAGTGAATGCTAGAATAAAAGTGGCATTGGATGCCTTGAATGAGCTTGAGCTTTGAAATGTTTGAAAACTAGACTTAGGGTTGATGTAGATGGTAATATGTAGAAGCCGGGTAGAATAGGTATCAGATACCTTGATTTTTCTTAACTTTGTCTTTGGTTTGAATAACTTTTACATATATTTTCCATCTAGTGAATAGAGGTGGATTAGACTTGTATTTACAAGGTTTAGTTGCTTGTGTGGATAAAAAAATGAGCTTAGGCTAACCTTAGGAGGGGCACACATTTCAAAAACTATCTGTTGGGAAGATCTAGGGCTAAGGACAATAATGCATAGTTGGGGACACTAGCACCATGTGGCTGTAGTGTCCCAAATGTGGGACTAATTTTCTCTTTGTAGTCTATTGAGAAAGTTGGATTGGGATATGGGATGATAGTTTTGGGACTATGTTTTGACTTGTAGGCGACTGTGGTCTATTGAATGACTTGAAAATTAAGTCTAATTCTCAAGGATAAGTCTATGGCTATCCTAGGGATATGTTAACTCAAATAACACTTATAGCATCCAATTACCACTTTTAGGTCATTACATTTCCTCCCTACTTTATGCTAGTAATGCTAGCAAAGAAAAATGACTAGTATAAAGGAAATAAGAAGTGTACCTAGACTTATCTTGGAAGTGAAACCCATGTACCTGAGTTTGAATATGTGAATCTGGGTCTACGTATGTAGATCATGATCCAAAGTAATGTCTTGTAATGAAACATGCAAAAATTAGTCCTAACTTAAGAGATGATCACAAGCAAAAGACTATGATGAAATCAAACAATTGAGTAAAGTTGAGTAAAAAGAGAGAGGAAATGAATGAATACACCTCATTGGTTACGTGAACCAATGTATGAACCTGGTGACAACCTATGTGTGAATATGCATAGTGATCATATCATTGAATAACTTGAACTGAGTTGATGGCTTGTTCAATCCTCATATGAATGGCTAAAGAACTCAATCTAGTTTTGACTCCATCATTGACCACCCCTTCTCGGTGGATCCTAATATCTATGAATAGCTTGGATAAGACTATAAGTGTGTTTAACGTCTCATGTAGGTAGCTTAAGAACTCAAGTAAGCCATGAATCCATCATTTCGCACCTGTGTGAAGTAGATGCATATGTAACTGAACTGAATGTTGAAATGTTTGTCCCAAAAATGTCAAAATGTCAAGTCTCCTAAGGGAGACCCATTAATTTTTTGATCTCCCACCAATGATCGACCTAGGGGAATTTATAATAGAAGTTGTATATAAACCTAATTAGGGTTGTGAAAATTCATTATTTAATTATTAATTTGGATTTGGAGCTCTATGCCTTGAATCACGAACCTGCTAGTGACCTTGAGCCATGAAATCATGCAATCAGTCACGTAATCAATCCATGAACTTGAGCCACGCCACCATTTTTTTCCCCTGCATAATATTTCATGTAACCTCCTTCATTTTCAAGATATCTTTTCCTCTCTCACGCTTGTTTTTAGTTAATTTTTTAATTTCCTACACATTGTTAGTGGGTCTGGTTGCATCTTAGGGTTTTCTCTACCTTATTTAGGAATCATTAGGGTTTTAGGTTGTTTTTGTGGTATCAAAAGAGCTTGTTTAACTATTCATTTTTTTGTGAAGTCATTTCCAAAACTTAGGTTTTTCTCAAATTCATATACCAGTTGAATATTCCTAGAGATATCCCCTGCCCAGTGAATTTTCCCTTGTAATCTTCCCTCATAGTCCCCATGGACTTTCCACTTGCTAAAGCAACTCTAAAACTGTAAGATTTCTACCTACAACCGAAACCTCATAGTCCTATGGACTTTCTCAGTGCACAGAATAACCATAATCTCTATTGGAGTTTTCATTGGGAAATGCAAGTGTATATTGCATCTATTATCTTTTCTAGAGATTTTCCCTACATTTTCAACTCCAATCTTTGTTGGAGCTTTCACCTATTTTTTGCACCCTCAAATTCCACCAACTCTGCAGTTGGTTTTCACCTAGGAATTTCTCTAGAATTCATGTATAGGAAAGAGATGAATTTCAAATCCAAAGGACCCAGTGTTACACTCAGTCTAGAATCTAATACAAATGAGATTATAGACACAAACCTATGCCAAATTGACCTAGGTGATTTATGGACTAGAATAAATGCCAAATTCAAAATGACTGGATTCAAAGCATTTATCACTATTGACTTCCCCAGGAAACAACTTTCCCCCTAACTGTGTAAAGCCTTGAGTTTGTACTCACATTAGCTAAACATTATGATGCAGATAAGAGAGAGGTGTTGAATGACAAAGGGGAAAGGATTATAAATATGGACCCAGACTTCATAGACTTCATGTTCTTGATACCTAAATTTGAGAGTTACTTAGATATAACTCTAGAGTCATCAAGAAAATTATATCAAGACAATAACACTATATGTTAAAGGGTAATGAATAAATAATGGCTAAGGATCCCTAGGGCTATCTCCACCATATTGCCTAAAATATTGGCAAGGATTGATTTTATGGATGAGGTAAGTGATATAATCATACTGCCACATAGAATCACTAGTAACCCTAATGTAAAGAACTTCCAAGACTGGATGTATCAATATATATGGGTAATCCATGAAAACAAGCAATACATCCACTGGGCACAACTAATCGGTGATTCCATCCACAATCAGTGGATGGAAGTCCACATATAGGGAAGTTCTATATGACTTCTTATCTAGTATATATATTAGATAAAGGAAGAGCCTTCCTAAGACTAAACATAATAGTTGACTAGACAAATAAAGTTTTAAAATCTGATCTCGAACTCACTCTTAAGGCAAGCAGGTAGCACCTAAAGAGAGTAAATGATTCATTCATCTATTGCATCATAGTCATATTTGATAAGTAACTAGAGAAGAATATATTCTTTGATGCTACCACTTTAGAGATTACCAATTGGGGATCTTATTTCATCCAATTTCACACATACTCATACATTTGAGTAGGTGGATTTAGTGGTTATCCTTACACCCTTCTGAGGTATGTGAATGACAGATGGGATTTGATGGAGCTTGTGAGGTAACTAGTTGAAACTCGTAAGTCATTATCCAACAAACGTAAGGTGAGAATTCATTTCCCCATCAGCATAGGGAGGTACACATGCCCATCTTTATCAAAATCCAAATGTGCAGAGGCTGAAATGGCCCAAATGCCCTTGAGGGATCTGGAAGCAAGACCATTCTATGATGTGAATGTAAACATTACTAGTACATTGGGAATCTCAACATATTCTCATGTCCCCTACTATGAAGACTACTGGGAAGACTTGAAGGATGAATAAGAGGTAAGTTTGAAGGACTACTCCAGAATGAACCTGGATCAAATCAAGGCCTTCAACATGGTACCAATCCCTAAGGACTTGGTCGATGATGAGTCCCCAGTAGACAAGGTGGTCCATTCTTGAGTCTTTCTCATTAATGGATAAAACCACCAATGTAACAAATAGAACAATCAAATAGCTCAGAAGTAAAGGAGTCAAAGTGACCAAAGAGACAATAAGCATCAGTGAAAAATTATGAAAGCTCACGGAGAAGGGAGTGCCATCATCAATAGAGGGTTTCACCAGTGGAACACTCCCAAAATAGGTAGATAAGCCAGTGATATCTCATAAGATAACATAAAAATCAAAGGAGAAGAAAGGATAGTGAAGCAGTTAGGGAGCAACAAGAAGTTAACCAACAGTGATTTCATCTAAAGATATAACTATCGTTGAAGTAACAATAATTTCTACTCCCATCTCAGTCATAGTATCTACTGCCATATATGTAATACTCCCTCCACCTATCTCTATCATTCCATCAGCTTCAACACATCCTCCTTCTCCTCCTCATATCTCCACTCTTCTTTCACCTCAAGTGATTCCACTTTCATTCCTACCAATTTACCTATGTCAATAAGTCCATTACTGACAATTCAATCAATTCAATTGGACACTCAGGTCTTCATTCAATTGGACACTCAGATTTCCATTCCACTTCTCTCTTCCACAATCTCACTCCCCTCTTCCATAATTCCTTCCATCTCATATACAATCCCTTCCATCTCATCTGCATTAATCACTAATACTACAAAATAATACATAGCCATAGATTCGATCATCCTGACTACAATCCTATTGGCCAACCCAACCCTTGGGATAACTACTATTTCATTCTCATCTCCCCTCACTTACAACAAACACATACGTTTACATTGCACCCATCTCTTCCACTTCCACAGTAACCCCAACCCCTTCAAAGGAGGTAGACATGGATCAAATCACTAATATAAATATGGACACTCAACCCACAGATGGGAAAGAGTTTTCAAAGACATTTGATGAATAATCAGTGCTAAAATCAATTAAGGATACAATACTTGTCACCATTACTATTAATGCAACATCTTCAGTTGCAGTTTCACAAGTGACAATGTCAGCACAATAGCATGCTACTCCTAGTTGGTTAGCACAGATAGTGGGGAAGAAAAGTAAGCATATGGTGTTCTCGAATACATTGGATTTTGGCCTCATAGATGCACATAAGAAATACAAAATAACTCCCATAACCATATCAAGGATATCGTATGATTCAATAGGGGAGAAGTATGTAGAGATTATAGTCCCCCCACCAAAAAAATAGAAAGAAGATCTAGTGGTGGGGGATTACTAGGTACCAAAGGCTTATCTTAGATGTCCTACAAGAGACGGATTGAAATATGACGTTCAATCTAGCATTAACTCTCCTTTTGAGAAATGGATAGTGACAAGGTCACTAAGGATGAATTGAAGAACAAGTTTGAACAATTAATGACTGCATTAAATAAGTTCATTGAGCCCACTACTCAGCCAACACATGTTACTCATATCACATATCAAGAGACACTTGATGTAGTGATAGAAATTAGCAGCATGGGAAGGGCCACAAAGGACTGGACAAAAGAGCTCATCTCAAAGGGAAATAGATTTATTAAATTAGTAATGGGCCACTATACAACTCTGATAGAGAGAAAGGCAACTTTAAGAAAGTAGATCAACAAGTATTAGGAAGAGACAAAGGTTAAACCTTTTCTATCCAAAGTTGATAGATGTGGATATAGTTGATACTGACATCCTCCTTGTGAAAAGATACTGAGAAATGATGTAGAGCAGGAGGAATTGGATAGAGTAGCTCAATTCATGGTCAAGATACTCATGAAGAGTACCAACAAGGCTAAGGCTAAACATGACAAAGCCACTGATATGATATATGATATTGAAAATTTGTTGAATAAATTATTATGTCAAGCAATAGATCATCAGAACTAGGTCCTTTCAGCTCAGGAAGTTCAAGATAAATTCAAAGGAGTGATTGAAAAAGAGTTCGCTCGAGACACCACATTCAGCATGAGGTCTATCCACCATTTTATTAGGTTCCATAATACATTGGATCAAGTGGGAAAAGAGACTCAATAATACAGAGCTTTCAAAAGGGAACTCTCTGATACAATAACAGAATGCTAAATAAGCCACCTCTATTCTTTTGGTCCTGATGAAGATAGAATCCTAGAGATCTTTAAGAGTTTTGACACATATATTGAAAAGACACAAGCCAATAAGGATAAAGAGTCTTCAGATGTTTTAGTTGTAGATTAATTCTTTATATCACAAACATTATGTATATTGTAGTTTCTTATTGTAAAAAATATTGTGAAGTTACAACTTGTAAATTGCAACTATCATTTTTATAGCTCTTTTTGAGAAAGAGCCATATGTAATATCCATGTTCCTTTTTGACAAGTTAAAATTTGCAAAAGCAAAATTATAATTTACACTTTCCATTTTGACAAGTTCGAGTTACTTAAGTTGCAAAAGCACATATTGTAGAATGCAATTCCAATTTTATCAAAATTGTGTGACTTGAAAGCTGTAAAAGTCCTAATTAAAAATTACATGTTAGGGTATTACAAAAATAGAATTACGTTATCTAAAGCTATCTTTTGCTCTAACTTTGAGTTTCACTTTGGTGCTTGATTGCATGAAAAGGAACTAGTAGCTTGACTAGAAAGAGAAAGGCATTGCATGAAGATTTCCAAGTTCCCTCCACACCTCCAACAATTTGATCACACTAAACACTTGCATGATTCTTTTTCCACTTATTTAAATTTTCCAAAGATGCCATTGCAGTTGAAGATCATGCCCCTTTCCATAGAGTTTCCAGATTTGCATGCTCTTCAACTAGGCATGGATTTCTGTGTTAACTACATCTCTTTCATGAGATTTTTTGTATAAATATGGGTATTATGGCATAGCCCATCTTATCTTTTTTTTGTTAGAGAAATTATTTTGCATTTTGAATAACTTGTCTACATGCTCTAACCTAGAGAATGAGAATAAATTGAAGATTTACCTTTCTTGTCTATGTAATCTTTGTGTATGTAAAGTTATTTAAATATTTGTGGATGTTTTTATTCTAATTTTAGTCACAAAATTTCATTTTTGGTATTCTTTTGCCCTTTTGAAATATTGTTTGATTAAAAATAAAGAATCTTGTCCCTTGTATGAAAAAATACCCAATATTACCTTTGGTTTCACATTTGCATGAGTTTGTGCTCCAATAATTTTCAATATATTTTTTGTTTTGCTATGTTCATTTAAGAAAGCATTAAAATCCACTACAAAAATATTTGGTGCAATCACCATTTCCATTTTTTTTGCAATTTCATTTCCAAAACTCATTTCTCCCAGTCAAAACCCTAGTTCAGAAGCAAAAACACTAAGAAGTGGAATTTCTACATGAGTTTGTAGTTTATCAATTGCACTGAATTTAGTGAAAAGAAGTCAGACTTCTTCAGAGGTTCACCTCAATCTCCAAGGTCTTATAGCTTGGAGGTGATCCCATTGTATCATTAGATTTTAGCACAATGAGCTACAACATCATGACGGGTGCAAAATCTATGTGATAAAAGTTTTTGGCATGCCCAATGGGACCCTAAAAATTATTAATAAAGAGATTAGTGCTATTCTTAGCAAGCATTGTACGAATTCTGTACACATTTCAAAAGCACCTGGAGACTCCACTAGCTTATGGATTCAAGAATTCAAGGTTTATGCACGCCAAAAAACAAACAAGATCATTTACTAAAGGTAATAAAGTTAATTTTTTAGAATTATCATTTCCACATAAAAAGAGATCGAGATCAGTCATTCCTTACACTAGAGTATATCCTACAAATTGATTTGCATCTCCTTCAAATATTCATAGTAGTTTCAGACCTCCCATTATGGTTGTGAGAAATCAAAATTTCATAGCCTTCAATGGAGGTAACCCACTCTAGTTGGCCCAATATGATGATATAGTTACCTCAGATTTACAAATCCTTTCGTATTTTACTGGTGAAACTTCCACAACTCCTATGGAACATATACAAGACATCACTAATCTTTGTTTAGTCCACAATGTGGTACAAGATAATGTTACAATCAGATTCCTAGTCTCCTCTTTCAAGGATAAAGCCTTGCAATGGTACAAAGGCCTGCCTCCCAATTCCATCCATGTTTAGGATGACTTAGGCACTGCACTATCACTCAATTTGAAAATAAGAGTGACCACCTCTCCCTGGTTGAATAATTAACTGCTATTCAACAGGCTCCTCATGAGCTCATGATTGATTTCAATTTTAGCTTTCAAAAGACATAAAATAGAATTCTAGTATTGGTCAAGCCAACCCTAAATAATGCTTTCTTATATTACTTAAGAGCTTTGAATAGTGATATAGATGTTATTATTCAGTCAATGGGTGGCACCACACTTCCCAATGCCTATGAAATTGTAATAAGGGAAGAAACCTACCTAATTCAAGTGGGAAAAATTGCCCCAAGGCCACCAATGCCTTTATTCTCAAAAAATACCTCATACACAACCTATAATTGCTCCACTTCTAACCATGACCAAAGCACCAACTTTAACTCCCACTCCTAAAAATTATTTATATGAGTTTAAGTCATTACTTAAGAGCTTTGGCAATGAGTTAGTAGCAATGAAGAGGCATCAATCTATAACTACAAGCCTTATCAACAAGTTAACCAAGCACACCAACCCAACAAACAACCATACCAAGGCAATTTACATCCACAAGGTCAAAATATACAAGCAAAACCTCCAAACATCCATGCTCTACCTTCACCAGGTACTTTCAAATCTATTATACCTATTCAAAACAACTTGGCTTGGGAGTATGAGTGGTGTTATCCTTATGCTCAGCCAAATAATTAGAACACTTGTCCTAATGGTGTCATCAGTCAATCCTTGATGGTGCAAGGTATATCAAACACATAAGGACAAGAAGAAGAAGCCACTTACCAACAAGTAAATACATAAGAACCTACTTAGGATGAGGCTACTCTTTTAAACTAGCAAGAGGATGACTTCTGTGGTGTAAATCAAGTGGAGTCATTATTCATAAGTGGAGGTCTGGTGGTAGCCAATACAGGTTAAAAAAATAGAAATAGAAAGTGATCAACCCCCCAACATGGACAAATCTACAACTTATAAAGTTGCACAAGAAACTACAAAGAACAACATAGTACAAAGGCCACCCTTTGTGCCCACAAGCTAGTTCAAATCAAAAGTGTTGACTCTGAAGCTCATAAAAGAAGACATAGCTCCCACAAAGGCACCAATGAAGGTTGGTAACATTCATTTTAGTATTATTAAACAAATGAAGAAGACCAATTTGAATGTCACTATGTGGGAAGCACTATCCATTCCAGTGTAAAGAGATTTGCTACAAGAAGCTTTGAAGAACTTCCAAATAATGGATAAGGTGCTAGCCAAGGGACCTAATGCAATAATTAGTTTATGTCAACCAAAAACTGACACTAAAGTGAACAAAAATGGTAAGCCTCCCCCTTTCTATCTTTCACTCATAGTAGGGAAGCATCTCATCCATAATTAAAAGGTAGATTCAGGGGTTAGCAATTCTGTCATGCCCAAGAAAATAGTTGATGCTATTGGTATTAAGTATAGACCTGTCTCAAAAGGTGTGGTTCAATTAGATGAAACTATTGTTCAAATAGTAAGGACAATAAAAGGTCTAAATCTCACTATCCATGCATGTCCAAGCTTGTCAATTTCCCAAGATATCTCAGTTATTAATCTTCCTCCTTATTTTGCCATTTGTCTTTCACAAGACTTCACTGTAAAAATGGGAGGATATCTATCTATAGACTAGTCTCACATGTTTCTTAGGATGAGATGTATAACAAGAGTAACAATAAGAGCTAATCCAATCGCTAAATACCATATTGAGCCACACACTCCTATCCCTGTAGATATGAACTGCATATTATAGGACCTACAAGAGGAAATTGATCATGAAGTTGCAACACCTGTAGAAGATATTCTAGACACTCATTTGGATGAATGAGGATCATCTCTCTAATTCAATATTTATGATTACGTATAGGAAATTGGGTTGGGTATGTATTGTATTCATGAAAATGATACAATCATCCTGAATCTTGTAAAACCAGTTGAAGATCTTTAAGGAATGTGGAAACCATTCTTCAATGGTTTGATAAGCAAGAATGGTGTAGGTGTAGGTATTGTCTTGATATCTCCATAAAAAAAGATTTATTTCTATTCTTTCAGACTTTAATTTAGTTGCACAAACAATGTAGTCGAATATGAAGCTTTGACTCGAGGTCTATAATTAGCCAAGAAAAGAGGGATAAAATCCCTTCAAATATTTGGTGATAGTGCTCTGATTGTTCACCAAGTAAGATTCAAAATCATAACCAAGAATGATTTGTTGAGATCATACAAAAACGAGGTTTGGGACCTATTAGAAGACTTTACCACTTTAAAAATTCAAGTGGTATCAATAACACATAATAAAGATGTTGATTGTATGGCCGCAGTAGGCTCCCAAGATAACCTAGTTGAAGAAGTAAAGAAGAAAAACAACCATCATGTAAAGTAGATAGTAAGGCCATTTGTTCCTGATGACATAACCATCTGGCAAGTCTTCAATAATGATCAATAAATTATCAACTTTGTGAGAGAGGAAGCTAAATTCTATGATAGAAACTAGTCAAGACTCCAAGATCAATATGGAGATCAAATCATTCAGTTGAAGACAAACAAATTACCCATGGGTGTTATTTTAGAGAGTATATTCAATTCAAATGATCAGCTAAAAGGCAAAAATAAGAACATCATTGTCAATGAAGAAGACTACGAGCTAGTAGTCATTTCAAAGGGCAAAACACTAAAGATTGGAAAGGTATCTAATGATTCTAAAAAAAACAAGATTTTATTGAGTTGTGTCAAGAGTTTGATGATAACTTCGATTGGAGTATCAAGATCTAAGGAGGTTTGACCCTATCTTAGACTAATATACAATAGAGTTTGACCCAAATACCAAGCATGTTAGATAGAAGCAAAGACCAATTAATCAAAATATATAACCCCTGATGAAGAGTGAGATATCCAAACTAATAGAGGCTAACATCATTTCCCCTATCAAACACTCATCATGGGTTGCTAATTTGGCCCTTTTAAGGAAAAAGAATGGTGAAATCCAGCTTTGTGTAGAAGTCAAGGATCTAAAAAAAGCATCCCTGAATGAAGGATCATTATCCCCTTCCACTCATGAAACAAATTCTTCAATCTATATCAAGATCTGAAAGGTTTTCCCTTTTAGATGGTTATTTTGGATATAACCAAATCCTAGTGCAAGAATCAAAACAGTTCAAGACTACTTTCACTACAAAATGGGGCACGTATACATATAAAAATATGTCATTTGGTTTGACTAATGCTGGTGTAACATTTTATAGAGCCATGAATATGGATTTTAGAGGTTTGATAAATGAGATGATCTTGGTATACCTTGATGACATCACCGTTTACTCAAAGCATGTTGATGCACACCTGGATCACTTTAGAATTTTTTTGAAAGGTGTAGATAATTTGGAGTTTCCCTCAATCCAAAAAATTGTGTTTTCGCATTTCATAAAGGGAAACTACTAGGACACATTGTTTCAAAAGAGGGTCTTACAATAGACCTAGAGAGAATAAGTGTTATATATGCATTAACACTATGAAGCCATAAGAAGGGATTGTAGAGTCCACTCATAAAAAATCAACTTCATAATAAGATTTGTTCCAAATTTTGCCTCTATGGCCAAGCCACTTACTGTAATGCTTAAGAAGGGTATTATTTTCATCTCGACACAGGAAGGAAAAGACAGCTTTGAAGCCATTAAGTAGGTTATTTCTCAGGCTCCTACCTTAGTCAACCCCAAATACAAGAAAAAAATTCATTCTCTATGCTTTTGGAGGGGAAGGCAACATCTCAACTATTCTAACCTAGTAGAATAAAGAACAATTGGAACATCGAATATCTTTTTTCAGCCAATCCTTGAAGGATTATGAAGAAAAGCACAACTTTATCGAGAAACAATTATATGTTGTAATTAAAACTCTCAAAAAGATTAGGCATATGTTCTCTAATAATAAAATTCATCTGATGGTTATTCACAAAAGTGTCAAAGAGTTCCTTTTGAGCTGGGAAATAAATGAAAAAAGAGTAGGATGGAGCACAAAAGTCATGGAATATGATGTAGACATCAAAATTACAATGGTTGTAAGAGGAAAGGGTTTATGTGAATAATTGATTTTTGATATCAAGACTGCTGAAATAGTATCTGAAGCAGTATATGCTCAAAGTGCATCTCAGCCAACCAATCCACCTCTTTTCAATAGTTGGATTTGTTACATGACTATCTTTTTATAGACTGGCGAGTACCCCTATGACTTCTAACAGTTCAACAAAAGGTATTTTAGACTCCAATCCATTCCTTACATTCTTGGCGATGGAATATTATTTAGAAAAGATATGAATGGAGTCATGCTAAGATGTATCAAGCACGATCAAGTCCCCAAGGTGCTCGAAGAGTTTCACGATGGTCCATCAGGTGGACACTTCTCTGAAATAACCACAGCCATCAAAATAATGAGAGGGGGCTATTATTTCCCAAAAATAGTCAAATATGCCCATCAATGGGTAAGGAACAACAAGGAGTGTGCTTACTTCACAGGCAAGCAAAGATTAACAATTTTCCCTCTTAGACCAATTCAAGCTAACCAACCATTTGCTCAATGGGGATTAGATTTCATTGGTATGATCAATCCACCATCAAGTGCAGGACACAAATAGCTCCTTACAATAATTGCCTATTTCATAAGGTGGATTGAAGTAGTTGAGCTAAAAGATGCCATGAAGCATCTATCTTGGAATTCATGGATGACATCATCTCAAGGTTTGTTGTTCCTCACACCATTATCTCGAACAATGCCAAAGTTTTTATGGGCACTCAAGTGAGTGAATGGGATGTAAATCACAATGTATACCTAATTAGTTCTTCCAATTATCACCCACGGGGTAATGGCTTGGCCGAGTCTACCAACAAGAATCTCATAAGAATTATCAAAAAGACAATGGAGGATAACCAAAGGACATGGTACACAAATTTGAAATCAGCACTGTGGGCTGATAGGACTAATCCTAAGAGATCCATTAGCAAATCTCCATTCATGTTGGTATATGGAAGGGAAGCTAGAGTTCCATTGTTAATTGAGTTACCATCACTAGAACTCAATTATCAATCAGATTTGATTGACAATAATGAAATGACAGTAAGATTGGCAAAACTCATGGAACTAGAAGAATTAGGAACTAGTCAATGAAAGTTCTAGAATAAAATTAAGCTCAAACAAAGAGGAATTTCAACAAAAAATCATCTGATAAGAGCTTCAATGAAGAAGACATGGTTCTAAAATGGGATGCAGACAAAGCTAAACCAATCAAGCACACCAAGTTTGATGTAATATGGAGTGGTCCATATATTATAACTCAGTGCAAAAGATTTAATGCATTCTAGTTATCCAATCTCGATGGATCATAATTGCCTATCCCAATCAATGGGATATATCTCAAAGCTTATTTTTTAGATAGGAATTCATTCCAAAAAATTTGTATATATTATGGTTAGTTATATTTTTCAAATAAGTGCTTTCGCACAGGTCAACTCATTAGGAGTTTTTGTTTTCTTAGTTTGTTCTATTTTTCCCTATTTTGTTCTTGTTTAGGCAAATCTCATTTTTGTTCTTCACTAGTTAAAGTGTGTTAAGCTTAAAATGACTTCATGCCTAATGACTAGAAGGCACCTGGAAAGAAACTAATTAGCTGGTAATCACCCCATAAAGGTCACTAAAAATGTTGATATTTTTACCCCAAAAATGTCAAAAAGTCAAGTACCCTAAGGGAGACCCATTATTTTTTTGATAAAATGCTTTAAAATGACCCAAAACACTCATTTCCCTAAACTGGCAGAAACTGGAGATTGGATAGAAATTTACAAGTTACAAATTGTTTCCCAACCTCCACTTCCTGCTATACATTAGCCTGGTGAAAACCAAAGATTGGTTTGTAATTTGAGCCCCCATATATGAACAATTGGTATGAATATGAGTGAAAATGAATGTATTTGAGCTAAATCTAAACATAACTACCAAACCTATGACTGTATCTGTGCAAATCTGTATTATACCTAGTGTACTAGTCTGAATGATCCAAACTATCTTGAAGTTGGGTCTAATGGATAGTAGTGCCATGTGGAGCTAGTGTCCCAATCTGGGGCACCAAAGTCTACCTGGTTTGATTAATGAGTGATGTAGACTAAATTATGAATCTTTGTTCTACTCTATGTTTATCTTGAGTCTGATATCTGAAACTGAGTTTGTGTGTTGAAATATATATGTGAATATTAAGGTAGGAGCCTAATATCTGTGACAAACCGTTGTGAATGCCCCCTATTTTGAGGGTACTTATGGAATCTATGTAAGAATTGCCCTCTAAATAAGTATCTCTACAAAATATGTTATCTAAAGCATGTGCATGATATTCTAATATGATGTACAAACATAACATCAGAATGTAAACATATTTGAGCATAAGTAATGTAAGATGTATGTTGTAATATAGAATTGCATAAAGGTGTCAAGATTGATGTATTTAATGTATAAAAACAAATTTTAATAACTACCTAGGGGGATGGGGCATGATGTCCATCACAACTCCAAATTAGGAAGGTTAGATGCATGAGATCTCTCATGGCATAAAAAATTGGTGTGTGTGTAACAAACAAATATAAGTGTCATGGTGTAGAAGCATACATGGAATAAAATATATAAGCACATAAGGCATGCAAAAGGTAGTCCAAGGGGCCATAATACAATAGACAAGGGCACATGTCACTAAATCTGAAAATGAAGACGTACAAGGACATGTTCAAATATCCACATACACAAACAATAAGCAATTTGGTGTAGAGCCACATAGAAAGACATGTTCAAATGTCCACATATAGAAGTAAGAAATCAGACACAAGGTACATGGGCACATGTCCAAAGCATAAAAATAGAGAAGTGGTGTAGAATCCAAAGAACAAAGGCATATTTAAATGTCGTCAAAGATAGAAGAATCATAGGAAACACAATAAAGTTTAATCTAAGAACTAGAAGTGAAATCATATATAACTGTGTAATACAAATATATGTAGATGCTAGGATACATGTATACTAAGGCTAATTAATGATAGTCAGCAAAAATAAATCTGAGCAACAAGGTGTAATGATCATTATCAAGATAAATCAATGTGTATCTGAAATGCATAGTATGTAGAGATAAAACTTGGTTATTGCAATTATGTAGGAAATGCCCCTAAGTGGGCATTTGTATCAATGTATAAACTTGGATCAATGTAAATGCCCTTAATGGGTAGATGATAGTTGGTCTAGATCACTGTAGTGGATTGGAGTCTTGTGTTGAATCTACAAACACTTGACAAGAATAAGTGAAGCATGTGTATGATAAAATTGATTATACTAGGATAGTTAGCAATATGCAATATCCAACAAGTAGTAGAGATGTAAACATAGCAATGCATAAATCTATAAAAAAATTATGTTTTTGAAATATATGAATGTTTTTATATTTTGACATGTTATATTGTTTTTGTGTTTTCCGAGTATAAGTTGTATACAAACAAATGAATGTAAACTATGTACAAGGAATGAGAGAGATAAGCAAGTGTGTACAAGGGAAGAAGCCATACTAACCAATGAGTCTCATGGGATACTCACCATCATCGTGACATGTGTCAAATAAGGGAACTATGAACATGCATGTAATGTGAAAGGGTAACTATGAGCCTATGATCTAGTGTGCTATATAATCTAAATCTAAAGTTACCTGAGTAGTGATGTTATGGCATTGATTATGATACCATGTTAACTATAGGGGTCTCTCTAGTAAAATTAAAATCTCTAGGTGATATAGGTGCCTTGTGCTAAGAACCCCTAGATCCCAATATAACTAATCTCGATGTAAACTGAGTAGAGGAAGGTCCTCTATAATATGTGATGTATCTCTAATGTAATGGTCTCTCTAGTAATGGTCTTCATGGGAGAGTATGCATGCATGTAGACACTGTAAAGGTGGACCTAGCCTACTCTAAGGACTTTATTGAACATTATGATGTATATATAGGAGTTTTACTCTCTAGTGTAATTGATAATCATGTAATATTTGACAATGTTATAAGTATAACTAGTGTCGATGTTGGAACTGTAGCTAGAAACTGTGTTGGTACTGCCTGTGGGATATGAAGAGGATACTCATATGAGACACCCTAAATATTAACCACTTGGTTATCATGTATATAATTTAGACATTAGTGTAATATAGATGGGATGGCTCAGAGCTGCTGTAACCATGGCATGCCCAATAATATATTGAATACACTTGCACTAGGTACTATTAGGCACCAAGTGGTTATGTGTGTTGGTCTAACCTATAATGGAAGCAAAATCTCCTTGATGGAGCTCTAAATGTGGCCACTAAAACCATTAATGACTATATTTGCAGGGAATATATCCTACTCTATGTATCCCAACTGTTGTAAAAGTGTCAAGGTGCACATGCTTATGTTTGACCCATTATCAACCATAATACTGTGAATATGATGGTGGTCTATGTATTCTCATATGAAGAATGCATGTAAATTTGTGTCAACATCCACAATATCCTGCTCTAAAAATGTGATAAGTGGTCCAGGTGGAACTATAGTGTGATACATTCCAATAATGTTATGCAAGGGATGTGTCTCCTCTGTAACTGTGTGATAGGAAGTTGGTGATGGATGAGCTTGGTATGTATAGTGAACACATGATTTTCCCCCTACCTCATTAGTTGTATGCTTTGGAAAAGGATATGAAAATATCTTTAGTTAATTTACCTTTGTTTGTTATTTTGATGCCTTTGTGGGTGTGCTCGCATAAATAATGTTGGTCTCAATGAGATCTTGTATCTTGTGCTTCAATCTAATGCACCTATTTATCATGTGGCCTAGTGCCCTATGATACTCACATAATACATTTGAATCATAACTCTTTAGAAGAGGTCATGTCATATCAACCTATTTAATATGAGGGAGAGATATGACATTGCATTCCAAAAGTTGTTGTAGAAATTATGTTGGTGAGTCTGTTAGATTAGTAAAGACTCTACATTGAGGAGCTAATAAAACCACTCTAAGAGAAGTCTCTAAAGCTACATTGAATATGGTCTTTTGATCACTTTTTTTTTCTATGTCCTTCATCTTGTATGGAGGTTTGTTTGTACTCATAATAGTTAAATTTGTTCCATTTGTGTACTTGAGTTTGCCCATTGTTAAGAGATTAACCTCTCTTTCCTAAATTGTGTGACACATGTCTGTAAATGTGGAAAACTTCTTGAATAAGATAGATTTGTGTATTGTTGGTAATAGACTCTATTTAAATATATCTTGAAGCTCTTGATTTGTCATGGGGCTAGTCCATTTTGATAGTATTGTCTTATATCGCAAGACATAATTGGTGATAGGATCATTTGACTTTTGATTTAGTTGTGCCACTTGAGCATATGATATCTTATCATTGATGTTGATAGAGAAGTGTGCAAGGAACATGTCAGCTAAAGGATTGAATGTTGTAATATACTGATTTGGCAAATCATAGAATCACTATAGGGCATAATCCTTGAGGCTACATGGAAATAGCTTCAAAAGAAGCCAATCATTGAACACATAATCTAAGCATGCTATGTGAAAGGCTATCAGGTGATGCTCTAGGTCACCCTTTCCATCATATAATGTGAACTTGGTTTCCATAAAACTAGTGGAAAAGGAGTTGTCACTATGTTATGTGCCAAAGGTGTACGCAAGAGAATGTTGGAATCTAAGGCATGTGATAACTTAATTGCTCCCTGCTCAAGATGTAACACCTTAGATTATAGAGTAAGAACTTCTCGCATAAGGGATTTTACATCTTGAGTAGAAGAACTAGCCACAAGTGGTGTAGTTGTTATTGATGGTCGAATAACAATATTGGGTTGTGCTATCTGAGTTGGTTGAGTGGGCCCCATTAAAGGTGTAACAACATCGTTAACTAGAGGGGTTGAAGATTGACTGTTGTTTGTATTTTGGAGTTCCTCTTGAAGAATTTTTATGAAATCATCTTGGATACCCTTATGTTCAGACATAAAGTCTTGTAATTTATGTTTATCGATTTCATCAAATCTGTTGTTAAATGAACTACCATTGTAAGTTGAAAGGTAGGAAAATAAGTTTTGTATATTTTGAACCTTTTAAGAATAGTAAACTATAAAAGTTTGAAAAACGTAAATATAACAACAAATTTGATACTTTTGGAATTAAAATCTGAGTATAAATAGAAAAGGATACAAACCCTAAGTGCGTATAAGGTTAGGGTGTTTGAATCTAGGGTTTTTTTTTAATAATTTAAATTAGATGTAAGATAAATTGAAACCTTAATATAAAATTGATTTTAATTAGCTAGGTTCTCTAAAAAAATTAGACAAATAGAATTATGAAGCCCTAAATTCATTGCACAAAATTTGGATGAATGCAAGCTAGGGTTTGAAGCAATGTTTAAAGTAAGTCGGGTTCACCAAATGATTTAACCTTTTAGGATTTTTACAATGAAAAAGCTATGTTTAGATTAAGGGGTTGGGATCCCTAAATTAATTAAATAAATATGCAATAGTTAAGTATTGATTTGTTATGACCTTTAACCTTATTTTACTTTCTAATAATAGCTATAAATAGGGATAGATAGAGACTTATCTACAAACTGACTATCATGGATGGTTTGGGTTTTAAAATTTGAGATATAAGCAGAAGCCTACATTGTCAACAAGATTCTAGTGTTTGTCTGCTCATTGGATAGGAGTGCCCAATATGGACAGTAGCACCATCTATGTGTAGTGTCCTCAATGTGGTGGTAATGTCCCCTTTGCAAGATTGTTCCTATTTTTTGAGAACACGTGTGCCTATGTTAGTATGCCCTGTTCCTACATGACCAAAACCTAAAGCTCTATGTTGTGCTTGGAAAACCTGATTTAGTGTATAAACCCTAGTCTTCCTTGCAAGTATGGCATGAGCAATAATTTTGTGTGTGTTAGTAAGATGGACTGGAAATCCTCAACACCCTGTTGTGTAGAGAGTTGCCTACATACCAATACTTTGAAGAAGGATCAAGCCCAATGTATTTCTCCCACCTAGTGCTTGATGCAAGTGAAAGTGAATGCTAGAATAAGAGAGGCCTTGGATGCTTTGAATGTGCTTGAGATTTGAAATGTTTGAAAACTAGACTTAAGGTTGTTGTAGATGGTAGTATGTAAAAGTAGGGCAGAATAGCTATCGAATACCTTGATTTTACTCAACTTTGTCTTTGATTTGAAAAGCTTTTGCATCTATTTTTTATCTAGTGAAGTGAGGTGGGATTAGACTTGTATTTATAGGGTTTTGTTACTTATGTGGATAAGAAAATGAGCTTAGGTTGACCTTAGAAGGGGCACACATTTGAAAAACTATCCGTTGGGAAGAGTTAGGGCTAAGGACAATAATGCCCAGTTTGGGAGACTAGTGTCATGTGGTTGTAGTGTCCCAAATCTAGTGTTAATGTCCTTTTTTCAAACTACTAAGAAAGTTGGATTGGGATCTAGGATGATAGTTATGGGATTATGTTTTGACTGGTTGTAGGTGACTATAGTCTGCTAAATGACTGAAAAAGTAAGTCTAATGCTCAAGGATAGGTTTATGGCTAGTCTAAGGATAGGTTAACTCAAGCAACACTCTTAGCATCCAATTACCACTTTTAGGTGATCACATTTACCCCACCCCGCTCCCCACCCCCGGCCCGCCCTTTATGCTAGTAATGTAGCAAGGTGAAATGACTAGTCTATAAAGGAAAACATAAGCATACCTGGACTTACCTTGGAAGTGAAGCCTGTGTAGCTGAGTTTGAATATGCAAATCTATGTCTACGTATGTCAAATATGATCCAAAATAATGTCCTCCAATGAAACATGTAAAAATCAGTCCTTACTTAAGAGATGATCACAAGCAAAAGATTGTGTTGAAATGAAAAAACTGAGTAAAGTTGAGTAAAAAGAGAGAAAATGAATGAATACACCTCATTGGGTATGCAAACCAATGCATGAACCTAGTGACAACTTGTGTGTGTGAATGTGCATAGTGATCATATCATTGAATATCTTAAACTGGTCTAAATGTATGAGTGATCATGTCATGCATGATGCCCCCAAATTTGAGCAACTGGTATGAATTTGAGCTAAATCTAAATATAACTACCAAACTTGTGATTGTATCTATATTGTACCTGATGTACTAGTCTGAATGATCTAGATTATCTTGAAGTTAGAGCTAATGGATAATAGCAACCTGTAGTGGATAGTAGTGCCTTGTGATGTTAGTGTCCCAATCTGGGCACTAATGTCTGCCTAGTCTAATTTTTGAGTGATCTAGACTAAATTCTCAATCTCTATTATATTTTGTGTCTACCCTGAGTCTAATATCTAAAAATGAGCCTATATGTTGAAATTTATCTATGAATATCAAAGTAAGAGCCTAATCTTTGTGACAAACTTCATTAAATAATTGGCCACTAACCCCTCTTTAATACCACCTTATTCATGGGATAGTGCTTCTCTATGATACAAGGGTTGACTGGTACTTCCTCATAGCACACACCTTTATCAAGTCATATTATATTAAATCCATGCTTCTCCATTAGAAGGGCACTCGAGATTTCATAAAACATATGAGTGAGCACATTAAAACTTATTTTAGAAGGGGATAAAAGGGTAAATTAAATAGATGGTGGTTGAATGTGATACCTACCAACACAACAAAGGTGAAATAATAATGATTCATGGTTTGCTCGAGCCCTTTCCCATTCCTACTAGGATTTGGATATATATTTCTATGGATTTCATTGATGGGCTTCCTAAATCTGGATGAAAAATAGTGATCCTAATCATGGTTGACTGCCTCTCCAGATATAGTCATTTTTGTGCCCTCAACCATTCATATACAACCTATGTGGTTGCACAAGTTTTCCTGGATCATATCTTTCATCTTTATGGTATCTCTTCTTGAATCATCTTTGATCGTGATGTAACTTTCATCGACCATTTTTAGACAGAGCTATTTTGATGTATCGGCACACAACTGAAGATGATCTCTAAGTATCACCCCCAAATAAATGGCCAGACATAAATTATTAACAAATGCTTGAAAACGTTCATTTGTTACTTTGCTTCGAAATAATAATAATAATAATGGGAAAAGTGGCTTCCCCTTACAAAATGGTGGTACAATACCTCCTAACACACTTATACTAAAATGACTCCATATGAAGCGATTTATGATCAATCACCCCCAAAACTTCTCCCGTATATCCTAGACAATTCACCAATTTAGGTAGTCAACACTACTCTCTGACATTGGTATCATATTCTCAGCACCCTGCAGGGCAATCTCCATCTATTATAGAACTGAATGAAGTAGTAAGTTGATCAACACCACTCTAAGCGCACCTTTCAACCCAGTGATATGGTTTTTCTTTATCTGCAAACATACTTAAAACTAAAAGGGCATCATAAGCTCGATCTGAAGTTTTATGGGCCATATAAGTTTCTCCAAAAAATTAGGTATGTTGCTTACAGGTTGGATTTTTCACCTTCCTCTTGAGTTCGCCCAGTCTTTCATGTCTCTTGCTTGAAGAAAGTTCTTGGAACCACCATTAGAGTGTAAATAGTTTTACCAAAACTTGATAATGAAGGCTCCATCCTTATCAAACTAAAAGCAGTCTTGGACAAGCACACCCGCCAACTTCTCTCCCACTCAATCATAGAAATATTAATCTAGTGGCAGGGCATGCAACTAGAAGATACAACATGGGAACCACTATTCCAAATTCAACAACAATTCCCACATTTGAAGCTTTGAGGACAAAGTTTTTTTTAAGGGGGAGGGGATGTTAGGAACTTTTGTTTTACCTTTCTCTTTGCATTATTAGTGTATTAGTTTCTATGGACGCATATGCTTTATAAATCATCCCTTGATCATATTTGAATTATCCCACATACATGGGAATTAGTATCTATTATAATCGATTTAGTATTTAAGTAAGTGTTGAGGCCTAATGAAAGCATCCACAAATATTATTGTATTGATCTTGCTCAAGGGAGGTTGCCCCTTTGAAGTGGCTTGCAATCTTAAACTTTATTTGAGTTATTTTCCAAAGTTCATTTCATTGTTTATTTATTTTATATAATTCGTAAATCTATACAAAAAGATCCTCACAATCTAATCACATGCCAGATAAATTCCTATTTAAAAATTTCAAAAAAAATCATTTATAGATAAACTTTAATTTAGATCTTAAATATGACACATGGGGCAACATGATTTACTAGGGGTAAAAAAATAATAGTCTAGGCGGCTTCGTGACTTGAGGATGCAACCAAGTTCTATAATTAATCTGGAATAATAAAATGGTACATTTGTTCACTAGGTAAAGGTTTTCCACTAGATTTTTTTAATTATATTATAATATGATTAACCTAAGATATTTAATTAATACTATTAATAAGGACAATTAAATAAGACAATAAAATCGAGTTATTTCACAATCTCACACACCATTAAAGGTATTCATAGTCAAGTATTTCGATACTAAATTTACCTCCTTGTGGCCATGTGACTAACATAGGTTACGACGTTCACACCTAGGTATCATAGTTTACATTTACGGTATTGGTTACGAGGGGTCACACACACCCCATCAGTTCTGACTCATAATCATCAATCTTGTATAAAATCCATTCTACTATGTTGCGTATAAACCAAAGTTAAGCATGGAAAAAACTTGTTCCCTATGTATCACTAGGGAAGATGTGTTATCTTAATTCTCACCATGAATATTTCAATGTTCCCTCCAATTTTTCATTTTCCTTAGCAAATCCTTGCACCCTTCTAAATTATATTCACATTATTTAAATGTATTTGCACTTACATACTGAGATCTTCACCTTGAAACATGACCACTGGTTACACATATAAGACTGGACATTTTATTTTTGTTTGGGTCATAGATTGTGGGTGGTCACGACATGTATCACTATCCCACATCCTTGCACTATGCATCTCATTGCAATACACTTAAGCAAATTTTATTTAGGATGTGTTCATGGATTCAATGAACTATAATGCACATTATATATATTAGTATTACATCTGTTTTTAAGTACATAGTGTTACAATATAGTGTATTGTGATCAAGTGATGTGATATATAAAACGTTTATGTTTATACACACACACACATATATATACACATATATACATACATATATATGTATATACATATATACATATATATACATACATGTATATATATATATACATATACATATATATATATACATACATGTATATATACATGTATATATATATATACATGTATATATATATATATATATATATATGTATATATATACATATATATATATATATACACACATACATGTATATATATGTATGTATATATATACATGTATATATATATATATATATACATACATGTATATATATACATGTATATATATATATATATATATATATATATGTATGTATATATATGTATATGTATGTATATATATGTATATGTATATATATATATACATGTATATATATATGTATATGTATATATATGTATATATATATATGCATATATGTACATATATATGTATATATATATATACATATATATATACATGTATGTATATATATATATATATATGTATATATATCTATATATATGTATATATATACATGTATATATATATATGTATATATACATATATATGTATATACATATATATGTATGTATATGTGTGTATATATGTGTGTGTATGTATGTATGTATATATATATGTATATATATATATATATATATATGTATATATATAGATGTGTGTGTGTGTGTATATATATGTATATATATATATGTATATATATATATATATATATATATACATACATATATATATACATATATTGTGTAATGTGAAATCTCATGTACATAAGAAGGTGATACGGGGATAATTTATATTATTTATGAGTATTAGCCAAATTTGGATACTATAGATCAATTTAACAAATATTATGTCTTGTCAAGCCTTCACTTTGATTTTCAAGCTTGAAAATCCTTCATAAGGTATGGTTAGCATTGTTTAAGGTACTTTTGATAGGTTAAAGTTAGGTGTCTTCCTAACATCGTGCTTGTTTAGTCATGACTTGCCTTGGTCAAGTAGGTTCAATAGTGTCAAAGGGTTCAAAATTCTTTGTCATGTCATGTAGTTCAATTCAAATTCATTAATGTGCCCCATACTTCATAAAAGTGCATTAAATGAATCCAATATTCATTTCTAACATTGTAACCCACTTTGAAATGCTTGTTTGATCATTTGTAACATTCAAGAAGGGAATATGGTAAGAAAGTGGTAGTTCAGCTCAGTCAGTTTCTAAGTAGAATATGACAGTTCTTAAGCCAAAAGGAGAGGTTTTCAAGAAGTTCATACATGTTGCAAAGGGAAGATCACTCCCAAGAACTCCTATAGCTTCCTCCAATTTCTAAAGGTTCAAATCCATGCATCTAAGGAGTTTTGAAAGTCAAACAAGGAAAAAACCTACTCATCTTTCCCATTACCCTCCTTGGCAACACTAAAAGCCACTTCAATTTTCAATTGATACAAGCAAGAGAGAGAGAGAGAGAGAGAGAGAGAGAGAGAGAGAGAGAGAGAGAGAGAGAGAGAGAGAGAGAGAGAGAGAGAGAGAGAGTTGGAAGCTAAACTCTTAGGCATATTAGGGGGTACCTATGACCTTCCACTTTATGGCATTAGTTGCCTATTTAAGCCCATTAACTCTATGAACAATCGCTAAGAGTGTAAGGGGATCGCAATGTCTCAATCATCCAAGAAGGGTCCATGTTTGCCTATGTTTCTCTACTTCAAATATCTATGGAAGAAAATGGTTATTGTGGGGTGATTTCAGGGTTCAAAGGGGCCATTATGATGTCAAGTTCATCAATCACATCAACTGAGCAAGATGTCTTTAGTTGCCTCATGTATGGGTTGAACATTACAATGCTAGTTGAAAGCATGTTTTGATTGGATGTTAAGTGTTGTCATATTCATAGGTTCCCAATTTGCTTTATCAATCATGATATCCCTCTCACTTTCAGATAATACATATGCCTTCATCTTGAAAGGTGGCTTCCTTGAAGATAACCCATGGTTGCATGGTTCCATTAAAGCATGGTATAGTAGATGGGATGTCCTCCTACAAGCTTGATTGCCAAAGTTTGTCCCAATGGAAATGTAGAGGTCAATACTGGTGTGTAAAATATAATTGGATAATTATGAAGTCTTAGTGAATGAAGGAAATATTCAAGACAATACTCACAAACACGACCAAGATAGGTTTTGTCAACCCACAGGTCTATAGACCTGTAGGTGAACATTTATGATCCATAAACCTCATTTTAGATATGTATAGGCCTAAGAAGGACTTAGTGTAGACTTCCAAGTGCCCATCTAGCCTTGAAAAGTAATGTAACATTAGTGTGAAGAACATATATGGGTACACAAACTTTAGTCTCCATACATGACTCTTATAAATGGAGTGACCACAACTACAAGGTTGTGTATACAAAATGGAACAAACATTGAATTGTATGGTGTTTGAAGGAGGTCAAAAGGTTCTCAAAGGGTTAATAAAAACATGAATATCATGCTAATATCACCCAACAACAACAAAGTTCCAATGAAGAAGGTAGACATGCAAATCTACAGTCACACTACCCATAAGCACATATAGTCAAGTTTTGACAAGTTGGAGAAAATGTGTTAGTAATTGCTTGAGTGAACCATGAAGATGTATAATGAAAGAGGTTATAATTAAGTAAATATGCCTTTTTATAGTCCAATTTTGGAGTGAAGAATCTTTTAAAAAAATAGAAACATCTCTTGGAAAATTCATCCAAGTTGCAAACATAAATTCTCAACATAGGTCTACTAATCTTGCATGAAATTATATTGAGATTTATGTAGTTGAGGGCTTGTTAGAATGCGTATAAATTGATTTGAAGATCAAATTTGGAAAAAAGGACTTGATTATGAAAAATTTATTTTTGACTGTGATCATTTCCATGCATATGGAAATTTTGTGCACAATTTCCCAACGAAAGCTCTCAAATAAGTGAAAGGAAAATCCAAAGGTTGTTGAGAATGAAGGCTTTATTATAGTGTTAAGTAAGAGACAAAACAAAGGAAATCATGGTGTGGTTGTTGTGGCTTGGCCTTACAAAAATATATTTGAGGCATTCAAATAATTAAATGAAAATCAAGAATGAATGGTTCTCACATCCTCGACAGAGACTGTTGAAGGGATATTGAGTGGAATAATCCTTGAAGCTAAAGCTAATGATGCAAGGCATGAGTCTAATGAGGGGTTTCCACTGGAGAAGTAGAATGATTAACATTATAGTGTGGAAAGTGGGATGCTTATGGAGAATAATAGTGGGGCAAGGAAGGATTTGATGTTAAAGGACGTAGATTCGTAAAGGATGAATGATAAACTACTTGGATATGAAATATATTATGGAGGTCTTATATCTTTGATCCAAATGGAAGCTCAAAATAATTGTGGGATATTTGCAAAGACAAGGGTAGGTCATCATTTTAAATCTAAGTCATTGAAAAATTATTCCAAGAGGGAAGTTGAAAGAGTTCTCAAATGCAAATATCCTTAGAGAACAATAGAGGAGAGACATATTTTCAAGGGAGATAACCCATTTCAGTGGATGCTCAAGGAGGGAAGGTGAAGAAGGTTGTCTCACACAGCCTTAGAAAATGATTATTATTTTTCTATAATATAAGGGGCATGGGTTCATTCTTAGTTTAAAGAACCCTTAAAGGTAAGATTCAAAATCTCCTTCTTGATGTAGTTTTTCGACACTAAACTAAATTTATGGAGAATTAATTTGTAAGAATAAAATACATATGGCATAAGAACAAGTACTTTGTTGAGCGCATTGGCTCTAGGGGACAAAATGGGAGCACTGCTACAATTTGAGAAAGCAAAAAATGAAAACTAAATAATATAAAAGTATTCAAAGACATGCTTTGGATGAGGATCTCCCTAGGATGCCAAGCTTCAAATAAAAATTTTAATCTAACAAAGGTTTATGGGCATGTTCATCATCCTTTGGCTAAAGAGTGTCGACAAAATATTTCGTAGGATGGTTCCTCAAATGTGATGGAAAACTAGATCATTGGTTGTGATTTTAACTTAATTTTACGATTAGAGGTAAAAAATGAGGCTTGAATTTCTTGGTTTTGAACTCTCATATTGTGTTAGATCTCATGGAAGAGAAGAATCTTGTTGATGTACTGCCGATAAATGGTGTTTTTTTTTGTTAAACAAAAGAAGAGGAAATTCCTTTATTTTTGAGAGATTAGATAAATTTATTATTGATGAATTTTTATTTGGAATTAATGCAAACATTTAATCATTTATCATGTCCAAAGATAGATTGGATCATGCTTCAAACTTGTTAGAGTTTCATGGTTTTGACTTGCCTCAAAATGCTCTTTTTCAATTTTATTATCATCTCATTGAGATAAGGTTTTTTCCAAAGATGGTCGATTGAATTCAATATAGGAGGGACTAAAATGTACAGGTTCCATGCAAAACTAAAAAATAATAAAGGTAAGGCAAAAAAATGGTAAAGGATTATAATGAAACATGGTTTTGAGTTTAAAAGTAAATTTTACAAGAGGTTGGAAGTGATAAATGTCCAAATACAAAATGGTTTAGAATAATATACGATCAAAATTTAAAATAATGAATTAGTAATTCATTTGTAGAACATTAAGAAAGAGGACTTTTTGTTGTGACTCAGATCCAGGGATTTGTAGGTTCAACAACAAGACGCAAATTTATTTTTTTTCACAATCTTGTGGTTACTCATAGGATGATAATTTATATTTATTTAATTAAATAGAAGGTAAGGAGGATATAATAGAGGATAATGCAATTAGAGAGGCAATAAAGGATTGTTTTCAATTTTTATTGTTTGACAATAATATTGGAAGAAATTATTTAGCTTGTCCATAATATTTTTACACATGAAATGAATAAGTAGTTGGTGAAGGAATTAACCCCTTTGACAATTTAAATATTCATATTCTCCTTTGACTTGGACAAGTCACCAGAATAAAATGGTTCTAGGCCAACTTATTTCATGGCATGTGGGAAATTATTGTTGAGGATCTTCTTTTTATGGTGAAGGAATGTAGGTTCCAGGGTATAGTTTTAAACGTGCTTAACTCTAATTTTATCACTTTAATCCCAAAATAGTTTATGCACTCGTGATTAAGGGTCTCAATAAAGAGATGCCTTAGACCACACAACCTTTAAAATTATACAATAAAATACAACAAACAACAAAGTTTTTTATTTGATTTCAACAATAGGAACGTAACTTCCACACTCTCTACAATATCATGCAATCTTAAATGAAGTGTGTTACAACATCATATCTTCATATCTTTGTTTGATAACTCATGGACTTTGTAAGTTTAGATATCTATCTTTTAATCCAGGTCTAACTCCTAATACAAGTGTAGGGGCATGTTTATATAGACAAAATACCCACCTACTTATATTAATGTGATAAAAACCCCATTACAATAATTAAATACTTGAAACACATCAAAATTCACCATAAACATTATATACATAATGCAATCCCAATGTACCATGACACTTTACAACGCAAAGCATCATAATACATCACAAAGTGACATTAAATGAAATCACAACCACCTTCCATCATACTAATACATTTTAAAGTAAATGTTTAGAAACTCACAATGGCTCTTTTGACCAATGACCACATTCGACTCATAATAAATTGCACTACTCAAGATGTTACGCAAGGATCACAACTTGAAGGAATCAAGTTGCAACACTTCACAAAAAAATTATGTGCCTTAAGAATTTGTGCGTGGATTTTTGCAAGACCCTCTAAATTATACTATTGTGAACCCATGTTCTTAAACAAAATATCATAACCTTCACAAAGGTAAATTTACACACAACAAAATGTCATTGCAAGACTATAAATTTTTTCTTATGCACTATTACTGAACAAATACGTGCACAATGTGTCGCAAGTGGTAAAAAATTATGCACGCCAACAAGATTGCGTGAAACAAACAATATGTATGCATAAAATACTGCACAAAACATGACAAAGACTTGAACATAACCATACACTTTTTATTTTCTACTCAGTGTTTTGGGTTGATGCAATATTAAAAGTGAACTCGAATGCTCATGCATCATACACCTTAGGTAACAAAAGTAACATGAGCTCATGCTTGTGCAATTCTTGTGACTTCCTTGAGAGACACTCTATACTTAGCTATTTCTATTTTGTTTATCCAAGTCATATCACTTATTCCTCAACCTTTCCACTTTACCAAAAATTCTTTATATTCTCTGATGCACATTTAATTACTAAATTTTCATTCAATCACCTTCTCCACTTCTTATTATTCTTTCTCTAGCGTTTAGTATTTCCAATCAACCTCTTTAAAATGTAAATATATGATTGTGCTTCTCTCACTACTATGTCCTTCATAATAAGGATACAAATATTACACATTGAAAATAGGCAATATGTCGATTCCTTCAGTCAACTCAATCTCATATGCATTTTTTAAAACTTTCATAACACTCTATAAGGTCCAATTTTATTCCACTTCAACTTATCGTATTTGGAAATATTTATTTCCTCAAATGTACTAAGACCATGCCACCTACCTAATATTATACCTTCCTTATTTTCACATTTGTGCTCTACGTATACTACAAAGTGCTTCTTACCATCTATTCCACACTTTCTTGGGTACATTTCTCATGTACTCAATATAATCTTCCACTTTAACACTCTTCCTTTCTTCACTCTCAATATCATGTAATTATTCAATATCCCTTTGACTCAACCCGTACATAATCTGAAATGGTGGCCTTCTAGTAATCCTATTAATTAAATTTCTATAAGAAAATCTAGCTTGCACAATAATTGAATACAATGTTCTTGGTTTCCATTCAATCTAACATTACAACAAATTACCCAGACTTTTATTGACTGCCTCTATTTGCCCATTTATCTAAGGGTGATATGCTAAACTAAATTATAACTTGGTATTCAACTTCTTCCATAATGTACTCCAAAATTGTCCAACAAAATTTACATCCCTAAATGATACCATGTTATGAGGAAATCCATGCAACCTTACAACTTCCTTGAAGAGCAAGTTAGTAATATGTGTTGCATCACTAGTTTTATTGCAAAGTGTGCCATCATTTAAAATCTATCCACAATCATAAATTTTAAATCATGTCCTCTTTGTGTTCCATGTTATCCTAAAGCAAAATCCATGCTAATATCTTCCCATGATATCTTTGGAATAGGTAATTGTTGATACAACCATGCATTTTGACTTCTCCCTTTTTCCAACTATAAAATTCTACATTCTTGAATGTACTTGAACACACCTATACTCATATTTGACCAATAATTTTTTATAGCCAACTATACATATATTTATTCATTACCAAAATGATATGCAAACCTCCACTATGTTTTTCCTTAATTGGATTTTCATGCATCAAACTTTAAGGTATGCTCAACTATCTTCCTTTGAAAAATAAAACTTCTTACACTAAATAGTCTAAGCATGGTATTCTATCACCACTCATTGGTTGTGTGAATGCTTTCCATGCTTCCTTAAAATCTACATCTACTTCATACAACTTTTTCCTAGAATCAAATCCTACGACTTCCACTTACATCTCATTCAATAAAATAACCCTTCTACTTAGCGCATGCACAATTTTGGTAGACTTACCACTTATATGTTTCAACATAAATGATTAACTCTACGAAAACTCTACCCACTTCATACATGTTTGGTTTAGTTTAACTTGATTATTTATGAATTATAGTGCTTGATGGTCCATATATAACACAAACTCCTTTAGCAACAAGTAATGCCTCCACTTCTTGAGATCTTACATTATGGCACATAAATCATGATCATATATTGAATATTTATTCTTTACATCATTAAGTTTTTAACTAAAGTAAGTAATATGCCTACCTTTTAAACTTAACATCGTTCCAATTTTTGCACCACTCCTATTTTAATCTACCATAAATGCCTTAGTAAAATATGTAAATGCAAACACTAGTTATTCAATCACTTTCTTTTTCAATTTCTAGAAACTATGTTCCGCTTTTGCGATCTAAACAAATTATTTCTTATCTTTTTCACATCACCTCAGTGATCACTACCCATCTCCCATTAAAATTACAAATGAACTTTCTATATAAAATCACAAGGACATGAAATCTTCATACTTCAAACATGATCCTATGTGATGACCACTCAATTATAACTCACACCTTTTTTGGATCCATTTTCAAACCTTCTCAGGATATCACAAAACCCAAGTATACCAACTCTTCCTTCATAAAGTTGCATTTCTCAAAATTAACTAGTAACTCTTATTCTTTTGATTGTTGTAACACTTGTCTCAAATGCACCAACAATTATTCCTTTATCCTACTGAAAATAAGTATGTCATAAAAATACATAATGAAAAACTTACCAAGAAATGGTTTTATCACTTTGTTCATGAATCTCACGAATGTACTCAACACACAAGTCAACCTAATGACATGACTAGCCACTCATATAATCCTTCCTACATTTTGAATGAAATATTATACTCATTACCTTCCTTTATGCAAATTTGGTGATACCTACTCTTCAAATAAATCTTTGTGAAGTATTGCACTCCACTCAAACACTGCATCACATCATCCATGCACCACAATGGAAATATGTTCTTAATAATAATATTATTGATGGCTCTAGAATTAGTGCACAACCTTCATGATCCACATTTCTTAGGTGATAACACTACGATAACTATGCATGAGCTCAAAATATATCTTATCAACACTTTATATAAAAACTCTTGAACCTATATTTACCCCTTTGCTTTCTTCTTGGGTGTCAACCTATATGTCATTTTATTTGGTAAACTAGATTTTGGAATCGTATACATGCGATGACTTGTACTCCTCATGGGTGGAAATCCATATGGTAGAAAATTTGAAACAATATTTGAAAAAATCACTCAACATCTCCTTAAGTTTGTGTAGAAGTATTTCTCCTACTACACCTGTGCTTACCATACACATGTTTTGATATCAATATATAACATGCACACTCCTTTACTTCTTTTAAGAATTATTTTCCCAAAATGATCAAAAATTTTGTCCACTTCTTTACTCTCATCCTTCAAAGGACTTAAATTGTGATTTATACCATCATTCACCAAAGTGTGCATGTTTGTATGGTCATCATGCTGTGACTTATGATCAAATTGCCAAGACCTTCTAAGTAACACATGGCAAATATCCATGGGCATTGTGTCGTACAAGGCTTCATCATTGTACCCGCCAATGTTAAAAATTATTAAACAATGCTCATTCAATAAAATATGGTGTCCTTTCATCAACCAAGATACCTAGTAAGGATTTGGAGGCACAATCCTCTTTAGACCAAGCTTTTCTACCATTTATTTTGACACAATGATTATATGTGTTACCACTATCAATAATTAACTTTCAACACTTACATTTAGACTTAAAAATATATCTAATATATATATTTTATATGCAGGACTATTTTATTCATTTGTTAGTTTCAATAACATCCTCTACATCATGAGATATTCTCAAAATTTTGGTTCATCTATGTTATAATTTGATGCAATAATATCCTCATTCACTTGCGCAATATGCACATTTACCTCATTCCTCCTAATGCTAGAATTTTGTGCATGTAGACACTCAAATGATCTTTATCTAATCTCTCCACATGTAAAACATGTATCCATGAATCCATAACCCTTGCCTCATCCATATGGTTCTCTACCTATGGTATAATTCGCTTTGTCTCTTTACACACTAGTATCATTGCATAGAGAAGTGATAACTTCCCCTTATTGCACATAATAACCTTTTCCACTTCCATTCACTTGTCCTCATTCACATTAAATCATCATCTACTATTTCCTCTTGTTGCACCTTATTGTTTATGAGACAACTTCTCTTTTGCCTTCAAAGCACTTTGATAGGCTTCTTCAACATATCACAATTGTATCGTAGAAAACTCATCTTGAATGGAAATGCATAATACATTCACCTATCTTGAGATATTTTTGGTCTTATCTTCAATATGACCCACTCTAATGGTAAGTATAATAAATTCCTCAATGTGATATTTTACACTCATCTCCTTTTCATGCAAGTTATACAACTTCTTGAATAAAGTTAACTAGTAATCAACATGAATGAATTTAGCCTTCACAGTTACAAATTATCCATACCATGTCTTGATCCTTTCTTTACATCTACATACTTGTTATCTGTACACATGCTCCCACTGTAAGGATGTGTGACCCTTCAAATTTGTACATACTTATTATCTCTAACATACTCCCACTATAAGGATGTGCGACCCTTCAACTTTGTGCACATAAATTTAATTTATTTGGATTAGATGCACTTGAGTTCCCCTCAGCCCCATAGAGAGAACCCCCTCTCATTCCATACTCTGATATTCAAGGTATTTCTCTATCTCGATGATCTCTTCAGGACTTACACTCCCTAAATAGCTAGGGGTTCCAACTTTAGTTTACTAGTCATCCACATAATTGCATGTAAGAATATGTCTTAAAGTTCATCAACCTCTTCTTCTTTTGCCTAGTTCTCAAACATCTATTTAGTGGATTCATTATTGCTTTCATCATTTAATACAACACCTTGACATTGCACAATATCCATAGCCTCAAAATGGGCTTGCATATTTCTCATCAATTCAACCAAGTTTACAAAACTTGGCACTCTGGCAATAAAACCTCCTATGTGTGGCATTTCTTTGAAATTAAAGAAAAATTACTACACCTTCTACCTAAGACTATTTGATGGAAAATATCTTCATTGCTTTCTACCCACACTTACAATTATGGAACATATACTACATGATGTGGTTGTGGCTCGGGGTCCCTTAGACCACACATCCAATTACTCTCACACACAACGAATGCATAAAAACTTGTTTCTCATTAAATAAATAACATGTGACAAATTTATCTCAATGTAGCCTTTATATCCTGTGGCTTTGTGCTTTTACGATATTACAATGGAACTCTTGGCTCTTATAGTTCAGTCCTTAGGTTTAGATCTCACTCTCTCTTCTTCCTCACAGTCAATTTGCTTCTCTTTTTATATGCACCTCTCTCTCTAGCATAATATTCCCTTCATCTCAAAATGAGGATAATGATCCTTATGTCTTGCCCATAATGCATTTATGTATGACTCTCCAAGTGTAATGTGTCAATAAATATCCATGCAAGTGTTATTACAATTTGGTACATTTCCCCAAGGGTTGTCTGCCTCTCTCATAAACACAGATGATAAACATGTGTCCTAGTCCATCTCTAAGAATCTTAGAGTTAGCCCCTGATTCCAATATCTTTGAATCCAACTGTATCATAATTACCCCATTTCCTTCCATACATTGAGTCCCCTTGGCATAATCCTTTATACGTCTAAGTGAAAATGTATTTGCATGCAATCCTCTAGATTTCCATGCTACTCTCTTCATTATTTGATCTTACTACAAGTGGAAGATGTCTTCACACATTTTTGGACTAGTTCAAAGTTTTTTCCCTCCATTTACACTCTTGATTTTCAAATGTCTACACGCCCAATGAGCCATACTCATCTACATGATAGATGTTCCTTGCATGTCTCAGCACAAATACAAAATTTAAAGGATCTTGCTAACTTCCAACCTCTGCGTAGACCTTTCCATGCAATTGTGCATTGTCAACCTTAGTACATTTCCTGCCTCTTATGTCTCATTGCACAAACCTAAACATTTTTTTAGTTCACACTCCTAGTAGGCCCCTCCTCACTATAAAACCTTTACAAAACCCTTTAGCATAAGATCACTCCTATGCCTAAGTGGCTTGGTCAGTCATTAAAATCCATGAGATCTTCTACGTGTCATTGCATAAGTTTGAACTTTTCTTCCTTGTTATTGTACTTTAGCACATACTTTATCTCATGTGTAAGGATAACTTTGTGCACTCCTTACCATAGCCAAAACTCCCTAAACCCTTTTTCCCAACTTTAATACAACTCCAAGCTATGTCTTCTTCCCATGCAAGTGGACTCTTGCATAGTCTTGAAAATCTTTTGAACTGTTGTGCCATGCCACCCACACACAAGCGAAGTTGGATTTATTCCCAAAAACTAATTAACTTTTTTTAAATTAATGCAAGATGGTTGATTCATTTGGGATGCTCCTACATCAAACTTCTTAGGTATGTAAAATGTGAGAACCTGATAAAAAAGTAGGGTATAGGTGGTGGAATCACTATTTTGGCCAACTTCTAGGGCCACGGTGCTCTATTTCATCTAACGTGGCACCTAAGTAGGCTTTCTATCAACTTATTCCTATTTTAGACCCTTATTAGGCCCTAAACCATTCTCCCTCACCTAGCTATCATACTATCAATCTTCCTTGACCTACTCTTGGCTAGGTCATGATATATATGCATC
This sequence comes from Torreya grandis, assembly GCA_037957365.1. Lineage (NCBI taxonomy): Eukaryota > Viridiplantae > Streptophyta > Pinopsida > Cupressales > Taxaceae > Torreya > Torreya grandis. The sequence continues at coordinate 5,380,305 of JARHVA010000164.1, read as the reverse complement.
TTCTTAGCTCTGTTCTTCCTTTTATTTATTCTCTTTTTTGTTGTGGGTTTGTGCCCACCTTTATCCATCCACCTCCACCACATGTTTTCAACAATTTTTGTTTCCCAACATTTGTACACTCCAAACCACTCTTCTTCCAAGGAGACCTCCATCTTTCTCTTCTCTTAATTCTTCTATGCTTTAGCAAAAAGGTATTGTTGACCAATTTTTGGTCCTGCAGGCCAAAATAGGGCATCCCCTCCTTTTTCTTTGCAAGAGACATTCAATCCATGTTTTGGCTAGTTCATCCCTTAGCTACCTTGTGCAAAATGTTCTTTGTCAGAGCATTTCCCATGAAAAAACCAAGTGTTTTCCTCTTTTGCTTGCCAAGTGCATTTCGGGTTTGTCAGGTGACTTTACTTGTGAAAGGTTTATAAGCTAAGTTACTTGCAAAACCTGATTTTGTCTTGATAGACCAAATTGGTTTTTTCAAACAACTTTACTTGTAAAAACTTCATAAGTCAAGCTACTAGACAAACCCGATTTGGTCTTGCTAGACCAAATCAGGTTTTCCAAATGGCTTTACTCATTTGTCTTATGAGCAGGAGTTGACATGAAACCCAAAGTAGAAGCTTACAGGAAGTCCAAATCAGTCTATCAAGAAGGAATCGGGTTTACAAAGTGCCTTGACTGGAAAACTTTATGAGTTGACAACCTATAAACATGATTTGGTCTTGAATGCTTTGAAAGGTAAGTGAATTACTTCAGAGGGCTTTTCATCAGCAAAATGGACCAAGTGGAAAAGCTGAAGGGTTATGGTAGAAAGTCTGAAGGGTAGGTGTCTTTTCGGAGGGCACTCAATCAAAGAAAGAGGACTTCTTCACTTTTATAAAGGGTCACTTGTAGGATTCCTGAAGGGTATATGCCCTTAAGAAGGGAATTTAGGCAGCGAATGGGACCTTTAAAATTCTTTCAAAAGGCAATTTTGGACTCAAAGTGTCCTTGTGGAGGGTACCTGGGTAGGAAATGAGACCCTTTCAACTTCCTTGAAGGGAAATTTAGAGGCCAAGGAGCCCTTACGAGGGGCAAGCGATGAACAAAGTGGACCTTTTTTCAAAATTTTGAAGGGTAACTTCAGATCTCAGATGGCCCTTATGGAGGGAAAATAGGAAGGAGCCAAAGGGAAGAAGCAAGCCAAAAAGGCAAGGAATAAAGCCAAGGAGAATTCCTTCAAACATTTTGTCTAAAGGACATGTTGAAGAATAGCCCGCCCATAAAAAAGACCCACAAAGAGCAAGCAAATAAAAGGCCAAAGGTGGAGAGAAATCAAAAGAAAGAGATAAAACACAGGCAAAGTAAAGAGCGGAAAAGAACAAAAATGTAGAACAATTCTAGCAGTTGATGAAGTCAAAGGGCAGAATCAAAGAGTACTCAGACCAAGATAAGTGGCATAGACAACTCAACCAAGGGAGTTAATACGTTAGGTAGAATATATTTACTAAAAACCAATAAATAGATTGGTTTTCAAACTATAAAGATCAACATCCCATGTTTTTCATGCTTCACCATCAATGCACAACCAGTTATGTCTAGGCATTGAAGAAAGCATGGTCCAACCATAACAACTTGGGAATGGCTTTGTCAGTTGCTAGAAGGAGTATCCCATGCTTTCGTAGGCCTAGGATAATAAGGATGACATTTTGGACAACCTACAACATGGCTCCCATAGGTAGTTCGAAGAAAGTGATAGCAACATGGTATTTTGGTCTCTGCAAAAGTGTTTAACTTAGCATGGGTTTTCATTCCTTGATTTGTCAGCTATCTTATTTTCAATGCTCTATATAATTATAACTTCTCATTTTGAGAGGATATCTCTCAGCTTGTATGGTGAAGCCCTATAGGAATTTACCTTCAATCAAGACTTAAGCATTTTACCTCCATTTGGGTTTACACTTTTGCATATGTCTATGGTTTTAATCTTGTGTCAAGTCATTTTCTTTCATGCTTTCACAGTTTGAATGTAGCATATCTAGTGTATTGTGAGTTATTTTCTTGCATGTCAACAAGAAGTGCCCAAAATAGAGTCTAGGTGCATGTGAATAGGTTGTCCATAGTGTGTATTAGAACACCTCTGGTAGTTCTTCCTCCTTGTATCTCCATAGGACCCCCTATTGAAACACTAATGCAGGAAAGGTTCTCATTTGAATGAAGTGTATGTTTGTTTGTCTCTGGTGTAAAGTGTATGTCAAAGCTAAGTAGACCAAACATTTTGGTTCATCACTACTTTAGCATGGGTTTTGATTTTAGTATTTCTCTCCCTTTTCATTGCCCCCCATTGTTAGCAGTAGGAAATCTAGGGCCTCAAGGTGCATCAAGGGGAGTTAGCCCTAATCTAGAGATTCATCCCTTTTTTTTGCCACCCACAGCAAGAGGGATGTCTCCATTGTGTCATGTGGATGAAGAGAGTTGATCCTCCCTTCATAGGGTGCAATCCACCATTTCAATAGGTATACTTGTGATACATCCACCCTTATGCTCTCCACAATACATCCTTGTGCAATCATACTACAAACACTTTCCACCATCTTCATACCTTCTATTTGACATTATTCTATGGTACTCCTGTCATTATCTCTCCTCTCCACTTCACCTTGCTTGATGCCTTCAACAACATATAAAACATAAAGGAGTTCAACAACTCCCATCTCATCCACCTATTTATCCACTTATTTGCTATTGTGCATTTCACTTTGCACGCATAAACTAATATAAAAATCAATTACTCATCCCCATCCACTCTACTCATTCTTCTCCCATCAACAGTGGGTTGATTATTATCCACTCCTCTAATTTTATTCAATAGCCTCCCCATGCCATGCATAATTAATATTGTTCTCTCCTTATCAACATTGGGTTGATTTTTCCTTACTTCACGTCCTCCCTTCAATATATCAAGTATGTTGTGAGCAAATACATTTATGCCCTTTTTCCTTCAAGGATCATAAAAGTCTTCTTCGTTGTACTGATGTAGGCCACTCATACATGTGCAACACCTTACATAACCTCACTTTATTTTCCATATCACCTTACTTCTACACGTGCACATGAATACACATAATGATTGCCCCTTACTTTCAGATTATAATATCGCTCCTTAGCTTTTAATGTTTTCTTCTACTTTTGATTGACCCTTTTCTAGCACTCCCCTTTTCATTTCTTCCAACATTTCACTTGCCTTTCCCACTTTAGGAACTCTTCCTAACAACTTGGTCACTATACAGGGTTCTCCACAACCAACATCACTTCACGACTACATGTTGTTCTGATCCTCCATCATAATCCTACAGGTGTTATATCCACTATGAAACTAATGTTGTAATATTTCCACTCTAAATCCTACATAACTCATCTACTCACTAAATTAATTATTTTCCTTATCTCCAAAAGTTGTAGCCTGAGCTCTAATCCTAGATGATGTAGTCATGGCCATGGGTTCCATTGAAGGGATGCCTTAGACCATGAAATCAAACACACTCATACACAACTGATACACGAAACCCCTTCTCTCATTAATAAAATGATGGGTTACAAATTTATCTCAACGTAGCCTTTATATCCTATGACTTTAATCTTCTAAGCTATTACAATGGAGTTTTTGGCTCTCACAATTGAGTCGTCACTCTTGGATATCACTCTCTATTTTATTTATCACACATATCTCACCTTTGTTTTTATATGTGCCTCTCTCTCTAGCATAATCTTCCCTTCCTCGCATAATGAGGACAACGATCCCCAATTTCTTACCCAACATGACTATATATAGGCTCTCCAAGTGCATTGTGTCAAGAAAAATCCATGCAAGTGTTATTGTAAGCTAACATGTGTCCCAAGGGTTGTTTTCCTCCCACATAAACGTAAATGATAAACACACGTCCTAGTCCATCTCCAAGAATCTTAGAGTCAATGGTCAATTACAATATATTTGGAGCTATCTGTCTTGGAATTGTGTCCATTTCCTTGTGTGCACCGATTCTCCCATTTTCCTTTCACATGCAATTATCGCAATTTATGTGAGAATCTCTTTGTTCTCTACACTTGCTACTAGTGGAAATGTCTTTGCATGTTGTTTTGTTCATGCCAAGTGTTTTCCATTTAATTTTTCTCTTGCCTATCAAATACCTGCATGCCCAATGAGCTTTACACATTTGTCTACCAGATGTTCCATGTGTATCTTGGTGCAAGCTATAACTTTGACAAATCTTGATGAATTCTAACCTCTACATGTATCTCATGTAATTTTGCATTGCCAACCTTAATGCATATTCTACATTTTATGTCTCATTGCATAATCCCAAACATTTATTTGGTTCACACTCCTAGTTGGGCTATCTACATTATAAAACCCTTGTGAACAACCCTTTGTGCAAGATCATTACTACACCCAAGTGTCTTGGTTGCTCATTGCAATCCACCAAATCTTTTGCACATCACTATGCGAGCCTTAACTTCTCTTCATTAGCCATGTAATTCTATGCATACTTTATCTCTTATGTAAGGAAAAATCTACACACTCATTGCCTTAGCCAAAAATCCCTAAGCCCTTATCCCAAAATTCTATGTAACTCTGAGCTATGTCTTCTTCCCATGTAAGTGGAATCTTGCACAGTCTTGAAAGCTCAATAATTGTTGTGCCACACCACCCACACATAATCAAAGTTAGATTTATTCCTAAAAATCAACTAATTAATTGATGCAATATTATTGATTTACATAGTATGCCCTTACATTGCTACATGTGTTTATCCACAAGGAAAAAACCTTGATTTAATACCAAGTGATGTAGTCATGGTTAAGAGTCTCAATAAAGAGATGCCATAGACCACACAACATTCATAAATACATGACTTAAAACATAATGCCATAAAATGCAACAAACACAAATGTTATTTTTTTTTAATTTCACTAATAAAAATACAACTTGCACACACTACAACTTGCAATCTCTAACGAGATGCATTACAACGTCATATTTTTGGAACTCTCCTTGCTAACCTGTAGTCTTTGTAAGTTTATCTATCTATCTCTAAATTTAGTTATAACTCCTAATATAAGTGTAGGGCATATTAATATAGGTTAAATACCCACCTACTTACATTAACACACTCAATAAACCAATACAATCATTAAATACTTGTAACACATCACCACATCCCACAAACATTAAATGTGCAGTACAATCCCAATGCACCATGGCACCTTACAACATAATGCATTACAACGTAACACATCAAAAAGTGACATTAAATGAAAGCATAACAAACTTCCATGATTCTAAGATTTTTCAATGCAATGCTTAGGAACTCGTAATGTCTCTTTTTACCAATGGCCACATTGACCTCACAAGAACTTACGTTCCTCGAGATACTATACTCTCGTAAGTATTAAATTTCAACACTTCACAAATAAACTATGCACCTTATAAATCCATGTGAATATTTATGCAAGATTCTATGAATTATATCATTGTGTGCCCATGTTCTTGATTAAAATAGTGCAACCTTCACAAAGGAAAAGTTGCAAACAACAACTTGGTGTTGCAAGACTCCAAGTTTCTCTTTTGTGTTATTATTGAATAAAGACTTGCTAGTTTTTCATGAGTGGTTACAAATTGCACACACCAAAAAGACTACAAAACAAACAATACAAATAGTATATGTGCACAAAAGATTGCACAAAAAAAATTATAAAGACTTGCACACGACTATAAGTTGTTTTATTTCTACTCAGTGCTTTTGGCTAATGCAAGATTACAAGTGTACCCAGATGCTTCTAGATCAAAAATAAAATGGTAGTAAATTTGAAAATTTAGGCTTATATCTTTCTATTGTATTTATTATAAAATAATTTCTAATATTATGGTTGTGAGGTTGCAAGTTTGACTTCTTAGTGTTATTATGGAGGAACAAGGGGGGTTGTTAAATGATACCAAATATTTGATGAAGTTCTTATTTCAAAGGAAGCAATCCATTCAACAATCAATTATATAAGGAGAGTAATGATGGTTATAATTGATTTAAATAGGATATTTAAGCTTCTTAACAAAAATAATCTTCTCATGGTACTTCGTAAGATATGATTTTGTGAAAAATGGGTGGAAAGGGTCATTAATTCGATCTCTTTTTCTATTTTGGTTAAATGAGGGACTTTTGATTTATTTAGGGACACGTAAGGGATCAGACAAGGTTTCCTCCTATTCCCAACAATGTATGGAATTATGGTGGAATCACCAAGTTATCTCTCAAGCATGCAAAAGAGCAGGGCTAGATTCAAGGTATATTTGTTACCTCAAATGTGAAGGATTCAACCCATTTGTAGTTCATTGACAATGTCATGCTGATGGGATATGCTTAAGTGGAAGAAGCTAGTCATTTGAAAGGAATTTCAGATAAGTTTTGTGAGGTTATAGGGGTTAAAATTAATGTTGGTAAGTCTAATGTATATGATTATAATTATTCCCTTGTGTTTGCAAGAAAGTTACCCCATATTTTTGGTTTCACATTAGGGGACCTAAAATAGTTTTTTATTTGTCTTGGGGTTCCTATTAATCTACACAAGTATATTAAAGCCTAATGGGAAAGTGATGTGTATAATCATACATAGATAAAATCTATGGATCCATCACTAGCTAAATTCGATTAAGAAGGCCATCTTGATTTTTTTTATTATTATCTTTTATTTTATTATATTTGTTGTCTTTTATTCATGCCCCAATTGGAATCATCAACAAGATTGAAAAGATTGTTTGACCCTTTAGGTGGAAAGGTGCTCAAGATCAAGAAAATAAGTAATTTCATCTTGTAGAGTGGAATGTTATTTATCTCCAAAAATTTTAGGGGTGATTGGGTACTAGGCATATTTCTCTTTTATTAGAAGTTTATGGGGCCAAATTTATTGGAAGGTTGATTAATGAAAGCAACTTATTTTTTAGCAAAGTTGTGCCAAACAAATATCTTGGAGGAAGGCCTCCCAAACAAATCTTAGTGATGAATGAAAACCTTTCTAATGGATGTGTTGTTTAGTTGAAAATGTGTGATGGAATTTCTCTTTAAATAATAGGGGGTGCTCTTGGTTTGTAGGTGATGGTAAGAAAGTTGATAAATGGATTGATGTTATAAATGGTATGCCTCTTTTGGGATGAATGCTAAATATATTTTAGATTTATAAATATTTTAGACAACAAGGCTTGTGTAAAGTTAATGATTTTTTCAAGACTGGAAATCTCCCTGATGAGTTGAGAGGTCATACTTACAAAGTGTAGAAAGATTGGTATATTGGTGTCGATGAGCTGAAACAAAAATCTAAAGTGTTTCTAAGGTTTCTTAAAGAGAGGAACATCAAGCTAAGAGGGGATCATGATGTGATGCTATGGGGAGCATTTGAGAAAAACCATGTGCTATGGGGGTATAATATGTTATTGTCAATAAATTATTATCACGTGTTCAATAAGGATATCATATGGATGAGGCTCCAGAGTCATAAATCAATTCCAAAAATTGATATGTTCACGTAGATCATTTCCCATAAGGTAGTCTTGATTGTTAAAAATCCAAGCAAGCAGGGCATCCATGGGTCTTCTACGTGTGTTTTATGTAAGGAGGATGAAGACAACCAACACCTCTTCATTCAATGTGAACTTACTTTCCATGGTTGGAATCATATTTGGTAGATGATGGGATTTGGAATTAACATTCCAAAGGTGATATTGTGTTGCTCTATTTTTGTGACTGGTTGGTTAAATAAGAATCCATTTGGTTTTGAAGGGAAACTGGTGCTCCAATTCTTATGGAAAATCTTACCAAGAGTTGTTATTTGGCATCTTTGGATAACCATAAATCTTGCTAATTTTCAAAATAAGAATGTAAAACCATTCAACTCTTATATTCATATTATAATGCTGTCAAAGTTATTAATTAAAGTGAATGGGAGATCTATCTTGTTTACTTGTAATTTGAATAAGGAATAAGAAAGGTTGATTTATATGATGTGGGGGGGAGGGATTTTAAAACCCCAAAATAATGCAGAGTGGAAAACCTCTAAAGTTGAATAATGGTATTTATATTTTATATTTAGATACTGCATCCAAGGAAAACCTGGGTGTTGCAGGGGCCACTAGAGTCATTATTGATAATAAAAGAAAATTCCTGGTAGAGTATGTTGAAGATATGAGTAAAAATTCAAACAATGTTGTTGAGTTTTTGACTCTTTCCATAGGCCTAAAAATTGAAATAATGAAAGGACTAAAAAATAAGGAAGTTTATGGTGATTCGATGTTGGCCATCAAGTTTGTGAAAGGAATTTGGAAGATATACAATCTTCTTTTAGATACTTTCTTACAATAGTTTTTTTTTTGCAATGGCTTCTAAATCATTAGGTTTGAGCATGTTAGGAAGAACTATAATCAATAGGTTGATTCTTTCACCAATAAAGGTGTCAAGTTGAGCCATTGGTTGCTCTGTATCAAGGGGCATGATAGATATTTCAAGGTTCACTTGTAGGAAGTTTATTTTTGTGTTTTTATGTATTTTTTAGAATTGTTCTTCTTCCTTCCCATCTGTTAATGTACACCGAGCTAAGATTTTTTTGTTTACTTTCTATTCATTTATGTGACACAAAAAAAGATTATTTCTGAGGAAAAAATAAAAAAAATCATAAATTGGAAAGGCACAGGGTTTGGGATCAAGAAAAATCAAGCATAAAACATTCAACAATTTTGATATACAAGCTTACATAAGGAGGGTTTACTAGAAGATGAAACCCTAGAAAGTGTAAGACAATTAAGTTTCACCAAAATATATGCATATGAATAGAGTTACCTCTAATTAAACATCACAAAATGTGTAAACACAATAAACAATTCCTAATTAACTGCTCAACCAAACATGTAAAGAGATAAACATCTCTTAGGTTGTTTAGGTGTTGTCATTAAATTTGTCATTGCAATATGAACTTACTCACATATTTCAAAAACTATTTGTGATGTTATTGCCAAATCTAGATTTGATTAAAGGATGATGAAAAGACCATAAATACAATCATGGATATAGATTCTCACTTGCAAAATAATATGCCAAGATTGTTTGCCTATTTTTGTGCTTTCACCTCCTGCTCTATTTTTACGGGATCAAATTCCATCCTCCTAAAATATGTAAATTTGAAATGGATAAGGGTTGGTGGGTTGCTTTTGGGAGTTTGCATAATAAGGGGTGGTTGTTAGCATGTACTTGCTAGCCCTTCTAATTTTTCAGATCCCTTAAATATGATAAAGATATTAATAAACATAAATTACATAACATAAATGCCTTTAGTAAAATGCTCTATCAGACAATGCTACTCGCTAAAGATTAGACGAGTGGTAAATATTGCTTGTGATCAAGTGAACCTTATCACTCATGTATTTATAGATGACTTCAATTCAAACTACGACTAAATTTGTGTACATAACTAATTTCCAATGACTATCTAATAAGAAAGATAAAAAGAGGCAGATGAGATAATCTAATTAAAAGGGTGGCACAAGCTAACATGTCAAGACCATATGATTGATCTTAATAGGTGTCAAGATTTTACAACTAACCCCGTGAATAAAACATGAGAATAAAAGGCTATCATAGGAGGTATACAAGAGTGCACGAAAGAATGTTTCAAACTTTAAAAGTTATGACAATAACACAATAATGCCTAATTTGAACCAATCATCCACACATAAATAAATATACATAACATGCTTAAAATAATTTTATAAATAAATACTAAAGTGTTGTTTTTAAGTGTCTAGAAAAACCAATTTAATGTAAAGAATGTTAGAAGCATTATCTCACATCATCCATCATATTTATTTGAAAAAAATAAAATAAAAAGGAAAAAGAAAGGAAAACTAGTTGCTAAAGTTTAAATTTGATGGTTATATTTATATTTTTAATCATAAAATACAATCATAAACAAATCATGAAAAATAATATAGAAAAATATTATAGATTTATATATTTTATGTTATAAATTATATTAATATTTGAAAAATAATATTAAATAAATAATTTTCATCGAATAAAATTATAACAAATAAAATTAACCATCAAATATAAAATTAATTTATAATTTATAAATTTCCAATAGATTATTTTTAAAATCATATCTATATTCTCGTACCCTAATAATAATTCACAGAATGTAATCTCAAATATCAATTAAAAACTTTTATAATTTTACAATTTTTTTTATCATATGCATTATAGACTCTGGAAATACTCTCTTTGATCATCACTTTGTCGGCTCTCCGGTCAAGTTTATAAAGGGTTCTTTTGGTCTGCATCATTAAAAACATGTTATAATTCTGAGCGAAAGCTTCAACCCTAATATTTTCGTTGCCTAGTAGGGTTTATGAAAGGTTTTACGCCTGTAATATTTCATCAACAATGTCTCCCGAGAACACAGAATTTATCAACGTGCACAATGAAATGGATTTCCACGCAGAAGTAGAAGAAGAGCACGAGTGGAGTGGCGAATTACATTCAGAAATCGAAGTAGAAGTAGAAGAAGAAGTAGAAGAAGAAGAAGAAGGAGGAGGAGGAGGTACATTTTATTTAATTTACTTGACAAATTACTTTTACTACATTGAAATCAATACATAGAAATATACACAATTCATGAACTCAGCAACATGGAAATTTTATAAATCTTATTTACTTTATTTTCCTTTACGAATACTATAACTGCACATGAATACATAACAGAAATTCAGCAGCATGGAAAATTGTGACTAAATGCCTTATTTTACTGTGCTTTTTTTGGGGGGGCGGTTTGAAGAGTCCGAACCCTGCGAGGAAACCGTAAATACGGAGGCGTTGAGGGAGATAGATGAAAAGCTGAAAGAAAACCTAACAGCTTTAACTTCCAGAGAATTCACGGTCCGTTTACATGGCGCCAAAGGTTTCAGAGACATGCTGAAGGCGGAATCCGGGGCGCTAGTTCTTCAACAATATGTGAAGGCTTCGCCTGGATGTGCTGAGCTTCTAGAGGCTTGGAAATTAGGTATACAGGGAAAAAGCAGCATGTCCATTTTTTCGCTTATTGCTGAAATTTTAAAACACCCTGGCGGAAAAGACTTTAAGGATGATTTTGGCAGTGATGAGCAGAGAAGTAAAATTGTCATGTATGTAATTTTCAGATTGGATAAATTTGCGAGAACAATTGTTAGATCGAAGATTAATGATGTATATGGTGAAATTAATTCGCATGAGCGGAGGCGGCAGAATTCTGCTCTGTTGCTCATGGCTGCAATTGTTCGGCGGGGAAGGACTATTGCATCCGAGGTTGCTGCAAGTTTTGATTTTAATAACAAGGTTTTTCCTAAGCTGGCAGAGCAGCCAAAGGCTAAGCAAAAAGGCAGCCAAGATGCTAAGAAGCCAAAATCTTCGACGAGGAGAGGCTTTATAGAGTTTGCAATGGCCTTTTTGGAGGTCAGCAATCTGAGTCTCTTGAGGTATGTGCTTCAGAAACGACCTCTCTATGGTGGTGTGCTGCGAGGGCTCGGAAACGATGATGAAGAAACAATTGTGTATGTGCTTGGCATTATACGAGAAAAGGTTATGAGCTCGAGTTCAATGGTGCCTTCAGGGCTTCGCAGTGCGGTGTTTGGAGATGCAGCCCTTGAACAATTGAGTGTGATTTCTGCGGATTGTTCTTTGGGCAGAGCGGCAGATATTGCTCATGAAACTCTGATGATGCTTTGCACCGATTCTTGTCATGGACTTCTGCCAGAATTGCCCCAACAATGGGGAGCTTCCAAGGGGAGTGAAAATTTGCATAGAGGTAACCCTGCGAGGTTATTGAGACTGATGTTGAAATTAAGGGCGACCGATGTAGACAATCATAGAAATTTGCTGCTAGCAACAGTCAGCAATTGGCCGCCACTGGTTTCTGCATACTTGGACTCATTTCCTTACTCACTCGAGCCACGAGCATCATCTACCTGGTAAGTGTTTACTGTAACAGCTGCAATGGGAATTCACATTTTTAGAGGCTTCTAGTTTTTTTTTTGCCTTTCCTGCAAGGCTATGGGGCATACAGTAAGAATGGTTTGTTATTATTGTCCAATCAGGTTTGCAGCTATATCTCTCGTATCTGATCTGATACATGCTGCTAAAATTTCTCCACCATTTTCTTCACTTGCAACAGAAGGGTCTTCTTCACCTTCTTTGGAGCATCCTACATTGCATGGTAGATTGAAGTGCATACTTCCTTGCTCATTTAGTCGGGCAGTGATTAATAGGGGCCTCCTGCACACTAACATATTTGTGAAGCATGGCTCTTTGCGAGTACTTGCAGAGGCATTGAGTTCTTTAGAATGCTTATTAAATGCAATACATGCTGCAGCAGAAAATGCATCCAAGAAGGGAAACTCTACTGAAATTCAGAAAGAAAGTCTGTCTAAATGCATATCTGAAAGTCATTTATTGGAAGTGAAGGGATTATCTGGTATAACTGTTTTGAGAGCCTTAAGCAGTTCAGCCCCTAGTGAAGAAAACAGCTTAAGCCATACTGATACTTTTATCGAGCTCTCTAGGCAGAAGTGGTTTTTACTCAAACGAGAAGTTCAGGACGAAATAAGGGGATTATTGCCGGATCTACAAGTTTTACTGTCCTTGCTTTCGTTCTCAAAGTCTGGACTAACTGAAATTGCTAGCAAAAACAATAAGAGGAAGTTCCCTTCCTCTACGAATTCCAAGGAAGCCAAAACAAAACCAAAATTCAAAAAGATAAAGTCCAACTCAATTGATAGTGGTGTTGAAATTGTTGTTAGTGGAATCAAAGAAGGGGATAAAAAGGATACACTCGAGGGATCTGTAGCATTTTATGCTGACCAGGATAGCCACATCTTAGTAAACACAGATGATGATTTGGTAACAGTAGCTCAAATATGGGGCATGCAGGATGCAGTTTCTTACAGAGATGATTGTGAAGATGACGAAAGCATGCTATATACAAAAGTTCTTGATGTGTTGGGTTTTTATCAGGTATTTGTTTCTCTCTACATTTTGGTTGCACAAGGATAATCCATGTACATTGATTGTTTTATTATTTTCACCAGAGTGCAAGTTTTTGTATAATTATAATGATTGATTTCCCTCTGGCCAGATTAGCTTGTGTTCTTGATTGAGTATTCGGTTTGTGCTTTCTTATGTCCATTTTAAGAATTTATTTGAAAGTGTATTTGGACTTATTTGTTGGGTTGGAGCCAAAATTATATTTACAGATATTGCATGTAATGATTGATGTCCTTTTCTGCTATACTATTCTTTTTAACATTTGTATTGCTTTTGGTTTTTTCAAGTTTATCATATTTCAGAGATTATTTATTTGGTTTTGTACATTAGGACTGTTGACAGTTTCATCTCAAAATTTTGGACTATTTGCCTTTACACTCACTTGTGAAAATTTATAGGAAAATGCTCTTTATTAATTTTGTAGGGCAATGCTAAATGCTCTGTTGTTAATCATAGTAATTAGTGTTGTGTGCCTGCCAGATTATCTTTTATCATCTGCTGATTTTGCTCTAATTTCTTCATTTCCTTACCATTTGAGAAGCATTCATGTGTGGGATCTGAATCAGTTTCTATTTAAGGCAAACCACTGAGGAGCTTTGATATTTGCACTACCATGGGGGTCTTTGACATAGACCGATAGGTGAAAATGGTTTATGTTTCATCGGAACGAGTCACGACAACTATTGTAACAATTGGCAAAACTTGTTGACCTAATAAACCGACAAGACCTATGAAGGTGTGTCTGTCTAAGTCAAGACTTGGTGGGTTGGGGTGAAATCAAATGAGTTTGAATTGACATGGCGAGTTTTGATCAATTTGGCGAGTGTAATGCCCTAAATTTTCATGGGAGAGAACAAGCCAAAACGGGGTAATTTTTCTCTGTTTAAGGTGAGCACGAGTTCATCTCAACACAAGAATTTTGAAAGGCACACAACATACAAGGTCACATGAACAACAATGTCGGCCAAGGTAAGAAACACATCGGTAAGTCAACAGGGTGCATGGAAGTTAGCTTGCAAGGTCCAACATTAGTCCAAGATACCTTATCTAATTTCATTCTCACTTTAAGAGTCACACGGATCTAATTTAAAGTTATGAATGGGGCCTTCAGTCATAAAGTGACACCCCTTTTTCTCAAACTCACTTTGTAATAATAAAGTGCACACATTTTTTTTGATCGAGTAAAAATGGGGATAATATAGGGACCCACAATTTTTTGACCTAGTTTTGTCAAATTATTACAATTTCAAACCAAACAGAGAAGTAAACTAATTTATGAACTAAAAGGACAACTAAACAGTCCTGAATGTAACCAACGTAGCTTATGAACAGAAATGGGATGACTAAACAGTCCTGAGTGTAACCAGAGTATCTTATGAGCAAAAAAGGGACGACTAAAATAGTCTCAGGAACAGCTAGACTAAGCTGGTCAGCTACATAGATGGAGCAACAAAAGTATAGGTCTACTATATACATTTTTTTAAGCATTACAAACCGAACTATATAAGAAACTGAGAGCATCAGCAGAAGTATCAATTCAGCTTGGCCATGGAGGCTGACATGGAACAAAAGACTACTGGGTAGATTTTGGAGCAGAAAACGAAGCCCAAAAATGATCTTTGCGCTCATAGAAGATAACCCAGTTTCCCCAAGCATTAAAGATGAAAGCTACAGAGCGGGTGAAGTCTGGACACAAACCCATGTACATAAGCTACAGAGCCGAACGAGAGGGCTTCAAAGGATAATCCTGATAGCAATAGAGCCTGTCTTTTCCCCAATCCACTCATCTGTAGCATATCCACCAGTTTTTTGAGCATGCTTACCAGGTTTGCCTGGGGAAGAGGAGTGACAACCCTGGTGTCTAAATGCAGCATTAGCAACAGGATGCCCCCGACCAGCTCGATGAGGGGGAGCCCACTGAACAGGGAGATGGTTGGCCTGCTTTTCAACAACTCTCAGTCTGTTGATGCATCTGGCCAAGTAAACGACGTGCAAGTGCTATGCGACCAGTTAGAGTTGGTTGTTTTGGAGGTGGGAATGAACTTCTTGTTCAAATTATGCAAAATATGTGGCTGCTACAAGACATTCGGTTGACAGATGTCTTGCTTTCTTTTGGAACCCCTGTAGCTCACTGTTTAGAATCATTCTAGAGAAGTTTGGAAAATTTGGATGAGTCAAATCTGTTTTTTGACAAGGTAGAGGCTATAACCAAGTTGATGAGGAAACATATAAAGGAGATGGGACTAGTCAGTGCTACTACTACCCACATCGCATTATTTTCATTTCCTTGCAATCTCTTTGTGCACAAAAGATAAACTTGAAGGGAGTGTTCATGAGTGACGAGGGGGAAGAAACAGAATATTTCTGGATCACAACTGGCATTAATGTTGTGGCACTTGCCTCTAATAATTGTTTTAGGAGGGATGTGTAGGATGTGATCACAGCCTTTGAGCCATTTGCAAAGGTCATTGGGATGATGGTTGGGGAATAAAACCCTAATGAATTCTATACATACATAAGCGAGGAGTGGGCAGCAACAGAGTATTTATGGATCACAAATGGCATTCATGTTGTGGCACTCACCTCTAATAATTGTTTTAGGAGGGATGTGAAGGATGTGATCACGGTCTTTGAGCCATTTGCAAAGGTCATTGGGATGATGGTTTGGGAATAAAACCCTAATGAATTGTATACATACATAAGGCCATTGATAGGGTCAAGGAGATCACTTGAGCTACTTGTGGGAGCAGGGCGGATAAAATCATGTCTCTATGAGAATTATTGACTGTATCTGGCAGCGATCGTTTAATAGACCGTTGCGAGATTTTGGGTACTATCATAATACATCTCTCATGACTAATGTTTTTATTCTTAATTTGTGAGGGATGGAAAGTTACTCCAGTGCATTCATAGGATGTTCCCTGATATGTCACCTTGAGTATAGTAGCACAACACTGACATGGCATGGCCGGACTGTAAATATTTATAAATTACTGGGCTTTCAGATGGGAAAAACTAAGGAAAAATATGACATTTAAACAAGAAGTTAATATTAAAAAGAACAAAAAAAATATTTTGTTATTTAAGTCACATTTTATTCATGATTTTTTTCTCTTTATTCAATAACTTGCATTTTTTCAATAGAACCTCATGTGGGGTTGACCAATGTGTCGTGACCATACGAGAAGTCAGCCAGGTGGGTTTAAAACGGGCTCTGAAAAGTTTTCTGCTTCTTTGACATTTTGATTCAACGCTTGGGCAACTCCAGAAGTACAGGATTGCTAAGGGCTTATTTGTCTATGATATAGAAGTTTAGGGAAGGAGGAGAATTATAATGGGTTCTAACTTTTAAGCTTCGTTTATGCGGCTCTTACGATTCTTTTGGAAACCTTCTTGACTTTTTTATTGTTAAATCCTTGAATCTGATTTATTGTTTTCTTGGTAATTTTGCATTATCTGTATGCTAGTTGTGTTGTGGGAGAACTTAACTAGCATATACTCCTGAGCTCTAGAGGCCTGCTATCTGAGTGCCGAGACAAACTTGTTTTTCTGCTTCTTTGAGATCGAGATTCAATGCATGGCAACTCCAGAAGCACAAGATTTATCTGCTTTTCCTTTGCTCTTCTGCTTCTTTGAGATTGAGATTCAATGCATGGCAACTCCAGAAGCACAAGATTTATCTGCTTTTCCTTTGCTCTTCATAATCACAACGGCAAAATTTTAGAGACTCTAGCAGGGCAGAAAATAGTGTTTTCATTTTTTCTGTGAAAGGAGGCGCAAATCACGACAGAATGTAGACAGGGCAGAACAGGCAGGCAGACAGAAAAGCACATACAAGGCAGAAGAGAGCAGGCAGGGCAGAACGGGCAGGCAGGCAGACAAGAAAGTGGGGACAGAGTTTGTTTCAGACAAGACAAAATGCGTTGTGCAGTTCCCAGGTGAGTCCGACAACTTTTTGTCCCGCACCTTTTATATTCCAAGCATCTTTAATAACTATAATATACCAAGTCAGACTGAGACCCTGCAAACCTAAGGAATGATGGAAAACCAACAGGAAGGTAGTAAGATTATGACAGAGATTGGCAGCAAAGAACATAAGATTAATTATTAATAGTATTTCCACAGTCCATTAGAATACAGTGAAATGCTTCTGGAAATAACCATGTGAAAGCTTTTTGGATCAATGTTTTGGGTCACACTTTGTGAACATCATCAGGATGAGAATACAATGAATGGTGATTGCAGACTTTGTTCCTTTTAAGATGTCAGGTTGTGAAGGAAAGAACAAGTTTAGAAGAACAAAATAATAGAGACAGCTGAAAGACATGATTAAACATGTAAAAGTATATTAGATTTTATTAAGGACAATGATAAAAAGAATACTAGGGTTAATTGAAATTGATGATAACAAGGACGAAATGAAAACTACAGATTACAATTCTAAATGGAGAATTAAACAATTAAAATTAAAGTAGGATAAAGAACAATCTAAAAGGTACCTAACAATAAACTATACCTAAGGTCATAAAAAGGAGTGACGAAGTCTACAATTAGAAAAAATAGTTAAAGTAGGCAATGGAGAATTAAAATAAATAATGAGATATTATTAATATAAATGAGATATTATTAATATATAACATAAGAATATAATTAATAACTTAAATCAAAAAAAAAAAAAAAAAAAAAGAAAAAAACCATCATGAAGGAGTGATGGTATTAACTGACAAGAAGAGCGTGATGAAATAAATATAAAAGAGTCGAGGAGCTAGCTAACAATTAAAAATTAAAAAGAGGACACAAAACAACAAGAGGAGTGAAGACACTAAAAAATTCAAGACGAAGTTGAAAGGCGCATACCCAATGAGAAAAGGAACCTAGCCAAAAAGCTTTGTGTAAAGAACATGTCATTGTTGGAAATGACAATGCAAAATCAGCTGAAAATGCAGAACATCAGTGGTAGAGAAACATACAACCACCAATACGGAGGAAATAGATGGGTCTCAAATAGGGACGCAAATGTAGGGGTCAATGATGGGAATGATGCCTTGGGGAGGGTTGGTAATCCTGTTGTATCTCATTCAACATCCCCTATATCTGTACAAGGTTGCAATGACAAGGGCATGGGAATCATACTTCTAATCACATATGCTAGGATATCCGTAGACTAGTTTATCAGACATTGGTGAAAATCTACTCTATGTTAACGCAAAATAATATAAAGGTATTTTAAAGCGGAGGCAGGGTCGGAAGTTGAGACAAACTAAGAGCAAAAACTCATAGTTATCGTGCCAAGGGCAATCAACAACACTTCAATAGTCACTTCCACAAGGCAACAAACACAAACAACGCAGGGAACACAAGGGCAAGAAAGGGGTAAAGAAACACTGAATACATTGCTTAAGAACAACGCTGAACTGATGCATACTGTGAAACAATACACCCAACTCACTCACTATATGCAACATG
This sequence comes from Torreya grandis, assembly GCA_037957365.1. Classification (NCBI taxonomy): domain Eukaryota; kingdom Viridiplantae; phylum Streptophyta; class Pinopsida; order Cupressales; family Taxaceae; genus Torreya; species Torreya grandis. The sequence continues at coordinate 5,361,757 of JARHVA010000164.1, read as the reverse complement.
AGAACGATAATACACATCAGAATCGTAGGTGGGTTTTGGAGGATAAGGATAATGAAAAAAAACATATGTGGGTAACATACAAGGGGAAATTGAAACTTATTTGGCAAACAAAAAGGAAAGAGATGAAGAGAACCAAGAAAGCAAGGAATTGTATAACCCAACATCAACGCTACTAACATGGTCACGAAAGCTATATGTTAATGAATTAATGAACATGAAAAGGAGGCTCAAAGACTTAGAAAGAAAGAAACAATATGAGGACAATAGGATGAAAGAGGTTATAGATTCTAATTGAAAACTTGTAAGAGAGAATAAAATACTCAAGTAGCAAGTAAACAACTTGCAAAACAACATGGAAAAGGGGTAGCAAGAGTTGATGGCGATAAAACAATCATTTGAAAACAATAGAGGAAATAAGCCAAAAGTGAACAAAGGAAGGAATGCGCCACAAACAAAAGAGTCCCAATCCGCAATTGCAAATATGGAAGTAAAAGAAAGTCACTTGGGAGTCCAACATGAGGAGACTGAGTCCTGGGCTCAAGTAGTAAGAGGACCTTCAGAGGAATAGAGGGAGATAATATAAAAATAGTTCAAAATGCAAATAAGAGAAGAACATGATAGACATGAGAGGGCTGCAAACATCATTATTAAATGATTGAAAAACTACAGTGAGAATGAGAATACCAACAAATTAGTAAGAGACTTCCCTGCAGACCAACTGCATTGGACATGACCTATATCACGCAAATAGAATGGGAAAATTGATGGGGGCAGAAAAGGACAGGGATGTAAGAGTTATCATGAAAAACACGGAAGACAAAAACAAGATATTAAGGAGTAGGTCTCTTAGTGGGACACACATCTACCTAGATGAAGATTTAACGCCCATGCAACAAGAAGAGAGAAGGAAAGAATGGGAGAAAGTGAAATCAACAAGAGATGCAAGAAAATGGGCATGGTTACAAAATGGAAGAGCCCAAATCAGCCACTGAATGACGCACAAGAAATAGGGACTCGGGTTTCCCCATGAGCATTTGACCTTGGTAAGCTTGAATTGTAAAGGTTACCCTTGGAGAAGAGGTCCTGGCTTGGGGCCCATAGCAAAGAGAAAAAATATTATTATTCTTACTGAAACTCATGAACACGAAGGTTGCAATGTTCCAGATTTTGAAGGATATAAGAAAATGTTAGTTTGGAACAAAAGGAAAAAAAGTGGCAAAGGACATGGAGGGGTTATGGTGCTAATCAAAGAAACATGGTGTGAAATTATAAAAGTGGAGAAAGAGGACCCCAAATAAATAGTACATATGGTTGAAAATAACAAAAAACGAGTTAACAATTAGGCTCTTTGCTTGCTATTTTGCACCGAGAGGTTCAAAAACATAAGAAAAAGAAGCTAGACTGTGAAGATCCTTATGCGTTAGTAATAAGTAACATTTCAGTATTCAACACCTTAGGAGAAGTCTTTGTCATAAGGGATTTTAATGCGCGAACAATTAACAACCAAGCTCTTAATTTCAGAAATGAAGGGGGGGGTGAGAAACAATTTGTTATGTTTAGAAGAAGAAGAAGACCAACATTGGAAAATGAAATCACAAGATGGAAAGGGGGGCGTTACATATTATGGAGCATAACTATTGGGGTTATGTAGTTTGTATGATATGGTTATATGCAATGGCATGAGAGCATGACTGAATTTAGGGAACATTACTTGCAAAACTTATAATGGTCAAAGCGTAGTAGACTATGTTATTTGTTCACAGAGCTCTATCCCGAGATTGATAAAGCTTGAAGTTGGGGACTGCCCTATCGAGATGAAATCAGACCACAATCCAATATATGTAAAATTCAATATGCACATAAATCATCAACAAGGACGACAAGACCACCACAAGCAAAGGAAGAGACCTCTTCAAGGTAGAATCCTCATGACTCAGGGGATTCAAGAACTCTTCAAAACAACCCTTGAACAACATTTTCAACAACATTTCCAGGAAATAATGAATAGTACTTCATCTATGAATAGCTGTCCAACAAACAACAATATGTTAATTCCCTTAATTCAAAAGGCGCTAAATACATGCAAAAGAAGTAGACGGAAGAATGGAAATGCAAGTAGTTTTCTGGCGAATTCATGGTATGATGAAGAGTGCAAGGCAACAAAGAGAACTTTGAGAAGACTTGGAATCACCAAAAAAAACAAAAAGGCTTATGAAAGAATCATTTGGTCCAAAAAAGAAAGCTATAAGAATACAAGGAGAAAATATTTACTTTCCCTTTGAAAGCATAACCCCAAAGGTTTTTGGAGAGAACTACATCAAAAAAGAAAACAATATTACAAATACACAATGATTAAATTACGGAAAGCTACTCTGTGAAAGAGTTCAAGATAAAGATAACTCTCCTGTAATCAACACAACAACTAAGCTTTTTTATACAAGGATATCACTCAAGGCATAAGAGACTAGCAGGGGGTAAGGCACAAGACATAGATGGGCTGCAAGTCGAAACCCTCACACCGTACATCAAAAGCATATTCAACGGCATCATTCAGGAAGGCTTTCTGATAGATTGGATGACCAGTGTCATTATCCTTCTTTATAAAAGTGGGGATATCAGTAATTTGTGTAATTACCGAACTATCATGGTCAATCCCCTCCTTGGAAAGCTATTTGGTAGCATGATAGAGCGCAAAATTAGCAGTTGGGCGGAAAAAGAGGGTAAAAGAGCAAAAAGTCAAGCAGGGTTTAGGTTGAAACATTCCACTATTGACCACTGCATCACTCTTAGACACTTGATTGAAAAAGTATGAGATACTCAGGGAGAAGAAGCTTTTTGTTGGTTTATTGACTTAAAAAAACATTTGACATGGTCCCTAGAAGTAAACTTTGGAGTAGAATGGAGGAGCTTGAAGTTTCAATTGAATATAGAGTGGTAGTGAATAGACTCTATGAGCAAGTCATGGCCAAAATCAGAAGTGGAGGTATGTTAGAATGCTTTGGAAACGACATTGGAGTCAAACAAGGATGTCCTTTATCTCCCACCTTCTTTGGGCTATACATCGATAAACTAGAGGAGTTGATAGATAATGCTGGTGGAGGGGGCGTCCATCTAGCTAATTATGTTGTACGGTTACTTTTATAGGCAAATGATTTTATTCTAATTGCAAAAACAATCCATAGTTTGAGGGAACATTTGAAAGCTCTAGAGCTCTTTTGTCAAGAGGTTGGAATGCAAGTGAATACTAGCAAGACAAAAGTCATGATTTTTTTTCTACAGAGCAAAACAATGAATTGTGTTCATTTTCAAAGGAAGCCTGCTGGAAGTAGTGGAAGAACACAAATATCTCAGGCTTGACTTTCACAACAAGCTTATTTGGGAGACTTGCAAGGCAAAAAGAATTCAAGGGGTGGAGAAGGCCTTATACTCACTGCAAAACAGATGTAGGAATGTAGAATTATGGGATTGGAAAACCAAGAGAACTTTGTTTGACCTACTTGTCACACCAGTGGTCCTATATGGATGTGAAGTTTGGGGCAACAATGTATTTGACCTAAATTGGAGACAGATAGAGAGAATCCAAAAACATTTAATCACAAACAGCCTCAAAGTCAAAGCCTCAGTTCCATATGAGATTCTATTAGCTGAAACAACTTTTTTTCCGTTGAAAGCATTGGCAATGACTCGAACAATAAGTATAGAGAATCATTGATGGCCCAAAATGGTAATAAAGACAGAAGAAAAACACGTGGATGAATCAAAACAACAAATGGGTGAGTAAATGGGACATCAACATGCAAGATGCCCAAACACCACTGAGGAAATAAAAAAGATGTGAGAGAGAATTTTAGGACAGCCATGTGGACAAAGCAGCTAGGACGGAAGAAAGCATACCGCATCAAAGAGTTTAACCCCACATGGGAGCATGAAGAAAAGACATACATAGAGGCATAAATCAAATGGAAACCAAAGATGTTGATTGCACAGTTAATGACTAGCCCACATCATCTTAGATGTGAAACCGGCATGTGGACAGTACCCAAGAAAGAATGGGAAATGAGAACATGTTTATTTTGTGACAAGGGAGTAGTGGAGGCAGAATGACACTTCATTATGGAGTATGCAACCTATAATGACATCTGTAGTACAAAGACAGCCTGAGGGTTGACAACTTAATTGACTTGTTTGAAGAGGAAAGGTTAAATAAAATAAGGTTTCTAATCAAGATCCATAGTAAAAGAGTTAGCATCGAGAAGGGATTATAAATTTTGCAATATTAGTAGGACAGCTCTTATGTCAAGAGGTTGTGTTAACATGGAACAACTTTGTTGCAACTCTTGGTCCCATAGAGTCTCGTGGACTTTATTAAAATCTTTCATTCATTCATTCATTCAATGTGACATTGGAGTATATTTGAAAAATAATACTCCAATAAATGGAAGCAATTGGCAAATGTTGACAAATGATTTAGTATTCATGCATTGTATTTTTCAACTTTGCAATTTACGATAGGAAGGAATCAGATCTTGACGCCATTGGGCTGGATGATTTTTGATCCAACATTATGCTGGATCATTAAGACAGAGGACCCAACATTTAAAGATTTGGATCAGTTTTGGCTACTACACATTGACAAAAACTTGGCAACCGAGTGGCAAACTTCAAATCCAGGGACAGGATACATCAATTTCTGAGCATGAGCTTTGGCTTGGGAATAGGAACATGGCAGTGCCATTTTTTCCATGCCATCGCCTATCATCCATGGACTTTGGACTTTATACATATAAATTTTTGAGCTTAGGCACAATAAACTATTTAAGTCTGCTTATTTTGTTTTTGATGTGTATTTGACTATTTAGCTCTTGGTTTTGCATGGCTTTATATGTATTTTGATGTCAATGTAGTGGAACTGTTATGGAATTGAAATCCTTGATCTTTATTTGTGAAAATCTGAACAATTTATGACTATTCCTTTTTTAAAATTTTGAGTGGCAAATTGAATCTTATTCTTTAGCTTGCCAAGTTATTCCTGAGTTTCAGTAACACAACTTTGGTAGCAGTAGTGAATGAAAGATGCATTGATAATTATTTGTCTGATTCAAGTTTTCTTCCGTTGTGATAGCTACACTACAATTTTCTCTCTCTTATAATTTTGTAAAAATAATATTTAATGTTCATTCTTTAATTGAAGGTTCCTTCAATTCTTGAGATTAGTTCATTCCTTTGGGGCTAATGAATGTTCCATTTTAGAAGATCTTCCAGGGCTGATCAGTTTGGTTATATTCTTTTATTTTGTAGAGGACATTACCCATCACAATGGTTGAGTGTTCTTTTGATGCCTTCAAGTTTCTCCCAGAAGAGCCACTGTGCTTATCCACTTCCAAACAACGGTCTATTTTATCCCTGCTTGTGGATTCTACAGGAGGGATAAATCTCCCTGCTTCTGGATTTGAAGGCCCTGGACAAGTCACAGGACAACTATATAAATATTTGCGGCCATTGCTGAAGTTGATGTTGTATTCTCCAGCCAAAGATGTGAGAAAGTATGCCCGCCTGTTGGCATATAGAGCAATGTTAAGCACCTGTGCCTTTGAGAGAAACAAAGGAGAGATTCAAGTTTGGTTTTCCTTCTTGTCCATTCGGAACAGTGGAGAGGTGGTCATCAAGGAAAGCCAAGAAATGCTATTGCAGGACAGCTTAAGCAGCGATATGTGTAGGGGGTTAGCCTCCACGGTTTTGGAATTCTTTTGTGATGCTGTATCCACAGCAGGCAAGAATTTATTCAAGTATCTGGATGAATTACATTGCCTTCTCTCTAAGCTTAGTTTAAGGGGAGGTATGCAGATTAATAATTCTAGTCTTTATTTCTTTCTGAAAGCAGTGACTTAACTTACTTAATGGCAACATCTGCTCTTTCGTAATCATAACATGGCTAGGGATGGATAGATAGTGATCACATCTGTGCTCTTATTGTGTGTTAAGTTGCTAGCTCTTTTGATAGTAAGTCAATGCTTTTTGTAATAGCATAGACACTTGCAAGTTATTTTAAACCAGGAATTTCTTATGTTAGTATTTTTACTATTTAAGGAGGGCACAGATCTAACCTGTACCATTTGTCTTCCTAGTTGTAAACATTTTTTGGGTTGTTCAATGTTATAATGGATCTGGTCAAGGGCACCAAAACTTTGGAGATGCATGTGTGCTTGCTTTAGATCAGCAATATGTCCCTTGGATCCTGTTGATAATTGAAGTGAATCTTGGTACTTGTTCATCTATTTTCTGATGAAAACGATTTTATACATATTTATCTCCTTTCTTGATGCAAGCATGCATTTTATAACTTTGAGAGTTCATATAAACAAATTGGATTTGTCATCCATCATATTATATATAAGTTCTGGGTATCTCAATCCAATTTACCTGTTTATGTTAAAAACTTGATGATATAATATATACTGTAAGAAGACGCAAGTTTTGTGAGCTCTCAATATCCAATTTTTCTTGGGTACTAGAAACTCGTATAACAGCTCACCAAACCATTTATACAGTTGATGTTCAGAATGAAACATAAAGAATTCAAGGCTATCAAAGATGCCTCTAGTCCAAGCTCAAATTCCTTCCTTTGAAGATGAGATTGCAATTCTGAATTTGACTCGACATGCACAAAGATACCTCTGTGAGAGAACTTGTAGAACTCACATTACAGAGTTTTAATGAGCAGACATGACCACTACACACTACACTTTCTATGGTTGCTCCGCATCAAATGTCAAGTCAATCAAACACATCTTACACTCAAGGATTCTTATTATAGCTAACCTTGAAATGGAGGTTAACCTATCCATATTTTCAGCACGGACTGGCAAGACCTTTGGTAAGGACTTAAATCTTTGTGAATTGTAATGAGCATATACATAGAGCGAAATATCACAACTACTTAATGCCTTACCATTGTTTCACTTTTGTTATATAAATAAAACAGTAATATATATATATATATATATATAATTACTATGTCTATAGGCAATTTCCTTAATTTATATACACGTTGCACTACTAAGATCATGCAGTACCATATCTGTATTGTTTGTACGAGCATTTATATTTTTTACAACTAAGATCTCTGTAACTTACCTTTGTGGATCAGCTTCTCTGTGAAAAACTCTCATTATTTCAAATTTCCCTGCCAAAAAATATAGGATCCATAGTAATATGCATTCCAAAGGAGTTAGATTTGATTCCAACACGTTGACATTATGAGGCATTCAGATATTGGCAAACATAAGAATATTTTTGCAAGTTTCCTGTATAAAAGATGAATATTCTGATCTGCCATGCATTTTGATGAACATGTATGCTGATACTATTATATATTCTAATCGGAGTAGAAACATGACATAGCCAATGTATATGTTAAAACTTAATATTGATTGGATGACCTTCGAAGTCATGACATCTCGGTTGATACTGCCTATCTTACATAACTAAAATAACTTACATACCATAGATATCTTGGCTTGAGTAAACCCTATGCATGTCATGACAATATGAAAACTTGCCATTATCAATCAATTACAATTCACATAATTTCATCAACACTCTAGATATGCATACCCTAGGGCCAAAGAATATCATGATAATGGTTATATAGGGCACAATGCTTATTCTATTCTATTTCATTCTATGGCAATTGAAGGCACGTATCTTCAATTTCTGATAAATATATCTACTCAGATTTCCATCTTTGATGTAGGTGTTTGCCAGGGATTTTACGACTTTAGCCCTAGCAGTGATGTCAATATTGACTTTGAGCTGGTGACACAGCCTTCTTAACATTCTTTGAGGGCTCAACGCTTCCATTGGCTTCTTAACAACCTTCGAGGGCTCAATGCTTGATATCAATAGTACAAAGAAGTATACTGGTCGAATGTAATGTCGACAGTAACTCCAAGAATCTAAAGAGCCATTAGGTTTTGGCAGAGGGGGCACCAAGGGTACTAAGCAAACACCTACTAGGCTGAAGGATGTAGGAAGCACAAGGGATCTCCTTGTCGCAGCCCCCTAGAGGCACCAAATAACTGCGTATGTTCCCCATTGATAAGTACTGAAAAGGAAACCGAGGAAATGCAGCTCATGACCCATTGGGTCCATTCGTCCGCAAAACCAAAAGCTTTGAGAACCTTCCACAGGAATGACCATCTGACCCTATCAAAAGCCTTGGCCATATCCAACTTAATAAACATTGCCTTATCCTTGGAGCTGGCCATGGAGTGAATGGACTCAACCGCTATGACAATACCATCAAGAATTTCCCTGTCTTCCACAAAACCACTCTGTTCTTCAGAAATCACATCGCTGAGCCCGGTTTTTAACCTTTTTGCAATGATTTTAGATATGATTTTATAAACAACATTACAAAGAGATATAGGGCAAAACTGATTTAGCCTATCAGCTCCTTTGCATTTCGGTATGAGGGCGAGATAAGTCGCATTTGAAGCCTTAAGCATTTGCTTATTCCGCTGAGATTCTTGAACAACAGCGAAAAGATCCAATTTGATAATATCCCAGAATTCTTGATAGAATTCAGCCGGGAAGCCGTCAGGGCCAGCCGCTTTCCCTTTTTTCATTTGGGAAATAGTCGCCTCAAGCTCCCCAAGTGTGATATCCTTCATTAAATTCTCATTCATTTCACGCGTCACCAGGGGCGGAATGCAGTAGAGAACCTGTGATTCTTCCGGTAATTCCTCATTCGCATCTTCCCTAAAAAGAGTAGAGAAATACTGCACCACCTCCTCTGACATTGCAGGAAAGGAATTAAGCCGCTCACCTCTTTCATTGACCAGGACCGAGATAGAGTTGCCGTGCCTCTTGGCTTTGGACGATTGAAAGAAAAAAGAAGTATTTCAGTCACCTTCTTGGAGCCATTCTATCCGAGCTTTCTGCTTCCAAAACACTTCCTCCCGTAGCTCGCATTCCTCCAGGTCTTTCACAACCTGAGCTTCGTCTTGAAGTAAGATTTTAGTCAATCCTTCCTCCCTAATTGTTCTCGTGATACCATCAAGCTTAGCCTGCGCATCAGCCTTAGCATGAAAAATATTCCCAAAGCTTTGATGATTCCACTGTTTAAGCTTATACTTCACAAACTGCAGCGATTTAGCAAAAATATACATCGCCGTACCATGGGCAGGCTTGCCCCACCTCCACCAGTTGGCCGCACATTCGAACAATGACTGATCTCGCAGCCACATGAGTTGGAATCTGAAGGAAGGAGAGCGAGGCTGGTACTTTGAAACACTGGTCAGCTTAATAGGCCAATGATCCGATCCTCTCCAGTCCAAAATTTCAGAACCTGTAGACCACATACCCCCGACCCAGTAGCCAAAAACCAAAAAACGATCCAGTCTCTCAGCAATGCAATGTTGGCCAGTCCTCTGATTGTTTCAAGTAAATTGTCCGTTGTTGGGCCGAATGTCGACTAAATTCAAAACTTCAATGTAATTTCGCATAAGCAAAGCAGAGGGGTCAAGCTTTGTCATACCACCACGTTTTTTAGTCAAATCCAAAATAGCGTTAAAATCTCCAGCCATAATCTAAGGTTGGAGGGGAGCCAAGCTGCGGACAAAACTAATGTGGCCCCATAGGGATTGTTTACCCCGCCAGTCAGTAGGGGCATAAACATTGGATAGAAGAATGACTTCCCCCGTCTCAAAGCTGGAAGCCATCATAGTCAAGGAAAACTTAGAGGACAACCATCCTATGAGGCCGATCTTGCGGGGGTTCCAAAGGCAAGCTAATCCTCTTGAAGATCCGGTAGCCCCAATGCATTGACAGTCCCCTTGTCTCCACAACTTAGGCGCTAATCTGGACATAACATCTACTGAAAGCTTAGTCTCTTGCAAAAAAAGGACATCAGGTCTTTGACTTCTAATCAAGTTGTGAACATCATTTTGCCTAGGGCTGCTGTTCAAACCCCTTACATTCCAGGATAGTACAATCATTTCAAAGGATTTAGAAAGTGAGCATCCAGAGTGTTCACTGACCCCGACTCCACCAAAGTCTCTCCCATTAGTTTCATCTTTTTCAGGTCTTTTTTCCTGCCAAGCTTGACCGATTTCTCCCCCCCACCCTTCTTAAGGTCTTTTTGCAAAAGTCCCAAGTGAGGAGAATATTTACTACTCCTTGCTGCTCCTAATTCTCTGAATTTCCCTGTTAAAGATAAATTTCCATCTTCTTTAGAGGGAACAGCTGAGGAAGTCAAAACATCCAATATCAACATCTGCTGGTCCATATCCATGTGCCCATCCCCAACATCCTGTGATTCAGTTAAATCAATTGAAACATTGTTCTCCTGCGTTGGGCCCTCAATCTACTGATCCAAATTCATCAACCTTGGGTTCACCTCCTGTTCGTTAAGGTCATCTAGAATTTCAAATCTGTTAAGCGAGTCATCTGACTGTCTTTCCTTCAAAGACCGTTTTTGACCCCTGCTTCTATATCGCCCTTTAACTGGGATAAAACCATCGGTTTTTGGCGCCTCACCTAGAATTGGGCCCTTCCCTTTGTCAGTTCTAGGCGGATTACGAGCAGGTTGAGCAGGCTGAGATTCAAAGGTTTTAGATTTGGGACACCATCGTTGCAAGTGACCATAAGCATGGCAAAGACGACAGCGAAAGGGAAGAGTTTCATAATTCAATTGTTGTACCCAGGAAAAGGGTCCCGCACTCATTTCAACAGCATTAGGTATTGGCTTACTAAGATCAATTTCAACACAAATGCAAGCATAAGTCATTACCTTTTTCCCAAGGATTGACATTGATGAACCGACTGGCCTTCCCAAGAGGGACGCAAGCAATTGCAGGGTATCTTCACGACAACATTCCATCGGAAAGTGAGGCAGCTGCACCCACACCGGAACACGGTTTGGCAATTCCTCTGAAGGTATAAAATCAACATGCCACGGCTTGATAAACAGCCCCACCTGATTGTGAAAGTATGGACCTCCAGCAAAGACTCTGCTACAGTCAGTCAAGCACGTAAAAATGACTATAAAATAACTGTTGGCTAACATTGTGATATCCATTTCTCCTTCCGGAGCCCATGTCCTCTGAGCCCACGCTTCCAAGAACTGGAACGAAGTCCTGAGCCCCAAAAACTTGCAATACAGAGAATGATTTGTATAATATTCGATATCCTCAGCAATCATGTCCATAGGTTTGACCAATTTGGGCCTCTCCTTGCATCTTTCCAGGTATCCATTGACCTTGGGAAGTCTCATGCCAGTTGGCTCTTCAGCATCACATGGACCTGGAAACAGTGGGGGGAAAACCATTCCAGCACTCCTCAGGCTCTGGGCCGATTGCTGCATTCCCTGGGCCGATTGCTGCACTCCCTGGGCCGACTGTTGCACTCCCAACGCCGCCCTGTAGCTGCGACTTGCGCTCTCCCCCTTCGTGCCCTCCTTCCCCTGTGCGCCTTCCTTCTCTCTTTCCGCCATTTTCATCACAGTCCAAGATAACATAGATCATTTCTCATTCGCTGAGTATATTTCACTGAATATTTGATTATATGTTTTATTCGGTTTATATGTTTTGATTTGCATATACAGTGCTATATACATGTCTTTCAGTTTGCCGCTCATTGACATTATTGTTCTACTATATAAAGCATGGTTTATAATTACTTTTCACCTTGCCACGTCGCCATTACCAGTTTTCCTGTTATTCTAAATAGTTTTTACTCACTTAAGCGAACTGCTTTACTCTAGTTTTGCATATCACTAATATATTCAAATGAATTAGTGTATAATATTGGCAGATCATTGTTATAATTCCTCCTATACAAATCGCCCTTCTTTCATAACTCGGTTTACTGGATTGCCATCTCCAGGTTTGCACAAAAACAATTATAAATTCATGAGTAAATTGCTATACATAATTGTTTATAATTATGAATATCTATATCAGTCTCGATGTTTATGTAGTAGTTCTTTATATATATAAATGGACAGTTTGCTAAGCTTCTAATGCCAGATAACAGTTCGGATTATCTTTTATATTGTAGTTCGTTGTTTGTATATAGGTAATTGTATGTAGTTTTTGATATTATAATAACAATAACAGTCTGGTAAACATCGTTTCCATTCAAAATCAACAATATATATACATAATAATAACAGAGTAATTACACAACGAATAATAACATAATAATATGATAATTAGGTATTTCCAGATCGCCTACCTCTCAAATTCTGACCTGAAATTGCTTAACTCTGATAATTAGGTATCTACATCACCCTTTCCGATGATGTTATCCCTCCGTCACTTTCTAAGGGATAAAACTCCCCTGTGTCCAACTCACGACAAGTAGGTAGTTAGACCATAACATCATGGTATACATAATGTAATCATATAACCTAAGCAATATTCAATTGTACCATAACAATATATGTCTCAAAGCTTAGTTAATAAATATCAAATCAAATTGTCAACTATAAATATCCACGGATAATCAAGTAAGTTTGCTTAACAAGGAATCGAGATGTAATAAAGAAACCATGTAGTGTGTATTAGAGGAGCTCAAAAGAGGTGAAGAGCTACCTCGAGATCAAGAACAACCCAAGAGAGGTGAAGAGTTGTCAAGATGTCAAGAGGATCAAAGAGTGAGGCCCAAGAGAGATGAAGAGCAATCAGACCAAAGATCAATCCAAGAGATGGACCAAGTGAGAAGTAGATGGGAGGAGGCATGTTTGGGCCTCATAGGGCTTCCCAAAGTTGGATTCCCCAAAATATGGCATTTCTAGCCGTATGGCAACGACTTGGAGTGAAACGGGCAGTTTTGGAAAAGCTAGGGCTCAAGCCATAGGTCAGGCAAGAAAAATGTGATGCCTAGACCAAAGCCAGGGTGTAGCTTATGATATAAGCCTTGGCCTAGGCTGCAGGTTAGGCAAGAAAAACGCGAGGCCTAGACCGAAGCTAGGCTGTAGGTTATGACATAAGCCGCGGCCTAGGCTGCAATGGTACCAAAAAGCCCTGGGAAGGCCTAGAAGGGTGCTGAAATACTAGGGAACTCTCCAAATGACTAAGTAGGATAAAAAAGGGCTCTCGTGCCTAGATAGTATGCATGACAAGCAGTATGTAATCATTGGGAGTAGGGTGAAAGGACAATTACATATACACCTGAGTTATAAGCAGTTGGTGTTCAATAGCACAAGGAGTGTTGTGCAGTGCCTGGAAGCCAAAGCAAAAAGTAGGAAAGAGCCAAAAAGGAAAAAAGAGAACATCACTTGTGCTCCCCTGGTAGGAATGGCGGTGGATAAGAATTCGATGATGCAATCCAAGGGGTACCAAGTTTGAGCTCTACGTGATCCAAATCCAGCTCCAACTCTTGCATAGAGGACACAAAAGTGACATCAAACTTGAAAATCCAAGATGAAATGAGGGATGTGGGAGGTTTGGGAGTCCTCAAAAGGGGAGACCAAAGTGTGCACCGCCTTAGTGAGAGGGGCAACAACTCAGTGCCAAGGACGTTCCAGACCTCGGTGAGTTGAGACATGGCTACGAGTGAGTCGGAGGACAACTATACATAACATGCGCCTAGCACACGGGCATCGGTTAAGGCTCCAATGATCGCGTGATACTTGACAACGTTATTCGTCTCATTGGTAGGAAGAAACCAGCTACAACAAGCTTGTGGCCTTGTGGGCCATGAATAGTCCAAGCCGTAGTCGTAGGTCCTGGGTTGCCTTGACTACTGCCATCAGTGTGAATCACCAGCAAGAGATGCACCATGACGACAGTCAAGGACGCAATACACAACCGCAAAGGGACTATCTCATCACAAAGTGAACCCAACAAGTTGTACGAGGGAGACAAATAATGCAACAAAGCCACAATCGTAGGAAAGAGACCAACGCTCGCTGTGATGAGAGGCGAAGAGGGGTGGCAGGAGGCCCGTGCAAGACCAAGATTGGTTAGACAAGACCATAGCAATTCCCAAGCAACCACAACCACTAACCTGCACCACCTGCAGAGAAGCGAAGAGGGGTGGTAAGAGGTCTGTGAAAGACGAAGACTAGTCATAGAAGACTAGAACAAGTCTTGAACAACCACAACCACTAACCCACACACCTGTAGAGACCACGACAAAGGAGAGAGGGAGTCGGTAGAGGACCAGCTGCAAACAAGCAGTAGCACCACTGATTGAAAGAAGCAAAAGACTTTTCTTCCATCCCAAGGTGCATCCAAGGAGGAGTGCACATGCCAAACGATCACAGAGACCAACAAGGTTTGACAACGAATGTCACACAAGGGACAATCCGCCGAACGGGGGCCTAGGGAGGGCGTTCAGGCAAGCCCTGGGGCTTAGTAGGACACCTCAAGCTCAGGTTGTGGCTTGTCTCGAGGGTACGCTGTTGCTTAACCCTAACCCACAGTTTGCCCCAAAGACAGGTTGTTGCTTAGCTTGCTAGGTCGTGGCTTGTCCTCTAGGAGGCCAGAAAAGCCTTGGGCAGGGCTGAAAAGAGGCAAAACAGAAGGGAAAAGGGTGGAAGGAGACTGAGCATCCGAATCCTTAGGTTCACCAGTAATGACCCAAAACACAGGAATTGTGGAGGTGGGGTCATTGTCGGTGAGTGAAATCTTTAAATCTATACGAGTAAGAGGGTGGCTAAGCTTGCGATGTGCCGTCATGAGCTTCTTGTAAGCCCTCCTCTCATTGAATGAGTTACATGTCGTGACATGGATGAAAAGGCACTCTAGATCTGAAGTGGCAGCTCTAGAGGCCTCTGCGAGGGAGGCATTAAGAGTGCCGATGCCACAACGGAGAAGTCGTGACAAGGGAAGGGGATCGATGGTCAGGAAGACATCTTGAAAGAGATCACCTAAGAGCGAAGAGCCACCTTGTTGCTCAAAAGGAGGGGATGATGGAGAGTGCGCAACTAGCGCAAGAGGAGTGAATGCAAATCGGTAGTCAGCCAGATCAAACTATTCATCCTTGAGCAAGCAAGATTCATATACGGGTGCCTTGGGCAAACTAGTAGGGCCATGCTAGGACACAGACAAAGCCTCGATAGAGGGCTTTGTTTTAGCGTATAGCCATGCCCAAGAATTTGGGTTAGCCTCCAAGGTATGAACCTCGTCTTGATGCACGAATTGGACCACACGAAACATTACTGACGCAATGGCCTGCATGGCTACATTCCAGGGAATGGCCAAGGATCATGTTGTATGAGAGATTTAAGTCTAACACACAAAACTCAATGTTGTGAGTCTTGGGTCTAAAGTTAACCCGAAGCTTCATATTTCCCACTAGTGCAACTATATCGTTGTTGAAATCAATACAATTGTGGTGAGACTCGTAGGGTTTCTTGTGGCTAATACCCAACTCATTGAATGGCTGCAAAGGCATGATGTTCAATGCGACATCCTCATTGATGATGCATCTCTTGATGCGGCAGTGATTGACAGAGGTCTCGATGTAGAGTGGGAATCTAGCCCTTTGCTAGAATGGAAGGGTCTAGTAAAGAGGCAGGGTCAAAGAACAAGGTAGGCGAGCGAGGGTGATCAAGGATGTTTGAGTGGAACAACACCTTAGTGTCATCTTGTAAGGGCATCCCGCTAGAAAGACCAAGCTCATAAAAGATGAGGCCCTTTTTCTCAGGGCAAAGGTGGAGAAGGTCCCAGATGGAGTTTCTGACAGAGAGGGACTGTAACTCCTCTATGATAAGAGTAAGAGCATTGCCTAGCTTGGGGAGGGATATTACACCAAAAGTCAAATTTGACTTTGGGATTCCTTGCCCCCGTGGGTTGGCCTGAGGGTCCCGCTCTGCTAGCATATTTAATGGGGTTGGTCGCACGACCCGAGCGTTTGTTGACAAAGCACTCGTAACCAATAAAGGCTATGTCTAACAACGACATTGCTACTTTTGTGCTTAGCCTTCCCTTTCGGGTCAACTAAAGAAGATGAATCAGAGGAGGTAGAAGAGCAAGAAGGAGAGCTATGGGCCTTAGCCTTTGATTTCTTCTTCTTTTGTCTTCTTTTCCTTGTTTGGTCAGGAAGAGGCTCCTTGAACACATTCATCTTTCGGTTGGGTTTTGCAAGTGGAGAGCTTTGAGGGGCAGACGAGATCTTGGCACTAGATTTCTGGGCCACACACTCCTTATCGGAATGGCCCTTTATTTGCTGAAACTTGCAGAACTTGGCATCATCGTAGGGATACGTTATCCGCTACCCTCCTACACTCTTTTTAGGGGCCTTCTTTTCAATTGGCCTCTTAGAGTATTGACCTTGCGGTCATCCTTCATCCTTCTTTGAGGAGAATTAGTGACACCATCGCTGGTTGCATTGCGGTAGTGATCACATGAGGACAAATTTTGAGTTAGCACGGGCCAAATGCTTGCATGCACCTCGAAGACTTGGGTCGCCAGACACTCGTTAACAACTTCATCATAATTGGTGGGTTCACGCTTGAGGACCCCAAGGTGAACTACCTGCCTCAATGCTCGTGTGAACATGTCATAGAGCTGATCATCCAAGGACCTTGTCTTCCACATATGGATGGCTAAACGCCACCTATGCACGAAGTCAAAGTTAGACTCACCCTTGCCCTGAACCATGGAAGTGAGTGATTGGATGTCGAGGTTAAACGGTTTAGAGTTATCGAAGTATTGGAGGAAGTTGTCTAGAAGGAGCTAGAAGCTAGAAAGAGAATCTGGTGGTAGATTCTTGAACCAAACTAGAGCGTTGGCTTGCAGGGAACGAGTAAAGAGCTTCAACATCATGCCTTCGTCCTTTTCCCAATCCATACACACCATCATGAATGCTGTGATATGCTTTGTGGGATTAGTGTCCCGAGTCCCATTGAACTTGGGCAGTTTAGGGATTGGAGTAGGAAAGGGAATAACACACACCCAAGGGGCTAGAGGGTTCTTATGGAGATCCTCATAAGAACGGTTGATAGCAGGTTGGCGACAAGCTTCGCAAGGAGGCTTGTAGGGGTTGTGATGCTGCCTACGCAAGTAGGGGTCATTGTAACCTCGGGCATGTGGGGAATGACGTTGAGGCAACTCTCTGGGTGGGAGACATGCATGACGAGGATCTTCCCAAACACGTGGTGGCGAATGGCCATGGGAAGGGTATCATTCCTCATGGTGACGATAAGATGATGTGGCATACATGGGGGAGCAGTCACGATGACGTAAATCCACACAATGTTGGCCATGCGTGGCAAGACGAGGGTGCACACGAGGGCACTAATGTTCAAGATAGGCATCCCATGAATCCCTAGTCCACAAATGGTGGTTGAAATCAACGCACTTGTCTGAAACCCTAAAGGAAGGACTAAGAGGGTGGGAAAGCTCCACGAGAGGTGGATGCTGAATTGAGTTGGTATGCCCATGTCTCTCAACATGGACAATAGGGGGTTCTCGTTTTAGAGTCTCCCGCCAAGAAATAGGTGGGGGACTCATATGAGAATTGGTCGAGGTACCCGAAACTGAAAGGTTTCTAGCTGTCTTTAGAAGAAGCATGCTACCTACTCTTGTGGGAAGAACGATGCACTTCATTCATATGAAGTCGCCGGTGACAATCGTCAATGATTGTGCATCTCATCGGACCTCAATCGTGCGAGGGGGTTGTCTTCACCCCTCATAGGTGAATGCAAAGCGGTCTGAAGTTGAGGGGAAGTATCCTCAGACAGGTAAAGCTCGGACTACTGAAAAGGTGAGTGAGCCCGTTGGTTGTATACTTGCCAATCTTGTTCCCTGCGGAACATTAGCAGGTCTTGGTCATTAGGCTATGGTGGGGTCACATCTTGGACCCTAGGGTTCCTATGCCATTCTATTGCAGCTTCAACTTGCTCATGAGTGAGCTCAGGGACAAGATATTGAATATGACGAGAATAGTGTCCCAGAGGTGGGAGGCTGGCCGTGGAGGCAGTAAAGCAAGAGCAACTAGGAAGGCAACAAAAAAGGCAAACTGCCAGAGATCCAGTAGGGAGGAGCATGCAAAACCAAAGCAAGGTCAAATAACCAGAGAGGGAGCCAAAACACAACAGAAAGCAAATCGTTGCGGCTAACAATGGGAAATTGGCTAGGAGAGCTCTAAACAAGCTAGAACTAATGTGAAACCTTGTAGAAGGTCCCAACGGGCGTGCCAAAATTTAGCTCCAAGATTCTAAGGGAACCATTAGGTTTTGGCAGAGGGGGCACCAAGGGTACTAAGCAAACACATGCTACGCTGAAGGATGTAGGAAGCCACTAGAAGTCTAGGGTAGCTATTTGGTTTGCTGGGTTGCACTAGGCCAATGGCTGACTTGAAAACCAGGTTAGGGCTAGCTTGATCAAGCACACAGAGGACACAAGTATCTCTAACTGATCTAACCACAGTAATGCAAGTAACTAAAAGAAAAAGACAATGCATAAAGAACACTACCAAGCAAAGAAAACGATTCAGAAGCATGCAACCCTATGGAAATGAAAGACGATTTCGAATGGAAGATGTTTTCAAAGGGGAAATGCATATACGATTCATAAATCTAAGCTAAATGCTTGTTTAGAATGAAACTAACCCTAGCATGTAATCTCTAACCCTAGCAATAACACTATACTAAGTTAACAAACTAGTTTCACCTTGCAAGCAAGGTGCCCTCAGATCATGCTCAACCACAATGCAAGAAATCTATCAACCATGAGTCCAAGTTTGATCGTTCTATAGTGTAGAGCTTTGTCCAACCCAAAGCAAACAATCCCAGAGAGAAGGTGAAGCAGGAGCAAGCAGGAGATAGAGGAGTCAATTTGAGTGCACAAATCAGGTGCAATGCCAATTGAAGGAGCAATGGAGTAGTCAATCAATGCAGGCAGGAACAACAATGTAGCAACAATGGTGAATCCAATCCAGCAAGCTAGTGTGAGTGTGGATTTATCTCCAAGAGGGAGGAGAAACTATGTGGTGTGTAGTAAAGGAGCTCAAGATAGGTGAAGAGCTGCCTAGAGATCAAGAACAACACAAGAGAGGTGAAGAGTTGTCAAGATGTCAAGAGGATCAAATAGTGAAGCCCAAGAGAGATGAAGAGCAATCATACCAAGATCAATCCAAGAGATGGACCAAGTGAGAAGTAGTTGGGAGAGGGAGGCATGTTTGGGCCTCATACAAGGCTTCCCAAAGTCAGATTCCCCAAAATATGGCCGTGTCTTGCTGTGACTTGCAGGGCCTGAGAAGGCCCTGGGAAGTGTGGGAAGGTTCGACGGAGTGTGGGAAGGCCTAGAAGGGTGCTCAAATACTGGGGATCTCTCCAAATGACTAAGTAGGATAAAAAAGGGCTCTCGGTGTCTAGGTAGTATGCACAATGAGCAAATATGTAATCATCAGGAGCAGGGTTAGAGGAATCACAGTTACATCTACTAATTGATAATATAAGCTGTGTTTCATATAGCTGAGTCTCATGGGAGGTCTGGCCTCAGACTTGTTTTGACTGTTTTATTTTTTTTTGGGTGGGGGACCCATAACGCCTATTGATCTTACGCAAAGAAAAAATGACTCAGATTGCATATTGCTTTCATTGTAATTTTGTAACACGGGATCATTTTATTAGCATTAATGAATGATAATCTGGATTATTTTCTGACCATCAATACAATTTCTAATATTGTTGTATTATTAGATCATCTTAGATATGATTCTCCCTGGGGATGCATCAAACATTCCTGTACGAATTGTGCCCGACAATGTAATATTTTTCAAACCCTATTTTTTACTTTTGGTCACTTCAGGATGTTAATATAAATTCAATTTCAAATTTTCTTATACTAGAGTTAAGAAAACAATGGAGTTCCGACTTACAGATTTCTGTACATTATTGCAGATCTTTAACTTCTGGAACTGTTCTTTTATATATCTGCAAAGCTAGGATGTGATCAATAGAAAGTTGCAGAAATTTCAATTATATTTCTAGAACCATTGACTTTTCTGATAAATTTGTTTGTAACATATTACAAGTAATAAAATAGTTTGTTGCCTTTAATGATCCAAGAAGAAAGAGACAATTGCATACATCGCTACTTATTTGCTGTATGTTAAGATAAGTAGAATTTTGGGAGTGGAGTATTATAAAGACAGTATTTCAGGTTTTAAAGCTTCCACAGTCTATAATAGTTTAAAAAACTAATTTCCGGATAAAAACTTTGCGAATAATTAGAAAAATCAGTCTTATGGGTGATGCTTCATGACCCATCATTAGGATAAGTGATAGATAAGATTGCACAAATGAATGAAAGAATTAAACAACATCCATGAGACCAAGCAGTCTATGGGACCAAGAGCTTTAATAAGAGTGATCTGTATTAACACAACCGCTTGACACAAGGGCTGGCCTATTAGTCTTGTGAAATGTCCAATTCCCATTTTTGATGTTGGATCTTCTACCATGGATCTTGATCAGAAAATTTGCTGTTTTGTCTAGCCTCACCTCCTCAAACAAGGCGGTTAGGTTGTCCACTTTCAAGTGGTTATACTTGATTCGGATGCCACTATATGTTGCACATTCTATGATGTAGTGTCATTTTGTCTCCACCACCCCCTTGTTACAAAATAAACATGTTATCTTTTCCCACTCTTCTTTATGCTTTTTTATCTGCTGGTTTCACACCTAAGATGATGCGAGCTAGTTCATAACTAAACCATCAACATTTTCGCTTTCCATTTGATTTCTACTCCTATGTGGGATTAAATTATTTGACATAGTATTCTTTTGTCCGACCAAGTTGTTTTGTCCACATGGCTATCTTGGACTTTTGTCTCACATACTTTTTTATTTTCTCATAGTGTTTTGGCACTTTTGCATGTTAATACTCTATTTACTCATCCACTTGTTTTTTTTGGTTTCATCCACATGTTCTTTCTCTTGCTTAGCTCCACCTCTACCACCATTCTAGGCCATCAATGAGGCTCCATACTTTGTGTCTTCTTTAAGTAACTTAACATCCCAGTCATTGTTGATGCCTCCAACGGGAAAGTACCTCTTTCAAGTAAAAAAATCTTAGACAGAACCGGGGTTTTAATTTTGAGACTGCTTATGATTTGATGATTAAGGATTCTTTCAATCTATTTCCATTTTAGATTTGGCACATTGCTACCCAAAATTTCACACCCATAAAGTCAAGCAAGGTTCTCTTGGTTTTCCAATCCCATAATTCTGCATTCTCACATCTATTTTGTAGCGAGGATAAAGCCTTCCAGCTCCCTTATTCTTTTTGCATTGCAAGTTTCCCAACTAAACATGTTATGAAAATGAAGCCCGAGGTACTTGTTTTCTTTCACCAATTCCAACGGGTTTCCTTCGAAAAGGAAGTTAATTTGTTTCTTTTATTCTCCATAGTTGGTTTTGTGGGCCTCCCTGACATTTTGTATGCATAGACTCATCTATATAAGGAACTCTATTTGCAATCCTTTTCATCATTTATCCTGATGATGGGTCATAGAGCGTCACCTGAATATCAAATTGGTCACACAATTTTTACCTCGAAATTTAATTAGTAAACTCATGATGTTGGATTTATTTTCAAGGCAAGTGGCAGATTCCCATGAATTTAAACAGTGAAACAATAGGGGTGTATGGAGTGTACCCCTGCATTGCCTAGGATGCTTGAAACCATAGTTACCATGTTCGGATTGTTCGGAAGGGGAAAAAAGTTTTGATGTTTGAGATTTTGAAAAAAGTTCGGTCTGGTGAGTTTGGTAGTTCGGTTAGGATTTTTTTTATAAATCATAAAAAATAAACATGTCATATATATTCGTAAAACATAAACATAAATAAGTTGATAACACATGATAAGAAAATCCAATAGTGTTAAACTTCAATGTTCATTGTTCAACATCATACATATAAAATATAACAAGAGAATTGTGAAATATCATTTGTTTAACATTAAAAGTTTGGATTGTTTGGAAGGGGAAAAAAGTTAAGACGTTTGGAATTTTGAAAAAAGTTTGATCTGGTGAGTTCGTAGTTCGTTAGATTTTTTTTATAAATTATAAAAAATAAATATATCATACATATTTGTAAAACATAAACATAAATAAGTTGATAACACATGATAAGAAAATCCAATAGTGTTAAACTTCAATGTTCATTGTTCAACATCATACATATAAAATATAATAATGAGAATCGTAAAATATCATTTGTTTAAACATTAAAGTTTTCAGTATTAACTAAAAATGGGAATGAAATTTAAACATCTGCAACATCAAACCCTGCATCTACACCAAAATCATTACTAGCAACATCATCTAACTCTACACTAGTAGGCTCATCAACAACATCAATATTTTCTTTATCTTCAAAGCATGGTTCGCCAAGGTGAGAGTTGTCATCTTCATTTGCAAGAGAGTAAGTGAGCAATCGTAAATTGCTATGAACAAACACAAGATTAGAGAGTTTTTGAGCACTTAGACGATTTCTCTTGTTAGTGTGAATTAAGTTGTGTGTACTCCAATTTATTTCACATGTAGAAGCATTGGAACACTAGCTGAAGATTCGCGCGACAAGCCTTTGCAACTGTGGAGTAGAAGCTCCATAAGTCTGCCGCTATTTAGATGGTTCCCACTTCACTTTGCTTGCTTTTGCTTCTTTGGTACCAAACATTTTCAGTTGGTTCTTGAAAATAGTAAGTTGCTCCCTTGCTGCTTCCTTTTCTTCATCATCAATAAGCGACTTGTCTATTGTTGCAAATACACCTTTCATTATCTCTTCATCTGTCTCATGATTTACCTCTACTAATTTGGGATCTAAATAGCAAGCTCTTGCATGTAGAGAAT
This sequence comes from Torreya grandis, assembly GCA_037957365.1. NCBI lineage: Eukaryota > Viridiplantae > Streptophyta > Pinopsida > Cupressales > Taxaceae > Torreya > Torreya grandis. The sequence continues at coordinate 5,338,945 of JARHVA010000164.1, read as the reverse complement.
GATGTAGCATGAACCATCGCTTGTCCACAATTTCTCAAATGTGCTTAACATCTTCACAATTATCTACAAGCAACTTTTGAATTTCTTCCTTTGCTTTATCTATTCCCTTGTACACAAAGCCCATGTAAGGTTGATTTCTATCAACCATTCTCAAAATTCTAGCAAGAGGCTCAAACACCATTATGATTTTCTTGGCTCCCTCCCAAAATGTGCCTCCTAAAATAATTCTTTCAATATTTTTTGAATGGGCTCCTTGTAAAGCTTTGACTCTGTCCATTCGTCAGAAACCATCACTTTTCTCAATGCTGTCCTCGCTTCTACCTCCCTTTGCACAATAATAGAGTTGGTGGCAAATCTTGTTTCAGCAGGGGATAGAAGTTCATGCTTTGAAAATGAACGGGACAAGTTCAATGTCAAGTGATGCTTGAGGATAAACTTATAAATTTGTTTTTCTTCAATCACAATATTACTTACGCATTCCAATTTTGATAGATCTTCAAGCAAAAGATCCAACATGTATGCAAGACATGGTGTCCAAAAGAGATGAGAAAATCTATCCATGGGTATATCACTTGCCCTTTTACAATTAGCTGCATTATCTGTAATGATTTGAACAACATTCTTTTCTTCTATCTCCAAAATTGTTGATTCGATGCATGGGAAAATGAAAAGAAAAGTTTTTTGTTTTTTACTTGTATCAATTGATTTTGTAAACATAGCACCATCAGGGAATATTGTCAAAATATTTAGGAGTGGTCTTCTTGAATCAGACCATCCATCACTTACTATTGTGCATTTTGTTCTTTTCCATTTTTTTTAATTCCATATAGCTCAGTAGATGTGGTTGCCAATTCCTCATCAATAGGACTAGTTCTTACTCTTTCATAGCAAAGCAATTTGTAACCCTTCCCAAAATCAATCGCTGCATGTAGGAAGTTTTGGAAATGTGGAGAACGGATAACATTGAAAGGAATGGCCTCTGCATAAAACAATTTCGCTGCCAACATGTATACATTATGCTTTTGTTGTGGCTTCCAACATTGACTTCAATGAACCTTGTGACTTTTGAACGCCACTTCAACTTCCACTGCCTTGGGCAAATGATGATGGAAAGCAACTTGAACTTTTCAAGGAGCCCATTTGTGAGATTGAATGTTGGATTTTAGCCTTCTTTGATTCTGAAGCTAATGATCCAACACGACTAACATTAAATTTAGATTTCACTCTATTTATGAATTCTACATATTCCGGTTCCATTGAATTTTCGTTTGCTACCCCACAATGTTTCACATTTGAGGATCCTCCAAGGTAATGGTAGGGAACTTTGGTTATACTTCTTGTGATATTTCCATTGCACAAGGTGCATCTCACATTTTTTTTTATCTTTATCATCTCACTGAACAATGTACTTCATCTCTAATGGGTGGCTTGACATGTTGAAGTTTTTAGATGGACTGAAAATTTTCTTTTCGTTGTTGGTAAGAAGAAATTCTTGACCTCACAGCTCAAATGCCCATTGCTCAATCTTGAGTATTCTAAAACTATTCTTTCCTTGCCCAATACCCACTATCCTTGCTCAACCTTTGATTTGAATTATAGTGACTTTGTGAAGAAGCTTTAAACCTACAAAATGCCAAAATGTTATCATTTTTATTTACAATAAAATAGTTATTAAATTAACTATAAAAACAACATATTAAAATATTTTATAAATTATAAATTTATAATATAAAATTCAATGCAAATTAATTAAAAATTTATAACGTTTTGAAAATAAAATAATACACTTTAGAATTTGTTATTGCAATTATACAAACAAATTAAAACGATAAACATATATTTTTAAAAATTAACACAAACAAAATTTAAATAAGTTATTAAAACAAATAATAATTTCAAAGTTAAAAAAAATTCTAAATAGTAATACTATAATAAAAATTTAATAATTATATAATATAATATGATTACTAAACAAAATGAAAATTATTAAATATTTTCAATTTTAAACAATAAAAATAAAAATTTGAAGTATTTACTATTTACTATTAAAAGTTTAAAAGACAAAAAAAAATCCCTACGGACCTAGAGGCTTACGATTAAGAGGGGGAAAACAAAACCTAAGGCTAAAACAGTAAAACTTACCTCACATTGCATAGGCTCACCCGAGTCCCCGACGCTGTTCCGTTGTTTCTGACCCTGCAACCTGCTGTGTCTCAGTTTTTGACCTTCAGTGTTCACTGTGGCTACTCTTAGTGCCCACTTCCAACTTTTGCCATTCGACTGCAAGTCTGCAACACTTCGTTGTGAGCCATCACTGTTCATTGCGGTTTAAAGTTTAAAGTTTAAAGTTTCAAGTGTGCGCTAAGCAAAAGGGAGCATGGTAAATGCATTAGATTTTAGGGTTGTTTTATTTTTTTGTGGATTGCACCGACTATAGGACCCATGTGTCATGTAAAACGCGTTTTGTCTTCCAATTTTTGTTTTTACTATTCAAAATATTTTTTAATTTATTTTTTTAATAAAAAAATGAATATTCTGAAAAATTCTGTGTTAAATCGAACATATTCGTTTTGGTCAAAAAGTTCGGTCCGAACATTATATCGATTGTATTCGAACGGATATGGTAACTATGCTTGAAACAACGAAAATCCATGGTAGTTTGGCTTGCGGTACTCTATCAATGAAATATTTCAAACCTCAAGATTTGGTTTGTCAGCATGTTTTCACGCTTCACTTGGTAAAAGTCATATTGGTTGATGCCATGCATGGCATCTTAACTTATGGAGTTTAACATTGTAGTATGTTTGTTGCTTACATATGGCTTTTGATGGACGTATACAAAATCTAGTTATTCAAAGGTTAGTTACAGGTAGAGGCAACATAACCTTTGTTTCACATCCTATTTGGAATCATTTGTGCATGCTTGCCAATAAAGCTACATTTCACAAGATATATTGTAAAATTTGATTGACTATTTGATATTTAGATACAACTAGTATATAATTGGAATCTATACAAGGATCCATGAATTATTGTTATCTTCTATAGTGTTGAGGGTTAGCACAGACTCTTTGCCAACATGTAAAGTCATCTAGACACAACAATATGGTACAAGAAAGCTAGATCCAACGAATATAATATGTAGACTAGAGATGAAATTTGAGTAGAAATGACACGCTTTACAAATTTAAAATCTCAAATAAAATCATTGAGTTACAAACCTTTGACCAAATAAATAGAAATGTCAAACCTGCCAAAAGGAGGCATCGCCACTTGAATACCCATAAAAATCAAAAGAGTATCAAAAACTTCGAAATTTGAACAAGATCAATATGTCAAGCCACTTGCAAACACATATTTGTCTAAATTGTTATGAATCATCAGGGTTTTCAAACTAAGGAAACTTCTAGCAATGATGCACACAATATTGTAGAAAGGGTGAGAAAAGAATAGAGAGCGAAAAAAAACCAAGCCTCAAGAACTCATTGCAACCCAATGAACATCAACTACGTACAACAAGGCACACAACTCATATCCACAGACAAACTAAAAATGTTTCGCATCGCAAGGCCTCTGATGTGGCATATAAGACAACCCAATAAATTAGCTAGTAATCTACCAAGCTATAATATGAACATGCAGTAGAATTTAAAGACAATAAACCATTACACATTCATGAAACAAAGAGATAGTAGAATAATGCTTTTTTAATGTGATATGATTTCGGGTTTATTTGTGTAGTTTCAAGTCAACCTACATTGACCCATATTTCACTCTAGTAGTGGTTCACAAGAACCCATCTCTCATGAATATGAATGGTCCACTCAATACTAATTGCATCTAGGTGATGCTCACAGGGGTAAAGCACCAGGACTTTCCAAGAAGTCACCCATCTTACTATTACTTTGGCTCAAATGCGCTTAATCATGAAGTTCCCCCACAATCGATTCCACTTAGCTTGCAACCTCATTTGCAAAACCTTCAGAAAGTGTTGTGCCTTATGAACCATTCATCATGGAGATCTCTGTGCCTTATGAACCATTCATCATGGAGATCTCTATCTCTTTATTAAATTTATATAGGTTAACCTACATTGACCCATAGTACAATAAATAGGTTAATGAGATTTGATAGCACAATAAATGCATGTGGGAGCCAAAAGGGACTCCGATCCTAAACACACAAAATGCTACAAGCTACAAGCTAAGAGCACAAAAAACAATTCCAACAAATTAGGGTAAGTAAAACCCAGAACAGATAAATCCTAAAAATGTCAATACATATAATGGCATTTATGCAAAAAATTATATATAGCCAATGAGAAAGCAAAATCCGTCTCCAAAGAAGAAGATACAGCTGATGGAGATGTAATGTCCCTTGTAGGGCTGAAATCAGATCAAAGGGGTTCCCAACAAACCCTAACTACAAAACAACAAACCCTAACACCACATGTGCAAATTCTGATTTAAATATATCCAACCCTAGCCAAACAAATATGAAATTCTGATTATTAATATTCCAAACCCTAGCCAAAAGGATGAATGCTGGAACTGAATAATATTGCCACAAATAGAATATTTTAACCTCAAATCTTCTTCTTTCATAAATTCTGAATAATATTACCACAGTAAATACCTTGTTTATGGATTTTTCTGATGCATATCTAGCTGGAAAAATATTGCTAAAATTAGCAGAAAATTATCAAATATTTACAGTGGTAATCTGGGCATAAACAACCCTCAAGTAGGTCAATATAGACTCCAAAGGGGGTCGGCTGTCGGCCTTCCTCTAGGAGCAGATCATTGTCCTCCACATAGCCGCAGCCGTAGAAATCACAATATTCAACTTCCAAAACCTGGGTTGCATCCTTAACTGAGGTTTGCTGCCCTTCTTGCAGAGGTAAACCAAATCGCCAACCTTGTAGAATGAGTTCCTTGCTGCCACTTGCCAAGAATGGTGAATACTTTGCCCTAAACAGATATAAATGTTGCCAAATTAGATCTAATGAAGTTTAATGCAACCCTTGAACGAGGATGCCCTAGTTAAATGTAAGGGCTTCCATCCTTACTCCAACTTCCATTGAAGGGTTTTTTTCAATGGATAAGTTAAGCATTTTCGTGCTTAAGCTTATAATTTCAATGATCAAAATCATGAATGCCCTTCAAATGATCCTCCACTCTCTTTTATATCCATTACCCCAAGGGGTGCGTTCCATTTTGGAGGGAAGACCTTTTTCAAATATTAAAAAGAACACTCCTTATAATCCACTTAAGTGGTTTGGGTGCCCATGACCCTTAAAAGACCACAACTTAAGTGAATTTTATAACAATAAAGTACTTTTACAAATGTTCTTAAGAAACCCAAAGTGTTTCCTTTATCCCTTGGAAAACAAATCAAGGCTAAAGGTCTGCAATGGCTCCACGATCAAAAGTGGGACACGACAATCCTCTCCGTCCAAAATTGCTTGTCCTCAAGCAATATCAACATCCAGGGACCTAACCCAACTATTGGCTTCACATCAATCATGCCCCTTGCCTCCCATGGGAGGAAAGTCTCACATTGAAGCCTTTTTCTGCTGTACTTGAAGAAATTTGGCTGCCCATATGTGCCGGTAACAAAAATACCGCATAGTGTAGTCCTTTCTCTCCAAATGAAAGGTTGCCATGGCTGCACTGTCCGCTGCTAGGCATAGACCAGCTGTTATTACTCTCCGAAATAGCCACCAAGCTCAATCCTTTTTTAAACAAGTGGCTGCCCTTGCTGTAGCTTTCATTACGGAACACATGATAGCTGTTAGTCCCCTCAAAACCATCTTTCAAGCACACAATTCCAAACACCCTAAGGGCTGGAAGCTTCCTCAAAAGGGTTGTAATCCAATCTTCCACTCTTATACTCATGTGCTCCCTTATCTGGAAGGGAAATATCCTCAAGGTACTGCTGTGTTTGGAGTTTATAGGGATGTGATCATTCAATTTGAACTCTTCACTATATGGATGGGCTGTACCTTCAAAAATCAGGTACAAATCAGACCCCGTGGGGGTGGAGATGTGTCAAAATAGTTACAATCCGGTCCTAATGGTGATCCTACACATAGAACAAATACGTTAGCGAAAACAAGTGTTTAGCAACACTTTTCGGCAGACTTCAACATGCTTAAAAAACATGGCATTAGATTTCCTCCCCTCATAGATTCCCCAAGATCTATTTATGTTCATCCATATATGGCTGTAGCATGATATTTCCTTTCTCCAAATCACTCCTTCCATGGCTGGAAACGCTCTCTACTTGGCTTCAATTCATCCCTCAATGCCCGTCCTCCTGTGACCCTTCGTTTTGGTGGGAAATGTTCCACAAACAATGCTGTACTTGATGTTTGTGGGCCTGTAATTGAAGATTACAGCCTTGTTCTTGCCAAAAAACTTGAAGTTATTCACTCCCAACTCATCCTTAGGGAGTTCCCTCATACATCTCATCCTTAAAGAACATGCCATGAGCCTACAACTTATTTTAGAGAGGCTGGCAGAGTAATGAATAGCATGATAGGGAAATATAACATGGCTGCCCCTTACAACAATCTCCCTTTGTATATGTACCTTGGAACGGTGGCTCCTTGGGAATGTGCCCCCATATCCCTTAAGGCTCTCAACTTACCTTAAAGCTTCCTCATCAAACCAAAGGTATGGCTCACCAATGAAATAAACAATTTTGAACAACCTTGGAAACATAACTTTTGTGTGGATACCTTGGTGAGGTGGGAAACCTTGCCATGATGCCCAAATGAATGTCCATTGCTTATCCCCTTGTTATCCTTTCCAAACATCATGAATGCATACTCTCTATGGTGCTGCCCCTATCACGTCTTCCTCTCATGAGTTGAGGATTATTGTAGCCATCATACCACATTTTCCAGAATTTATTGTACTTGAATGGAGCTGGCTTTCCACCAAACTTTTCAACCTTCTTGTACATGCATAGGGCTGACCCTGTACACATTTTTCAGAATTTGTCCCTTCACAATTTTTAGAATTTTTGATGTATGGGACAATCTGATTTTACACAAAAACTTCAGATTTTTCTGAGCATGTCATGGGCCTATTCCTCATAACCGTTTCTAATTTCCTTATTCCGTTCACCAGCTGAATTTTTACCCTATGTAAGAGCTGTTCTGAATCTTCATTTTCAGAATTTACAATGTTGCTAAAACATGAAATTGAGGGGTCTTCAACATACCTTAGTGTCTGCCCATACTCAGATTTGGTGACTCCCTTAGTCCTTTTGGACGAACAACACCTTTCAACATTCAAATGTACATAATTGGGAACTAGAAAGAAGGAATCCATGCCCTTTTTTTTACTCCAAACGCCATTCATTTCATCATCACCTTCATGTGGTGGTCCATGATGATGGCAGCCTTGCCATGGGGCACTAATTAATATCCAAATCGCCATTGGCTCATTTTTTATATATGTTGCCCTTTATAACAACTCACCCTAGATGCGATATTAGTAAGCAACAATTTTGAAACACTCTCATACCTTTGGCTGCCCATAACTTGTCCACCTTTCGTGACACTTTCAATATCTTTTGTTTTGGAATTTAGAAATGCTTCTTTCAAGGCATGCTTATCTAAGAGGGGTTGAAATACATATTTCGGTACTGTTGTTCTGAAAATGAGAATGTGAGATTTACCTTAATCCTCACCAAACCATCCGGATCCCATATGCACCAACAAACTTGGACTTGAATTGGAAAATTTACACGCTCACAGCTGTAACTTGTGTTTTTGGCTTCAGTACACATCTTAGAATCCCTCCTAGGAACATGCTTATCAAGATTTAAAGTGGTTTGCATGCTCTTCAACATGCTCTTCACCCTATCTTTCCTTTCCATGACCCAAAGGCCTTGACAACCTCCTTGCATGGGTGTCAAAGAACTTGGAATTTGTATGACAACAATACTAAGCTTGTAAGTCTCACCTGGATCCCACATCCATATTGGGAATTTGCAATTCTCCATCCTTAGACTCTTTTGGAGAAATTCCTTCCTCCATTCAATGCCCTTCATCTTGTTTTCATTCTTGGTATGATCTTTATGATGACCAAAATGTTGTAGGAACATAGGAGGGTGATGCGACAATTTTTTGTCACGAGAATAATTAAATTGCTTATCTTCATATGCTGTTCTGAAAATTGTAGCAAATTAAAAATGAACAATAGTATCTGGAATCTTGGCTTTTACCTTCATCTTCTTTTCTTCAACATGCAAAATGGATTCTTCCTTTTTAGTGCCTATCCCTTGCAACTCCTAAACTTGTATGGACAACTTCTGGCTGTTCCAAAATTTCAGAATTTTGTAACTCAGAATTTTTTCTATTTGGCTGCCCCTTATTCAATTGGAAAGTGTCCTTTTGCTGCCCCATAAATCCTGAGAACTTTTTCTTGCCCTTTCGAAATTTCAGAATTTTGAACCTCAGAATTTTGAATCTCAGAATTTTCAGTACCTTGTTCCCCTTTATCAAGTTGAAACATTCCCTTTGGCTGTTCCAAATTTTTTAATTTATGAAACTCAAGAAAATTCCACACTTGGCTTCCTCAAAGTGTTTGACTTTTCCTCATTTATGTCTTCCATTTGCAGTTCATTTTTCTGCAAGTGTGTCAATTCTTTGAAATAAAATTCCGGATCAGCTCTATCAAACCTCCCAATCAGCCTCCTACTGAATTCCTCATAGTTGTCTATGAGGTGATGCTCTTGGGTTATCAACCCATGGTGACACCAATAGTGGGCAGCCCCTTCTAAACGTGCTGTGATGAATCGTAGGGCCTCCTCTACCTCTATGGGACGAAGTGTAAAGTATGTACCTAACTTATCAATCCATGCCCTAGATGAAATGTTTGTAGAACCATCAAATGTGAGAAGAGCAATCTTCTTCAAGGCACCATGTAACTCTTGTCCAATCTGAGTGCTGCCCCTACCTCTTTTCCATGACACAAAATCATCGAGGTCCATCTCCTCCATGAAAGGGGGTGGGTATGTCATATACTCAAATATTTTTATCAAATCCGTCCGAATGGAAGGTTGGTCCTCCTTTTCATGAGCTTGAGAGGATTTCTCAAACTTTGTACTGTCTATATGTCCCTTGTCATTGTTTGACATGAAATCCTTCAAACCCCACAACTGATCAAGAAATTGGTTCTGATACCACTTTAATGTCCTTTTTAGGGCTGAAATTAGATCAAAGAGGTTTTCCAACAAACCCTAACAACAAAACAACAAACCCTAACACCACATGTGCAAATTCTGATTTCAATATATCCAACCTTAGTTAAACAAATATGAATTTCTGATTATTAATACTCGAAACACTAGCCAAAAGGATGAATGCTGGAATTGAATGATTAGGGCACAAATAGAATATTTTAACCTCAAATCTTCACTCATAAATTCTGAATAATATTACCACAGTAAATACCTTGTTTATGGATTTTTCTAATGCATATTTAGCTGGAAAAATACTGCTAAAATTAGCAGAAAATTGTCAAATATTTACAGCTGTAATCTGGGCATAAACAGCCCTCAAGTAGGTCAATATAGACTCCAAAGGGGGTTACCCTTACTCTAGGAGCAGATCGCTGTCCTCCCACACAGCCGCAGCCTTAGAAATCACAATATTCAACCTCCAAAACCTGTGTTGCACCTCTAACTGAGGTTCGCTGCCCTTCTTGCAGCCCTAAACCAAATCGCCAACCTTGGAGAATGAGTCCCTTGTTGCCATGTGTTAGAATGGTGAATATTATGTCCTAAACAGATAGAAATGCTGCCAAATCAGATTTAATGAAACGCAATGCAACCCCTGAATGAGGATGCCCTAGTTGAATGTAAGGGTTTCCGTCCTTACTCCAACTTCCATTGAAGGGTTTCATCCTCAATGGATAAGTTAAGCGTTTTTGCGCTTAAGCTTACAATTTCAATTATCAAAATCCTGCATGCCCTCCAAATGATCCTCCACTTTCTTTTATATCCATTCCTCAAAGGGGTGCATTCCATTTTGGAGGGAAGACCTTTTAAAAATATTAAAAAGAACACTCCTTATAATTCACTTAAGTGGCTTGAGTGCCCATGACCCTTAAAATACCACAGCTTAAGTGAATTTTATAACAATAAAGTACTTTTACAAATGTTCTTAAGAAACCCAAAGTGTTTCCCTTCTTTTTTCTTTTTCCTTTAGCCCTCAAAATCATGCATGCCCTCCAAATGATCCTCCACTTTCTTTTATATCCATTCGCCAAAGGGGTGCGTTCCATTTTGGAGGGAAGACCTTTTAAAAATATTAAAAAGAACACTCCTTATAATCCACTTAAGTGGCTTGAGTGCCCATGACCCTTAAAATACCACAACTTAAGTGAATTTTATAACAATAAAGTACTTTTACAAATGTTCTTAAGAAACCCAAAGTGTTTCCCTTCTTTTTTCTTTTTCTTTTAGCCCTCAAAATCATTCATGCCCTCCAAATGATCCTCCACTTTCTTTTATATCCATTCGCCAAAGGGGTGCGTTCCATTTTGGAGGGAAGACCTTTTAAAAATATTAAAAAGAACACTCCTTATAATCCACTTAAGTGGCTTGAGTGCCCATGACCCTTAAAATACCACAGCTTAAGTGAATTTTATAACAATAAAGTACTTTTACAAATGTTCTTAAGAAACCCAAAGTGTTTCCCTTCTTTTTTGTTTTTCCTTTAGCCCTCGGAAACAAATCAAGGCTAAATGTCTTCAATGGTTCCATGATCAAAAGGAGGACATGACAGGAGACCTGGAAACGAGTCGAAATCTGGTCCTAATCTGTATCAGACTAACGACTGACATCCTGATCAACCACAGTGGAAGATCCAATACAATATTTGATGATGTCCATAAAAGAATGACCTGGACTAAGTGGATCTGGCTCGGGGATCCTGGGGTGGCACAAAGAATGTTTCCCAGAAACTCTGCACCTCTAACAGTAGAGAAGAAGTTGGTAATACACACCTGACTGGATCTTTTGGAATGTGGGTGAGGAGGGGTAGCAGAAAAAGAGGAAAGGCACAGATTCACTTCTGTAGTTTGCTGATCTCACCAGCAGCTGCATAGAGGCCAGCAGTGTGGACTACCATTATGCTGTTCTGTCCTTCCCTTTTCAACCGGTCAATTGATGGAGAAGATTGACTAGGGAGTGCATTTAATGAGGTTCTTAAATATCTATTCATATGCATTAAGGGTGATTTCCCAGGGTTGATGTGGCCCAGTCAGCTGTATACATGTAATTTACGATTTAATCACTGACAGGTAAGCTAGGATAGGATGTAATAAGTGTGGAGATAATGTCATAAATGATGATGTCATTCAATCTTCTTGAGTCTAATATGTATCTTTTGTCACATCTCTGTTTCAGGTTATCCTCCAATAGTTCTGGAATGCTTAATGACTTCATCTGTGCTGAATGCTTCTCAGAGTTTTAACAGCTTTAAAATGTTATTACTGGGACCCTAAACACATTGTATGCAGTTGAACCACTTTATATATTTGTTTGGTAGCACACCTAAATTTCCTCCAGTTTAGTCATATTCTTTTCCTTTGTATATATCACTCATTACGTTATGTTTGGGTGTCTCAAAAATCATATTCCATATCAGTCCATCTGTAAGAAGATTTCTCTTTTCAAATTCCCAGCGCTCTGAAGGACCCGAGTTAATAAAATTGAAGGTTAAGTAATGTTGCCACTTGTTTTTTCTTTAAATCCTTTGCGTCACAGTGGACTTTTGTGTGTGCATTTCCAATGAGAAGCATCATTTTTACTGTTTTATGCCTCTTACTTTCCATTTGATATACATATGTTTCCCTTGTTAGCAAATATTTAGAATGGTTTGTTTGCCTTAGTTTTTATCATAGCACTTATTATATTTTTATTCAAAGATGAAATGAAAAACTTTAAGTGACTTTATCACTCTGTCTTGAAGAAAACATATGTCTGGTTCCAAACATTATATGGGTTTCATATGCTTTGATGTAGTTGTGGATGCAAAACGGAATATGAAAAACAAATTTTAAGCAACAATCTGCATTTTCATTCTGAAAACCATGGATGAACTTGTATAATAACCTGTCTAGTCCGTGTTCACTCAATCTTTTAGTTTTGATTTCTGAGTGTTATTCTCTAAATTCTATGCAGATCTTGCACCTCCACATTTTAGTCCTCTTGTGATTTGTGTCTTGCAAAAGTGCCTTCGAGTTGTTGAGTCAAGTTCCAAAAGTATGAAGCTTGCCCAGCGGACAATGATTTCAATCTATGTGGCCAGTGTGATGAACTTTCTTTTGCAGTCTCAGGTGCATTTCTATTCTATTCATACGGTTCATTCCATGTTTGAAATCAAATCCATATGCTAACGGGTACATCCTTGACAGGCAAACTCAAGGGCATTGGCTTTCATAATAGTCACTACATTGCTTAGGAAATTCCAGCAAGTGTGTCAATCTGCTCAAACTTCAGAAGATTTTCTTTGTGAGTGGAGTCCGTTGAGAAGTTTGCTGGTTTTTGCCCAAAGTATTTTGTCCAAAGAGAAAGCTGGATCCAGCTTGGAGCTAATAGATAATCAAATTTTGAGCAAAGGCAATCCTAGCATGCCACGCTCTCTTCCCCAAGTGCTGTCAATTGTAGAAAATACAGATTGTGAGTGGACATTTGGTGCAGCAGCTGCTTTTGCATCCTCCATAGTATCTGCAATGCCAGATGAAATTGTGGAAAACTTTCCTACCCTTGTTACAATCTGCTATAATTTTTTTGGAAAGGACTATTCTGTCGTGCTGGCTTTGTTATATGTTCACAGAGAACTTTTTGATAGAGTTTCTGAGGCCTGGGCTGATGTTTTCTCATTGGGTCTGGAGCTTGCTGGAAATCTTTATCCAAGAAATAGAGATAACACTAATTTACGAGTACCCAAAGTTGATAGGAAGGATTTTTGTGTGGATTATGGCCTTGATTTCTGCACAATGAAATGTGAAACTACAGAGAAGCAGTCGCTGTCTTTTTCCATGGGTGATGCATGTTCTAATAAGCAAGCTGCTGTTGCTTTTGCTTCATTTATCCAATCTATACCCTTTTTCGCTTTGTTTATGTTTAGTGCAAGTAGTTATCGATCAAGGCTTTTGGGTTGCCCCTCTATGAAAGGCATTCTTGAGGCAAAACTATTGGAAGTTTCTTATGATTATATTAACACTCTACAGCTTATACTGCATTGGATACTACAAATAGAATCTTCATGGAGTGAAGGGGAGGACTTAAAAGAGCAATTAGAAACTTGCTTTTCTCTATTAAGAAATCTTATGGTTCATGCTATAGAAGTATTCCAGAGTGATCATTGCATAAATAGACTTGATGTTTGTCCCGATATGACTTCTATCGAAGAAGTAATTCAAACAGTTTTGGTTCATCCCGCAATAAACATATTTATGCATAAACGGATGTGCTCTTCTGTTTCAAAGAATGTACAAGACTTAGAAGATTGTGACACAAAGAGTGTGAATTTGCATGTCAATGAACGGAAGAGAAAAGTTGTTAAAACAAGTTTGGACATATTTTTGCATCTATGTCAGGAGAAGGTTCATGCAATTGATGCTAGCATACTCCATATATTGTTGACCCTGATGGAATTTGTATCCTCCCAGTGTAAAATCAATCAAGGTCGAGCCTCGAATCAGTGGAAATCATTTTTCAAAGCCATTGTATTGTCTTCCAAACCTCTCATTTTGCGGTCCTTAGCAGTTTTCAAAAAGGAAATTGCTAAAAGGATGAAGGCAGATTGTTATGAATTATATCCTTTATCTTCATTCTATGTTCTTTCCGTTTTAAGCCCGTTTGTATCACCTTTCGATTTACTTGAATTAGTGCATTGGTTGTTTTCTAATGACACTTATGAATATAAGGAAATTGGAGCCTCTGTTCCAGGTTCAAATATTTCTTATTTGGATGTTGGACTTTATTTTGGGACTGTAGCTTTTGAAATGTTCCACACTTATCTGAATCAGACAAAGGGAGATGCTTGCATTCAGTGGTTATTTTGGGATTTGGAGGGTCAGAAGTTTGATGTGAATTTAGCTCAAGAAGTGTATGTAAAAATGGTTGATGTAGCTATCAAACAGAATTCCAAAACTGCAGAACTTTGTTTGCTCAGAACTATGAAAGCATTGCATGTGCAAATGGGTGCAAATATCCCCCCCCACCTTTTGCCAATCGGAATATTGTTGGCCCACCTTACCGTCATTACACCCACAGAATTGGTCAAGCATTGCATACATAATACAAACCAAGTGAAAGCGGAGATCTTGCTTCTCTTGACAGAGACAAGTAATCTGCATTTGACTATTTATGGTGAGCTGATTGGGGCTAGTATGAATATTGATCTTCCTTTTATACATTTAATACGTCTAAATGGTGAATGTATAATTGATGAGAAATTTCTGGAAGGAAACACTGATTTTAAATTGTCAGAAAATGAACTTCTTGTACTTCTGCCTGTTACACTAAGATACATCTCTTCAAATTTAAGGATAGCAGGAGCTCCGTTTTTGCAGTCATTGAAAAGGATCACAGCTTATTATTTTAATATTCTTTGGAAAGGCTTCATGAAATGGAATGAATACACGCGCTCTAAAGAATTTGACATTTTAATGTGTGATGAAGGAAGATATACGACTACAGAAGATTTTGTCTATTATTTCCATGGCACTTTACTTGGACAAGCTGTCTGCATGCTGAAGCATTTTCCTAGTTTAGAGAAATTACGCAAGAAAAGGAGGAAATTATTTTCTCGCATTCTTCCAAAAGTCGGTTGCCCTCTGGATTTCTTTAACAATGACGTTAGTGGTTTTTCATTCAGAGAGTTGTTAAATGTGGTAAACAGAATAATTGCTAAAGTCAGCTTGGCAAGGTGGCTATTGTTCCCAAAATCTGCTTGTTTGAATCTACATCTAGAAAGGAAATCTGATGAACAACTACAAAATGGTGGATCCAAATGTAGTCCAGGTATACTAACAGAGTCTGATGTTCATGAGTGGAAAATGGAACCAGCTGAATATGCCAGGTTTATCAACTGCTTGATTTGCACTCTAGATGCAATATTTCAACATCTTTCCATCCAGTCTCAAACATTTGGTGTTATGGAAAGCAGAAATGGAGCCAACTTGTTGAACTTCATGGAGAGAACAATACTAAATCACTTGGTTGATGTGTCCAAAGAAATAGGAATTCGGTCTGTTAAAATTCAGTGTCTTCCTTCCTTGAAGGCTTTCACCAAATCGACTTTTCTCCATAGGTTTGAGAATTGCATGGCACTGAAAACATTGCGCTGTCTTCTTCTTCTTCTGTCAGAAAAGGACCATGCCTCTGATATTGTTGTTCAATTTGCGGAAGATGCCCTAGGATTTCTGATGGCACATTCTCAGTTTATATCGACCATTCTTTCAACAAGCTTTATATCTTCACAGTCTTTTGGCCGGTCTGACAAAGGAACAATGTTCAAGTCTTTGACAGGCATATTAAACTTGCTCCCACTGCCAAGTCTTGAACAACACGTTGCTGTTAACAGCGAGAATATGACTGTTTCTCCTCGTGTTAACAATAGGGAAACAGTGGAAATTTTAACTAATAAAGAAGAAGACTTATATTTTATAGAGCAGAGGAAGTTAGAAGTTGTTAAGCTGTTGAGGATGTTGTATCTTCTCAGGGTTCAGCACAGTTTTTTAAGAGGATCCAAGGAAACATCTATAAATGCAAAAGAATTATTTTCTTTATTATTAGCAGGTTATGGTGCTACAATGAACGGGTGTGACTTGGAAATTTTCAGTCTTATGCATGAGATTGAATGCTTCAGTGGGAAAAGCTTCAGTGGCTTGTCTGAAATGAACTACCTTTGGGGTGAAGCTGCATTGAAAAGACGAAGACAACAGCATGATGAGATATTGTTGTCAGAATACGGTTCTGTTGATCAGGAAACAACAGAAGAACGTCAAAAGAGGGACTTTAGGGATAATCTATTAATTGACCCAAAGGTTTGTGGTGATACTATCCTGCACTTTCCCTTTAACAGAAATGCGTGGGGTGGACCCATAGAGCTATCCAAATTTGCAGAGGAGAGCTTCAAGGATATAACTCAGGTAATTTCTGCTGTAGATTGATATATGAACTTGTGCTTTTAACTAGTGTTTTAAATTAAAGCCTAGAGGATGCTTGCACGTTTGTGTGTATTTTTCTGCTAGACACATTTGTTTTTTTCTCAAAAGGGAGGTTCTTGAATTTGATTCTTAGTTTTCAAATTTGGATGTGGCTACTGCATAAAGATAATGGGAATGATATGCTGGATTGTATTGAACCTTTTTTCTGCTGCTGATTTAACGATTTAAAAATGATACCCATTTTAAACTTTGTTACTGATGGCATTTTGCTGACAGTACACCCCACTCTCTCTAAAGACAGTTATAGTATTGCAACATAGTGGCTGAGATTACTCTTAAGCACAATGTAGGCTGAAAAGGGAAAAATAGGTCTTATTTATCTACTACTTTTTATGGCTATCTAACCTGCTATCTTGTCCAAAAATATACAGCTGGATTTCTGATGATTTTTTTTTGTAGTTGTGTAACAGTTTTAATTTTGGATACAAGTGCCCTATTTATATTTTTTGATTGCATGAATTTTCTGTGTGTGTGTGACAGTGTATTCATGTTCTCAGGAAACTGAAGCAAGGCCGACTTTGAACAGTTCATGCATTTTTTGTTACGATCCTGCCTTCATATTGGAATTCTCAATACATGCATTGTCAGTCAGATACATTGAATCTATGGAGTTTTCTCGCCTGGGGCTACTTGGTTTAGCATTTGCTAGCTTATCTTCTTCTGATGAAAGTATCCGTAAGCTTGCTTATGGTGTGCTTGGAAAATATATGCAAAATCTGGAGGTAAGTTTGTGATTCTGTCTCATATATATCTTTACAGCCTTGCGCATCATTTTGGCTAGATTTTATGAAATTCCCAAGATATTAGGATTCCTTAGGAATTGAATGATAACAATGCTTAGTGATGCTAGATGAACATCTTTTCAGGTAGCATTTTTCCTTCATCGATAGGGAAAACTGTTGCCAATTGATACAGGAAATTTTGGCAAAGTTCTGCAGTGGAATTTTTGTGTCCTCTTTTTATTTATTTCAAGAGAGTATAAAACTTTTTCAAACTTATCTCGTATCTGGTGAATTTTGAGGAACTCTTCAAGTTTTTCCAACATAGACAAATTTATTCAAATTTTATGTTTTGCTGAATTTGAACTTAAAAAATGGTATATGCACCTAAAACTGCATGACAACAGACCAAATTCTAAGCAGCCATAAACTCTGCATAAGAATTTACCAAGCTTGATATGGTTGTCAATTTTGCATACGTTGTTTATCATGGGTCACATGACCCATCCCCATTTTAAAGGGAATCACAAATTCCATTTTACGGACTTGCAAATAAGAGCCCTCATTTTGGACATGAAAACAGAAACAAAAACAAAAGCCTTTGGAATTGTTGCTTGGTGGATTTCATTGAAAACCAAGAAGGACAACCCAAACTCTGGTAGGAGGTTAACTGGCCTTGGATTGTTTGATAGGCTGCAAAAAGGCCTCTAATATTGTGATATTCATGTCTTAACATTAAGACATTAGTGTTCGATTAGTCAAAATGAGACTATATTAATATAATTAAAGCATATCTAAATATTAGTCTAAATTATGTGAAGACATTGTAAAACCTAATATTTATCTGGCACCTGATTAAGAGAATTAAATTGGTATGGTATTTATTTACAATTTATTTTCTGATCTAATTTCCAACCCCTGTTTTTGACAACCCTTGGCTGGTATAATGTGGTTCTTGGGGAAAAATGTCTAGTTTGTCATCATATGCTTCAATCATTTGTCACTAATGTGACATAGAGGAAACCTTAGGGCTTAAAGGTAATTATGAGGACGTGGTGAATTTTCAAGTAAAAGGAGTAGGGTGATGTTGATCAAGATTGGTCTATTAGTTTGTTCTTTCCTCAACCTAAGCGGCCTTTCCTTAGAAGGAAGTTCTGGCTCCTTTCTTGCTTTAGCAATTCCGCAATCAAATTACATGAATTACTGTTAATGAGATGGTTGTATGACAATTGTACGAATCTTAGTGAAAAGGCAATGGAATCGTTTTCTTTGTACTGTGAAAGTTATTAAAATTGTCTTGAGTTTACAGGGTTGGGAGAACAGGTGGAGTGGGAAAATGCTATTTCTTTACACCTTGTATTCATCATTAAAATCTGAGGAGTAAATACCAGAAACAAATGTTTATAATGTTTCTTTCAGAAGGCACATCAGTTATATCTTCATGTTTTTTAATTTATCATATCTGATAATCAGAAATGTCAGTGCATGTTGTTTTTAAAATCACATGAAGGCGGTTGACCTCCATGTAAGCGTTCAATATACTTAACAAGAACTATGTTCAAACTTGCCTTCATTGTCTTGAACAGAGAAAAGGAATTCCAAGTTATCCTATTAACACCTCTCCTTATCAACTGCCTTGATTAGAGTAACAAACTTTTCTGGTCATCTAGAAGAAGATGTTTTTCCTTTATCTATTGTGAGAAAAAATGTTTTTTTTTTAGCCTTCTGGAAAAGGGCATCAAAATCATCACTCAAAATGTTCAAACTCATTGTATAAATTATCCAATTACAACTTTTTTAGCACAGCATGATTCCCTTAAGCATACGTCAAATTGAAATATTATTATATCTTCAAATAATTTTAAAGGACAGTCCCTTGACCTCGTGTAAAGAGCAGACTAAGTCAGTTTGAAATCTAAAAATATATGTAGAGAGCAGACTCCCACTTATCTGGATTATTGATCTTGCTGTTATTAAACAACAGTTTAACTTTACTTCCATTTGTATTAAGCTAACAAATCTCCCCTTTTTCTGCTCACTTCAAAGGAACCATTGTCTACGTTGAAGCAAACATTTTAGCTCCATATTTTACAGGCAATTTAAAATCCATTGCTCGATTAAAGATAAATTTCAAGTTTTCATCATGAATTGCCATCCAAAAATTGTCAAATATACTGTATACCAGAGCATAAGTGAGCACAAACCATAACCTTGTTATTCCATAGTCAATAGAAGGCAATGCTCTGATCTCACCATGAATTGACATTTGGCACTGATCTATAATTTGTCTCCATTTTGTTTACGATCTTAGGTAGATATTTTAGATGTTTATGTCTATGTCCTCTCATTTGTTGCACTCTAAATAGGAAGTGATAAGAAAATGCATCATCGTTGATACTCCCAAAGAAGTCTCATATTATTTGGTGCAGCTAATTTTAATTTTAGATTTGTCCCCATGTTTGTACTGTAGCACTTTGTTACTGGAAATGTGACCGGTAAGTATTGATGTTCGAATGTGACAAATAAGGCTTGTATTTATTCATATCGAGACCTTCAACTATGCTTCCCGAATGAGATCTCTAAGGGTAATAATGAGCCTATACTTTAGTTTTTGGCCTTCTTAAATTTTCGTCATCTTCCTGTAGTTCAACCAAATGTAGGCACATCATATGTTTCTTGGAAAGCTCTTGAAATGTAAACCCCAATGGTGTAATTATCATTTCACTATTCAATCTTTTATGGTACTTTTAACCTAGTTTTAATTGCAGTCTTGGATTTTCACAATGGCATCATACAGTGAGTCATGGTATCCAAACAATGTTTCTCATTAAACATGGGTGTGTGCTGTTTATCATTGAAAAACCCTTGTAATGTACATTTCAATGGTTTATAGTTCAACTAAATTTGTTAAGGTTCTTATGCTGTACCATTATGTGATCTTATCTCCTCTGAAGTTTGTTCCTAGCTGATTAAAGAAAACAATCCATTATAATTTATGATTTTTGGTTCTAATTATTTGCATGCTTAATATTGAAGTCTGCATGCTTTTCAGAATGGTCGAAATTTCAAGGGAAGGGCAGAGCTACAACTCTTATTATTGCACGTGAAAAATGCAATAGTGGAGCCATGGCAAAAAATTCCTTCTGTGCTGGCTCTCTTTGCAGCTGAAGCCTCATGCATTTTGATGGATCCTACAAATAATCACTATGCCACCATTACTCATTTTCTCACGCGATTTCCTGCAATGGTTCTTGAGGTCGGTAAATTAAGTTTGTCTTAATGAGAAAATATCGTCTTGTTACCTATTATTTTTTTTGTCAATTGATTTTTGCGGGAATATGTGCAGAGCATACCACTTTTTCGTTCAATGTTTGGGAGTGATGACATTGATTATCAAAATAAGCGAATCTGGATTCTTCGTCTTGTGGCTGCTGGATTGAATTTAACAGAGGATTGCCAGATATATCGGCGGATTTTTGTGCTCGAACTTCTGATGAGTTTTTATGGTTCACCTCTTGCAGACTTCAAAACGAAGTTGTTGGTGCTTCAGGTATTTTTGTTCCTGCAATTTAGGTTTCATAGTCACAGTCATTTGCATTTGATTCCTTTTTTATCTGACTCATTATGCAGTTAATGGATATAGAATTTTGTTGGTAGTTTTCTGTAGGTGTTAGTTCATTCTCGAATCTCAATATTTTCATATATTTCAATAGTTTTTATTTGACAATTTTATGAGATGGGTTTAAGCTTTAAAGTATATTAATAAATAAATATTTTCAGTTTAGGCCCAAGGTATTTTAAAGAATAAAAGATTTGGTCTGGTGAACTAGGATTTGCATGTAGTCTTTTGATTGTGGGCAAAAGAATATTTTAGGTTTCAAAAGTCAATTATTTGGTGATACTTTGTGCATCAATATGCAGTCCATATTCAAGAAATTAATACCATTGGAAAAAATAAGCTGATGCCGAATCCAAGGAGCATAATAATAGAGACATATATTGTTCTGTGTTCATTGATTACCAGCATTTGCAATTCACTAGTGCGATTTCTTGACTGGTAGGACATTGGAACTGTTGTATTTGCTTTATCTTTCAATGACTCCTTATATCATTTAGGTGATGAACACTAGTCCTTGAATGCTACTTTTATGAATGCTCCTTTGCTGAATTATTTGTTGCATGCTTGCACTTTTCTGGCTAACATTACGTCTATTGCTGGTTGTCATAAATTAACCATCATGAGCTGGAGTTCTTTCTATTGCATTATTTTCTTCTCTTTAATATAATATAAGTTTCTTATCTGGTAATCTGGATTCTTTCTTTGTGCAATATTAGCATAATCTTGTTGCAGGTGGCCCTTGAATGTCTGGAAGAAAATAAATCGAGAATCTAAACAAATGCTGTACATGATCTTCATTTGTATCTCCAGCCACAATTAAAAGGGTAAAAACAAAATAAACATTTCTCTGCAATCCTAGAAGGCTGATCCTTTATTACAGCTGAAAGTACCACTAATCCTGCCGTTTTTAATAGTTCATTTCCTATTCCACATTCAGTTCTGCCTCCCATTGCCCCCCAAACCTCTCCTACTACCTGTGGTGGACCTACTCACGAGTCAGCAGTTTTGCTTACTGTACCATGCATAGATTATATCATAGCTTTGATGGTAAAAATTGGATATAATTTATTCAGGATCAAGCTATGAAGGCTGTAGGGAACTTTTAGTTAAATTCAGACTTGCCTTTCAATATAGATATTGATAATGCAAAACCATGATCAATGCTATTGTCATGGCTGGCCTAGGTTTCACACCTTGAGGCTGTTCGACACATGGATACTATCCTTCTAAACATCTCCTTTTTGGGAAGATATGAGTTTCAGTATTATATTGCTGTGTGTAACAATTAAAAATTTAGAATAATATTGAATTTCCCTGTTTCATGTCCTAGGAGCAGCATGTTTGTTGTCACAGGATGCAATGAGCAAGTAAAGAATGACCAAAAAGGTTGTGACCTAATGGGGTTTTGTGTTGGAGTTGGGAGCAGGCAATATTCAAATTGTAACTAGCAATTGTAGAAATGTTTTGATGGAGAAACATCTCTCTATTTCTGGAACCTTTATGCAACCTGCTGTTGACATTAGGAATATAACATGAAAATAGATTTAGAGGTCATAATTAATGTCTTTTTTTGATTGATCAATGTGGGTTTTTGGGTAGTACAACCATCTAGGATACAATTGGGGGTCCCAGTTCCTATTCCAATTCATCTTGTTCACTAGGAAGCCTGTTGCTACCGTATCTGGATTTCGGGTGTCCCCCACACTAGGTCGTTTGACCGCTAGTAGTATTTGAACCTGGGTTGCCCATATACGAATGTATCCACTTAACCGTTACACTACAACCCAAGGGACTAAGTTCATAATTAATGTTAAACATGTGATGGTGTAATATTAAATTTTGAATGAATTGTAGGGGGGAGGGGGGATGGGGGTGTTTAGTAGTTATCTACCATAACCATATGTGGTGCTATAGATATGTAAATTGAGAATGAATGGTGTGATAGGGTTGTGTGTACACTGCAGCCTACCTCAGGCTAGCCAATAAGTAATTTGATGCAAATGTAGTAAAATATCATTTTCTCCCCGGTATTCTTTGTCTAAGCTTAATACCTTGCCCAGATCAAAATGTAAGCTTGAAGGTAGGGCACACAAATTACAAGATACGAGGTTTGTTGAAGTGGGCCGCACCTCTGGAATCAAGAACATAAAGATGAATGTGAAAGGGCACAAAGAGTTATTGGTGTTTAGCTTTATTTTCTTACAATTCTTTATAAAAATAAAAGAAGTCAAATATATTTTATTTGTCAAATATCAAAAGCAGGCAACATTGATATTGTGAAGGATTATAAAACATCATCATCAAAGGTCTAAGTTTAATATTATCAAAGTTGAAGACTCATTTTATTGAGGACCAATTTCAAGAAATTAATAATCAATGTCCAGATTTAAGCTAGAAGTTGAAGATGTAAAATGAGGTGGCCTCAACAACCACTGTTTTGGACAATCACATTAGACTGAGGAACCAAGCCATTTTGTGCATGTAGAACAATGAGGAATAAATGTAATTCAGTTTTGGATCTGTAGCAATCATTAAAACAGTTTGAAATACCAGTTGAAAATGTTGTTTTGACAGCTATATGTGAAGAATCTTGCCCTATCTTGGGCACGACTGATTTCTGGAGCAATTAAAGTTGGAGAATTGTGAAAACAAAACCCCATAAATCCTGTTGTGAAGATTGTGTTGCAGCTTAGAAGGGATAGTGGACAAAGTTTTCATTCTTTAGAATGCAAGAAACAACACATACGGAAAATGTGGCAAAAATATTATGTTAGCATTAGAAACAGAGTTTGACTTATGGTTGCATAAATAAATTGTATTCAAGTCTTCCCACGTCACTCATGAGACGAGAGGAGGCATTCAAAATTAGAAGTAATCCTAGTTGTGGAAAAATCAGTTTTTCAGTTCGTCTCTGCCATAAGACAGTAGAATATAGGCTTCAAGAAACAAGCACACAGTCAAGACACCCACAAGTTTTGCATATAGGGCTGCATCCAGGTTTGCTGCAAAACTGTAAAAACAGTCTGTTATAGTTTTAGAAAATGGTTTTTTTTTTTTTGCAGTACCCCAGTTTCTCCAGGACTTGTTTTGGATAAACCAGAGAGAGAAAGAAAGAAGAAAGAACCATTGAACCATATATATAGGAGGCTATATGTTTGTGACAAGTCTTGTATGAACTGTAGAAGTCTGTAAGTGTTCAAAGCAGGTTCGAGGTGCTCCATGTGTTATGGAAGCAACTGGGACTGGTTGTAGTTCTCTCAGGCCAGACATTGAATGGATGCAGAATAAATTGGATAGTCAGCTTTGGCAGATTACAGAAGAACTGAGGTATGTCTTAATATTTTGAATAAC
Organism: Torreya grandis; assembly: GCA_037957365.1. NCBI lineage: Eukaryota > Viridiplantae > Streptophyta > Pinopsida > Cupressales > Taxaceae > Torreya > Torreya grandis. Next base: position 5,314,994 of record JARHVA010000164.1, on the reverse strand, counting down.
AAATTTTTTAGTAGCCAAGAAGACCCACTATTGGACTAAAATGTGAAACGACAGTTCTTTGTGTTGGATGTATAGTGGGAGACCGGAAAATGATTAGTGAGAATATGTATTTAGCCCCCAAATACAGTTTGCAATTAGTGTGGAGATAGTGCCAGATGTTGAGAGTAGCAAAATGAAGATCAAAGAGAACTTGATAACAGTCAGGTAAAGATACATTGGTTGATTGGTAGGCTGAGTTTTCTACGATTGTCTAGATGAGTTTTGTGGCATAAGGAAAACTCTCACCCAATGGGTGATGGAAAACATGGAAGGTTGTCTAGGTGTAGACACCTAATATTGGTACAGGACTTGTGATTACAATGTTATTATTGTGTTTTCGTATATATGGATCACTGGTTCATATTGGGCTCTGATTGGCATATTTTCCTTTGTGTTGGGCTCCATATAACCTTACCTTATTATTAACTCATAAACACTCTGATCTATCATTTGTTTGCCACGAGTTCCTCCCATATATTCTTGTAGTGCATTAGGTCTCTGTTTTCAGGGTTTTCCTCATCCTAAGCATTATCATAACATCTAGATAATAGTTTGACCACTGTTGGAACATTTCATTCGTGTTTGTGTTGATTGTGGGTCCTTTGGCACGTCTCTCCTCTGTTCACTATGTTTCATTGTGCCTAGTTGTTGGTTTTGCTACTTCCATGTGGTCGGCTTGCATGCTAATAAGGTCCTAATTTGAATTCAAGAGGTCTATATACATAAACACTTTAATACATTTTCATTTGCTACCTCACACAAACATTCAAATCATATCGCAATTACAAGGAAGATATCTAGATGATATCGCATCTATTGATTTCCTTTTGCTGCATACTTGTACCAAGAGGAGGACTTAGTGAAAGAGCATGTATATATTGCCCTAGTTGCATCTTGCATCTAATATCATAGGGATAAGGGATGAGATTATCATATACACGGATCTGATTGTTGACATACGTGAGTGTTGAATGCCAACCTGCCAAAAAGTAGGGGGCTGATTGAGATAGGCTCTTAAAACAAAACCCAAATTTTTATGTCTTCTCAAGGTATTCTTGGCACAGATTAGGGCTTGGGCAAAGAAGACAACATTCTAGTAGTTTCATGTACCAATTCGCTGATCTAGCAGAGGTTTTTGTTGAGTACGCGCAGACAAAGGGATTTGTAGAGTTGTAGACTGATATGATCAACACAACCATTGTTGGAACAGGACTGCCACTGTCGCGGTAGCTTGTCACAATGGGAACAAGACTGCCACTTTTGGGACAGCTGTCACTATTGGAATGAGACTGCCACTGTCAGGACAGATTGTCACTATTGGAACAGTCCGACACTGGTCGGTCTGGATCGGGACATCCTGATTCTGGGCATTTCAATATATCACAATCATCTTTTTGGATTCTCTTCTGCATTGTTTCTGGTCTTCATCAGTATTTTCAGCTTTTGTCAGAGTTCAGGTGAGTGAGAAATCAGGTATATGCCTATAAATCCACTTGTCAACTATCAATCGTTCTAGGTGCTTTCATCAATTAGCACATAGATAGATCTTAAAGTTATTGTTTTCACTGTATCAGATTTGCTTATGTGCCATATTTTGATGAATTAGAGTACTTTTACTTAGTGTGCCTTTTCATTAAAACACTAGGTGAGTGTAGTTGTTGGCAAGAGTTCCTCAACAAAGCATTGGGGTGACGATAACATAATGAAATATTTCTGCTTACATTCAAGTTGAGGGAGCTTTGGAAGCTGGTATTAAGAAGAAGAATGAAGACTAATGTTTTAAGACCTGAAAACTTTTGGACAAATGTGGTCCAATTTAATGTTTGTAAACATGCTTGAGAACATATACTAAGGGGGAGATGAAATGTATTTTCATGTTTGGGGGAAGGGGGGTTAGGAATATTATGTGAAAATAGATATAGAGGCCAGAATTTATGTTAAACACGTGATGGATGCAATATTTAATGTTTGAGGTTGGTGGTTAGGTTGTTAAACCACCATCATGGTATGTGGTGGTGCTACATATGTGAAAATGAATGATCAGGATTCTGGCACCTTGAGCTAGCCAATGTGTAATGTATGCTGTAGTATATTGTTCAATATCATTTTCTTTCCAATAATCTGTCATTACTGTGAAAGCACCGAACGTAAACCAATTCTTTAATGCTAAGCATACTTATGTTATTGACCCCATTGGGAGTTAAATGGCATGAATGAATTCTGAATCTAGACATTCTCTAAGTGTGTAAATGTCCACCTACCACTTCTTCCTATGGTTCCAGGCCTAACAGTCCAAGCTCCGCACAAGGAGAGGAGGCCATGGCCTCCTCTCAAACCTAGCCTAATCTCACTTTCATATTTTCTATTCATAAAAGACAGCCCTACCATTTGCATGGAGGTTCTTCTCTGTTTTTTGCAGCAGCAATCCCAGAAACTGGTTGTTAGGCCCTCTTTCCCTTCCAAAAAGGAGAATGACTGCTAAAATAGAATGGAAACCTCTGAAGGTTCGATTTTATTTTGATGAAATGGGCTGAAGGTTGTGGCTTCTCCAAGAGCAGGCCTAAATTTGCAGATTTATGGGTGCTTATCTTGTTCCACAGACCATGAAAGTTTCAGATACAGGAAAACTTGAAACCTTCTGAGTGAGTAGATATTTGGATGATGCCTAAGGGATACTTCTTGTCAGTCTTATAGTCCAAGAAAGAAAAGGATCAAGTTTTCCAAGGAGGGCCATGTTTTATGAAGAATTCAGCCCTGTTCATTATGCCGTGGTTGGTAGCATTGAATCCTATAGAGGATCTCTAAGCACCTTTCTGATTTCGGTAAGGCTTCCCCTTCTTCCTTGTGAATACTAGCCAGAATTTGCAAGGCAAAAGATAATAAATGCAATAGATGAATTTATTATTGCTTCTGAGTCCACTTGACAACCCAGAGTACTCAATTGTGCTAGAATATGTGTCAACAATAACATTGATCTAGAGAAGCTTTTATTTAACAACATTTTGTTAGATATGGGAGGGATGGAGTAGGAACAACCCATTGACTATGATAATATTACATTCATGTGTCGGATCTACCATGATCATAGACATCTTGATAGAGTGTGACCTAGCCTTCCACCGCAGGAACAATATAAGGAGGACCAAGAAAATGAATAACAACCCTAGGAGAACAAAAGTGTGGAACATAACAGAAAACCCTCCCCATAGAACTCTGCTGTAAAAATCACTTCAGATATACAGTAAAAAATCAGCAAAGAATCTGATCTGGATCTCAAGAGATATCCATGGGACAAGATTCTAATTTGTTAGATTCTAGCTGCGTTATATGCGTGTGCTGAAGCAATATGAAAAAGTTAATCAGGTATTAACATTCAGATGGAGATGCATAGAAAAGATAATAGAATTGGAACAAAAAACATCATCGATTTGTGTGTTTTGTACATGCTATACTCTCAAGGGAGATGTATGGCACTCTATCTTTCACTAGCTACGTCTATGATCTAACATCCGATGGTAACTACCTATCTAGATATCTATGCATAATCATACAATGCTGCAAAGGATAAAAATCCGTAATGCAAGATGAAACGATTGGTCTTGCACGCGACTCTACATCTTCTAGTTGTTGGGATAAATGGCGTTAGAATGTAATTGTTGAATTTGGGGGCTCTGCCCCCTTAGGAACAAAGACAACAACATTTTTGGCACTTGGTGGTACCATGTGTTGTGAGTGGACTTTAACGATTTGGTCTATAGGTGTTAGGGGGCGGTATCCAATGCTGCAAAGGATAAAAATCCATAATGCAAGATGAAATGATTGGTCTTGCACGCGACTCTACATCTTCTAGTTGTTGGGATAAATGGCGTTAGAATGTAATTGTTGAATTTGGGGGCTCTGCCCCCTTCGGAACAAAGACAACAACATTTTTGGCACTTGGTGGTACCATGTGTTGTGAGTGGACTTTTATGATTTGGTCTATAGGTGTTAGGGCCCGTGGATACCGCTTAAGGTTTGGTACACGCTTGGATGACGATATGCCTGATATTTTCAGATTTCATTGCACCATTGGAAATGTGTGTGCAACATCTGGTTGAGATGAATCGATGATCTTGGGAGTCCCGTGGACCTCCAGAGAGTGTTTGGCAGTATCACAGACCGTAAAACATGAGTCTCGACATTACCGCATGCCACGAGAATGGGCTTTGTGCTATTTCTAGAATTGTATTCGGAGAGTCCACCTGTGTCATAAACCAACATGCATCTGCACATAAAAATAAAGTTCCTCCCGAGAAGATGCCATAGATCACTCTTTCTAACCCTTTCAAGGTTTTGAATTAGTCATTCTCATTGGCTATTGAAGACACCCACGATGACTTGGAAGTCCCTCATCTACCTCACTCCTTTGCCTTAAAATTCAAGAACAATTTGCATGGAAAAAAGGAAAATTGTACTAATGTCTAATAAGGAACAACACATGTTTTTTGTGTTGGACTACAACTGAAAACCAATGACTAGATCTAAAACCATTGGAGACAAATCAAAAGGAGGTGGAGATAACATGCAACAAGTTTTGATAATACTCACTTAGGTCAAAAAGAGAAAATCTCTAACCAAAAATAGTAAAGATTTGTTAAATGACTATCAGGGTCTCAAGGAACATCAATCTCAGATTGGACATTGAAGTCGTAGAGAAAATCATAGGCACCTTGGACCACATTATGTATTAATGCGCGTGTTCTCATTGAATATCAGAGGTCTTAATGTGGCCAATCAACATCAATGAACAAGGTTTATTTGAATTTTTTTGTTAATGATACCTAGGGTTAGGGACCCTAGACATGTAAAAAATCTGAGTGAAAAACCGAGTCATAGATGGTATAAACTCATTGGGACTCCAAGTACTAAAAATGCATATTATCATGCTCCAAGCCCATTGAATATGCCTACTTATCCTTGTAATAGCAGCACATTGTGTCCCTGAACAAAGGCTTCACAACAAGTCTTCAAGGGCTGGTAACAAGGTTTTAACAACCAAGAAAGCACCCTCCTCTATTTCAATTCAACTAGCCATATAAAAACCACTTTCCTCAACTTTTTTGCTCTTCCAAAATATGCATGTATTCAAATACTTAATGAAGAAGACACCTTTAAATATCATCTTTTGCATAGATGGATTCCTATTGTATATGTAAGAACTTGAAAAACCACTCTCTTTTTCTTTTTTTAAATCTTGCTCATTCTTGTATGTCCAATGTTGATCAAATCTTGCTCATTCTCTCTATTGCTTTCCACTGTTGATAAAGGCTTTATTGGACGGTTTAATTTTTTTTTGGTCTAGTAAACCCATGTGCTTGATAGCTTAATCGAAACATCTTGAAAATCCTTTTCCGTTGTTGATCTAGTCTTGCATCTAATGGTCTTAAAGCTTTATTGATCGTGCGACCCCAAGGAATCAACCATTCCTCTATTACTAGAAAGTACCTTTTGCCTTTATTCCCGTCGTTGATCCAATCCTCCATTTGATGATCCATAAGCCATTTTGGCACCTTGAAGTCTTTTCAACCTTTATTGACTTTTAATCTTTGAAATGCATTCCTTGTTGTCGATCAATATTTGATTTAACAACTTACAAGCTTCCTGGAGCCCAAGAGAGGCCCATGCTCAAAAGCCATCGTTAAGTGATTGAGGAGTCATCTCAACCGTCAATATTTCACCTTCAATCTTTGATTTGTTCTATGAGTGGCCTCACCATTCTTCTTGAGATAACTTTGATCGTTGATCACAATCCAATCTCGTGGCTTATTAAGTCTTTCGGTGTTTTATGTAACCTAAGCCGTAAGCCTTCTTTAAAAACCTATTCTGACTTCTCCATTGTTGATCAAGATTTGCTCAAAGAGCTCTCGATCCTCCTTGTGACCATGTGAAGCTCAAGCTAGATGCATCACTTTTACTTTCGAAAGCTTCCCCTAGCTGTTGATTAGGGTCTAATTTAACAGCTCACAATCTTTTTGATGAAGGGTCCCGTACTCAATAGGCTTTGAACATCTGAGGTGATTTCTCTACGATCGATCTGTTGGATCACTGGCTCTAATAGGTTTTATTTTAGATGCATGGTAGTTTCTTTGATTTTGGTAGATTTTTTGTGGATTTGCTCACACTTGGAATTTACAAACTAATATCTGGACATCCTTCTTGTTGATGTTTAGATATTGATGTTATTTTTCAAACACTTTTTAATAGAATATTTTTTGAACCTCATCCAAAACAATTATTGTAAAAGCACCCTAAATATTTACAGTCTAGACCTCAATCTAGAGAAATGTTTGTTCATATCTCCTGTTCATTCATGTTGTTTTTTTGTATTTTATATTGCAATTTGAAATAGTTGCTTGCTAAATATATTCTCATTCTTCATATATTTTGGTTCATGTCATATAATAAAGTCTGTTGCTTTGTCTAGATCTCCATGTGGCTGATAAGAATTAAAGTCACACGACTCATGTTCTACGACTTGACAAAGCTAAAAAGTAACAAGACAACTTGTGCACAACAAACATTGGAAAAAATATGAAAATAATAAATATTTGTAAATTTCTATGACAAAAGATTTTTCTCTTTCCATTAAAATTAATTCAACGTCAATGAACATAAAAACTTGTATGGCACAGGCCAAAACATTGTAATTGAATGTGTGCCATCAATATAAATGTGTTTTCTTACATAATGGATCCTTTCTTGGACTGAAAAACTAATATGTTAGTCATTTTCTTGGAAGGTGGAGTGAAACTTCAGACCACTTGGCCACTCACAAGGATTATTCTGACTGATATGAATGTTACCCTTTCCATGGCCGACACAATATTACTGTATAAATGTGCTTGGCGCTAATTGCTTTTGATAGATGAACAATTTCTTATAATTTTTTGTGAAAACTAACTGCTATTGCTTGTTGAATCAAAGTTTCAGTACCGTAACTTTATTAGGTATAAGATGGCCTAGATTAGGTGTTGCGTCTTTTTTTCTGATAACATCACTTCACACGTTAAGTTTTCCTCATCTAATGTCATAAGCACTCTTTTTATGGTGTGCTAAATGCTCTTTATTAAAATTAAATGCTATATGATCAAAGAGTTCTGTTTGAGTTCTACCAACCAGAATTATCTTGTGTGCACTGAGTAAATTTTCCACATATGCCTATAGTCATCATTTCTCATTGAATCGAAAAAATATCTGCAGATTCTTTCGAAAAAATATCTGCAGATTCTTAAGAATTACATAACTGGTTCAGCCTTGAATGATTACGAAGAAATATTTGATCAATGTATATTTGAGACAAATTCCTAGGAGTCTATAGCTAGATTGTCATCTTGGGTCCAATGCAAAACGAGACTGTAGTAGGAGAGGCTAATGAACAGGAGTGGGGGTCCTTTATTGTAGATCTTAAGTGAAGGAACTGTCTTTGAGAGTTTAAAAAAAATATTTAATGGGTACAAGGGGAGAAGAATTCCTGGGTATAAGTGGTTAGGGGGGGGAAAGCACCTCCAGTTGTTGAAATGGTAGTCCAAGCAAGGTTTGAAGAAGAGATGGCACGGAATCAAGGCTTTGAATTTTGCAATTTGTGGCCTTCCTAAGCCCGCTGATCCTTTCGAAGTTGGGCATGCATTTTTGCGCTTCTTTGGACCTAAAAGACATCTCCCTTGATAAAGCATGGGTGACTTTTGATAACACTAGTTATTACGTTTCGATCAACAAAAGAGCGTTTGTGGGCATTGAAAACCAAAAGGAAGCTAGTTTCTCTCCCCACCAAAGTATACATAGACATAGATCTCACGAGTCCAAGTGGAGGAGTTCCAAAAGGCTTGTGCCCAAGTTGTGGTTACTAATGAAGAAAATAAATGTGCTGTAATTTGAGATTGCAGGGCATTGATTCATGACTCTTCTCCTCTAGGGTGGTCACTTCCTTGGCCATCTAAATGATGGTACTCACGGGTCTTAGTAAGTGATGGCAACATCTCTTTTGCTTGTTGGAACTACAATGGTGCAATGTGGTCTCCTCCAGGTACCTTCTAGAATGTTGTCACATCACGAGATCTTATCTTCCTTTTTAAGACCCATGAGACCCTGAGCGGGCCCTCCCTCTAGTTACATGATGCTTTTGGGTTTCAGCCTTGCAGTGCGAAACTCATAGATTAGGGGGATTTTGTAGTTTTGGAGGTGTGGTTTGCCTTGTTTGTGACTACCTTCGATCCAAGGTGTCGTGGTTAGCTCCAGACATACATTCTAGATACATTTGGCTTCAAGTTCAAATGGACCCATCCCTATCCATTCTATCTTCATCATAGTTTGTTATTTCCCCCGAGCCTCTTCACCTTTTGTTGTACACATTGATGGTCACCCATATCTCCACCTCTATTTGGAGATTACCCTTTATTCCTCCTCGTGTGATCTCATTTTGTTGGGTGATTTTAATGATGACATTGGGAATCATTAGACGCTCATACATGATCTCAGTGTCTCACGGAAGATGAGTTTTGTCTTCACGAGATTGAATCCGAGGTGTTTGTGGTTTGCAAAGGGCATCAACTAATCAATAAAACCTGGTTAGGACTTATGGGAGACACCTTCCACAATTGGGTGATTTGTATGGTCTTCACATTCTTTATGGGCTAGCTTGTTTTCTCTATTCGAGTAGATTTATGTACTTCCCTTGTAGTGGGGGTGCAAGCATGGTGGAATGTGTACTGGGTTCCTTGAACATATTTCTCAAGGGGGTCAGGGATCAACAACTTGTTATTATCATTTGTCAATAGAAGTAGAAACATTAGGGATCAATGTTGACAAGCCTTGTTATTAGTGACTTCTCTTATTACCAATGAAGAGATAAACAAGTTTACAGATTATATGCATGCTCATTTCCTCTATGACTTTTGAGACAACACAAGGCTTTCTCTTTGTTCTCAAAACCTTTTGCTGGTATTCAAGAGCTCCCATCTTAATTCATAGTTAGGTCTCCGAGATAATTTTTTTCTTAAAATAGATCATAGGTTCCATGGTTCATTTCCAAGATTAGTTTCTTATAATCCCCAAATGACCTCGTCAAATTTCTCCCAACAAGTTGTTCCATCCTTAGCCCATATGTACAAATATTTCAACAATCACTCCAAAGGGACACATGAATAATCTGCCATAATGCCGCATGGCTCTGTTTTTATCCTTCCAAAGTCATTAGCAAGACGATCTTATTATGCCGATAAGCATCCTACAATGGCAGAAGGGGGGTGGCGTGGGGCTGTAATGGCCATAGATAAACAATTAATTAAAGACCTTAAATTTGACATCCATTTGACCATCATAGGGTAGTTTCAACCTTAAATTTGACATTCATTTGACCATTACCTCAAAGTTTTTCCTTTTTTGCTTTGAGAAGTCAATCGAAAAATTGTAATATCTTGGCCATATGGTGGAGTTTGGAGCCTCCTTTTTTGTTCTTAAAAATATTTTTTTGAATGACACATTGGTACAGCTAGATTGATGACAATTGTCACCAGTCAGTGGGATTTTTTCGGAAAAGATAATGGAGTTGTTAATCAATGTGGTATATGTAAAATCCAAGATAAGAGCCTTGAGATTGATATTTATCGGAATTTTTTAGATAGATGTATTTAAGATATCTGTACTAGTTTTAAGTTCCTCTTACATCGTTATAAGTATATAGCATTAGCTTTAATCTCTAATTAGGAATAGTTCTTAGCATTTCAGTTTACCACCTCTTCAAAAAATTTCAAGAGTATTTTCATTGCAAAGCACAATGGGGTATAAGAAAAGCTTCAAGGATTATTTATATGTCAGTCATACTTCTGTTCTGATAAATGATGTTATAAATTTCAGTTTACTACCCCTTCACATTTTTTTAAGAGTATTTTCATTGCAAAGCACATTAGGGCATGAGAAAAGCTCCAAGGATTATTAATATATCAACATTTGAGTTTAATACTCAAATGGTGGTTTATAGATCAGTCAGACAAAACAAAACATTAAAACAGTATAATTTGATGATTAAAATGGCTACAGTGCCCCCAAGATCACACGTTTAAAGTTTGAGCACATCAGAATATTCTGCAAAAACAAAGGATGGCATAATCTAACATAAATTACAACCTTGTTAGTATCCTCAGGAACATCACATTATACCAATACATAGCAGATAAATGATCCTTGTCAATGCTTCTTCAAAATTAGTACAATCAGAAAACTTATGGTATCAAACGCATAGAAGTTTCTAACTTCTTGCAATGGTGTATCCAGCTGAAAAGACATCAATTCTTCATGCAGCACCATGTCCAGATAACCTCCAGCAAGACAGAGGAAGGGCGAACTGAATGGTCCCATCCATGGTGGTCCTTACCCACCCCATTCATTAGATAATAACCACATCCAAATCAGTCACAGTGCTAAGATGGAGAAATATGTGCCAAGGTCCTTCTAAACAACATCTTGACCATAAGGTGTGCCAATCAAGATGTTAATACAGCAGTGTCAGTATAAGGTTAGCTTCATTCTTATCATAGCTAATAACTATCAAGAAATTTCACCTGCACATACATGATTCCCACAAGATAAAGGTGCTTTTGTTAGCTTTAATACCCTGCATCACACAGGCACCACAACTGTGCACTTAATGGACGACAGAGACCTGTTTAGTGTAATCACAATGGAAGAAAAAAGTTGCAATAATATATTGTATAGCTCTGTCCTCATCTCTTTACATTGTCTCCTCTCCTTACCAACTAGCTCGTGATATATGAGACATCCAATCATGAAATGCTCTGCTATCATTAGTCAAGTAAGAAACCTTATTAATGGATGCTGTGGGGTCATCTGTTAGTCATTCATTTGACAGCCAAATGTAATGTATAGTCATAGCCCTAGGCTTACCGAGACAATATGCCTTCTAGCTTTACAACCTAGCAAGGGTTTAAGTAGGGGTTATCAATGTATTAGTTGCATGTTAAGATGCTTGGCTTATTAACATAACATGACTATTCAACATTCTTATTTTAGTACTAGAAGGTCCTAGCTGGTAACAGGCTTCTATTTCAGTCTCTTCTACTCTTCATGTTGTTCCAAGTCCCATGTCTGATTACATATGTCATAGCCCAATAAAGAGGCTTTTAAGATCTCATTATCAACAATGGTGTTTGGATGGTAAGATAAGCAGAACAGAGCATTTGTATAGAGAGGCTCAAGCTACCATAGCTCTTCAAAATAGTCTTTAAGTTTGAGTTTCAAAATGGATCTTGACAATACAAGGTTTGAACTACTACGGTTCCCTTTCATATTCCTCAAAAGAAGGTTACAAACGAGCATGTCAATGGTGAATAGATTGCTACAGTATTTCCCGTGTTCTCAGGAGCAGGATAAACTCCCAGGGTTTTAACTAAACCCCTAAATCACAAAGATATTTCAAAGCACAGTGAGGGTTTGTCCCTTGTCAGCTTGCAATCTTACCCATGCAACATTTACACACAATGTAAAAGGAAGAATATGCAGAGGATAGCCAATAACAATCTAAACATTTATACTCAATTCATCTCACCAAGAAGAAATGTGTATTAGGGCTTAGAAACTTCTGCCCACCTATATGCATTTCAAGAGTTGCATCTTACAGAGGAAACCATTCATCATTCTTATATACTTTCAAGACAAAGCAGAGCAGATCTTTTTGCTTGAAAACACTTATATCAACTAGTTTCACCCCTTAATGCCTTTCTTTCTTTGCTTGCTCTTCTCTTTCACCGTACCCTCCTCTTCAACCATTCTCTCGTCTTTTGATTCTTACTATTTTTTACATACCTATATTCTTTAAAGGCTGCCATGCTTGGCTCCATACCAGGAATCTAGGGCTTAGCAGCCTTTTCCCTTAGTTCTCCACCTCAATAGGCTGTGGTCAAGCTTCATACTCTCCATAAACTGCCACCACGATTCCCTTTTCCCCTACGTCATAGTTTTTAGGTTTTTAATTTGTTAGTGATGTCTCCCATGATTGTTAATTTCCTCAATCAAGGAGTAATGGTTATTAAAGAAAAGTGGTTAGACTGGCTTGTTGCACAGTTGAAGAAGGAGTGGGCTATTAATGTTTTCCGAGTTAGTCTTGTACAACAAAAACATTACCACCTCTATGAATATCTTTAAAAGCTAAGGTTTCAAGTTTTTCAAACATGTTTACAACATCATGTCTTAAAACTTCTAACCTTCCATGGCTTGCTTATATCTCTCTATCATTCCGTGTTGGTTCAGACTGTGCAATTATTCTACAAGGTTTGTCCTTCCTCTGCCTTCAGTCTTGTACAAACACAACTACCACAACCCGTCAGCAGCACCTGCTGATACAGTAAAAATTTTTACAAAGAAAACTGAAACTAACAATATATCATGTGTCATCTAACAAATCGACATAATAATAAACAACAACAATATATAATATGTCATTTTACCAATCAACATCATAACAAACAGCAGCAATATAACTCTAACAAGAACAGCACTACATTAAGTATGATAAATGTGCGACTAATCAAATGTTTCAAAAAGCAGTTATTACAATTGTTTCATAAGTCCTAAAACTTCATAATAATGAGTAATATAAAGTCCAAAATTGAAAATCAAAACTGGGCAAGAGAGAGGGATATGACATCCTCCTCCACCTTAACAGGCACCGACCTGGCATTCATTCAAACAGCTGAGGATATTCCTTCCTGAAGAAATCCTCATTCTCTCATGTCTCCTGAACTCACTTTATTGATCCCACTAGACCTGCAATTGTTTTAATCTCATGATCTCACAACTTAACCCTTACTTTGATCAAATTAAAATAAGAGCAAAAGCCAATGAAACTGATATCATTGCCTACTCAAGATAAGAAATGCAGTATATTCCTATGCATAATTTACATCATCAAGCATTATAGTAGGGGATACTCCCTTCGAATGCCACAAGTTTCATATACTTTTACTTACTGCCCTAAGGTGCCTTTTATTATAATTCAATATTTTATTATTTTCCATTAGCTTCCACTTGCTAACCATGTTTTGTCCTTTGCCACCCTGTGGCTTCCCATCCCTCCCCTCGCACCATATTGTCTTCCAATAGTGTAATTGAAGTCCTTGCAGAAATAAACCCACTAGAATAACAATATGTAAAAATAGAACAAATTACTCAATGAACTAAAAAATGATTAAAAACCTTGCTTATATTTAGATATTGTGAGCCTCCTTGAGAACAGAGCTTAGATTACAAAATATAGAGGAATCTTTTTCTTTCCTTACGATATCAATATATAGGCATTACAATCTTAACCCTGATATTCTTGCAACCCAAACCCTAATACTCAAGGGTTGGTCTTATGTAGGCACTCGTGTTAATTATTAACTATTCTATTACTCAAGGGTCGGCCTTACATAGAAAGGGGCACCCAAGCTTAGTAATTCAGATTATTACAATGCAAAAAGAATTATAGATGGTTAGGGCATCGGGGTCTTAACATGGCCTCCCCCTTCAAAAAGATTTGTCCTCAAAGCTTGAGCTATGGGAACTATTGCTGACGCTGATGGAGAGGTTCATAAGTGGTGTCTTATGGTTGCATGCCCTGCCATTGGATCATAACATCGGTGATGGTGTCGTTGCGGAGTGAGTGTGTATTTTGTCCAAAATAGCCTCTAGTTCAAGGATGATGTAGCTCTCTTCATCCAACTTAGGTAGGGTTGTTTGACACTGAACACATTGTCCAATGATGTTCTTCAAACATGACACGTAAGATTGGACAAATCTTGCAAGATGGAGATAGGTCCAATTTGTACTCAACATTCTCGATTTTCTGTAGCACTTGGTAAGGTCCATAGAATTTAGGAGCCTACCTCTGATTGCCTTTGAGCTTCAAGGAAGTATGCTTGTATGGCTGGTGGTGCAGAAAAACCTTGTCCCTTGCAACGAATAAGCGCTCTGAACAATGTTGATTTGCTTGTTGTTTCATATGATTTTGAGTCTGTACCAAGTTATCTTTTTGAGAGTCCGAAGTAGTCTCTCTTGGTGGCTTAGAGTTGAGTCAATTACTTGAACTTTGGAGCTTCTTGGAAGGTAGGATGTGAGAGATGGTGGTTGTTGGCCATACATGGCTTCATATGGTGTCATCTTGGGGGATTGTGGTGAGAAGTGTTGTACCATCATTCAACAAGAGGTAGCCATTTAGCCTACTGAGTCTGCTACTCTGAAGCAAAACAACACAGGTAAGTCTCCAAATACTTGTTGACAATATCTGTTTGACCATTAGTTTGCGGGCGATAAGCCAAGCTCATTTGCAGTTGCGTTCCATGCATTTTGAACAATTCTTGCTAGAAGTTATTGGTGAAAGGGGGATCAAAATCAGAGTCAATAGTTATGGGCATACTATGGAGGTGGAAAATTTGGTCCATGTAATCTTGAGTCATGGTTGATGTTTTGTAGCGGTGGGTCACTAAACAAAAATGGGCATATTTGGAGAGGCGATCAACCAATGTGATCACCGATTTGGCCCAAGTCAATCATATTCATGGAGGTATCAGTCCATATTGTGATAGGGATTGGTAATGGTTGTAATGTGCCTGGGGTATGTGCAATCTCTCCCTTGTGATGTTGACATGTATCACATTGTGACAAACGTTTTGATATCCTATTTCATTCCATCCCAAAAAAAGGCTTGTTTGACTTTGGCATATGTTTTTAAGAAACGAAGATGTCTTGTTGATGGTGAATCATGTAGTTCCTACCATAGTTCGCATACTTGGACTTGACTTAGACTCACGGGAACAAATTTTTTTTGAGTTGACAAAATTTGGCAACTTAAAAAGGTACTTAAATTTCTTTAAAAACATAAATTTTATACAAATTAAAGTTACAAAATATATCAAATGAGTCTGTAAAATGTCGAGGAAGTGTTTTCCATTAAATTTGAATACAAATAAAGTACAAAATTGCATTATCATGCAAATACAATAGTCAAGTGATAACTCTTATAACTTATGAATTTATGGTGATTGTCATTGAAAATCATCATCACAAATTGCATATCCATGCAAGTTACAAATTACATGAATTTACAATATTCTCTTCCCCATTCAAGTGAAAAATTAGGGAGACTAAGAGGGTCTAGTCCTTGCACTTGTTGTGGCTCCTCGCTCCGCCGAGAAGGTTGTGCTTATGGCTCCACCTTGGTACTAGATGGCAGTGACTCTTCGGCCTCACGTTCAACATCATCTACAAGGATGTCATCCAATCCAATCTCTCATGCTTCTGTTGTACCATTACCTGCACCCTCCATAGCTTGCCTCTCAAAATCAACAATCTTGTCCTCTATGAATAAGGGGGTCTCCTCATCGTGCTCATTCCAGTCATTGTAAGGATCAATCTCATCGAAATCAATAGGCTCTTTTGATGTGTCACCTTTTTTTTTACAAAGCCGAATGTTGTATTGCACAAAAACTAGGTCATTGAGGCGTCCTTGAGTCAACTTATTGTGTGTCTACGTGTGAATAGCCTCAAACAAATTCCAATTGTGCTCACATCTAAAAGCGCTACAAGGTTGAGATAAAAGTTGGAGGGCTAACTTTTGAAGATTTGGGGTATTGCCACCCCAAATTATCCACCAAGATTCTGTAAACGAGATATTTAAAAGTTTGTATGTAATTAATAATTGTAAATTTGTAACTTGTAAGATATAAGTAAAGACTCCAATTTTTGTTATCTAGTGTTTGGGTGGATCTCCCTCGGATAGCTAGTGCTGAAGAAAAGAGCCTCCCCTTAGCCTGCTTATAATTATGCAACTTTGAAAAGCAAAGAGCCTCTCCTTAGCCTGCTTGGAATTATGCAACTTTGAAATAATGAGGTGCCTCACCTCAACCCGAAGTGTCATTCTCTCAATACATGTTGAGAGGCCCTCCATAACCTCCCCATTAATATTTGTGAAGTCATCAAAGTAGAACTTGGGTTAAGGTTGCATCCTGTTGCATGAATTGGTTGGTGGAGTTGATTGTTCTACCTTCGAGCAACTGTCTTTCAAATGGGATCAAATTTGTCTCTATCCCCCCTATAATAGTTTTGGATGGCCTCTTTCGCCTTATCCATGACTTCATAAATGTATCCCATTGGGTTTTGCTCCCCATCCATCAGGCACAAAACCCTCACCAAAGGCTCCAACACCTGCAAAGTTACAAACAAATTAAAGTAACAAATTTACAATCAAAGTAAATACTTTTAAATTTTGAAAATAAAGGAATCGACTTGAAATTTAAAGTGAAGTTTGAAGTTACCTTAATGATCTTTACAATGCTCTCCACCAAGGCATCATCAAAAACCATCTTTGTGGTCCTCTCTCCATCAACTTTCTTTGAGCATATTGAGTCTAGTCATGCGTGATTCACAAACATTTGCTTCAATGGTGTCAACAAACTACAAATATTTTGCAATATTATGAGGTTACTTGCAAACCTTATGACATCTACTCGCACAAGCTCTTGCCGCTTGGTGTGATCTTTCATCAAGTTGAGAACCAAAAGGTGGTTATAAATTTATTTTGTAATGTTTCTAGATCTTTTACAACTGATCTCACCCAATCAATTTTGCCTATGTCCTCCAAAATAATGTCAAGACAATGGGTTGCGTAAGGGGTTCAAAAGAGTGATAGATGCCTCTCCTTTAAATAGTCTCCCAACCACCACATATGTTGCTGCATTGTCAGTGACAATTTCCACAACATTCTGGATGCCCACCTCTATGACCACCTCCTCAAGTGTCAGCTCAAATTTTCTGCATTCTTTACTTTGTTAGAAGTGCCCCTTGACTTCAAAAAACCATCTTACCATTTAATGCCGCTAAAAATTTGATCAGAGTGCGGTTCTTTCCATCCATCCACCTATTTGAAAGAATGGTGCATCCGAACTTTTGCCACAACTTCTTTTGTTCTAGAATTGACTTTGCATCTGCAACAACATTCTAGAGCAACCTCTAACTTAAAGTCTTTTGGTGAGGGTGTCTTATACCCTTTACCCACAACTGTCAATGTTGTCACGAAATACTGCTAGCATGGGCCCTTTGCCATGTTTAAGGGGAAGTTGTAATACCAGAAATTTGCACATGCTTTATTTGCTTCCTAGTGCACCTTGTTCGATCCTATACATTTCAACAAAGGTTGTACCCTAGGTATGTTTCTAGGTACAAAAAAGCTATGTGACTGGGCTTTACTTGAACTGGATGAGGTGGATGTGTCCCGTATACGTGGACCCACGACTAGTGCCCACAATCTCTACCATATCTTCTTTCATTTGCGTTGTCGGGTCGGGATTAATGGTTGTTGCTATGGCTACTTGTACCCTTGCCCTCTCTAGTTTTTTCTCATCCAACAAGGCATTCTCCGCCTACATCTCTCGTTTTGCCTCTTCTGTGGTATTGGGACACGGTGTGATGCTGTAGTAAGGAATGCTTGCGATATGGTACTTGAGGCGATAAATGCCCCTAGAAACCTTCAAATAGAACATGCAAATCACACTCCCCTGGGTTGGTTCAACTACGACATACTTCCAAGCGGTGGTTCATATTCTAGTAGGATGGCTTCCACTTGCTGATGCTAACTCAGATGCCATTGTATATTAACTTGTAGCATGTTAAAATACAAAAAACAACATTAAAAAAAAAATGTAAACCATTAAACCTATGTATCAGAAAAATTTACATGCTTGGAAAAACAAAAAAAGAAAAAAAAAGAACTAACTCGAAAATCGAACTTCCTCAAATTTGCTCTACAAATACGCTATAAACTCCCTCCTATTTGCTCAAAGGAGGCTTAAATGTTGTATGATGAGAATGTGTGGGCCTAAAAAGAAGCAAATGCAACGTTTTTACTGTCAGACCGTGTTTTCACCACGTATGGTGAGTCCGTACTTAGAACTTGCCGAATTCTTGCTGTACTCGTTGCAAGTTCTGAGCATAGACTTGCCCTAGATACTCACGAGTTTGAGTGGCAAACACTCACCTGACCAAAAAAATGGCGAGTACCCAACAACTTGTCGAGTATGCAAACTATGATTCTTGCAACAAAATTTCTCTAAGAGCTGAGTTTGCAACAAGCACAATCCGCCTTTGATAACGCAAGCAATAGCCATCCCAAGAGTAGCCTAATTTAGTTATGGGGTCCCTGGTGAGTTGATGGATTAGTTGTTGAACTTGCGCATTTTGTTGCCACTCTTGTTGGATTCCTTGCAACCAATATGGGGTTGGCAAGAGCAAGGCACATAAAGCCCCATGGTCTTCAAATTTGTGGGATAGGGCATCAACCACCACAATCTCCTTTCCCTTGTATAAAATCTCATAATCATATCCCAAGAGTTTAGTGACCTACTTTTGTTGCTTCGACGATGAGATGTATTGTTCAAAGTACTTCAAGCTGTGGTAATTTGTCTTAATGCAAAAATGTTTCCCCAAGAGATTTGATGGCCAGTGAGTTACGACATGGAGAATGGCCAACATATTTTTCTCATATGTGGATTTGGCCAGATTCTTACCTGTCAGGTCTCTCTTTTGATAGGGACATCTTGGAAGACCCTTAGCTTTGACTTAGTCCCAGGGGTTAAGGGACAAGCATAAAAGGAAAAGAGCATTGAATGTTTTGTTTGAATATTTGTAAAAGTACCTTTTTTGATAAGTACTTTATGTTTCTTATTTCACTTAAAGAGGGGACCTTTAAGGGTCATGAAGGCTTAAGTGATTCTCAGAAAAGATCATAAGGAAAGGTCTTTTAAAACATTTTTAAGTTACCCTCCCTTTCTTTTTTTTGGGTACCACACTTGGAGGGCTACAAAAGTGAAAGAGGAATCATTTGGTGAGGGCATGTTATGATTGATATTCAATTTTGGTCACTAAGCACTAAATGCTAGAGCCATTGCCCTGAAGACGAAAACCTTCAAGCATGGAAGGAGTGGAGACGCTAGCCCTCATTTTTCAACTAGGGCAACTTCACCTTGAGGTTGTACTTGCACCTAATATTCAAAAATAACCAAAATATTGCATTGGAAGTGGGGCGACTAGGGTTTGGAACCTTGGGAGCTATTTGAAAGTGACGAAGACGCTTGATTGGAGGGTTGTGTGGATTGGGGTGTTGGAATTGATTATTTCCAACTAGGGCGATTTGACTTGAGAGCTAGTTTAGGGATTTTGAGACCTATTTCGGGTCAAAACATATTCTGATTTTTATTCCAATATTTATGCAGTGTGGCAACTTGTTTTGTGAGGTATTTCGGTATATTTTGAGGGTCATCTTGCCCGAAAAATATTCAGTAAATATTATATCTATTTTCTAGCTTGGGTGAATTGTTTGAGGGGCTTGTGGCTCCAAAATACTCACATTTTCATCATAAATTCTGCATATTAATTCTGTAATTTTTATGCACATTTATGAGGGTTTCATTGGAATAATTCAGTTGCAAATTGCTATTAAATTCCATCTTGGAGGCGTCTAGGGTTTGTGGATTATTTCATGCTTTTGGAAGGTTAAATTTGCTTGTTTGGATCAGCCAATTGTTGCTTAGGGTTTGGCATAATTTTATGCTAATTTTTGGAGTTATTTGGCAGCTAGGGTTTGTTGAAGTTAAATCAGAATTTTTCCATATTGAAGTAGGGTTTCCAAATATTTTTGATTTTCAGCTAATCATCCCTTTTGGGGACATTACATTACCTGCCAATGCTTTGCAAATAAAGGCCAAGGGCCATCCTTGCATCCACATTGCACCAATTCCTATCGTTGAAGCTTCACTTTCATTGATGAAGGGTTTGGAGCAATCAGGGATGGCTAACATAAGTGTGGTACACATGGCCTATTTGAGCATGCAAAGGCACTTTCTGCTAGTTTAGACCACAGTGGAAAGCATTCTTCTGTAACATGGTAGTCAAGGGAGTGGCAATTTGACCAATGTTTGACGAATTTGTAGTAATTACTAGTGAAACCTGAAATTCCTTGAAGACTTTTAAGGGTTTTAGGTTTTGGCCAATTTTATATATCCTTAATTTTCTTGGGATCCACTTTAACCTCGTCTATTGAGACAATATGCCCAAGGTATTCGACCTCTATAGTACCAAAGGAGCACTTGGAGCGTTTTGCATATAACAGATTGTTGGCCAAGAGCTATAGGGTTTGATCAAAGTGTAGTAGATGGTCTTCCCACATTTTACTGTATACCAAAATGTCATCAAAGAACTTTAAAATGAATTTGCGAAGCCCGAGCTGGATTTTTTTTGGCTCATCAAGTTTTGGAATGTCGATGGAGTGTTCTTGAGGCCAAATGGCATCACCAATAACTCAGTGGTTGTCTTGAGTTTGAAATGTTGTCTTAGGGATATCATCTTCTTGTAATTGAACATGATGGTTGCTAGACCGTAGATCTAACTTGGAGAAAATTTGGGCCCCATGCAATTCATCTAGTAATTTGACAATCATTGGAATGAGAAATTTGTCCTTGATTGTTTGTATAGCTCCCTAAAATCCATGCACAACCTCAAAGACTTGTCTTTCTCCCACATGAGGAGCAATAGTGAGGAATATGGGCTAACACTTGGCCGAATGATCCTCGCTTGAAACAATTCTCGGACCATCTCAATTTCCATTTTTTGCATGTAGGGGTATTGATATGGCTGAATGTTTGGCAACTGACTACCCAGAATAAGTGGTATTGTGTGATCATGTGAGCATTATGGAGGTAATTCTTGCAGTTTTGCAAACCCATGAGAGTGCTTATGGAGAATCAACTGCAAGTCCATTGGTTCCATTGATGTTCGTCTCTGTCATCTACACTGCACAAATTTGAGCCACCACCCCCGAAGAATCCTTTTTTACTAGCTTAGCCATGTGGTGAGAACTAATAATTTGAGTGGATCCTATTGTTATTCCTTTTAGAGTGTATTTTTGCCCTATGATGATGAATTACATCTATAATTTTAGCGAAGTATCATCGGATGGGTCCCAATGAGCTCCCAAGACGATGTCACAACTGCCAAATGACAAGGCGAACATGTTAGATTTGATATTGTAATCACCCATGGAAGCTTTGAAATTCTGTCGTTTTCCTTTGCAAGCCAATGTGCCGCTGTTAGCTACCATCACCACAAAATTGTTGCATGGATAGTATACACATAACACGCTGCCTGCTTGGTTACATGAGAGTCAATAAAGTTATTATGAGTGCTTTCAGAGTCAATGAGGATAGTTAGGTGATGCCCCTTGAAGTACCCCAATACCTCCATAGTTTTAGGACTTGTGGTGATCTTGCTAAAGAATGCATTGAAATTTTAGGGGAGGGGTTCTCACTTGCATTGTTCTCTTTTGGTTGTTCCTCATCTGAGCCGTCTTCAGAATCCTCTAGCATGTTAGGCATGGAAGGTGCCTCAACATCCAGGGGATATTTTTTGTTTGACACATTTATGGCCTAGGCCATATTTGTCATCATAATTATAGCATAGTTCTTTTGCTTGATGAGCGACCATCTCCTTCTGCATGAGATGCTTGATTTGAGGTGCTTGAGTGCCATGATTTGGCATGGGTCAAAATGTCCAAGGGTTTCTTGCTGGTGGTGGTTTATAGGGACGGTTTTGGGCTGTAAGTTTGTCCTCAGCTAGTTTAGATAAACTGAGTGCTTCCGTCAAAGTAGTAGGGTTGAACATCTTGACCTTTGCAAGAATGTTGTGTTTCAATCCTTTGATGAAGCAACTTTTGAAAAACTCTCATTTAGGCCCGTTGTTTGATTGTCTTGTTTTTCGAATCAGGTTTAATAATCTTGGGTAGAGTGAGTTTGCCATAGTAGTTAGTGCTCTAGTAAAGCCCTCATATGCACTTGGTCCAAACCGAGTAGTAGGTGTTTATCGAACTCATCCCATGTGAGAGTTAAATGTGTCTTTTCTAACCACTAGAACCATTGAATACATTCACGTTCCAAGTTGAATGAAGGAAGTTTTACATCTATGGGAGTTTGATGGAGAGAACAGTATTGATTTGCGTTATACAACTAGCTGACAAGGTCATCCCCTGCAAATTTTGGAAAATATAACTGTATTTTAAAATTGATTTCTTTTTTTTCTTCTCCGAATTGTTCTACTATTTAGCTATTGCACTATATCCAAATAACCATTTTGAAATATTTTGACTTTTCTGGATTCTATAGTTACTGTGTTTTTGAAAAAAAATCAGCATTGGATCTGACTCCAAGAATGCCACGGGTAATGCAAGGAAGGTTACTATGTGGTGTGTCTAGGTTGTGAGCTCGCAAATATACTAATCTTGATTGTAATTAGCGTCAGCCCAATTATTTCAGAGTTCTAACTATTGAGGATTGAACCATTTTATAGCCCACTATCCTGTCTCCAAGGTACGATGCGAGTAACATTTGGGGGCCAATCGCTTACCGGTGCATCACAAATTACAAATGAACGAGGCTTCCTATGGTTGAATAAAAAACGTAGGTGCTTTCTATATGCCAAAAGATACGTGGAAGCTAAAATCCATATACAACGAGTTGGCCTAGCCAATAATGACAACGTTTTGTGTTTTAAAACTACCGAACACAATTTCAAACCTTAAAAAAAAAACCACTTTGTAGGAAAAAAACAAGGGCAGATTTGGAGTAAAACGTTTAATGCCGCCGCTTTTGTTACAACTTTCTAATTACCAAGATCCCAATTGACTGAGGTGAGACTGTACAGTGGGCTATTGCAAAAAATCCCTAAATTACTATCGTTGTTGCAAAACAAGGCTTTGGAAAGAGATCTACTACCACTTGTTATGAACGTCCTTGTAGAAATAAACCAAACAAAGTAACAATATGCGAAAATGAAACAAATTATTTAATGAACTAAGAAATGATTGTAAACTTTACTTATATTCAGATATTGCGAGCCTCTTCAAGGGGGCAACCTCCTTGAGAATAGAGCTTAGATTTCAAAATATAGATGAATCGTTTTCCTTCCTTATAATATCAATATATAGGCATTACAAACCTAACACTAATATCCTTGCAACCATAACCCTAATACTCAAGGATCGACATTGCTCAAGGGTTACCCTTACAAAGAAAGGGGCACCCGAGCTAATTAACTAAGACTATTGCAATAAAAAAGAATAATAGATGGTTAGGACATCGGGGTCCTAACAAATAGTCACCACTCTAAGATCCACTTTGATACTTGGTTTCCCATTGAGCTTGTTGACCGCCTTTCCCAACTTATAACATGATACCACTCACTCCTCTACCGCTACTAAAGATGAGTTTTTATCATATGTGCTCTAGAGGGCAGCCCTTGATTCCTTTCCTCACATTCACCATTCTTTTTCATGACGTCCTCTTGGCTCTTATGCCATGAATTGTTGGTATGGCAATGAATTTAAATCCATGTGTTGAAGGCTCCATTATGTGCTCGCTCATGACCCTCCATTTGTACCCTTCATGCATCGGGAATATTGTAGTCTCCTTCAACAAAAGAAACATGGTTTTCTTGCATTGAGGAGGCATGAGCTCCTTGATACCTTCCCTTTTTCCCCTCCTAAGAAAAACCCTACTTCAAACATTGATCCATAGGGTTGGGTTTCCTATGCTAGATGCATCTATGCTATTCCAAATCTTCCCATCACCAAAATCTCCTCTCCTCCCCCCTGCCATTTATTCTCTTCAGGCCACATTAGGAGAGCTATGCGAAAGCTTTGTTCTATTAAAGCAACAAATTGTTAGGGGCATTGGGAAGAGTTCCTCAGGGTTGGTGCGGTTTCAATTTCCTTTCTTGTTTCAAAACTATTTATATGGTTGTTTGTTTGAGGTTCCCCATGTCCTAGTTTTAGCACATCAAACACCCCATCCACAAATTGAGATAGTTCAAACCCAAATAACTACATGACTATATCATGATTGGGAATACATTTGCTAAAATTTTATGCCACAATGACTTGAATCTTTTTGAATATTTGGAGAGTGGTAACCATAGAGCAAAGGGGCAAGTTGGCTTCATGAGAGGCTTCCAAACAATTGACCATATTTTTACACTTAGGGTCGTTACTAAGAAGGCTTGTCAATGATATTCCAATGCCTTTTGATGCTTTGTAGACTTTAAGAAGGCTTTTGACTCGGTTTCGAGATATTTGCTTTTCCAGAAGTTACGTGGTATTGGTATTTTGGATTCTTTCATTACTACCATCATGAGGCTCTATGCCATAGTTGTTGGCCAATTCGAGACTCTCCATGGTCTCTCTGACTTTTTGAAGAGTACCATCATAGTCTAGCACGGTTTTCCTTCTCACATCAACTATTTGATATTTACATTGGCAAGCTTGTGGACTTTCTTCGACAACATACTCGTGGATGATGGTTATATGTTACGTCATGTTTTGATTGCTATACTACCCATTGCAGATGCTTCCTCCTCTTGTACAATGCCAACGGTTTACAAAGACAACTTGTTGCTCATGCTTGTTTTGCAAGCTTCACTAACTTGTGGTGAACCTTAGTAAAACTAGTGGTGATACATCTAGCCTTTGGATTTTCTACAATGATGAGTCAATAGAAATAAAAAAACTTGTACTTTTTTGGAATTCCAGTTTCCTAGTTAATCTTTTAGTATGAATGCTGCCTCCCAATTGTGTCTTTGTAAGGGATATGCCTCACTATTGGTCTTGGAGTGCCAATTTTCTCAAATACATTTCTAGGAATCTTTCAAAGACTGTGCCTTTTCAATGCAACTATTAAGTCTTTTTTTACGAATATGAGGTTTGGGACCTAAGCTTGGGGTCTTCTTATTGGGCTCATATAGGTCCAGACTCAAATGCTTCAACTTGCGATTCATTGTAAATGAAAAGCTCATCAATGCATGTCCAAGCAAAGTGTTCCACTTAGTTGGTTTGCCTTGTGTATTTCTTTGCTCACTTTCTATATCCACAGACTCGTATCTTTTGGAGATTTTGCTTTAGCTCATGAGAGATACCCCTACTTGGTACCTTGTTCTTAAGAGAGGATTGCTTCTTTGGGCACTAGATGCCGATGTTGTTCGCGTTCTGAGACCATTTTGCTCATTCAATATTTTGACATTTTTATTAATGAGCTATCTCCATTTTGGTATTCCTTAAAAGCCCTTTCTCGCCGTCTTCCCTTTGAAGTAGGTCATCAATAAAGTTGTCAAAGAGGATGTTTACCAGTGCATTCAAGCTGCTTGGACTTCGCTTCCATAGTCATTTAGCCCCAAATTAGCTTTCTATGTTGAATATTTCTTAGGGATTGTAGGTGGCAACATCATTTAGCCTTACTATCTTTAGCATTGTCGGTTACATGGCTTGAGGATTTCTGTTGGCGAGTTGAGAGTGTGCTTCCACTAGTCATGTGTTGAGATTGACCAATGTATCTCATGGGGTGATAAGTTAAGATCGAGGGCCACTTTATTTTTAGGTTACTATATACTATGAGATTTGCGAGAGATGCCATTGTGTTTGTACAAGGATGTGAGTGGTTCTTTATCCACCCATCTTTCAATACCCTGGTCATAGATTCCTTGCCCTTTTTCTTTGAGAGGTCTCTACTCTTAGACACACATCGATATAGAGGTTCCCTAGAGCTATTGTGTTGATTGCTTCCTTCTTTCAATCCACTACAAGTATTGGGGGCACTAAGTGTCGCCTGGATAAAACTGATTCACGCCCAAAGGGAAATAGATCAATGAGAAGATGTTTCGTGTTGTTTATTGCTACCAGAGCACGTCAACACTCTCAATCCCATTCTAGGCGGAGCAGATATACCGTGTTTCAACATGAAGGACCTTTTTTCTTATCTGCAGCCCGAGTCATAGAGTCTGACACACATTACTAGTTTTTTCTCTGCTACCAAAGGCTCTTTAGCCTTGGATTTTAGGAGAGGCTCTTGAGGGAGTTCAGATTCCTCTTCGGATTGTCCAACCTATCCTTGGACATTCCCCTATGGGCATTCTCAGATCTTGCTTGGGCCACCTCACAATGATAGATGGTGAGTTGTTGGTTCTCTGAGTTCTAGTTGTACTGCAGACATGTTAGAGCATTTCACTCCTTTCTCAGCCTCTTGTTTGATCCTTTATCAGCGCCATGTTTATTTGTTGGTCCATTCCCTCGCAAGGCAATTTATACTTCGTCTTATGCCTAGGGGTTTAACTACTTTAGGTTTATGATACTTAATTTGGTGGATATTCCACACACAATTCATCAATACAAATTCTATTAAACTCCTAACAATTCCTTGATTGATCAGTCCACTGTTTGCACATGTAATTGCTTTAAAACAGTCAAGAATTGTGAGTGATATATTAATCAGAAATGCTGCATACTTGAAAGGAAAATTGAATGTGAAAATGGAGCTATGAAACACACAAGAGCATGATTGAAAAGAGACACAAGATTACCCTGGATAAACTCAATTTGGGAAAACCCCAGAAGAGTGAGGAATCTCCTCCTCTTGCCACTGTTTCATTCTGCAATTATAGATTTACTGCCTTCTCTAAGCCTTCATGGACACTCATTTCATATACAACATGCCCAAACACCCATACATGCTTTGCAACTTGCTCACTTGAACTTTCCCCACACACTCCCATTTCCAGAACATATACAATTAAGAAGAATTGCTAAGAGAACAATGAGAAATTTTGCCTCATGGAGGAGGGGTCTCCACAATTGAGTTCCACTCTAGCACTCCAGTGAATTTAACTCCATCCAGTTGGAGGACATCACATCTAAGCTGCACTACTGCATCCAACTGAACTTTACTTCCATCCCTCTTCAAAACTCCAAATCCCATTGAATCCAATTCTATTGATTACAATGTCTCTCTCCATTTACATTTATACATTTTGACACCATGGTTCGCATGAGAATCCCAAATGTCTGAAAATGAACACACAACATCTCTCCTATCCCTTGAACTTCTTGTAATTGAAACATGTGGCATAGCTGTGCCTTTTTCTGATAACACACGGTGGCGTTGTGGGTTTTCCTGAAAATCTGCGGCCAAAATGTCGTGCAACTTCCAAAATCCATAACTTTTGCTTACAAACTCGGATTGACTTACCATTTGTTTTGAAATTGCATAACTTTTCGAGAGGAATCCAAATATGCACTTAAAAAGTACATATGATGAATTTTTGATACTGTTTTGGCTTTTGTGCCACAATGTATCCGTTTTTGAGGTCATACCATGGCCCATCATCTTCTTGAACCCTATCAACAGTTAATTAATGTAACCAACTGATAAAGAATGATAGAAAGCTAATTTCAAGTGCTTCAAGTTACATTCTTATACAATGAGAATAGTGTATTCTGTTAGCTAACATAGCTAACATTTTTGATCAGAAACTCGAATCGGTTTACCCCCACTTACTTTGTTCACCATTAGTTGCAATTTGTGTTAGTTACTTTTTCTATCCCAGGGTTTTTCTACCTTAGTACTTCTTTGTTATAACTGATTGTACTTTTAAAGTCCCATCAACTCTGTTTGGCCAGACTGTCTGTTGTTGACCATTTCCCTGCAGCAAGGACTGTCTGTAGGACATTCTAGCTTAGCCAGTGTTTTGTATTTTCCATTGTATGCAAGATTCATGAGATGATCCCGAACATGCATCATTTGCAAGGGGGTCGATTTCCTCTGTATTATTAGTATTTTTTTGATTGAGCTATGTACTTGGAGGAAATCCTCTAATCAGTTCCCACAGCATAGAACACTGCTTTCAGAGAATGGACCATTGTCCTGTTAAAGTATATTAATCTCAATATCCATGCAATAAATTATAATGTTTTATTTGAAGGGCTCCACTTTTCTCTGTGTTTGATGGATTCAACATGTAAATGGATCTGGCTGCATCGGCAACAATTATATGCTTTACTTGTGAGCATGCTTGTAATTCTGCTCTTCTATTAAGAAATATGTGATAAGATCCTCAACATGGTCAATATGTGCATCTGTGATTTGATTCAATGCACAAGGTAGACAACTTCAATAATTAAACTTCAGATGCTTCAAAGAGACACAGAAACATGTGATCTGGTCTGACATAATATATTTAGTCTACATACAATATGTAGGCTCCGTGGAGCTGCAAACTAGCAATGTGCTCATTTTAGGCTTAAAAACCTATTTTTATCTTATTTCAGCTGTTTTCGATATAGTTTGGGCACATACGAGCTTTTAAAGAGTTGTCATCTTCTTCCCAAAATCACACAATGCTTTTTTAATTCCTCCTTTTAGAAACACATAAAAACAACTGTGAACATTCTAGGCACCAAAAGACAACCCTTGCTATTTCAGGCCCAACTTGTCACCTTGAACTTAGGTTTTGATGTCCTTTATATTCTGGAAAGCTTTTAGAATCATTTATGATTTTTTGGTTTACCAAAAACTTCAATTTTGCACAAAAATGCACAAAAATTTGTCCCGCCAATGGAACTGCTGAATTGGATGGGATTCTACTGACCTGGTACCATTCAGACCATGCCAACACAAGCCCAACTCTAGAAATGCCTCTCTTAAATAGCAGTAAAACCTTGAAGACTTTGGATGTACAGCATCGATATGTAGCAGTATCTTGATAAAATCATTTTTATTTTGCTTATTATTGTTAGTGTTGAAGCAGCATTACCTGTCTCACTCTTGGACAGTGTTTCACAAGGGATGTGTCCCTTTTGTTTCCTACATCTCAGGGATGGGATGATTCCTCGGAAATGTTTCTAATTGTCCCTGAATTGCAATGCAGGGGCAATTAACTTGGGATGTCTTTCTCTACACAAGGATGTTTAGGAGATGTTTGCCTAGTGTCTTGAGGATGAGGGGACATCCAAACATTCCCTGATCCACTGGGGGATGTCTGGGCAGCCCTGTTGTTCCAGCTAAAAAAACAAACTACAGAAAAAAAATTCAACATTTTGCAATTTTTTTGTTGTGCAAGCATGGGATGCACCCAACCATACCATCTGAACACCATAAAAGTAATGCCAATTTCTCCAAAAAAAGAAAAACAGAAAAATTAAAGAAATTAATAGATGACCACCAAGATTGTGACCGTAAGTTGTCTGGATGAAAGAAGAAACTAGGAAATAGCATCATCAATTATCTTCCAATAATTACAATCTTACTGAATAAACTTTCTTGCATATAGTCTATTGTTGCAAATTTCTGGAAGCATCATGTCATTGGATACGAAATTTTCATTTGAAAAATTTAATAAACATTATCATCATGCATAGTACCAGGAAACTCCAATATAGGGACAAGGACCACATACCCCTTCCCCTACCCACATTTTTTAATGACAACATTTATATACAATATAGCCATACCCTTATTCATTTACTTACGTACCCTGATTTGAATGGTGTCTCCGCCCACATACCAGTCCCTGTAGCCCCATGTGTCATGGTAATTATGCTATCATGATGACAATCTGCATTATCTGAATGAAAATTTCAATAAACTTTATCACAATGAAAATCTGCATCATCTAAGTATATAGTCTTTAATATATTGACCGTGGATGTACCAAAAATTAGTAGAAAATATCCATATAATGCTTTTTTCTTAAAACATGTTAAAATGTATCTGAGACTTCAGCAGTCTCTTTCCATCAGCCGTAATTCTAGTAGCATCTTATGGACTAAAGCACCATGCAAAGCTTATTATGTGAAAGACGAAGGGAAACTTACATTCTTTGGATTATTCGTTGATTTTGATTTTCTAGGATTAATGGACCTTTCTAAAGTCTCTCGTCTGGTTTGAAAATCCTCCACTCTCGTGGCTGACTCTGCATTTTGTCTTGATTGCTTGTTAACAATTCTTCTTTGTAATGAAACAAGCACTTTTGGAAGTACTGAATCTTCACCCTCATAGGAGCAAAGCCTGGAAATGTGGCAGATGCACTTGTGATACTGGTTGTATCAATTTTATTTGTATTTATTTTCCTAATATAAAGAAGCATTACATGGAATTTGTACAAAGTAAAATGGTTCAATCTGATAGCAGTTCATCCAGATATATGCTTATACTTGCAGCAGACAAATAACACACCAGACTTTTAAGCCAATTTGGTATAATACATTAGCACAATGTCTTTACTACATGTGAGTACAGATTTCTATGAACGGGGACAACTGCATTCCCGATTCTTGAAATGTTATCAGTTAGGGTGGAAACTTTGTACAAACACATTACATGGTTTTTGTATTGATTATTTAGGAATTTTACAAGAGTTTTCTATATATTTTTTTATCACTGGGCTGTATGTTTAAACTTCGTTTTAATTGATTTGTATGTTTTTATGAATTGATGATTTATAAGTTTTGAAAACTTCTTTCCCATGTGAAAATAATATATAATGTTTTGTAGGCTTGTGTCTTGTGTCTGTCCTTGAAAAATGTCTCCTCTTTTATAACTGCTGTACTTTCCGAGTCACATTGACCTATTTTGGTTGTTTATGGATATTTATATTTCTTTCTTTCTTTATCTCTTGCCATCCTCGCATCCTCAGATCTTTATTGAACATTGCTTTTAAAACACAGTCTGGAAAACACATTTTGCAAGCTATGTTTCTTATCGCCAATATTTACAAAGGCCTTTATACTCGAGAGATAGTCTCATCTTACTATATTTTTGTTCGTCATTTTTCCATTGTATGGTATCAAAGCTTATGCTTCTTAATACTCTTTAAAGGTACATTGGAATTTTACTTTGTATCTGGCATCCAAGATATTTATGACATCGTTCTAATGTCTTATAGATAATTTACATCTCAGGTACTCAAGAAGGCAGTTAAAAGGCGAACACTAGCTCAGTATTTGGTGGAGCAGGCAGGCTTGCTGTTATGGCTTTCCTCTGCTGTTTTAAAATGTGACGAGTCAATATCAGGCAGATCTGATATATGCTTTGTGTCTATAATATTGGAGGTGATCTAACCATTTTGGCAATCATTCATGTCAGTTTATATTTAAATCTTTTTCTGTTTGTTTATTGCTTGCAAGGGAGTTGGGTTGTCAGCTTCTAAGGCTCTGGTCTTTGGCTGGATGCCAAGAATAAAGGTGGAAATGAGAATACTTTATTCTTATCTCCTTTGCTGCATATTTTTTAATTGTTACCCTTTTGTGTTTTTTGAGGATCTCGCCCCCCTCCCCCCCCGCCGTTCTCCTAATGAAGGAGGGGAGGAAGGCCCCCTTTCTCTCTCTTCCCCATCTCTCACTTGACTCCCTCCCCTGACGGAAGAGGGGAATCCCTGCTCTCCCTTCTCCCTCTTTCCCTCTCTCTCTCTCCCTCATTTTTCCTCTCCTCTCCCCCTTCCTCTTTCACTCCCTCCTTTTCCCTCTTCTCCCTACTCCCTTCTCTCTTTCAAGAATGGAAATAGATAAGTTAATCCATCTTTGCTTCTTTCAGGTCCATGTGCATTGATTAGCAGCTGTTTTATGGCATAGATCCTCCGAATAAATATTTAGAATCTTATTCATGCTGATGTTTTATGGCAGTTCACAAGTGTTTTAAGTAGTTGCTGATGCTTTTCAATTTACTGATGAAAGTTTTGTGCTATCAGATGATTGTTGATTTGCTTTCATGGAGAAGTATTTGTCAATGGTTGCTTACAAATGGTTTTGAGCAACTGTCGCAAATTGCTTCCTGTTTGAATCACTTTCTTGTATGGAAGCCAAGCTTCCTAGGACAGCAAGCTACATTCATTAAACCTGTTCTTCAAATTCTGGCATCTACAATCAGTCTATCTCAGCAGCGGAAACTCTATCAAACACATTTCTGTTTGAGTTTTGAAGGATTATTTCAGGTCATACAGTTAATTGAACTTAGTGATCCTGACATGACCTCTAGGGATATTGTTGATCTGGGGTTGAAGATTATTCTCACCAGTTTTCCACCAGCAGTCAATACGGTCAAGGTCTGCCTGACTCTGACTCTTGTTTTCACATTGCATTTGTCATTTCTCTTTAATCATGAAAATAGCTAAATGCATCTGTCTAGATTTTCTGTTAAACTATCCTTTTTAATTGTACGTAAATCTCCACTTTAATATTAAGCTTGCAAACTCATGGAATCATAACACTTGATGTTTTGAGATTACTTGGTATTTATTATTACTGACTATGAATGTAATATCTCAAGGTTACCCAAGCCTAGGGTATAAGATTAGTTGCTGGTTTGTTCATGCATTAGGATTGTGCCCAACATGTGTGAAAAGCAACATATTACCAGTTGGGAAGCATTTTCAGATCATAAATCAATCACCAAAACCTACAGTTGTGATACATTATTCATGCCATTCCAATTTGCTGATATTTAAACAACCGCGATTCTTCAAAATAATGGCGAACCATTTGTGTTGTCATATTTTGATTGGTTTGTACATTTGACTCAAGCAGTTAAACAACTGACATTTTTGATTTACCCACATTGATAGCTTGTTGGCAAATATTCCTTGGTCCACTTTGTGACGTTGTACAAACCCCTTATTACTGGATGAAAACATGCTGCAGTACCTGTAAGCAACATTGATACCTTCTGCACACATGATCTTCATCTTTTGTAATGAGTACACTGCTTGCTTTTGATGGCTAATTTGGTTTTCTACTCTAAAAATAGAAACATAGAATAAGAGATTCATGATTTAAGTGAAGTAGTACGGAAAATGTGGGCCATACAAGAATGATACAAAAGTAAGATGAAAATACTAGAACTCAATTGATTTCAATGATTGGTCCATCGAGAATTGTTTGCCATTTCTCCTATCCCGAACCCTTGGACGTATTCTTGAATGTATTCACAAAGTAACAGAACACCTCAAGACTCATCTATTTTATGTTTTAATATTCCTCAACCCCTTAAGGATGTCAATGATAGTGAGCTTCAGTACAGAGATGGTGGTTTCCAAGGGAATTCTCGTTCAACTCTTAGAGAATGAGTAATCAGAAATTTAGGTTTTCATTGTTTTCTTTGTTTAGATTTTGGTATCGTGTATTTATGATCTTGTTTTTAGTCTAATTCCAGATTTTGCATTCTTTATTTGTATGGCTACAATACCGGATACTGCTGCTAAGGTTCTTTGGGTGCGATATGAAACGACATAGGATATGGATTCGCCGGGGATTCGCCTGAGATATGGGCAGGATATGCCCCTACCCTTGTGGATGTGCCCAGATACATCCAGGGACGTATCTGCAGGGACGGGTGTATCCTGCCCATATCCCAGTTATATCCACCAGAAAAAACATGATTTTTCAATTTCACTTCATGAAAAGTCAAACATGGACTTTAAAAAACAATTAAAAATAAAATAACGTAGATTCTTAACCCTAAAAGCAGCTTTCACACTCATTTTATCAAAAGAAAACAACTACACATTTACCTTTCATTGCATTTTTACCTCTCATTGCACATTTGTTTTCTCATCTTCATTTTTTCAATTGCATAGGATTGAAACTCCTTCCTTTTGCTAATCCTACACTACTACCTCTACCCATTTGGTGCCAAGGATTTTAAGGAGCTTGCAACAAATAGGATTGTTGATTTAAGGAAGGTTTTCAGTTTTCTGTTTTTTTTTAAAGTTTTTAAATGTTTGTAACTAGTTTTTTTGTTATTCTCTTAAACATTCTTTCAACAAATGCCAAATGCTATAAGTTTTAATAGCAATATTATTATTTTTTACTAGGGGCTATAGGGATTTGCCAGAATGTCTCAAGCTGCAAATGCTAGTTTGTTGGGCCAAGGAATAGCCTTCAGAACCGATTTGCGAGCGCCCCTTTGGAAGTATGTGACGATGTTGAAACTACTGCCAGGTGGAGGGTGTTTCTTTTATTTTTGCTCAGAGTGTAATTGCAAATACAAGAGCCCATATAGTTGGGTGAAAGCCCATTTGCGTGCGATTCCTGGTGTTGGAATCAAAGCTTGTGGTGGGCCAAAGCATAAATGGAAAGCCAAGAAAGGGCTTGCCATAGACAAATATCCTTGCATATATCAAAGAGCAAGAAGAAGAAGAAGAAGCCATTGCTGCGCAAAGATCGAAGCATCCTTTGAGAAAGAAAGGATTGCCACTTGTTGATTCATCTCGTGCCAATATGGTGACTCCATCACACCCATTTCTTTCTACACCTGTTGTAGCTGCAGAGGAAGAGGATTCACCTCTTTGTTGCAAGAGAACAAAACGTGCAAGCCTATTGAAAAGGGATTCTAGAATGAATCCATGGACATAGCGGAGCAAAGCATTGCGCATTGTGTTTACGCATGTGGGCTATCATTTAATGTTGTTAGATCACCATATTGATAGGATATGGTGAGATCTATCAATGATGCCCCTAAAGGGTTCGTTGGGCCAAGGTATGAAAATGTGCGCACTACCTTGTTGACGAAAGACAGAAAACATGTTGAAGATGCATTGAAGCCCATCAAGAATTCGTGGATCGAAATAGGTGTGCCCATCGTTTTCGATGGATGGAAAGATTCAACAAATAGGGCATTGATTATTGTGGTCGTAGTGGGCAATGTTTTTGAGGGCCGTTGATTGTGAGGGACAAGTGAATGATTCATGATTTATTGTTGACATCCTAATAGAGTCCATTGAGATAGTTGGGCCTCAAAATGTTGTCCAAGTTATAATGGACAATGCAAAAAATTGCAAAGTTGTGGGCATGTTGGTTAAGGCAAGGTATGGGCACATATTTTAGACACTTTGTGCCATTCATTCCTTCAACCTTATGTTGTGAAAATTGGGAACCAAAATTGACTGAATCAAACAATTCTATGAGGAGGTGAGTGAGATCCAAATGTTCATACGCAACCATCACATGTCCCAAGGCATCTTCAAGGCCTTTTGGAAGTTGCAGTTGTTGAAAGTAACTTTTTATTTAATTATTCATGAAATATGTATATTTTTAATTTAATTTTGTAAGTAATTCGTAGTATTTTTATTTTTGAACCTTTTTTTAATTTTTTTTTTTAAATTTCGTATTATTAGGTTGTTGAGACTCGGTTTGCCTCACACACACTCGTCTTGAGACGACTTGTCAAGGTGTGTGAGGCATTGAGCAATATGGTTATCAACAAATTTTGGAGTGTATGAAGGCAAACAAACAGTGAGAGGGCCACAAAGGTGAAAGGATGGATTCTTGATGACGTGTGGTGGGAATGTGTGGAGTATTTGCTTAGTTTGACCGAGCCTATCATGAAGATGTTGAGATTTGTGGGTATGGATCATCTATGTTTTGGTGAGATTTATGATGGAATCGATTCAATGATTGAGAAGATTATGTTCATCATAAATACCAAAGAGCAAGATTTTATGAAGAGGTTCTTCAGGGAAGTGCAGTCGCATTTCATTGAAAGATGAAGCAAAATGATCACCCCATTACATCTTGTTTTTGCCTTGACGTCCAAATGCTACAACACAAAGATCCTTTCTTTGCTTCTGAGCGTCGCACCATATAGGGATGTTGAAGTTAGTGAGGGATATAAGACGACATTCTCTAGACTCTTCCCTAATCCAGAAGTAGAAGACATAGTTATGGAAGAGTTTGTACATTTCATGACCTCTGCAGGTCACTCCCTTGGCGCTATGTGTGACAAGTACAAGAAGGAAGCTCACTTTTGGTGGTACCTCCATGGGCAAGCATCCACCCACCTCCAGCCACTTGCAATAAAAATTATATCACAAGTAAGATTTTTAATGTTTTTAAAAACTCTACCTTTTTTTTCGATATTTTGTTTTAACTTTCAATTTTTATAAATTTTAATTGACTTTGTCGCTTGCCTCAATAGGTTGCAAGTTCCTCATTAGTTGAGCAGAATTGGGGTACCTACAATGTTATCCACTTAGTTAAGCACAACAAGTTGGCAGCGAAAAAGGTGGAGGATTTGGTCTGTGCATTCCAATTTGCATCTTCTCCAGCACAAACACCTGATTACAAGGGGCAACAAAGTGTTCGGATGTGGACCCAAAGACTGTTGACTTGGATGTCTTTGTTGCCTACCTTTCATTGTTCAACATGGAGCTAGATGGTGCTTCACATGACCTGCATAGTGGAGCTAGTGGGAGTGGCATTGCTGCTGCTTGTGGTTCTAATGAACCACATAATGATGAAGACATTGCAGCTGAAAACGAAAATGAATATAGTGAATAATGAATATGCTGATTTGTCTTTATTTTTGTCCATACATTGTAACATTTGCACTATGTACTTGTTATAAAACTAATTTAAGTTCGACCATTGCATATTATGATATTTGGCATTGAATTATGAGTATGTTCTATGGTTTTTAACTTATTTTGTTTCCTTGATGCATATTATATGGTTAATTTTGCTTATATGGCTATGTTTTTTATATTTTTAATTTTTTATATATATTTTTGTATGGCTGTATCCAAAACCATAGTTACCAAATCTGGACGAATCTGGACAAAATCCGGCTGAATCCAAATTTTTGGCCGGCCTAGATAAGTTCGTCGTTCGGGTTTTCAAAAAATTATTTTTTTATTTTTAAGGTTTTTGCGTTAAAAATGCCCAGAAACCATAAATATGATATAATGTTAATATTTTTATATTATTTTATAAATGTTTTTCATTGTATTTGTTAGTTTTGCATATTTATAAAACTATGTTCACATATATACTGTATATATTCCGGATCGGATTTTTCCGAACTTTTCCAAGAATTCCGGATTTTGGTTTTTTTTCGCCCTCCCGAACAGATCCGAATCTCCAAACTTGGTAACTATGCCCAAAACATATCCAAGCCCCCAAAAAATCCCCGCATCCATGTATCCGATTCTTGTACCTGTATATTTATCTGCGACTTAGTTATATGCTGTTATTTAGGTATGTTTAAACCCTTTTGTTTCTGTATCCTGGATATTTTGTTGATGTTTTTGGGAAACATTTTGAGAGTCGAGACAGTGGTTTCTACTATCATGAACCTCAAAACTGCTCATTGTAATTTTTCTATAGACCATACAATTAAGATGTTTTCAATTTCTGTTAGGGCTTGGTGATTCCAATAAGTGTGCCTGTAGGCAGTGGAATTTTTGTCTTCAAACTACTTGAAAAGTCTATATGACGCTCTCCTGTTTGTTCCTTTTGAAGTTATTAATGTATGTCTTAAAAGGTGTCTGGAATAAGAGTAATATTGTTTACACAGTCCATGACAATGCAGTGCAAATGCTTCTGGATATCACTGTGTGAGAGCTTTTTTATCCAAAAGCTCTCACACAATGATATCCAGAAGCATTTGCACTACAAGGTGTCTGGAAGTGAATACTTTATAGGCGGTCAAATGTCCCTTCAATGTTTGTGTGTCTTGAGTGTTGTCCCCTGTGTAGTTTGTTGATTTTAATGGGTTTTCATTGTGAGTGGGTTGACTTTGCTAGTTTGTTCCAAGTTTCAATACTTGTCGGTGCTCTGCATATGAAAATACTGCAGTGGCCATTTGTGCATAAGACTAAGCTGTAGCACAACGAAAAGTACAACGGAATACTCTTACATGAGAAATATTTAATCTTATATACTTCTAGAATGTTAATATTTTTGTTATAACATTCAATTCATCTCTTGTGACCTTTTTCTTTATTATTTTTATTTGTGGGTTGCATGATCTCTATTGCATAGAATCAATTGGCCCCTTAGGCCAATTCTATGAGATTAAGAATTTTGTTTGAAGAAATTATTCTGCAGTTGCTACATTTGAGTCCATGATATGACTATGCATGACCTTTCTTTTGACTTTGCCATTCCCCATTATATTCTGGATTCATTATATATGATGATGTTACCTGATTATTTTTGTTGAATTGCAAACATGTAAATGAGTTTCTTCTAATTCATAATAAATTTGTATGACATCATCGGAATGTCCATGTTGAATTAACCAACCCTTTTGCTACTTTGTAGTCTTCTATTTACATATCATCTAAGGGGAAGGTGAAATCTGCAATCAACTTGGACTTATTGGTGAACGTCCTATTGTTGATCTATATGTATATATATATATATATATAGTTTTAGTCATCTTGAAAAAATTGGGATTCAAATTCTGAATTATTGCTCATTAATTGCAGGATAAACTAAAGCTATTAAAACTGGGCATGTGGGCTATTTCCATTGCCTTACAAAACCATGCCCATTCAAGTATTGAAGAGGAAGTATATGCTGGCAAGCAGTGCGTGTCACTCAAAGTTCAACGATATCAAGAAGCTTTACTGGATAAGTTGCTTCGGTGGTTAGTAGCTTCTGTTATCCTCGGGAAGATTTATAGGACAGCCAATCAAGGACAAGCCCTCTATCCTGTGGAGAAACCTAACCTGGAAACCTTATTATCTTTACTAAACCATTTGAAGCTGCCAACTTGTCTTTCTGAAATGGAGCACAACCCTGAGGTGGACAAGAGTTTGGCCCAGTTGATACTATATCTCTATTGGCTTGTTGGAGCACGCTGCAGAGTGCTCTCGTCAGTCGTCACTGCAGTTTCTTTGTTGTTGCTTTCAGAAGGCACAAATTTCATTGGTGAGCAAATAAATATTCGTGGTGCTATTTTGTATATTGAATCGAAGTTTGAACCAAGCATTTTTTAAGTGTGGCTTTTCTAATCACTTGGAAATACTGTATTGGTTTTGCACCAGATGGTACTTCTTGGCATACAAATCTCTCCAGCTTGTTGGCTCTACTTTTGTCAGAGGTTTCGTGTCCAGCAGAGGTCAATTTCTCATGGCGATGGTTTGTATATATTTCTTCTATCATAATGTTTATTACCTTTTCTTTGTATTCAAAGAATGAGTATAGAAATTTCAACATATTGATGAAAGTCAGTAGAGATCTATTGAACAGGTGCGTTAAGAGAACTTGGGGGATAATATATCTATAAAGTGGAGGACTGATAGAATGCTTTCTTCATGTACAGGTCATTTAATAGTCCCTGGGAAGATTTATCTTCAGAAGTTTCAGATGTGCAAAGACTATTTGAATATGAAGTTTGTCGGGTCCTGTTGAGAAGCTTCCAAAATTTTCTATCTGGCACAACGCCAAGTTTTCATTTTATCATTTCCAGGCAGATATTGGGTTTGCCAGATACTTTACCTGCTCCGAGTAACGAACTGTGTGATAAACTTGATGCTTTAAAGACAAAAATGTGCATACTTCTATCTAATGGGCGGAGTAATCAAGATTTAGAGAATTTCCCTCCTACCTGAAAGGTTATCCATGGCAGCACTACCAAAGACACTGGTCAAAATATCAGGTGTTTTGATAAGGAAGGTCACTATTAATGTTTTCAGAAACTTCTGCAGAGGAAAGATTCTTGCAGTTGTGGAAGAAGAGAAATTGTGGTAACTAAATTTTGCTGCGACTATTCATGGTTTTCCATATGAGAGATCAATGGGGCCAGACTAGCTGTGGTCTTTTGTCCCAGTTTTTGATTCAAGAGAGCATCAGGTATTTTAAAAGCTACAGAAAAACTGCATAGTTGGGTTTTTTTACGAGACAGATTATCGATATTAAATTTTCTCAGAGAACAATAGTGACAAAAGGGAATTATAAATATTGTCAGTGCCTTCGGCAAGTGGCAGATTGCCTGTTGTGCAAAATACATAAAAGTCGGTCAATTCTATTTGTTCCTGCTGCAGATTTTGTGGTTGCAGATCTGCATGTGGTTTTAGATTCACGTGAGTTGTCAGACTTTGTGGCAAGAGTTTTGGGACTGTAAGTGGCATTGGAGTGTTTGAAGTCCATCACACGTCCATCTTACAAGAAACCAAAAAAAGATTTTAAGGTATCAGTTTGGGGGAAAATAGTAAAAAATTATCCAAGCCACTCAAAGGTGCCTTTTTAAGAGCTCTACGGTAGATTGAAAGTCTGATACGGCTTAAGATTATGAGATGTGGAGCAAAAGAAAATAAATGCATGGCCTGGGTATTGGTGATTTGAGCGACAGAAGTTTGAATTGCAGATATGTTGCATCTTGTTTCATCATTGCAAAAGGCTTTTGGTGCGTGCAAGGTATGCTGGGACTTCTGTTGAATCTGATAGCCAGGACATTTTGCTTGCATTGAGAGAAGAACAATGGGAAACATGAGGGCCCTAATAGGAATAAAATGTTTGAATTTGTTTAAGTTATTTTTCATCTATCGGAATGATGCAAAACAAGGCGTGCTTTGCATTTGGAAAACTGAATAACAAGTGTTCTGTATTTTTCTTGTACAAAATAGAATTAAAAATAAAAAATATAAAGAATATGGAACACTGATAAGAGCACTAGTTGATGTTTTTTTATTGCAAAACAGAGAGGTTTTGGAACCCTTAAGCCGTTACATAGATACTTCGCTTGTAACCATTTTACTAGAACAATATCGTTTGTAGATTCAATGCCTTCAGATTTTTAAAAGTTAATATATATTAATGATAATGTTAGTATAAGAATCAATGATAATGTGATATAAGAATCAATGATAATGTGATATAAGTTTTAAAAGTTAATGATAATATGATAAATAAATTTTATCATATAATATATTTGATTTGATCTTCACGATAATCTTCTGTTCTAACTTTCGAATTCAAATTAAAGCTTGATGTTTGAGTTTTAATATTATAATGTGCCCATATTTTGAATGGTATGCGCCTTGCATTCCTCTTCCCCATCGCCCTGGCGTACCCAAGTTTGGGGAGCTCACTCCAGGTGAACATTTAGGATTATGTTTTGTGATCAGCTCATGACACATTGATGCATAGGTTTATATAATATGGTATACATTATATATATAAGTGATAATGTGATATAAGTATGTGAACCACTGGTAATACAATATAAATTTTATAAGTCAATGATGATATGATATATTTTTTTGTTATATGATACATCTGATTTGAGCTTCATAATAACCTTATGTTTGAGTTTTGATATTATAATGTACCCATATTTTGATTGGTATGCACCTTGTGTACCTCAACCCATTGCACCTACATACCCAAGTTTAAGGAGCTTGCTTCGGGTGATGCGTACCCCTGCACTATTGGACCCATGTAACTTTGCTTTTTATTGAAGGAACATATCACATTTCTGCCACATCCTTTATTAATTGATAATGTACAAATAATATATAGAAATTTGATTAAGAGTTCAGTACATGCACAAATAATATGTAGAAATCAGATTAAAAGTTGAGCACCAAAAGATGCCATAATGTGTAATCTGAATGATAATGATTTGAAATAATTTTAGAAAGTGAATTTGGATAGCTGAAACCATAGTGAGACACAGAGTATGACCTTGATATTAAAATATTTGGATATGGTCTAAAGTTGTGTTAGCTATCATAAGACAAGCACCCACAATACATGCATAAATAATTACATGGAAACTTAAAAACAAGATAATGTAAATTTATCCAAGTAGCAAAGCTACCTCTTTAGATAAAGAGCACTGGCCTAAATTACCCAATATAAAGAGAAATTCTCATTCACAATGCGTCTCACCCACTAATCCTCTATGTTCTTATATAGATAAAAGAGGATACTAGGGTTAGAATTAGTTTTAGAGAATAGTTATAAATATAATAAAACAAACTTATTATTAGCACAAGTCAATTAAGTATTTACTTAAACTGATAAGCTTCTCTAATAATGGATTGTAGATAAGTATGTTGCAATATACCTCGCTAAGTACTTTCATGAATTTTGGGATTCACTGTGATTCTTTTTAAAACTGAAAAATCAAATAACCATATGCAATATTCTTGTGCTAAAACCAATAGAATTTTTTATTTCAATGAGATGAATACATGCAAAATACTTATGATGATACACACTGATCATTCACAATAATACAATAGAAAACCTATATTTATATATTAAAAAATTTCAAGTCTTGTGATCAATAACTAGTAGCATAACACTTACAATATCCAAAAAGAAGATATCACAATGCCGAAGGACAATAATGTTGTTTACCGTGCACAACAGTGTTCAAAGTGCAATGACGAATGTGTTAATGTGGTACAACTGTTAACAAGCAAGGATGGCAAGTAGGAGACAAAACAACAAACAAATAATTTCCAATCCTTGAAAAGTTACAATGAACAAGGTACATCAAAACCTGATAAGAAAATAATTTTTGATTCATGAGAAGGTATAGCTAACAAGATAAATCGATGCCACAATAGTCAAGGCAAAGTTACGGCAGGGTACATATCACTGTAGCAAATGTATTGACCATTGTAGCAGTCGTATGAAGTATTGTAGCAGTTGTATGGAGTACTGTAGTAGACTTCAAAATTTAGAAATATTCAATATCTTCACAAAAAACTCACAAACCAACATAAGTTGGGATATTCTGCAACTATTCAACATAGATGTGACCCCTAGATGGAATCACTACGGACATGTAGGTTTTCGTCCTCGGATCCTGTACACCTGGAGGGTTTTTGTCCTAAGATGGAAAAGTTGAACCAAAAGCTCAAACTTTGGAACAGGGTTTTGATTTCTATAATAATGAACAATGAATAATCACTTTTAAACACAACTCCTCTTTTTATAATTTCACTTTTCATTCCAAAACCCTAAAAGTGTTTTAAAACACTTTTAATAAAATATTACTTTTTTAAAATATTGCTTTTTGTCTACAGTGGATCAATTCAACCAGAGGTGGAGTATCCATTTGTTTCCTTCTATCTGGCAGAAGTGCTTCCACACTATATGATCGACGTGTATTGAACCCAAATTTACGCATTTCAATTGGTGTTTGTTTTATAAAGGTCTGCGGATTGACATAAGACTTGTCCAATTAGGGATTTCTCTACCCAAATGTCCTTTTTGTGGCCACCATAAAACCATAATGCACCTTTTTTGGTATTGCCCAAAGGCCCAACATCTGTGAATTTGGATTCTGGCTATTTTCCATCTCTCTGCTCAATTCCCTTCTGCTGGTGCCATATTCTATTTAGAGATAAGCTTAGTCTGCCTCCCTAGTACACGTAAGTCTAGGATGTTTGCAGAATGAAAATTTTCTTATGTCTATGGAAAGAGCGTAATTCAAAATGATTTTCTAATAATTGTATCGACTCTCTATTTTTCACTTATGACAAGCTAGCATTGTTTCTAATGTGATTCTACAGATACAAGTGCAAACAAACAAAGTGGCTAAGGAACTTGATTACTTGCAGTGGTTTCTCCATCACTGGGGTGACGTGCCTTGCACCATTGCTTGCATGCCACCTTCCTGCCTTGAGGTCGGGATGACCCTCCTAGGGGTGGCTCTTTCCACAGTCAACCTCATCATTGTTTTTGGGCCTTTGGTTCTTTACAACAACATTACTCTCCCCTCCAAGTCAATAGGGTGGATGGGGATCTCCCTCGTGGATCGATGTTTTGGCTGGGGCTCTTCGCATCAACCACCTTAGTACGGGCAGGGGTGGAGCTCTCTGCATCCGGTAGCTTGACTCTGGGGGAATTTTCAGTCTGGCAACTCCCAAAATGGTTCTCTTCAACCATTTGATAAAAGTTTTCTATGGCTTCATTTAGCCATTTGGCCCCCACATGCTTTTGAAGAAAAAGATAATGTTGAATAAGATGATACAGATACTAGATGGGACCCCGTGCATGACAGAAAAGACCTCCCTGACTCCCGGGGGGGGTCCTCCTGACAATGACCCACCCTCAATTGGTTTATTTACTACTGCGGCTTAAGTTGCCATTTTTTTTGATGTATTAGAGATTTCTCTAGGCTTGACCTAGTTTGTTCTTTGTTTTTGTGGCCTTGGGCCTTTTGATTCCTAATCTTGGCCTAGTGTGTTGTTGGCATGTCTTCTGCTGCTTTTTTTTTTAATAGTCTTGTATGTGTTTTATTTATAATAAAATTATAAGCTCTATTTAATAAAAAAAATATTAATTTTTGACCCTCTTAATAATAATACATAAGTGTCCTTTTTATGTTATAAAATAAAAGTGACCAAGGACAACTTAAAGTATTGTTTACTTTTTGGCCCATAATAATAATAACAAATAAGTGTCCATTTTCAGTTTTCCATGTTATGAAAAAAAAAACAACTTAAGTTGACTGAAAATATTATTATTAAGTATTTCTATAATTAAATATTTTGAAAAGGGACATGAGAGTCTGCTCTTCCCAAAATTGCTTGCCCTCAAGCAATTGTAGAGTCAACACTCCAATTTCTCTACACCTCTCTTCAATACCAGGATCCCATATTATCCTTGAGAGTTTGCTCGTCCCTCCACCCAATTTCTTCATCCACTTGTTATACACAACCACCAATAAAAGGTGATATGATTGCTACCCACTAGCAATATTCTGACCATTTGCACCATC
Organism: Torreya grandis; assembly: GCA_037957365.1. NCBI lineage: Eukaryota > Viridiplantae > Streptophyta > Pinopsida > Cupressales > Taxaceae > Torreya > Torreya grandis. Next base: position 5,270,547 of record JARHVA010000164.1, on the reverse strand, counting down.
CGTTTCTCAGATAATAAAAGTTTGGCCCTCGGTGTTATATTTCTCATCTTTTGGACATACAAATGGTGACTTGTGACTTAGGTAGGTTGTTATTGTAAGAATTGGAGCCAAACAATGAAAGGGTGTACCATAGAGCATCATATTTTCAGTTCTCACATCTACTGATAGTTTTGCCAAATGATATCCAATGGCAATTAGTTCTTTGTTCCCTTCAAGAACTCCAACCTCATAATTTCAAACTTTGTTGATCTTGAAAAATCATAGTGTCATTTTTTGCTTTTGATTTTAGAAGATCCTGGAGCAACTTCTGGATTTCTTCATTGAGGTTTTGCAACTGTTGAATATCTTGACTTGCATCTTGAGATTATGATTCTCATGATGTAAATTGAAAAGTTCATCTTGTAAAGTGGCAAAATTTTTCCCACTATTTCCATGATCATGGGTTGAGCATTCATACTTTGATTTAGTTTGAATGGTTTGTCTTTTGGATTTACTCAAATTTTCTTCCAAGATTTAAATTTCTATGATCAATTTATTCTTCCCCTGAGTTTCAGACTGTAGCTTATGACTCACGACATTTACTTCCTCCACATACTTATCATTCTGGGTCTCAAGCATAAACACTTGCCCTTGAAGTTCATTGATCCTATCTTGTATGATGATGAACCTTCAATAAGCTTTTGATTCTTTACTTGATCATGATGCAACTTTTCTTGCATTTGTAATAGCTATTCCTCAACAACTCTGACTTCCTAAACTCTTTTTTCACTCTCTCTTTTCAATATTTCATTCTCTTGATTTAGACTCGATATTTCTCTTTGCAACTTTACTATTTCATTAGAATCAATCTGTGATGCTAGAGATTATGTCCTTTTATCCATTTCAAAACAAGGCTTATTTTTTGTGTTCAAAATTTGGTTTCCCATTTCTTTTGAGCACGTTGAGTTATATGCAGTTTTCTTATTATCAATAGATTCATGGCTTCTTTCTTCCAAAACAACACCCAATTCCTCAAGTTCTTTTGCTGTATGACCATAATTATATGCCTAAAATTGCTTTGCTCTCGCTAAATAAGTTGGATCCTCTGAAGTTTCTTCACCATTCAAATTTATGCCAACTTTTTGATTTGAGGTAACCCATGCAAAACTTGAACCAAGGTGTGAGACACTGATTTTCTCATTTTTTCTTGTTCTTGAACTTTTGATGCTACAAGCTTCCCTGATCTTTGCAGAACTATTATCTTCACAATTGTTGCCTAATATACGAACTCACTTTGCGAGAGCAAATTCAATAGATTCATCAAGCTCACTTTCCAAATCAACCTCCCTCCAAGACTTTCCAGACTGGGTGGATTCATTTTTAGGTGGTTTGTGTTTGACAAGACTTACATTAGCTTTTCTTGCGTTAGTTGCATACACTGTCGATACACAATCTGCTTTGTTGCTATAGGAACCTCGCTAGTTTTTGTGAATTTGGTAGAACTGTGATAGTCATCATTTGAGCTTGGAAATTATTGATATTCAAGACTAGGCTTCAATGCTTTTATGCTTGCACTATAATCCGTCTTATCCTCCATCATGACCCTATTGTATGGATCTTATTCATAAATTTTGGACTTACTGGTACTTGCTAGCCTTGAACTCTCAACTAGTTTCGCTTTAACTGGGACATGAGAATCATAAAGACGTGATGAATCATATTATTCTTCATCATGTACTCTTGGTGTCCCTGGGTGGCAGAATATAACAAAAAAATCATTTTCTGACTTGTGATAAGGAGAAGATGAGGGACATAAACCTAGAGTTTATTGAGATACAGTAGCTAGTTGTACAACATTTCTACTTGAAGAGATATTATTTGATTCAATACAACCTTTCACATTTCTTAAAACTGAAACTTGCCTTGCACCATTAGAATCATTTTGGTTCCCCTAACATTCTACAAAATACTGAGGTCCGTCTTGTCCATGATCAAGGTCTTATTTCTTCTACAATTTTCTACTTCTATCTTCTTTGAGCATCTTCAAGAATTATTCAAAAGTAAAGTCAGAGTTTTCATCATATATGGGAAGCTTGTTCAAATGATTTTGAGTGACCCTTCTTCCTCTTCTTCTTGGTTTATGCCTCCTTATTAAGTCACATAAATTTTAGAGGGTCAGATCAGCTTGAACTTTCAGTGTTAAATTATAATATTCTTCTCAGTAGGCCTCATAATCAATTCTCAATTGTTGTCATTCTTTTTCTTCTAACTCTTTTCTATCCAGTTGTATTTTTATTGATGTTACTGGATTTGGTATACTATTATGATATTCTTCTAAATGCTTGTCCATTCTATCTCTCACCCTATAGGCTGGCAGGATCATGGATCTGATACCACTATAATGTCTCTTTCTAGGTAATTTTATGAATTCTAGAATTTACTATGATTCCTTGTCAAACTGAAAAATTTAATAACCATATGCAATACTACTGTACTAAAACCAATAATTTTTATTATTTCAATGGGATGAATGCATACAAAATAATTATGATGATACAACCGATCATTCATGATAATACATCAGAAAACTATTATTTATATATTAAAAAAAATCCAAGTCTTGTGATCAATAACCAATAACATAACACTTACAATATCCAAGAAGATACAACTCCCAAGAATACCAATGTTTTTTACCATGCACAATAGTCTTCAAAGTGAAGCGATGGATGTGTTAATATGGTACAACTGTCAACAAGTACAGATGGTAGGTAGTAGGAGATAAAACAACAAACAAATGATTTTTGATCTCTAATGAGGTACAACTAACAAGGTACAACAAACCCTAATCAACAAATAATTTTTGATCCCTAATAAGGTATAGCTAACAAGGTAAATTGATGCCACAATAGTCAAGGCAAAACTACGGTAGGGTACAAATCATTGTAGCAAATGAATGGACTACTGTAGCAGTTGTAAAAAGTAATGTAACAGTCATACAAAGTACTCTATCAAGTTTCAAAATTCATAAATCTTTGATATCTTCACCAAAAACTCACAAATCAACATAAATTTAAAATATTTTGCAATTATTCAACATAGATGTGATCCTGGATGGAATCACCACAAAAGACATGTGGGTTTTTGTTCTTAGATCCTATTCACTTAGAGGGTTTTCGTCTTTAGATGGAGAAGAACAAAAGCTTAAGCTCTGAAATAAGGTTTCTTATTCAATAATGAATGAATAATGAATAATCACTTTTGAGCCCAACTCCTCTTTTTATAATTTTTGTTGTTATTCCAAAATCCCAAAAGTGTTTAAAACTCTTTTAATAAAATATTACTTTTTGACCCTCTTAATAATAATAATATAATATAAGTGCCCTTTTTATGTTATAAAATAAAAAAGGCTTAAGACAACTTGAAGTATTATTTACTTTTTGGCTCACATGATAATAATAAATAAGTGTCCATTTTTCATGTTATGCAATAAAGTAACTTGGGATGAATTAAAATATTATTATTAATTATAAAAAGGGGACATGGCATATACACCAATTAGTAACTACCTATGAATTACAAATGAATATTATAGGTGCATTACCATCAAATAGTGTATGATTAATTTAATACATTTACATGTCCTCTTAAAATGTTCTTCGATGAAGTGAAAGATGGGGGAATAACTGAACTATTCCCCTTTGACGACACCTTACTTCACTCCCAAAATTTGCATAAACTAAAAAAATCAAGATCCAAGCAAGGGTTTTGTGAAGATGTCTGCAACTTGATCATATATTCGGCAAAACTTAACATCAAGGATCTTGTCCTATATCAATTGATGAATATAATGCATGTAGATCTCAATGTGCTTTATGCATTGGTGCTCCATTGGGTTGTGAGAAATGTGGATAAAACTCTAATTATCACACCAAAGTAGTATTGGTTGGGTTTATGGAAATACAAAATTCAAAAACAAGCACCGGATTCAAATTGAATCATGGCTTGCATCAACAACTCCACTATACTCGGCTTCTGTAGTAGACAAAGCAATAGTAGTATGCTTCTTTCAAGACTAAGTCATGGGGCTTGCTTCAAGATAGATGTATCATGTAGTTGAATTGTGATTGTTTGGATCTCCAACCTAATTACTATCTGTGTAGCCTAAAACTATTGTGTTCCCACCGTAAGTGTAACAAAAAAATGAGATTTTTTATTCTCACTTGTACTCAATCCCATAGTTCGTATTACTAGAAAGATATCTTAGAATGCATTTTATAGAAGCATGATACTAAGTTCAGAACAAATGAAAGCTCAAGATGAGTATGAATCAAGTATAGAAGACTTCCTATTAATTCCATCCAGAGTGTACCATCAATCGAAGGAGAACACTTGGCACTTGACTATTTACTAATAAGGAGTTGGTCTGGACTTGTAGTCTTTCATGTTGAAGTAGTTGAGTGTGTCTTAAGCATACTTGGATTGATTAACAATTTTTTTCTCAGATTATAAAATCTGAAGACCAAGGAAAAATACAATAATCCCAAGTTAGTTATCTCAAAAGACTTCATTATACAGGGTTTCAAATCATGAATCTATTTGGTGAAACTCCATGTGATGATTAAGTCATTGACATAAAGGACCTAAATTAGGGGTTTATCATCTACTTTCTTGGTGTATAATGTAGGGTTGGATCGACTCTGTGTAAACCTAAAGTTGATTAAGAATGTGTTGATATTTTCATACCAAGATCGAGAAGTTTGTTTCAAACTATACAAAGACTTTTTCAATCTGCACACAACACTGGCTTGTTTCAAACTATACAAAGACTTTTGCAATCTGCACACAACACTGAAGCTTTTGTTATTTATGAACCTGAGTGGTTGGGACACGTAGATTTCTTCATGTAAATATCCATGTAAGAAGGCACTTTTGATGTCTATTTGATGGAATTCTCATCCCTATGTTTCAACCAAGGAGAATACTAGCATGATGAAATTCATCTTGAAAATTGGAGCAAAGGTTTCATGGTAGTCAATACCTTCAAATTATGAAAAAAAAATTGCTACAAGATAGGGTTTGTATCTATCAATAGACTCATCTGTTGCATATTTAGTATAGTACACCCACTTGCACTTCAATAAATTTCTTATTTTTGGAAGTGAAACCAAGTCCCAAGTGTTGTTCTTGTTCATAGAAAGAATTTCTTCTATCATAACTTCCTACCATTCAAGATGCTTATAAGCTTGATGATAAGTCTCTGGATCTTGTGTCATTATCAACTGTGTAAAATGTGCAAAACCATATAGATGTTGCATTTTCATTGTGTTTATATCTCTTGGATCCCTTGCCAATGCACCAATGTCATTGCGAACTATGCAGATCTAGATGTTGTGTTGGTTGTGAAGGTGCCTTTTGAATGTATTTTAGCACTGATAGTGGAGATGTTGGTTATCCCCATACCTCTCATCATATCAACTATAGTAACTCTCATAATAGGAGTTATCTAAGCTATCTTATTCTTCACAATAGACCTCAACGGTTGTATCCAACTTGATATAATGTAATTGAGGATGAGTAGGAGATGTTGGCGTGAAAGTCTACGATTATGAAACAACACAACCCACTACTAAATCACTTTACTGGTGCACAAAATAATAATATGAGATGTCTTTACATTTTCATAAAAGCCAACAAATATATAAAGAGGACCCTTCATTTCCATTGCTTTACATTTTTTTTATCTAGAATGTATGCCTATCCATTACATCAAAAAAATCTTAAATCAAAAACATCTGAATTTACACCAGACCATTTTTATTTGAGAGTCATATTTTACATTGTAGAGTGGGTAGTGCAATTTTGGATGTAGGTTTCACTTTGAATTGCCTCTACCCAATACTGTGGAGGCATGCCTTTGGAATGTACCATGCAATTGGTCATTTCCTTTAGTGTGCATTTTTGGTGTTTAACTACATCATTTTTCTAAGGGGTGTAGCATACAATATGCTAAATTTGAATGTCTGCATGTTCACAGAAGATAATCATATGATTTTTGTAAAAAAATATTCCATTATTTGTTCTGAAACATTAAATTTTTTGTCTCTGATAGGTTTTCAAAAAGGGCCTTAAAAAATTTGAAGTGCTGAAAAAAATTGCTATTTTTCAAAAAGTATATCTAAATTCTATGAGAAAAATCATCAATCAATGGAAGTACACATTTATTTTTTTGAGAAAAAATATTGGGTGTTTAACCCTAGAATATAGATTAAAGATTCTAGGGTTAAAGGGGTAGAGATAGCTGAGGGCACAAGGGTGATAAACTATCTCTATAGCAGGGCAATTAATTTTTAAACTCAAATGAACATATATTGAATTTACTATGTTGAGATTTGATAAAAATATTATTTACAACTAATGATTAATATAATAATGAAATAAAAATAAAATACTTACCTAGATTACTATGTGCATTTAGTTTTGATATGGAACAGGTTGAAAACATACTAGATCTGGATTTTGAATCAATCTTCAAATTCTATAAAATTTACCTAAGTGTCCTCAAACACTTGTGTCGATGATTTTATCTAACTTGGATGCAAGTGTCATGTACAAAACACCTAGATCTAGATGTGACCACCTTGGATATTATGGGTTCTGTTTCACTTTCGCTATGGTGTGCTCAAATCTAGATCATGGGTTGTCACTCTTTGTCAAATATAAAAATATTAGTTCTTTATATTCATATTGACTATGGAAAAAATGGGTTAGTGAGGTCACAGTGTTGAGCTGCCCTAAGGACCCCTCTATCAATCGATGTTGCCTACATATCTAATACTCTGAAAAGGGCCTTAAACTTGTGTAGTTCTCTCCTACGTGTTGACTTGTGTGTGCATAAGTATTCAATGTGAGATAAACGAGTACATAGAGTGACCTAGATTGTAAGTTGGTAAATATGTCTCATAGAATGCTCCTTCAGTACTTCAGACCTATAGATGTGTTGTCCCTATATTTGATATGGAAATATGAGGAAATAATGAAGCTTTTCTCACTTGAATGTTTGATTGAATGCTTTTGGTATATTGCCTTGTGATAGGTAAGAAGTTATTAGGTGAGAAATGAATGAAGATTGATCATGCATATATGCCAATCCTTTTGGATAATATCTTATATTAAATCACTTAGGTTGACCATAGGGATATGTTTCATTTGTAAGTTGGATGACTTTAAGGAACTATAAACTTATGTTGAAACATGGTACTTGCATCAATGTAAGCATCTAACTGGGATGCAAGTGTCTGAGAAGATGTAAAATAGGCATAGGTCTAGAATTTATAGAGATAAAAGATAAGCATTTTTATAGTATTATGAGAATGATAGAAGGTTTATTCAACAAAATAACATTGTTTAGACTAAGAGATAAGTAATAGGTGCAAAGACATAGAATATGTGATCCTTTTGGTAGAAAGAAAGGTCTATAATAAAGAGGAACAACCAAGGTATTTATTTTTCAAGTGTATAAGATTGAGGTGCTATATAATTTATAAATGGTGTACATTTAACCCCCTTTAATCTAGTAATAAAATTACTAGTTTGAAGGAAAATAAATGTGTACTTGGGTATGTATAACACACATTGCCTTTGCATGAGTCCAACTTGAGTGATTTTCTAGTGATCGGCCTTCAAAAAAGAGCTTGTTACAGTATATAATTAGTGCATATAATCTAAAATAAAAAGCATTTAAATGATTGAAATAGAAAGTGCAAGGTTTAGGAGTAACTTGTATATCGATGCAACCACCTTGCCTTTTGACAATTTAATTTGAAAATATGTATCATTATAAACCATTAGAGTTGAGATGAGGACAAATATAAAGATGGAAGTTCATATATATACATATTGGAGGACACATTACCCCAACCTTAAAGAAAAATATGAGTTTCCACCCGACCATTGAGATTAGCTTGACCTTACAACCTAATCATACTTATAACCTAGTGAGCATGAGTAAACTAAGTAAACTCAAATTATAAATCTAGTGAGGTTGGATGATGTAATCAAGTTCAACCTATAAACTTGGCAAGTTTGAGCGACTTAATCACCTCAACTATACCAAAAAGTGAACCAACTATTGTAGTAGATTGACTCAATACAGTCCATAATAGTCCAATCTATTGAGCTAAAGTCCGTAAAAGTATTTTGAAATCCAAAACTAATTTTGATTTTGTAATTTAAGTAATCTTTGCATAACATATGGACCTCATATATGTCTCATATTGAAACATGGGTAAGATAATGGTACCAATGTATATAATCCTATCACAACTGTGTATTTGAATCATATAACTATGTAATTTTACCAATTTGTAAACTGTGTAAGTGTTGAAGACATGTTTCCATAACATGCCCCCACTATAATATAAAATTGAAAACTGATGTAAGTGTGAAGAACATGTTTCCAAAACATGCCCCCACTGATATTTGAAACTATGACAAATGTGGAGAACATGTTTCAAAAGTATGTTCCCACTGCAATATGAATCTTTGAAGAATGTTGAAGCCATGACTCTATGGCATGCCCCCACTAATATGCCCCCCATTTTGAGGTGAGGGAAATTAGAAACTGGTAGTTACCTTACCTCAAAAGGATAAGATAACCATGCAAATTGTTAATGTATCATGTAGTATATAAGAGAAACATGTCTAGGTAAATATATCATTAAAGCATGCATAATGTGATCACATCATGCTAATATGCATGATAAAGATCATGAAAACATATAGATAGTAACATTACAATCTCAACAAACAATCAAGCATATACATAAAGGCACTTAAAATCAAATCAAAAGGCAATGGTTCAAGGAGACCTCAAACAAAGGGCATGTTCAAATGCCACACAATTTAAGGGACATGACTTAGTCAAATATGTACAAAATCAAACATGACATATTAAAATGTCCACACAACAAACAATGACATATTCAAATTCTAAAGAGGCAAACAAGGGCATAGGGGCTGCAAATAATGGAACATATTCAAATGCTCAAATAAATAAGAAAATAAAAAGGCAAAATACTCAATGAAGTGCATAAATGAAAACATAAACAACCAATATAAACATAACACACTAGCCCATATATCTATGTGTTAATAAAAAATTTCAATTACATAACATATCAAGTACACTGTGAAAGATATAAACATGAATAAGGCATGTGTAAGTATATAAGTTCAAACATGATAGTGGAAAGCGATCATATAACCATATAACTTGTGTGTATTAAGGTCAAAGAATCAAATGCCCCTAATGTATCAATGAAATGAGTAGGATGATGGACCAACATATGTATATAAATGAATCATGTATCTTTATATGCATGTATCACACTCAAATGATGTGTGAAACACGTGTATATAAGAAAGTAATGATATGCCATCTACGAATATGAAACTAACAACATAGATGCCAAGGAGCTAATAAAACACATAAAGTCTGAAAATATTTTTGGATTTTTTATTCTTTAAAATTTTTGGATAGTTTTAGAATATCTGGAAGGAGAAGCAAAAAATACATGTACAAGGAAAAGTGCTAATAGAATCTAAGGAGCTCATCAAGGGAATGCCTCTGTGAAGTCCTTGTATCATGTGTGTCATATGCATATGTTACGTAATCAATATCATCAGGATCATAATGATTTGTAGTATCATTAGGATCATATCATCAAAGTAATCATTATTATATGAGAAATATAATTTCTTAGGTTGTTCTTGAACTTGTGATATTCCCTTTGAGCAACCACATATGAATTAGGAACTACCCCAATTGTGGTTGTCTTTTTTCATATGTCATTGTTTGTATTTATATTTATTTATATATTAAGAATAGTATCACCACTGTCATAATCATTTGGAATTATGCCCTCTTATTGTTTGATGTTGACCAATAAAGGGAGCTCACATGGTTTATACTCTAATGGTTTTAATATCACTGGTTACTTTGGTAATTGTATATCATTTATAATTTTTGAAACCTTTGGCAATGGTATTTTCTCTATTTCTTTGTTATTTTGACCCTTCTCTTGGGTTGAATTGTCTTTTAGTACCCATAATTGTTATTTTGGCACTTGTGATTGAGGAGAGGTACTCATAATGTGAGTAGTTTTTTTGATAATGTATCAATGATACAATCATCACAACAATTGTGACTTTGTATTTTGTACTTAATACAAAACAACAATTTATATGATGCCCATGCATTCTATGATATGCATAATAGTATTTGGATTTAATGATAGGATTTCATGGTAATTTGATCACTTTGTCTCAAATTATTTCTCTTAGGATTTCACTTAGACTCTTAATATCTTTTTGGCCACTTTTTGAATCACTAGTTTTATATGTGTTTTGTTGTAGCTTTGTATTTGGATAGGAAACCTTGTTTGGCATAACATTGGTAGACAAGGATGCAAACACATGATTAACACTACCATGTGTTATATTCTATAGGTATGTAAGATGATTTTCCAACAATGTGATCTTTGAACTAAAATTATTTTTCCCCTCTTCTATTGACCTGCTCATAAAGTTGAGTTGATATTTCAAGGCTTCACAAGTAAAAACCCTAGGTACCTTGGATTGAATATGCATATATACACCATCTAACTTACCCCTTGAAAGAGTGATTACATGGACTTGGTTAGAGGGATGGTAGTTATCACCCTCCTTAGGGTTAGTAAGAAGAGGCTCAATACTTTTGCAATAAGAATTGTAAATAGGGGTTAAATTCTGATTTTGTTTTGAAACCCTCTCATTATATTGATCAATTTGGTTACTCTTTTTAATTGATTTCATAATACATAAAACATAACAATTAAAAACTACTATGATATACTATAAAATTAAGTATCTAAGAGATATAACCATATTAAACATGTTTGTAGAAAAAGATAAATTTTTATTTCTAAATTTTGAACACTTTGAAATCAACAATCAAAATTTAGAAAATAATAAACCTGGAAACCCTAGATCAATTTTTTTTTGAATTTACATATGTCAGGCTCACAAAAATGTTTAAACCTAAGCTAAATTAAGGAATATGGGGTTAAGTGGGTAGAGATAGCCTAGGACACAAGGGCAATAAACTATCTCTATAGTGGGCCAATTAATTTGCAAACTCAAATAAACATATACTGAATTTATTATACTGGGATATGATAAAAATAGTAAGTAAAACTAATGATTGATATTATAATGAATTAAAATAAAATTAATTATTTAAATTAATGTATGCATTCAAATCTGATATGGAATATGATGGAAACAGACTGGATCTAGATTCTGGATCTATCACTAGATTCTATAAATTTGACCTCAGTAGCCTCAGACACTTGCATCGACCTCTAATAGTTGTGTTGATGCTTAAAAATAGGTGTTATGTATGTCATACCTTTTGGATCTAGATGTAATCATTTGAGATATTATGGGTTATATGTCACATTCACTCTGTTGTGCTTAGATCTGGATCATGGGTTGTTATTCCTTGTTAAATAGTAAAACCCTAGTTCCAATTCATAGTGATTGTAGGAGAAATAGATTAGTGGGATCATAGTGTCAAGATACCCCAAGGATACCTCTTTTAAAGGGTGTTTCATACATAGATAATACTATGAAGAGGGCCTTATACTTATGCAATTCTCTCCTACGTGTTAGATTGTGTGTGCATAAAGATGCAATGTGTGACAAACAAGTACATATAGTGACCTAGCTTGTAACTTGGAAAATATGGCTAATAGAATGCTCCTTGAGTAATTCAAACTTGTAGATGTGTTGTCCCTATGACTTATATGTAAATATGAGAAAATAGGGAAGCTTTGCTCACTTGAATGCTTACTTTTGGTATTTTTCCTTGTGATAGGTAAAAAGTTGCTATGTGAGAAATAAATGAGGATTGATCATGCATATATACCAATATTTTTGGAGAATATATAACATAAAATCACTTAATTATACCATAGGGATACATTTAACTTGTAAATTGGATGAATATAATCCACTTAACACTTGCATTGGAACATGAAACTTCCATCGACATAGGCATCTAACTAGTACGCAAGTTTATGAGCATCTAAAAAATAGGCACAAGTCTAAAACTTGCAGAGACCAAAGATAAACATGTTTATATAATTTTTATTATGATATATGGTATGAGTCATCAAAATAACATTGGTAATACTAAAAGATAAATAATAGGCATATAAAGATAACGAATGCGAGCTTTTTGGTAGTGGAAAAGATCTAGAACTAAGAGAAACAACCAAGTCTTTATTTTTCAAGTGTACAAGATTGAGGTGATATATAATTAGGAAATAATGTCTAAGTTAGGAAAGGGCATAATATTATTTTGAACCAAATTTACTCTATCATTTACCCTTAAAGAATTATCTTTGGGAAATGGATATGTTTTGTTTTCTAAGTGGACAACCTAGACAGACTCCATCTTTGAAATAAACTTGTGGAATAATAATAACCACATATGCTTATTGAGGTCTTGTAATGAGAGATAGTTGAGGTGACCAAAATTATCATTCTAAAATTTATTTAATTCATTAACATGTGCAATCATTACTTGTGAAGGTTGAGTGACACAAAGTTATCAAATCTATATAATCATGTTTGATGATCAACCTTATTGGTGGTTAAAATAGTGAGATGGTATTTGATATTTATGATGACAACTCAATGGTTTTGTCTTTGCCTAAATGTGTGATATGATATATGGATAGGAGGTTAGAAAATAAGTCTAGAATGTGGAAAAACTTTTTGAATACGTCATTCTCTAACTCAAATATCCCTTTGCCCTTGACAACTAAAGGAATAGTGTTTTTGACCAAAAAACTAGTTGTATGACATTGGTCAAGATTTTCAAACAATGAACTATCATGCACCATATGTTGAGAGGATTTGGAATCTAGACTCCATTCAAACACATGGGATCTTATTCTTACAAAAAGTGATGCTCCTATCTTATCATGAGGGAGTTGTATTTTTTTCATTTATACTTATAAATATATAATTTTATTAAAACATTAATTTGTGGCATGCCTTGGTTTCTTATATCAATTGCAACACTCTTTTTCGATGTTTGTATTTACTTTCCATTTACCTTTGTCTTGACTTAGGGAATGATTCTACTGAGTTGATTGATTGCCCTTAGGCTTAGATCTTTCTTTCCCTTTTTTTGCAAGGTCCTTACTTTTGATAGAGTTGGGTTGTCACATCACATTAGTGTTATTGACCACTTATGTCTGCTCTTTAGTACCTTCAGGTTGGATTTCCAAAAAAAATAAATTTTATTGTTCTCTTTTAAGTATTTCACAAAACTCATCAAAATTTGGTTCCACATATTAATAGCCCATATAATCTTATTGTATGTAGTAGTCTGAAATAAAATTGAGTAAGGACAACTCAATTTGGAACAAATAGTCATAATGAGTTTTTCATCAGTCTTGGTTTCACCAGTCTCAACAAGTAGAAGCCACAAGTACTTCGACTTGAGTGATTAAGTCTTCAATGCATGGATAGTTATTTGGACTAAGAGTAGTGAGCTCATTTTTTAGTTGACATGCCTTATTTTACTATGTTTTCCAAAAAAATTCTCTAAGGTTGTCTAAACATTATGAGGTTCCATGATGCCTTGAAAATGAATCTTTAATTCAAGGGATATTGATTGACCAAAGATGCCTCTAGCTTCATCAAAATGATTTTGTCATTTTTATTGTTTTAAAAGGTCAAAGGTGTAGGGTATTCATTCATTGCAATGCAGTAAAGGCCCTTGTTAAAGAACACAAAGTAGTTAGAACTTGAGGATTAATTTTTTTCCCATTGTTAACACAAATTTGAGGGCAAATAAAATAGCTCAATTTTTCAGAAAAAAATCAGATATTTTATTCTTCTGGAAATGCATGTTAAAATGATTATTTCAATGACAAATTCATAATGGTGCAATTGATCTATGGGTTTTTTTTTGAAGTGCTTCCAAGACTACAAGTGATTTTTTTGTATATAAATTTCATCCAAGAAAGTGAAATACTCGTCAAAATGATCATCTCAACAAGAAAATCACAACGATGCATTCAATATATGGGCCAATTTTTTGTACTTATTTAAAATTCACATGAAAATGGTGGTTTATGACGTTTCCACACAGATCAATTTTTTATCTTCTGAGATATTGATTTTTTGTAAAACCATCTACTTTGCCCTTTCACTATACTTTTGTGAAATTGGGTCTCTCTATATTGTTTAAGAGTAAAATGCGTCTATAATTTTCTAAAATAGAAATCCCTGTGTATTTTTTTTGAAAAACAAAACCCCAATTAGGGATACTAAAACTGAATCTGATTAAGGAACACTACAATTGAGTCTCAACATGAAATACTACGATTGAATTTGAATAGACAATACTGCAAAAATAAAAATCTAGTAAATGTAATTAGAGTTGTGTTTGGAAATATTAAAATGAAATGTGCTTAACTTGTAGGTTATTTGATACATTAATTTGTAGTCATAAATAGTGAATATTCCTGAAAGGCACTGACTATAAAGGTTTCTGCCATTTCATAGCTACACTATTCCATCTTTGAAGTACCTAAAGAGTAACTTCTTGTGGTTTATCGCCTATTAGTGCACCGTAAAACTGAATGACTGAGAGGTTTCCTATTGATAAAAATAAAAATCCTAAGAACTTTTTACATACTGTGAAGTACATGGAAGGTAAAATATGTATGCAATGTTATCTGATGGATTGAGTATTGAAACAGTACCCCTCACACCAAGGATCATGTAAAACTAATAACCTCTTTGTTTAAAACATCTCTTGTGAGTTTTAAAATTGCCAAAACATAGTTATAAGCTAGAGTATTTCTTTGAAATAACTTTGCTTCAACACTTATTACCTCACTACATTCATCAATTTCTAATCAACTAAGATCTCATAAGGGTGATGTGAGAGCATAAGATTGGTTATTTGTAGGAAGTCACTAAAATTTTAACTTAAACTTGAAATGTAGAAAAAAGAAACAACAGATCTAAAAGTTAATAAGAATTTTGAATGTGTATAAAAAAATAATAACTGTAAATTTGATATTTAAACCTACATCTAGAATGGGGTGAAGTTTTTACTGCTATGATACCATATTAAAATATCTATACATAGTGTATAATCATGTTAGCTACCATAATATAAACACCCACAATACATCTATAAATAATTTATGAAAGCTTAAAAATTAAATAACATGGATTTTTGAAATTAACATAACTACCTCTATAAATTAAGAGCATTGGCCTAAATCTGTGAGTATCACAATAACTCTCAACCATAATGTGCCTCACTCACTATCCGTCTATGTTTTTACATAGATAAGAGAAGAGGTTAGGGTTAATGTTAGAGTTTTAGAGAGTAATATAAAATAGAATAAAACAAACTTATTATTAATAAAATTCTATTAATTATTTATTTAATTGATAACATTCTCTAATAATAAGTTGTAGATAAGTGTGCCCACCTATGAATTAAAAATGAATATTACAAATGCATCTTAAAACCATATAATAGTGTATGAGTAATTAGATATGATATACTGGGTTATTTGGCTTGCTTATAATTTTTACAAGCTTGGTTAATCATGACCACTAACTCAAATTTAATATGTTTTTTAAGGCCACTATGGTTTTCATCTCATTTCTCCTCTTTAATTCTTGGTCATTGTACACTATCTAATTTGTTTTTTTATAAGTATAGAAACATATAATTCTATTAAAACCATAAATAGAAGTGCAAAATTGTTGAGGTGCTCCTCTGCTTCAACAAAGAAATATGATACACCTTGGATCCAAGAACACATCTACTATAAGGGTTGAGTTGTGGCCTAAGAGTCAAAGTCTCTGAAGACTAATTAATAATGACTGCATAGAATTGAACAAGGGGATACCAAATGCTACTATTAGGATGAAATTTGATCATCCTTGTGAATTCACACTATGGCTGGTGATACACACTTAGCAAAAAATAGAGCTTAGGAAAGCAAGTTATGGATTTATTGAAATCAGTTGAATGTTTGTGGAGGGATTAAGATACCATTGGCCTAGAGATGTGTGGCCATTTATCTCTAGATATATTGATTCAATTCATTTATGGTCTTAATGTGAATCATCTAGTGTATTTAGAAACTCCTATTGATATTTTTGCATAAGTTTCCAAAGTTACCTTTCAACCATGTTCCCCTTATCAACTAAAAAACTTGTGATGCTGGTAATAACCTCAACAACTCAAAACTTATTAACCCTAGCTCCTGATGTCCTCTACATAAATATTTAAGCCACTTTTGTCCATGGATAAGTGACTATAGCGATGTATGTTTCTATACATATCCCTATACTTGAGATCAATATAGGGCTAAAGTCAGTGCCATGGCAGTTGAGAATGGTAATATTTGGAATATCTTCTAATAAAACCAGTGCCTGAGATTTCCAATGATGCATTAGAATCACAGAAGACCATGGACAATATTATGTTGATGTGTTTAATACCATTTATATTGGCATGTATATTGGTGAGGTAATTTACTTGTTGTTTTGTATCCTTTTCAATGTTGTTTGTCCTTTAAATTATACTGAAGTTTATTTGGTGGTGAATATTTTGATCAACACTGACATGGATTCAAAATTATAAATAGCCATTATATATGGCTTGTCGAGAATTGACCTCCCTCTTTTTAGTGTGTTTAGTAACTCTGAAAGTAAAAGTTTCATGGATGGGGTTACAACTCCTATTTTTATTGAATATGTGGTTTAAAATATGGATTTTTTTAAAGTTTTTATGGAGAAAGTTTGAACTACTTGTATTTTGTTGGAAAATATTTTATTGAATATAACTTTCTAAATTTATAAATTTAGTTTAAAATTTTCAAGTAAATAAAAATATCATTATTTCAAATATTTTCTCTTTAAAAATTGTAGCATTCCCTCAAAAAAATTTATAGGACCTCTTTTACTAAAAATTCTTCCCTTCCAAAAGACCACTTATTAAAATTGGTCTACTCCATTAGATAGATCCATTCCTGCATTTTGATAGTTTGTTTTCTATTCCAGTTGCATCAATTGAAATGTTAGAAAAATTGAGCTCTCTAAAGTTAGTGGGGTTGGTGTTTTAACTCCCCCAAAGACTAACTTGCTTTCGAAGGGGATGTTTGGACTTATAAAAAGTGATTTAAAATGGAAAAATAATGATTTTTAGCCCCTTTTATTTTGCAGTTCTTATAATTCAAGTATCCTTATCAATAATTAATCTTTTGAGTGCCTAAGGTAAAACCTATGTTCTCATTATAGAGGCTTTAATTATATTTACGGGGTGAACTAATAAGTCTGCCTATCCATGCTAATTTTTTTAAAGATAAGGACAATTTTTTTGGGTTAAACTCATTAATAATATAAGAATTAAAGTAAAAAGTTCAATAAAATTAGGAAAGTTTGTTTACATAAGTTGTAACCTTCTTACTAAGAAGGTTTTATAAGTAATAGAGAAAAAAGTAAAACATATCCAAATATAAATAGACAATCTTCATTGAATTCTAAAATCATCACAGTGGATCCCCACTCATTTTTTTAATCCTTCAGAACCATAGTCATAAGTGTTTCGACCAATGGGGAAAAATAAAAGAGGGAGTGTTAATGCATAAATTTTTATAAATATCATTAATTTTCGATCCATTATAGACGTCCTCTACCCTATAACCTTGAGAAACATCTAAACTTTGTCCAAATGGCATATCACACTAAATGCCATGCTCCATATCCTCATGAATGACATGAGTATTTTTGGCTTCAAATATAAATGCTTGCACTTTGAATCAACTAGGCCACCTTGAGAGTCTCTAATCTAAATGTTGTCTCTCAAATTTGATCATAAATACTTGATAATATTTTTGGCCCACTTTTGATTTAATTAACTTGACCACCTAATTTAGACCTATTTCACCGCCTCATTCTATCTCAAGTACCCATATAAACCTATCCCTTCTAAGTTGTTATCTTAGACCTATTTCACCACCTCATTCTATCCTAAGTACCTATACAAACTTATTCCTTCTAAGTTGTTATCTTACACCTACATAAATGTTCTTAATTGTAAAATCCCCCTCTAAGCATATGTATAAACATCTTATATTCCATATTTCAAATGTTTACCTTTAGGACGATAGACCAATATCAGTCAATAGTCATAGTCAGTCTGGACCCCTATGGGTTGTTCATGACCTTCACTTTAACAATGGATTGTTTTCAAATTTAGACCCCCTTTATAAGTTAGTCGATATTTTTAGGATAGGTAGCATGAGGTTATCCCTTTTTGTATTTCTATAAAAACACATCTAAGTCACCTATTCTATCACTTAGAAATTTTAATATTGAGGCACACTTACACTATTACACACTGAGCAAAGCTTCCTTATTTTTAAAAATATAATTCTAATCATTTGAAGCATTATTTATCCAAGCCAAGAGCCTATTCTATTGAATTCAATTTAAGTATTCAAGTCATCTCTAGATGCATACATCTAGAAAAAGGAGCATAACTTCACAAAGCACTTCTCCCACATGGGCTTGATATCCCTATTTAGAGTATTGGATACATAGGCAATGTTCAATAATCATGGGGTTGATTGGGGTTAGCTCAGCCTATTACACTCACCCCTTTATCTTTGTAGTTTGCATCTATTACAAGCCCTATTAGGGTTTCAATTTTGAATAAGTTATTTGCAGGTATTCCATGTGCATCCAAGGGCCAAATTTTTGTACATAGGGATGTTTTAAGAAAACACATGTGATTGTGATTTAAATTTTCCTAATTTTTAGTCGAGGTCAATATTTAGCTATAAATAAAATCCCAACTAGATAGTCCTATCCTCTTCTTGATGATATTGTCCCAAAATAGTGACAACCCTTATTTTAGTTGCACATACACAGTCAAAGTTGATTATTTTGTTCCATCTATCTTATAATCATACATAATAAACACACAAACAAAAAACAACTAAGTCTCATAAGTTTTCTTGTGTTGTTCATAATTAACCTCCTTTCATTCATTCATGTTTAGTCTATTTTAGTACTTTGCTTTCATTATGCTTATTTTAAGTTATTTTATAGAATTTGATTTAATTAAAGTCATTTTTATTAATTAGAGTTAATGCACATATTATAACCAAATTTTGATAAAACATATTGGTGAACCCACTTTTTACTTAAGCATTTCTTCAAAAAATGTCTTAAAGTTTAAATAAATTCCTATTCTAACACTAAAAGAATCTTATTTCAACCTTGTATCTAATATCTGACACTAAAATAACTTGATTTCGACCTTGGATTTAATAGATAACATTGATATCTCTTTATTTTGACCTTGGATATGATATATGACACTCAAAGCATTTTATTTTTGTTGGTTGAATATTTTGTCTATCAACATACTGGTAAACAAAATAGGTCTGATCAGCCAAAGTAGGAAGATTAATCGTCCAAATGCGTAAGTTTATTACATCAGAAGGAGACTGCTCTCTCCTCTCATCAAGGGGAGGTTCCCTGTGGATATGCTATATATATGTATAGACAAAAAATAATACTCAAGGGTAGAACAAGCCATCCATCTCTCTTTCTTCAGAGACGATGTGTGTAAAACAAAGGAAAAACTCAAGGGAAATGACAGACAACACTCCTCTTCTTTCAGAAGAACTATTCAGCCAGCCACAAGAATACTCCTAGAAATAAAAGCAAAATGTAACTGAGGGTGTAGTAACCAGCAAATCGAGATACAACACAAAGTCTCCACCTGAAATGCTCAAGAGTAATATACGAAGGACAATGAGGGCACAAAGTCTTCTCAAAGTCCTTTACACAGCAATGAAAAGAAAACACACTGAAGGCAGCTATGGGGGCACAAAGTCTCTCCACAGTTGATTCTTTAGGATACCTTCCTGACTAATTTTACTAATCCTACTTGTTAAATTAATGGAACAGAAAATATATCAAGGAAAAAGACATAAGAACAGTTTCCTCAACAACAAAGATATCACAGCACAAAGTCTGAAAAAGACCCTTGTTTTCTTATTCCAGTAACAAAATATGATTAACAGACTGAGCACAAAGTCTCAATGATGCCTCTCAATTTGGGCAGATTTTCGTTTAGATTGTCAAAAAAAAGAGATCCATTTATAATGAAAGAAAGTCCCTTATATAGCCACTTCAAGAAGGACTCGGGAACAGTAATACATCATGATGCGTTGGGAACTATTAGGAAGACAAGGTAGAACTTTGGGGCATTTTACCCATTTGATCTTCTCAATGTAGATAAACAAGCCACGCAATTGAAATATTGCAACTTTTAATGTCCATCTGGCGGTCTGATCTTGTCTTCATCGTTCCTCCTTTTTTGGTTAATTGAATTGGGTCCTGGATTCACTCATTGTTCTGTCTTTCCTCACTTTTTGCTGGTTTTGGTCTTGAATTTTGGGAATGCATTCGGGTCTGTAAATTCAAAGGATCAACGACTATTTCATGGGCTTTAAAATTGACGTTTACATGCCCGTCGATGTACTCTCAACGGCTAGTTTATTGTCTTGAATTTGACGTCTTCAGGCACGTCACCCCTTGGTCTTCTTTTAGTTTTCCGCTTGGTATTCTTCTAGATTGGACTTTCCCTTTCGGGCCTTGAGAAATGACCTGTGTCGAGTCAGAATAGCCTCCCGTAAGGATATCTATCCTTCGGGCAGTCTTTAAAGGCCTTTCGAGCTTCTTCAGGTGACCCTTCGGCTTCAGGAAGTGTCTTCAAATTGGCGGTTGAGAGTCCCCCGGAAGGGCACTTGCCCTTCGGGGTCCTTCGGCGGCCCTTCACAAATTCCCTCGGGCTTTTCTTACGCTTCCTCTCATGAAAGTTTCCCGTGGACATTTTCCCCAGGGAAAATTCCTGCGGACAAAAAGTCCGGGGAAAATTCCCGCGAACAAAAAGCCCGGGGAAAATTCCTGCGGACAAAAAATCCACGAAATTATTTGTTTCGCCAAATCTTTAAACAAGTCTTTAGATTTTGCCCGCATTTGCTTCTTTGATTTCTTTCAGACTTTTTGTCTGAAGGAATTCCTTTAGACAAAAATCTGAAAGAATTATGCCTTAGCCAATTTTAAATGCCTTAAACAAATTTGAAAGAATTACCTTTTGGCTTCCTTGAAAAATGACCCTTCCGAAGGGTGCTTTTATTGATTACGTGTCCTCCGCAAGGGCACTTTTCCTTCGAGAAGTTTCCTTCTGCATTGAACCACCCCTTTGAACTTTGGCGATGAACCATTTCATTGAACCAAGATGTTAAACCAATCGGTTGAACCAAAAATGGTTCAAGCTGATAGTTCAATTGGATGAAACAAGCCGATGAACTAAGCATTGAACCAAACATTATGAACTCACCTTTGAACCAACAGTTGAACCATTTCGTTGAACCAATATGTTGAACCAGAGGATGAACCAAACGTTCAACCTGTTGCTGATGTTTGCCGATGGACATTTTTGTTTGAACCAAGGTACTAAAATAGTCCCGAAAAATGACTAAGTGTTGAAAACTAATTCTTTTGACTGAAACCGCTTGCAGAAGCCTTTGAACCTGTATAAATGAACCTGCCTACACAGTCCGTAGACTTCTCTTCCTACTGAGTCCATAGATTTAAGCCTGTAGAGTCCGTAGATTTTTTGAGAAGCTTGGAAAATGAGGAATTTTAATGTCTAGGACAAATTTTGGAAATGGAAGAGACAATTTTGGTCTGTAAGACCAAAATAGTTCAAATGTTGTCCCAGAAATGACTGCTATTTTTAGGGGACAACAATTTTGACCTTGGATTTTAAGGGAATATATTAATCTCCATACACAAATTTCAAATTTTTATTACTTACTTTTCCAGGAGTGAAGAATATATGACTATATCAAATGAGCATTTCATGATACAAGCTTATTTAGTTTTCATTACACATTGTATTCATTTAATAAGGACAATTGTTAACACACATGTACTAAAGTGAAATGATTCACATATTAATACTCAAACACCATTAATGCAAATTTTTGTAAAGTCAAATATGAAATGAGAACAAGAGTAATCATATATTCAAGATACTATAAAGCTTACTCATGAACAACTTCAATTAGTACTCAATTTTTATTGCTTTAATATTCAATCAGAGCTTTTAATGGTTACTACTCGATGACAAAGGGCATGTATTACTTATTTCATTGCTCCTCCTCCTAGACCTTAAGGTTCTAATAACTACCATCTCGCTTCCATTATTTTCTCATGGTTTATATTGGATTCTATAGTCCACGTTGTTAATAATAGAAGAGGTAGGCCACCACACCATGGAGGAAGTCAACATGTTACTCCTCAACCCCCTCCACCTCCCATGAGGCAATCAAATCAATCTAAATTATATGATAGCATGGATCAACTAAAAAATACCCACACTAAAATTTCAATTTTGGAGTTACTAAAGAGTTCATTGATTTATAATAATATTTTATATGTTGCATGGTGAAATAATACTTTTTTTAGTGATACAACTTACTAATATTTTTTCCATCATGAGCACCTTTAAGGATACTAAAAATACTATTCTTTTTAAGGAAGAGGAAATACCAACACAACATGTTACCACACAAAATGTTCCACTCTTTTTCCAAGTTATAATGCAAAATAAGGGAATAAAATGAGTATTAATTGATGTTGGTTCTAGCATGAACATTTGGAGTAGTTTTTTATTACAAAAATTGGGTATCAACATTAAACATATTCAATAAACATATCAAAATATCAAAGGATTTGATGATTTTCAAGATAAGTACATGGAATAATACCTCTAAATGTAACATTGGGACCTAAATTAGTGTCTACTTTATTTCATGTTATGCACAATCATCTACATTATAATTTACTATTGGGATGACATTAGATATACATGATGTCAAAAGTACCATCCACATTACACAAATGTATTAAATTCATTCATGGAGGATATTCATATGTTTTTTCTATGGATGATAACCCTTTCTAATATTGTAAAGTCAAGGCATCTCAATTAAAGTTAGAGAATTCATCTATTATCCTACCTTCTCAAGTTATCTCTTGGGATCAAAGATACACATATTAAATCGTAGAGTCAATTAATGAAAACCAATATGTAGAAATATAAAAGTTACGAAAGGACCAACAAGAGTTACATCAAATGGAGCTCAAGCAATTGAAACTAGCACAAAAAAACATGCAAATAGAACTTCAAAAGTTACAAGAGGAATAAGTAAGATTACATAAAGAATAATTAAAAAATAAATAATTAGAATGTTAAAAGTTACAAATGGAATAACTTGAACATGACAAATAAAAAAATGAACAAAAAAAATCTAATTGGAACATGAAAAGATACATAAGGTATAAATGGATCAAGAAAATATACAAAATGAGCATCAAGATAATGTGGATCGATAATAATCTATTCCTAATCTCCCTTTACTAGTCAATTTAGAGTTACACGATAGTAATATTTCAGATTATTATGATAGTGATGATGATGAGGCCACATGGTTAATATGTCAAATGATCAAATACACAACCTTAATTTGAACCGCTCAGACCAATATTTATCTCATAATTTATTCACACCCATTGCTTTTGGGGTATACCATGATGATTCAAAATTAATTGTTAAAGATCAACCATATTCAAATGGAGAACATATTTTAGGTATGCCTAAAGATGATAATGCAAAAAATTATTTGTGACAAATTTGACGAATAATGTGGTTCCAAAGGAGGCATCTAAAAATCATTCATCATATCTAAAATGTTGGGGATCAACCAACAATAGATTACACTTGTGAAAGAAATAAATGTGGAATTAAATCAGATAGATAAGTAACTAGAATGAGATAATAGCAAGAACAAGAGATACAAGAAACCACCCTGAAAACTTGTATTAATAAACTCTTTACAAAAGGAATACAATTGAAGAAACTTCTTTCTTCCACACCTCTCCTAGATGTATAGATCTCTCACTAGATCTCTATTCCTCAAGAGCTCTCTCTCTCAAGAACAATCAACTCCAACAAACCTAGATTGATTCAATTCTGTACCAGTTCTTCAACATACGAATTCAATAAGCTAAGAAGATCTAATTCTACATATAGAATTAGGAGACTTGAGCATGCACTTACAACAAACAGTTAAGCCACTTGAACAAGGGCTCTAAAAATAATATTACTAATAATAGAGACGTGAGCTTAAGACTACAACTTAAACTCATCATGCAAACACTCGCTTCTGTCCTCAGAAATAGCATTCTGGATGCACAGGTGACCGACGCCGGTTCCTACTGCTTGCCTGTGACCGTCGTCGGCCGACCCACTGTCGACGCCGGCGCCTCTGCAACTGCACCTGACCGACGTCGGTCGCTCCTGACCGACATCGGTGTCTGTGTAGACCCAAAACTGTCAAAGTGTGCTCCTTGGTGAAGCTTTTAGCTCCACACCCTAACAATCTCCCACTTGGAGATAAACAGCTGCACCAGTACCTGTACATCAATATATTCTAGCTCCTCCATCTTCAGCTCAATCATGAAGACCAACAGAAGTTGAATGAAGATTCAACTTCTCCTTTGTAACTGGCTTGGTTAACATATCAGCATGATTCCTATCTGTATGGATCTTCTCCAGCTTCAACTCACCATCTTCCAATACCTGTCGTATGAAATGGTACCTTAGCTGTATGTGCTTTGTTCTTGAATGAAAGGCTGAATTCTTAGCCAAATGGATTGCACTCTGACTGTCACTATACAATCTGCAACTCTCATGCTCCCTACCAAGCTCATCCATGAACTGTGTCATCCATATCATCTCTTTGCTAGCCTCTGTGGCTGCAATATACTCTGCTTCTGTAGTTGACAAGGCAACAACCTTCTGCAACTTAGATATCCAGCTAACCGCCGTTCCACCTACAGTGAAAACATAACCTGTAGTGCTCCTCCTGCCATCCAAATCACCTGCCATATCTGAATCTACATAACCATGTAGAGAAGTATCTGAACCTCCATAGCACAAGTGCCTACTGCTGGTTCCTCTCAGATATCTAAGGATCCACTGAACTGCTTTCCAATGTTCCTTACCTGGATTGGCCATATACTTACTTACAACTCCCACTGCTTGGGCAATATCCGGTCTAGTACACACCATTGCATACATCAAACTCCCTACTGCGGAAGAATATGGAACCTTACTCATGTACTCTACCTCATCATATGAATTAGGACATTGTTCTTTACTCAACTTAAAATGTCCAGCCAAAGGTGTGCTTACCGGTTTAGCATCCTGCATATTGAACTGTTTCAACACCTTGTCCACATAATCTTCTTGAGACAATATCAACTTGTGATTTTTCCTGTCTCTCTTAATGCTCATGCCAAGGATTTTCTTTGCTGCTCCCAAATCCTTCATAGCAAACGTTTGAGCTAATTTCACTTTAAGCTCAGAGATATCCTGCATGTGTGATCCTGCAACCAGCATATCATCTACATACAACAATAGAATAATATATCTACCATTATCAAATCTCTTAAAATACACGCAATGGTTAGATTGACACCTACTTTAGCCATGCTCAGTCATAAACCTATCAAATTTTAAGTACCATTGCCTAGGAGCTTGCTTGAGGCCATACAAGCTTTTCTTTAATCTGCACACTAACTTCTCCTTACCCTTGACCTCAAATCCTTCCAGTTGTTCCATATAAATTTTCTCATCCAAATCTCCATGAAGAAATGCTGTCTTAACATCTAGTTGCTCAAGATGCAAATCCTCAAAAGCAACCAAAGACAATACAACCCTTATAGAAGTCATTTTAACAACAGGAGAAAAAATCTCACCAAAGTCAATACCTGGCTTTTGTGCAAATACTTTCACTACCAATCTGGCCTTATATCTCATCTGTCCATTCTCACCTTCTTTCAACCTGTAGGTCCATCTGTTCTTGAGTGTTCTCTTACCAGCTAGCAATTCAACCAAATCCCATGTTTGGTTCTCTCTTAAGGACTCCAACTCCTCAACCATGCCACGCTCCCACTGACTCTTGGAATCCACCTGTATTGCTTCTTCAAAACTCTCTGGTTCTCCACCATCAGTTAACAATAGATAAAATAATGAAGGAGAATATCTAATTGGAGGCTTACTCACCCTTTCTGACCTCCTGATGGGTGTCTTAGACTCGTTCACAACACGCTGTCCACCCAAATTCTCTGACAGTGACCGACCTCGGTCACCTCCAAACCTGTTACTGGCCGACATCAGTTCTGCCTGACTGACGTCAGTGCCTGTCCTGCCGACGTCGGTCTCTGTATGGCCGATGCCGGTCTCTGTTTTGCCGACGCCGGTTCCTACCCTGCCGACGTCGGTCTCTGTGTTTTCCTGTAAGTGATTATTTCTTTTTCTTGCGAGCTCATATTGGACCTTCACCTCATCTAATTCACCATTGCTCTGCTCAGATTGATTCAGCTTCCTTAGCTGATCACAATACATCACTCTTTCGTTGAAAACAACATCATGGCTCGTAATTACCTTGTTAGTTTCTAGATTCCACAATCTATAACCAAAATCATCTGAGCCATAGCCAATAAATGTGCACCTCATAGACTTAGCATCAAGCTTCTTTCTATTTTCTTTATCTATGTGCACAAAGGATTCACAACCAAAAACTTTGAAATATGAGAGATCTACCTTTTTACCTGTCCATGCCTCTTCTGGAATACCACCATCCAGAGCTGTAGAGGGTCCTTTGTTAATCAGGTATACTGCAGTGTCAACAGCTTGTGCCCAAAACTATAAGGGAAAATAGGCATGCAATCTCATACATCTTGCATGCTCCATTATTGTCCTGTTCATCTTTTCAGCAATTCCATTCTGCTGAGGTGTCCTTGGAACCGTCCTTTGCCTGTGGATTCCATGCATATAACAATAATCTCTGAACTTATAATTGCAGAACTCCCCGCCATTGTCAGATCTCAGGCACTTCAATATTTTACCTGTTTCATTCTCAACCATGGCTTTCCAGATCTTAAAAGTCTCAAATACATCAGATTTTTTTCTAATACAATAGATCCATACCTTCCTTGTGGCATCATCTATGAAAGATACATAGTACTGTGATCCTCCAATGGAAGCAACCTGAGCCGGTCCCCACACGTCTGTGTGAACAAGCTGCAACTTATGCCTCTTCTTAGTAGACCCAGTCTTGGGAAAACTAACCCTTTTCTATTTTCCAAATACACAGTGCTCACAAAACTCTAGATCTATGCCTTTTAAATCTGAAAGCATACCTTTGGACTTAAGAATTGACATCCCCTTCTCACTCATGTGGCCAAGCCTTGAGTGCCACAATTTAGCATCCACATCTGAAGTAGATAATATAGAAGGAGATTTGTTAGTAACACAATTACACAAATAGAGAGTACCTTCTCTCTTACCTCTGGCCATAACAAGTGCACCCTTGGTCACCTTCCAAGATTCTGCTGTGAGAGTTACTGTACAACCCTCATCCCCTAACTTTCCTGCAGAAATCAAATTTATCTTCAAGCTAGGAACATGCATCACATCTCTCAACACCCATGTGTTGCTATTCTGCATCTTCAGCTGCACTTTACCTTTGCCAATTATTTTATAGGGCTCATCATCCCCTAGATACACTATTCCAAAATCTCCATGGATATAGTCACTGAAATATTCCCTGTTAGGGGTAGCATGAAAAGATGCACCAGAATATAACACCCAAGATTTTATATTATTATGTAGAGAGAAAATTAAAGTATCTTGTGCAATACCTGCAACCTTGGCTTCTTCCTTTCCTTCGTGCTGATTGTCCTCCTTAGGCTTTGACCAGCAATCTCCGCTTATGTGCCCAATCTTTCCACAATTCCAGCATTGTGGCTTCCTGCCATTCTTGGATTTGGATCTTCCTCTCACCTTAGACTTAGATCTTAATCTCCTCTTGCTCTTATCTTTCTGCCTCCCCCTGCTCTCAAAAATTAAAGCGTTCCCAGATGTCTCTTCTGTGCTTTTCCTGCGTATTTCCTCATTCAAGATAACACTAACAACATCCTCTACTTTCAAAATATTTGATGCAGATGCAGTATTACTTACTGCCATTACTAAGCCATGCCAACTTTCAGGCAAAGAACATAGTATTAAAAGAGCTTTTATTTCATCATCAAACACTATATTGACTGAACTTAATTGATTCACAATTCCATTGAAATCATTCAGATGAGTAGAAACAGATCCACCTTCATTCATATGCAAATTAAATAACTGCTTCATAAGATATACCTTATTAGAAGCTGAGGGTTTTTCATACAAATTTGCTAACGTAGTCATCAACTCTATCGTAGACTTTGCCTGTGATAAATTAGATATCACAGTGGATGCTAGACTCAGTCTTATAGACCTCAGAGCCTTTCTGTCAAGAACTTTCCATTCTTCATCCTCCATGTCTTTGGGCTTCTTTGCAACCCCACCTAACGGTAAGTAGAGATCTTTCTGATACAGATAATCCTCTATCTACATTCTCCAATGTTGGTAATTTTTACCATTGAACTTTTCCATTCTCAGTTTACTTTCATCTGCCATTGCTTCTCCCACTCAAATAGGAATCCCTGCAGAAACCCCTGTGAGAACCTGTAATCAATACACACTACACAGATCTGAACCACCTGTTAGTGAACCTGAGCTCTGATACCACTTGTTGGGGATCAACCAACAATAGATTACACTTGTGAAAGAAATAAATGTGGAATTAAATTAGATAGACAAGTAACTAGAATGAGATAATAGCAAGAACAAGAGATACAAGAAACCACCCTGAAAACTTGTATTAACAAACTCTTTACAAAAGGAATACAATTGAAGAAACTTCTTTCTTCCACACCTCTCCTAGATGTATAGATCTCTCACTAGATCTCTATTCCTCAAGAGCTCTCTCTCTCAAGAACAATCAACTCCAACAAACCTAGATTGATTCAATTCTATACTGTTTTTCAACATACGAATTCAATAAGCTAAGAAGATCTAATTCTACATATAGAATTAGGAGACTTGAGCATGCACTTACAACAAATAGTTAAGCCACTTGAACAAGGGCTCTAAAAATAATATTACTAATAATAGAGACGCGAACTTAAGACTACAACTTAAACTCATCATGCAAACACTCGCTTCTGTCCTCGGAAATAGCATTCTGGATGCACAGGTGACCGATGCCGGTTCCTACTGCTTGCCTGTGATCGTCGTCGGCCGACCCACTGCCGACGCCGGTGCCTCTGCAACTGCACCTGACTGACGTCGGTCGCTCCTGACCGACATCGGTGTCTGTGTAGACCCGAAACTGTCAAAGTGTGCTCCTTGGTGAAGCTTTTAGCTCCACACCCTAACATAAAACCATTGACTCTTAGTCTTCATATTGATGGTAAAAAATGTACCAAGGTTGAGATTACATCTTTTCATGAAGCAAATATATGCATCATGGTACATCTCCAATATCTTCAGTATAAAAATAAACACTTGAGTAACATTACTTAGCCTCAATGTTGCATTTGATCTATTGAGTTACCAATAACACAGGTCAAAAACATTTTCCATTATATTTCAAACTGATCCTACCTTGAATCAATATAATACAATATTATGAAGATCATGGATGAGAGAAATGAGAGAAACATTGGGTAAAGATCATGATTATGTCACATTTGTACAAAAGTGCAATAGTTACAATTTCAAGAGAGGACAAATCTATAGAGCAAGAATAGACAAAAGAAAATATTTCTTTAGTTAACATTATAGCAAAGATAGTTAGTACCATCACAAAAACAACACATAATATTACACATGTAGCAAAGTCAAATAAAACTAAAATTTAAACTAGAGTTGGTTTAAGATATACCAATACAAACAATGATAAGAGGGACATACCATAATTCCAAGAATAAGAAAATAATTGTGATCGGATTATGTAGAGGATTGGAACAATACTTTTGATAACACAAAGTCCACACACTAGCATCCCATTTCAATTGGTGGCTTAACACAAAATTAATATGATGATTACATATGTTATGCATGATCTCCATGGGAAAATCTTGTGCATCAAGTTATTGTCTAAATCAAAAATATCGCATAATAAAAAAGGCAAAAAATTGATTGTATACAACTTATTTATTTTATCATGTTATTCTTCTACTTCTTACACATATGATCGATTTTATCAAATTTTATAGCCCTTGGCTCTTAGTGACTTTTTGGCCTCTTGGTTCTTCTTTTACACTTTCTAGATCTGAACAATCCAATAAAATGATTATAGTGTCATCATTTGCCATTAACTTTGTTGTTTTCATAGTTTGAACTAAAAAATTGTATTTCTTGTCAAAGTCAATGTCGTCCAATAAAAAACAAAACTGACTACTAGTGTTATCTCGACTTAGTCGATCTTATTATGTACCATTTTTCAAAGTCAAATCAGAAGCTGAGAAAATAAATCCTTAATACATCCATTTTTTAATATTCCACCCAACTCTAGTTCACACAACAATAATTATTCATGCAAAATATTTCTTTTTTGTGATATATTGTTTATACATGCACATTACATACATTGACAAGTGTACATTTGATGAGACAAAAATGTACAATCATTCCTCTGTGTACGTATTCAATTTCCTATATGCCCTTAGAAGTTATAATTCACATATATAGTGGGAGCATATTACTCATACGTGGCCATGCCATCAATTTAAATGCATACTTTACATCGACACATATTATAGATTGTTCAAATCCATTTCTTTTATTCTACTTTCGAACCCATGGTTTATCACTAATACATTCAGCTCTAGTTTCAAAATGCCAAAGTAATATATATATATATATATTTGAAAAATACAAAAACCATTCAAAATATTTAAAAAAAATTAAAATCAAGACATAATCATCATCAAAAATTATTTTATATCATTTTTATATGTAATTTATCTTATGATTGGTAGATAACATACTCTTTCCTATCACACATGAATTTGAATGGTATTTATGAGTGTTATGTAGGACATACAGACTTCACTTGGAATAAGATGTTGGAATTACCTCTACTAAGTGTCCATGCTAGACTAGGGGCATCTTATCCAAAGATTACAACATTTACAGGTGTTACCATGTTTTTCTAACATCTTTATCATACATTGTGTACATGGATATGTTGTTAGGATATAATCATCATTTCATTAAATTTAGACATATTTCAGTCTAGATTAAAAACCAAAACTATTATTATTAGATTTTTATAGTATCAATTATTTCAAATATTGGAATCTAGTTTCACTAATATCATATTCTAATTTTGAGTTTATTAAAATCACATATTATATTTTACGAATTCTAATTTCTAAGTTTTTGGAATTCAATGTTAAACAACTAGATTCTAGAATGTAATATGTTGAATTAATCCAATATTTTTTTTAAAGAATGGTATTAATTAATATTCCATTTTGATGCAATTGATTCAAAATTGAAGAAAGAATCCTCCTCCTAAATTTGATGCTAAGCTCAATCTTGAAATCAAGTTTCTCTAAAAATGCTTCCAAAATTCAATGAAACCAAAAATAATCATTGTTTTAGTGAGGCTAATAAAGATGTTGATATCATAATAAATTTGGGGGACCGTGCACTCACAAAATTTCAAAATTATTGAAAATAATTATGTAACAAATTTCAACCACCTCATTCATAATTATTTGACAAAAGAGAAAACTAATTGTTCCATGCTTAAAGAGGATAACAATGAAAAAAATGAGTATTAACTCTCCTATGCTCAGAGATGATGGAAGTGAGAAAATTAGAGAGTTTTAAATCTTCCACACTACTAGATCCCCCTCAATATCTATATGAAAACTCTCCCGTTCTTAGAGTGGATGGCAATGATAAAAGGAAGTACTAACTCTCCTACGTTTAGAGTATGACAATCATATCAGGGATTTATGACATCAATCCTCTTTTCTCTATTAAATTATTCTTCTTCATCAATAGATCATATCATTTGTCATTCCTCATTCCTCTTTGCAAACATTTCATATTTCCCTCAATCTAATATTTGATATCTTTCACCTTTCAACTTTATATGCACATGTTTTAATGGTGATATCATCCTTAAAAGATTGATTTACCAAGCATTGAATGTGTTTAGGGTAACAGTTGACCCACCTTTCCTAAAAATTAAGTTGAGCCATGATCTAATCACTGATTTTACCCTAATTTTATCGGCATTCAACACTCTTTAATTCATTATGATCTAAAATATGAGATAAGAACAAACTCATGGCACCAAAGAATTAAAGGCAATTTGGGAGCTCTACCAACCTGATAAAAAGGTAAAGGAAGTCTCACTGAGCTATTGAAGGTGGATAAAAAATAAAGTGGAGAGAGCCTTAAACACTAAAGTCCCATGATCCAAGATGTTTAAAAATAAAGGTGAGCATGACACCTCCTTGATTCTCTCACCTTGAATCCATTTAAGCAAAACTAGACAAATCATTGGGCTGACGTTCCAAGAAGGATTTTGACAAGTGTAAAGTTCTTATGAGTCCCATCTCAACTTTGATTAAAAAAAAAACATCATCAGGTATTATTTTTATTGTTGGAGGCTCTACAATAAAAAGAGGCAAGAAAAATAAAATTGTTGGATTTATTAGCGAACATCTATGGATGATTGAGTTGCTAGTCACCCTCTAGGTATACCTTCAATCCAAACCATTCTCTCATGCCATAACTTGACAATGGATCAACTTATCTCAAAGTAAAATATGTGAGTAATATTTTATCAAGAGGTTTCTTGGGTTCTCATGGGCAAGTACACACCGAATGAATTCTACTCTCACATAAAGGTATTCCTAGACTGATATGATGTAACCATGTCTGAGAAAGAAAAAAGTTAAACTTTCTAGTTGTAATATTTTTTTAACTTCTACTATATATATTATTATATATTTCTCCTCAACTTTTCTTTCAATAAATTCTCTTTATTTATTCTCATATAAAAAACATGAATGCATTAAATTAATAATGTATTTATATGGGTGAGGGCCCCAATAAAAACCTTTTATAATATGAAAATAATACTTATCTTGTGTAGAATAGGCATGTGCCCATTCTACACGATAAGAATATTGGATTCTTAATTTATCAAGTGATAATATTATTATCTTGTGTGGAATGAGACATCTTAGCTTCCTAAGTGATAATATTCTTATATTGTGTATAATGAAAAATAAGACTAACAAATTTCTCTATATTTTCCACTTTTATTACATTGGTCTTAAATTTCTAACTTTCACAATTATTAAAGTCTTGTTCATAGGTCTTCATAGTATGGTGCATGGATGTGATGCTTAAATGTGATATGATTCCAATTATTGCATTTTTATCATTTGCAGCTCTCGTAGTCTTTACAACTTTTGACTTTTAAAAGTATTCACTTCTTAGACACTCGTATTTATTTGCACCTCTTCATAACAATTTTTATTTCATTATCAATTTTATATTTGTCACTTTTTTATTAGTACTCATGTCTTCACATAGTCACTATAACACAATGAGATGATGTCACATGTCACAATCTCACTCACTCGCAACCATTTACTGTAATGTGTCAAGATAGATTTTTAAAATGTGAAACTGTGAGACAACAAGATGATGTCAAATGTTATGATCTCACTCACAACCATGCATTGCATGGGCATCGAGATGAGGTTTCCAAGTATGAGATTGTGAGGCAATAGTGGTAAGTCGTGCATCCCTTTTTCACTTATTCATGTCTTCACACTATTTGGTATTCAAATAAAAAGCTTTTCTCACTTGGACTTGATCCTTTACAGTGAGTAAATTTGAATGTGAATGTGTGTTGACATATCAAACTTTAATATATGTCATGAGTTCAAAGTTTGGTTGTCTCATGGTACTAATATTATAAATGAGAAGTATCTATTAGGTTAGTTCAACATACATTTCCTAATTAAAGAGAAATAGATAGAACACTGATAACATATAATATTAAAAATGACACCTAATTCAATTATCATTAATTAATGAAACATAAATTTAATATAAATAATATCGATGTCAATCTCAGTTTAAGATATGGGGATATTGGATAGTAAGATATATTCCTTATAATTCATTGTTAAGACTATGTACAATGCAAAAGATCAATAAACACATCTCTTCTTTGTGCCTATACATATTTATCCATTTCTATGGGATGTCGTAAAGTATAGTCGATATCACAAAAGGTATATGTGGATGTCTAATATTGTGATATGAATGTATGATTCTATGATTTTTATTTTAATATGCTAAATACTCTAATGATGAATCCCACCAAAAATGCAAATGGATATGGGTTAAAGTGATGTGACCTAATAAAAACTTGACATGTGGATCCAACTAGAACCCCAACATGGAAATAATATGTGAAAGTTATGAAAAACCCAAATAATTAAGAAGCTTTTAAAAAGAGATGTGTGGCATGAAACAACCTTATAAATTTAAAATAAAACATTGCATGTTAATATTTTAATAAAAAATGACACGTTGCCTAAACCAATGCTAATTAATCTATTTACACCCTACATAGGCATGAATAAGGGGTATCCCAATGTGATATTTTGAGGCAGTATTATCGGTAAGCAACATGAGATGTTATCACTTGTTACACAACCCACAAAGGGTCAATAATATACAATAGAGTTATGTCAATGTGAGGATTCAAGACAATCAAATATGGATCATGTTAGGTTGTGGAGCTAAAAGCTTCACTGATGCAAATAGGGAAGGAGGTTGCTGAGTTGCAGAACAAGTTGCAGGGCAACCGACGTCGGTCTGATCAATCGACGTCGGTCATATTACAGTGCAAAAGCAACTAACGTCGGTTATGAGTCGGCTGACATCGGTTAGGAAGGATTCGACGTCGGCAACTTGTGTGTGCATGCAGTTTGCATGCGGGTTCTGGACTGGTCTATTTTTGGATAGGCAGTTTGCATGTAAAGACTATTTTTGGTCTTGAATTGCGAGTCTAATTATTGTAATTAAGAAAGTCTAATTATTGTATGCATGAGATCTATATAATAGACTCATGGGCTGTATTGTAAAATTATACTAGAGTGAGAGAGAAAAGATTAGCTCCTTCAGAAGAGAGAGAGCAAGAGTGCTAGATAGCCAAGAGGGCTTGTAGAAGAGAGCAGAGATTAGCTCCTCCTAGTTCCAAAGGGGTGCTGAGTGTGTATGATCAGGGAGAGTTGCAGGTTGTGCAAGTTCTGGTAGAAGATCCACTGGGGTACTGGTTGAAGAATCATAAGGACTTGGTGAGGCAAAGACAAGGGTTCTTCAGGGTGTAGAGATATCTACGTGGTAAGTAAGGTCTGGTGATTTGCAGGTTGATGCAAGAGCAGGGAGATCTACTTGGAGTATGGTTGTGTACTTGGTGTATTGGCAGCGTTGTTACTGACTGGTGGAGGTGAATAACAACTTTGTGTTTGAGTTGTGTGTTGGGACCATTTTTTGTAGGAGAGTGAAATCTTGATTGAGAATTACTGGGAGCCCTTGAGGTGTGGGAAGCCTCACAGAGGTGTGAGAAGAAGTGGCATCTTTTTTATTGTAGTTTCTTTCTAGATGAGTATTAATACAAGATTGTGTATTGTCTCTCATATTCTGTGTTGTTTCATATTTCTAGTTACTTATCATTCTGGTTAAATTTCGTGTTTAGTTGCTAATACAAAGGTAATCAAGTGTGCCCTTAGTGGGCAGTAGGATCCTGAGAGTTGGTATCAGAGCAGGTGGACAAGGTTGGTACCAATCTTGACAGTTGGTATCAGAGCAGGTGGACCAGGTTGGTACCAATCTTGACAAGTTGGTATCAGAGGGTGGTTAAGTACACTAATAGGTGGTCAGAGTGTGTTAAGTGTTTTGTGGATTACAGGTCACTCTCAAGGGTTTCATATTGAGTGGGAGTATAGCAATGGCAGAAGAAAGTAAGCTACGAATGGAGAAACTGAATAACATGAATGGTCTGATTGATGGAAAGAAAGAGCAGGTAAAAAAAGATTGTTGGTTCGTAGAAGATCAGCATGAAGGAAATGAAGAAGCAGATGTTGTTGCACAGGATGCTTTGGATAAAGTAGAATCTTGGTTTATAGATTCTGTTGCCTCTTTCCATGCATCCTAAAATAGAGCATCTTTTCATGAGTATGTCTAGGGAGACTTTGGAGAGATTTATTTAGGGGTTGGTGAGCCTTTTCACATGGTTGGCAAAGGGGAAGTGAAGCTGAAATTACAGACAGGTAACACACAGGTGTTGAATGAGGTCATGCAAGTCCCAGTCTTGGAGATGAGTCTAATTTCTTCAGGAAAGTTGGGTGATGAGAGATGCACAGTAACTCTCACAATGGATGCACTTGAATTATATGGTAGTAAGAAAGTAGGTATCCTCTATCTATCTACTTATATTATTGATTCACCTTCTGTTGTAGAGATGTGGCTTTGTAGGCTTGGTCACATGTGTAAGAAGGGAATGCATGTTCTTAAGCGGAAGACAGATGTTTTTGACAAACTTAAGAACTGGAAAGCCTTGGTGTTCATGGAGGAGATGACAGACAGAGATCAACTGAGGGGACTGGATTATTCTGAGTAGGGCTATATTAATTTGGATATGGTTTTGATCCAAGGTGAGCTCACGGGTAAAAAGTCATCACTCACAGGAGAACATAGTTACTGGTGTCAGTCAGGAGAAACTGACATCGAACAGATAGGTACCGACGTCGGTCATGTGTAGACCAGTAGAGTCAGTGGTGTCAGACAGGTGCAGACTGACATTGATTAGAAGAAACTGATGTTGACAGTCAGGGTCAGTCGCAGGGAACCGACGTCGGTCGATTACAGATTGGGAGATGGTCGAGATCGGTCACTGGAACAGATGTTGGGTGGACAACAAGCTGTCAGGATCTTGCTCCACCAAAAGAGCACAATATGATTACTAAACCAAGCAACTTAATATGCAGAAATTAACCAGATTCACCAAGTAACTAGAATTCAGAATAACACATGATATGAGAGACAATACACAAATTGTATTAACACTTTACAGAAAAGAATACAATAAAGAAGATCCCACTTCTTCTCCACCACCTTACAGAGGTTTCCCACACCTCAAGTGAACAGTAAATCTTCTCCCCAACGCTCTCCCTCTCAGGTCCCAACACACAACTCAAATACAGAGTTGGTGTTCACCTCCGGTGCTCCACGCACACCACAAGTGCTCCACGCACTCCACAAGTACTCCACGTACTCCACAAGTACTCAAGGTACTTCAAGTAGATCTCCCATGAACCTGCAACAACCTGCAATTCAACAGACCATACTTATGGAAGGAACTCCCTTGCCTTCCTCTTTGCTCTATCCGAGTACACACCTGTACTCTAAGTAGATCCTGCCTGATACTGCTCCCTATTGTGTTGCTGTCCTATCTGATCTTGCACACCTGCAAATCAACCTGGTTCTGCACACCTGTGAACCTTGACCTTGCACACACATACACCTGCAGATTAACGATCTTACTTACCATGCAGATCTCCTATATAGGCTATGCACCTGTGACCAAGATCCTACACACCTGAAGAATCCTGCTGACTCTCCAAAACCAGCACCCACCTAGGTACTGCTGTGGAACTAGGAGGAACACCCTTGCTCACCTCACACACAGAAGGAGCTAACTTTGCTCAACTCAAACTAGAACACTTTTCCAATACAACCATGAGTCTAGTATATAGATCTCATCCAAACAATAATTAGACATCTAATTACAATAATTAGATCCGCAGCTCTCAGTCTAAAAATAGCTCTAATCATGTAAACACTTGGTTCGTTAGCTAACTGCCCGTAATAAGCTCGCAGTCGAACTACACAGGTGACCAACGTCGGTCCCTGTCTGCCTGGAGGTGACCGACGCCAGCCGATCCCTGACCGATGTCAGTTTCTTCTCTTCACTGTCCTACCGACGTCGACTGATCAGACTGACGCCAGTTGCTCTGACGCTCAGCAACCTTCAGCAACCCCTCCAATGGCCTTCTCTGTGTCTGCATCAGTGAAACTTTTAGCTCTACAACCTAACAATCTCTCACTTGGAGATAAACAACTACACTGTACCTATACCTGTACTCCATCTAATCTATTTCCTGGTTTGTATCCCTCTTCAAGATCAATCCTGAAGACAACCCACCACACATACCGTGGTGTACCTCCTGTCATTCGAGTACCCTACCACATCTGAACCTACAAACACATGCAGTGAAGTCTTGACCCTGCATGTATACCTGCTGCCGGTCCCTCTCAAATACCTGAGAATCCACTTCTCCGAATTGGCTCCTAACTCTCTGACAGCTCCCACTGCATGGAAATACTCAGGTCTATACTAGACCTCATGTGATTTTGGACACTATACCTGTCCAGCCCTTAGTGTGCTCCAGCGCTGCATCCTGAACCTCGCCAACACCTAATTCACATCAGCTCCCACTGGAGACAAAATCAACCTATGATCTCCATGTCTCCCATGTCAAAGAATTTCGCTGCTCCAAACTCCTCATGACATGCCACTGAACTAATCTTACCCTTAGCTCAGCAAAACCCTGTATGTACAATCCTACTAGCAAAACATACCATCCACATACAGCAATAGAATGATGTCATGACTCATCATCCACCTGGTAAGGCAAACCACAGTAGTTACCTTACATTGACTGAAGCCATGCTTCGTCCTCCACATGTCAAAACCTGTACCACTGTCCTGCAGCTCCTCAAGACCATATACCCGGTCTTCCGTCTCACGTATCCGTTCACTCTATTCTTCAACTAAGGTATCCATTCGTCTCTGTGCTTTCTTCCGCTGGCAACCCTACCAAAAAACACCTATTTGGTTCTCCTCCAAAGAATCACATCCTTATCCATGCCAAGCTCACACCTGTCTCCTGGATCCTTCCTGCTCTACAATCAGCAACAAGTATAGAGAAGAGGAACAACAAATTTGAGGGCCTACTTATGTCTTCAGTCCTCCATATGGGTGTTTGAGACTCCTTGACAGCATGCTATCCACCCAAAATCTGTTATAGTGACCGACCTCGGTCACTCCACAGTCTGCATCCAATCGACGTTAGTTTCCATGCGTCTGTCCCTGACTACCGACCCTGCGGTGTCCCTGCTGCCGACATCGGTCCTCTGACCGACATCGGTCTTACCTACTGCCGATGTCAGTCCTCTTGATCGACGTCATCGGCTTCGATCTGCACATGATCAACATCGACATCTGTCTGTTTGACGCCGATTCCTTCTGACCGACGTCGGTACCTGTGTTTGCCTGTGAGTGATGACTTTTTATCCGCAAGCTCCTTTGAATCAAAACCCATGTCCAAACTGCTCTGCTCAGAAGTATCCAGCACCATCCACTGGTCTCTATTCGCCATCTCCTCCAAGTACACCAAGGCTTTCCAGTTCTTAAGCCTGTCAAATATATCTGTCTTCCGCTTAAGAACATGCATCTCCTTCCTGCTCATGTGACCAAGCCTACGAAGCCACATCTCCGCAACAAAAGAAGAATCAGTAATATAAACAAGTAGATAAAGAGTACCTGTTTTCTTACCACCAGCTAATTCAAGTGCATCCGCTGTGAGAGTTCTTGTGCATCTCTCATCACCTAATCTTTCTGAAGAAATTAGCCATATCTCCAAACCTGGGACCTGCATGACCATCATCAACACCTGTGTGTTGGCCGCCTGCAATTTCAGCTTCACTTCTCCTTTGCCAATTCTTTGGCAAGGCTCACCAGCTCCTCTACCTGAGGCTGCATGGAAAGAGGCAACCGAATCTTTTATCCAAGATTCAACTTTATCCAAGAAACCTCCCAGAGCATCCTGTGCAACAACACCTGCTACATCTGCGTCTTCAGTTTCTTCATGTTGATCTGCTACCAACCAACAATAATCTTATACCTGCTCTTTCTTTCCGTAGGACCTTAAGAGACCATCTGTGCTTTTCAACTCTTCCATTCTTAGCTTACTTTCATCTGCCATTGCTCTACTCCCACTCAATCAGAAACCCCTGAGAGTGACCTATAATCAAAACACACTACCCAGATCTAAACCAATCTGTTAGTATCCCAACCAAAAGCTCTGATACCACTTGTCAGGATCTTGCTCCACCAAAAGAGCACAATATGATTACTAAACCAAGCAACTTAATATGCGGAAATTAACCAGATTCACCAAGTAACTAGAATTCAGAATAACACATGATATGAGAGACAATACACAAATTGTATTAACACTTTACAAAAAAGAATACAATAAAGAAGATCCCACTTCTTCTCCACCACCTTACAGAGGTTTCCCACACCTCAAGTGAATAGTAAATCTTCTCCCCAAAGCTCTCCCTCTCAGGTCCCAACACACAACTCAAATACAGAGTTGGTGTTCACCTCCTGTGCTCCACGCACACCACAAGTGCTCCACGCACTCCACAAGTACTCCACAAGTACTCAAGGTACTTCAAGTAGATCTCCCATGAACCTGCAACAACCTGCAATTCAACAGACCATACTTATGGAAGGAACTACCTTGCCTTCCTCTTTGCTCTATCCGAGTACACACCTGTACTCTAAGTAGATCCTGCCTGATACTGCTCCCTATTGTGTTGCTGTCCTATCTGATCTTGCACACCTGAAAATCAACCTGGTTCTGTACACCTGTGAACCTTGACCTTGCACACACATACACATGCAGATCAATGATCTTACTTACCATGTAGATCTCCTATATAGGCCATGCACCTGTGACCAAGATCCTACACACCTGAAGAATCCTGCTGACTCTCCAAAACCAGCACCCACCTAGGTACTGCTGTGGAACTAGGAGGAATACCCTTGCTCACCTCACACACAGAAGGAGCTAACTTTGCTCAACTCAAACTAGAACACTTTTCCAATACAACCATGAGTCTATTATATAGATCTCATCCAAACAATAATTAGACATCTAATTACAATAATTAGATCCGCAGCTCTCAGTCTAAAAATAGCTCTAATCATGCAAACACTTGGTTCGTTAGCTAACTGCCCGTAATAAGCTCGCAGTCGAACCACACAGGCGATCGACGTCGGTCCCTGTCTGCCTGGAGGTGATCGACGCCGGCCGATCCCTGACTGACGTCGGTTTCTTTTCTTCACTGTCCTGCCGACGTCGGCTGATCAAACTGACGCCAGTTGCTCTGACGCTCAGCAACCTTCAGCAACCCCTCCAATGGCCTTCTCCGTGTCTGCATCAGTGAAGCTTTTAGCTGCACAACCTAACACAAGCTGTCAAGGAGTCTCAAATGCCCATGTGGAGGACTAAAAGGGGAAGTGAACCTCATATTCGTTGTTCACCTTCTTTATACTACTTTTTGCTCACTGATGGTCAAGAACCAGGAAGACGTGAAGAGGCAATGCAGGTAGAATCCAAGAAATAGTGGGAGCATGGCATGAATTCTTTAGAAGAGAACCAAGCGAGAGATTTGGTAGAGTTGCCAGTCAGGATGAAAGCACTGAAAGATGAATGGATTCCCAGGTTAGAGAAGAGAGTGGATGGACATGTGAGACGGAAGGCTAGGGTATATGGTCTTGAGAAAGCTACAGGACAGTGGTACAGGTTTGACAGGTGTATGACAAAGCATGGCTTTGGTCAAGGTCAATGTAACCGTTGTGTTTTCTTTATCAGGATGGATGATGATTGCAACATTATCCTGTTACTATATGTGGTGTAGTTGCTTGTTACAGGATTACACATGTAGGGAGTTTCTAAGCTAAAGGTAAAGTTAGTTCAGAGGTATGTCATGAAGAATTTGGGAGTAGCAAAATTCTTTGGCATAAGAGACATGGAAGATCACAGGTGGATTTTGTCTCCAGTGGGAGCTGATGTGAAGAAGGTGTTGGCGGGGTTCAATACGCAGGATGTAGAACCAGTAAGCACACCAAGGGTTGAACAGTTCAAGCTGAGCTTAGAACAGTGTTCAAAATCACATGAGGTCGAGTGTAGACCTGAGTTTTCCCAAGCAGTGGGAGTTGTTAGAGAGTTCAGAGCCAATTCAGGGAAGAAGCACTGGAAAGCATTTTAGTGGGTTCTTAGGTATTTGAGAGGGACCAGCAGCAGGGATTCATGTTATGCAAGGTTAGGGACTTCACTACATGGGTTTGTAGGTTCAGATGTGGCAGGTTACTT
Organism: Torreya grandis; assembly: GCA_037957365.1. Taxonomy (NCBI): domain Eukaryota; kingdom Viridiplantae; phylum Streptophyta; class Pinopsida; order Cupressales; family Taxaceae; genus Torreya; species Torreya grandis. Next base: position 5,228,109 of record JARHVA010000164.1, on the reverse strand, counting down.
GGATGACAGGAGGTGCACCACGGGTTGTGTGGTGGTTGGTCTTCAGGATTGAGCTTGAAGAGGGATACAAGCCAAGAAACAAATTAGATGGTGTACAGGTACAGGTATAGGTATAGTGCAGCTATTTATCTCCAAGTGGGATATTGTTAGGTTGTGGAGCTAAAAGCTTCACTGATGCAAATAGGGAAGGAGGTTGCTGAGTTGCAGGGCAACCGACGTCAGTCTGATCAACTGACGTCAGTCATATTACAGTGCAGAAACAACCGACATCGGTTATGAGTTGGCCGACATCGGTCAGGAAGGAGCCAATGTCGGCAACCTATGTGTGCATGCAATTTGCATGTGATTTTCAGACTGGTCTATTTTTGGATAGGCAGTTTGCATGTAAAGACTATTTTTGGTCTTGAGTTGCGAGTCTAATTATTGTAATTAAGAAAGTCTAATTATTGTATGCATGAGATCTATATAATAGACTCATGGGCTGTATTGTAAAATTATACTAGAGTGAGAGAGCAAAGATTAGCTCCTTCAGAAGAGAGAGAGCAAGAGTGCTAGATAGCCAAGAGGGCTTGTAGAAGAGAGTAGGGATTAGCTTCTCCTAGTTCCAAAGGGGTGCTGAGTGTGTATGATCAGGGAGAGTTGCAGGTTGTGCAAGTTCTGGTAGAAGATCCACCGGGGTACTGGTTGAAGAATCATAAGGACTTGGTGAGGCAAGGACAAGGGTTCTTCAGGGTGTAGAGATATCTACGTGGTAAGTAAGGTCTGGTGATTTTCAGGTTGATGCAAGAGCAGGGAGATCTACTTGGAGTATGGTTGTGTACTTGGTGTACTGACAGCGTTGTTACTGACTGGTGGAGGTGAACAACAACTCTGTAATTGAGTTGTGTGTTGGTACCATTTTTTGTAGGAGAGTGAACTCTTGATTGAGAATTACTGGGAGCCCTTGAGGTGTGGGAAGCCTCACAGAGGTGTGAGAAGAAGTGGCATCTTTTTTATTGTATTTTCTTTCTGGATGAGTATTAATACAAGATTGTGTATTGTCTCTCATATTTTGTGTTGTTTCATATTTCTAGTTACTTATCATTCTGGTTAAATTCCGTGTTTAGTTGCTAATACAAAGGTAATCAAGTGTGCCCTTAGTGAGGTCAAAATACCTCCATTTCTAAAAAATGAGGACCCTTGTTTAATTTTACAAATTGTGTTATAAATTGGGCATCCAAATTGATCAGAGTGCATTATTAAACATCATGTTTTGATTTATATTTTATTGGCATGTTAGCATATAAGCTTTATTTGACCTTATCCAATGTTGCTAACATTTGACTCATGTGTTTTCATGTTGTAGGATCTATGGATATCCATTAAAATGAACAAATGTTCATGGGTTTAAGATTCAAAGTTAATTTGACCCTTAATTTGTTAACATTTAGTCTTTAATTGATTAATTAAATCTAATTTTAAACAACGTTAAAAAATTTAGTCCAAATTACTTTAGCCTAAGTTTTTATTAAAATAGATTCATATTTTCCATGAGTCATTTTATTACATTTTAGTCTTTGCTTAATTTTAACTAAGTCTTAATTGAGTTTATCAATTCATTAAAATCTTAGTGTAAAATTACCCTAAGTCTTTATATATCTTGAGCTCTTACTCATTGATTTTATTGCTCACAGTTATGAATTAAATGCGTGGTTGCCAAGTGGCAAAATCTTGAAAGATCAGATCCAAGGTCAATGGCATGTGGATGATCTCCCTAAGATAAGAAGTCAAAGTTTCTGAGATCAAAGATCGATGGTGTATGTTCCTATGTACAAATATCGATCAACGATCCACATTGAAGGCTGGGGTCAAAAATTCAAGACCAAAGATTGACAGTGCGCATTTGATCGTGTAATGAAGATCTAACGGCAAGCTCAAAGTCAAAATGTCAAAGGATCTTAAGATCGAATGTGATGGTGAAAAGTGTCATGCCCATGGTAAATTAGATGAAGATAAATGGTCAGCATTTAAATAGGTGAATGGGAAATAGATTAATGGCTTGCATTTAATTGTATGCTTATCATATCAACAATGTGCATTTGATCATACAAATCAAAGATCAATGATACGTATTCAACCTCATAAATGGAGATCGATGGTGCAAAGCGAGTCAAGGATTCAAAGATTCTAGATTGAATGCAAGGTTACCATATGGTAAAAAACAATTAATCAGATGGTGACTATAATCATAGTATATAGATTGAACATGGAACTGTCAAGTGGCACAATCTCGTAGGCTCAAATAAAAAATCAATAGTCATGTCAAAAGTCAAGGCTAGGAGTCTCCTAAGGATATTGATAGAGTGAATTTAATTAAATCTCTAGGAGAAAGAGATGATAACACATGTCCAAGGTGATAATGATCATGTTCTAAAATTAAATAAGCACCATGGTAAGAGGATGTCATATAGGCAAACACACCAGATCAAAAAATTTGGTGAACCCGAGAATGTGAGCATATAAATACAAGATCCAAATATGATCTAGTTACCATAGAACATGTTTTAAACTTGATTGCCACCATTAAAGCTCTTTTTAAACATATGAAAAGCCTTAGAATGTATGAAAATCCCTAAATTGTTCCTACATTCACCAATTTGAGCCAAAATATAGAGTTTGGTAATCAAAATTATTTAAGGAGTTCAACCAGATAGCCACAAGATTTGAATTCTTGTTCTCAAGTGCACAATTTGATCAAGATCATAACAATGGAAACATACAGAGCTAATTTAAAAAAATCAATTGAGTTATACCTATCATCAGATGCAGAAGGTTGAGTTTTTAGGGATATAAAATTCGTAGCTTCCTTATTAAACACTGGAGATAATAATTGTTCAAGTTTGTTTTAGATAATTGAAAGCTAGGGGATTTTGACCAAAGAAGAAGAGAAATTACTTATAATGAAGAGACTATATGATGACATAATGGTAATTCAGATAACTGGACTCCATTATGTTATTTCTAAACTAAAGGTACTATATTGTATTGATGTCTTGAGTCCTATTTTCAAAGATACTAAAATTGATAAGGGTACGTTGATTCATGAACCAAGTCTAAGTAAAATTGCATATATATCCCCTATTGCTTTTGAGTCTTATTATAACTTTCCTAGGCCCTAGATAGACCTAGATTTCATTAATACATGGTCCCAAAATCATTCCATGATGGATATTCTATCAAAATGGTTAGAGACTAGTAATAAGGTCATTGTTGATCCTGCAAAGAAAATCCATGTGAACCAATTTAAACCTAGGGTTAGAACGGTCATGAACATGTTAAAAATGCTTTATGTATTTTCACATACATCACATGTTGAACCTATATGGGTGCATGTTTTCTATTTAATCATTGAGCAAATGGTAGTCCCTCCTTTAGGTGAAATCATTAGCATTTCCCTAAGTAGGCAGATTTATGGGATTAGGATAAAGAAGAGAAATGAATTATAAATGATGTCATATCTGCTAGATGCCCTATGTGCCACCATTAAAATCCCTAACCAGAGATAATGGTCTCCTAATGGTACCCAAACTGTGTCTCAATACTACTCCAAATTGCACATTTATAAGTATAGAGACCATATCCAGTTTATTTATGATCGTGTTTACCTTGCTTTGAGCTGATCCATTGATGGTATCCCCATGATAATGATGAGCCCGTTAATCAATAAATACATTGAGAAAATGGGGGCATATGGCTATATCTTGATTCCATAATTATAAAAATTGAAGGAACTCAAACTACCCCTCTCAAACTACTAGTTCATGTACTTGACAAGTTGGCAGAACAATTACATACCAAATTTTCAATGGGATAGATGGCATTTGAAAGAATAAGAGAAAGGGGCTCCTACATAGTTTTCCCATGACAATTGGCAGAACCATTTTTAAGCAATGGGACCACATTGAAGTTGCTTCAAAACATAGGCTTTCCTTCAACCTGTAAATAGATGATCATAGACAATGGGATCTATATGGTAGAGTAAAGGAGCATTTGAGAATCAAAGGTATTTTGGTTGTGCCCTATGAGCATGAACTTAGTGCATTTAAATTTTTATACACCAAGGTCACCCCCTACTAATAATTTTATAGAAGATTGAAAGAGCACAATATAAATCCTGAGTCTAGATTGTAAAGAGATCAAAAGATGGAAGATAGATAGCAACTTGGTCTAAGGAAATATCATTTCATAGATTTTGGTTCTTCTAGGCTTCAACCAATAGATGTATCATCAAAATAGAAGATTAAAAAGAGGAGACCAAGTGAATTTGCTTCAATTTCATTAGCTCCTAAATCCTCTAAAATAGTAGAGCAAGATTTAACTTAACATGAGGTTCATATGATAGCTTTGGATCCCCATTAATCTATTGAAGATCCACTCAAAATGATTTCCATAACATATGAATCAAATGCAGAAAAAGAGAAGGTTGAGGAAACCAAGTAGGAAAAAGGAAAATAAAAGTTATTGAACATAATTATTTTTAATCCTAATAAGAGGAAGGTTGAGACTACAATTGTCTCAAAGGCAAAGAAAGCTAAAGTGGCCATCAGTCCCCCTTTGGACAACATCAATTTATTTAGTGAAAATAATGTAATATATGGACCATCTATACCTGAGTGGTTCATATATGAACCAAGGTTGGAGAAGATTCCTACTACCTATCATCCATGGGCCATAGAAAAGACCACATGCATCCCTATGCAACAGTAATTGAAGCCTTAGATCATAGCTTTACAAGATGAAGAAGCAAAGAGATTATCTACTCCAAGTCAGTCATCTGACATACAAGCAGAGGTGCCATTTAAGCATATGTGCCAATCTTCAATTGGGGTAAGATATGATCCAACTACTGCAGGCTTACAAAGAGTAACAAAGATAGTGGTTATAGAAGGAGGCTGAAATTTTCTACATCAAAAAGTGGTTCCTTTGATTCATTTGACTTAGAAGAAAAGACATGGACTAGGGGAGGACCCTATATTTGAAGAAGATGTTCTATAACTAGCACAATCCCAAGCAAAGAGGTTATAATCTACAACCAAAGGGTTAAAGCAAGAGAAGAAGAATCTGGAAGAGCAATCCATTTTATCAGTTCCAGTGGATATTAACAATAATTTTGAATCAATTATATATGAAAGATTTAGTTCTTTAAAAACAATAAGGTTCAAACTAGACATGGTGAATAAACAACAGTCCATGGCTATAAACCAAGTTAACCAATGGCAATCTTTAGAAAATATAATAAAGTCATTGGTCAAGATACCAATGGAAGGCCAGATTCCTAAGCTTAAAACAATCAACCTATCACATTTGAATATGGATATGATAATCTTGATGGAGAAGATCAAAGATATGAATAAGTGGTCTAAAGGCATGGAAGGACTTTCAAATGATTTCAAACAACTAGAGGGAAGAATGGTATAGATATTATAAATTTTGATCAAGGATCCAAACATCCTTAGTCCTATAGGCTTGATAAGTGATGAACAATTCCAACATAGAGCTACACAATTCACCCAAGAGGTCAAGAATAAAAGCAAAAGCACCATAGTTGGATATAATAAACATATCTTGAACTTGATCTTAACATCCAATGAAAAGATTAGTGATGCTAGGAGCATCAAAGAAGCAATGGACAAAGCAGATGAAGTCTTCAAAATGTTGGCAAAGCAAGAAGAATAAGTGTTCATGGAGCCAATCATCAATGTCAGACTGATTGATGAATAATATGACAAGGCCATGAATATTTTTCAACAAAGGCAAAAGGCTACAACTACAGGGGCATCTCAAAGTCAACTGAGTTGACTTGAAATATTCTTTTGTACCTAACTATGTATATCATTTGAAAAGAATATAATTTTGTAAATACATGTGCAATATGTAATGCACATGGCTTATAGGTTAATCATATTTAAAAAGTGTCATTAGTTCTATAATGTTGTATAAGGACAACTTTCCTTGACATGTGTCTAATTCTCATTTGGTAATGGTTGACCGATATGCCTCATAGGTTGCCTATAAAAGGGGGTATTGTCATTGTAACGAGGAATTTTTTAGAGCAAAACTTTTGTGTAAATTTTGGAGCAAGTAATGCAAGTAAGATATTTCTACAATGATTGTCTCATATTTGTTTGTTCCTTTGTTATCATGGCTGCTTCTTCAAGTTTTTGGTTTGATGTTTAGATTTGAATTGCTTTTATGAATTCTAGATGTGCATGTGTTAATGCAAAGTTGTTAATTTGAGCTTATGCTAGGTTGACTAAAATTTTTTAGATTCATTTTAATTTCATTCCTCTTCTTGAAGATGTGCTAATGAAATTTTCTTGATTGAGTAAATATTTAAAGTGAATTTAATTTCTAATTTGCATGTTTTAAATATCCTTAGACATTTGCTTGGTATATGATAGGATATGTACTTTCGGTAATTTCATGTCATATGATGGTTTGAATTACATGTCTTTGATGTAATTTAAACTGTGTCATGATGTTTGAACTTGGAACATAAACATCCTTCTTTTCTACCCTATGCTACATATTTTCTCATTTTTTTATTAAATCACTATAGCTTAATTTTTCAATGTAAATATTCATGTTAGATTAGGGTTTAGTTAATATAACTTTCATCTTTCACAAAAGGCTTCAGGACCACGATTGCTCCCAACAATCATTTACATATTCATTTTGTGAAACAATTAAATAGCTTGGCCGCTATGACACCACAGATCTCAGGAAGATCACAACCAACAACTCATGTAAAATATTATTTAAATATTGAAATGAGAAGTGTTTTCAACACTATGAGAACCTTGTGATACACTTAGATGCATCAATAAGCCATTCCATTGGCGCTAGAAGGAGGGCTGACTTAAGCTTTGTGAATTTGATGTATCTTTAACTAATTTTAGTGAATTTTGTTCAAAGATCAGTTGATCCTTTGCATATTTGTGTTTTTCTTAGCTTAATTATGTAAAGATCACTGATATTCATGGTTTTATACTAGTATTTAGGCTTATTTAGCTAAAAATAGTTATTATTTAAATATTTATGTGAAATTGTTGCAAAGATTGTTTAAGCTTTGTGAATTTGACGTGTTTGAGGTTAGTGATAGTAATTTTGTGTAAAGATAATTGATATTCACAAGTTTGGAGGTTTCTTTAAGCTCATTCAGTTAAAGATAGTTTTTCTTTAAAGGATTTGTATGAATTTTTGCAAAGATTACTTGAATTTAGAAATCTAAACGTGAAAATCTACTTATTTGTAAGAATTGAATCATTCTTTATAAAGATAAAGCTTCTTTGTTGTATTTTTAACATGATTTTGATTTTACAAGTTGGAACTACCATGAATAAGAACTAGGTTAATGTCTAAGACAAGGCTACCTCTTCTTTCATTGGAAATTCATAGGAAAGCAAGAGCGGATAAAGGTAAGCATAGAGTTTATAAATCTCAACCTACTTCACCTATTTTTATTGTTGTCTTCAATCCTCATCAAGGTATGGCTTGGTTGGCTAGATCTTACATCAATGTGCTTGGTCAAGTACATGAATTACTAAGAAATTTAGAGAAATATTTACCTTGATTTAGTCCTACAGGTGTTATTACTGTTCAAGAACATATCAAGTCTTTTAAGGCTACCTTAATATTGTTAAATTTTGTTCATGAAGATGTTGATTGCATGTTGTTTCCTTTTAAATTTAAAGATGCAGCATATAATTGGATTCTTAATCTTCCTAAAATTTACATCATCAACTGGAATGATTTCAAAAGTTATTTCATTGATTGGTTTGGAAAGGTCATCAATCCCTGTGTTCTATATCAACAATTCACCACAATGAAGAGAGATTCAAATGAAACCATTAGAGATTTCAATGCTATATTTTGAAATATGTTTATCAGATCTATATCTCTTTATATGCCTGATGAAGATTTAGTTTTAGATATTTATAAGGATGCTTTAGATCCAATGACTTCTGTATTTATGAAAAGAGCTATTGGAATCATAAATACATTAGCTTTAGCTTATGCTGAAGATGTGAAAATTAGTGATAAAATGCAACCCTAAGGTCAATTAGCACATGTTATTCCTAATATCAATCCTAATTTTCTTATATTAAATATCATCCCATATTCTAATCAGAACATGCCCACTTTGAATCAAACTCCATTTTTAAACTAGTTTCCTTTGTGTCATCCTCATTCTGGTCAGAATCTAGGATTAGTAAATAACTCTAAAAGTGGATCTCATCTACAAGATCAATGAGCTATGGTGCCAATAGCTAGTAATAATATTCAAGTCCATAATTCAGAGGCACCTAAGAATGAAAATGACTTTATAATAAAAATGATTCAAAAACTGAGCACTAATTTTCTTTAGTTACAAAAATAGGTAGGTAACACTGGAGAGACTTCTAATAGAAACTATTCTTATCGAAAGTTTAATAGATCTATGAATAGGTTTCACAATAGCAATAAAAACACTAATAATGAGTCATTTGAAACTAAGAACATACCTAAAATAAACATTTGTGATGTAGTTTTAACTAATTATTGTAGGGTTCATAACACTACAAAACATGGTGAGTTAGACTATGTAGAATTTTGTAATGCTTTTGAAGTATTTCAAGATGAAGTGGATACATTTGAAGTTATGCTTAATAAATATAATAATGTAGGGACATTTGGCTCTTCATAGGCATCTAAATCTGTTGAAACAACTCTTATGGTGGAGACCTTTGATTTTCCATTCCAAGATGAGAATGAACCTGAAGATACTCCAAAGGAGATTCATGCTTTTAAACAATATCTAAAGAAGACTTATCCATTGAGTAACAAAGAACAAAATCAACCAATGACAAATTCTACTCCTCCAAACAACTTTGATACTCCTCCTGATCCAAAAGCAAATAACAATCCAGAACCTCCAAAGGGAAGTAACATTAGAAATAATGTTGATTCATCTAGTTCTTCTGCTAGGAGTGGGTATAATATAGTAGAGGATATGAATAAAATTAAAGCTAATATCACATTGCACTAATTGACTTAGATAACTGAATAGAGATACTTGTTTCTAGAATCTTTAACTAAAAACCCTAGTAAATAATAGAAACTTGTAAATTCAAATGTAGTGATATACAAGAATAAAATAGAGGTTCCACTTTTCTTCCTAACAATTAGAATTTTCGTTAAGAACTTGCATAATTATTTGTTAGAGTTAGGTGCCTCTGCAAATATCATGCTAAAAGGTATTTGTTAAGTTTGATAGAGTAGTGACTCAATTAGACAAATCTAGAGTTAAAGTGATTGGTGAATTATTGAATGTGCATATGCAGCTTGCTTCAGAACCAAGAGTGCACCAATTTATTAATATTCAAGTTATGGACATTCTAGATGCTTATAGGATGTTTCTTAGTAGAGATTGAACCAAATATTTGAATGGATACATGTCAACTGATTGCTCTCACATGTGGCTACCATGGAGGGGAGTTCCTAATCAAATTTGGATTGAAAGGGAATCAAAGATGAAGCATATGATCACTGAATATAATACAACCAATAAAAGGTTCAATCTGGTTAATATTAAATTAGGGGTTTACACCCTTGACACTTTTAGGTATGTAATTCTAAAGACTCGCATGCTATGCGTAGACTTTGGAAATTATATGTTGATGGTGCTAGATGCAAATTTGGATCTAGAGTAGGAATAGTTTCAATCAATCCCATTAGGAAAAAATATATTGCCTCTTAAAAACTTTAGTTTTATTGCACCAATAATTTTTTAGAGTATGAAACATTAATCTTAGGAATAAAATTTGTTATTAAACACAAGGTTAAGGAACTACTAGTATATGGTGATTTTGAACTAGTAGTCAATAAGGTCAGAAGCAAGTATCAATACAAATTATCTTATCTGAAGAAATAAAAATTTATAGCATGGGACTTGATTGAGTATTTTGATGCTTTCAATATTATTTCAATCCCTATAGAAGGAAACCAATATATTGATGATCTAGCTTTAGCTACAACTAACATAATGCCAAATCAAGATTCCCAAAGGCTTAACATTGAATTAGTCCCATGTTACTCTGTACCTGACAATGTGAATCATTTTTAAGTGTTTAGTGATGACCAATAAATAATTGAATTCATGAAAAACTCAGGAGTGTTTGAGTTTCATATTATTGATGAGGTTAATGAGAAATAGTTTGATGATGATAGAGTTGATGACAATGTAATACAATTGAATGATAATAAGATTCCTAAAGGTATGATTACCTTGGAAAGATTATTTGACAAAGATAAACTAGCTAAAACTGCTAAAATTTCCAAAGTAAATGGGAAGGATTATAATGTAGTTGACATAGGAACTTAAGGTCAACCTCACCTAGTAAACATTGGTATAACATGCACAAATAAAGAGTCTAGAAAGGCTAGAGACTTACTAACTAGATTCAAAGATGTTATTACGTGATCTTATGAAGACTTGAAGATTTTTTATCCTTGAGTTATCACACATACCATTCCATTGAAAGAAGCATGTAAACTCTTCAAGCAAAAGCAAAGATCAGTTAATCCTATTTTGGAACCATTGATTTATAAAGAGGTCAATAAATTATTAGATGCAAAAATAGTTTTTCCAATCAGACATTCTATCTAGGTGGCTAATCTAGTAACAGTTAGGAAGAAAAATAGAGAGATTAGATTATACACAGATTTTAGGAACTTGAACAAATCTTTTGAAAATGATGATTATCATTTGCCATCCCTTGACCAGGTAATTTAAATTGTTAGTGGTTCTACCATTATGTCTTTCCTAGATGGTTTTTCAGGTTATAATCAAGTACTTGTTAACAAGAAAAATAGAATGAAGAATGAATTCACAATAAAATGGGGCACTTTTGCCTAAAAGAGGATGCCTTTTGGACCCATCAATGGAAGAGCTACCTTTCAGAGTGTTATGGACCATGACTTTCAAGGTCTCATAGGTAAATGTATCATTATATATATGGATGATTTGACTATGTTTTTCAAGAATAGGAAAGATCACATAATCATTTACAATAATTATTTGAATGTTGTAAAAGGTATGAAATTTACATTAACCCTAAGAAGAGCATATTTTGTGTAACTGAAGGGAAATTACTAGGACATGTAATAACTAAATATGGGATTTGTATAGATCTACATAGAGTTAATGTTATATCTAAAATAGAACCTCCAAATAGTAGAAAAATGCTAAAGTCTTTCTTTAAGAAGATTAATTTTATAAGATATAGAGTTAATGTTATATCTAAAATAGAACCTCCAAATAGTAGAAAAGAGCTAAAGTCTTTCTTTAGGAAGATCAATTTTATAAGAAACTTCATTTTTGGTTTTGCAGAGATTGTGAAACCACTCAATGACATGATAAATAAGGATACAAAGGTTGAATGGAATGAAGAAATGAAGAAAGCCTTCAAGGATATTATGGAAGCAATAGGACAGGCACATGTGCTGATAAGTCCTAATTTTTCAAAAGATTTTTATCTTTATTATTTTGCTTCTGAACATACTATAGTAGTTGTATTAACTTAGAAATTTGATAAATTTGATCATCCAGTTGCATTTATGAGTACTAACTTCCAAAATGTTGAGTTAAATTATCCCTTAATTGATAAACAAGTATTTTCTTTGGTTAAGGCAGTCAAAAAGTTTAGACACTATATTCTTAGGAATAAAGTGTATGTTATATTGCCAAACCCTGCTACCCAACTCATGCTGATTCAATGTGAGTTAAGATAAATAAGAGGTACATGGATTTATATACTCAAGGAATATGATCTTGAAATAAAAATTGTTAAATTGATGAGGTGTCAAGGATTAATCCAAATGATTGCTAACACTAATCCCAAATTGAGCATCATGCAGGTTAACTAACAACAATTTCAACCAAATGACTGGTATGATGCAATCATTCATTGTTTGATCAATGGTTTTTGTCCTACAAGACTGAGCAGAGAATAAAGAAGAGATTTAAGGATCAAAGAAACTCACTTCTTGATCAAAGATGGGATACTTTATCAAAATAACTATGAAGGAATATATTTGAGATGCATTTCAAAGGAAGAATCAGCTGAAATCTTAAATACCTATCATGAAAAACTTGGGAGTGGATAGCCCTTTGGGAAAACAATAGCTTACAAAATCCTAAGGGTAGGATATTATTGGCCAATCATTTTCAAGGATGCTCACAAGCATGTCAAGGAATGTCATCAATGCCAAATCTTCAATACAAAGGAACCTAAAGCAATTATGCCCTTGATGACAATTTTAATTGACAAACCATTTACTTAGTAGGGTTTAGACTTTGTAGGGGTTATTAACCCTAATTATTTAGATAAACACAAGTATGTTCTTATTGTCATATATTATTGTACAATATGTATAGATGTAGTAGCAAAAAAATAGTGTAGGACTAAATATATTATCAAGTTCTTAGAAGAAAACATTTGCACCAGGTTTGGGACATCTGTATCATTGGTTTATGACAATGGATCAGCATTTACATCTATAGAGATGATTGATTGGGCCTATGATAATAACATATCTCTTAATTTTTCATCTAATCATTATTTTCAAGGTAATGGGGTTTCAGAGTCTATAAACAAGAATCTGATGAAAGCTATTAAGAAGTCTACAGATTAAGAACCAAGAACATGGCATAAATTGTTGAAATATAATCTATCGGTAGATAAAAATATAGTAAAATAATCTTTAAAAGCATCACCATTTCTTTTGGTATATGTAAAATAACCAATCTTTCCAATTACTCTCAAATTGCCAACTAAATTTATACAGGAGTATATGGAAAAAGATCAAGAATATGTCAATTCCAAGTTGCTTGATATCATCCAAATGGAGGATGCTAGAGAAGAAGCATTTGCTAACTTCAACAGACATCAAACCACTATCAAAATATGGTTTGACAAATGTTCAAAGATCAATGTGTTCTAATAGAGAGATCTAGTTCTTCTATGGGACAAAGAATCTGAACCAAAAGGAAAATATAAAAATTCACTCCTTTGTGGATTGGCCCTTACCAAATTATTGAGATATTAGGAGAAAACACATTTAGGATCAAATACTTGCAGGGATTGGATTTCACTTTGCCAACCAATGGACAATATATTAAGCATTAATTCTCTATTGTTCCACCTCAAGTCTTTATGGAGTAATATGTAAGATTAGTTAGAATTAGTGTTGGTAGGTTTAGATTAGTTTCATTCATGTCCCTTATTTGTAAATAATGTTTCTAAATATTTGTTTCTTTTATTATCTAGATTTCAATAAGTCTTTTCCAAGACATGTCTTTAAACTCCAAATCCATATAAATTCTCAAAAGAACTTCCTAAACCAAGAATGTGGATATCACTCTTAAATATTGGTTGATCATGGATCTGGGAAATTATAAGCTTAATATTATGATTATGAGAAATTGGTGAAGATTGATATAGTAGATTAGTTGTTCCTTAAAATATTAAACCTTATTTTGATATAAGTTTGATTTAGTAAGGATTTCACATGTTTGAGTGAAAGTTTGAATTACTAGAATAAAATCATGTTAGCACTTAAAGAACATTATTATCTGGGATAAAGTTTATGACCAAGGATGATATATGAAGATCAAAAATTTGAAAAAAATCCTAAATACTTAAATAATTATAGTTCCCAACCTTTATTGCAAAACTTTGTACAGTTAAAAAATTAAAAATAATAACATCCTTATTGAAAATCTAAAAGTTTTATGAACAAAGGTGATTTGTGTAACCTCCAACGGGGCTATGGATGCCTGGTTGGTAGTGGAGCAAGGCCTAGAGTGGAACCAAAGGTATCTCTATTGGGGCTATGGATTTTTGGCTAACATCAGAGTAACTCCCAAGCCTTCCCTTTTTATAAAAATCATGATTCATAATGAATATCTAAATATACTACAAGTCTATGATAATGATTAGGGTCATGAAATATGGAATTTGTCCTCTAAATCCCATGGCAATCATTAAATTAATCAAAGCACACACACAACATGAATGAGTTTTGATGTTTGAACCTAATTCTTGATTTATAAGACTTTTTTCAATCATGATTTGATATTAATAATGATACTTGATCATGTGGAATGATTAGTTTGGTTATTATTTTGAACCATGAGTATTTGAATTCTAACATTTTGCAATGTTTCTCCCATAAGTCACTATTTGTTAAGGTCAAGATACCCCTATTTCTGAAAAATGAGGACCCTTATTTAATTTTGCAAATTATGCTATAAATTAGGCATCCAACTTGATCAGAGTGCATTATTAAATGTCATGTTTTGCTTTAGCTTTCATTGGCATGTTAGCATATAAGCTTTATTTTACCTTATCCAATGGTGCTAGCATTTGACTCATGTGGTTCCATGTTTCCCATGGATATCCATTAAAATGAATAAGTGTTCATGGGTTTAATCGTTAGCATTAATTTGACCCTTATTTTATTAACCTTTGGTCTTTAATTGATTAATTGAATCTAAGTTTAAACAATGTTTCAAAATTTAGTCCAAATTACTTTAGCCTAAGTTTTTTTTAAAATAGATTCATATTTTTCATGGGTCATTGAAGAAAAGCAATAACAAACAGCATGTATTGTGGGCACAGGTACTGATAAAAAAAATGACACCTCTGCGACATCTAAAATGCCATCAATTTTTTTTTATGTAAACATTTTTAGGAGGCTTGGAAACATGAAGCCAGGGCTCATTATTCCATGATCGAACACTATTCAAGCACATAGCATAATCAATGCTTTCCCTTAGTCATTGATTGAAACTCCTCAGCCACTTGAATGTCCCATTGTAATTATAAGGTCCACCAGATGTCAATCTAAACAAAAAATTATATCTCCCTCTTATTTTTGGATTTTCATAAAGATGAGAAAACAATCTGGCAAGTTCTAATATTACTACCGTTCCGCTGCCATCGCTATCACTGCCTACAGACAAAGCCGATGCACTGAGGACTGATTGCTTCCCCCTTCCTTATCACTCTTCAAATTTCCAATTTCGCTAACTTGAAGCTGATGCTCTTTGAGGACTATCTCATTCTCTCCATCCCCTGTAACCTTAACGTAGATAAGAAGGTCTTTGAATTTGAGAACATAGACATGCCTGAAATCAAAAGGATAGTGGCGCAAGGAGACCAGAATGTGAGGTGTTGCATCGTATTTCCAAATGCAATGTCTGGTGTTCGTGTTCTATGAATTGCGCCTCTATCCAATAGAATATTTTTCTTGTGCAGAGACTCACCTCTTCATTATTCATTTCGAATCCACTTTATAAAGACCATCCTCAGATCTGACGCTATAATATACATCCATGATCGCGGTAGAGCACCTCTTCTCAGCTCAGTTCGCTTGCCTGGTCATTCAATGAACCTCTACATAGGTTCAACCTTTAAAAGAGGAGGAAAAGAGCCCCTTTCATCGTTGTGGCCTCCATCTTCTCACAGGCATCTATTCTTTACTCATCTATGGTTTCACCATACAGACTCATTCGATGAGCTTCTCTTTATTAGGGAGTCGATCTCGACTCGCTCAGGCTAACAAGAATGTTTTCTCAAGCCAATTCTCTGACCATTCCCATTGCATATCAAATCATACTGTTATTCATGGCCCAAGGCCATATCAATGGTGAAAATGCCTCTTGACAACTTGGGTATCCAACAGGACATCATGGCTACACAAGCTCAAAACATTGCTTTAGAGCTCAAAATGGGGTATCCAACGAGCCATCCATGGTCAAACGTGTATCTGTTCTATGTCTACACGTCCATGCCCCAAAATGAACGAAGAACATCCCCTACCTTTGTTCTCACAGAGTATCCAAAAACACTGGAAAAGGATGTCCCTGTCCCTCAGATGAAGGATTCTTCTTATCCCCTTCCCGATCTTGAGATTTTCTGTTCAAGTCCAGTGGAACCCAAAATCCAAGAAGCTTATTCTTCTCTACGTCCCTCTTCTTATCCTCTTATCCCTAAATAAATTCTCTTCTGCTCTTTTTACCTCCTCCCTAACTTCTACGCCCAACTTGGGCACTAAGACCAACAAGAAAGATTTACCATTCAACTAATATACTAATTTGGAGAAGATTTATCTCCACTAATATCTTACGGTTGAAAGATTTCAACCACTCCCCTCATTTGTTCTTTAAGCCAAGATTGGCTGCCAACATGGGGATTCTCTCTTACCTAATTTTACCTTTTCACTTTTCACTTTTGACAATTACATTTACTCTCAAGGTAAAGATTTGAAATCTAAACACAATTTGGAGCGAAAACAAGAATTTGAAGTTGAATTCAACTTCACGCTAGAACATCATTTGAAATTTGCATGTTTGATGACCTCAACTAGTCATCCATGAAGATATTGTAGATGCTCCTGCATCATACTCTCCCTGTAGAAAAGATTTGAACCTTAGTTCAAATGAGATGTTTCCTCCATGCTTTAGCCTTCACTATATTCCTGGATCCCAAGGTCTTGTTGTAAATTCCAATGCTATTGTTTGTCTTTGATGGTCTTTGTCTTTCATCTTCTTGCTTTTCTTCTTTTTCTGGTATGTCCTTCTTCTCATCTCCTTTTCAGCTGTTATGTCCCATCTCCTTGCTTCATTCTCATACATGTCTTCAAGATCTTCTTGATCTTCTTGGGTCAAAAATTTGTCCATTGAACTATGGACTTCATTCATCTCCACAACTTTAACACCTACATTCAAAACATCAAAGGCAATGTTAGAAGTAAAAACTTGAGACCATAAAGTCTCTTGGCTGCCTCCACTCTTCTGCTCTTTGGCCAAATCTACCTTTACTATCTTTCTTTGTTCTTGCCTCAATTCATTTTCCATCTGATCAATGGTGCCACCATGTTGATATGTGTCTCTACACAACTCTCTTGGAGGATTCAACAACTCTTCTATCCTCTTCAACTCTTCACTCAATACATGCTCATCCAAATCTTCATGTCCTATATCAAACTTAGGACCAGATTGTCTTTCATCCTCTATAAATACATTCATCCACTCTATGGTTCCTTCATACAAGTCAACTTCTTCATCAACATCAATATACTTATCAAAAACAATAGGAACACTATTACCTTGTCTCTCCTTGTTCTTTTCAAACATGTGAACTGATTTCACACCTCCACTTTCATCATCCATCTTCTTGGAACTTTCTCCTTGCTACACATTCATTTTCATAGACATTTTCCATTCCTCATTTTCCATGAAAATATCATTAAATGATTCAAAAACATCATTATCCCATTCATTGCAAGCAATTGACTTACCTTTCATCTTTGTATCCTCATGCTCTACCTCATTATTCTTTGAGAAGTTTTCTTTCTCACCTTTAGCCATCCATACCTTCTTCATAGCTTTAGGATGACACTTGTTCAATTCACCAACCAATTTATTCTCTTTGACATCTTCATGTTATCTTGTTTGATGGCTGGCCTTACTCACTTTGCATTCGACCTCTTCCTTCATGCTTTGTATTTGCTTCTTGCTTGAGTCATCATCTTGATTGAGCTTTGTGTCTTTCATTACATTTTCTGATCCTTTGAGCCATTTTGGTACCACATAGCCATGGTCTATTATTGGATTTAAAGGCTTGTTATTGATCTTCTTCATCTCCATCTGTACATCAGTAGTCTTACTCTTATATGCATGTGCAAAATCAGAATTTGAACTTATTTTTACCTTTTCAATGGCTTGATGTTTAGCCATACTTTTCCTTATAGTTTCCTTCATTTGCATGGCTTCTTTGATTGCACTATCCTCTTTTATGCATGGTTTTTCACTTGCTTCTTCAAAGTACTCCATGGCATCATGGAATTCATCTTCATCTTCTATCTCTTCTCTTGCCTGTAGGGGTTCCTCAACACCTCCCTCATGCATTAACCAATGCATCTCTTCTTCCTTATCAACAACAACAAACTTTTTCTTTTCTCCTACACATTCATTTGTGTACTTGGTGTCTTCTCTTGCACCAATCTCTTCATTCTTCAAGGCCTTTCTTTTGACCTTCACAAGGCTGCTCATACCTGCAATTACCCATGCAAAGACAACATTAGATATAAAAACAAGAGACCACAAGGTCCCTATGAGTGCTCTCTTCACCCACACTCTTATCTTTTCAAGTGCTCTTCCTGGCACTTCATCTTTTCTTTCTTCTCTTCTCTTGTTCTCCAAAATGAGAACCTTCTTCTCCACCTCTTTCTCTTTTTGTTGCTCTCTTGGCAACCTTCTCATCTTCTTCAAGCCTCTATGGGCTTCTCTCTTCTTGGCAATCTCATTTTGCCTTCTTCTCCTCTTCATTAGGAGATCAATTGGCCATTTCAACCTTTTATTTATTGGCCATACCCACACTTTCTCATTTGATTGCATCCTAGACTCAAACATGCTTTTAATCTTAGCTAAATCTTTCCACAAACTAGCAATCTCTTTATCAAAGTCAACATTACTCATACCTTTCTGCTTTGGGGTGCTTGCTTTCTTCTTGGTGCCCTCATGTATCTTGCTACTCTACTCTTTTCTCAGCAATATTTCCATTTTTGAGATCTTCACCCAAGTCTTTTCCACCTTTGTCTTTTGATCCCTTCAGGTTCACTTGTCTCCCCCAAGCCTTTCTCCTTGACTGGTCTTTTGACAATCTCCTTGATCTCACCTAGGCCTTTTGAATCCTAGTCTTTTGATCCTTTTCTCAATCTTGCAACAACTCTTTATACAACACTTCAATGAACAAAAATCACAAATCCAAGTTTACTTTACCTTGGGTCACCATTTATTGAGCTTCCATGAGCTCTTCTCTCTCTTTTCCAAGCTTTAATTAGCTTCAAGACTTCCTGTTCTGTTCTCAAAAAAATATCTTCAAAACATAGACTTCAAACTGAATATTAAATCTTACTCATACCTTTTCTTCAGCAAATCCCAAGAGCTTCAAGCTCTGATACCAAAATGATGCGCTATTTTGAAAAGCAATAACAAACAACATGTATTATGGGCACAGGCACTAATAAAAAAAATGATGCCTCTGCGACATCTGAAATGCCATCAAAAATTTGTTTTATGTAAACATTTTTAGGAGGCTTGGAAACCTGAAGCCAGGTCTCATTATTCCATGATCTAACACTGTTCAAACAAATAGCATAATCAATGCTTTCCCTTAGTCGTTGATCGAAACTCCTCAGCCACTTGAATGTCCCATTGTAATTATAAGGTCCACTAGATGTCAATCCAAACAACAAATTGTATCTCCCTCTTGTTTTTGGATTTTCATAAAGATGAGAAAACAATCTGGCAAGTTCTAATATTACTACCGTTCCACTGCCATCGCTATCACTGCCTACAGACAAAGCTAGTGCACTGAGGACTGATGGCTTCCCCCTTATCACTCTTCAAATTTCCAATTTCACTAACTTGAAGCTGATGCTCTTTGAGGACTATCTCATTCTCTCCATCCCCTATAACCTTAATTTATAGAAGGTCTTTGAATTCGAGAACACAGACATGCCTGAAATCAAAAGGATCGCGGTGCAGGGAGACCAGAATGTGAGGTGTTGCATCGTATTTCCAAATGCAACGTCCGGTGTTCATGTTCTATGAATTGCACCTCTATCCAATAGAATATTTTTCTTGTGCAGAGACTCACCTCTTCATTATTCATCTCGACACCACTTTATAAAGACCATCCTCAGATCTGACGCTATAATATACATCCATGATCATGGTAGAGCACCTCTTCTCAGCTCAGTCCGCTTGCGCAGTCATTCAATGAAACTCTACATAGGTTCAGCCTTCAAAAGAAGAGGAAAAGATCCCCTTTCATTGCTATGGCCTCCATCTTCTCACAGGGATCTATTCTTTAATCATCTGTGGTTTCACTATACAGACTCATTCAATGAGCTTCTCTTTATTAGGGAGTCGATCTCGACTCGCTCGAGCTAACAAGAATGTTTTCTCAAGCCAATTCTCTGCCCATTCCCATTACATATCAAATCATACTATTCTTCATGGCCCAAGGCCATATCAATGGTGAAAATGCCTCTTGACAACCTGGGTATCCAATAGGACATCATGGCTACATGAGCTCAAAACATTGCTTTAGAGCTCAAAATGGGGTATCCAATGGGCCATCCATGGTCGAACGTGTATCTCTTCTATGTCTACATGTCCATGCCCCAAAATAGATGAAGAACATCCCCTGCCTTTGTTCTCAAGCACGTGTGGAGATACAATAGAATTAGGAGAATGTGTGGCAGAATTCCTATTTCAATCAAATTCCAAAAAAATGGATAACGTAGGAATAGTGCGGCCCTTATAGATATGTATACAAAATGTGGGATCCAATAATTTTAACTTGCTCAGTCGTCAAAGCCATACAATATTTATGCTGACAATTGAAAGCAGTCCTTGTGGTGAAAATAGAGGAGAGGCAGATGTCGATCTTTCTCAGCTGAATCTCATTGACCTTGCGGGCTCTGAAACCTCAAAAACAGAGACCACAGGGTTGCAAAGGAAGGAAGGTTCTTATATTAATAAAATTCTTCTGACACTTGGAACTTTCATGAGAAATTTAGAAAGGAGATGAAATAGCGTGGTATGCAGATGGAGATACAACTATTCGGAATGAATACAATCCAATGATGGCTTATGCATTTGATAGAGTGTTTGGGCCTGCAACTACCACACACAAGGAATTCTATGTTGTCTACGCAAAATTTCTTGGGATCCTGTAGTTATCGATCACCTTTCCTTTGCACTTTCTCTGGGTGGGCAAACTTTTGTATTAGCAAAGCAAATTGAGGAGGTTTTGCCTGGAATTTATTCAAGGTCTAATCGCTGGAATGACCTGGCTCTTTGTTATAGTGGTGCAAGGCAAAATAGGGTTGCTCTCAATCTCTTGAGAAAGTCTTTGAACAAATTGAGAAAGACCAAATGATTTTTCAGCTTTGTTATTGGTGGCCAGGATCTGTTCTGAGGATTTTCATCTTGCTTCTAAAGGGGATATAGGCTACAGGTTGGGGCATTTAGTCAGTTGGGACCCTAGCCGAGTGCACCAGTCATTTTATTACATTTTAGTCTTAACTTAATTTTAACCTAAGTCTTAATTGAGTTTATCAATTCATTAAAACCTTAGTCTAAAATTACCCTAAGTCTTTATATATCTTGAGTGCTTATTCATTGATTTTATTATTCGCAGTTATGAATTAAATATGTGGATACCAAGTGGTAAAATATTGGTAGATCATATCCAAGATCAAAGGCATGTGAATGATCTCCCTAAGACAAGAAGTCAAAGTTTACCAGATCAAAGATTGATGGTACGTGTTTCTACGTATAAATCCCAATCAATTATTTGCATTGAAGGTTGGAGTCAAAAATTCAAGATCAAAGATCGATGGTGCACGTTTGATCATGAAATGAAGATCTAACGATGAGTTCAAATTTAAAATGTCAAAGGATCCTAAGATTAAACATGAAGGTGACAAGTGTCATGCCCATAGTAAATTAGATGAATATCAATGGTCTACATTTAAATGGGTGAATGGGCAATAGATCAATGGCCCACATTTGATCATATGCTTAGTAGATCAATAACACATATTTAATCATCTAGATCAAAAATCAATGATATGCATTCAACATAGCAGATGGAGATCAATGGTGTGAAATGAGTCAAGGAATCAAAGAGCCCATATTGAATGCAAGGTTACCACATAGTGCAAAAATGTTAATTGGATGGTGATTATCAGCATGATACATATATTGAACATGGAACTACCAAGTGGCACGATCTTGGAGGCTCAAATCAAAAATCAATGATCATGTCAAAATTCAAGGCTAAGAGACTCCTAAGGATATCAATGGAGTGAATTTAATCAAATCTCCAAGAGCATGAGATGATAACACATGTCCAAGGTGATAATGTTCATGTTCTGAAATTAAATAAGTACCGTGGTGAGAGGATGCCACATAGGAAAACATGTCAAATCAAAAGATTTGGTGAACCTGAGCATGCGAACCTATAAATTGAAGATCCAAATATGATCTATGTCACCAAAGTACATGTTTCAAACTCGATTGCCACCATTAAATCTCTATTTAATCCTTTAGAAATCCCTAGAATGTATGAAAATACTTAAATTATTCTTGCATTCACCAATTTGAGCCAAAATATAGAGTTTGGTAATCAAAATTGTCCAAAGAGTTCAACCAGATAGCCATAAGATTTGAATTATCATCCTCAAGCACATAATTTGATCAAGACCATAGTAATGATAGCACATGGATCTATTTTTAAAAAATCAGTTGAATTATACCTATCATTAGATGTAGAAGGTCAAGTTTTCAAGCATACAAAATTCATAACTTTCTCATTAAACACTAGAGATAATAATTATTTGAGTTCATTCTGGACAATTGAAAACCAATGGATTTTGACCAAAGAAGAAGAGAATTTGATTCTAGTGAAGAGACTCTATGATGAAATAATGGTAATTCATATGATTGGATTCCATTATGCTACTGTTAAACCAGAGTTACTACATTGTATCGATGTCATGAGTCTTATTTTCAAAGATACTAAAATTGACAAGGGTATGTTAATTCATGAACCTAGTCTAAGGAAAATTTTATATATATCCCCTATTAATTTTGAGTCTTATTATAAATTTTCTAGGCCCCAGATAAACCTAGCTTCCATTAATACATGGGCCCAAAAACATTCCATGATGGATATCCTAGCAAAATGGTTAGAGACTGGTAACAAGGTCATTGTTGATCCTGCAAAGAAAATCCATGTGATCTAATTTAGACCTAGGGTTAGAATGGTCATGGCCATGTTAAACAATCTATATGGATTTTCACATACAACACATGTTAAACCTATATGGGTGGGTTTTTTTTATTTCATCATTGAGGAAATGGTAGTCCCCCCTTTAGGTGAAATCATTAGCATTTCCCTAAGTAGGTAGATTTGTGGGATTAAAATAAAGAAGATAAATGAATTATACATGATGTCATATCTACTAGATGTCCAATGTTCCACCACAAAAATACCTAACCAAAGAGAATGGTCTCCTAATGGTACCCAAACTATGTCTCAGTAATACTCCAAATTGTACATTTATAAGTATAGAGACCATATCTAGTTTATGTGTGATTGTGTTTACCCTACCTTAAAAAAAGCCATTAATGGTATCCCCATGATGAGGATGAGCCCTTTAATCAATAAATCCACTAAGACAATGAGGGACATATGGCTATAGCCTATTTGCAAAGTTATAAGAATTCAAGGAACTCAAACTGCCCCTCTCAAATTGCCAGTTCGTGTACCTGACAAGCTAGAAGAATAATAATTGCATACCAATTGTTCAATGGGATAAATGGCATTTTCAAGACTAAGAGAAATAGACTTATGCATAGTTTTCCCATGACAATTAGCAAAACCATTTTTAAGCAATGGGACCACATTGAAGCTACTTCAAAACATAGGCTTTCCTTCAACCTACAGATAGATGATCATAGACAATGGGATCCATATGGTAAAGTAAAGGAAAATTTGAGAATCAAAGGTATTTTGGTTGTGGCCTATGATCATGAACCTAATGCATTTGAATTTTTATACACAAAGGCAACTTCCTACTACAAAGTTACTATAAGACTGAAAGAGCATAATATAAATTCTGAGTCCAGATTACAAAGAGATCAAAAGATGGAGGATAGACGTCAACTTGGTTCAAGGCAATATCATTTGGTAGATGTTGGTTCTTCTAAGATTCCACCAGTAGATGTATCATCAAAACATAGGATTGAAGAGAGGAGACCAAGTGAATTTACTTCAAGTTCATCAACTCCTAAATCATCTAGGATAGTAGAGCAAGATTTTCCTCAACAGGAGTTTCATATCATAGTTTTGCATCCCCATGAATCTGTTAAAGATGTACTTAGAATGCTTTTCATGACATATGAATCAAATTCAGATGTAGAGAAAGAGAAGGTTGATGAAACCAAGCAAGAAAAAGGAAAATAAAATTCATTAGACTTAATGATTGTTGATCCTCCTAAGAGGAAGGTTGAGAGTGCAAATGTCTCAAAGGCAAAGAAAGCTAAAGTGGCCATCACTCCCCCTTTGGATAACATCAATTTTTTTAGTGAAGATAATCAAATATATGGACCATCTATACCTGAGTGGTTCATATATGAACCAAGGTTGGATAATATTCCTACTACCTATCATCCATGGGCCATAGTAAAGACCACAAGAATCCCTATGCAATAGGAATTTAAGCCTTGGATCATAGCTATACAAGATGAAGAAGCAAAGAGATTAGCTAGTCCAAGTCAGTCATCTGACATACAAGTAGAGGTGCCATCTAAGCATATGGGCCAATCTTCATTTGGGGTAAAATATGATCTAGATGCTATAGGCTTACAAAGAGTGACTGAGATAGTGGTTATAGAAGGAGGCCAAGAAGTTATACATCAAAAGGTGGAACCTTTGATTCATTTGACTCAGAATAAAAGACAGGGACTAGGGGAGGACCTTATATTTGAAGAAGATATTCTAAAACTAGCACAATCCCAAGTAGATAGATTACAAGCTATAATCAAAGGGTTAAATCAAGAGAAGAAGAATATGGAAGAGCAATCTATTATATCAGTCCTAGTGGATATCATCAATAATTTTGAAGCAATTATCTATGAAACATTTAGTTCTTTGAAAACAATAAGATCCAAACTAGACATGGTGAATAAACAACATTCCATGGTTATAAACCAAGTTATCCAATGACAAGCTTTAGACAAGAAAATAAAGGCATTGGTCAAGATATTGATGGAAGGCTAGATTCTTGAGCTTAAAATAGTCAACCTATCACATTTGAATATGGATATGATAATCTTGATGGAGAATATCAAGGATATGAATAATTGGTCTAAAGGCATGGAAGGACTTTAAAATGATTTCAAAAAACTAGAGGGAAGAATGGTACAAATATTAAGAAGTTTGATTAAGGATCTAAACATCCTTAGTCATATAGGCTTGATAAGTGATGAAGGGTTCCAACACAGAGCTACACAATTCATCCAAGTGGTCAAGAATAAAAGCAAGGGCACCATAGGGGTAGATAATAAATGTATCTTGAATTTTATCTAGACATCCAATGAAAAGATTAGTGATTCTAGGAGCATCAAAGAATAATGGACAATGCATATGAAGTCTTCAAAGATTTGGCAAGGAAAGAAGAAGAATTTTTCATGGAGCCAATCATCAAGTTTAGACTGATTAATGAATAATATGACAAATCCATGAATATTTTGTAACAAAGGTAAAAGGCTACAACTACAAGGGCAACTCAAATTCAATTGAGTTGACTTGGAATATTCTTTTGTACCTAACTATGTAAATCATTTGAAAATAATATACTTTTGTAAAAGCATGTGCAATATATAACACACATGGCTTATAGGTTAATCACATTTAAAAAGTGTCATTGATTCTAGAATGTTGTACAAAGACAATTGTTTTTAAAACTTGTCTAATTCTTGATTGGCAATAGTTGATCAACATACCTCATAAGTTGCCCATAAAAAGGGGTATTGTCATTGTAACGAGGAAGTTTTTAGAGCAAAACTTGTGTGTAAATTTTGGAGTAAGTAATGCAAGCAAGAGAATTTTATAAATATTGTCTCATATTTACTTATTTGTTTGTTATCATGGTTGCTTCCTCAAGTTTCTTGTTTGATGTTTAGATTTGAGTTGCTTTTATGAATTCTAGATGTGCATGTGTTAATACAGAGTTATTAATTTGAGTTTATGCTAGGTTTATTAAATTTCTTTTGATTCATTGCTCTTCTTGAAGATGTGTTAATTCAATTTTCTTATTTGAGTAAATCTTTTAAAGTGAATTTGATTTTTAATTTGCATGGTTCAAATATCCTTAGATATTTGCTTAGTATATGATAGGATTTGTAATTTTGGTAATTTCATGTCATATGTTGGTTTGAATTACATGTCTTTGATGAAATTTAAGCTTTGTCATGATGTCTAAACTTAGAACATAAACATTCTTCTTTTCTTCCCTACCCTACCTATTTTCTCATTATTTATCAAATCACTATAGCTTAATTTTTTCATTGTAAATATTCAAGCTAGATTAGGGTCTAGACTTTAGGTTTTGATCATTATTCATTAGACTTAGTTAAGATAACTTTCATCTTTCACAAAAAGCTTTAGGACCATGGTTGATCCCAATAACCATTACATATTTATTTTGTGAAACAGTCAAATAGCTTTGTCACTACTCCACCACAAATCTCAGGAAGATCACAACTAGAAACTCATACAAAATATTCTTTGAATCTTGAAATGAGAAGTGTTTTCAACACTATGAGAACCCTGTGATACACTTACATGTATCAATATGTATAAAGGAGATTCTCATGGCTGAGATAACTCAAAAACATATTGACAGATCAAGGGCATGGCATGAACTTGGATTGATAAAAAAAAATTGCATGGCATGCAAATGAGATAAAATATCATTCTCAATGTTTTGGATTGATAGTAAAAAATGATAACATGTGAATGACCATTATCAATGTGACCATTCTAACCATTTTATATACATATGTTATGATTTAAATAATTTGAACCATCAGAATAATCAAAATTTGTTTAGATTTCAATCTATTTAAATTTCATAAAATAAATTTTTGTATGTTTATCAAGGATAATTTTAATAATGGATCCCTAAAACTTACTATAAAATCCTAGCAAATCCTAGAGTTCAAATATAATTTCACTAGCAAATCTTTAGAGAAATTACCACACAGGTATAAATGACTGGTGATTTCTATTAGCTCTTTCAAAAAATTTATAAATATATAGAAAATTAAACGTTATATTCAAATCAATAAATGATTGTAAAAAATCCATAGTTAAACATATTTCCCCAAACACATTCACAGGACAAATATTCTTGAGGTGGAATAACGATTATGATCAATGGATACCCTAAATTTTTAGAATAGCTATTTTGCTTTTCCCTGTGAAATTGGGGGTAGTCTAGCCATTTAAAACACTTGCCAAAATGAATAAATCTAATCAAGGAGGAAATGAGAGACAACTTCTACAAACCCATCCCAAACCTAAACCCTAAGCAGGAGTGTGTGACTCTAAAAAAAATTCATCACCACATCAATGCTCAAATACACATTCACAATTATTTTGAGGTCTTGTTGATCTCATTACTAAGAAAATAATCCTAAACAAATGCAAATATTTTGTTGGTCTCATTACTAAACAAATAATCCCATGTGATAACCAGATTGTGTCTAATATCAAGGGTTTTGATATAAGATAAAAAAGGGTTTTCACACTACAAGCAAAGATTTGATGAAAAAATAACATGGCAAAAGTTTGAATCCATTAAAAAATAGGTAGAATTCATTAAAAGTGTGAAAAAAATTTTAGATATGTATGAATTATATTTTTTATTTGGATTGTACTTCATCATTGGTTGCTTAGACTCCTTGGTCTCCTCTTGTAATTGTCACTCGCTTCATGATTTCCATGATATGTAGGGTTTGTATTTCTTACATAGATTTTACTTCATTGTTGGCTATTTAGACTCCTCCTTGGCCATCTCTTGCAATTGTCTCTCACTTCATGATTCCCATGACATATAGGCCTTGTATTGGATTGTACTTCATTGTTGGCTACTTAGACTCTTCCTTGGCCTCCTCTTGCAACTGTTGCTCACTTTGAAATTCCCACGACCATAAAGGAATCAAAATTTAATAGAAATGAAGTTGTATGAATTTAAATTTTAGGGTTTCATGGTTATAGAGTTTTAAGCAATTTGAATCACTTATGTAGATTTATTTGATAAGAAGTAATTTGTGTTAATTAAAAAACCAATGGAGAAAGAGGTTAGAGGGTGAGAAGTCTAAAGTCAAGATCTCATTTATAGTTCTTTCTTTTTAATGATTAATTTTGCTTTTTTTAAGTGCTAAACTTGATGGTCATATGACTAAATATAAATTGAGTACAGAGCTCTATAAGTCTCAAAGATTAACTAAATAATATAATAAACTGAGTATATAAAACTTGTGACAAAAAATTAGGGTATAGAGTGCAAACCAACTATAAGAGCCATAGAGCAAGACAACTATGAAAAGCAAGAATGACATAACTGAAAAAATATTCAAAATATTTTCATAGTTTTAAAATTATAAACTATATAATAAAGTAGTCAAAATATCTTAACCACATCCATATTGGCCTTTCAAATATTTTTTTATTTCAATTAACAAACCATGTCAACTATAATATAATTATTATCTTAAACATCTAAAAATAAAATACAGTATGATCATGAGGCTTTGTTAGGTTTATTCAATTTATTTTTTATGCATTGTTTAAAATAGGTATCTTGCATGTCATTATTTCTCAAAGGAAATCAATTTTTTGTTCGTTTATAATAAGTATGGTAAAGACCAACCAGATAATATAATAAACTGAGTACACCAAAAATAGTGAAAAAAATTAGAGTATAGAGTATAAACCAACTATGGGGCCATAGGGCAAGACAACTATGAAAAACGAGGATGACATAACTGAAAAAAATATTCAAAACATTTTCACAGTTTTAAAATTATTAACTATATAATAATGTCTATCAAAATGTCTTAACCACATCCATATTGGTCTTTCAAATATTTTTTTATTTCAATTAACAAACCATGCCAATTAGAATATCATTATTACCTTAAACATTTAAAAATAAAATATAATATGATCATGAGGCTCTATGACTCTTTTTGTGCAGTACTTAGTATAAATTGAGTACATACCACAAATCACATTTTTGACACATATGGTTATCTAATAGACTCAAAGAAGTTCCTATTACAAGGGGTCAATTCCTTGAGGTTGTATCCTCTATAAGTTACACCTTGAAGGAAATTACAAAATGTCTCTCTTTAGAGATTAGATATCATTTTCCTCGAGATGAACTATTAGAATCCATGGCTATGATGTACCCTCAATATTGAAAAAATGTTAGCTCATAATATTTTTAGAATAAAATCAAAACCTTGGCCCAACACTTCTGTAAAAGTTTATAATTAAATGGTGAAAAATCTAAAGGCATTTTAGATTTTCCAAAGCTAAGGGAATAGTTTGTTCGATTTGCCACAACAATGTTGTAACAAGTTAAAGTTTTGGACCATGCTTTTGAATATGGTTGAATCACTAGACTATGGACTACATTAAGTTTAAGTGAAATAATATGTGATCATATCTCAGAATATTTCAATCTTGTTAATTTATTCCAAACAATAATTTTGGGCTTAGTGGAAGATGAGAGAATTTTTAATGCATTGTTATTTGAGGCTCTATATTGGAGACTTATTTGAGGCTCTATACAACTAGATATAATGTCATCGATTTTTTATTTTATAGAGATCTAGCAATTTGGTAGTCAACATCTGAAAGAAAATGATTGACTAATAATTATTCAAACATACTACAGTTCTACAATACTAGATCCAAGTCTAACAACTTTTGAATAGAATGCAACTAATAATTATCAAGAACAAAATGAAGAAAATTGGCATGTTGAAATTTTTAATTTAGGCATCTGAAATTTGACGTTAATCGAAAAGAGACAATAAATTTTGTGATCGATTTTGAGATTTATTTTCTTAAGGTTTTGAGAAAGCTTGTTGAAGATAATGCAAAGTTTATAAATGATTAAGAGGTAATTTTTGTATTTTTGTGTTTTGTTTGATTAAGAGAACATGTCTATAACAATTATAAACTCTATTATAGAGATACATGAGTATATTATGGTGTTCCTTTATTATTTTATACCAAACTTATTAGAGGTATCTATATTGGACCAACAACTTCACTTGCATAAATGACTAGAAAATTTGAGAAAATCATCACATATGTATTCTAGCAACTTCAATTAATCCCACAGTTGATGTGTTGGACCAATATTAAATTTTTCCTTGGCCCTTCAATATGCTAGCACCAATTCACTAAAAATGGGGCAAGATCTCAACCTCGATCCCTGTAGCTTTAATTCTACCTGCAATGCATTTAATGTTAGAAATAAAATATACATTAGGTTTGAGAATTTGGGATATGAAGTTATTTATATCATTAACCTCTTTTAACATTGCCTACTTTTTAAAGCCTTGAAGACGTATCAATTTCAACTTATAAATTTATAATTATAGTTTTAGTTATTTATTATTAAGTTTTTTAGTCATTAAAATCATATAGAAGGAAGAGCATGTTTATTTTACTCAGTTTTATAAATGTGTTAAGGACCACTTATTACTTAGGATATAATAAGCTTAAGATAACAATTATACTTTGGTTGGCATGGTTTGTTAATTGAAATAAAAAAATATTTGAAAGGCCATTATTGATTATGGATATGGTTAGGACATTTTGGCAGACCTTATTTTATAGTTTATATCTTAGTTATCAAATATATGTATATGTGAATCAAATTTTAAATAATATAATATAACCTATCCAACAAATTAAAGCTTATAGAAGAGACATTCTCTTGAATAAAATATTTCTGATTCTATCAAAGTGTTTTATCAATCTCTTGATATCCTTTTTATATCTCTATAGCTGAAAAGAGGGAAAAAGCAACGAAATTAAAGCAACCAAAAGAGAAAAAAAAATCAATGAACTCAATGTATACTTACATATTAATCTCTTATATATCAACTCTTGATATCATTTTATATCTTATATTAGTCTTTTGAGAGACTTACAAATGTTTGTACTCAATGTATAATAAGTACTGCACATGATCTTAATGTATGTATTGCACAAAAAGAGCCCTAGAGAACCATATATTTAGGACATGAAGGATAACAAGAAAAACATTATTGATTTCAACCTCTCCCTTAAGTTCATCTTGAATTTTGATCATGTTAGGTACATTTATTTACTAATTTCAAATGGCAAGGTTAAAACATGATCAATATGCATAAACAATTTTAAAAAATTATTATATTAAAATAAAATTAATTACTAAAACATTAAAATTCATGTGTATTTCTATAATTATTCAGTAAATAGTAAACCATTCAAACATATTATTATATAGGAAATAAAATACTACGATGTATATATCAAAATTGTCAAAAATAATATCAACATACTTAAAAATATCATGATAGTATTTCATAAATACCAAGTATCAACAAAATTTTCAACACAAGAATTTATGTTTTAACTAGAGTTTACATCAGAAACGAAATCTATGAAGGGGCACCTTTATTAGTCAAGTACTCAGTATACTCCATAGAATTACCATGAAGTTGAATCAAGTGGGTTGGGGCTCTTTCAGAATCATCTACCTGCAACTTAATTTTTTTTAATATTCTGACCTCTATAGGTTGTGTTACAAGGTTGTTAGCATGTTTTCTATTAGAAGAAGTAGGTTTTTTAGGCTCAAGGGATGGAATATTAGTGATAAGTAGAAAAATTTCATTGAAATGTAATTTTTTAATTAATTTAAGAATATTTTCATTGGGCTCAAATAATGGAATATTGTGCACATTAGGTTGAATCGCGACATGCATGTGTTGAGAAGGCTCACTTGGAGTTCCTCATCTATGAGGATGATTCCTCCAATCTGATCCCCTCCATCATCGACTTCCAAATAAATTCAAACAATTAGCAGGCAAAGAGTTGAGAACATTTTAGAATGCAGAGTCATTGAAATCAAAATGCAAGGAAACACAGGTTCCCCAGTTAAATGGTCTAGGAAATGTGTTAGTATCCCTATGACCATGAAAGAATTGGTTGCCTCGAGAGCTACCCCATGAAGGAGTAACCTCACTATGTCAATCATTATCACAACCCCAAACATCTCTACCTTAATCATTTGAACCTACATTCCAGCCTGACATTTAATAAAATATGATAAAATAATCATTTTATACAACTAAACTCAAATAATTCGTAATTTTCATGATCCTAAAAATACAATGCATCAAATTGTCCAAATTGAAACAAAATGCAAATAATACTTATATGAACATCATTATGCATAAAAATTAATTATTACATCCTCTTTAAAACCATATTGAAATAACAACTACCAGCGTAAGAAAACCATGCATTATTCTTTCACAATCCTCGTGCCACTTTCATGAAAATGGTAAATAGGCCATAATCAAATACATGAAACTCAAATCCATATAAATTTTTGTTGCTATGTGTTTCATATATATATATATATGCAATTGTATCTTCAAAAATCTAAAACCAATATTTATAATTTTGACCATGCCAAATAATCAAATACTCATTTTGAACAAAATTTCTTCAAACATTTCAACCAAATACTTAATGAAGACAAACCACTATGTCAAAATTGATCATTTATATATACATTGCATTATCTTCAATAAGATTTCTCAATTTTCAAAACCATAATGTTCAATTTTCATATATATATGGACCACTTAAGATACAATAAACTTAAGGTAATAATTATATTTTTCAGTTATGTCATCATCAATTTTCATAGATGTCTTGTCCTATGGTCCTGTTGACGCTGTGAATTGCACCCTTGAAAGAAGGCTCGGCTTCTCTCTTCCACATGGCACAATGGAGACTCCCCTCTTGCTGTGGGCTTGGCAAAACTGAGGGGAGAATCTCTAGATAAGGGCTAGCTCCCTTTGATGCATCTCTGAGGTCTTTCACTACTACTACTAACAATAGGGGGGTGAAAAGGGAGAAGGATATAACCAAAACAAAAATTATCTAAACAGTGATGCACCAAATGATTTTGATCTACTCAGCTATTTTATCACTTTAGACCAAAAGGGGGCGAACAGACACTGTATCTAACAAAAAGACCAGACTGTAAGGAGGTTTAACAGGGGCTTAATGAAGACACATAGAAAATGAACTTACCATAGGTGCTATAGAACACACTATCTGATAACTCCTCTTCTATTTCTATGCCCCAGATGAAGCACTTCTTGTTAACCTGCAGAGATGATCTTGACTATACTAGGTATATTGGTGTCAATTCTATGAAAGCATCAAGCTAAAATGATTGAACACAGAGTTGATACATAGACATACTCAAAAGTATAACCAGTTAGATAGAGGTAAAATGCATTATTATTGATTCAAAGGTAAAATTTGGCAAGGCTTCACCTTACAAAATGAGAGATATCTTTCTCAACTGAGAGGTTACAATATATAGCATGAAGAAGAAGACTTTGGTGCCTTCCAGAACAAGTGACCCATACTGCTTTGAATTCCTAGGAAGGAGGAAGTATAGTAAAGGAAAAATACTATGGCTATCTCCAGTCTTGACTTTGGTGCTTAAATCATATTAAATGTCACTACAAAATCATGGGTTGCTTGATTGTTTGAATGACAAGGCTGCCCCTCTTTATGAAACTTACGCAATTGTCTACTTATCAATGCTCAAATGAAGAAAAATAGGCCACACTATTGAATGCTTGCACTCTTTTATGACCACTTGGTGGAGACTATTTCATCGACAGTAATAACATCTCCTGTCGACACCTTCTTTTACCACTTTGGCTGATCTAATTCATGTTTCTGCTTGGCTAGGTGCATCCTTTGGAACATTCTAAATGTTGTCGTATGTGTGCATAGTCGTGTTCTAGATTCTTTGTTTTGTTCCCTCTTTCCTTACTATTTATTATCTCTTTCTATTAATTTGAGATCTTGGGCTACTCTTCTCATCTTTTCTTGGCTACTCGGGCTCCTTTCTCAACAGGTCACCGAGTTTCCTTTTAGCCACTTATCATGAGTTCTTTCAAGCAAAATGCTCAAAAGAAATCAGTCCTTTGGTTTCTCTTCAATCGTTGATGCATCCCATCAAAATTGACGTCTACAATCCTGTAACTATTCAAAAACCAACAACCATTTTTCTGCCTTGAATTTGACGTTTGTGCACCTATCACCAAACATTTGAACCTCTAACGACTAGTTTGCCATGCTGAAATTGACGTGCTCAGGCCTATCATCACTTTGGTAACTCCTTTGGATTTCTATAATTGAACCTTCTCAAAGGGAAGGTGACCTTTCAAAAGAGAGGAGAGGGTCCCTTTTTGGTCACTGAGTGTCCCCCACAAGGGCACTTTCCCTTTGGGATCCTTTAGCTTCTCAATTCCTTCAGACAAAATGTCTAAAGGAATGCCTTCAAACATTTTCCCTGAAGGAAAACTTGCCTTCATGCCTCACCCCTTTCCTTCGGTCTTTTCTCTGGATAAATTTCTTCGAGCAAAAGTCTGAAGGAATTCCTTTGAGCATTTGTTCAAAGGAATTTGCCTTAGTCTCTTCCTTGTGAATTTATTTAGACAAAATGTCTGAAGGAATTCCTTCGGGCATTTTGTTTGAAGAAATTCACTCCTTGTCTTTTCCTTTGGATTTCCTTCAAATAGAAATTTTGAAGGAATCCTCTACCTTTTGCCTTTTTCTCTTTCCCAAATGTGTTCATTGCCCTCTACGAGGGCACTTTGGGTCCATAATTACCCTTTAGAGCCTTCTCAAATGGTCCAGTTTGCAACCTGACTGCCCTCCGCAAGGTTACTTTGTCTTTGGAGCTTTGTAAAAGACTTGCATTCTTTGAACTGGCTCCTTCCTTGTTAATAAAAGGCCCACCTGAATTAAATTTGTTGAAGCAAAAACAAGTCCCAAATCAACCTAAAAACCTACAAGACTCAAATCACTTGAATTTTTCATGGAATAGGCCTATGACAAAGGGAAAAGAACCATGACTGTAGCAAGGCAAAAACATCAAAGACGGGGATAGCAAGGAAAGAAAAGGGAGACCAATTTTTTTGGCCTGTAGAACCAAAAATTGGTCAATGAATTGGCGATTCATAGGGAAAGCATGTCTGCTATGCTAAAGAATCTAATGGCTTACAATTCCATCAGGCACAGAGTCAGAAGACAGCCCAAAAATTTCAAAATAACCTTGAGAGATTGAAGAATCAACATGAAGCTTTTACCCCAATATGGTAAACAAAACACACACACAAGGCTAAAACTATGAACATGCGCTAAAAGCACTTAAGGAAAATAGGAAAAACAAGGAAAACATGTACATAATGAGAGAAGGATCAGTGACAGTGCTTAAGATATATCCCATTAATTGGGATATGCAATTCCTCACCATCCAACCTAGAGAGTTGGAATGCATTGTGTTGCTTGCACTGAGTGATGACATATGGACCACTCCGTAAGGCATCAAACTTTGTGTGTTTTCTAGGATTAGCTTAGTCCTCATCACATTTTAAGATAATGTCACCTTCTAAAAAGTTTTTTGAAGAGGATTTCTTATCAAAATGCTTCTTAGTTTGTTGTTGATGGCTAGTCATAGAAACCATGGCTTGGTCTCTTGTCTCCTGAAGCTCCATCGATTCACAAATCCTGACTTCCATGCTATCACCTTTTTCTAATTATAGCTGGTGAGTGAGATCCAAGGCTAGAAATTCAAGTGAAATAGGAAGTCTAACTTCCCTTTCATACATAAGCATGTATGTTGAATTGCCAAACACTCTCTTTGGAGTAACCATGTCTCCCCACAGGGCTATTTTTATCTTGGCGTGCCAAGTTCTCTAATTTTCCTCCATTGTCCTTTTGATAATTCTAATCAGATTCTTATTGGTGGACTTAGCCAACCCATTTCTTTGTGGGTAGTATTTGGAAGAAGTGCTAAGTTAGATGTTGTATCCCAATGCCCACTCGCTTGTTTTAGTTCCCAACAAAGCCAATGTGTTATCTGAGATGATGGTAGCTGGGACTCCAAACCTTGTCACCAAGCCTTTGTAGAAGTCTAGGACTACACTTTCATTAGCTTCTTTCAAAGCAATAATTTCTTCCCATCTTTTGAAGAGTCTGTAGCAGTCAAGACCCATTTGTGGCCAACACTGGAAGGAGGGTTGATCATCCCTATGAATTCAAGGCCCCATTGCATGAATGGTTATTCTACCTAAATAGGTTGTAGAGGCATTACAGCCAGCTGTTTCTTTCCATCAAAAAGGGCACACTTCTAGAACTTTCATACCCAGGCATGGGTGTCTCTGAATAAAGTGGGCTAGAAGTAACTAGCCCTCATAATCCTTGTAGTTGTAGTCTTATGAGCAAAGTGACCACTAGTTGGCCCATCATGAAACTTGGATAGTATCTTATTGACCTGACTTGAGTCTATGCACCTCAAGAGTAATCCTAAAAAATCCCTTCTAAATATCACCCCATCAATCAGGACATAAGGGAGATATTAGAGTCTAAAATATCTCCTCTTAGTCCTATCAAGGCCATGCAGGCACTCACCGGTGAGAAGGAAACATTTCATGTCTAATGCCCAATCCTTCATGACTGTTAATTCTTCTGTTGTAGCTTCACCATGGATTAGCAAAATTTCCTATTTATATTGTTTAAGGTCTATATCAAGGTGTTCACATAGGCATTTTCCCCTTACCAGCTTGGTAGTTTTGATATCCACATCATATTCCATTACTGTGGTGATCCATCTCGCTCTCTTTTCATTTAGATCATGGCTGGTCAAGAAATCTTTGATGCTAGGATGGGGCACCATGAGATGAACCTTGTTGTTGGACAGCATATGTCTGAATTTCTTTAGGCTTCATATGACTGCAAGGAATTGCTTTTCAACATATGTATACCTAATTTCAAAACCTTCTAGACCTTGGCTAAAAAACACAAGTGATTGTTCAAGGTTTTCATCATTTGCTTGGGTAAGCATAGCAGAGATTACCTCTTTATTTTTGAAGGTGTAGAGGTTGAAATCCTTTGTGAATTCAAGATTGATCAAGGTAGGAGCTTGGGCGATAGCCTGCTTGATCCCTTCAAAACTATCCTTCCTTTGCACTATCCATGCAAACTTCTCATCTTTCTTCAACATGGAGGTCAATGGCTTGACTATTTCGGAAAAATTTGGGATAAATATCCTAATGAAATTTATTATATTGAAGAAGCTTTGCAGACCTTTCTTATGTTTAGGCAAGGATATTGCTAGGATGGCGCAGACTCTTTTTGGATCAATGGTCAAACCCCCTTTCGAAACAACATGGCCAAGGATTTTACCTTCATGTATAGGGAACACACATTTCTTTGGGTTGAGAGAGATACCAAACTCTCTACATCTCTCAAAGATTTTCCTAAGGTGTTTCAGATGTTGGCTTGCCTCCTTTGAAAACATTATCGCATCATCAAGATAGACTAGTACAATATTATTTATCAAGCCCTGGAAAGCCATGTCCATGGCTCGTTGAAAAGTGGTTCCAGCATTGGACAGTCCAAATGGCATTTTCCAATAAGAAAACGTCCCCCACTTGGTAGTGAAGGTTGTCTTGTACTGATCATAGTCTTGCACTAAAATCTAATTATACCCTAAATACCCATCCAAAAGGGAGAAATGTTCGCTACCTATCACCATTTAGAGGATCTGCTCCATACTTGGGAGAGGATAGTGATATTTCAATGAGACTCTATTGAGGTCTCTGAAATCCACACATAGTCTGATCTCCCCATTCTTTTTTCTAACAGGGACTAGATTGGCCAGCCAAGAAGAGTGTTTGATGGGAAATATGATCCTGGACTCAATCAGCTTAGTGAGTTCCTTCTGTATGAGAGGCTCAATCTTCAAATTGATAGGCCTTTGTTTTTGTTTGATGGACTTGGCACCTTCCTCTAGCTCAATGGTGTGTTGGGCCAAACTTGGGTCAAAACCCTTTAATTCGCTATACTCCCAAGTGAAGACATCATCAAATTCTTGGCACAACAAGATGAAATCTTGCCTGTCATCATCTGTATATACCTTCCCAAGTGTAAGCAACCTGTTCTTGAATATTTCAACTTTTTTGTAGTTTTCTCTCTTGGTTGTGATGTTAGCTTTGTCATTTATCAGTTGGTCATCCTCATTGAAAATGTTTTTGAGAGTGACTAAGCCTTTGGGAAGTTTGTTATTCTTTAGCTAAACAATTTAGCCGCCATACTGTTGTTGTAGCTTG
Source organism: Torreya grandis (assembly GCA_037957365.1). Classification (NCBI taxonomy): domain Eukaryota; kingdom Viridiplantae; phylum Streptophyta; class Pinopsida; order Cupressales; family Taxaceae; genus Torreya; species Torreya grandis. The sequence continues at coordinate 5,189,939 of JARHVA010000164.1, read as the reverse complement.
GCTTGATTTCTAGAGGCAAACTCAGCCTCCTCTTGCAAGAAGAGCGCTATATGTTGATCATTGTCAAACACTTGCCAATTGGTGACATTATCAAGCATAGAGGGTCTGATTACCACTTTTAAATAGCACAAACTATTGTCTTGACATATCTCCTTGGGGACATCAAACTGTGCACCAACAGCTGCTAGTCTATTCGCTTGCTTATTTTGCTCTCTTGGAATGGAAATAACATTGAAAGCAAGGAAACTCTCCACTAAGTCCCACACCATGTGCTTGTAAGACTTAAGCAAGGAATTCTTGGTCAAATTTTTGCCTCTCGCCTGATTCATGATCAACTCACTATCCCCAAAAACTTGCAGTTCTTTAATTCCTCTTTTCCTTACCCACTCCAAACCATGAATGAGAGACTCATATTCCTTAACATTACAAGTGCAAGAAAACTAGAACCTAAATGTTGAGAAGTATTTCTCCTTTGAGGGAGAAATTAACACTACTCCACCACAACTCCCAATTTGCTTCTTAAGCCATCGAAGAAAAGTTGTCATAGAACCGAGCTCTCTTGGTTTGCTTTCATCAAATTTGGCACAAGGGTACCTTCTTCATGCATGTAATAAATTCCAAGACTTTCCTCTTCTATGAACTTGTATGGATCATGTTCAAAGTTGTCACTTCCCCATTCATCTAAGAGTAGGTCAGCAACTTCTTCAAGGGTAGAGGACAGAGATTGGTCCATTTGGAATTCTTATTCATCAATGATGGTGTAGCTGACATTCATCACCTTGAGTGATTACGGCTCTAGATGATCTCTGTGGATTGGCTCTGACTCAATCTTGACCTTAGTCCCATATTTGGTTCTAAAAACTATGTAAGACTAGTTTGTTGCTAGGTACCCACCTATTTTGGATGTGAAATATCTAGACAAGCAGATAGCAAAGTAGGGAGGGACATCTGCCACTACCATGTCATGGGGAACTAAGAAAGTTGGATAGGTTTGTAGCATTAGATTCAAGCCTTGTACCACTCCTAGTGTCTTGGCTAGTGATCCATCTAGCTACAGGACTCTCTTGGTTATCTCCTTGTATTTGAGTCCCAGTTTATCTGCTATGCATTTGGGCATTACTGAGGTGCTTGCCCTACCATCAATAATGAAATTGTGTACCAAAAAATCTCCTATGACTAAGGATATATATAAAGGAGGAATTTTTTCATCCTTCTTTGCTTGGCCTGCTATGGAAGGGTGCCCATTCGTGGTCAAAATGTTATCAGCTTTTGTTGGGACAGCTGGTTCATTTATCCCATGCAATTCCTTCTGAAGTATGTCCTTTTGTCCTGGTATTAATAATGAATCCCACAAAGAGATATGCATGTGCAACTTCTTCATCTAGTCTACCACGTTGATCTGAGGGTTGTTGCCTTTTAAGTTTTCTTTGGGGGTGCTTACAGCTTGAGGCACAGGCTAAGGAGCTAAGGGCATAACCGGCAGTGTATAATTTAGAAATTTTTGGTTCATATGTGATGAAGAAGGAGCTGCAGATGTTTGTGCAGTTGCCTAAGCTTCCTCCATAGCTCTCCTTTTGGACCTTGTGTTGGCTACAAAATAATCACCTTAGATGTTCATACTATCCACATAGTTGACTACATAAAATTCACCTTCCATGTGATTCATGAGAGTGGAATCAGACTGAGTCTGCATGTTGTCCATGCCAGGTTGTACTGATGCCTCAAAGCTTGGGAATTGAGAAGCTGCCTGATTATCTTGTGCATTCATATATTGAGTCGACATCTCATTTGTATAAGCATCTTATTCTTGGCCATATCCCATGGGTGAGCAATTAGGTTGTTCCTATACCAGATTATTTTGAGCGAGCACAAGAGCTTTGGACAATGAAGGAGTGCCTAGATTATACCCTTGATATAGTTTGGCTTATGTAAACTGACCCTGTCCTTGATTATAATTTTGAAAAGGGGGTCTATTTTCTTGTCCAAACTACTGATATCCCTAATTTAGCTGATAGTTTGGAGCTTGTTGCCTTTTGAGAGCCACTAGTTCATTGGTCACACTTTGTAATAAGATATTAATTTCATAAAGGTAATTGGGCGAGGTAGCAGTTAGCTTTTCTATGCCAGGAAGAAGAGCTAAGGTGGGTGCAGCAATCTGAACTGGATGTGGCAATTCAGGGAAGAGCGACATATGAGGTCTAGGGTCTATCTTTCCTACTTGCACCAAGCAATTTTTAGTAGCTATGGCTATTTCATCAGTAGCTGGAAACACTTATCCTCCCATGGACTGTATCATGACAACAATGTCATTGTTCAAAGATTTCAAGTAATAGAGGAAATCGTAGCTTGGGGTCGACCTTACCAAAATGGGGATTCTGTCCCAAGTCTTTTGAAACCTGGTATTGAAATCTTGCATGAATTAATGTGGAGCTATTTTCATGGTGGTTAGCTGTTCAACAAGTGAGAGGTGGTCACTCTTCTCCCTGAATCTATTTGTCAAGAGAGTGCCTAATTCATTCCATGTGCCAATTGAATTCATAGGCAAAGTTCCATACCAGTCCAAAACCTTACCCTTAAAAGACAATGCCAACAACCTAATGGCTATGTTCTCTTTAGTGACATTATGAATGTTACATAGGTTGGTGATATTTTTAATGTGCTCAATAGTGGTAATAGGCCCATCCCCATTAAAATGAGGAACACTCTTAAGGGTTGTCCCTAGGATTGGGTCATAATGTAGAAGGTTTAATGGGATCTGACCATGAAAGGCTATGAAAGGTAAAGCCATGGTGATAGCAAGGTTTTGTTGGGGTCTTTTTACGTAAGTATATTTTATAGCAGGTCTAGGAAAATGACTTGTTGTATAGGGATGAGTTCTTTCAAACCTCAGTCACCTTATTGAGTTTAATGGTAGTTCAATGAATTCAAAAGGGACACCCTTGGCAGAAGATCTTTTGGTGACCTTAGGCATGGGATGTCAGACTGATCTCTGACTAGAGACTGATATTCTTGAAAATGGAGTCACCAGATACTGGCTTAGTGGTTCATTCTTGCTATAACAGGACCACCACCAATCCTGGATCTTTTTTTAGCATTAAAATTGGTCCCACTGAGCATGCCAAAAACTATTGATGTTGTGGATTGCACCCTTGAAAGAGGCTCGGCTTCTCTCTTCCATGCAACACAATGGAGTCTCCCCTCTTGCTATGGGCTTGGAAAAACTAAGGGGAGAATCTCTAGAGAAGGTCTAGCTCCCTTTGATGCATCTCTGAGGTCTTTCACTACTACTACTAACAATAGGGGTGAAAAGGGAGAAGGATATAACCAAAATAGAAATTATCTAAACAATGATGCACCAAATAATTTTGATCTACTCAGCTATTTTATCACTTCAGACCAGAAGGGGGCAAACAGACTCTTTATCTAACAAAAAGCCCAGACTGTAGGGAGCTTTAACAGGGGTTTAATGAAGACACATAGAAAATGAACTTACCATAGGCGTTATAGAACACACTGTCTAATAAATCCTCTTCTATTTTTGTGCTCCAGATGAAGCACTTCTTGTTAACCTACAGAGATGATCTTGACTATACTAGGTATGTTGGTGTCAATTCTATGAAAGCATCAAGATAAAATGATTGAACATAGAGTTGATACACAGACATACTCAAAAGTATAGCCAGTCAGATAGAGGTAAAACATATTTTTATTGATTCAAAGGTAAAATTTGGTAGGGCTTTTCCTTACAAAATGAGAGATATCTTTCTCAACTGAGAGGTTACAATATATAGCATGAAGAAGAAGATTTTGGTGCCTTCCAGAACAAGTGGCCCATACTATGTTGAATTCCTAGGAAGGAGGAAGTACACTGAAGGAACCGTGTTTTGGCTATCACCAGTCTTGACTTTGATGCTCAAATTGTATTAAATGTCACTACAAAAGTATGGGTTGCTTGATCATTTGAATGACAATGCTGCCCCTTTTTATGAAACTTACGTGACTGCCTGCTTATCAATGCTCAATGAAGAAAAATAGGCCACATTATTGAATGCTTGCACTCTTTGATGACCACTTGGTGGAGATTGTTTCATCCACAACAATAACTTCTCCTACTAACACCTTTGGCCACTTGGGCTGATCTGATTCATGTCTATGCTTGGCTAGGTGCATCCTTTGGAACATTCCAAAAGTTATCATATGTGTGCGTAGCTGTGTTCTATATTATTTGTTTTGTTCCCTCTTTCCTTGATATTTCTTATCTCTTTCTAGCAAATTGATCTCTTGGGCTACTCTTCTCATCTTTTCTTCGCTACTCGGGCTCCTTTCTCGACGGGTCACCAAGTTTGCTTTTGGCCACTTATCATGAGTTCTTTCAGGCAAAATGCTCAAAATAAATTGGTCTTTTGGTTTCTCTTCAATAGCCAATGCATCCCATCAAAATTAATGTCTCTAAGACTGTCACTATTTGAAAACCAATAGCCATTTTTATGCCTTGAATTTGACATTCACACGCCCATCATCAGACGTTTGAACCTCTAATGGCTAGTTCACCATGCTAAAATTAACATGCTCAGGCTCGTCATCACTTTGGTAATTCCTTTAGCTTTTTGCAATTGAACCTTTTTGAAAGGAAGGTGACCTTTCATAAAAGAGGAGAGGGTCCCTTTTCAGTCGTTGAGAGTCCCTCACAAGGGCACTTTCCCTTCAGGCTCCTTCGGCTTCTCAATTCCTACCGACAAAATGTCTGACAAAATTCCTTCAAACATTTTGGCTGAAGAAAAACACGCCTTCATTCCTCACCCCTTTACTTTAGTCTTTTCTCTAGATAAATTCCTTCGGACAAAAGTTCGAAGGAATTCCTTCAGCCATTTGTCTGAAGGAATTTGCCTTAGTCTATTCCTTGTGAATTTATTTAGACAAAATGTCTAAAGGAATTCCTTCAGGGATTTTGTTCAAAGGAATTCACTCCTTGTCTTTTCCTTTGGATTTCCTTCAAACAAAAAATCTGAAGGAATCCTTTGCCTTTTGCCTTGTTCTCTTTCTCAAACATGCTCATTGCCCTCTGTGAGGGCACTTTGGGTCCACAATTGCCCTTCAGAACCTACTCAAATGATCCAGTTTGTAACCTAACTGCCCTCTGTAAGGGTACTTTGTCTTCAGAGCTTTGTAAAAGACTTGCATTCTTTGAACTAGCTCCTTCCTTTGTTAATAAAAGGCATGCTTGAAAGAAATCTGTTGAAGTGAAAACAAGTCCCAAATCAACCCAAAAACCTACAAGACTCAAATCACTTAGCTTTTTCATAGAACAGGCCTATGACAAAGGGAAAAGAACTACGATTGTAGCAAGGTGAAAATATCAAAGACTGGGATAGCAAGGAAAGAAAAGGGAGACCAATTTTTTTGGCCTGCAGGACCAAAAATTGGTCAACAGGTCCCATAATCAGTTTATTATTTATATTCTATACCCTAATTTTTTGTCACAATTTTTTTAATACTCAATTTAATATATTCTTTGGTTAGTCTTTACTACATACTTCTTTTAAACAAACAAGAAATTGATTTCCTCTAAGAAATAATGGCATGCAAGATACTTCTTTTAGACAATGCATAAAGAATAAAATAAATTATATTAAGTGGTTGGGTTTTACCACATACTTCCTTTAAATAAATAAGAATTTGATTTTCTCTGAGAAATAATGGCATGCAAGATAATTCTTTTAAACAATGCACAAAGAACAAAAAGAATTATATTATGTGGTTGGTCTATACCACATACTTCTTTTAAACAAACAAGTAACTTATTTCTTTTAAAAAATAATGGCATGAAAGATACTTATTTTAAACAATGTACAAGGAATAAAATGAATAAATATAATAGCACCTCATGATCATTTCAACCATATTTATGATTAACCTAAAAATATCCATTTCATAGATTTTGAGTTTAAACAAAATATTTATAGATATACACAAAATTTTCAAGAAAACCAACATGCATAATGTTTTAAGCAAATATATTTAAACAAATTTTTTTTAGGGAACCCATTATTATATTTATTCATTTTAAGACAGATGACTTTCCATACAAACAACTGCTCTCAGTCTTTAAAACCAAAAAAAACATAAATATATACCTTTCAATCATAAAAAACCCAATTTAAAAATTGTTTGCAATTTTGTTTTCAACCTTTTATCCCAATCTTATGACTATCAGAGCTTTGCTTTCACCAATAGCTTGCATAAATGACTAGAAAATTTGAGAAACCATCACATATGCATTTGAACAACTTAAATTTAACTCACGGGTGATGTGTTGGACCAACATTAAATTTTGCCTTGGGGCCCCTCAATATGCCGGTGTCAATTCACTAAAAAATGGGGGAAAATATAAATCTCGATCTCTATAGCTTTAATTCCACATGCACCGCATTCAATGCTAAAAATAAAATAAATTTTAAATTTTAAATTTATTTATTATTAATTTTTTTAGTTATTAAAACCATATAGAAGGAAGAGCATGTTTGTTTTACTCAATTTTATAAATGATGCCAAATAATATTCAATACATTTTCATAGACCAAAATATAAATATTACCTTAAGTTTATTTTGTCTTAGGTGGTCTTTATCACTCACTCACTCACTCACACACACACATACACACACACACACACACACACACACACACACACACACACACACACACACACACACATGTACATATATACCTGGGGATTTCAGGCTAACCAATACATGTCTCATATAATTTCTTGACAAATCAAAACCATAAATACACAATAATTATTGCAAATTTGTGTCCCAAAATAGAACCGAGTATAATCTATAAGGCAATTCGAAACACGTGTAAGAAATTAGATAAAATTGAGGCTATTTGACTTGTGTATATTTTTTAGAATTAAATTGAAAAAAATTATTTCTAGCCTTTTGGCTATAACTGGCCTCTAAAATTTTCCCTGATGTTGATGAATATTTCTCAAAAAAAATGTGTATATTTTTTACATCAAAGTTTTGAATCACACTCCATGAACCATCATCATGATGAGAGAAATAAATGAGGTAGATTATAGACTAAGGTTTCCATTTAAAGATAATAGTGATTGAGTATAAATGCTATCTCGTTTAGATAGATTAATTAGTCAACTTACTACGATAACAAAGTTATTCATATGTAAAAAAACACTTACCTTTGTTTGTATATACACAAATAATTCTAAGTGACTGTAAAATTAATCAACTGCCATATAAATATGCAACTTAATCGGCAATATATTATTAGTACCAATCATTTTTGTACTTTAAAATAATTTCATCTCATTATAAAATTTAATGAAATTATCTTTGTTTATATAAATTTTTGTAACAAATACAAATTATGTAATAGTATCAAGATAACTCAATTAAAATCACTAATTATTCTTTTGTATGTTTCCAAAGAGAGACATATATTTGGGTGCTAATCCACATGATATAACACATGTATATAAGTGTGTGAATATTTTATTATTTGAATACAATGTGCCATCAAATTTTTAATTGGGGAGATAATTCAAAGAAAAGAGATTCTTTTTCATCACAAACAAAGCGTGTTTTCTCACATATAAACAATATGTTTTCTATCACATACAAGTGTGTGTACTTGTCTATAACTTTTGAATTTTTTTATGTATATTGATACACTATTTCCTTTCTTTGATTTAATAAATTTGTTATTAATTTTGTAGTGAAATATCCTCCATGTAAAAAATAAATTCACATTTCCTATCCATTAAAAGTTTTGAATAAAAGAATGTTGTACTCTTGAGTACAAGTAAGTAAACCATGACCTGATATCAAAATGTTTCCTTTCAATATTCAATAATTCAGGGTTAAACATACATATCAAGTATTGGTAACATGAACATGAAAAATACGGATTTTTGGTCAGTAATCTAAATTCAATAATCTATAGAACTCTGCATAGTAGTCCTTCTACACCCAATACCAACAACTTCTTTTCAAGTGGAACGATATATGAAGTAGTCAACTAATACAAGAATTCATTTTCAATAAGAAGAGTTATTAATATTTTATTAAAATTAAGTTCTTGCCACCTTTGTGATATTTTATGTTAAACACTAACTTAGAATGAGCTTTAAATATTAAGTTGTTTCTTAGAAACCCATAGTAACAAAAATCTTTTAGGAGAAATTCATAGTTAAAAATGTTTGAGAAAAAAACCAGGTTTTCAATAGGACCTATTTATCAAAAAATCATAATGCAAAATTATGAATGAAAACATATTATTATCAATAATATTAGATAAAAATGAAATTTAAATGTTCTAAAAATTAAATTTATATATTAAGCAGTGTAAACTCTTTTTTTTTTTTTTTTTTTGGTTCAACACTTATCACAGATAAACTAACTTCTCTCAAAAAAAATTATTACATCATTTACATCCCCAATAAAGGTTAGTTGTGTAAATAATGTCACCATAATCTATTTTTCATTTCTATTTTTTTTAGAAGAAAATTTGATTAAAATGATAAAAATTTATTCAGGTACATATTTATTTAGTGGGATAACTACAATAATACTTACAAACTTAAAAAGAATTGAGGGGTATGCTCAGAACCCCAATAAAATAAAGGACAAGCCTCTATTTTAGCTATTACCAATAATTTTATTGCAATTTTTTCTACGTTGATATTTGTATCAAATATAGACCAAAATGCTAATTGAAACTATGTGAACGCATCCGTTAAAAACAGAGTCAAATATCTTCTTGGTTGTATGTGCTCATTGTTGATTTAGAATGTGTATTTCTTTTTTGAAATTTGTTTTTGAATTAACAATCCTTCTAAGTCAAGAATAATTAAATGTTTTTTTTAAGGCACAACAAAAGATAATAATATTGAGATTCAGTTTTACATTAAATTTATTTTTTAATGTAATAGTAATATATTAATTAATGGTTTACCTATATTCTTAGAATTTACATCGATTATACATCGTTTCTAGTCAAATTTACACAAGAATTTAAAATTATAATTATTTAATGTTTGATAAGTTGAATTAGACCAACATTGGGAAGTAATGAAGTTTTTAATAATTATTGATAAGTAATAATTAATACATATTTGCAACTCAAGTGTGACAATTAACAGAGCTTGATTTTATGTAGTTGTTGTGTTTATCATAACCAATTACATGTTCTATTGAAGTTCATCTTATCAATTAGATGTGTCCTCTAGTTATTTAGTTGTTTCTCATTGAGTTGAAGTTGAGCAATGATTTAATTAGACCTCAGATCCATCAACCTTTCCATCTACATTCATTATTATTGTAATGACTTAATAATTTCTACCAACATGAAACATACAAGTTTAGAATATGAATTCAAAATTATTTAGAATAGATGACCACCTGTTCTAAAATTCATGAAGAAGTCTAATATCTAATAATAGGTGGTAATCAATTTTAAGAAACAACACAATGTAGATAATTCAATGTAGTATATGTCATGATCCAAAGTATTGACTTTAAATATGAAAATAATTTAGTGTAGTATACAAATTTTATGATATTATCAAAACTATACGTACCTAGAGGTGTAGTGAGATATTTTTAATAATTTTTAATCATGTCTCTTGCTTTATATTTTACACTATGCATATAATTGAAGTCATATTTAAACTTGTGAACACTTGTATTACATTTATGCCTCCATAAAGTATTAAAATAGGGGATGAGTCTTTACTGCATCTTGTTAACATGTGCTCCTAAAAATTGATACATCTATCATACTTGAATGAATGTTTTGATAAGACAATTCCTATATTGTTGGACCCAAAATATCCATTGGATCAATGTGTGACTAATCAAATTATATTCCCACTTCTTCATCAAGCATGTCCTTTGAATCATGGACACCATATATACTAAATATCACTGACAGTCCCTCAAACCCACCTTCATCATTCAAAATCATGTAACATCATTGATAAATGATTTCATATTTGATTTATCCTTTTACATGTGGATGATACAAAATTATGAAACATGTAAGCTTTGATCACTAAAACAATAAATATGCACACATGATTCATTTCACTAGACCCAATGTAGGAGAGTAGATCTATACTAACAATTTGTGTGATATCAATCACAAGGTTTTAGAAATATATAATACCCACCTCTGGACTAAGTAGATAAATATGATTTAGTAGTGTTTCAAATGTTTTGGCTAATATAAAAGTAAAATTAAACTGACATGTGAACTCATAAGTATCTTCCTCCCTTGGTTGAGAATGTTTAGTAGCTAAAATTACATACAATTTCAAGAGATCAATGGAATCCTTTGATATTGTTGTATTGTCATCTATTTTTCTCTTTTTTATTTTCCCCCTTTCATCTTCGAATTTCTCATAGAGTTGAACAAAGTGAATTTCATGCATGCCAATTTTTTTTATCACATTAGACGCAATGCATTCCATCAAAGCTACTTATTTAAGAACCCATGAATTTAAATAGTCCATAATTTTTACCCTTGAGACTTTATTCTTATTCACTCCTTTGTAATAGAAAATTAAAGTTTTTGTCTTCACACCAGGTTCAAGGGTTGCTCACAATCAAACTTCCCCACTCATAACTTTGTCTACTAGTATAAATAATTCTTTGGCAAACATACCCCTTATGCCTTTGAACAATCATGTCGTAAGTTTGTCTAATGAATTTACTTAAAATCTTGGTCGTTATCTTTGTTAGGGATACATGCTAGCCCATAATTTATGTGGAGATAGAAAAATAGAACCCACTTTTTTCATATTTCATCTTGAAGGAGAAATGATAGCTTAGCACTAAGGCTATCCACTTTTAAGTTTTCAAAAATGTTCAGACACTCCTCTTCAAATGCTTGTATGCAAACATAAAAATAATTTACATTAATTTGATATATAAAGGAATTAAATTAATATTTTATTTCCATTTTTTTTATTTTTATTTAAATTGAATTAAATATTTTAACTATCTTCCAATTTTCTACCTTCTCATAAAAATAACTTGGGCATTGTGGTACTTTTTTAGGATCTACGTCACCACTACTCAATAAACTTTATTGCAACCCATATTTTATTGGCCATATTTTATTGTTTGTAGATACTGATTATCTGCTATGTTTTGGATTTGATATAAAGAATATGAGCTGACCTTTATTTTATTTTGTCATGGAAAGTATCAATTTCATGGTTTGCCAGGATAATTTTTTGCATTGTGATGGTATGTTGTCCATCGATAATGTAGAAGTTAGTCTCAAAATCTTGCAATTCATGTTCAAAATCAGTGTCCAAGATATCACCAGTTGCTTTTCTAAATGGACGTAATATTACCTACCCATGAAGAGGAATAAGATTACATAACATATAACTAAATAGTTTATCAACATTTGGTTAATCAAGGGATCGATACTGGTATTTAGAAAGAGTTTGGTGGCAATGTTCAACTCCAATCTTGAATGATTTTCCATTGAATATCAAAATTTGAGTCTCTTCAGATGTTGAAGACTCACTTTTTAAAAAAATCTTTTCAACCTGTTTAAATAGAGTTTTATCCCTTGTAGATGCCCTTATCTCTTGGAAGTGTGATACTAAGGTTTCTTTTATTTGATTAGACAATAGTTTCCCCCTTATATACATAAACATTTTTGAATAAAAAGTTATTTTTACCAATTCTTTATCCATATTCAAGCAATGGGATATGAATGAAGTAAATTAAAATCAATTAAATCTTATGAATGCCACTATAATTCTATTACAAATACTTTTACTGGTTTCCACTCCAATGGTGTCTCCAACTATACAAGGTTCTAATTTCTAACAGTAAGAATGACAAATATTTTTGATGTTTTGCCAAATAAACCATGCCATTTTTTTTATATAATACAACTTCCAACTTCATTTTAATAATTTAGCATAAATGCACATTGTTGTTTATTTTCTCCATCTGAACACTTAATACATTCCTTAAAACATATTTCATATTTAACATTATCCCATTTGCTTGATGTTCCCCTGAAATGGAAAGAAACAACTAGAGGTCATTGTGATAATTAAATGGAGAGTATATATCTAAAAAAACACTCCTTATCTCTTTTCTCCTATTCCAATGCACCTTTAATAAATGGAATATCTCGGTAATGAGCATTACCCACAAGAACCATTATTTCTTGTTATAAATAATTAGTCATAAGTAGTCATAATTTGTCAAGTGGGCCATGTTTTTAAACCATATAAAAACAATATATTTAGTAACTAGATCATGAATTTGAAAGGATGGTTATGAATATTTAAATTTGTAAATTCTCATAGGATTTAATCATAGAACATAAACATCCATATTTTCCAATGTTGACAGTATTACAAATATAGACGAATGTAGAATGGGTGCATGCCCATTCTGAACAAGATAGGAATAATATGACAAGCATGTCCTATATTCTTAATATTTTTGCTAAAGGGTAAAAAGTGGATTTTGATAGGACCCCAACCCTATTAAAAAGTGAGACAAGCAAAAAGAGATATGAACATCAAGACCAAATGTTTGATAAGCCTCCTAAGCTATACAAAAAACCAAACCATAGTTCATCAAAAACTAGAACAAGAGATAAAAGAAATCTAACTAACAATAAAATGAAATAAAGACTTCTATGACACCAACTTGAACAAAATGTTAGGGAAAGTTAGATTATCTATATTCAAGGTTGTCTTCCATCCCTCCTTCATGAGTTGGTGATGATTGATCAGTGCATCAAGTTCTTGAATTTTCCATTTAGTGACCAAATTATCACCCCTAGTGTGCTTGATAATGCCTTCTTAACCTAGGCCCAATAACTTCACTTTCTTCTTGATCACAAAATATTGGAAATGGTCCAAGTCTTTCACACAATTATCCACAACATCTGTTGATCTGTGTATATCCATTACATAGATAAATACACTCCTCATTCTTTCTACTGCATAATTATCACACCTCTCATGTAATCATGCACACTCCTTTGGTTGAAGTTTACTTACAAACTTATGTATAAGTCTCATGCCTATTCATAGAATTTTGTGTAATGTTCACTTTAAATTGAAGCCTGCACATCTCACTATGCACCTCATAGCTCACAACCTTATGCGCTTCATGGGTATCTACTCATAAAATTGTCTTCTCTTTTGGGATCCACCTTAACACAATCATGTGTCGGCCTAGCCTATCCACATGATTCAAAATATGGCCCAACTAACCATTAGCCACCAATCAAGGATCACATAATTAGGAATTATTGAAGACAACTTGGATATTAACTATTCAAACCATTACCAAATACCACATATGATAGGAGATCAATTCACCTATCAACATCCTACTCGATAGTTGAATAATTGTTAATACTACTCTTGTATTATGCATATTATATATTTAATAATACGCATCTAGCCAATACATAGTCAAGGTCAATGCAATACACAATTGTAACACAATTAGCTTACCCCATGCATCTACTCTGTATACACACATTGTAGACATTGTACTCAGTATTCCCTATTATTTGATTAATGATTAGAAGTTGCATTTATTGAAAGTAATACTTTTACTCCATTGAATGTGTGTTTGATTATCCCACCTGAATACTCTTCATGCATCACTCTATACAACCAAACTCAGTTTTCCCTATCACACTTGATCTCAAGCCCCATGGTGTAGATAATTAGTATCAAATCTAACTTGAGGATTGGTATTAGAGCTACACTCTATTTATTTATATGCTTGTAACCACACAATCACAATGAAAGAGAAAAGGTTTAACAATCAGTTTTGTTTCAGAGATTCTAAAAGAATGCCATATAAAAATCAAGATGGTTGATGCCCATAACCAACCTAAGGCAACCTCATAAGTTTTAAGACTCATCTCTAACACATTAGAGGCCCAATGCATCAAAAAAATTGGTCAGTTCTATGAATTGATGATGTAGCTCAAATTGATGCCTTTTTAACCATCTCAACAATATGCTCTGTAATGGTTTCAACAACAAACCCCCTTCAAAGTATACTCAATTCTCAACATTTCTTTATTCTTAGGCAATATTGATGCTATAGTAATGGATGCTTAGATTCAATAACTTCAGGCATAATTCTTAATCAATTACTTCATCGATGATGAGAAAATCACCTTTGCAGTACTGAAGATGCCTATTTTGGTTGTTCACTAATGGGAGACCTTCAATGTGTAGAGAGCATAAGAGTGTCTTCTAATCAACTCATGAAATTCTTTGCTTGATGTGTTAAAGGAGAAACACTACCCTTTTTGACACTTTGAATATGAATACATTAAGTTCTAATAATTGTGCCAATGCAAGGATCAGTCAGTAGAAGACTACACCAACGTATTCCATGATTAATATGCACACTTTCAAGATAACTTGAGCAAATATTATAGGGTTTTGAAGTACATCAACATACTCTCGCCTTATGTCCATGAAAATTTGGTGTTCTTGAATTAAGACACTTTGGGACAAGCATATTACAATGCTACCAAGATCAAAGCTAAGGCAAAGATGAAATAGTGTACCACCTCTTCATCCAACATAGTGTACAAAGCCCAATCTTTGTATAACTCCACATTGCAACCCCTTGCATAGAAGCATCACCTTTCTCAAAAAAGTGAGCAACCTTAGAAGACTACAAAACACTTAAAGGCTATTATACCTTCTATTTTAGATAAAGGTAGTTTGAATTTTAATGATAAGTGGGGCCATCACCATCACTCATCCACCCATGACAGCTCTTAATTCCATGTGTAGTAGTCCTTGATCACATAATCTACATCAAGACCCACACTGATAGATAACACTGATCTAGATGCATCTTGTCTAATCGCCAATACCACTATGATTGGCATATCTGAAGAGTGTGAACTTTTCTTCCACACCAAGTTTTGAGTGAAGGGTTAGCCACTCCACATCATCATCGATAGTGGCATTCAGAAGAACATCATTATGTAATCCAAAGCTCAATGTATTGGTATTACCACTACTTTACACCCTAATAAATATTATTTTTGGTGGCTACAATAGGGCAAAGATATATAGGTCTAATGATTGTGCACTTTCTAGTACAAAGTCAAGCCTATGGAGGATAACATCAATTATGACATTGCACCTCTAGAGGTCTATGACATATTTCTGTGGAAATCATATTTGTATGACTACAAATATATATATATATATATATATATATATATATATATATATATATATATATATATATATATATATATATATATATATATATCAATCCAAGCCATAACATTGGACTAACTATGTGTAAGACCATTTATACCACCTATTTGAGTTAGCACCCATGACTAAAATCACCTCAATCTCTACCAAGTAATGTCACAAACTTGTCTCACATGCATAGAAGTTCATGTTTCTCATCTCTATCCCTGACACACTTGCACTGTAGATGATAAAGCACACACAGGTAGTGTGTATCACTCACATAATTTCATAACAATAATATCTCAACAAGTTACTAGAGAAACATAGTGAATTCTTCATAGATCTTGAAGGCATTCCAATACACTGTGTAGTAAAAAACTACATCAATTTGGTCCCTAGATCTCCTCTTTTGAATATCCCCCTATACCACATATCAGTTTAGGAGATTGACAAAATATGGCACCAAATACAAGATCTCAATCAAGGCAAGATCAAGCCTATCTCTTCACCTTTTAGGATTCTGATAATCCTCACACCCAAAAAGGATAGGACCTAGTGACTCTGTATAGACTATCATGCACTCAAAAATATAATGGTGAAGAATTGGTACCCACTCCCATGCATTGATGAACTTTTGGACTAATTTTGAGGTACTCAATACTTCACCAATATTGATTTGGATTCAGGTTACCATCAATTTTGAATCCATCTTGAACATTTTTGGAAAATAATATTTAAGACAAAGGAAGGATTATACAAATGGTTGGTTATGCTTTTCTACCTAACTAGTGTACCAATCACAATCAGGTGTTTGATGGATGATCTACTTAGGCCTTTCCTCAACTCCTTCATCATCATCTACTTATAAGACATTCTTATCTTCAACAAGACTTGGGAGGAACATTTAGAACATATCTCACACATCTTTGATGTTGTAAGAAAACTTAGCAAAGTGTATGTTTGGTGTTGCTCAGATCTATTACCCAGGCTACATCATTAATTGCATAGGCATATATATATATATATATCTAAAGAAGATCAAAGTGATACAAGATTGGCCTAATCTGTGTAATCTCATAGAATTGAGGAGTATTCTTGGACTTTTTAACTTCTATTATAAATTCATCCTTGGTTTCTCACACATCTCTTACGATCTCAGCTAGATAACATGTACAAAATCTAAGTTTGATTGGAATCATGCATAATAATGTGATTTTGAGGCAATCAAGCAATTCCTCTATGTAGTGCATGTTCTTAAAATTCCCAACATTACACACTCCTTTAAAATTCACGCTGCTACATCTGACTATGCACTTATTGCAATGCTCATGCAACATGGACATTTGATCACATACCACTCATAGATATTCAATGACATGGTGAAAATATACTCCACCTATGAGAAAGAATTATATGTTATTATGAAATAAATAAAGTAATGGTGAAACTACATTCTATGGAAGGAGATAATTGTTCATTCAGACCACAATCCACTTCAGTTCCTATAGATACAAAATGAGCTGGAGAATGTGTGACACATGAAATGGATGACTTACCTATAATACTTCCATCTCATGATCAAGCACAAGAAATGTAAGGATAACAAGGCAATATACTACCTTAGTCAACTGCTAATTCATGTACTCATCACAATGTTGGACATGCACAACCAAAAATGTATAGACTAGGTATACCTCTACTCAGTTGACCAAGACTTCACAACAACTTATACCAACTTAGCACAAGGTAAGCAAATCTAGGAGTTCTACTTATCTAACTAGCTTCTCTACAAACTTAGACATCTTTGTGTTCCTAATGGTCCACCTCAATGGTGACTCATTTTAGATGTGCACTACACCAAGACCTTGAGACACTTTGGCATGATAAAGACTCTATCCATATTGTAGGTGCACTTATACTAGCCACACATGCACACAAACATGGAATTCCACCTCAATTATTGTATTCTTTATTGCATTTCTAAGCCTATAAATAGGGATTTACACATCTCTACTAGTTTCATCCAAGCCATGGAATATATTAGCATGGATTTCATGACTGGGTTACATGCGATCATATGCCAACATCATATTGTGTTTGTTGTAGTGAATAGGTTTTAAAATATGGATATCATGGTCACTTTTAATAAATACATTGATGTAACTAGTATTGCACAAGCCTTATTCAACCATGTTTGGGTTCATTTTTGGCTTCCAACATTCATCATCTTCGATCAAGATCCATGATTTATAAGTCACTTTTGTCAAGCATTATGGTACTTGATGGGTATGCAATTGGATCAATCGATAAATTTTCATCCATAGATATATGGGAAAGTTGAAGTGGTCAATCACACACTTTTTCATATTCTATGAATGTAAAACTATGCACATGCTCACGCTTGGGATGACAATCTCTTGTACATTCAACACACCTACAATAGAGCTTTTCACATCTCTACGGGTCATAGTCCATTCTAGACATGTCTTAGGTTTAAAATTTTGGCACCTCTAGACATATCCAACCATGCACTAGTTGACAATGAATCATGCCCACAAGAATAAAAAGTAGACAAAGATAAGAAGTTTATATGACACATCCAGTCTATTCATCATAAGGTTCAATATATCCTCTCTTTCACATAAGCAAATTATAAGGAACACCATGAACCATATTGCACACCTCATGAATTCTAAGTTGGCAATAAAGTTTGGCTAAACCTTTAGAAGGAACACTTCAAAGGTCCACATCAGAAGATCAAACCTCTACACTATGGTCTTTATTTCATTCTACATACAGTTGGTGAGAATGATTTTTTTCTTTGTTTGCCTTAGTACTTGGGCATGCACCCAGTCTTAAATGTGGAGCTTCTCAATCCTTACATTTTTCCACTTCTTGAGATATTAGTGATGTAGCATCCTTATGATTTGGATCCTAAACCTTTGCACCCTATAGAAAAGACCAAATCATTTAAGTGATAGATATGTGCACCTTTCATGGCACACATCAAATTTTTTTTGTGGTCATGGTTGGATAATACATTGATAAAATTAAGTGGTACACTTCTCAAAAACTTTAAGTGCAATTTCCTCAACTTCACATCGATGCAATAGAGACCATTTCTATTCAAGAAAGGGCAAATGATCTGTGCATAGTTGTTGCATAGCTGAGCACACTCATCATTTATTATACTATGTAAAACTCACACCTCTTACATAATATTGCACACTCATTCACCTAAATTTTTATTATAACCCTATGCATAATTCATGCACCTACTCTCACACTTTCATGTAATGGTCACCTCAGATCACAACCTACATATCTCACTATGCACCTCACATCTCGCAATCATGTACACCTCATAGACATCTAATCATATACTTTATTTATCCTTTAGGCCCCACCTCAGCATAATCATGTGTTGTCCTTCCCTAATTACATGATTTAAAATGTGAGCCAACTAGTTTTTAGATACCAATCGAGGATCACAAGATTGGGAATCATTGAATATAGCCTAGACATTAATTGTTTAGACCACTACCAACTACTACATCTGAAAGGAGATCGATGCACCTAGAAACATCCTCCTTTTTAGTTTTATAGTAGTTAATATTGACCTTGTATTGTGCATGTTAAATATGTAATAATATGCATCTAGCCAATACACAGTCAAGGTTGATGCAATACTCAATCGTAACATAGTTAGCTTGCCCCATGCATATACTTTGTATACATGCATTGTAGACATTATACTTAGTATTCACTATTATTTGATTTATGAATATAATTTTAATTTCCTAAAAGACTTATGATCCATTGAATGTGTGTTTGATTTTTCCACCTGAATATTCTTAGTGCATTTACTCTGCATAACCAAACTCACTTGTCCCCCACACACTCAATCCTGGGCCCTGTGGTGTGGATCAGCTACACTCAACATTTTAACTTTATCCATGTTGGTAATAATATTACCCACCTCAAATTCCAAACTATCCACTCTATTCTTGGAAGTATCCACTTCCTCCATTATTTCATCAACTTCCCTCTTCAACTTAGACATTTCATCATTAGGTAGGGTTTTCATAGCAAATGAACCCTGTTGTTCCTAGTGCTTGGTACCTCTCTCCTTATTCATTGTCTCCAAATCCTAAATGACCCAACATATCATACATTTATTAAGTATAAAACATAATGATATTGGCTTCCTAATTTATAATTACCTAATTATTCCTTCGATTCTTGTGTAGAATGGGCACATGCCCATTCTTAAAAAAATAAGAATATTGGGTTCATAATTGATAATTGCCTAATTATTCTGTATATTATTGACATACATGCTCAGTTTATAAAAGATAATAATATTGGCTTCTTAATTGATTATTGCTTGATTATTCCTTAGATTCTTGACATGTATAATGGGCACATGCCCATTCTAAAAAATATAATAATATTGACCTCCTAATTGATAATTGCATGTATTATTTCATTCTTATGTATAATGGGCACATGCCAATTCTATAACATATAAGAATATCATCTTCCATATTGATAGTTACCTATATTCTCAGATTCTTGTAGAATGGACTAATGCTCTTTCTACAAAAGATAAGAATATTGGTGTTGTGATCAACATGTCCCTTTAGCCCTACTATATCTACGATAAATCCCAAAATCAATCCCTCCAAAATTATATATTGATCTTCAAAATTGGGCTCGCCCCTAATGAACAACATTTAATTGAAGTTAAATCCACATATTTTCATGAAAATTTTTAATGTTCCCTCTCGATCAATGCCTCTCCATATGTTTTTCCATGGGTTTATTTATGTATTTAAATTTATCCCCTTGGTGATTTTCAATGGTTTTACACTTAGCTTTTTTAAAACTAACCATTCCCTTTGTAAATTCATTGTTGATGTGCCATGTCCCGATATCCTGGAGTGGTACTCCCGAAATCCCATTAAACACCTCCCATAACTCATTTTTGATAGGTAAGATTACCTGTTAATTCAAAAGATTCAGCTGAGTTGACATTTATATTATTCATACATGTCCCATGACTTTCAAAAAAAATTACTATCTGGGACTCCACACCCAAGCATAGCATGCCACCTATCCAGTTATACACCTAGAGAATAGTGATGAAGATATCTCCTGAGATAGAAGTAAAAATAATATGACACATGATGAATCAACCATTCATAAAGTGACATATATCATACTATACTCCTGGGAATCCATGGATCAATCAGAGGAGTTTACATATTTTCTAACATCACCTAGAGCAACAATAAGAGGGTACAATGTGAGATGAGCCAACTAATCAACTAGGGCCAAGTATCACACCATTCTCATGGGTAAAATGTTATGTGTCATATTATTGTATGTCTATGGCTCCCTTCAAATGATCATATAATTCCAAATTTCATCTATATACCACTTGTAATGTCAAAAAATAGTAAGGTGCAAGAATCATTTACCACTCAAAACTACCACATAACACTTGTATACCTCCCAAAATTCTTCCCAACTAGTATCTGCCAAGTATCTCATTCATACACCCAAAATTACATACAATTTGGACTACATATCCAATGAAATATCACCCAATAATTATCCTTTATGTCCACCTTGACACCCCCAAATGACATTTGGCAGACTCTAAAAGCTTCCTGAGCATTAAGGGAGCAAAATTTGGGTACATGCCCAACACACTCTAAAAGTATAACAAGGCATCTAGACTCCACCCTCAAGAGATTTAGAGGGGTAAGATATCACCAACTGGGTGAGTCACATCATTAAAAATGGCCTTAAATATAAATTAAATATTTAAACATTGATTAGCAAGGGGAAAGGGTAGTTGATTTGAACAATGCCACCAACTAAGAGTTTGTACAAGTCATGCAAATTACCATCACCTTTACTACAAGCCTAATTTTTAAAACTCTAAGATCCAATTTGATTATAATCTTGTGTTAATTATTCATAGCTAATGATATATTTTAATCAAATAGAGCCTAAGTTATTTGTCCATAGAGCCTACCCTTGTCAAAAATAATTTGCAGAGCTCTCTAAGCTTGACAATCAATGATGGTGGCCTCATCTTCACACCCCAACCCCACTCAAGAGTTTAGGGATGACACATTTATTCAGAATATTATTAGATTCAAGCATTATAATGAGGTTTTCAATGTAGTTGATTTTTTGTAAAATCCTTCAAGTAATTATGAAGACACTGAGGATTAAATTGAGTTCTTGGATGATTTAGTAGTAGTCCATCGCTTGAGACTCCACAAAGCTATCAGTTTTCCCCTGTGATGATCTCTTTTGCAATGTACTCAAGTTATTTATGTGTTAGAGCCCCACATTCCTTATGAAAAAAAACATTCCTTATGTGTTAGAGCCCCAAATGAATAATGGAAATCAATGAATAGGTTAGATCTCAAGGATTGCCTTCAATAAACACTACCATCTCTTAGAGCCCCACATTCCTTATGACAAAAATAATTATTTGTGTAAAATATCAAAGCATGGTTTCAGTCATTACTATAAGTTTATTAGTTAAATAATATTTATGCCATCCTATCAATGATGTTATGTGGATTGAGGCATTTGTCCTTATAGAGGTTAGATTAGACTATACTTTATTGGGAAAACAAAAGACTTAAAACACATAAGCCTATATTATTATATTCTTGTGTGGAATGGGTGTATGCCCAATCTATAAAAGATAAGAATATTGAATTCCTAATTGATAATTGATTAATTATTCTTAGATTCTTGTGTATAATGGAAGCATGCCCAGTCTATAAAATATAATAATATTGGCTTCTTAATTGATAGTTTCTTATATTCTTAGATGATTTTAGAATGGTCACATGCCCATTCTAAAAAAGATAATATTGGCTTCCTAATTGATAATTTCCTAATTATTCTTATATTATTGTGGTAATTGATAATTATCTATATTATTATAGATTTTGTTGTGACCAACACACACCCATGTCTAATTGAAATAGGGAACCACTAAATTAAGAATAAATCAATGTGCACTACTTATAAGACCCATTAAATGTCATGTACATTTCTCTTATTAATTTACAATATACATTACATGGTTATTGTAGCCATAAACAATGTAAATTCACAACAATAATAACAATGTTTATCACATAGAACCAACATTTCATTAAATCTGGACATATGCCTAAGAATCTAGACTTCTAGTATCAACTTTAAATTAGAATATAGTATAGCTTTTATTAGAATAAAGATATTTGATATCAAATTATAAAAAATTATAAACTCAAAACCAATAATAAAAAACTGAATTTCAATATTGATACTATAAAACCTAATCAAGATAGTTTTAAGTTTTAATTTAGACTGGGATATGTCTAAATTTAATGAAATTATGGTTATAGCCATTAACAATACACAAGCATAGAAAAAATTCTTTGTTTATTATATAATAGTTCATCATTACATGGCCATTCAAGGTTACAAGGTGATTGAGGCACTTACAATTCTACATGTCCATTAGTTGGAGGGATTTATATCTTCCTCCTTACTTTATTTTCATCCTTTATATATAAAAAATAAATATTGTGCACTATGCATTATGCACGTTGACTACTCCTCCCTACATTTGGTTTTTATATGGAGTTCAAATCTATGTTGTACTCTACATTATGAAGAACATGTTCCCTTCAATTTTGACATGCAAAAAAATTTCCCATCATGCCATGTATTCTTTCACATCAGATTCAATGCGTCCTCAAAGGAGTTTAGTTGTGAAATTTAAATTATGTGTGAAGACTCAAGATCCTCCTCCCTATGGTGGGGATTTCCATGGATTTCAGCTTTGTTTTATCCTTAGCATTTTGAAGTATGCTCCTTTATTTATTAAATCACCCTTAGCTCCTCCTCAAAGGGTGCATGTAATTCACCCTGATGCCTATTATTCCAGGTTATGCTCATGAAAACATTTTTTGTGATCCTTTATGCATCTCTGGCTTGTGTGAGTGATTCACGTAAAGTGCACCTATAAGGTCCACAAAAGTTAGGGAAAATTCCTATATGGCCCCAACCATTTAATATGGAGCAATTCCTTGTATCCAAAAGATTCCACTTAGTACTTTTGTTAATGTTGAGGAGGGTCTAAGCATACACTACCAAGTTAGTAATGAGGAGACTATGTGTCTCCTCTTCTTGCCACACCATCACTTTTTCTCTTTGAAGTCCTGCCATCCATTAGGTGATTTGCTCCACTGACTCCACTGGTTGTTCTTTATTCATAGTCTTATATATCATCTTAGTTGTATGTTTTATGTTCTCCATTCTCGACCAACTTCCTATTTTTTTATGTTTTATCCTTGTGCTTCTCGCCCTCTAGGGTAGATGTAGGATAATGGGGAACAAAAGGGGGGGGGTATAAAGCAACACTTTTTTCTGAAAATAGCAATATTTGAACTTGGAGAGTGTGTTAGAGACACTTCGAAAATGAATTTGACAATGACATAAGAACATGAATTGTAGAATTTTGAATGCAGTTTCTAAATATTTTTTTTAAATACCCAGATGATAAAATTGTGTGAAATAGATTAATTTATGATAATATGTTGGTCATTTTTGATGAAAAGATAAGGAGATTGCATGTGTATGAAAACACTTTTTTTGAGTAAATGAATGAATTTTTGTATGAAACTTCATATATGGATAGGTGAAATGTTAAAGATTGTTGAGAATATTATTATTAATTTTTTATTAAATATATAATTTTTAAATAATTTTACAATTTAAGACAACTGGAAAATCAAAACTACAAGTTTATGAACATAACTTTTTGACCTTAACTTTATGAAAGTCAAAAAAAAAATTAAAGCATAGTTGACAATATGTAGATTGTTGAGATATAAGTTTTATAAACATTCTATTAATATTTAAAAACTTATAAGGGAATTTGTGAAAATATGTATATAATCCATAATGAGGTATGTTATGTATAAATTAAGTAATAATTATAAATAATATTCTAACATTAAAAAAAAAATCTAAAACTACACTTTCTCCTCTACAAATCCATAAAAAAAATTTAAAAATAATAAAAGTTGCTTGATCAGATATGTCGACAAAGATGAAAAAGACTCATAAATTTCTTATAAACTAAGTGGATTTTTCCATGACTAGTTTCAAGCTAGGTTCGGACCTTTCCAAGCCTATACCGAAGGCAAATTTGGAAGGAAAATGCAAAAAAATTGTTGAAATGTTGGAAGAGCGTACACCCTTTTTAGAGACATGTATATTTTTTGTGTTTTTTACAATTAGAGGTAGTTATTTTTGTGTTTGAAAATTTTATGTATTTTTTGTTTTTGTTTTGTTTCTATGTGCAATCTAAGGTATTTATTTTTGTTATGTTGTTGATTTTGTGTTTGTGTTTGTGTTTGGAAGGATATATTTAGTAAAATAAATGTAATAAGAATAAGTCTACATTTACTTTAAATTACATTTTATATTCTTAAATTAAATGTAAACTCACACTTTAAATTTATTTTACTAAATATTACAAATTAGGGTCACTCTACTCCTTATGAAATTGATTCCAGAGCTGTAGGAGTTACCATTTAGAGGTTAGTTTTTCAAAATTCAATCTGGTCAATACTTAGTTTTTAAAATTTCAAGATTTGAAATAGAATGAGAAATGAGGTTATAAATCATGTTACGTATCTAATATATCTATACCATTGATTATTCCCAATATGTTACCTAATTGAGTATGCCTTACCTACTTTACCTACTTGAGTATGCCCTACCCGATTGAATCCTTGAGCTTGAAGGTGGATTCTTAAATAATTTGTGGGTTTTTTAATAAATGGGTCTATTAATATACATAAATTACTACCTTGTATCATGTAACTTGTAACATACCTATAGTGATGATACAGTCACTCATACATGACATCTACTTATAATCATGATACAATAACTTATACTAGACATGAATGTAGCTAGTCACCTTAATAGACTCCATTCGGAATAGAATAAAAAAAACACCATTAAAAATCCATTATAAAAAGAGACCATTCACTCTAAAATAAATTTCAAATAGATGGTCAATCCATGCATTCTTAAATTCCAATATCATGCATTATTCCAAATGAATAAAGTCATACTAGCACTCCAAATTCACAGATGATAATCCTTCATTAACCCTCATCATCCCTAATCACTCCATAATCGACCCTCATATTCACTTATCATCCCTATTCACTCCCTCATCAATTCTCATTGTCCCTCATTATCCCTAATGACTCCCTCATTGGCTATCATCATCCTTCATTATTGCTAATCACTCCATCATCAACCCTCATCATCCTTAGTCACTCCCTCATCATTTATAATCATCCCTCATTGTCATTGATCATCCCTAAACACTCCCTCATCAAATTTAATCATACCTAATCACTCTCTCATCATCCCTCATCATCACTAGTCACACTTTCATCATCCCTAATAACTCCCTCATTAACCATCATCATTTCTTATCATTCCTAGTCAATCCTTCATCATATTTCATTTTCCCTCATCATCCCTAATCACTCCCTCATCAACCCTTATCATCCTTAATCATCCCTAATCACCCCCTCTTCATCTATCCTTATCCCTCATTATCCCTAACCATTCCCTCATTGGCCCTCATAGTACCTAATCACTCCATCATCCCTAGTCACTCCCTCATCTAGTAGAGTGTGTTCCAATTCAATAGTTAGTAAAAATTTGTTTCATACTTAAAAATATATTTTTCAAATGAATCTTGAATGGTGTTTTGATTTCTTTTGTTTTGATTAGAGTGTAATAGGGTGATTATTCTCATTCATGTCTAGTAGAATAAATAGGGTCATGATGGATTACTCTAGGGAGATTTTTGAATGATTTCCACGGCAGAAATAAGATAATATCCTCTTTGCACTTGCATGGTGTAAATTAATTTTGAATGATGAGGTATGATGACAAATGATGATAGATCAAAAATTGACTCTTTGCACTTGATTTGTATGAGGTGAAATCCTTCTTCTATACACAGCTATTTTCAAATCATTAAGCGAAAGGGCTAGAGCATTTTGGATCTTCTCATGTTTGTGAGTTATTCTCAAATGTTGATGTGGGTCATGAGTATAAATTATTAGCAATTTTTCCACTGACTTTGTTATGGCATGTTTTCTCCTTGCAATGAAATCTTTGTGCTTGTGTAGGAATTATGATAGAAAAGTGGAAAGGGGGTTGAGCATAACTATCAATGCTTGTGTCATGCCTCTATGGTGTGTTCTCCACAATGTATGTTTAGTGTTTGTCATTTAGGTCTCATTTTTAGGGTTTTGGGTTAAGGGTTTAGGGTTCAAAGTTTATAGTTCAGTGTTTGGGGTTGATTGTTTGGGTACTAGCATTTAGTTTTTAAGGTTTAGGGTTTATCCAATTTTAGGATTTAGGGACTATGTTTTTGGGTTTAATGTTTTATGATTATGTGTTTAGGGTTTAAGGTTCAACTTTCAAGGTTTAGGGTTTAGTGCTTAGGGTTTTAAGATTAGGGTTTAGGGTTTGGGGTTCAATGTTTAGGTTTTAAGGTTCATGATTTTTAATTTTGTGTTTAAGTTTAGTGTTTAATATTGAGGGTATAGGGTTAAGGTTTTATGGTTTAGTGTTTAGGATTTAGGATTTTAGGCTTATGATTTGGGATTTAGGGTTAAAGGCATAAAGTTTAGGTTTTAGGGCTTAGGGTCTAGGGTATAAAGTCTAGGATTTAAGGTTTATGGTTCTATGTTTAAGGTCTAGGTTTTAGGGTTTAGGTATTATTATTTTAGGTTCAGGGCTAATGTATTAGGGTTAAACATTCAAGGTTTATGGCATTTAGGGTTTAGGTTTAGGATTCAACATTTAAGGTTTATGGTCTTTAGATTTTAGGGTTAATGGTTTAGGTGTAAATGGAGTATACTAGGGTGATTAGCTAAATTTATGTCTGGTATGAGTGACTGTATCATGAATTCAGGAATATTTTATGTATGAGTGACAATATACCTACATGTAGTACTAGGTATGGGGTAGATGTAATGTATTAATGACTGTATCATTACTATATGTATGTTATAGGTTGAATTCTTTAGGATAGCCATTTATACATATTGATAGACCCCTTGATTAAAAAACCCAAAGATTATTTAGGAATTCATCTTGAATCCACCTTCAAGCCTTTTACATGAATGTACCTAGTCACTCCTTTCTCTATATAGGTGAGAATGGCCCCTATCCTTTCAATATATGGCTTATCCAATGCCCCCTCTCCTTTCTATATATAGGTGATAACTCAAGATTATGGTTTATGATTAGAGTTATATGATTTAGAAATTTAGGGTTTAAGGTTTATAGTTAATGGTTCAAGATTCACAATTTAGGGTTTAGTATATAAGGATTAGCATCTAGGGTTTAAGTTTGTGTTATGGTTTTGGGATTAGGTTTTAGGGCTTATAATTTATATTGTATGCTTAAAGGTTTGGTATTAATGGTTTTTGGCTCAAGGGACCAAGGGTGTAACTTTTAGGGTTTGAGGTTTGGCGTTTAGGGTTAGGGTTAGGGTTAGGGTTTTGCGTTTATGGTTTCACACTTAAGGTTTAGGGTTTAGGGTGTAAGGTTCATGATTTTGGTCTTGGGGGTTTGGTTGAGGGTTTGGGGTTTAGAACTTAGTGTTTAGTATTTAGGGTTTGGGATTTAGTGTTTGGGCATTAGGGCTTAGGGTTTAGGATTTGGGGTTTAGTGTTTATGGTGTAGAGTTTATGGTTTGGGGTTTTGGGTTAAGGGTTAAGGGTTTAGGGATTTAAGTTTTGGTTTTTGGGTTTTTAGTTTGGGTTTAGAATTTGCAATTTAAGAGTTAATGTTTAAGTTTTATGACTTATGGTTTATGGTTTTAGGCTTAGGGTTAAGACTTTATGGATTAAGTGTAAGGGTTTAGGGTTTAGGTTTGGAGTTTAGGATTTAGGATTTAGAGTTTAGAGCTTGTGTTTTGGCATTTATGGTTAGGGGTTAAAGTTTTAGGGCTTAGTTGTTGGGGATTGGGGTTTAAGGTTAGGGTTTAAGGTTTAGGGTCTATATATTAGGGTTTGGGGTGTAGGGCCTAAGTTTTTAATTTAGGGTTTGGAGTTTACATCTTGTGATTTAGGGTTTTGGTCTTAGTGTAAAGTTTTAGTGTTTAGTGTTTAGTGTTTAATGGGTTGGGGATTAGAGTTCAAGATTTGGGATTTAGGTTTTAAGGTTTAGGATTCAAGGTTTAAGTTTTACCATTTAGGTTTAGTGCTCATAGTTTAGGGTTCATTTTTTAGGGTTTGGGGTGAACGGTTTAGGGTTCAAGATCTATATTTTAGAGTTTGGGGTTGGTTGTTTAGGTTCTACAATTTAGATTTTAAGGTTTAGGATTTATGGTTTTAGGATTTAGGGTTTATAGTTTAGAGTTTGAAGTTTTATGGTTATGGGTTTGTGGTTTAGGGTTCAACTTTCAAGTTTTAAGGTTTAGTGCTTAGGGTTTCAAGATTACAGTTTAGGGTTAAGAGTTTAAGGGTTAAGGTTTAGGGTTTCAGGTTTGGGATTTATGATTTAGTGCTTAAGGTTTAACATTCTTTATTTTGAATTTTTTTAAGGGTTTAGTATTTAAAATTAAGGGTATAAGGTTAAGGGTCTATGCTTTAGTGTTTAGGATTTACGATTTTAGGTTTAGGGTTAAGGGTTTAAGTTTAAGTTTTAGGGTATAAGTTTTAGGGTATAAAGTATAGGGTTTAATGTTTTAAGTTTTTATGTTTAGTTTCTATAGTTTAGGGTTTATGGATTATTATTTTGGGTTTAGGGTTAATGTATTAGGGTTAAGGGTTTAAGGTTTAGGGCTTAGGGTCTAGGGTTAGGGTATATTATTTAGTGTTCATGGTTCAAGTTTATGTCTTAGGGTTTTGGGTTTAGGGTTTAGGTTTCAATGTTTAGGTTTTAAGGTTTATTGTTTAGGGTTTGGGGTTTGTTATAAATGGTTTAGGTGGAAATGGAGTGTGTTAGGGTGATTAGCTACATTCATTTCCAATATGGGTGATTGTATCATGACCACAAGAAGATGTCATGTATGAGTGGACGCATACCTACATGTAGTACTATGTATGTGGTAGATGTAATGTATGAATGACTATATCATTAATATGTATATGCTATAGGTTTCATGCTACGAGCTATTCATTTATGCATTTTGATAGACCCATTAATTAAATTTCATTTTCTAAGTTGAGAACAAGGTTGTTAAGAAGATTCCAAGGCAAAGATAGAAAACTCTAAGTATAGTACATATCCAACAACTTGATAAACTTAAAAACTATAAAAAAATAAGGAATTAAAGGTCAAAAGAAGCTTAAAAGGTGAAGAAATTCATGACTGTAAGTAGAGTTGATAGTCTGCCAAGACAAAACAAGGGTCTATATAGTCAAAATAATCATTTTCTTGTGAATAAAATGTGTGTTGTTACTTAATTTGTTTTATTCAAAAATTTATTGCATGCGTCAATGAAATCCAACTTCATTTGAAGAGAATTTATAGTTAATCCAAGGTTCATGTCATTGAAACCTTCTAAAGCCTATTTTTTGTGTATCTATAGTCACTTGCACTCGCTTGTATAACACACAAAAAGTTGCATGAGTTTGTTTAGAAAATTGGAGAAGTTGAGGGAGGTATTCAAGACTCTGGTCGAAGTGTTAGTTCTTTAAAATAGTTTTTAAGTTGTATGAATAATCAATTTGAAGCTATCAGGGTCTGTGTGCAAAGTCAAACCTTAGAATAGGGTTTTTGATACAAAAAGAACCATAACTTGTATTTGAACTAGTGGAATCTCCTAAAACTCATAGGGAAGTTGTTAGAGAAGGTTTATAAGGTATTCCAATAGGTAGATTGATCAAAATCACCTTGTTATTACAAATATAAAGGACTATTTTTTGATCTACCTATAGATAGTCATAAGAAAGCTCAGTCAAGAGAAACTTCAAGTGTTTTACTTTGTTGATTGAGTATAAACCTCTTATGAAATTTCAATGTTATTGTGTAAACAATATAGAATACTTACTTAAAGTGATTCAAATTATTTGTCAGTCAATCCAAGTCAATATCCTTCCAAGTAAGTAGATTAGGCCATCCGGACCTAAAGAGCAGAGTTGCCATTGAAGTCTGATTCTTAAAAAAACAATAAAGGAAATTGGTTTCTCATCCTCACAGATGGTCTCCAAACATATTAATAAATAATTATAAGAATAATTTGATGATCTTAGATTAATAACACATTTTCAAGACCAAACACACTTATACACAATATTGTAATAGTGCTTAGGACTTAGTCAACTTTTTGGGCACTTTAGTGATCTAACTGGTATTTTGAGATTGTGTGAAGACACCATGAGTATTGTATTATTTTATTGATATTTTCATTAAGTTTTTGAAGTGAATGATTTCAAAAAATAAGGTAGTTGTATATATATTTGTATCAAGTCCTTATGAGGTAGAATTTGGCTTAATAGGCCTATAAAGGGTAGAGTTGTCATCTAATTTTTTAGTTGAATTTATTCATGAACTAAGACGCTTGAGTTAAATAATTGGTGAACCCCTCATAATATTGTTCAAATAAGTGAGGATGTATAATTGAGTGCTTTAGGAGTCAAGGAATGGTTTTGCTTAAAGGTAGATTACTGTCTTGATAACTGAGTACCCTATTTTAAGTCATTGAAAGTGTCTTTTAATCTGAATATAGAGGATAAAAAGTCAAGAGATAATATTAAATAATACCAAAACTCAAAATACCTTTTGTTATAAACCAAGAGATAGTTTATGGTTAGGAGGAAACCTAATTGCAAGCAAGTTTCTACAGGACTTTGAAGTAGACCAGGTTGAGTAAGTGGAGCACTTTGACACCAGTAGGGAATAGTAAAGATAAAGATATGGATTGTGCATTTAGGTAGAGCGTACTCCTTGAGATCAAGATATGAGTCAATTATTTAATCAGTTAGGGCATACTCAAGTAGATAAAGTAGATAGGGAATACCTAAGTAAGTAAAGTAGGCATGTAATCCTCAATGGTATAGATATATTACATACGTAATCTGATTTGAAACTTTATTTCTCATTCTATCTTCTGATTTTAAAAATTTTAAAACTAAATATTGACCAGAATGAAATTTGAAAAACTAATTTCTAAATAGTAACTCCTACGGCTCTGTAATCAATTTTAGAAGATGCAGAGTGATCCTAATTTGTTATATTTAGTAAAATAAATTTAAAGCCTAAGAATATAAAATTAAATGTAAACTTATAATTCATTTTATTTACTAAATATACCCTTGCAACAAACCAATAGCCTTGCAACAAACCAAATAGGACGTACATCCTTTGCAGTTTAAAAGGCATATGCCCTTTCAAAAGGGTGTATGCTATTTACAGAAAATATTTTATATTTTTCATTGTGTCATATTTTTTGTCCCCCAACTTTGTGCATCCATTGTCTACCCATTTGTCCCTAATGGAGGGGCCTTGAATCTCTATCAAGTCATCTCTAGTTGCCTCAAGGGTCAAGTTTTACATTCATACTTCCTCCTTATAGCACCTTCAATATGTTAATAGTAGTCATTATCTTCATGTGTTCTCTTAAGAGGGGAAATAAATCTCATAGCCTATTTTATCTAACCTTACATTCATGCACACGATAATCACAAATGCGAAAAAAATTACAATGGGGTTTTAGATTTTCAACTCTTCGACTTCACAACATAGGCTCCTTGACTCCTTCCTAAGGATATTGGATCAATGCCTCACTCTTCCTCTTTATTTATATCTTAAAGAGTTATATCTCCTCGCTAAGGCCTCTCAGATCTCTCCCTATTAAGGCTCATATGTAACTCTCTTGATTGCCTAACTCTTAGCCACTACCTCCATTAAATTCAACAACCATATTCACTACAAAAACCTCATCTTGATCAGTGAACCTCACCTTAACCACAACTCCACTTAATAGTCTTATTTGCACGCTGAATATCTCTATTTATAGTTGTGAGGGTTGATTACCAACTGATTCGGTTCATGGCATGGCAGCTATCTTGTTAGTAATTTAGCACCCTTTTTTATAAATACATGTCCATAAATTATGTGGTTGATTCATATCTCAAGCCACTCAACTCTAACATTGCATGGTTGAGTCATGTCTTGAGCCACTCAACTCTATCAATAATCAATTCCACTATATTTGTCATTGAGTATAAAGGTAAATCACGAAAGCTTGCAGTCATTTCACGACATCAGACATCTACAAACATACTTCGTGACATATATAACTATTTTTGACATCCCATGTAACATAACATAGAAGAATAGTCACAAAAAAGACACTGGTATTTTGACACTTTGATAGTAATAATATATTTAATTTTAGTAATGAACTTAAAAGAGAATAGATCCATCCATCCATATTCATATTCTGATCATTTACTTGCGCTATATATTTATTGGAGAATTAACCTTATTTGGGTCCTTCTTATAGGTTTCTAAGCTTATCCTCAGTCTTAATTATAGGTGTATTTATTGTATTTATAATTAACTTTTATTTATACCCTTTTTGAGGTGTCACACACTTCTCTAGTTCACTTGTTATACTTGGAGTTACCTATACATAACTCCTCTTTCCCCACTTGGTGCACACTTTCCTCCACTCTCTAATGGAATAGGCCACAAGTGGCACACACAAAAGAGACTTGTAAGGTTATTATAGGATTCTTTGTAACTCTCATTATTTTCTTCTTGCTCTATAAAAGAGTATTCTTCTCCTTATTTTCTTACTAGAGACTTAGAGCTCTCTCTTTTCTTCTTAAATTCAGCTTGTTTATAAAATTGTAATTGTGGAGATTTTTGGTAATAAGCCTTCTTATAAATTCACGTGGATTTTTTTCTGATACATTAGATTTTCTTCTTTAAAATCTTTGTCTCAAGATTGTAGCTTGATCTCTTCAAGATGATATTATTATTTTGCATTCATTTGCTCATTTATTTTAACGTTTAAATTGATCTTTGGTAATATTTTTGTCATGGTCTCAGAGCTACGATTTTTCTAATGTTGATCCTTGAGCTTGTGTAGGTTTTTGAGTGGAAAATTAAGTTTTTTTTTACAGCTTTTAACCACAAAGTGTAGTTTTTTACTTCTTTTTAGTGAGTTTTTAAAAGTTATTTGAATACATTTAAATGCACAGTTTTATGTTTTATGGCTAATAAAAAGGTGTTTTCTACTATTCATGCATGCTAATTCAAGCTTGGCATATTTGTCAATGCTACCCTTGTCATTTTCTATGATAAAATTGGCCTAAAGTGGTGTGTTATTGCATAGATCTGCATGATTTTTTTTTGCCTTTCGGAGCTTTGGAACTTCATGCAACTAGTCTCTAACAACATTTTCTTCTTTCATCTGCTTTTGGCATTCTAACTACAGGTGAGACATTTTCCATTTTCTCACTATGTTCTCACGTGTTGCTCACTCTTTCAGTAATGTTTCTTTGCCATGTTTTCATATGTTTGTGTCTTCTTATATTCTCTTTATGCCTCCTTTTGCCTTCATTGGTTGGCATTTTGGTTTCTCTACTTGGCATTTTGCATTCATATGCATGAAAAATAATAAATATTGATATATTTTCAATCCTCTTGGTATAGTTCATGTTTTTAGCTCTTCAGTCTCTACTACATATATCTTCAACTTTTGTTCACTACGTTCATGTTTCTCTTTTAGCTCATTCCTTCTTTAGCTTCGTGCATTTCCCTTAGCTTTTAATCTTTGGTGCATTTCATTTCTTATTCTGCTCCATTCCTTTTGTAACACTAAGTGGTTTAGCTTTAATTCCAAATAAGCCTTCAAATGCTTGCTTTTTTCCTTCAAATCACTTTAAAAAAGTAAAATACAAAGTTTTAAATCTAAACTTTATCTAAAGGCCTTTAAACATTCCCACGTGGAATGCTACTTTGTTTAAAAGTGATTTGTTTTTTAATGAAGATTGCATGTTAATACTTCTTTAATATCTAAAGTTCACAAGTTTTTCCAACATGGAATAATATTCTTTAATTAGAGTTCTTTTGTCTTTTATGGTATAATATGTTAAAAATCATGGCAAAAAAGATTTTTTTTAAAAAGACATTTACTATTTATGAGTTTTTTTTGAGAATGTATTTTTTTAAATAATTTTCAAAATCTAATAGTTTGGTATGAGTTTATATTTACAAGTTAATTAATAAATTTTGTGTAAGTTCTTTTTTTATTGTTATTGGTTTTTTTTAGCTCAATCTTTAATATTATTTGCTTTTTTAGCTTGGATCGTGGATGCATGTTATTTTTTATCGTATTTCGCAACTTAACATGCTTAAAATGGCTTTCAAACTTATGGTTTTTTTAACCTTTAAAAATGCATCGCATCAAATTTCTATTAAAAATGATGAAATTTGTACTCTTCAACATCAAATTCAATGCCAAAATCACAGTCTTAAAGCTCTTCAATGATCTTTTAATGAGAAAATGATGTCTACATAAAACTCTATTGACGCTCTAAATGACAAATTTGAATCTTTTGCTAATGATAATAGTTATAATGATGATAGATCTCCTTGTATTTCTAAAAAAACTCAAACTCATGTGCACACTCATTTTACCAACCCCGGTTTAAAAATCATGCACTCTATGGGTTATACAAGTGGTGGGCTTGGTAAGTGTGAAACAGGGATTTTTGAACCTTTTCTTCCTAAATCAAATGCAAAATATAAAGGCCTTAGCTATAATACTCCAAATGCTTCAAATAAAAATTTGACATCTTATTGTCCTCCACATCGAAGGACTTATAATATAACTTATTTTTATTATAATACTTCTAATGTTCATGCTTTGGTTAAAACTGTTAAATCTTGTATACACTGTGAAAAACATGGGCATCGAATATCTATTGTAAATTACATCTTTAAAAATCTTATGATAAATCCACACATAACATTTTATATTGTTGAAAAATGACTAAATCTCATACCTCTAAGGGTAAAACTATTTGGGTTCCTAAAGAAAATGAATCTTTTAAAGACTTTGATATGTCTTCTTGCGATAATTATTCTATTGTTTCATGTAGAATATCTTTTGAAAGTAACATATCTTCTTTCTCTGTATTTTGATTAAATAAATAATCTCTTTTGCATTCCTTTCTTTTTATTGTAAATGAAATATGTTTTTGACTCACTTATTTTCATGCAGATTTATGCACTTTATGATAGAAGTTGTCTTTACTTTATTTGTCTTTTTTATACATCTATTTTTATTACATTATGTAGGTAGATCATATTTTTGGCATGTTAGTTACTTAACTTGAAAGTTTAGTGTTTGCATGTTTATCTTGCAGGTTTTGTAGATCACTGCTCTTTTTTTGTTGATCTTTATTCCATTACAAATCGACCACATTATCCGAAGAGGATTCTTGGAGCTTCTTGGTGATCTCACTTTCTTTTTTGCAACACCTTTTCTTCTTCTTCCTCTCAAACTTTTGTAATTCCTCTTGAACGAAGTTTCTATCAAGGGGGATATCATTATAATTTTAACTCCCTTTTTTTTGGTAAGAAGTTCTCTCTATTTTTGTAACGTTAAATTAAACTTAAAGGGGAATGTTGGAGAATTAATCTTATTCGGGTCCTTTCTATAGGTTTCTAAGTTTATTTTAAGTCTTAATTATGTATATAATTATTACATTTATAAATACACTTTATTTCTACCTTTTATGTGGTGTCACACACCTCTCTAATATACTTATTGAATTTAGAGATACCTGTATGTAACTCCTCTTTCCCCATTTGGTTCACACTTCCCTCCACTTTCAAAGGGAATAAGCCACAAGTGGCACACACACAAAGGAGGCTTGTAAGGTTATCATGGGATTTTTTGTAACTCTTATTCTTTTCTTTTTGCTCTATAAAATAGCATTCATCTCCTCATTTTCTCACTAAAAATATAGACCTCTCTATCTCTTCTTCTTAAATTGATCTTATTTCTAAAATTGTAATTGTGAAGATTTTTTGTGACAAGTCTTCTTATAAGATCACATAGATTTTTTTCTAATATGTTCAATTTACTACTTTAAAATATTTGTCTCAATATTTTGGTTTGATCTTTTCAAGGTGATATTATTTTGCATTCATTTGCTCATTTACTTTAACATTTAAATTAATCTTTGACAATATTTATGTCAATATTTAGGGTTGGTAGTTGTCCTGCTAGTACTTTAGCACCCATTTTTATAAATACCTATCCATAAATCATGTGGATGAGTCATATCTCGATCCACTCAATTTGACATTGTGTGGTTGAGTCTTTCCTTGAGCCACTCAACTCTGTCAACCATCAATTTCATTTTATTTTTTGCTGATTATAAAGGTAAATTACAAAAACCTTTAGTCATATAGTGGAATCATACATCTACAAACATAATTCATGTTGTCAATAATGTTTTTTATCATCCCACAAAACAAAATAGAGGATAATAATCATGAAGAATATGAAACATAGTTATCAAGGATATGAGCAAATGTCTTTCTTGCAAACTAACCTCATCGAAATTGGAGATTCAAAGCTTAGGCATATCAAAATGTATGTATTTTGGTAGAGGATGCAAAATGATAATAAAACCACCATTGATCAAATGATGTTTGAGAGTGGGATCACACGTGAAACCATTTTTTTCACCTCAGTTTAATGCATTGACTTAGTTCTTATTTGTGATAAATATTACAATGAGGAAACTCGAGAAGTAAGGTCTTCTAAAGATGAAGTGGTTGCAAAATTAGAAAATCAATCAATAAATATTATCTTTCGGGTTCAATAAATGGAATAATATGTTGAAATGATCAAATAAATTAGAGATGTTCATTTTGAAGAAAATAAATACATGCCCTAGTCAGTAATATCTCAATCATGGTTGGAAGACAAAAGGAAAGGAGGATCCAAATTGCCTAAAACCTTGTATAGGTGTATTTTATTCAACAAAGTATCTTATATCATAACACTCTTAAATAGATAGATGGGTCATAATAAAACTGACACATTCCACAAATGCATGTGTCTATTCACTAATATTATTTGTGATGGGACACAATTCATAGATTGGGGCCAGATTATTAAAGATAATCTTCATGCATATATAATTGACTTAACGTCAAATCAAAATTTCTACATGACTTACTACTTGTTCCATTCCTTTACATCCATGAATTAATGTCTTGAACTCAAAATTAATGGAACATTCACTTCTACAATAATCATTTATGAGTATTATCTCTTGTTGGTTCTAGAAAAAAGCAATAAACATTTCAAGAGGGTGACTAAAGCTTTTAAATATTGATATTAAGGACATTAAAAGGAAACACTGCAATGAGAATTTATCCTAAAGTTGCTACTCTATTTATGAAATATGGCATTTATTTCATACAATTCCCTAAATTTACATATATCAGGATTGTTGGGTTTGTTTGTATTCCTTACAAGCTACCCCAATTTTCCAATGATAAAATGGTCTAAATTGAAGTATGCAGACATATGGGAGAGGTCAATATGAAATTAAAATAGAAAAAAAATCTAGAATTCCATTTCCAATAGGCCCAATCTATGACATCCCTAGGACTTCAACTGATGTACTAATATTGAAAGGGCATTGGCTAGTATCACTATGCATTTCTACTTAAATAGATGTGTTTTTGAAATCAAGGGTTATGTGGAAGCCAATTTGAAACTTAGATCAAGTTATTACCACATTCCATAGATTGAATACTACTTGGAGGAATGTCAAAATGACTTTGAGGTAATAAAAAGAGATAGAACAAGAATGACTCTAGATCAGTTAAAATCATACAATTTAGAATGGGTTACTCAATGCACTGTAGTTGATGGAAGTGATTTGATTGATCATACCTTTGAAAAAACAATCCAAGTTCTTCTAGCACCAATAATAAATTTGGAAATCAAAGAGCTAACAAACCTCAGGGAACAAACCAAATGTGTTTTATGAAGGTTTAAAGCATGGTTTATGAGAAAATTTGTTGAACACTAAGTATTTTTCTCTCCATCCCCTCAACATTCCACTATATATGTAAGAGGAAACATAAAACCAACAAATGGAGGTGTTAATTAAGACCAAGACAAAAATCAATTTCCTATGAAAACTCATGGTGACGATTTAACATCAAGGAAAAAAATAGAAATCAAGTGACCTCTTATTCCATCTCTTTGACATGTGCACTCTCTATCTCCTTTTCCACATCACATTTCCTCTCCACCTCATACTCCCATTTCACCCCCAAATTAGGTTGTTGATCTATCAGTTGCCACTCAACTATCAACTCCCACTGTCAATGAAGTCATAAGTAGGGCAACATCCCAAACTCCACCATCCATCCCTCTACAATAATTCACCACACCATCTGCATGTCAATGAACTACATATACTTAATCTATCACCCCACATGACTCATTCACACTAATAAAGGCCATATTATATATATATATATATATATATATATTAACACCATTTGGTTGGCCTTAGGTATGCTAGAGTCCACACGTCAAGGCACTAACATACATCTCAGCAAATTATCTCCTACACAAAAACAACATATGGGTACCATTTTCAAGAAAGTGAAAATAATGTTTGGATGCAATGATGTATTATTTGTTAAGATGAAATTTTTTCAAGTTATACAAAATATATCAAATTCAATGCCACAATAAAACATTAGTAAAAAATGGTCATTATAACAATGCCTACATGAGACACTTCAAAATCTGATCAAATATCAATCACTATCAGATGTGGAGAAGCAAACCATCCATAAAACTATCATGGTGGAGTTTAATTTTGAACAAAGCACAAAACCATTGGTAGAGAATACCCAAAGTCAAAATACAATCAAAACACATATCAATTCCATTCAAAAATTGATTCTATATGGCACTACTTACTTTACATTCACTCTAGGATGTTTGGTGAAAAAACAAATAAAACTTTGTATGCTGTTGAGGAAGAACTTAATCATGCCACCATACAATACGATGTCATTAATGACCCCACTGAAGCAAAAAAGAAAACAAATGTTATATTTGGGGGATCAATTCCATGCTAAAAAATAATATGTCCACATCATCACTGACATAGACGAATCTAGAGGGATAATCAAAAAAATTGTAGAAATTAGAACATGTTACCACGAAAATAGAGAATTTTTATAATATGATCGATAGTTAGGTTCCACTGAATGACATATTTATATGAGTTTGATATAATATTTTTTAGAACAAAAATAACAATGAGTAGATGAATACCTCACATAATGGAAATATTTTGAGACTAGATTGACTACTAAGTATCACCAATTTTTACAAACCAATCAAAGTTCTTAAGATATGTGACTCTATAATTTTTAGTTGTGTTGAGGATGTGATGAAGATTAGGTCTAGGGATGATTTTAGCATGATTCATCAATGGATTATTAAACATACAAGTAAACAATAAAGTATTATGATGATACCACAACATCATATAGCTATAGACATCATTCGTGGTATCAATTATACTTCATGACATCTCACAAAGAAGATTAGAAATGTATAGCCATGAGGAAAAATGTGTCGATTGATATTTTTTTTTGTATGTAGTCTTAACAATGAATTATATGGAGTTGATCTTAATATATCAAATTGAACATGATATAGACATATGTTTTTATGCTTTGTGTATTAATGTGAATTAAATCACATGTCCTTATCTCTATTATGCATTATTGGTGTTATGTTTATTCATGATTAATTAATGAAATTTATGTTAATATAAATGAAAAGATGATTCTCCTTGTATACATTATAACTATATGAGACATCAAACTATATACTCACAACTTGATGTAGGGTTTATATTATCATGTATCTATTATCAGTGATACACTTATTTATGCTTAATAAATTATACATTAGATTAAGTTAATAAAAATAGTTCCCCTGTACGGTATCAGCTAAGGCATGTTGTTGGGATTTTTCATTGGGTTTTTAAACATAAAATCAAAATGTTATAAAAATATCTAGATACAAAGAGCAATGATGGATCAAATTAAAAACATCCAATCAAGATCAGAAAGAGAAAAAATAATAAAGGCAAAGATTGAGGTTGTCAAAGAATCTAACCTGAGAAATTAAATAAATTAAAATCAAAATAGACATGATTTAGGATAAAACATACATGCCAACTAATTAAACCATTGGAAAACTAACTTTATAATAAAGATGGCAAAACCACATGTCATGTTTGCATTTAAATCTAGAAATGAAGGGTGTTAGGAAGAAAGTTCTATAAATAAGTGATCATTCATCTTCTCAATTCACATAAAATTTTAAAACACCCTAGCTCTATCAAAGTCACTTTATGACATAGAAATTATCAACAGTCCAAAAAAAACAAGTGATAATGGCATCACCTCAAATCATTGATCAAAGGGAGATATTAATGCCAAAAACTAAGCATGTTCTAGATAAGGCCCTCACACTAGACCCCATATAAATTACAAAGTAAGGAATTTAGAAGATACATTTTGTTATATCAATACAAATATCATATAAATTGATCACACAAGGATGGACACAGAATGAGATGAGCTAACTCAATAAGTTTCAAAAATGAATCAATGGGAATGGATTACCAAGGCCAACTTCATTCTAAGAATGAAATTAGATGTTTGGGAAAAATTCCCATTATTTTATATATG
Organism: Torreya grandis; assembly: GCA_037957365.1. Taxonomy (NCBI): domain Eukaryota; kingdom Viridiplantae; phylum Streptophyta; class Pinopsida; order Cupressales; family Taxaceae; genus Torreya; species Torreya grandis. The sequence continues at coordinate 5,148,815 of JARHVA010000164.1, read as the reverse complement.
AAATAATGTGATCAAAATCTTACTAACTGCCTCCACAAAGAGATATTGTTCTTGGAACAATCACATAACATCACTACAATAGATATTGAATGTAGGATGGGGTTGATGAATGAAGGCCATTGTATCCATAAATATGATAATAAAGGGTCTATCAAAGTAAAATATGTCACAAATTACTTAAGGGTTATACAAAATAAAAGACATATCAATATAGCATCCATCAAAAACATGGTATTGAGGTACATAGTCAAAGTGGTAGCATGGAAGATATACTTTAGTAACAAAGAAGATGCCACGAGCCCAACTAGTGTGATGGTGGAATTCAACATTATCTCCATGAAGATAAAGTAAAATATTTTCCAAGGGATACTAGATCATTTTAACACCAATGTCGAGAAGAACAAATGAGGTAATCATGATTTTTGTTATAGCTCTCTACTCATATGTTTAGATATGTTATATACCAATACACTCTTAGGAATAGAGGGACAATTTTAATGGGCCCAAGAAAAATCCATACGGGATAAAGTTAAAATACATATGGATATCATCCCTCCCCAAGAACAAACTTTGGTCTTAATTTCATGGGGAGACAACCTCAAGAAAAATTTGACCCCCAAATTTCTTATTTCTCAAGAAATTGTAGAGAAACACTCATGTGAATTATTTTTCATATTCAATACCAATTTCATTTGCATCCACCCCTATGAGAGGCATACAAAAATCATCCCCCCATTCCCATATAAAGTCTTAGATGAACATGTTGAATAATTTATCTCTATATTCCATTCATTCCCCAAAGCCATCAGGATGACAATCCCACCTAATATCAAAGCAATCCTAGAATAACTTCTTGTAGATACACACAACCAAAAACAAGGTCACATATAAGTTAAATAAGAAGAAGAAGACGAAGAAACAAAATAATCCATGGGGCCTAGCCCAAATGTTATAATTTTAGGGATCCATCCAACACCATTTAAACTTGAGGTTTGGTCCTAAAAAATAGGTGAGGTGTTTGTCGCAAAGCAAATACAAGGAATTCAATCACCATTAAAAGATATAGGGCCAGACATAAAAGGGAACACATGCATTAGAAAGGGAAATATATAGATATGTCTTGGAAAAAGACATAAACAAAAATAGAAAAAATTACATAGTAACATCCCTAAATTGGCCCCCACCAAGAAAATGGTGTCAATCATATTATCAAATACTAAGACAGAAAAAGAGAAAGAACTGTGTGATCAAAAAGAAACCACGGATAGCTTGGCCACATAGGAAGATATGATAAAAGATTAATAAAAAAATGGAAAAGGATAAAAAACTAAAATAAAACCAACCCCACAGACATCCCCGACCATAGCATTAATGGGATAAGGCCCAACAAGAGGCATCCATGACATGACAAAGTGAAGTGACTCAAGCATTAACAAACACAAAAATCCTAGGAACAAAGTAAAAAAAAGAGCAGGACAAGAATGGAAAATAAAGAAAAATAAATGAAGAAGAAATGGAGAAATAAGCCAAATCAGACCATGATAGGAAAAAAAGGTAAGAAGTTGTAGTCAAACAAAAATATGCAAATGAAATGATAACACAAAATAAAACTGAACAAGAGGAAAAAGTGGCAAATTATAAATTTAAAAAAATAACAAAGACAAAAAGGAGATGAAGAAAGGGATATACAAGACAAACTAGAACAAGAGAGGAAAGAAAAGGAAGAAGCCAGCCAAACAAAAATCTATGGAGGAAATGGTTGCAAGGAATAAAAATGAACAAGAAAAATAGTGACAAAGGATAAATCAGAAAATGGAAAAAGTGAAAGGGAAAAAATATAAAATGAGAACTTAGAAATGGAGAAAATAGAAAAATCAAAAGCAGGATCCAAAAATAAGGTGATGGAAGGCCCAACCCAAAAATCAGAAGCACAAAAGAAGGTGGTAGAAGAAGCTACCCAAAAAGCATAAACAAAGAAGAAGAGGGTGGCAGAAGAAGTCACAAAAAAATTAGAACAAGAAAAGTAAGAGGCAACAATGAATGCTACCAAAAAGGTAGAGGAAGAGAAAAGGGAACATGCAACATCAGAAGCTACAAAACAAATAGCATCTTAACTCACTTCTTCACAATTCCCCCCACACAATCCACATCCCAATGTATCATAAGCACTAAAATCCTCACTCCATAATTCTCTATGACTCAAATCAAAGCAATTTTATTCAAACGACAAAAGACTAATTCCGTTTAGTTTGCTCCAACTATGCTAGAATCCACACCATAAGGCACCAATATTCATCTCAATAAATTATCACCAATATGGAAGCAATAATTTAGTATTATTTTCCATGAAAAAGCAAAAGAAGACTAGTTGAAACACTATGTTATTTTGGAAGAGGCAATCCATAAAGCAATCCAAGAGATCTCCCAGGTAAGGCCAAAATATGATGTTGATCCCAAATTTACATTATAACAATGCCTTTAGGAGACAATGTAAAATCTGATAAAACATCGATCACTCTTAGAGGCTATGAAATAAACCATCCAAGCAAATGCGGTGGAAGAATTTAAGTTTGAACAAAGGGAACAACCACTGGTAGAGAAATTATAAAATTACCACAAATTCAAGACAAACATTGCTTCCCTTTGGCAAGCAATCACATATGTTGCTACTTATTTTTCATTTACTCTAGGATGGTTGGTGGCAACATAAGCCAAAAATTAAAAAAAATTACATTTTGAAAGAAGAGTTAAATCAAGCAACCACACAATCTAACATCACAGAAGACCCTACTAGAGTATAAATAAAATGAATACTAGATTTTGGTGATCAATTTTACACCAAGAAGGATTAAAAAGCTCACATCATCACTAATCTTTAAGAATTTAGAGGGCTAATCAATAAATTTATGGAGAGTTTAGATCAAGTGGCCATATAGATGGATATTTACTACAAATTAATTGACATTCAACCCACACCAAATGACATCATTGACCTATTCCATCATGAATACTCCTCCATCACAAATAATCCTCCATCATAGATAGCCCCACTTTGGTGTATATATAGATCTAGTATTTCTAAAGTGAGGGAAGGCTACAAATCTAGTATTTTTAAAATGGGGAATCTGATTGGGATGATTCGATTATAGATATGCTAATGAATTAGAATCCCAATGGATCAATAAAGGATCCATGCAAGGCCCTTAGATAGATATTGTTGGTGCCTTTATGACTTGGCTATAGTCTTTCCTCCCAAATATCTATGCTATTTGATTGAATTAGTTCCTCTTATTACATTATCATTTTAGGCAAAATTTATTGAGGCACTACCTTGTGTAGACATATAGGGAAATTACCCCAATGCCTCCCCTATCTAGATATATTTGGGCATGGCTAGCTAGTTGGATTTAATCTAGCATACCAATATGGCACTCACTAGATGCATTGCCATATGCATGTGTGTGTGTGTGTGTGTGTGTGTGTGTGTGTGTGTGTGTGTGTGTGTGTGTGTGTGTGTGTGTGTGTGTGTGTGTGTGTGTGTGTGTGTGTGTGTGTGTGTGTGTGTGTGTGTGTTTGTGTGTGTGTGTGTGTGTGTGTGTGTGTGTGTGTGTGTGTGTGTGTGTGTGTGTGAACCCATTTTATATATATATATATAGGAGTGGTTCACTATGCTACGCTTCGCTCACCCCTCACCAGATCAGTTGGAATAAAAAACATGATGAACCAATAGATATATCACCAAATGGAAATCCTTTGAGGCTAAGTTCCTTGCCAAGTATCAATAGTTTTTTAAGCCATGTATAAGTACATAAAGCTTTGTGGGATTTTTTATTTTGGTTTTCTCAAGGATGAGACAAAAGTTAATTCTGAGGATAATGTTGATGGGATTATTCATTAGAGTTTTGAGAATATAATAAACATGCAAAATCACATGATTATATCACAACATCTGACAATTAAATAAGTCACTCAAGGTATTGTTTGCATCTCTCAGTATCTCACAGAAAGAACAGAGATGGACATTCAAGGTGAAGGGATGTGTCTATTGATGATTTGAATGTAATATAGTAAAATGAGGGAAAGATATCTTAACTTTAAAATATATTCCAATGTATAAATGTTGTATTCAATTGTTATAAACTAATACAAATTGAGTTACATATCATTATGTGTTATACATTGTAGGTGGTTTATTCATTTATGTTTAACTTAGAAGATATATTAGTTAATACATGAAGGATACTTATCTTACTACATCAATATCATCTGGAACATCAAATATGAATTCAAGGTTTGACATAGTTTTCATGCAAATAATGCATTTGAATTACTAACTCACGACTTAGCATAGACTTATGTCAACGTATATTTATGATATCAATGTGTAGAGGGGGTTTAATTGATAATATTCTTATATTATGTAGAATGGCACACATTATCCATTCTTCATAAGATAAGAATGGGCACATGCCCATTATCTTTTGTAAAATGGGTATACGTCTATTCTTATCTTGTGTAAAATTGGCTTAATTGATAATATTATTAATATCTTATGAATAGTTTGTATTTGTCCAATCTCCATAAGATAATATTATCAATTAATCCCATTCTACATAAGATACATATATTGGATGTCAAGTAGAATTGGCAACTACCCATTCTACAAGTCATCAAGATAATAATATCGGTCTCTTACAAAGTAGCCAATATTCTTATCTTTTTAAAAATGTGCACATGCCCATTATTATCTTGTGTAAAATGGGATTAATTGATAATATCCTTAATATCTTGTGAAAAATGTGCATGTGCCCATCCTATACAAGATATTAAAAATATTATAAATTAATCTTATTATATATACTTGTTATGCTTCCACTTAGTTTTCTCAATCAATTCATATGGTGCATCACAAACTATAATCGGTTAATCTTCCTTAACAAGTTGTGAACATAATGACAGATTGAAATGAAAAGTCATAAATATCATTACACAATAGTAACACCAATTGTAAATCAAATAACACTTTGTTCAATAAAGATTGGGATCATTCATACATGACTAATTAGAATTAAAACCAACACTTGAAGTGTGCTTAAGCATTACAGACTATTATTATATCTCTAACAAATAATTATATCCCTATACATTATAATGATAGTTTTATCAGGTAGTTTCTCAGCTCGCTCTCTCCTTGTGTTTGTCTCTCTTTTAGTCACCAAGTGTCTTCTTCTTTAGTTACCCTCAGGGGTTCTTTTTGGTAAGATGACTCAACTAAAATTACCATAAGTTAATTATTTTCTTACCATTTTCCATTTAGATTATAGTTTGGCTCGAGGAAAACTTTTCTATTATTATCCATTTGCCTGCGAAGCTGTACCATAAGTAACTGGTTCATCTAGATCTACACTTTTTTACAAGCTTAGTTTTATGCAAATCCTCATGAGATGATTTTCATTAATCCTTGTGGTAATTGAAAACTTGCATGCAAATTTTGCCTAATTTCATCTCATATATATTGGCTCTCTTTCAAATATCTCCTCATCAACTCAAACTCTTCCATCTGGTGATGTCTTCATCTAAAGCATATAACTCTATCTTTTGCATTTTAAAGGTCACTTCCCTTAATGTTAATGTGCCAACTAATTTTATATGGTCATTTTTACTTCTTCCTAAGGGTTGTCCAACATTCTCCTATTTTTTGCTTCTTTAGGTTCTCTTGCACTATCCTTACTTTACGAACTATTCTACAAGGGCATCTGCAGCCCAACAACTTCTTCATGTGTCTCTAGGTCAATTTTCCCTTATGCACTCCCTTGGAGGGTGATATTAGACCAAGGCCATCATGGGTTAGGTTTTTGGATTTAATACACCCATTATTTTTTGCCTTCACTTTGTTCTCTTGTAATGTACACCTAGAGTACCCTTAAGGAGTGAGGATAGTTTTCTAGATGACTCCAACCATCTAGTGGGAAGGGTTATCTACATTTTCCTATTTATTCTTCCCCTAAGTAATTTTCCTTAGTTCTAGGTGAGTCTAGATAAACTCTACTTAGGATACTAGTGTGGAGTCTTGTTGTTTACTCTCCCTACCTTGCTATATAGTTTTATCCTCAGAATCCCTCGATCCTCCACGTGAACATTATTTTGTGCACTCCCTTGGCTCATATTGCTACCAATTTTCATTGGCATAGATCTACACTTATAAAATTCAACTCATTTCCTCCTCCTCTTCAGGTTATCTCCATGTGTGACTCTTCTCTCAAACCACTGCATCTTATTATGCATTTCCTTCCCTCTACCTACATATGCTTGATGGAGGGCATTATATTATTTGAGTCATAACCAGCTTGACTATTCCACTAAGTTGGTTATATTCTTAATTATATTTTTTCTACTTGTAGGTCCTTTGTCTTTTTTATGATTTTCCAAGACAATGGGAGTCAACCTCATAACATCCTTGATTCAAATAACACACACAAAAAGAACATGTGTTGGACCTCCAACTTTTCAACTCTAGGCTCACCTAGCCTTAGTCTTCAAAATTATCCCTTTGTCCTATTTCCTTCTTCTCCCTCTGAGCCTATCAGACTCTCCTCACAATGATTATGCTTCAACCTTATCTATCTTTATTCATTCAACATTAACCTTATATGAATATCAATCTCATTCAATAATTTTTTTGATAATTGTTTCCATGGGCTAATTTCCCAGATTTATAGGTATGAAGATGACATCAATTGGTTGGCTCCTAAGATGATAACTACCATTTCATTAGGTTTTACCATTCATTTTGTATCCCTATACTATGTTAGCCTAGCTGAGTTATGCCTTAGGGTTACAATTTTTGATAGGTAACATGACCTAGGTCATGCCTCAATCCCTCCCAATCTTATCCATTCCATGGTTGACTAACTCCTTGAGCCACTCAATGCTAAGAACAATTAAAGTGGATCGACCTCTCAAATCTATCATCCTTTATCCCTTGGTCTTTACACTACCAAATTTCATTTCATCCAGCTAGCTATCTAACTATTTACCTTTTCATCCTTCATCTTGGCTCATGTCACTTCATGTTATACCTTTGACTTGCTCTACACACTAAATTTTTATGTGTGTTATCTCCCTTTTGTACACATCCAACTTCTCTTGTTATTAATACTTATCTATACATGTCATTCTTTTTTTTAGCTCCTAAAAATTTATTCTCACTTCTCTTTGACACATTTTTTTAGACATTATTTTTACACCTTTTGGGGTATTGTCTACCCCACACTAAATTATGCACCTAATCCTCTAGTGCATTGTTTCTTTTCTTCGTCCTGGTGCCCGTTGTCATATCTACACAAGCTCTCATGTTTTGGGGTGTCTCATATCACCCTTTTAGGTTTTATAGCACATCCAACCTCATGAAATATACTTATATGTCTGTTATTTATGAACTTCAAAATAAATCCCTCGCTCAACTCACCCAACTAGATATTAAGAGGCATGCATGTTTTATTATACCCTTTACACAACTACCCCACATTGGATCTATGTTATTCTAATCAAATCAAATTACTGACAATAAATGTCTTAGGCAACCTTACTAAAATTTGGCATAACATGCCTTATTACCTCATTGACCTAGATTCTTGTAACACCCAAGTTGGCATAAGTCGACAACTTTTAAGATGTCTAGAAACCATGGAGCTAGTGAAACTATTCTGCTAGGTGTATACTATAACACCTAAATGGTTTACTTTCCTGGATCCATATCCTTCATCATCCTAATTTTTTGAATTTACATTTGCAACCTCATTGGTCCTTGATGGATTACCCTTCCTCATGCAAGGCACTCTCTTTATCTTAGATGCACACAACTTCTAGTTTGTATGTGTGTGTGTGATTCTAATGATTGGAATAAATAAATGCACACGTGATACCTTTAGGGTGGTACATGCCCTTCTGCCTTGGTTACATGGAGTGGTTATACCCTGTTACTCATCACTTTCTTGGCACTCAGGAATCTAATGTTTATATTCTACCACATATTCTTGAGGGTTCATGTGTGGGATCAAGAATAAATATGAATTGAACTATATTGCACCCCTAATTTGCTTTTTTGTATGATTCCTGGACCCAATGATCACATGAAACACTTAGGTTTCAAAGGTAGGTTGTCCATCATTTTAGCTTAGTATAGTGTTTCCAGGGTGTGTCACATTTCTTGTGTTACAGGTTGTGATTTTTTGGATGTGGTTGAAGTCCTCCTTTAGTTAAATATTTTCAACATAAGGAGAAACCTTATTTGTGGCAAGTGGGATGACCACATGCTAGATCTAATTTTAATTTACTCTTAAAATGTATTGTAAGGAAAATCATCTCGATATGGAGAAAATAATTATGTACACATATTTTATATATTAAGTGTTATACTTACTTATGTAATATTAATGGAATAAACATTAGTTTAACTTACATGATTCTCCTTGTAAACATCATTGATATTTTAAAAAATGAAATATGAACTCACATTTTGATAAAGGGCTTATGCCGACACTTTATTTTGTGAAGAATGGGCATGTGCCCATTATACATAAGATATTATTAAGAATATTATCAATTAATCCCATTTTATACAAAATAAAAATATTTGATGTCATGTAGATTGTGCAGTTGCCCATTCAACATATCATCAAGATAAAAATATTTGCCTCTTAAAAAAAATCCAATTTTCTTATTTTTGTTTAGAATGGGCACATGCCCACTCTTATCTTATGTGAAATTGACTTAATTGATAATTTTATTAATACTTGTGAAGAATGGGTATGAGCCAATTCTACACAAGATATTAAGAAACATTCCCATTCTTGTGTAAAATGGGATTAATTGATAATTTTATTAATATCTAGTGAAGAATGATCATGTGTCAATTCTACACAATATATTAATAAAATTGTTGATTAACCCCATTCGACACAAGATAAATATATTTGATGTCATATAGATTGGGCAGTTATCCATTCTAAATGGCATCAAGATAAGAATATTGGCCTCTTACAAAGAATCTAATATTATTATATCATGTATAATGATAGCATGTTAAGCATTATATTTAATTATTAGCAGGTTTATTCACAAGATTCAATTACTATCAATCAACCCACATAAGTCAATGGCTATACCAAAACATCAATCAAACATAGACATCTATCATGATAGATACTACACTTCATGACACTTAACAACGTTGCACAAAAATAGAGAGACATACAAAAAGCATGCAACTATTGGATTATAGCATTGTATTTAGACTTAGTAATATGGATAGAGATCATCCTATCCAATCTTGTAATTTGAGCTATTTATACTTGAATACTATATTCTGAGCAACCTCATGTAACCACTTTGAATATATTAATGAGAAATATATTTGAAGTCTTAAATCTTTATATGCATCATGTGTGTGATGTTTACTTATGTTCAATAATACTTAATCAACATAACCAGATATCTTATTTATATGTTAGTGAGTCTTGAACATCAAACTATAAATTTACGAATTGATATTATTTTTGTGAAAACTAGTTAATAAGTCCATTTTACACAAGATAAGAATGGGCATGTTTCTTAATATCTTGTGTATAATTGGAATGTGTCAATTCTACACAATATATTAAGAATATTATTAATTAATCCCATTGTACATAAGATAAATATATTTGATGTCATATAGATTGGGGAGTTGCCCATTCTAAATGACATCAAGATAAGAATATTGGCCTCTTAAAAAGATGTTAATATTATTATCTCGTGTATAATGATAGTATGTTAAGCATTATATTTAATTATTGGTAGGTTTATTCACTACATTCAATTACTAGCAATCAATCCATAGAAGTCAATGGTCATACCATGGCATCAATCAAACATAGACATCTATCACGATAGAGACTACATTTCACGACACTTAATAGAGTTAAACAAAAATAGAGACATATAAAAGTCATGTGACTATTGGATTATAGCATTGTATTTAGACTTAATAATATGGATAGAGACCATGTTATCTAATCTTGTAATATGAGCTATCTATACATGAATATTATAAGATCAGAACCACTTTGAATATATTAATGAGAAATATATCTAGAGTCTTGAATATTTATATGCATCATGCGTGTGATGTTTACTTATGTTCAATAATACTTAATCAACATATCCAAACACTTTATTTAGATGTTAGTGAGTCTGGAACATCGAACTATGAATTCACAAATTGACATCATTTTTGTGAAAACTAGTTAATGATGATTTGAGAGAAACAAAAAATAAAAATATTACCCCAAGTTGAAAAAGGACAAAGGATATAATAATCACACCAATGCATCATAAATTAAAAAGGACAAAGGATATAAGAATCACATTAATACCACATGGGGAGTCATTAAGGTTGAGGGGATGGACAAGACAATATTTAACCACTAAGGATGGCCAGCTCAACAAAACAAGCAACTACACTTTCACCAATAAATTTTTAAAATATGCTACTCCATTCCACCATCACCTCCAAAATTGTCAAAAACTCGATAAAATCAGGCCATCGCCCCTTCCCACTTCACAAATATTTCCAAGCACCCAAACTCTGCATAATGTTTTCCAGTGCCATTTTTCTACCTTAGCAATGTACAACAAAGAAGAGAGAAACAAGAATGGATACCCACACATCGATGAATCCATAGCCCTAAATATTCCTAAGGTAAAACAAGTACCTAAAAAATCATTAGCACTAGATACTGAAGGAGGGTTTTCAAAGTTTTTAGATGACATTGCACACCTTGAGGATACTTTCAAATATATTCAGAGCATCAATGACACTGGTTGATTCTTGTTTATTGAGGTAATTCATTTGAGGTTAAAGGACACTCAATAGCCTTTAAATTACCCATTAAAATCCCAATATGTGGCTTCCACATTTCTTCTTGAGGTTTAATGTTAGTTACATGACTAGTGTTGTTGAGGTTCAATGATGCTCAATGGCCTTGGGATTACATCTTGTTGTTCCCAAAGTTTGTCACTCATTTTGGGACAACACATGAACTATTTTTGGTCCTACAAGCCAAAAAGTTTTCTCTTCCCTTTGTAGATTAAAATACTCTACATTTTATTTTGAGTTTCAGTTGTGCGCTCCAAGTTTTGTCCCTGCGCGTTTCAATTTTGAGGTAGTAAGGGTTATGACATAGGGTGCGGGTTTTTCATTTTGCATGGATTTTTCATTCACCTAAAGTTTTGTCTAAGTCTAAAAGTCGAGTGGAAGCTGCCAAGTGTCATCTACCATGACACATTATAATTTGTTTCTAAAAGCAGCGAAATGTGCCATGTGTCTCGTTATAACTCAGCAAATCATGACAAGTGTGTGCATTCGTGTTTCAAGTTTTTTATAAGTTTCAAAACTTCTTTTAATAAGATTCTCTTAGAGTTCTGCAGAGGGCACCAAGTGGAAATTGCAAAAAGTTTTAATATGTTTTTCTAAATGCAGTGGAATTCGCCACATGTCCCTTGTAAAGCTCGACAAAAGCTGCCAAGTGTCAACATCTGCAGTTTCTTCCTTTTATTTCATTATTGAGTAAAAATTGTGGTGGGCCCTGGGTGAGTTGCTAAAGTAAGTGAAGCGCGCCAAGTGCCATCATCCGTGTGAATCCAAATGAGTCCCAAATGTTTCTATAGTGTTTCTAAAGCTCAACAGAAGCTGCCCTATGTCATCTTTCGTAGGACTCTCAAAAGGTATCTAAAGATTCTATAAGTTAAGCAGATGCTGCCAAGTGTACTCACCTGTTTCATAGTGGAAAATGCCATGTGTCACTTGTTAAGATCAGTGAAAAGCACCACCTGTCCCCGTTCCCCTTTTGAAGCTATTCGAGTAAGAAGTGTTGTGGGTCTCATTTTCTATAAGTTGATAAAGTTTCAAAGCAGCGGATTGTGACAAATGTCAAAGACGGAGCACTCCCAATACAAAGACACAGTAAAAAAGATGAAGCCCAATGGAAAGTGGCCAAAGCAAGTGGGAAAGGCACGAAGGAACATTTCCTTTAGACAAAATGTCTAAAGGAATTCCTTCAGACATTTTGTCTAAAGGAATTAGAACCAGAAGACCACCCAAAAGATGACCCCAAAGGGCAGGTACCCTTGCAGGGGGCTCTCACTGACTAAAATGTAGACCTTTCTCTAGACCCCAAAGGGCAGGTCCCCTTCGGGAAGGATCAAACAACAAAGCCAAATGAATTGCTGAAGAAGATGATGGGCTCACAGACGTCAAAGTTGAGCATCATGAACTAGCCGTTGGGATCCAAATGTTTGATGACGTCCCCACATCCATCAAATTCAGGGTAACTAACTAGCCATTGGCTTTCAAATGATGATGGAACTGAAGATGTCAAATTTGTGGCAATAAAGTATACGTTGATCTTTACAGGCTTAAACACAGACCCGAAAGCATTCAAAGACCATCAATCCAAGAGGAGGAACCAAAAGAACCAAAAAAGGGAAAAAATAGCATGAGGGCTCAAATCATAGCAAAAAAAGAGAAAGGCCAAAATATCTATGCAGTAGTTATTCTCGTAGGTGAAACAGTCTGCAAGGTAGATTTTTGAGCCCTTAAACATTGAAGACATGACCTATTTGTCTCCCTTGGAGTAAAGAAAAAATGGATAGCTATGCAGATATCAGGTGACAGACCAAATGACCCAGACCCAAGAGAAGACATTTGAGATAAAGTGACACACCACAGTTAAGGTAGCCGCCCTGTTCCAGCATGGTCCCTTGACAAAGCTGAAAATGCATTCAAGGCATTGAATGTAGCATAGGCCGTTCCATGGAATAAAATGCCAAGCCTTTCTTGGCTACTATTTATTGTAAATCTCTTCTTTTCATATAGGAGATCTTTTCGATAAAGGAAGCAAAAACTCTACCAAAATTTGAGAGGCTATCACTGAGACTTTGAGCTCAGGTTGTTAATCATATTTCCTTATTTGAATGAGAAAGCAAGTTAATTTTAGACTTTGTGCTATCATGGCTTGTGTCATTTAGGGGATTGTTCTTATGTTTGTCTTCTAAATGTGTTCTTGTCTATTTGATGAAATAATGAAAATTTGTGGAGATAATCAGGAAGGTGTCCTGAAGCCAACTGTGGGAAGACTTTTGTGCTATCTACATTTGCCTTTAGTGTGTTTAGCTATTTTTTGTTTTCTATGTAAAGGACCTTGGGATGACTTTGTGCCCTCATTGTTCTTTGTATCTCACTCTTTGGGCAGCTGAAGTGGAGACTTTGTGCTACACTTCATTCTGCTAGTTATTGTACCTTATTACCAGTTACTTGTCACTACCTAAAAGAACTCCTGCTATTTACTGCAAAATCACTTCTAAGAGAAGAGAAGTGCCTTCAAGATTTATACCAAGATTTTCTCCTTTGTCTGTGAGCATCATATCTAAAAAAAGAGAGATGGATGGTGATACCCTACCACTGAATATTATTTTTTGCTTATATCTGTAGTATATAGCCCCTTCATACTTATAGGGAACCTCCCCTTGATGAGAGGAGAGATTCATCCCCTTTTGATGTGGTAAACATGCACATTCATCTAACTAATCTTCCTTGCTATAGTTGATCAGACCTATTTTGCTCATTCGTTAGCTGATTGACAAAATATTCAGCCAACAATTTTTTGGTGACTCTGCTAGGGATTCTAACGTGCAGTCTGAGCCGTCAAGTTTCAAATTGAATCAGTTCCTACCCTTATCCATTATAGACTCTGGTGACTCTAGTCTATGTCTTACCCATTACCAGTGTCTTATACATCTCTATTATAAAATATCTAGCAACTAACATTTATACCAAAAATCAAAGAGCCCAAGGTGTTATTGACCCTATCTTTGAGTTGGTGCAGTAAGGAAATTTCAATTTATTTCCTCCACAACTTCAAGTTCAATGATCTAGGAGTGTTCCTCCTACTCGTACCAAGTCACCAATACAAGGTAGAACTCCTTTTTTCTATCACCAGAGCTTTACCTATCATACTCCACCCAGATTTGTTATCCCTGCTTTCTATAATCCAATCATGGCGATTCAAGGCCCCTGGGGTAACTCTTTTGGTCCACTAAATTTGACTCCACCTCTACATAAACTTCCACGTATTTCAAAAAATAATTTCTCTAAATTCTTTGGTGATGGAAAGGTTCATCCTGATGAGCACATTATAGCCTTTAGCATAACTTGTGGCGTGATAGGTGTGGAATTTGAAGACATTGCAGTCAGGTTGTTCGTGGAAATATTACAAGGTGCTGTTGTAGACTAGTTCTACCATCTACAGGCTAGATCAATGACTAATTGGGATACTCTCAAAGCCAAATTCGAAGCAAGTTTCAAGCTTGCAGAAGATGCACATGCCTTGTTGGCCCAGCTCACACAGATGAAGAAGGAACCTCATGAACCTATGAGGGATTTCATTGCCAAGTTTGACAAGTTAAGGAACTAGATTTCTGCCATTGTTTAACCAACACCTAAAAACCTCAAATGCTTCTTCATCAACTCACAGCTGCTTGAAGTGAGCTTCTTGCTGAGACGTGCTGGTTACATAGACCTTGCTGCTACTCAAGACTTGGCTACTGAGGTGGAAGATGACCTTATCTTGGCAAGAAAGATAAGGAGAGATCCAAATAGAGGTAAATCTTCTTCTTCCTCTGAATATCTACCTACATCCACCACTAATCAAATGGTGTAGAAGCTGGACAATGAGTTACTTGCTCTTAAAAAGAAAATGGCATAGGGGATGTCATCTACTCTTGCATACAGAGATATGCCAAGAAGAACATTTTAGAATTAGTCATACCAAGGCAATGCTAACAAGAATCAAGGACAAGCAAATCATCTTCCTCCCCCATGGGGGAACCTAGCTATTGAAGTGCCTCCAACCAATTCAGCAGTGGGATACCTTGAAGTAGAATCAGATTTCTCCTTCTAGCTTGAATTAAATCAAGAATATGATGCTAATCTCTTCACAAAAGGAGAAGAAGAATTAGCTGGTGACTCCAACATTGGTTTCCTAAATTATCAAGATGAACCTAAAAGTGAAGGTAAAGCAGCTGAGGGATCATATGCTATATTCACATGGTCTAAGAAATAGTTAGCCCAGCAAGCTGATAAGGACAAAATAGGAGAGCAATCTCAGCCTACAATTTTAATTGCTAAGCGGGGAACCACTCTACCTTTCCAGCCAAAGGACCCAGTGATTGCTAAAAAAGTAAGGACTCTAAATTTGCCTTCACCTTCAACTTCAAATTTGTAGATCAGTCTTCTCCCTCTTAAAAATAAGAAGGATGAACTCCCTTCCCCTCTTCATAACTCATTTTAGACATTTGACATACTTGACCATGTCAAAAAAACTAAGATCTAAATGTCTAAATTTGAATTTTTTCAATCCAACCCTGAGCAGTTGGATAAGTTAGTGGAGTGTGTGATGAATAAAACTATCCATACAAGACTAGCTATTCCAAAGGTCACTCCCACATCCACCCAAAATAACCTTGACATTACTCCTCTTACTACCCCCGGAAGGACTGAGCCTTTCTATGTTTCCTTGTTGATAAAGGGTCACAAAATGAGCAATTGCATCATTGATTCTGGAGCTTCAGATAATGTCATGCCTACCAAAGTGGTAGAATCTCTTGGTCTCACACTAACCAAGACATTTGGGAGATGTTTCTCCATGAAGAATAAATAAGTCCCACTACTGGGACAAATCAAGGATGCCCAATTTTCATTTGTAATGTTCCCAGACAAAAAAATTAAGATGACTATCCTGGTGGCTGACGTCCCAGCATCATACGGCATCCTTCTTGGCCAAATTTTTTGAAAAGATGTTGGTGGCAAATTGAGCATGGACTTGTCCGAGGCAAGAATCCCTGTTAAAGGCATCATGAAGAGGCTGCTTCTTGAGAAGGAAGCAAAATACATGGTTACTCAGACATCAGCACCTAAAGCTTAAATTTTGTTTGAGTCTTTAGGCATGGGTAATTATTTCTTAACCATAGAAGAAGTCCATGAAGTGCCTAATGAAACTCTTGAATGTGATAGCCTAAAAATATTTTCAGTTGGAATAGCAGAAAGGATGGTAGAATGTAGTACAAGTGCTAAGGAATCTTCCCCTCCAAGTGAAGAAGAATCTAAGGAAAAATCAATGTTTGAAGAGGTATGGATTCTAGAATTTGATGGCACCTGCTCCTCTACCAGTTCAGGATCCGAGATTGTGTTGATATCTCTTCAAGGAGATATTTTACCTTCATCATATAAGTTGTAGTTCAGCAATACTAACAATACTGTCGAATATAAATCTCTGTTGCTCGAATTGAAGGCTGCTAAAGACAAGAGCATCAAGCTCCTTCATGCTAAAGGAGATGTTGAACTAGTAGTTTGTCAGGTGAGAAACCTGTATCGAACCAAGAACAAAAGATTGCACCATTACCACAATCTAGTCTGAGATCAACTTGAATGCTTTGATGCTTCTATTATCTCTACCATACCCAGAGAGTTCAATGATAGAGCTGATGCTTTGGCTATTTTAGCAACTCTCTTAGTCCCTCACCTAGACTTCAAAAGAGATAGGTACACTATTGAGCTGGACTTTCAACCAAGTGTACCTAATAATGCAAATCATTGGTAGGTGTTTAACAATGACAACCACATCATTACCTTTTTAGATCAAAAAGATAGCTTTAAATGGTTGCATTTTGAAGGCAATGAGCCTCAAAAGATTGAACCAGCCCCTAAATCAAGTACAGATGCAGGTGAAGAATTCATGCAACTCAAAGGGAATAAAATTCCAAAAGGCCTAGTTTCCCTTCAAAAGTTGTTTGACAAGCATGATAAATTCATCAAATAGTAGCAGATAAATTCAAGCTCCTCCCAAGAGTTTGATCAAGTAAATTTAAGCTCCAAGGGAAATCCCAAGATGGTGAACATTGGAAAATGTTGCACTCCTGAAGAAAGATTCAAGTTCACTACTCTGCTCAGCCAATACATGGATGTCCTAGCATACTCATATGATGATCTGAAGTCACTCATACCTGAATAAATTTTCCATGACATTCCTCTCAAAAGTGATTCAGTGCCTTACAAGCAAAAATCTAGATAGTACAATCCAAAGATATCAGGTACTATTCTATCTGAAATACAAAAAATGCTCAATGCTAGGATAATTTTTCCAATCCATCATTCCACATGGATTGCCAACATAGTACATGTGAGGAAGAAGAATGGAAAAATTTACCTTTGTGTGGATTTCAAGAACTTGAATCAGTCATCCTTAAAGGATAACTATCCTTTGCCCATCATGGATCAAGTCTTTCAAATAGTGACCGGTTTAGAGATGTTATCAATGTTGGACAGCTTTTCAAGGTATAATCAAGTTGAAGTTGATAAAGCAGACCAGCACAAGACTGTGTTCACTACACCTTGGGGCACCTTCATGTACTAGAGAATACCATTTGGTCTGATAAATGTTGGCACCACCTTTCAGAGAGTAATGGACCTTACTTTCAAAGATGAAATGGGTAAGTTCATTGTAGTGTACCTGGATGATCTAATCATCTTTTTCAAGCATCACCCAGATCATATGCACCACTTGCAACAAGTGCTAGAATGATGCCGCCAGAATGGCATTTCTTTAAACCCCAAGAATTCTATTTTTGGGGTAACAGAAGGAATACTTCTTGAACACATTGTGTCTAGAGAAAGCATAAGGATTGACTCGGATAGAGTCAAGTCTATTCAGGAGCTTACCCTACCTACAAGCGAGATTGCAGTTCACTCTTTTTTTAGAAAGGTGAATTTCTTATGAAGGTTCATCCCTGAGTTTGCTAAAAAGACTCGCCATATTGTAAATATGATGAAAGGAAAGGCCACTTTCAGCTGGACTGAAGAAGGCAAATTGGCGTTTAAAGATATTAAGACAGCAATCGTTCATGCTCTAATTCTGGTTTGTCTAGATTATACTAAAGATTTTATAATGTATAATTATGCTTCTGAACACACACTTTCAGCCATTCTGGTTCATCAGAACCAAGAAGGTGTAGAATCTCTCATTTCTTTTATGAGTTGTCCTCTCAAAGCTCATGAGCTAAAATACTCAAACATGGAGAAGCATATTTACGCAGTGGTAAAGCCAGTCAAGCATTTTTGCTTTTACATTTTGAATTCTCACACTACTGCCCTGGTTTCTGACACCACAGTCAAATCCATATTAACTCAGCAGGAGTTTAGAACCAAAAGGGGGAGTTGGATTGCTAAAATCTAGGAGTTTGATCTAGTTATCAAACTAACAAAGCTGGTGTAGGGAAAAGACCTTTGTTAATTGATTGCTAACAACAGACTCGAAAAAGTAGGGCATGAATAAAAAGGAGCAGAAGACATGCCAATATTCCTCTTTGTCTCCACCACGAATGAGTGGTATTCAAGTATTGCTCATTTTCTTACTTATGGTGAGTGTCCTACCCCCTATCTCATAAAGAAATGAGGATTGTCAAACTGAAAGCTACCAATTTTTTTCTCTGGGACAACATCATGTATAAGAGGAGCCTTGATGGAGTGTTCCTTTATTGCATAGATAAAGAATACTAGAACCAACTTTTGAAGTCCTTCCACAATTTGGCATATGGAGGACTTTTTTTGCTCTTGTAACTACCCATAAAATTCTTAGATCTAGGTATTACTGGCCTACTTTGTTTCAGGATGGATATAAATGGGTAAGAAGGTGTGAACTATGCCAACAGTTTGCTGGAAGGCCCAAATTGGCTGCTCTGCCTCTTAATCCAGTGGTGATAGAAGAGCCATTTCAGTAGTGGGGAATTGATTTCATTGGTGTTGTAAACCCATCTTCAAGTTTTAGACATGATTATGTCCTCGCAGCCACATATTACTTCACCAAGTGGGTGGAAGCTATTCCAACCAAGCAGACCACTACAAAAATAGTGTGCAATTTTCTCAAGGAGAACATCATTTCCAAATTTGGGGTCCCAACCAAGATTATGACGGATAATGCTGCATGTTTCTCTTCTCATGAGATCACTCAGTTTTGTTTTTACTATGGGATTACCCTCTCCCACTCCTCTGATTATTTCCCACAAGAAAATGGTCAAGCTAAATCAAGCAACAAGAACCTGGTGATCATCATTAGGAAGCTAGTGGATGACAATCAAAGGACATGGCATAAAGCATTGGTTGATGCTCTATGGGTAGATAGAATTACACCAAAAAGGGCAATTGGTATGTCACCTTTCCAACTTCTTTATGGTCTCAATGCTGAGATACCAATCACCCTGGAATTACTAGCATTGAAATTGGCCAAGGTAATTAAGGATCAAACTTATGAAAGCTCCATTGATAAGAGGATCATGTGCTTGACTAAGTTGGATGAGCAGAGAACTATGGTGGTAGACCGAATTGCTGCCCATCAAAGTCTAGTGAAGAAGCTCTTCGACTAGAAAGAAAAAGACCATGATTTTTAGATTGGAGATCAAGACCTGCTATGGGACAAGAGAAGAGAACCAAAGGGAATGCATGGGAAAGTTGACTCCCTTTGGAGGGGCCCTTTCACTATTCATCTGTTCAATGGTTGTTGAAGTATCAAGATGGCACGCCCTTTTCTCTACCTCATAATGGGCAACATCTGAAGCACTTCAACTCTTGAAGTATCAGATAAGATCCTCTGTACATATGTATATTTGTATAGTCTTTAGTTTTGTTTTGTGCTTTTCTTTTTCATTTTCATTTTTGGTACCTTACTTTCTTGTTGGTTAGCATGACTCCATAGCCCAATGGCACACTTCAAGGCACTAGAGATTCTGGTCTCTACTCCCCTTAGTTGTTCTAAAATTTCAACTAAAAGAAGTTCCCCAACTGGAGCTAGTTGTTCCCAAAGTTTGTCACTCATTTTTAGGACAACACATGAACTATTTTTTGTCCTACAAGCCAAAAATTTCTCTCTTCCCTTTGTAAAGTAAAATACTTTACATTTTATTTTGAGTTTCAATTGTGCACTCCAAGTTTTGTCCCTACACATTTCAATTTTGAGGCAGTAAGGGTTATGACACAGGGTGCAAGTTTTTCATTTTGTGCATATTTTTCATTTTGCCTAAAGTTTTGCCTAAGTCTCAAAGTCGAGAAAAAACTGCCAAGTGTCATCTATTGGGACACATTATAATTTTTTTGTAAAAGCAATAGAACATGCCACGTGTCTCATTATAACTCAGCGGATCGCGACAAGTGTCTGCATCTGTGTTTCAAGTTTCTTATAAGTTTCAAAGCTTCTTTCAATAAGCTTCTCTCAGAGTTCTGTGGAGGGTGCCAAGTGGCAACTATGGAAAGCTTTAATATGTTTTTTTTAATGCAGTGGAAGTCACCACGTGTCCCTTGTAAAGCTCGATGAAAGCTGCCAAGTGTCAACATCCGTAATTTCTTCATTTTGTTTCATTATTGAGTAAAGACTGTGGTGGTCCCCGAGTGAGTTGCTAAAGTAAGCAGAGCATGCCAAGTGTCATCATCTATGTGAATCCAAATGAGTCCCAAATGTTTCTATAGTGTTTCTAAAGCTTAATGGAAGCCACCATGTGTCATCTTCTACAGGACTCTCAAAAGGTATCTAAAGCTTCTATAAGTTAAGCGGATGTTGCCAAGTGTCCTCACCTATTTCACAGTGGGAAATGCCATATGTCACTTGTTAAGATCAGTGGAAAACACCACCTGTCCCCATTTCCCTTTTGAAGCTATTCCAACAAGAAATGTTGTGGGTCCCATTTTCTATAAGTTGATAAAGTTTCAAAGTAGCAAACTATGACAGATGTCAAAGACAGAGCACTTCCAATACAAAGACACAGTAAAAAGGATGAAGCCTGATGGAAAGCGGCCAAAGAAAGTGGGAAAGGCACAAAGGAACATTTCCTTTAGACATTTTGTCTAAAGGAATTAGAACCTAAAGACCTCCCAAAGGATGACCCCGAAGGGCAGGTAACCTTGCAGAGGGCTCTCACCGACTAAAATGCAGACCTTTCTCTAGACTCCAAAGGGCAGGTCCCCTTTGGGAAGGATCAAACAATAAAGCCAAAGGAATGGTCGAAGAAGATGACGGGCCCACAGATGTCAAAGTTGAGCATCGTGAACTAGCTGTTGGGATCCAGACATCCGATGACGTCCCCGTAACCATCAAATTTAGTGCAACCAACTAGCCGTTGGCTTTCAAATGATGACAAACCCGAAGACATAAAATTTGTGACATTAAAGTATCTGTTAATCTTTGCAGGCTTAAACGTGGACTTGAAAGTATTCAAAGACCTTCAGGCTGAGAGGAGGAACCAAAAGAACCAAAAAAGGGAAAAGATAGCCTAAGGACTCAAATCATAGCAGAAAGAGGGAAAGGCCAAAATATCTACGCAGTAGTTATTCTAGTAGGTGAAACATTCTGCAAGGTAGATTTTTGAGCCCTTAAACATTAAATACATGACCTATTTGTCTCCCTTAAAGTAAATACAAAATGAATATCTACACAGATATCAAGTGACAGACCAAATGACCTAGACCCAGGAGAAGACATTTGAGATAAAGTGACACGCCATAATTAAGGTAGCCACCCTGTTCCAGCATGGTCCCTTGACAAATATAAAAATACATTCAAAGCATTGAATGCAGCATAGGCCTTTTCATGGAACAAAGCACCAAGCCTTTCTTGGCTACTATATATTTTAAATCTCTTAATTTCATAAAGGAGATCTTTTTGATAAAGAAAGCAAAAACTCTGCCAAAAATTGAGAGGCTATCACTGAGACTTTGAGCTCAAGTTGTTAATAATATTTCCTTATTTGAATGAGAAAGCAAGTTACTTTCAAACTTTGTGTTGTCATGGCTTGTGTCATTTAGGGGATTGTTCTTATGTCTATCTTCTAAATGTGTTCTTGTCTATTTGATGAAATAAGTAGAATTTGTGGAGATAATCAGGAAGGTGTCATGAAGCCAACTAAGGGAAGACTTTGTGCTGTCTACATTTGCCTTTAGTGTGTTATGTTGTTTTCTATTTTCTATGTAAAGGACCTTGGGACGACTTTGTTCTTCGTATCTCACTCTTTGGGTAGCTGAAGTGGAGACTTTGTGCTACACTTCATTCTGCTGGTTATTGTACCTTGTTACCAGTTACTTGTCACTACCCGAAAGAACTCCTGATGTTTACTGCAAAATCACTTCTGAAAGAAGAGAAGTGCCTTCAGGGTTTATACCAAGATTTTCTCCTTTGTCTGTGAGCATCATCTCTAAAAAAAGAGATATGGATGGTGATGCCCTACCCCTGAGTATTATTTTATATTTATATTTATAGTATATAGCCCCTTCATACTTATAGGGAACCTCCCATTGATGAGAGGAGAGATTCGTCCCCTTTTGATGTGGTAAACTTGCACATTTGGCTGACCAATCTTCCTTGTTATGGTTGATCAAACCTATTTTTCTCATTAGTTAGCTGATTGAAAAAATATTCAGCCAACACATCTTATTCATGAGGGTTGTGAATATTATATTCCTAACACATGGACTTACCTTAGTTTAAAAAATTGGGACTTGATCACCCCTAATTCTTCAAATGGTTTAGCAAGAGGAACCAATATCCAAGTGCCTAAGTAAAAAATGCATATTCTCCAATGCTTCAATAAGAAAGCATCATTTCCAAAAAGTTACAGGACAACATGATTCACCCACTTACAAGTATATTACTGTTTTGCTCCTAAATTTCTAGATTCAATTAATTCATTTCAGATTTTGTTTCATGGACATTAATTAATGTAATTCATTACAAGTTTTTATTGGATCAAGTTACACATTCAAATCCTCTCCCAAAATTAAAGTGTGTTGTAAACACTAAGATACATCTCTTTATCCTTTTACTCTAGTATATGTACTAAATTTAAATACTATAATAAAAATGGGGAAATTTTAGACACTAAAATATAGTATTAGATACTTGGCAATGTCATTTTTTTACCTAACTTCACCCTACATTACTTTTTCATACATATGTTAATATTATTTCTCATTATCTCAAATCCACATGATTTCCATGGGTCTGATCCTCCCAAGTTGTTATCAGTCACCTATGAAAATTCCCTAGTCTATGCCAAACTAATCAATTATCATACTCAAACATCTCTAAATCATCATATTAGATGATATCCACCTTGACAAAACCATTAAATTTATATGTTACCATAATTCTAAAACAGTCCAAACCTAATAATTTTGTCTCATATCAAGTATCGATCACATTTTAGAATAAAATCATTCATATGGGTTGGCTTGTACATTTTACATGTTGGTGGTGTGAGAAAGTACCCAAAGAATCCCACATAAATAAAAATTAGGTATTAGACTATTATCCATATATAAATCATCCATCAAACATACTCAAACACTTTCACATTCAAAGGGACTGCCTTAATCTTCCAATTCATACATCAATCACAAAAAGTAGTCCTAGCCAAGTCTGAAACACCTCAAGCCCAAGAAAAAAATTGTCATTTTAAAAATATATAAAGCTAGATCACATGTTTCATCCATTAAAATATCACTACTGCACATATACACATAACTGGGGAGAACTACATGCAGTTTGACTTCCCTCTTCAGAGTATTGGATATGTAAGTAGTGCTCACCCATTCAATTGGGAGTTCTTGGGGTCAACTCAACCAATTTTTTTTCCATTTATTCAATGCAATTGTATCTAATACCACATATTCAAAGCCATTCCAAATTGTAATTATTATCTAATACCACATATTATCATCACTAGCCCATAACAAACATGGTTTATATCTAATTCAAAAAATACCATGTTATATGTTGTTTTGGGTTGCAAGTAGGGAAGGATGATCAACAGATAGGGACATGGACCATGGGGCATTCCTATAATGTTGGGAATTCATGTCCCTTCAAGAAAAGTTTTAAGTTTAGGGTCTAATTTAGAACATACATATGCATAAAGGTGTTTTTAGCAGTAGTATCATTTCTATAGGTGATAATAGATGGCCTTGTATCCAAATTGGTTTTCTTATTATGCTTAGGATAGGTTAAATCAGTAAAGTAGGTGTCAATTAAGTGCACATGTTAATTAATAGTAAAAAGGGATAAAATAGACATGATCAAGTATTCCTAACCAAATTTAGGTTATTAAAAAAGAATTTTAAAAAAGGTAGATAGTAAAGAAAAGACCATGAATCGACTAATTAATGTACCAAAAAAATTGTTAAAATTATAAATCAAATCTCTATCTCTAACTCCAATCTTGGCATTGATTATAGGAAATGAAACAACGTAGCTAAAAATAAAATTTCCATTGCCAATGAAACTTGATGATATGGATGTTTAGGGTATAGAGGATAGGCATATATCCTATAGTTTGTAATTTACCCTATATATGTTATCAATTGTAAAAAGTGTACAAACTAAATTTACGTCTAGTCATTAGGTGGTTAGTTCTAGATTGGTTTAAAATATATTTTCATATATATTAAATAGGAGTTTCCTTATTCATTTTGAATATATTATTCCAATTTCATTTTTCACATGTATGAATTCCTAAAAAATGTATAAGTGTGACTTCTTAGTTTTTAGGATAATTAGTTATCATGTACAAGCCTATTTAAGGCATCCACTTTGTGAATACAATCACTTGGAACATTACAAATTTTATTCTACTGTCAAATTTTTAGTTTCTTTTGGAAATGATTTTTAGTCATATGCTTCATGTATAACCTTGACCATTGTGTAACTTTTCCCTTATAGGATCAATCATTCATTTGATTTGTCGATCCCCATCCTTGGTATCAAAGTAGTTCCACTCCAAGGAAATTTTGAAACTTGAGTGTTTTCCATAAGAGAGTTACAATTCACTACCCTTTGAGTTTTAGTATACTCATGTTTTTGATATGATCTAGGATTGGGACAATTTTTAGATCTAGTTAATTTTGGGTATTGGAAGATCTATTACAAAAAATTTGTTATTATAAGCCTCTTGGTAAAATTATGATGCCACTAGTGCATTTGGAGCATCTGATTTGGTAGGGGTAGCCTTTCATTTCATCAAAAAAGGCCACCCCATGACTGAGATATTGGCATTTTATGTTTTTTGGGTATATCCTTATTATAAGATGGTTTGGGTGTGAATGTACAACACAAAAATTGAGATATAATTTTATTTTTAAAAAATAGAAGGCGCTTCGGCAGGTCTACCAATCCCATGTCCTCGTGATTGCATTTTCCAAATTCATGCTATCTAACAATTCTACACCCATTGATAAACCATTTCTACTATATTCCTACTTATCTTTATCTTGGTCGGTACCCCCACATGCTCCATCTTATACTCACTATGACAAACTCGATACTATTTTTCCTTTCCATGAATTTTACATGCCCCCTGTACTCTACTAGACTGCACTACTCGTACACATGTTGCACATGTGTGATCCTATTGATAAATTGATCATTGATGCTGACATAGTTACCCCCAATCTACATAATTTTTATTTCATATCTCTATCCATTTAAGGCACCTCATCACCTCCAATTATTATTTGAGCATTGAGATCCATCTATGTGCATGGACATTCATTTAACACCAACCACTAAGATTTGTTTCTTATGTCAGTCCATTAAAAAAACCTACATATTTATTGCACATTCTGAAAAATGACAATTGTACACACCTCATGCATTCCACATGCACCCTCACACTCCTCGATGTGACAAGATGATACAGGAGCATCTAAGGTAAATAGTAAATCTTGCATCATCCAGAAACATATTAGGATTTTTTAGTATTTTATGAATAAGGGTTTTTAGATCACCTTTTGAAAGATATGAGGTCATAGTTTGGGTCACATTTCATTTTTTAACTCTAAGTTTCTTTTCCTTATAGTGTTCAAACATATTTTTATTCACAACCCTAAGTTACAATGTCACTAAGGCCACACTTTGATATTTATTTAGTTCACTATTTTTTCAATGATCTTTTAAATTATATGTTATTACTCAATGGAAACACTTTAATTTATCCATATGCTTTCACTCAAAATATTATGATATAATTATACATGCCTAATTTTAAGTCTTAAATCTATTGGGTGAATGCATTATGATGATTAGGTGGTTTGTATAGTCTAACGAGTCTGCAACCCAATGGATACCACTACCTCATTTTTTCGCTGTGGAGTTCCCGATGACCCAATGGACTATATAGTGACCACAGAGCTCATAATAGGTCTGTTACAGTAGGGAATATGATATTGTGACAAGTGTCACCTTCACATCCATCCACAACAACCTTTTATCATAGATAAAATTGATAAATGTGTGATCATTATTAATTGAATTTTATTAATTCACAATCTCGTGTACTATATAGTGACCATAGTGATTTTCCTTAAGTGGATTTAAAAGTATTCATAGGTCCACAAAAGAATAGAGTAACATTTTCAAGTTTGTTCACAAAGGCCCTAGGATCATGCCACGTGGTATAATCATGTAAAACCTAGTGGTCATAGGTCATTATGACAGATGCATGATCCCTATCAAGTGGATTTAATAAAATACACAAGTCTAATTTTCTAAAAGAATACATAGATACCTCTCTGCACAAGGAACACTTCACATATAAATTTAAGTGACCATATATTTCACCAAAGACATCCAAATGAGGAATGTTTGGTCTCATTGGAAAGTTCCCAATGAGAGCTATCAATTCATAGTGGCCATGGGTCACTCAATCACGTGTGAAAATTAATATTCATAGATAAATAACCCAAAATCATTTTTGTTTGGGATGGTTCAACTATCCAGGGGGGCACACATTCACAATTTCATTCTATAATTTGAAGCACTAGTGACAACAAGGAAAATAAATGGATCCATATAAGCAAGAGGGATAATATTAGAATATGTTCCCAAGTGAATAGAAAATAGAGTAAATAATGTAGAGATTAAGGCCTAAAATTTACGGGAGAACATTTTGATCCTAATTTTGTTATGTGATTTTAATTTTGTCTCTAATTCAATAATGAAAGTATTTGTCCATGTTTTGTATAATGCATCTTGAGAGCAAGTGAGATAAGTTCTACTATGGAGTGAGGTTTCCATTAATTGAGCCCCCTAATTACCACCTAAAAAAAATTCTATTAGGTCAATTTTTTTTATTTTTGGGTTATGTGTGAGGACTCCATTTGAGTAATTGGCAAGTTATGAATTAGAATCTTGAAATTAGGTGAAGTGGTGGTGCATAGAGGTAATGTTGTTAGAACAGGTGTAAGAGTAGGGGCACCAAGAGTTGTAGCCTTGGCATAAATGATGATATGAGTTCAATAAATATTGGAAGCAATGGATACATCACAAAAAATAGGAATGCATATTGAATATGTGAGTGAAGATGAAGTAGAAGCAAGGCTCAATAACTTGAAGTGGAATATATGGAGAATGAAGCTGAGAATATATTTTTGAGCTATGAAAAAGATTATCAGTAAGCCAAAATTAGACACCTCTTAATATAATGGAAGTTTAAACCTTGAGGAACTCATATATTGGATCACAGAGATGGATAAAGACTTTGAATATGAGTTAATAGGCAATCCCAAGAAAGTGAATTTTTTATGCACAAAATTGAAAGGTCGCACCTCTTTATGGGGGGATCATGTTTAGAATAAAATTTAGAGAAAATGTAAGGAGAAAATAAAATCTTAGGATATAATGGAAACAAAATTTAAGGACAAATTATTTCCTTTTGATTATCATATGAGTTTGTTTAGGAAATTGCAAAACCTATGACAAGAGGAGGTGAACATCAGAAAATATAATGAGGAATTTTATAGACTCACTATAAGAGTTAGACATGTGGAAAACAATTGAGAGAAAATGGAAAAATGTTTGAATGGGTTATATATCTATATTCAAGACAAGATTAGTTTACTAAACTTGAGAACTGTGGAAGAATCCTATCAATGCATATTGAAGGCAAAAGGAAAGACATCAAAAAGACAACAAATGAACTCTAGAGGTAGAGGAAGGTCATCAAGAAGCGGAGGGAAAAGTAGTGGTGTAAAAATAACTCATGATGGAGAATCAAATAGATCCCAAAATAATAATACAAAATAAATGGACTATCCTTCTAAAGGTGGATGATCCTTTGGAAGAGGAAGAGGCAAAGGCTACACATGTAAGTGATTTAAGTGTGATATATATATATATATATATATATATATATATATATATATATATATATATATATATATATATATATTGAATGTCAAGAAGAACCTTAGAATAGTAACAAGAGAGATAAATAAATAGCTCATATTACTTAGATGGAATGAAGAAAGTGTTGGGTCTCCAATACACGTAAAAGAGCTAGAATAAGAAGAGACTCTTATGATGAAAAGAATATTGTTAAAACTAGTCAAGGAAGTGAAAGAACTTATGCAAAGAAAGAGTATATTCTAGAATATTTAAAAATTAGGTGATAAGTGTTGTAAATTAATCGTTGATAGTGGTGGCACAGATAATTTGGTAGATACTGACATGGTGGAAAAACTTGTATTGAAAAAGTTAGTGCATCCAACTCCATACAAAGTTTCATGGTTGCTCAAGAATCATCAAGTATTGGTGAATGAGAAATGTATGGTGATTTTTAAAATTGTATCATATAAGGATGATGTTTTATGTGATATTATGCTTGTGGATGTTTGTCATGTGTTTTTGGGAATGCCATGGTAGTTTGATAGAAGAGCCATGCATAATGGTAGAGTGAAAACTTAGACAATTATGAAGGATGGAAATAGGTTCATGTTGATCCCATTGAAGGATAAAGGAGAAAAGGAAGATAGAATAACTTAGGTGATGATGGTTTATGATAAATAAATTTTGAAGGTATCAAAGACAAAAGAGACATGCTTTGTTATTATTCCAATCCTATACAAGTTGTGACAACCACTAAGGTAAGTGATCTTCCTATTGAAATTTAGATTTTGTTGGAAGAAAATGATGACATTGTGTCAAGTAAATTTTCAAGGGGACTACCACCTATGAGGATCATTATCCATCATATGGATCTAGTGCCAATAGCAAGATTTCCAAATAATCCAGCTTATAGATTAACGTCAATGAAGAATGAGGAGATAAAGAGTAAAAAAAAGAGTTGCTTGAAAAGGGTTTAATTTGAGAGAGTTTGAACAAAGGTGGAGAATGGAGAATGTGCATAGATTCACATGTAATAAGCAATATCACCATTAAATACATGTTCCCATTATCAAGAATGGCTGACTTAATGGATTGTTTGACTAGATCCAACTACTTTACTAAAATAGATTTGAAGAGTGAATATAACCAGATTCGGATAAGAAATGGTGATGAGTAGAAGATTGCATTCAATACAGATGTTGTATTTTTTGAGTGGTTGGTTACATCATTTCATTTATCAAATACCCCAAGCACATTCATGATACTCATGAATAAAGTGTTGAATTCGTTTACCAATAAGTTTGTGATTGTTTATTTAGATTATATTTTAATTTTTAGTCATTCTAAAGAGCAGAAATTGAAACATTTTAGATTGGTATTGGATAAGTTGAAAGAAGAAAAAATGTTAATGAAATTAAATAATTGCAGCTTCATGAAAGAGGATTTAGAATATTTGGAATTTGTGATCTCAAAGTATGTGTTAAAGATGGTCCTTGAAAAGGTGAGAGAGATTATGGAGTGGCCTTTACCAAAGAGTATGTTTGAAGCAATTATTTTTCATGGGTTGAAAAGTTTCTATCAAAATTTTATTAAAAAAATTAGTGGCATATGTGCACCCTTACAAAAAAATGAAGGGAGACAAAAAAATGTTGCAGTGGATAACTGCAGCAAAGGATAGCTTTCAGTTTTTGATGAAAAAGGTAATGAAACAACCAATATTAGATTTTCTAGTTTTAAAAATTATTTTAAGTGGGTTGTGATGAATATGGAACAACCATAGGACTTATACTAATATATAAGGTAAGCTCATTGCTTCTTATAGTAAGAAGTTGAATGAATCAAAAAGAAAGTGTTTGGTCTATGACCAATAAATTTATGTAATGGTTCAATCTATTAAGAAATGGAGTCATTGTTTTTATATCTAAATAATTTATTTTGTACACAAATCATTGTACATTACAATTCATAAATATCCATGGTAATTTAAATGAGAAACACATGAAATGGGTGGAATTTATTCAATTATAATCTTTTGTTTTAAAGCATAAAATTGGAAAATTAAAAAAAAAATGGATTTCTTAAGTAGGTGAGCTACTAAAATTTGGTCTTCGGTATTTTACAATGACAAACTTGACACACATTTACCACGCATGACTTGAACATTTAAAAAAGGTCATGATCTACCATTATCACACACTTTCATGCTATTTTATGAGTTAACCCTTCCCTATTATTATACACCTACAGGGACCTCATTATTTGTTTCAAACCTACTAAATATCTTACATGCACATCCTAGACTCTCAATTCAATCCCCCTGTACAAAGGTCAATTCTGTCATATTCAGTCAATATCTTTAGTCAATAGTGACATGGTCTAATCAATACCACCCCACTCCCAACAATGGCTATTTTATAAAATCTAACCCATCTATAAGGTTAACCCCTCAACCTAGTTTGTTGATAGCATGGGGAATTATTCAATTGGATCCATATAAAAGCAAATCAATGCCTCATTTAAAAGGGACTTGGTACTTATGTATTATAAATCTACACACTATTGCACTCTTAGCAAATTTTCCCTATTCTTACCAATTTACAAACCTATCAAAAGGATTAGTCATAATCCAAGTCTAAAGTGCTCAAAATCCAAGTCAAAGCAAGCATTGTTAAGCATCAAAGCCACATCATTAGCTAGATATGTGTTGGGTGAATATTTTGTCGTCAACTAACTGATGACAAAATGGGGATATCAGCCACAACATAAGGGAGATTTACCACTTTGAAAAGTATGGGTTTACTAGATCTAAACAGAGTAAATCTCTCCTCTCATCAAGGGGAGGTTCCCTATCAATATTTACGTGCCGGATATATAATTAAGCAGAAAATAACACATGAGGGTGGTATAACAGCATCTACCCCTCTTTTTTTAGAGGTAATGTATGAAAGACAAAAGAGAAAAATCCCTAGTCTAAAGCTAACAACACTCCTCTTCTTTCAGGAATGGTATCAAACGAAGAGCAAGAGATTACCTGAAGTAACAAAATTCACAAGAACGCTCACACAAGCGCAAAGTCTTCCGTAGCTTCTCCACAGATCCGAAACAAGTACAACCGTAGATTAAAGTGAAGCACAAAGTCTTCACCTGAAACTACAAAAGATAAAATAATCTCAAAGATAAAAGAATCTCAAAAGTAAAAGTAGCACAAAGTCTATTTTCTACCCTCAAGAAGTGCCCTCAGATAATAATAACACACCCACTTTGCTTATTAAATCAGATAAACAAGATGTTACTAGAAAAAAGACATAAGAATTATTTCCTAAATAATACAGATAATCTCAACACAAAGTCTGAAATAAACTGCTTCTCATTTATTTAATCAAAACATGATTTACAAGTTTGAGCACAAAGTCTCAAAAGTTGCTTCAATTTCAGCAGAGTGTTTGCTATTAACTTCTCCAAGATAATTTACAAATGAGGTCTCCACTATATATAGGGAGAAAATCCTCAAAAATAGAAAATAA
The DNA here is from genome assembly GCA_037957365.1 of Torreya grandis. NCBI lineage: Eukaryota > Viridiplantae > Streptophyta > Pinopsida > Cupressales > Taxaceae > Torreya > Torreya grandis. The sequence goes on along the minus strand of JARHVA010000164.1, from coordinate 5,116,999 downwards.
TAAAATATAAAATATCTTGGTCAAAGATGACTCATCTTTGACTTTTAGATATTTTTCAAAATATTTACATGTAATTACACATTTACAAAATTGAATGCATTCTGCACAAAATAGAAATGCATAAGGATAGAAGAAGAGAGAAGGGGAGAGAGAGAGTCAATTCTTGCTGTCAAACTTTTTCAAATGAGCATCGTACATGGCGATTGATGCCTGAATTTCTATGCTGTCTGGCACAACTGTGTTCTTGAAGACGACCCTTACTCTGATCAACGCGTCTTTCAATGTTGTGATGGCTTTAGAGTGGCCAGTTAACCTGGATTTCAAATTCTCCAAAGTTAATTGAGCATCCAAAATGCTGTCCACCGAAGTCATTGAGAAAGACGTTCCTTCAAAATCTTTCTGAATCATCCCTTCGAAACTCTTAATCATTTCCTCTGCCGAAAGGAACTGATGGTCCTTGGAAGTCAAGTTGCATGGCAGCTCTTCTAACTTTTTTAGCAGGCTCAGGTCACTCTTTTCACTAGCTTCCTTGAAAGCTTTGAGATCATCAATTAGATCCTTGAGTACCTGAATCCTGAATATCATTGACTCCTTGATCTCAACATAGGAATCTTTATTGGGGATGACACCGATAGATATCAGGGTACTCTTTTTGAGATCTTTCGTTTCCTTCCATTTGCTGAGATCTTTCTCTAAGCTGTCAATTTCTTGAGAGATAAGAGAGACAAAATCGTCTACCTGAGTTTTCAATCTCTTCATTTTACCTGTTCTTTCTACAACTTTTGATAGCAAAGAGACTCCCTGATTGTGCATCCTTTCAACATATTCCTCCATGACTTTCCCCTTTAAATAGGTCTTTTCAGCTTTCTGAATGACTGAATCATCCATGAAAAAGGCCTCTGGAGTTGCTGCCTCAGTCGGAATAGTGAACATTTTGATCACTGTTGTTAACTGCTCAGCTTTAGCTTTATAAAAATCCTTCATCTCCTTTTCCCTGTCAAACTTTTGGACCATAATGTCCATTGCTGACTGAAGATCACTCTTCGCACCTTCGTGAGTAACTTTGCCAAGTTCAACATGAGAGATGGAATAACTGCTCATTTCAAAACCCTCAAGGGTTGCGTCCTGAGGAGGCTTGGCAATTTCTAGAAATTTTTGCCCCTTTTCTTTGACCAACTTGGAGAGGATTTTTGGCCTCTTAGGATCCCTTACTTTTGCCGGCACTATCTTGCCAAAATTGAATTTATCTGGGGAGATGGCCATTTTCTTTCTTTTAGGCGTGAAAGCAGACATCCAAGGCAGGAGAGAAGTACCCGTTGTAACAATGGTTGCCTCTGCCGGTGTCACTGTAGCAGCTTCCACACTACTGGTGGTGGCAGTAGTTGTAGTTGGAGTAACCGGTGAAACTGTATCAACTACTGATTCTGGCTCAAGTGCAGGACTTGGTGGCAGGTTGAAAGACGGAGATGATAGACTCGGAATGGACCCGAAAGAGAGAGGGGAACCTGCTGAAGGACCCTGAGGATCACCAAAAACAACCCTGGAAGGGGAAGCAGCTCCGAAAGATGGAACACTAATTGGAGAGACAGGAGAAGCAGGCATCGCAAGAGATTGAGGGGGAGAAGGAGAGGCACTCTGGATTGGTTGTGCTTGTCCCAGCGAGATTAGAGACCCAACACTTGGTCATTCTGATGGTTGATCCTGTGTCTTCATAGGTTGAGCTGTCTGTGCCTTGGGGCTTTGACCTTTGGTTCCTTCAACTGCTAATTTAGGCTCTTGTGTTGACTTAGGCTTTTTGGAAACAAAGATGATCCTAGGCTTGTGAGGCTTAGAAGGCGAAGGAACGTCACCTTTTTTTTTGTTCAGTTTTTTGCCTTCCTCTTCAACTCTGCTTGGTATTCAGCCTCTGATCCTGTGAAGAATTCTTTTAGGGTGATCCCTTTGGCTGCTAACCAATCATTTGTGTTAGCCAATATTGGTTCAAATATTTTTCTCAACGAAGTTAACTCCTTTTGAGACCACTGAACTGGAGGGAGAGGGGAACCAGCAACCTTTTCTGTCAGATGCCTGTTGTTTATGATGTTCCCATCATCGACTAAACCAAAAGGGATCTCTGCAAGTCTGAGGTATTTTATCTGCTCCAGTGTGAGACGGTAATAGTCCATTTTTATTATCTCATCAGCCGTCCTCAGGTCCACCCATATATCCTCAATCATGGGTTCGTGAAACTGAGTCTTTCTTCTAATCTTCTCTCTGACTCCCCTGAAGTCAAATTTCTCCCGTCTCTTGAATGGTTTGATGGTAACCATCTGTATTTTTGTTTCCATAACCTTGGCTTTAGTTGATGTAGCAATTGAAAACCTACCAATTTGGATAGGGAACTTGAAACTGGGTCTCTTAAGTTCCATCTGCTTCATGTGCACGACAACCAGTTGTCGGCAAAGCTCCATTAGGACTAACCTGTTTGAAGGGAATTTAGGGAGCATATAAGGGTATCCTTAGTAGAAACCCACCTAAAGATAGAAAAATGTAGGGAACTAGAGGAACATGCAGCCATAACCGTTCACTACCGTCTAGGCCTCGTCTGATATTCTCTTCTGCTCCAGCTGAGGATCGAAGAGACACAAGAATATGGCAAAGAATGCATCATTTACTCACCTAAAATGACGTGTTGACCCTTGAAGCGTCAGCTGTGGATAGTATGAGTAGACTGGGGTGGTCTTTCTATCTCCTTCTGTTGTCAAACCTGGAAAAGATCGCATTACAGCAGCTATATAGACCAGGTACGAGGTCATGTAAAACTTGAAGGAGGTTTGTACCCTGGTCAGTTGTTCGTGGATAGCGTTGTTGATCTGTTCCCCCCAAAAGATGGTTTGTTTACCTTGAAGGATGATTTTAATGAATGGATACATCCATTTATGGAATTGTGAAGAGGACGGGAGGCCCCATACTCTACTGAGGAGGATGATTAAGTCACCAACTTCTTCGATGAAATCACTTCTGGGGAAGCTTTTCGGCCATCTAGAGAGACCAGTCCTCGGGGTCTTTAGCCATTTATATTTCATGACCTTCTTTGCCCTTTTTGGGTCTTTGTCATACTCCTTTTGTGCGTTCTCGAAGTCAATTTGGGTTACTTCGGTGGCTGGAGGACACAAAAAAACTTTGTCGATAAAATCGGGGTCCAACCGAATTATCATGCCGCCACTGGCATCTGAGACCGATCTGGTCTCTTTGTTGTAAAATCACGCGCACTGGAGGACAAATTTTGTATGATGTGTTGCTACCAGAAAGGTGGCCACCAAGTGGATGTTGCTCTCAACAATTCTTTTTATCCCAGTGCTGGGACTTGTTGCCTTGGTTCGCTCCAGGAATTCAGCAATGTCCACGTGGTCGATCTCGGTATCTCGAATGTCATCGACATTCGAGGTGACTGATGTGGGCGGGAAGACACCCTGGTACTTGTATTTCATGCTTTTCGCCTTTGAGGGAGATGCTTCCGTCATAGAGGACAATCTTGATTAGACGGGAGCAGATGTATAGGAGCTCGCTGAAGGTGTTGCTGCCATGATTACAGATGAAATGAGAGTGAGCAAAAGAGGGAGAGCGTAATTTAAGTGACATGGGTTACTGGAGGTCACTTAAATAGGCCAAGTTTAGCAAAGGAGTAGAAAACGAAGAATAAAATGCGTGAAAGGGACAACTCAAAAAAAATTCTAGGAGTTAGCTGAAAATTTAAAAAAAATGCAGGGGCGGCGAAAATCGCCGCCCTTGCATAAATTGGGAGAAATAGCAGGGGCGGCAATTTTTGCCGCCCTTGTGGGTAGGATGCAAGGGCAGTGATTTTCGTTGCCCCTGCAGGAAGAATGCAGGGGCGGCATTTTTTGCCGCCCTTGCAGGAAGAATGCAGGGGCGGCATTTTTTGCCGCCCTTGCAAGAAAATGGCTGAAAAGTGCAGAGGCAGCAAAAATTGTTGCCACTGCTCTTGACAAGGGGAGAGCGTGGAAGGGCGGTGTCTTTTGCCATCTTTGCATGAAAGTTTGAAAAAAAGACATGGGCAGCAAAAATGCCGCCCGCATGAGGTCTTGGCAGAAAAAACCACGGGTAGGAGGGAGAAGAAAAGGAATAAGACTAAAATAATAAAATACTAAGCTAAACCTGAGAAAACAACATGAAATAAACATAAAAACAAACCTTATCTGAGAAAATATGCGTGCCACGAGGTCGGATCTGTGAGTTGGTGCTTCAAAATGTCACTTGAGGCGCTCAAGTGCAAGAGGTAGGAGGAGAGGAGGAAGCAATGAGAAGAATCAAGCTCAAATCAGAATATATAGGGTGAAAAACCCACCCCAATAACCCACCGTGCATGGCCATTAATGCCTTGCACAAAAATCAAAGCGTGCAAGGGCAGTGAAAATTACCGCCCTTGCATGTAGTCAGTCTCTTTGCAGGGGCGGCGATTATCGCCGCCCTTGCAAGTTGGAGTGCAGGGGTGGCGATTTTCGCTGCCCTTGCATAGAAAAGAAGAGAAATGCAGAGGCGACATTTTTCGCCGCCTTTACACAGAAAAGTAAAATGAGATCAACTCTGGAAAGAGAAAAAAGGGGAAGGAAAAATTGGGCCTAGACGAGATAGTAACCACTCCTCGTTCAGAGGACAAGACGAAGATGAATTATAAAATTTGTATCAAAAAATGAACTTAGAGAGACAAAAGACAAAACGGACAAGTTTCATAGGAGGGTTGTTTTCAAAAATAAGCTAAGCTAATTTTGGAAACAATAGCTGGCTCCTGTTGGGGAACTTTTGCTTAATCAAAATGATTAGCGAAAGCAGAATCCAGTCTCTAAGTGCCTTCATCCAAGCCATTGGGCTACGGAGTCGAGCAAAAAAATGAGAAAGAAAAATAGATAAAACATAAGAACTGTACATATTTTACAAACAGACTCATCCGAGCTTTAAGGGTTGAAAAGCTTTAGATGCTGCCCATTATGAGGTAGTGTAAATGGTGTTCCATCTTTATACTCTAGCAAAAAGTTGGCCTCACCACAGAGCTGTTGAATGGTGAACGGACCCCTCCACAGGGAGTCGAATTTGTCGTGCATCCCTTTGGTTCTCATCGCTTGTCCCATAACAAGACTTGATCTCCGACTTGGAAGTCACGCACTCTAGCCCTCTTATCAAAAAGTGCTTTCACCCGGTCCTGATGTTCCTTGATCCGATCCACCACCATAACTCGTTGTTCGTTCAGCTCGGTCAAACACATGATCCGCTTGTCAACTGAGCTTTTGAAGGTTGAGTCTTTGATTGCTCTGGTTAATTTGAGTGCTGGTAGTTCAAGGGTAATGGGAATTTCTGAATTTCATCCATATAAGAGTTGGAAAGGTGACATACCTATAGCTCTTTTAGGTGTTATTCTGTCGGCCCATAAAGCATCATACAAAGCTTTGTGCCATGTTCTTTGATTGTCATCCATCAATTTCCTGATAATGGTGACCAGGTTCCGGTCACTTGATTCTGCTTGTCCATTTCCTTGAAGAAAATAATCTGAAGTGTGAGATAAGGTAATCCCATAATGGAAACAAAATTGAGTAATTTCATGTGATGAAAAACAGGCCGCATTATCTGTCACAATTTTTAGTGGAACCCCAAACCTGGAGATGATATTTTCTTTGAGAAAGCTGCATACTACTTCAGATGTAGCATGCTTGGTTGGTATGGCCTCCACCCACTTAGTAAAATAATCCGTTGCGGTGAGAACATAATCATGTCTGGCACTCGAAGACAGGTTAACTGCACCAATGAAATCAATACCCCACTACTGAAATGGTTCCTCGATCACAACTGGCTTGAGGGGCAAAGTAGGCAGCTTAGGCTTTTCAACGAATTACTGACACAGCTCACACCTATGCACCCATTTGTAAGCATCCTAAAAAAGTGTGGGCCAATAGTACCTTGCTCTTAGAATTTTGTGTGCCGTCACCAGTGCAGAGAAATGTCCTCCACAGGCCAAATCGTGGAAAGATTCTAAAAGTCTTTCTTGTTGAGCTTTGTCAACACAACGAATAAATGCCCCATCCAAGTTTCTCTTATAAAAACCATTGTCCCACAGAACATAACCAATTGCTTTCAATTTAACATTCCATTTTTCTTTTAAAGAAAGATGAGCAGGACACTCGCCATATGTTAGGAAATGAGCAATGTTAGAATACCACTCATCAGTAGTGGTGATAAAGAGAACTGTGGGCACGCTTTTGATATCTTGTTCTTCAATTTTTAATTCGTCTGGAATGTTGTTGGTGATCAATTGGCAGAGACCCCTTCCTCGTACAAGCTTGGTTGGTTTGATGTCCAGATCGAATTCTTGAGTTTTAGCAATCCAGTTACCTCTTTTTGTACCAAATTTTTGCTGAGTCAAAATAGATTTTATTGTTGTATCTGGTATGAAAACTTCGGTGTGAGAATTCAGGATATAAAACTTGAAATGCTTGACAGCCTTGACCACGGCGTATGCATGTTTCTCCATAAGAGAATATTTCAACTCGTGATCTTTGAGTGGGCAACTCATGAATGAAATAGGAGATTTTGCATTTTCTAAATTTGGTTGAACCAAAATAGCTGACAGTGTATGCTCAGAGACCTAACTATATATCTTGAAACCTTTAGTATAGTCTGGACAGACCAAGACTGGTGCCCGAGCAATTGCTTCTTTAATTTCTTTGAACGCTGATTTGCCCTCGACAGTCCACCTAAATGTGGCATTGCTCTTCATCATGTTGACAATGTGACGAGTTTTCTCAGCGAATTCAGGAACAAATCTCTTAAGGAAATTCACCTTTCCAAAGAAGGAGTGAATTGCGGTCTTGCTGGTAGGCAAAGTAAGCTCCTGGATGGACCTAACTCTTTTTGAATCAATTCTGATGCCTTCTCGGGACACTATGTGTCCGAGAAGTTTCCCTTCAGTCACTCCGAAGACAAATTTCTTTGGGTTTAACGAGATGTCATTTTGACGGCAGCGCTCCAGTACCTTTTGCAAATGGTGAACATGCTCCGAACGCTATTTTGAAAAAACTGTCAGATCGTCCAGATACACTACAATGAATTTTCCCATCAAATCTTTGAAAGCAAGATCCATAGCTCTTTAAAAAGTGGCACCTGCATTTATCAGACCGAAAGGGATCCTGCGGTAAGCAAAAGTGCCCCAGGGTGTGGTGAACGTTGTTTTGTGTTGATCTGCTTTCCCGACCTCAACCTGATTGTACCCCAAAAAACCGTCAAGCATTGATAACATTTCTGAACCTGTTACCATCTATAAGACTTGATCCATAATGGGAAGGGGGTAGTTATCTTTTAAGGATAACTGATTCAAGTTTCTGAAATCTACACAGATTCAAATCTCACCATTTTTCTTTTTGACGGTTATTATGTTAGCAACCCATGTTGAGTGATGGATTGGAAAAATTATCCGAGCATCCAGCATCTTTTGTATCTCAGCTAAAATAGTACCTGAGATTTTTGGATTATATTGTCTGGATTTCTGTTTGTAGGGCACAGAGTTGGCTTTTAGGGGGATGTCATGACGGATATCATGCGGCCTAAGAAATTTCAATTCATCATAAGAATAGGCCAACACATCCCTATATTGATGGAGTAAACTAGCAAGCTCCAACTTTTCTTTGAAAGTGCAGCATTTCTCAATGTTTACCATCTTAGGATCGTGCTTGGTCCCCAAGTTGACTTGATCAAAATCTTGAGAAGAACTTAAATCTGTTCGTTGTTGTTTGACAAACCTGTCATGGTTATCAAAAAGCTTTTCTAGGGAAACCAAACTTTTGGGAATTTTATTTTCCTTGAGCTGTAGAAAATCTTCACCTGTATCGACCTGGGTTTTAGGGGTTAATCCACACTCCCGAGGCTCACTACCTTCAAAACACAGTTGTTTGAAAGTGTCTTTTTTCTCCAAGAAGGCGATGATTTGATCATCGTTGTTAAACACTTGCCAGTGGTTGCCATTGTCTGGTACACTTGGTCAAAAAACCAACTCAATAGTATACTTATCTCCCTTAAAATTTGGGTGGGGAATCAGGAGGGTGGTAGAGACAGCCAATGCATCTGCTCGATCATTGAATTCCTTTGAAACGGCGGAGATATTAAAGGCGTCAAAATTTTCAATCTAATCTCATACCAGATTGTGATAATGGCGCAACCTCTCATTCTTGGTCTGATAGAGGTTCCTTACCTGACAGACTATCAACTCAGCGTCTCCTTTAGCATGGAGTTTCCTAATGCCCTTTTCTTTGGCACCCTGTAGTCCAAGCAACAAGGATTCATATTCAGTCGTGTTGTTAGTATTATTGAATTGCAATTTGTAGGAAAAAGGGGTAGTCTCTCTCTGAGGAGATACCAACACAACTCCAGCTTCTGATCCAGTAGAAGAACAACTACCATCGAACTCCAAAGTCCATAGCTCATCAGGTATTACTTTTTCTATAAAAACTTTCCTATTTTGGGAAAAGGGTTGTTTCATATGTTCATTTTTCTTGAGCATTCTACCCTTCGCGTCAGCTGAAACCAAACCCAAATTACCACCCGTAGGAGTTTCATCTAATGCACCATGGATCTCATCTGTGGATAAGAAATAAGTGCCCATGCCTGAAGACTCGAATAAAATTTGAGCTTCAGGCGCTGCAGAATGGGTAACTACGTACCTGGCTTCTTTTTCAGGAAGTAATATCTTCATGACACCTTGGACTGGAATCCTTGCTTCTGATAGGTCCATGTTTAACTCACCCCCAACATCCTTACAAAAATTTTGCTCAAGCAGGATGCCGTAAGATGCTGGAACATCAGCTACTAGAACCGTCATTTTTATCCGCTTTTCTGGAAAAGCCGCAAAGGCGTATTAGGCATCTTTTATTTGGCCAAGGAGGGGAACTTGTTTATTTTCCATGGAAAAACACCTCCCAAAAGTCTTGGTCAAAGTTAGGCTGAGAGAATCTGCCACCTTGGCAGGCATGACATTATCTGAAGCCCCAGAGTCTATAATACAATTACTCAGTTTGTAGCCATTTATAAGTAGGGAAACATAAAAAGGTTCTATTTTCCCGGGAGCGATAGGAGGAGTCACAACCAGATTGTTTTGGGCTGGTTTGTTTTTGGGGAGATCAAAAACAACTTTCAAAGAATCTTGTCCTACAGGGACAGCTTTATTTTTAACATACTCTGCTAACCTATCAAACTGTTCTGGGTTAGCTCTTAAATACTCAACCTCTGTCATCTGAATCTTAGTCTTTCTAGTATGATCAATTATATCAAATGATTGAAAAGTAGTTGCAATAGAAGAAGAAATTCTATCATCAGAGGCTTTGAAGGGTACTCCATTGGCCTGAGTAGTAGAAGAGGGGGATATCGGGTGATTGGGAGTACTTACTTTTTTATGAGTTACCTGATCTTTTGATTGCGGAGGTAGTGGAGTCTCGCGTTTGGCAATAGAAATTGCTAGCCGGGGTTCTTCATCTACCTTTCCTTTGTCAGTTTGTGAAGTCGACTGATTTTGAAATCTGGTAAAAACAGCGTAAGTTCCCTCTGAATCTTCCCCTTTACTCTCAGCTTCATCTTGATAATCTAGGAAATCGATATTGGAGTCGCCAGCTAATTCCTCATCTTGTTCATCAAAGAGGATAGCATTTTCTTTTTGGTCTACCTGTGGTTGAAAGGAGTTGTCGCGCTCAGCCTCTAGGTATCTGATCGCTGAATTGGCAGGTGCTACTTCAATGGCTAATCTTCCTAAAGGGGGAGGTAGGCAGTTTGATTGCCCTTGGGTCCAGGTAGTATTACCTTGATATTGTTGATTCTAGAATGTCCTCCTGGGCGCATCTCGATAGGTAGGAGCGGATGTACCTTGGGCAATTTGTCTTTTCAAAACTATCAGTTCATTTGTTAATTTTTGCACCATAGGATTTGTAGTGTCCGTAAAAGAGCTTTCAACAGATGAAGGAAATTTATTTTTACTAGACTCTTTCCTGATCTTGCCTGCCAAGATAAGATCATCTTCAATCTCGGTAGCCAAATCTTGAGCCAAGGCTAGGTCCATAGGGCCAGCTCGTCTCAATAAAAAACTTATTTCGGGAAGCTGTGAGTTGATAAAAAACACTTGAGATTTTCCGGTGTGGGCTGGGCCACAGTCAGAATCCAGTTCCTCAACTTGTTGAATTTAGTTATGAAATCCCTCATGGGTTCTTGGGATTCTTTTTTTAATTGTGTCAGCTGTGCCAACAAAGTGTGCGCATCTTCAGCGGGTTTAAATCTAGCTTCGAATTTGGACTTGAGCGTATCCCAGCTTGTTACTGACCCAACCTGCAGGTGATAAAACTAATCCGTGGAAGCTCCTTGTAAAGTTTCCACAAAGAGTCTTACTGCCACATCTTCAAATTCGACCCCAATTATGCCACATGCTATGGAGAAGGCGGCAATATGTTCGTCAGGATGAACCTTTCCATCACCAAAAAACTTAAGAAAAAATTTTCTAGAACTACGAGGTAGTTCATGCAGAGGTGGGGTCAAGTTAAGAGGGCCGAAAGAATTACCCCATGGGCCTTGAGCCATTATGATAAGAGGATTAAAAGGTGGGATAACAAACCTTGGTGGAGTGTTTATAGGTAGGCGGAAATTAACAGTGGGAAAAGGAGTTCTACCTCATGTTGGCGATCTGCCAAGGCTAGAAGGAAAACTCCTAAATCGTTGAATAGAGGTTGATGAAGGAAACAGATCAAAATTACTCTGTTGCGCTAACTCAAACATAGGGTCAACAACACCTTTAGATTTTTGACTTCTGGTATAGCGTGGAGTTGCCAGGTTTTTAAAACAAAAATGGGACCGAAACTATTTCAAATTGAAGCTTGAGGCTTCAAAATGCACGTTCTTCCCAGCGGCTCTGGTTTCACAGACCAGATAATGTAACGTAGGTAGGTGGTAAGGCTAGAATGATAATGGGTAAGATATAGAACGGAGTTGCCAGACTATGCAATGGAGAAGGGTAGGGACTGCTTCAATCTGAAACTTGAGGTTTCAGACTGCACATCTGGTCCCCAGCGGAGTCGCCAAAAACTGTTGGGTGAATATTTTGTCATCAACTAACTGATGACAAAATGGAGATATCAGCCACAGCATAAGGGAGATTTACCACCTTGAAAAGTATGGGTTTACCAGATCCAAACAAAGTAAATCTCTCCTCTCATCAAGGGGAGGTTCCTTATCAATATTTACGTGCCGGATATATAATTAAGCAAAAAATAACACATGAGGGTGGTATAATAGCATCTACCCCTCTTTTTTCAGAGGTAATGTATGAAGGACAAAAGAGAAAAATCCCTGGTCTAAATCTAACAACACTCCTCTTCTTTTAGGAATGGTATCAAACGACACGCAAGTGCAAAGTCTTCCATAGCTTCTCCACAGATCCGAAACAAGTACAACCATAGAGTAAAGTGAAGCACAAAATCTTCACCTGAAACTACAAAAGATAAAAGAATCTCAAAGGTAAAAGTAGCACAAAGTCTATTTTTTACCCTCAAGAAGTGCCCTCAGATAATAATAACACACCCACTTTGCTTATTAAATCAGATAAATAAGATGTTACCAAGAAAAAGACATAAGAATTATTTTCTAAATAACACAGATAATCTCAACACAAAGTCTGAAATAAACTGCTTCTCATTTATTTAATCAAAACATGATTTACAAGTTTGAGCACAAAGTCTCAAAAGTTGCTTCAATTTCAACGGAGTGTTTGCTATTAACTTCTCTAAGATAATTTACAAATGAGGTCTCCACTATATATAGGGAGAAAATCCTCAAAAATAGAAAATGATAAAATATAAAATATCTTGGTCAAAGATGACTCATCTTTGACTTTTAGATATTTTCCAAAATATTTACATGTAATTACACATTTATAAAATTGCATGCATTCTGCACAAAATAGAAATGCATAAGGATAGAAGAAGAGAGAAGGGGAGAGAGAGAGTCAATTCTTGTTGCCAGACTTTTTCAGATAAGCATCGTACATGGCGATTGATGCCTGAATTCCTATGTTGTATGGCACAACTGCGTTCTTAAAGACGACCCTTGCTCTGATCAGCACGTCTTTCAATGCTGTGATGGCTTTAGAGTGGCCAGTTAACCTGGATTTCAAATTCTCCAAAGTTAACTGAGCATCCAGAATGTTGTCCACCAAAGTCATTGAGAAAGACGCTCCTTCAAAATCTTTTCGGATCATCCCTTCGAAACTCTAAATCATTTCCTCTACCGAAAGGAACTGATGGTCCTTGGAAGTCAAGTTGCATGGCAGCTCTTCTAACTTGTTCAGCAAGCTCAGGTCACTCTTTTCACTAGCTTCCTTGAAAGCTTTGAAATCATCAATTAGATCCTTGAGTACCTGAATCCTGAATATCATTGACTCCTTGATCTCAACATAGGAATCTTTGTTGGGGATGACACCGATAGATATCAGGGTACTCTTTTTGAGATCTTTCATTTCCTTCCATTTGCTGAGATCTTTCTCTAAGCTGTCAATTTCTTGAGAGATAAGGGAGACAAAATCGTCTACCTGAGTTTTCAATCTCTTCATTTTACCTATTTTTTTTGCAACTTCTGATAGCAAAAAGACTCCCTGATTGTGCATCCTTTCAACATATTCCTCCATGAATTTCCCCTTTAAATAGGTCTTTTCAGCTTTCTGAATGACTGAATCATCCACGAAAAAGGCCTCTGGAGTTGCTGCCTCAGTCAGAATAGTGAACCTTTTGATCATTGTTGTTAACTGCTCAGCTTTGGCTTTATAAAAAAATTTCATCTCCTTTTTCCTGTCAAACTTTTGGACCATAATGTCCATTGCTGACTGAAGATCGCTCTTCGCACCTTCGTGAGTAACTTTGCCAAGTTCAACACGAGAGATGAAATAACTGCTCATTTCAAAACCCTCAAGGGTTGCGTCCTGAGGAGGCTTGGCAATTTCTAGAAATTTTTGCCTCTTTTCTTCGACCAACTTGGAGAGGATTTTTGGCCTCTTAGGAGCCCTTACTTTTGCCGGCACTATCTTGCAAAAATCGAATTCATCTGGGGAGATGGCCATTTTCTTTCTTTTAGGCGTGAAAGCAGACATCCAAGGTGGGAGAGAAGTACCCGTTGTAACAATGGTTGCCTCTGTCGGTGTCACTGTAGCAGCTTTCACACTACTGATAGTGGCAGTAGTTGCATTTGGAGTAACCGATGAAACTGTATCAACTACTGATTCTATCTCAAGTGCAGGGCTTGGTGGCAGGTTGAAAGACAAAGATGATAGACTCGAAATGGACTCGAAAGAGTGAGGGGAACCTACCGAAGGACCCTGAGGATCACCAAAAACAACCCTAGAAGGGGAAGCGACTTCGGAAGATGGAACACTAATTGGAGAGACAGGAAAAGCGGGCATCGCAAGAGATTGAAGGGGAGAAGGAGAGGCGCTCTGGATCGACTGTGCTTGTCTCGGCGAGATTGGAGACCCAACACTTGGTTGTTCTGACGGTTGATCCTGTGTCTTCATAGGTTGAGCTGTCTGTGCCTCGGGGCTTTGACCTTTGGTTTCTTCAGCTGTTGATTTAGGCTCTTGTGTTGACTTAGGATTTTTGGAAACAAAGATGATCCTAGGCTTGTGAGGCTTAGAAGGCGAAGGAACGTCACCTTTATTTTTTGTTTGATTTTCTGTCTTTCTCTTCAACTCTGCTTGGTATTCAGCCTCTGATCCTGTGATGAATTCTTTTAGGGTGATCCCTTTGGCTGCTAACTAATCATTGGTGTTAGCCAATATTGGTTCAAATCTTTTCCTCAGCGAGGTCAACTCCTTTTGAGACCACTAAACTGGAGGGAGAGGGGAACCAGCAACCTTTTCTGTCAGATACCTGTTGTTTATGATGTTCCCATCATCGACTAAACCAGAAGGGATCTCTACAAGTCTGAGGTATTCTATCTGCTCCAGTGTGAGACGGCAACAGTCCATTTTTCTTATCTCATCAGCTGTCCTTAGGTCCACCCAGATATCCTCAGTCATGGGTTCGTGGAACTGAGTTTTTCTTCTAATCTTCTCTCTGACTCCCCTGAAGTCAAATTTCTCCCATCTCTTGAATGGTTTGATGGAAACCATCTGCATTTCTATTTCCATAACCTTGGCTTTGATTGATGTAGCAATTGAAAACCTGCCAATCTGGAAAGGGAATTTGAAACTGGGTCTCTTAAGTTCCATCTGCTTTGTGTCCACGACAACTAGTTGTCAGCAAAGCTCCATTAGGACTAAACTGTTTCAAGGGAATTTGGGGAGCATATAAGGGTATCCTTGGTAGAAACCCACCTGAAGATAGCAAAATGTAGGGAACTGGAGGAACATGCAGCCATAACCATTCACCACCGTCTAGGCCTCGTCTGATATTCTCTTCTGCTCCAGCTGAGGATCAAAGAGACACAAGAATACGGCAAAGAATGCATCATTTACTCACCTGAAATGACGTGTTAACCCTTGAAGCGTTAGCTGTGGATAGTATGAGTAGACCGGGGTGATCTTTCTATCTCCCTCTGTTGTCAAACTCGAGAAAGATTGCATTACAGCAGCTATATAGACCAGGTACGAGGTCATATAGAATTTGAAAGAGGTTTATACCCTAGTCAGTTGTTCGTGGATAGCGTTGCTGATCTGTTCCCCCCAAAAGATGGTTTGTTTACCTTGAAGGATGATCTTAATGAATGGATACATCCATTCATGGAATTGTGAAGAGGACGGGAGGCCCCGTACTCTACTAAGGAGGGTGATTAAGTCACCAACTTCTTCGATGAAATCACTTCTGGGGAAGCTTTTCAGCCATCTAGAGAGACTGGTCCTCGGGGTCTTTAGCCATTTATAGTTCATGACCTTCTTTGCCCTTTTTAGGTCTTTGTCATACTCCTTTTGTGCGTTCTCGAAGTCAATTTGGGTTACTTCGATGGCTGGAGGACACAAAAAAACTTTGTCGATAAAATCGGGGTCCAACCGAATTATCATGCCACCACTGGCGTCTGAGACCGATCTGGTCTCTTTGTTGTAAAATCACGCGCACTAGAGGACAAATTTTGTATGATGTGTTGCTACCAGAAAGGCGGCCACCAGGTGGATGTTTCTCTCAACAATTTTTTTTATCCCAGTGCTGGGATTTGTTGCCTTAGTTCGCTCCAAGAATTCGGCCATGTCCACGTGGCCGATCTCAGTATCTTTAATGTCATCGACATTCGAGTTGATTGATGTGGGCAGGAAGACGCCCTGGTACTTGTATTTCATGCTCTTCGCCTTTGAGGGAGATGCTTCCGTCATAGAGGACAATCTTGATTGGACGGGAGTAGATGTATAGGAGCTCGCTGAAGGTGCTGCTGCCATGATTATAGATGAAAGGAGAGTGAGCGAGAGAGGGAGAGCACAATTTAAGTGACATGGGTTACTGGAGGTCACTTAAATAGGCCAGGTTTAGCAAAAAAGTGAAAAATGAGGAAGAAAACGTGCGAAATGGACAACTCAGAAAAAATTATGGGAGTTAGCTGAAAATTAAATAAAAATGCAGGGGCGACGAAAATCGCTGCCCTTGCATAAATTGGGAGAAATAGCAGGGGTGGCGATTTTCACCACCCTTGCGGGTAGGATGTAGGGGCGGCGATTTTCACTGCCCTTGCAGGAAGAATGCAGGGGCGGCATTTTTCGCCGCCCTTGCAGGAAGAATGCAGGGGCGGCATTTTTTGTCGCCCTTGCAGGAAAATGGCTGAAAAGTGCAGAGGCGGCAAAAATCGCCGCCACTACTCTTGACAAGGGGAGAGCATGGAAGGGCGGCATTTTTCGCCGCCTTTGCATGAAAGTTTGAAAAAAAGACATGGGCGGCAAAAATGCCGCCCGCATGAGGTATTGGCAGAAAAAATCGCGGGTAGGAGGGAGAAGAAAAGGAATAAGACTAAAATAATAAAATACTAAGCTAAAACTGAGAAAACAACATGAAATAAACATAAAAACAAATCCTACCTGAGAAAATGTGTGTGCCATGAGGTCAGATCCATGAGTTGGTGCTTCGAAATGTCACTTGAGGCGCTCAGGTGCAAGAGGTAGGAGGAGAGGAGGAAGCAATGAGAAGAATGAGGCTCAAATCGAAATATATAGGGTGAAAAACCCACCCCAACAACCCATCGCATGCAGCCATTAATGCCTTGCATGGAAATCGAGGCGTGCAAGGGCGACAAAAATCGCTGCCCTTGCATGTAGTTGGTCTCTTTGCAGGGGCGGCGATTATCGCCGCCCTTACAAGTCGGAGTGCAGGGGTGACGATTTTCGCCGCCCTTGCACAGAAAAGAAGAGAAATGTAGAGGCAGCATTTTTCGCCGCCTTTGCACAGAAAAGTAAAATGAGACCAACTCTGGAAGGAGAAAAAAGGGGAAGGAAAACTGGGCCTGGACGAGATAGTAACCATTCCTCGTTTCGATGACAAGACGAAGATGAATTATAAAATTTGTATCGAAAAATGAACTTAGAGAGACAAAAGACGAAACGGACAAGTTTCATAGGGGGTTGTTTTCAAAAATGAGCTAAGCTGATTTTGAAAACAACAATATGTATAGCAAATGAGCACAACTACATAATTACACTAGGTGGGAGAACTACATGTGGCTTTATTTCCCTCATTAGAGTATTGAATATATAGACAACAGTCAATCATCAGACGAGGGTGATTTGGATCAACTCAACCCATTACATTTACCTCATTTTTGTAATTTTATAGCCATCACAATCATACCTAGGGTTTTAAAGTAAAGGAGACTAAATTTTAGAGTTGTGCACATCATCAAGGTTTAGGATTATAAATAAAGAAATCAAAGATAATCGTAGTGACTATATAATCATTGTTCCCTAATTTTGTGAAGGTAAGTATAAATCAGTGATACTAACCTAATCATATGGAACCAACCCAATGCAGACAGTTAATTAGTTATATAACTGCATAAACCACACATTTATTTATCCCTTATTTTAACTTTGAAAATATAATCACATTCAGATAATTAACCAAAAAATCTAAATATAGTGATCTCTTTAGTAATTTAAATATTTAACTTATGCCCTTGTCAAATAAGGAGAATCAATCTCAGTATTTTACATTCATATGTATGCTTGAATGCCATATATTTTGATTTGAATTACATTTTAAAGTTATATCTTAAATAAATTAATGTCACCCATTAATTCAAATTAAAGTAAAACATATTGGTGAACTTGTACACATCAAATGGTGCAAAGTCTTAGGTTTTTATTTAGGCTTTAATCCTTTAAGGGTTTAATAATTCAACCTTAGGGTTTTATTTCCATATTTGATTTATGATTAGTCCCATATAATAGATATTAATCATGACCATGTTAAATGAGTATTATATTAATTCTGATCAAAGTGTGTGTACAGAAGAGTTGAACACATAAACAACATAATAATATTAAAACATAAATATCATATTTCATTTGGATGATCTTATTTAATAGTATGAGTACAATATATATATTGAATACCTCATTTATTCAATGAGTATATCATTATCCTTAATCCCTCTTATCTCTCCTATGAATCTTCTAATATCTCACACTCACCCATTACTCACTCATTTTAGTCTATTTATATGAGTTGTCTATGACACCTCATATATACACATATAATTATTATTGTATACACAACTATACAAATGTGAGAACTAATATACTATTCCTAACATTTCCCCCTTAGTGCGAACATGGGGAGAAAATACATCACACAAATTAGAATCAGAATTGTATGCCAACACATACTTTTAGGTCTACATAGTACTGCCTGAATCTTATTTTTTGGGTCTTAATGCACATGACCACTACTATGCAAATAATGCATCCCGCATTTACTCCATGTGAACACAATAGAATTTTCACTAGTGATCATCTTCATAAATAAGTATGGCAGTCAGAGGATTTATGTAGTCAGTGGTTTGCTATGAAGAATTTGGAGCAGCGAAATTCTTTGGCATGGGAGACATGGGAGATCACAGGGTGATTTTGTTTCCAGTGGGCGCTGATGTGAATCAGGTGTTGGCGAGGTTCATTATGCAGGATGCAAAATCGGAGCACACCAAGGGCTGGACAGTTCAGTGTCCGAAATCACATGAGGTCTAGTATAGACCTGAGTTTTCCCAAGCAGTGGGAGTTGTCAGAGAGTTAGGAGCCAATTCAGAGAAGTGGATTCTCAGGTATTTGAGAGAGACCAGCAACAGGGATTCATGTTATTTAGGGGTCAGGACTTCACTACATGTGTATGTAGGAACGGATGCGGTAGGGTACTCGGATGACAGGAGGTACATCATAGGTTGTGTGGTGGGTGGTCTTCAGGGTTGAGCTTGAAGAGGGATACAAATCAGGGAACAGATTAGATGAAGTACAGGTATAGGTATAGTGCAACTGTTTATCTCCAAGTGGGAGATTGTTAAGTTGTGGAGCTAAAAGCTTCACTGATGCAGACATGGAGGAGGGTGCAGAAGGGTTGCTGAGTGCCATGGACACCGGCGTCAGTCAGGCCAACCGACGTCGGCAGGATGGATGCAGGAAGCAACCGATGTCGGTCAAAGATCGGCCGGCGTCGGCGACCCCCAGGCGGACAAGGACCGGCGTCGGTCGCCTGTGTGGTTCAACTGCGAGCTTTTTACGGGCAGTTAGCTAACGAACCAAGTGTTTGCATGCTTAGTGCTAATTATAGACTAAGAGTTGCAGATCTAATTATTGTACTAGGAGTCTAATTATTGTTTGGATGAGATCTATATAATAGACTCATGGTTGTATTGTAAAAGTGTAGCTAGGAGTAAGAGAGCATAATTATAAGCTCCTTCAGTGTGTGAGGTAGAGCAATGGTGTGTTTCTCCTAGTGCCACAGCACCAAGGTGGGTGCTGGATTGGAGAATCAGCAGGGTTCTTCAGGAGTGTATGATCTTAGTCATCAGGTGTGCATGGCTTCTATAGGAGATCTACATGGTAAGTAAGATCATTGATATGCAGGTGTGTGTGTGTGCAAGGTCAAGGTTCACAGGTGTGCAGAACCAGCTTGATCTGTAGTTTGGAGATCGATAGGACAGCAACACAACAGGGAGCAGTATCAGGAGAGATCTACTTGGAGTACAGGTGTGTACTTGTGGAGTGCGTGGAGCACTTGTGGAGTGCATGGAGCACAGGTGTAAGGTGAACACCAACTCAGTGTATGAGTTGGGTGTTGGGACCTAGTAGGGAGAGCTTTGAGGAGAGAATTACTGTTCACTTGAGGTGTGGGAAACCTCTGTAAGGTGGTGGAGAAGAAGTGGCATCTTCTTTATTGTATTCTTTTCTATATGAGTATTAATACAAAGTTGTGTATTGTCTCTCATATCTTGTGTTATTTCTAGATTCTAGTTACTTGTTGATTCTGGTTATTTCTGCATATTAAGTTGCTTGAATTTGGTAATCAATTGTGTGCTTCCAGGTTGGTCCTATTTTCCAACAAGTGGTATCAGAGCTAAGGTTGCAGGAAGCAGGTTTTGTGTTTTGGTTACAGGTCACTCTCAGGGGTTTTGTGATTGAGTGGGAGCAGAGCAACAGCAGATCACAGTAAGCTAAGGATGGAGGAGTTGAAAAGCACAGATGGTTACTTAAGGTCCCATGGAAAGAAAGAGCAAGTAAAAGAAGATTGTTGGTCGGTAGCAGATCAGCATGAAGAAACTGAAGATACAGATGTAGCAGGTGTTGTTGCATAGGATGTGTTTGCAAGTTTCTTGGATAAAGTTGAATCTTGGATAAAAGATTCGGTTGCCTCTTTCCATGCAGCCCCAGGTAGAGGAGCTGGTGAGCCTTTTCAAAGAATTGGCAAAGGCGAAGTGAAGCTGAAATTGCAGGAGGCCAACACACAGGTGTTGATGAAGGTCATGCAGGTCCCAGGTTTGGAGATATGGCTAATTTCTTCAGAAATATTGGGTGATGAGAGATGCATAAGAACTCTCACAGCGGGTGCACTTGAATTAGCTGGTGGTAAGAAAATAGGTACTCTTTATCTACTTGTTTATATTACTAATTCTTCTTCTGTTGCGGAGACGTGGCTTCGTAGGCTTGGTCACATGAGCAAGAAGGAGATGCATGTTCTTAAGTGGAAGACAGATACATTTGATAGGCTTAAGAACTGGAAAGCCTTGGTGTTCTTGGAGGAGATGGCGGATAGAGATCAGTGGATGTGGCTGGATACTTTTGAGCAGGGCAGTTTGGACATGGAGATTGATTCAAAGGAGCTCGCGGGTAAAAGGTCATCACTCACAGAAAACACAGGTACCGGCGTCGGCAGGAAAACCGACGTCGGCAGTATGTAAGACCGACGTCGGTCAGGAGGACCGACGTCGGTAGCAGGAGGACACCGACATCGATAGGTTGGTAGTCAGGGACAGACGCATGCGAACCGACGTCGGTTGGATGCAGACTGTGGAGTGACCGAGGTCGGTCACTGTAACGGATTTTGGGTGGACAGCATGCTGTCAAGGAGTCTCAAACACCCATACGAAGGACTGAAGACCTAAGTAGGCCCTCAATTTCATTGTTCCTCTTCTTTATACTTGTTGTTGATTGTAGAGCAGGAAGGATCGAGGAAACAGGTGGGAGTATGGCAGGGATATGATACAAAACCAAACGAGAGTTTTGGTAGGGTTGCCAGCCGGTGCGAAAGCACAGAGACGAATGGATTCCTTAGTTGAAGAATAGAGTGAACAGATACGTGAGATGGAAGACCAGGCATATGGTCTTGAGGAGCTGAAGGACAGTAGTACAGGTTTTGACAGGTGGAGGACGAAGCATGACTTCAGTCGATGTCAGGGAACTACTGTGGTTTGCCTTACCAGGTGGATGATGAGTCATGACATCATTCTGTTACTGTATGTGGATGGTATGTTTGCTATCAGGATTGTACATATAGGTTGTTGCTGAGCTAAGGGTAAGATTAGTTTAGTGGTTTGCTATGAAGAATTTGGAGCAGCGAAATTCTTCGGCATGGGAGACATGGGAGATCACAGGGTGATTTTGTTTCCAGTGGGAGCTGATGTGAATCAGGTGTTGGCGAGGTTCATTATGTAGGATGCAGAATCCGAGCGCACCAAGGGCTGGACAGTTCAGTGTCCGAAATCACATGAGGTCTAGTATAGACCTGAGTTTTCCCAAGCAGTGGGAGTTGTCAGAGAGTTAGGAGCCAATTCAGAGAAGTGGATTCTCAGGTATTTGAGAGAGACCAGCAGCAGGGATTCATGCTATTTAGGGGTCAGGACTTCACTACATGTGTATGTAGGAACGGATGCGGCAGGGTACTCGGATGACAGGAGGTACATCACAGGTTGTGTGGTGGGTGGTCTTCAGGGTTGAGCTTAAAGAGGGATACAAATCAGGGAACAGATTAGATGAAGTAGAGGTACAGGTATAGTGCAGCTGTTTATCTCCAAGTGGGAGATTGTTAAGTTGTGGAGCTAAAAGCTTCACTGATGCAGACATGGAGGAGGGTGCAGAAGGGTTGCTGAGTGCCACGAACACCGGCGTCGGTCAGGCCAACCGACGTCGGCAGGATGGATGCAGGAAGCAACCGACGTCGGTCAGAGATCGGCCGGCGTCGGCGACCCCCAGGCAGACAGGAACCGGCGTCGGTCGCCTGTGTGTTTAAACTGTGAGCTTTTTATGGGCAGTTAGCTAACGAACCAAGTGTTTGCATGCTTAGTGCTAATTATAGACTAAGAGCTACGGATCTAATTATTGTACTAGGAGTCTAATTATTGTTTGGATGAGATCTATATAATAGACTCATGGTTGTATTGTAAAAGTGTAGCTAGGAGTAAGAGAGCATAATTATAAGCTCCTTCAATGTGTGAGGTAGAGAAATGGTGTGTTCCTCCTAGTGCCACAGCACCAAGGTGGGTGCTAGATTGGAGAATCAGCAGGGTTCTTCAGGAGTGTATGATCTTAGTCTTCAGGTGTGCATGGCTTCTATAAGAGATCTACATGGTAAGTAAGATCATTGATATGCAGGTGTGTGTGTGTGCAAGGTCAAGGTTCACAAGTGTGCAGAACCAACTTGATCTGTAGTTTGGAGATCGATAGGACAGCAACACAACAGGGAGTAGTATCAGGAGAGATCTACTTGGAGTATAGGTGTGTACTTGTGGAGTGCATGGAGCACTTGTGGAGTGCGTGGAGCACAGGTGTAAGGTGAACACCAACTCAGTGTATGAGTTGGGTGTTGGGACCTAGTAGGGAGAGCTTTGAGGAGAGAATTACTGTTCACTTGAGGTGTGGGAAACCTCTGTAAGGTGGTGGAGAAGAAGTGGCATCTTCTTTATTGTATTCTTTTCTGTATGAGTATTAATACAAAGTTGTGTATTGTCTCTCATATCTTGTTTTATTTCTGGATTCTAGTTACTTATTGATTCTGGTTATTTCCGCATATTAAGTTTCTTGAATTTGCTAATAATTGTGTGCTTCCAGGTTGGTCCTATTTTCCAACAATATACACCTTTGTTGAATGTTAAAAAATAGGCGCTGCCAAAATAATATTCAAGAGATGAACTTGGAAAAGCCATGGAAAATGCAAATCCAATAAAGTCAATGAATGCAAATTTGATTAGAATAAAGCCATCATTGAAGTAAATCAGGTCCAAAGGAATGACGTTTGATTTAAATTTGTGTTGTTCCCAAAATTTGTCACTTATTTTTGTGAACAACGTATCAACTATTTTGGTCCTACAAGCCAAAATGATCTCTTCCTTTTTCAAAAAATGTTTTGAGCAGTCAATTTTTTTAGAATTAAGCCTTTTTAGCTAAGAAAATCACAGGTTCAACAGGTGAGCTTTCACAAGGAGAAAGTTCCAAACACTTAGGTGTTTCCTAAAAGTTACAACGCTGGTTCAACACCAAGGTTCAATCAAAAGACTTAATGGCGGGCTTCAAACAATTGGAATGAACCACTTTGAACCGTTGAACCATTGAACCCTGCCTCTGCAAGGTTCAAAGGTTCAACGAGTTCAAAGGTTCAACAAATTTGGCAAACTTAAAGAGTTAAGCACTTCAAAGAGATCAAGGAAGTTCAACCGCTTCAAAGGTTCAACAACTTTGATGGACTTTAAAGAAAAGAAGGCTTCAAAGAGTGAAGATTGAACTATCGAACCATTGAACCTTGAACCAAAAAGAGTTCAAAGGTTCAAAGGTTCAATAAGTTTGACAGACTTAGAAAATGAAAGGATCCAGCAAGTTCGAAGCTTCAAAGGATTCAAAGAAAGCAAATGAACCGTTGAACTTTGAATTGAAATGGTCCAAGGTTCAAAAGGTTCAAAGGTTCCAAGAGTTCAAAGTCTGAACAAAATCTTCAAGCGAATGAAGGAAGCAAAAGATTCCAGAAAGAAGTTCAAAGATGGTTAAACTAAAGAAGAAAAAGAAAGCAAATGCGGCCCTTCACAAAACATTAAACTGAAAAGCTGATTAAACCACTGACCATTGAACCACTTTGAACCATTGAACCGATGCACTCCAAGGTTCAAGGTTCAAAATGGTTCAAGCGACTAAGGGACCATGACATCCCCACATGTCAAATTTAGGGTAATAAAATATCCATTGATTTTCAAATATGGCACGGACCCTAAGAATGAACTCAGCGAACAGCCAAATGAGCCGAAGGAGCCAACAACAAGCTATAAGATAGCCCAAGACCTCATATTGTCAGGAAAATACAACGTGGCAAGAAAGAGAGAATAACTAAAACAAACTCAAAAATATCTGTAGGAGAGTTATTTCCAGTAGGTGGAACAGTCCACCAAGTGGACATCAGAGAGCGCAAATATTCAAAGGCATGGCCTATTTTTTGACATTGAGTAAAGGCGAATGGATAGCCATGTAAGCATCATAAAGAGGACCAGACAACCCATGCTTAGGAGTAGACATTTAAGATGATTTAGAATGCCAAAGTTAAGGCTAATGACATGTTCCATCATGGCCCTTTGACATATATTTAAGGCATTCAATTCAGCATGGGCCGTTTTCATTAAAACAAGCACCCAAGTCTTTCTTGGAATGCTATATATTTTAATCTCCCATTTTGTATAAATGGATCTCTCTATTATCAGAAATAAAACTCTACCCAAATTGAAAGTCATTCATGAGACTTTAAGCTCAGACTGATAATCATATTTTTTTATTTGAATGAGAAAGCAAGTGACCTTTCAAACTTTGTGTTGAAATAGCTTGTGTTATCTAGGAAATTGTTCTTATGTCTATTTCCTAAATACAGTCTCGTCCATTTAATAAAACAAGTAGAATTAGTAGAAGTAATCTAGAAGGTGTCTTGAAGCCAACTATGGGAGACTTTGTGTTGCCATTATTGTCTTTAGTTTGTTTGTTTTATGTTTCAGTGTAAAGGATATTGGTGATACTTTGAGCTCCCATTACCCTTCATAACCTTTCACTATGTTGTAGTTGAGGTGGAGACTTTGTGTTACACTTCATCCTATTGTGTTCCTACGTCCTATTTAGTGAGAGAAGCAATAAAAGACTGTGCTTTCGTGGGTTTCTTGTGGTTACTGTTACTACCAGGAAGTCTTCCTCTAGTTTTCTAAACATCATTTCTGAAAGAAGAGAAATGGCTTCAGCAATTATCCAAGATTTTTCCATGTCCTTGTGAGCATCATCTCTGAAAAAAGAGAGATGGATGGTGTTATCCTACCCCTGAGTGTATTTTTAGCTTATATTAGTTATATCAGTTTACAAGGAACCTCCCCTGCCTTATAGGGAACCTCCCATTGATGAGAGGAGAGACTTATCTTATTTTACTGTGGTAAACCTAAACATTTTTCTGTATAAATCTCCTTTTAATGTGGTTGATATACCTATTTTAACATCAGTCAACTGGTGACAAAATATTCACCCAATAATTTTTTAGCGATTCCACTGGGGAAAGGACGCAAAATTTGAAGCCTCAAGATTCAAATTAAAGCAATTTCAATTCTTTTCCATTTCCATTTTACACTCTGGTAGATTCATAGTATACGTGAAGCCAAAGAGCTCGAGGTATTGTTGACCCTATATTTGACTTGGTGCAGCTGAGTAATTTTGATCTTTTTCCTCCACAACCCCACCTCCAATGAACTACGAGTTTTCCTCCTACCAACATCATGTCACCAATACAAGGCAAAGCTTCTTTTTCCTCTGCTAACAAAGCTTTATCCATACATACCCCTCAGAGATTTGTTATCACTCCCTTCAATAGTCATATCATGGCAGCCCAAGGCCCCTGGGGTAGCACCTTTGGTCCCCTGAATCTAACTCCACCTCTACATGAGCTACTCCGTAGCTCAAGGAAAATTTTCCCCAAGTTTTATGGTGATGAGAAGGTTCATCCTGATGAATATATTGTAGCCTTCTGCATATCCTATGGTGTGATAGGCCTGGAGTATGAGGACATAGCAGTCAGGCTATTTGTCAAAATGTTACAAGGTGCTACTACAGATTAGTTTTATCATCTACAAGCCCAGACTATGACTGACTGGAACACCCTCAAAGCTAAAGTTGAGGCTAGATTCAAACCTACAAAAGATGTGCATGCCATGTTGGCTCAGCTCACACAGATGAAGAAATAACCTCATGAACCTATGAGAGACTTCATATCCAAGTTCGACAAGCTGAGGAATAGGATTCCTACAATTACCCAGCCAACACCTAAGAATGTCAAATGCTTCTTCATCAGTTCGCAGCTTCCTGAAGTGAGTTTCTTATTGAGGTGGGCTGGCTACATAGACCTTACTGCAGCTCAATATTTGGCCAATGTGGTTGAAGATGACCTTATTTAGGTAGGAAAGATAAGAAGAGATCCTAACAGGAGTAAATCTTCTTCATCTCCTAAATATTCTTCTATAGGCACCACTGATCCTATGGTGCAGAAGCTAGCAAATGAGTTGTTAACTCTCAAAAAACAAAAGGCACAAGAGATATATGTGCCTCCTTACCGAGATATACCAAGGAGGAATTTTCCCAATCAGTCATACCAAGGCAATGTTGCCAAAAATCAAGGGCAACCAAATCGTCTTCCTTCACCTCCAGGGAAACTTGCCATTGAAGCAGCACCAGCTAACTCAGGAGTTGGTTATCTTGAAACTAAATCTGATTTCTCTTTCTAACCTGAGTTGAACCAAAAAAATGACTTTAATCTCTTCAAAGAAGGGGAAGAAGAATTAGCTGGTGACTCCAACATTGGTTTCTTAAATTATCAGGAAGAAGCTAGAAGTAAGTCACAAGCATTTGATGGATCATACGTTGTATTTACCAGGTCCACGAACCAGTCAGTTCACCAAGCTAATAAGGGAAAAAAAGGGGAAGGCTCTCAACCAGTAATTTCAATTGCTACATAGGGGACCACTTTGCCTTTTCAATCAAAGCACTCAGTGATCGCTAAAAAAGTAAGTACCCCAAACATTCATGCACCTTCTGCTTCAAATTCTCATACCAGTACCACACCCCCTAAAAATTAGAAGGATGGACTGCCTTCCCCTATTTCTAATTCATTTCAATCATTTGATATAATTGACCATGTTAAGAAAACCAAAATTTAAATGTCTGAGTTTGAATGCTTGCAATCTAACCCTGAGCAGTTGGATAGATTAGTTCAATGCATCAAGAATAAAACCATCCCTATAAGACAACATATTTTGAAAGTAACTCCTAGTCCCCCCAAGAACACATCCACCTAAAATAATCTTGTGATTACTCCTCCAGCTGCACTTGGGAAAATAGAACCATTTTATGTTTCCCTATTGATAAATGGTCTTCAATTGAACAATTACATTATAGACTCAGGCGCATCTAACAATGTCATGCCTGCCAAGGTGGCTGAATCTATTGGTCTCATGCTGACTAAGACCTTTAGTAGATGTTTATCCATAGAAAACAAACAAGTGCCTTTGCTGGGACAAATCAAAGATGCCTAATTTGTGTTTACGGCTTTTGCAGATAAGAGAATCAAAATGACAGTCCTAATGGCCGACATCCCAGCCTCATACAGCATCCTTCTTGGGCAAAATTTTTGCAAGGATGTTGGTGGAAAATTGAGCATGGATCTATCTGAGGTGAGAATCCCTGTCAAGGGCATCATGTAAAGGCTACTTTTTGAGAAGGAGGCAAAGTATATTGTCACCCAAATGTCAGCCCTTGAAGCTCAAATTTTATTTGAGTCTTCAGGCATGGGTAATTACTTTTTGTCTATTGAAGATGTTCCTATGTCATCTGATGAAAGTCATGTAGGTGACAATCTAAAAATTGATTTAGACAAGATAGCAGAAGAATTGATAGAACGCAGTGTAGGTGCAAAAGGATCTCCCCTCTCAAATGAAGTAAAATTTGAAAGAGGGTCAGTTTATTATGATGTTTGGATTATAAAATTTGATGGCAGTTATTCTTCTACTGGTTCTAGAGCTGAAGTTGTTTTAATATCTCCTCAAGGAGATATTTTTCCCTATGCATATAAGTTGCAGTTTAGCAACACTAACAACACTACTGAATATGAATCGTTGCTACTCAGTTTAAAGGCTGCTCAAGATAAAGGTGTTAAAATCCTTCATGCCAAAGAATATATTGAGTTGGTGGTTTATCAGGTAAGGAACCTATATCAAACCAAAAATGAGATATTGTGACATTATCACAATCTGGTGTGGGATTGCATTAAAAGCTTTAATGCTTTTAGTATTTTTGTAGTGCCTAAAGAGTTCAATGGCCAAGTAGATTCATTGGTTGTTTCTGTGACCCTCATGGTTCCTCACCAAGATTTCAAAGGAAATGCCTGATAATGCCAACCATTGGCAGGTATTCAATGGTGACAATAAAATCAATGCTTTTCTGGAATAGGACAGCTTTGAAAAGCTTCATTTTGAAGGCAGTGAATCTCCACCATAGGAATCAGCTCCAAAAACAAATTCAAAAGCTGATGAAGAGTTCCTTCAGCTCAAAGGGAATAAAATTCCCAAAGGATTAGTTTCTCTTGAGAAACTTTTCGAAAAGCATGATAGGTTTATCAAGTAATAGTGAATGGATTCAAAATCTTCCAAGGATTTTGATCAAATCAATTTGAGTACAAAAGACAATCCAAAAATGGTCAACATTGGGAATTGTTGTACCCCTGATGAAAAACTCAAATTTATTGCTCTGCTTCACCATTACATGGATGTTTTGGCATACTCTTATGATGATCTAAAATTTCTCAGACCTGAATAAATCTAGCACGAAATTCCTCTCAAGATTGGGTCATTGCCTCACAAGCAAAAGCAAAGGTAGTACAACCCTAGGATATCAGGCACGATTTTGTCTGAGATACAAAAAATGCTAAACGCAAGAATTATTTTCTCAATTTATCATTCCACTTGGATTGCAAATATAGTCTCTATGAGAAAGAAGAATGAAGAAATTTTCTTATGTGTTGATTTCAAGAATTTGAATAAGTCATCTTTAAAAGACAACTATCCCCTACCCATCATGGATCAACTGCTATAGACAATAATTGGCACTGAGATGTTATCAATGCTACATGGTTTTTCAATATATAATCAAGTAGAAGTCAGTGAAGTAGACTAGTATAAGAACTCTTTCACAACACCTTGGGGCACTTTTTTCATATCACATAATGCCTTTTGGCTTGATCAATGCTAGCACCACTTTCCAAAGAGTGATGGACCTTGCTTTCAAATATGAAATAGGAAAGTTTATTATGGTATATTTTGATGACTTTTATATCTTTTCCAAGCATCATCTTGATCATGTGCATCATCTACAACAAGTGATGGAATCATGTAGGCAGAATGGTATTTCCCTTAATCCCAAGAAATCTATTTTTGGGGTTACTGAAGGGAAACTTCTCGATCACACTGTATCCTGAGAAGTCATAAAGATCAACCCAAAGAGGGTCAAATCCATTCGAGAGATTTCTCTTCTTGCTAGTAAGACCACAATCCAATCTTTCTTTGGAAAGGTAAATTTTTTGTGAAGGTTCATTCCTGAATTCACAGAAAAGACTCACCACATTGTTAATATGATGAAAGGCAAAGCCAATTTCAACTAGACAGAAGAAGGCAAGTCAAAATTTAAAGACATCAAAGAAGCTATCACCCATGCCCCCATTCTAGTTTGTCTTAATTACACCAAAGACTTCATGATGTACAGCTATGCTTCTGAACACACGCTTTTAGCCATTTTGGTTCAATAGAACAAAGGTGTGGAATCTCCTATATATTTCATGAGTTATTCTCTCAAAGCTCATGAGCTAAAGTATTCAAACGTGGAGAAGCATACTTATGATGTGGTAAAGGTGGTAAAGCACTTCTATTTTTACATCCTAAACTCACACATTGTTGCTCTGGTCCCTGATATAATAGTCAAGTCCATAATAACTCAGTAGGAGTTTGGAATCAAAAGGGGCAATTGAATTGTAAACATCTAGGAGTTTGATCTAGTTATCAAAGTAATGAAGCTTGTGTAGAGAAGGGGTCTCTACCAATTAATTGATGATAACAAACCAGAAGAAATAGGGAATGAAGAAATAGAAGTTGAAGACAAGCCAACAATTCTCTTTGTCACCACTACAAATGAGTGGTATTTGAATATTGCTCATTTCCTTACCTATAGTGAGTGTCCTGCTCACCTGTCTCGTAAAGAAAAGAGGACTGTTAAGTTGAAAGCTACCAACTTTGTCTTGTGGGATAACAGTCTATATAAGAGGAACCTTGATGGGGTATTATTTCGTTGCATGGATAAAGTGTAGCAGAACAATCTTTTATAGTCATTCCATAATTTATCTTGTGGAGGATATTTTTTCGCTCGTAACTACCCATAAGATTTTGCGAGCCAGGTGTTATTGGCCTACTCTATTTCAAGATGCATATAAATGGGTACGTAGATGCAAACTATGTCAACAGTTCGTCAGAAGACCCAAATTGGCCACATTATCTCTCAAGCATGTGGTGATAAAAGAGCCATTTTAGCAATGGGGGATTGATTTCATTGGCACTGTAAATCTGTCTTCAAGCGCTGGACATGATTATGTCCTCACAGCCATAGACTACTTCACCAAGTGGGTGGAAGCCATTCCAGTCAAGCATGCTACTTCAAAAGTAGTATGTAATTTCCTCAAGGAAAATATCATTTCTAGGTTTGGGGTTTCAACTAAGATTGTAACAGACAATGCAGCCTGTTTATCTTCTCATGAGATTACCCAATTCTATTTTTATTATGGGATTATCCTCTCCCACTCTTCTAACTATTTTATGCAAGGAAATAGCCAAGCAAAATCAAGCAACAAAAATTTGGTGACCATTATCAAGAAGCTGGTAAATGACAATCAGAGAACCTAGCACAAAGCATTGTTTGATGCTTTAAGGGCAGATAGAATTACACCCAAGAGGGTGATACGTATGTCACCATTCCAACTTATATATGGTCTCAATGCAGAGATACCAATCACCCTATAATTACCAGCATTGAAGTTAGCAAAGGCAGTAGAAGATTCAACTTTTGAAAGTTTTATCGACAAGAGGATCATGTGCTTGACTGAACTAGATGAGAAGTGAGCTATGGTGGTGGACCGTATTGCCACACATCAGAGCCTAGTAAAGAAGCTCTTTGACCAAAAAGCAAGGGTTCATGATTGTTAGATTGGAGATCAAGTTCTGTTATGGGCCCATTTTCCATTCATCATTTAAATGGTGAAAATAGTTTCTTGTTGAAGTATCAAGATGGCATGCCTTTTTCACTACCTCACAGTGGGCAGCATCTAAAGTACTTCAATCTTTAAAGTATCAGATAAGATCAATTGTACATATGTATAGTCTTTAGTTTGTTTTGTGTTGTTTATTTTCATTTTTTGGCATCTTTCTTTTTGGGTGGCATGATTATGTAACCCAATGGCATACATGAAGGCACTGAAGAGTCTAGTTTTTACTCCCTTCGATTATTTTTACAATCGATGAAATTTCCTCAACTGGAGGTAGTTATTGTTCCCAAAATCTATCACTTGTTTTTGTGACCAATGTATCAACTATTTTGATCTTGCAGACCAAAATGATATCTTCCTTTTTCAAAAAAATGTTTTGAGCAGTCAAGTTTTTTAGTTAATTAAGCCTTTTCAGCTAAGGAAATCATAGGTTCAATAGGTAGGCTTTCACAAGGAGAAAGTTTCAAACACTTCAGCATTTCTTAAAAGTTACAAGGTTGGTTCAACATCGAGGTTTAATCAAAAGACTTAACGGTGGGCTTCAAACAATTGGAATGAACTACTTTAAACCGTTGAACCATTGAACTCTACCTCTGCAAGGTTCAAAGGTTCAACAAGTTCAAATTTTCAACAACTTCAACAGACTTAAAGAGTTAAGTGCTTAAAAGAGATCAAGGAAGTTCAACAGCTTCAAAGGTTCAATGACTTTGACAGACTTTAAAGAAAAGAAGGCTTTGAAGAGTGCAGATTGAACTATTGAACCATTGAACCTTGAACCAAAAAGAGTTCAAAGGTTCAACGAGTTCAATAAGTTTGATAGACTTAGAAAATGAAAGGATAAAGAGAGTTTGAAACTTTAAAGGATTCAAAGAAAGGGAATGAACCGTTGAACTTTGAACCGAAATGGTCCAAGGTTTGAAAGGTTCAAAGGTTCCAAGAGTTCAAAGTCTGAACAAAAGCTTCAAGCGAATGAAGGAAGTGGAAGATTCTAGAAAGAAGTTCAAAGATGGTTCAACTAAAGAAGAAAAAGAAAGTGAACACGGCCCTTCACAAAACATTGAACCAAAGAGCTGATTGAATTGAAGAGCCGATTGAAATGACGAGTTGATTGAACTGCTGACCATTGAACCACTTTGAACCGTTGAACCATTGAATTGATGCACTCCAAGGTTCAAGGTTCAAAATGGTTCAAGCGACTAAGTGACCATGACATCACTACAGACATCAAATTTAGGATAATAAAATATCCATTTATTTTAAAATATGGCACGGACCTTAAGAACAAACTCAGTGAACAGCCAAAGAAGGAGCTAAAGGAGCCAACAGCAAGTGAGAAGATACCCTGAGAGCTCAAATCACTAGGAAAAGACAGCGTGGCAAGGAAAGAGAGAACAAATACAGGAAATTCAAAAATATATGTAGGAGAGTTATTTCCAGTAGGTGGAATATTCCACCAAGTGGACATCAGAGAGCACGAACATTTAAAGGCACGGCCTATTTTTTTGCATTGAGTAAAGGTGAATGGACAGTTGTGTAAGCATCATAAAGAGGACCAGACAACCCATGCTTAGGAGGAGACATTTGGGATGATTCAGAATGCCAAAGTCAAGGCTGATGACTTGTTCCAACATGGCCCTTTCACAGATATTTAAGGCATTCAATTTAGCATGGGCCATTTTCATCAAAACAAGCACCCAAGTCTTTCTTGGAATGCTATATATTATAATCTCCCATTTTGTATAAAGGGATCTCTCTATTATCAGAAGTGAAAATCTGCCCAAATTGAAAGTCATTCATGAGACTTTAAGCTTAGACTGATAATCATATTTTGCTATTTGAATGAGAAAACAAGTGACCTTTCAGACGTTGTGTTGAAATAGTTTGTGTTATCTAGGAAATTGTTCTTATGTCTATTTCCTAAATATAGTCTCGTCCATTTAATAAAACAAGTAGAATTAGTGGAAGTAATCTGGAAGGTGTCCTAAAGCCAATTGTGGGAGACTTTGTGATGCCATTATTGTCTTCAATTTGTATGTTTTATGTTTCAATGTAAAGGATATTAGTGAGATTTTGAGCTCCCATTACCCTTCGTAACCTTTCACTCTGTTGTAGTTGAGGTGGAGACTTTGTGTTACACTTCATCCTATTGTGTTCCTACGTCCTATTTAGTGAGAGAAGCAATAAAAGACTGTGCTTTCATGGGTTTCTTGTGGTTACTGTTACTACCAGGAAGTCTTCCTCTAGTTTTCTTAACATCATTTCTAAAAGAAGAGAAATGGCTTCAGCAATTACCCAAGATTTTTCCTTGTCCTTGTGAGCATCATCTCTAAAAAAAGAGAGATGGATGGTGTTATCCTACCCCTGAGTGTATTTTTAGCTTATATTAGTTATAGCAGTTTATAGGGAACCTCCCCTTGATGAGAGGAGAGATTTATCTCATTTTACTGTGGTAAACCTAAACATTTTTTCGTATAAATCTTCTTGTGTTGTGGTTGATATACCTATTTTTCCGTCAGTCAGTTGGTGACAAAATATTCACCCAACAATTTTGATGGTAGATTTGTATGCTAATGGAAGTAACTATGAAAGAGACATGTGATTGTGGTTGTGCATTGAGTCCAACTCACTGAGAAGACTGTAATGGATGTGTATGAAGTCTATTGTGTGTTCATATAGATGCAAATGAGATAGAACCAGAAAAAGATACATGCAAGTTTCATGAGCAACAGAAGGGTTCCAAATATGTAGTCCCATACTTTAACTAGTAGTGGATCCATGAGACTATGGATCTCCAATTAAATTAGGGTGCAGTCAATAATAGCGTTGTGAAAAGACAAAATATTCCATTATAATTAGCGTAACAAAGGATATGGCAAACAATATTATCCACATGATTTGGGCACGAGTGCAATCAATCATGGACCTTCCTATTTACATTTCACTTTGAAAAAATGGATTTAAAATGGGAATGAACTATGAACTCTCTTTCAAGTGAATCCAAATGTGTCAATCATGCTTGTACCACCACAAAAATAATATGCATTGAAACTAATTGGAAAACTATAATATTACCATGACTGCGAGCTAAAATAATTTTAGTTAATATATGCTTATTAATCTTCTCATAAATCAGGGCATCCAAAAATAATGATGGATTTGCCTCATATAAACCCTCAGGTCTCCATAACTAGGACAAACTTGGCATTGCTCCAATATCATATATTAGTTCTAATCAGAGTATATGTACAGAAGAGTTGATCGTAGGAACAAAATAATAATCTTAAAACATAAATATCATATTGCATTCAAATGATCTTATTCAATAAGAGGAGTTCAATATATATATTAAAGACATCCTTTATTCAATGAGTCTACCATTATCCTTAATCCCTCTTATCTCTCCTACGAATCTCTTAAGATCTCTCACTCACCCATTATTCACTCATTCTAGTCTATTTATATGAGTTGTCTATGACACCTCATATATACACACATAATTATTATTTTAAACACACTTATACAAATGTGAGCACTAATGTACTATTCTTAACACATTATTGGTTAACACAAGTAATGAAGTTGTTCTTTTCATATTATTCTATTATTTTCGTATTATCCTACATGGATAGTGTAACTTATTTGGATCAATTATGTAAACAAATGGGTAACAAGGATCAAATCTAAATTCATTAATGAGGTCAAAGTTGCTAATGAAAAATTTAAAGCCTTCCCCCAATCCTATTGTTAGAACACCCAATTTGAGATGCATATTGTTGTTACTAGTTGTCAATGTGCTTTCATGATTCCCTTTATTCTTGCTATTATGGATTGTATATCATATCTTATTCACCCCTTATCTTGAATATTAAGACTGATGATATAACTAATAAAGATCAAAAATATGACTTGGAGGATGAAATTTTCATTGATTATCTTAACATCAATCTACATAAAATTGATACAATGTATTTATAGCACGAGACAAGCAAACAAAATTGGCCCAAGATTCTACATTAGGTATTCAAGCCACTACAATTGGTACTATTCTTTTGCCTACACTTTTAGTAACCTATGTGACATGCACCCAAAGTTTGGGTGAAACATGAGGCCTTCAATAGATTCTAATACATATCCTTACATGGTCAACCTTCACCCCTCCCATGATGGATACACATGTTCCATTACCAAACTTGCCTATTGCACATTCCCTTGAGCAGACTATTATAGCTCTACATACCAAGGTGTTACATCTAGAGCAAGGTGCATCAAGAACTAGTCATGCAATGGATTCGTGTCATTTGATCTATAACACATTAGCCCATAACATAACAACCTACCCTTTACCAACATGCTTCATTGTTCCCAATCTTCCATTATATGAAAATAAATATGATCTTGGGCAATATCTTATATCATTTCATGATACATGCTTGGACTATTCATATAATGACAAGCTATTGACCAAGTTATTTCCAAGAAGTCTTAAAGACTACACTGTGATGGTTCTACTATCTCCCTTTTTAATTTGTAAGAGCATTCAACCCCTCGACAGACCAATTCTTATCACACTTTTCCATCAACATTGATGATAATTTATCCTATTCAAAAATTGTTAAGCTAAAGCAAGGTTATAATGAATTAATCGATGATTGTGCTTTAATAAAAGACCATGCTAGCCAAGATGACCAATGTTATCATTAACAATTAATTACAAGATATATTCAAACAAAGTTTGTTAGAACTATTTCACAAGTCAATTATATTCAAGAGAATAAAATCATTTGATGAGCTATGCTATATATTGAGGGATAGAAAAATCAATTTTAATGCTTTGAATTAACTTAAATATAGATCAAATCATATAACTAATTCAACAATGAAGTTTCAAATAAAACAAAATTATAAGTTCAAACTAAATGATAACAACAATTAAGTGAAGATTATAATCAATGCAATGTCATAACCTACAAACCAGTTGCAATTGACAACTCCACCAAAGAGGTAATTTTAATGATTACCATCACCTCCTCATGTGATACTAAAGAATTTTCTCAAGTGTAACCTTATAACACTCTTCCCTCCACAAGATCTCAATCCAAATAGACCTAGACCAAGGAACTATGACAACAATGCATATTATGAGTATCATCAAATTTTAGGGCATTCAACAAAGAGCTATTTCAAGCTAAGACATAAGATACATGTTCTCATAGATGACAACACTATCAATTTGGGTACTCCCACAAATTAATCTTGACTGCAACACAATATAAATCAAATGTTAAAGATCTTTAATGATCATTTTCCTAAATATGAGTTAGCATAAACTAAGGACATTTCAGATGTACATTATTCATTCATCATGCATCCTCCACCAGTGGCATATGATTATCCACTAAATACTATCATTGCTACACTTATATATATTTCACCTTATTATCCCATGATCACATTCGATGATAGCGAGATAGTTTATGATGATTTATATTTTTATGCATTGTTCAAATGAGCCTGCATTGATGAACAACCTATACATAGTGTTATGATTGATAATGGTTCAAGTGAGAATTTTTCACAATGGGACTTCTCCAATCCCTTGGGTACACACAACAAAATTAAGAAGATACAACAAAAGTAGTTAAAGGATTTTATAGATAGAGACACAATACCTTGGGATGCAAGGTATTACCTCTTCAGGTGGGCTTAGCCATATTAGTTACATCAATCCTAGATTTACATAATAATGGGGTATTTGAAATGTTTTTAGGATGCCCATGGATGCAAATACTTCATGCAATTCTATTTATAGTGTATTGATGCCTAAAGTACATATATTGCAACAAATTAGTCATAGTTTTAGGTGTGCAGTATGAGTATCTTCTACAGTCAATGATATCTCCTCCTCCATCCTCACCACCATGATATTTTGATACACATATTCAAGATCATTATTCAAAGATGGATGATACACATATTCAATATCACTAATTAGAGATGGATGATACACATATTCATTATCATTATTCAGAGATGGAAGATACACATATTCAGTATCATTATTCAGAGATAGATGATACACCTATTCAAAATCAACATACGAAGTTAATTACTACACATATACAAGATATATCTATACAGTTAGATAGTCAATGGCAATTACATCATAGAGTTACTCATAGACCACAAAAGCCACCATATCCTATAATACATACTCAATTATCACCATGGGTAGTTTAGTATGTTCTATAGCAAACATATGTAGCAAGACACCCTTTTATTATACAACAGACATCATAAAGCCCTCAACCTTCTAGATCCACTCGTAATAACCTGATTTCAAGAAGCAATTATCATGATAAATATGGTACACCACATGACTCCTTATCTAATTTCAACCTATCCCCAATTGATACCTCCCATACACAATGGATGACCCCTTCACTACTCGATACAGGCACTTTCCATGATCCTTCTATTGATAGGATCATTGGTTAGATTTTCCAAATTTCAAACTTTCTTAATGTAAACATAAATAAAATAATCAAAAAATTTAAAAAATATTTAAATATTCAAAAAGAATCTGACTTGAGCATGAAATAATTGTTAGTTTACACTATTTACATTTGCTATTTATCTTATGTTTTGTAGATAGAATATTATTTACATACACACATGCATTTCATAATATATTAGTGTTATGCAAGACCTAAAAGTTATGCATAGACATATAAATATTAGTTTTCCCTCTACCCAATGACCATGTCGATACTAGGGGCATCTTGTTCTATGGGTTTCACTATTACAAGTTAATTCTTTCTATGATATTTATACCATGTTGAGCTACTTATATTGCTTAGACATGCCTTGATACTTACTAATTTCTTACAATGATACATGATATGCCACTATATTGTGATATGATAATGATATATGTGGATGGTGTAGACTAATTCTTGTTTGATGTCCCATTGATGTTGTTACTCTTTTACATGATAGGTTACTTTGTGTGTGACTATTGTGTGTGGTCATTAGCCTTGCTTGATGTGACATCCTTGACCTCCCTTATTTGTGACTTTTTTATGTCCCCTTGTGTGTGGCCCTTGCCTTTTTTTGTGAAATTTTATCTCCTTTGTATGTATCCCTTGTCCTTATGTGTGACACTAATACTTACACTTGTTGAGATTGCTAACATGGAGTGGTGCCAAAATCTATGATATGCATTGTTACTAAATAGTGTTATCCAATTACACAAGTATTGTGGGCTTCATTCATACACCTAAATAGACATGACACTTATATGCCTTGCATACCATATGTTACATACATGCCTTTATTGATATGTTCATTCATATGATGACATATTCTCCACATGATCAAATGATATTACATTATATTATCTATATACATGGTATGATATATTTAACTCTTCTTTTGATATGAGTGAATTATATGATACATCCCCCATCTCAAAAGGAGGTCATTATAGTAGAGTTGTCACAGAGATAGGACTCCGTGAGCAAACAACAAATCAAATTACATATTTTAGAGATTCAAAGGGGTTCAAATAAATCACAAATATTGGCACATTAATGCAAAGTACAGGGGCATATGCATTCACTTTATAGACATTTGAGCATAAATTCATACACATTTGGTACCATATGCATGGGCATATGCACAACCATTTACAAAAATAGGATTATATATTTTCACATACACATACATTTGAGATATAGAATTTAAAATTCATCATATAGATGCATAGCATTCTATATCAATTGGTACAAATTCAAGGGGAATGATATTGGTTCATGCACATACACAATAACATGGTACATTTAAATGGAAAAAAGTTGTCATTCTAATCCAAACTTATCAAAATTGTGATCATGATGGGAGCATGGTCATGGTCATGGTCGCTGTTAGTATCATGCATTCTATTATACATTGAGTAAAACTACACAATCAAACATACGTACATCATGGGGTCATGAACATTGTTCATTTCCTTTCGATTATGTTTTTTTTATTTTTACATGTAGCAAACTCGATCAAACTTTAGTGAAACATTAAAATTGAAATTATAATCCATGTGCATTGGTAGATTCACTTTCTTTGAGCAAACTTATCCTAATGGTTCTCTCATTTACCTGCATAGTTATTTCTTTGAGCTAACCTAGCCTAATGGTTCTCTCTTTTTCCTAGATAGTTATTCGGGTTAATACATTACATACTTTTCCCCATATTAATGAGGGGTGGGGCATGTTGCCTTCCCAACTAAGGATCTTGCATAGTTACAAAAATTTTGAGTTATCCCAACTCTCTATGTGCTTCAACAAGGAAGCTCAGTTCTCCAATGCTTTAACAAGGAAGCATCATATCCAATAATTTATAAGGCAACATGGTTTACTCATATGCAAGGGTACTCTTTCCTTAATTTTTAAAAAAAAAACAATTTTCAATTTCATATTTTAAATTTCACATATGAACATTGTCTACTTCATTTCATTGTAAGTTTTCATGGTGCAACGTTTTACAATTGGAGCCATTTCCAAATACAAAGTGTGTTATACACACTCAAATACATTCTATCATTTTACTCAAGCAATTTTATTACTAGAATAAAATGTGGCATTTATTGATCCTAAATTTTGATCTTTGGCACTTGGCAATGACAATCTTGACACATGTTTAACATACATGACTTGAGCACTCAAACAAGGTATTAATCCATCATTTTCACAAACTTTCATTCTATCTTATCAGTCAACCCCTTCCATTATATTGTTATACACCTATAGGAATCTCACTATTTGTTTCAAACCTGTTAAATACCCTACAGAAACATCTATGAATTATCAGTTTAGTCCACCTGTTAGAAGGTTCATTCCACTAGATTTAGTCATTATTGTCAGTCAATATAGACCTAATTTGGTTAGTACTAACCTGCTCCTAGCAATGGCTATTTTCTAAAATCAACCCATCCTTAGGGTTGGCCCATCAACCTAGTGTGTCCGTGGCATGATGCACTATTCAATTGGGTCTATATATAAACAAATCAAGATCTCATTCAAAATGGACTTGACACTTATTTGTCATACATCTATACGTTAGTGCACATTGAGAAAATCTATCATATTTTTCCAAATTTTCAAACCTATCATTAGGAGCAATCACAAACTAAGCCTAAAGAACTCAAAAGTCAAGTCAAAGTAAGTGTTAGGTTTGGGATCTATTTAAGAGACCCATGGGGCAGTATTGTAAGTAAGGACTAAGGACTAAAGGATTAGATCCTTCACTTGAAGGCAAGAACAACAATTGGGTTGGTTGTCTCAAGGTGTGTAAGATCAGTTGATCTGCAGGTAGCAAGATCAGGGAGATCTGCATGGTAAGTAAGATCAGTTGGTCTGCAGGGTGTGCAAAATCAAGAAGGTCTGCTTGGTAAGCAAGGTCAATGAGATTTGCGGGTGGAGGGAACAACTCTGTGTTTGAGTTGGATGTAATTGGTTGAGAGAGAGAACTCTTGAGGGAGAATTACTGTAAGCTCAAGAGGTGTGGGAAGAGTGTGATTTCTTCATTGTATTTCTTTCTAGAAGAGTGTTAATATAGATTGTATTATATCTCGTATCTCATATTCTTTGTTATTTCTGAATTCTAGTTACTTATTACTTCTAGTTTAATTCCGTGTTTAGTTGCTTATACAAAGGTAATCAAGTGTGCTATTAGGAGTGGATCCTAACAAGTGGTATCAGAGCTTGGTTCACTAACACCTTGGTTTCAGAGTGTGTTAAGTGTTTGTTGATTACAGGTCACTCACAGGGGTTTTTGTTTGAGTGGCAGTAAAGCAATGGCAGAAGAAAGTAAACTAAGAATGGAGAAATTCAATGGCAAGAATTATCAATTATGGAATTGTGGAAAGAAAGGGCATGTAAAGAAAGATTGTTGGTTGGTAGAAGATCAGCATGAAGGAAATAAAGAAGCAAATGATGCAAGTATTGCTGCATGAGATGCTCTTATATGTTCCTTGAATAAAGTATAATCTTGGGTTTTAGATTCTGATGCCTCTTTCCATGCAACCCCAAATAGAGTATTTTTCTATGATTATGTCCATGGAGACTTTGGAAAGATTTATTTAGGGGTTGGTGAGCCTTGTCAAATTGTTGGCAAAGGGGAAGTGCAGCTAAAATTGCAGACTGGCAACACATGGGTGTTGAAGGATGTCATGCATGTCCCAGTCCTGAAGCGAAATCTGATTTTTGTAGGAAAGTTGGGTAATGAGGGTTGCATAGTAACTCTCACAGCAGAATCTTGGAAAGTTTCCAAGGGTGCACTTGTATTAGCTAGAGGTAAGAAAGTAGGTACACTTTATCTATCTACTTGTATTATTGATTCTCCTTTTGGTTTATGTACTTCAGATGTAGATGCAAAGATGTGGCTCTGTAGGCTTGGTCACATGAGTGAGAAGGGAATGGATGTTCTTAAGTCAAATGGTAAGCTTTCAGATTTGATAGACTGAGATTTCTGTGAGCATTGTATGTTTGGAAAATAGGTGAAAGTGAGGTTTCTCACAACTGGGTCAACAAAGAAGAAGCACAGGTTGGAGCTTGTTCACACAGGTGTGTGGAGACTAGCTCAGAGAGCTTCTATTGGAGGATCATAGTGTTATGTTTCTAATGATGCTACAAGAAAGGACTGGGTTTATTGCATAAAGAGAAAATCTGATGTTTTTGACATATTTAAGAACTGGAAAGCCTTGGTTTT
Organism: Torreya grandis; assembly: GCA_037957365.1. NCBI lineage: Eukaryota > Viridiplantae > Streptophyta > Pinopsida > Cupressales > Taxaceae > Torreya > Torreya grandis. Next base: position 5,075,417 of record JARHVA010000164.1, on the reverse strand, counting down.
CAAGGAGAAGATTATGGACAGATATCAACGCAAGAGGTTGAATAATTTTGAGCAAGGCAATTTGGACAAGGTTATGATCCAAAATGAGCTCGTGGGTAAAAATCATCACTCACAGGAAAACACAGTTATTGACGTCGGTCAGGTGAGAACTGACATTGATCAGGCAGGAACCGATGTCGGTCCAGTGGAGACCAAATTCGGTGATGTCAGGCAAGTGGAAACCAATGTCAGTCAGGTAAGAACTGACGTCGATCAGGTCAGTTGCATGGAATCGACGTCGGTCGGATGCAAACTGAGAGATGACTGAGATCGGTCACTGTTAGAATGAAATTTGGGCAGACAGCAAGTTGTCAAGGAGTCTCAAACGTCGATGAGGAGGTCTAAAAGGGTAAGTAAGCCTCAAATTTGTTATTCCCCTTCTTTATACTACTTGTTGCTCATTGATGGTGGAAAACCAGGAAGTTTTGATGAGGCAATGCAAGTAGAATCCAGGAAACAGTGGGAGCATGGCATGAATGAGGAAATTGATTTCTTGGGAGAGAACCAAACGTGGGATTTGGTAGAGTTGTCAGCCAGAAAGAAAGCACTGAAAGACGAATGGATTCATAGGTTAAAGAAAGGAGAGAATGAACAGGTGAGACAGAAGGCCAGGTTATATGGTCTTGAGCAAGCTCCAAAATAGTGGTATAAGTTTGACAAGTTTATGACAGAGCATGGCTTTAGTCAATGTCAATGTGACCATTGTGTTTATTTTACCAAGTTGGATAATGATAGCTACATTATCCTATTATTGTATGTAGTGTATATGCTTGTTGCAGGGTCACACATGTAGGGATTTGCTGAGTTAAAGGTAAAAGTAGCTCAAACATGTGTCAGGAAGGATTCAGGAGCAAAAATCCTTCGCATGAGTATTTCTAGAGATAGGGAAAGTCACAGGTTGATTTTGTCTCTAGAGGATTATGTGAATAAGGTAGTGGAGAGGTTTGATTTTCAAGATAGAAAACGGGTAAGCACACATATGATTGGAAAGTTCAAGTTGAGCTATGAACAGTGTCCTAAATCACATAATGAGGTTGAGTGCATGGTATGTACTAGACCTGATATTGCCCAAGCAGTTGGAGTTGTCAGCAAGTTTATGGCCAATCCAAGAAAGAAGCACTGAAAAGCAGTTTAGTGGATTCTCAGGTATCTGAGAGGGACCAGCAGCAGGTATTTATGCTATGCAGGGTCAAGCACTTCTCTACATGGGTATGTAGATTTGGATATGGCAGGTGACTTAGATGGCAGGAGAAGCACCACAGGATATGTGTTCACTGTTGGTGGAATGACGGTTAGCTGGATTTCAGATATGTAGAAGGTTGTTGTAGTCACAGAGGCTAGAAAGGATAAGAACCCTGCAGATATGTTAACAAAGCCGGGGATAAAGGAGAATTTGAATCTTCATTCAATTTTTGTTGGTCTTCAAGACTGAACTTGAAGATGGGATACAAGCTAGGAAACAAAATTAGAGGATGTACAGGTACAAGTATAGGTACAGCTATTTATCTCCAAGTGGGAGATTGTTAGGTTGTGGAGCTAAAAGCTTCACTGTTATGCAAACGTGGAGGTTGCTGAGTGTCAAAGTAACCGACATCAGTCAAGCCAATCGATGTCGGTTATATTCAGTGTACAGAGCAACTGGCATCAGTTAGTACTCGGCCGGCATCGGTCAGACAAGAATCGACGTCGGTCATCTCCAGACAGACACAGACCAACGTCGGTCATCTGTGCATTCCAAAACTGGTCTAATTTTAGATGGACAGTCATTTTGCATGTAAAGACTAATTTTAGTCTTGAGTCTGTGTCTCTAATTATTGTTTGGTTTGGGATCTATTTAAGAGACCCATGGGGCTGTATTGTAAGTAAGGACTAAGGACTAAAGGACTAGATCCTTCACTTGAAGGCAAGAACAACAATTGGGTTGGTTGTCTCAAGGTGTGTAAGATCAGTTGATCTACAGGTAGCAAGATCAGGGAGATCTACATGGTAAGTAAGATCAGTTGGTTTGCAGGGTGTGCAAGATCAAGAAGGTCTGCTTGGTAAGCAAGGTTAATGAGATCTGCTAGTGGAGGGAACAACTCTATGTTTGAGTTGGTTGTAATTGGTTGAGAGAGAGAAATCTTGAGGGAAAATTAATGTACGCCCAAGAGGTGTGGGAAGAGTGTGATTTCTTCATTGTATTTCCTTCTGGAAGAGTGTTAATACAGATTGTATTGTTTCTCGTATCTCATATTCTTTGTTATTTCTGAATTCTAGTTACTTATTACTTCTGGTTTAATTTCATGTTTAGTTTCTTATACAAAGGTAATCAAGTGTGCTCTTAGGAGTGGATCCTAACAGTAAGCATTGTCAAGAACCAAAGCCACATCATTACTTGCATATATATAACAAAGGATAACAATTACACAATCACACTAGGTGGGAGAATTATGTGTGGCTTGATTTCCTTCCTTGAAGTATTGGATATGCAATCAATGGTCAATCAACAAACAGGGGTAATTGGGGTCAACTTTACCCATTACACTTCTCTCATTTTAGTAGATTTTTAGCTCTCACAAGCACACCTAGGGTTTCAAGGCAAATGAGATTGATTTTGGAGTTGTGTGCATCATTAGGCTTCATGATCACAAACACAAATTAAGCAAAGATAGTCGTAGGTAACCTTACAATCACTATTCTCTACTTTTGCTTAGGTCAGTACCAATCAACAAGTTAGTATTGATCAACGATACTAACCTGATCCTATAGAACTGACCCAACACAGACAATGAATCAATTCTAAAATCACACGAACATTTTTATTTCTAGAATACAGTCATAGTTAGATAATCAATTAGAAAATATAAGTATTTTTATCTCTTTCCTAATTTCTATATTTAGCATATGCCCTTGTCAAATCAAAAAAAAAAATCTCAATTTTTTACACTCAATCGTATGCTTAAATATCATATCTTTTGATCTAAATCATGTTACAACCCTAACCATATGAGTACTAAGGTTATGGAATGGAAATCATAACCTTTATCTTTCATTTATTAATTTTTAATAGTTAGGCCGACATAATTGGAATGAATGGGTGTGACCCTTCCCTTTTATGGGTGTGACTCTTCCCAATTATGGGTATATATAAGTTGGAGCATGGCTCTCCATATAATCATAAGTTTGATTATTTAATTCATTTCCTTGTTTATTCTGATTATTGGAGGTTTTCCCCTCAAATTGGATTATATTTGTATGTTATTTTTATTATTATAAATAAATATCCTAACAAGTGGTATCGGAGCATCGATTTTGGCAAATATTTTTTTTCCACTATATATCTCAAACCGTGGTGAATTTTTCTACAAGTTTTGTTGGGAGAGGGGGTGGAGGTAAATCCAAGAACAAACACACCTGTTCTAATTCCACCTGTTAGGATCTTGCTCCTCAAAAAGAGCACAGTATGATTACCAAATATAAGCAATTGAATATGCGAAAATAACCAGAAACACAAGTAACTAGAATTCACCAATAGCACAGAATATGAGAGACAATACACTATCTTGTATTAACACTATACAGAAAAGAATACATCAAAGAGCCGCCACACTCTTTCACCTTACAGAGATTCGCCACACCTCAAGTGTACAGTAATTCTTCTCACACACACTCTCCTACACAAAAACGGTCCCAACAACCAACTCACACACAGAATTGGTGTTCACCTCACCAACCAGTCAGTAATAACCCTGCCGGTACACCAAGCACTCTATAGCACTTCAAGCTGATCTCTCATGAACCTGCAACCTGCAATTCAAAGACCAAACTTACATGTAGATCTCCAATGAGCTTGCAACAACCTGCAACTCACAGATCTTACAACTAGAAGGAAATCATCCTTTCTATCTCATGCCTTAAACAATACATGCCAATGGGTCTATAAATAGATCCCTAACTCAAACAATAACTTAGACTCTTAATTTAGACAATTATCCTCGCAGCCCAAGACTCTGGCTGGTCTTAACATGCAAACTCATCGTTCACTTAACTAACTGTCCGTGAAACGAACACTTCGGGAACACACAGGCGACCGATGTCGGTCCCTGCTAGTCTGGTTCTGCCGACGTCGGCCGACTTCCTGCCGTCGCCGGTGGCCTTCTGCACTGGTCTTTGCCGACGTCGGTCCTGCTATCGACGCTGGTTCCTATAGAACTCATCAACCATCTGTTCCTCAGTTTGCAAAGGTTGAAGCTTTTAGCTCCACAACCTAACAATCTCCCACTTGGAGATAAACAGCTGCAACCTATACCTGTACCTGTACACCGTCTAGTTTGTTTCCTTGGCTTTGTATCCCTCCTCAAGATCACTCTTGAAGACCAACCACCACAAAATCCGTGGTGCAAAATCTGTCATCCAAATTACCTGTCACATCCGCATCTACAACCATGTAGAAAAAAGAACTTGACCCTGCATAGCATGTGCACCTGCTGCTGGTCCCACTGAACTGCCCTTCAGTATTACTCTCCCGAATTGACTCCAAACTTGTGACAACTCCCACTACTTGGGAAAACTCAGGTTTAGTACATACCATGCACTCAACCTCATTATGTGAATCAAGACACATGTTCAATGAACTGTCTAACCATCGGTGTGCTAACCGGCTTCACACAATCATCCTGAAACAAAGTCAACAAGACCTCCATGTCTCTAGATCACACTCATGCCAAAGAATCTTGCTGCTCCCAGATTCTCTATGACAAACCCCTGAACTAGCTTTACCTTTAGTTCAGCAATACCTGTATATGTAACCCTGTAACAAGCACATCATACAGAAAATAGGATAATGTAGCTAATATTATCCAACCTGGTAAAGAGAAACACAATGATCAAACCTCCATTGCCCTGCAGCTAAAACAAGATCATATACCTTGATCTTCCATCTCACGTATCCATTTCCGCTCTTCTTCATTCTTAACATCCATTCGTCTCTCAGTGCTTACTTCTAGCTGGCAACACTACCCAAAACCCCTGTTTGGTTCTCCTCCAAGGAATCACATCCTCATCCATGCCAAGCTCCCACTGTTTCCTTGATCTACCTGTTCTGCTTCTTCAATAACTTCCTGGTCCTATGCCATAAGTGAGCAACAAGTAGTGTAAAGAAGGGAAATGACGAATTTAAGAACTTACTTACACCTTCAGTCCTCCATATGGGCGCTTGAGACTCCATGACAACTCGTTGTCCACCCAAAATTCGTCTCAGTAACCAATGCCGGTCACATCTCAATCTACAGCCGACCGATGTCGATCCCCTGCGACTGCCTTCCTGCCGACGTCGGTTTCCCCTGGCCGACGCCGGTCTCTGTCTGCCCCGAGTCACCGACGTCGGGCTGCACATAGCCGACGTCGGTCCCTGTCTGGACACCGATGCCGGTTTTCCTGCCGACGTCGGTCTCTGTGTTTTTCTTGTGAGACCTGACTTTTTTCTGCGAGCTCTTTTTGGATCAAAACCTTGTCCAAATCACCCTTGCTCTACTCAGAATTCATCTGCACCTTATGCTGAACTCTATCTGTCACTTTCTCCTTGAAAACCAAGGCTTTCCTGTTCTTGTCACTGACATCGGATTCCTCAAGAAACCTTACCTTCTTCTTCTGCATACAGAAACCACGATCCATGCCTTCCAAATCCGAAAGCATATTCTTTGACTTAAGAACCAGCATCTCCTTCTTATCTATGTGACCAAGCCTATCAAGCCACATCTCTGAATCTACAGCTGAAGTAGATAACCCAGAAAGAGAATCAGTAAAACAAGTAGATAGATAAAGCGTACCTACTTTCTTACCTCTAGCTACAACAAGTGTACCTTTGGTAACCTTCCAAGAGTCCACTGTGAGAGTTACTGTGCAACCCTCTTCACCCAAACTTCTAACAGAAATCAGATTCCGCTTCAGAACTGGGACATGCATGACCTCTTTTAACACCCATGTGTCCCCTGTCTGCAATTTCAGCTTCACTTTGCCTTTGCCAACAATCTGACAAGGCTTACCATCCCCTACACAAATTTCTCCAAAGTCTCCCTGGACATACTCATGAAAAAATTCCCTATGTGGGGATGCATGAAAAGAGGCACCAGAATCTAATACCCAAGATTCTACTTTATCCAAAGAACATACCAGAGCATCCTGTGCAACGTAACCCGCGACATCTGCTTCTTCTCCATGTCCTTCATGCTGATCTTCACCCGATCTGCAATCTCTCTTTAAGTGCCCTTGCTTTCCACATTTCCAGCAGGTTATTCTGCCATACCTGGACTTGGATCTTTTGCCTATCTTCGACCTTGATCTCCCACGCTCTGTCTTCTCTCTTGGCCTTCCTCTTCTTTCAACACTCAAAGCATCTCCAGATGATTCACCTGTGCTTTTCCTGCGTATCTCTTCATTCAAGATCACACTCACAACATCATCCACTTTTAAGACTTTTGAAGGAGACACAGTATTAGAAACTGCCATTACCAAACCTTCCCAACTTTCAGGTAATGAACACAAGATTAAGAGAGCTCTAAGTTCATCATCAAATACAATATTAACTGAACTTAACTGGTTTACCAAACCATGGAAATCACTAAGATGGCTATGAACAGATCCACCTTCCAACATTTGCAAATTAAATAAACGCTTCATAAGAAATACCTTATTAGAAGCCGAGGGTTTTTCATACAAATTTGCCAAAGATTTCATCAACTCCACCGTTGTCTTACACTGTGATAAGCTGGAAATCACAGATGAATCAAGACTCAATCTAACAGATCCCAGAGCCTTCCGATCAAGAACCTCCCATTCTTCATCTTTCATATCCAAGGGTTTGCTAGCAACCCCACCCAACGGTAAGTACAAATCTTTCTGATACAGATAGTCCTCAATCTGCATCCTCCATAATTGGTAGTTCTTGCCATTAAACTTTTCCATTCGTAGTTGACTGTTTTCTGCCATTGCTCAACTCCCACTCAAACAGAAACCCTGTGAGTAACCTGTAATCAAAACACACTACCCAGATCTACACCAATCTGTTAGTATCCCAACCTGAAGCTCTGATACCACTTGTTGGTGGTATCAAGCTATGAGCCAACAACCTTGCTCTGATACCACTTGTTGGGAGAGGGGGTGGAGGTAAATCCAAGAACAAACACATCTGTTCTAATTCCACCCGTTAGGATCTTGCTCCTCAGAAAGAGCACAGTATGATTACCAAATATAAGCAATTGAATATGCGGAAATAACCAGAAACACAAGTAACTAGAATTCACCAATAGCACAGAATATGAGAGACAATACACTATCTTGTATTAACACTATACAGAAAAGAATACATCAAAGAGCCGCCACACTCTTTCACCTTACAGAGATTCGCCACACCTCAAGTGTACAGTAATTCTTCTCACACACACTCTCCTACACAAAAACGGTCCCAACAACCAACTCACACACAGAATTGGTGTTCACCTCACCAACCAGTCAGTAATAACCCTGCCGGTACACCAAGCACTCTATAGCACTTCAAGTTGATCTCTCATGAACCTGCAACCTGCAATTCAAAGACCAAACTTACATGTAGATCCCCAATGAGCTTGCAACAACCTGCAACTCACAGATCTTACAACTAGAAGGAACTCATCCTTTCTATCTCATGCCTTAAACAATACATGCCAATGGGTCTATAAATAGATCCCTAACTCAAACAATAACTTAGACTCTTAATTTAGACAATTATCCTCACAGCCCAAGACTCCGGCTGGTCTTAACATGCAAACTCATCGTTCACTTAACTAACTGTCCGTGAAACGAACACTTCGGGAACACACAGGTGACCGACGCCGGTCCCTGCTAGTCTGGTTCTGCCAACGTCGGCCGACTTTCTGCCGTCGCCGGTGGCCTTCTGCACTGGTCTCTGCCGACGTCGGTCCTGCTGCCGACGCCGGTTCCTGTAGAACTCAGCAACCATCTGTTCCTCAGTTTGCAAAGGTTGAAGCTTTTAGCTCCACAACCTAACAAGTTTTTTAATGGAGTTAGACAATCAATCAAGAAGTCTACAAGAAAAAAAATAGGATGTGGTGATAATTATTGAGTGATTTATTGTGAGTTTATGATTTTTCATTAAAAAAATCTAATGCCACAATTTTAGAAATTTTTCTAATTTGTTTATATTTTTAGAAAGCTCATAAAATTTTAGTTAAGGTCCTTTATTTGTATTTTGAGATTTGAGGCATTTTACATTCTGAAATTTGCTGGTCAAAGTTGGTCAATAGTGGAACATATGCTCCTAATACAACACATATTTTAATTGTTTATGGTTACCTCTCACTCTGGATGCTTTCTTCCAAGAATTGAGAACAAATATAGAGCTAGAAACAAAACCAAATCAATAACCATGCCTTTTGGAACAAATGCCTTTTCTTCAACCAATGTTCCTAATGATTCCCTTTATTATCCACCACTTAAAATTGAAGGAAACATCCCTGAATGGTGTGAAATAGTGGTCACTTTTATCTAGGATAATTTTTTTGCTCCATTTGAAACATCATTGAATGAGGGTTTAAATAGGTTTAAATAGGATCTAATATTTGAATTGAAGTCCCTAATTAATCCACATCCTACAATCACTCATACACAGCGAAACCATCTTGGAGGTCACAGTAATTCAAACATAGGACAATAGTTCCAAGGGCCAAAATTATAGCTACCAAAGATGGACATCCAAAATTTTGATGGTATGGATGTAACCTCCTAGATAAGTCTCATGCAACAATTTTTTAAGCTTCACAATATACTAGAGAATGCAAAGGTTGACATAACCTCACTACCTCTAGAATCTGAACCTTATCAATGGTACCAATGGATGATGAGTGACAAGAAAGGGCAAGGGATTAGTTGGGATGAATTTACTGATCTTAGCAGCCCACTATGAGCAGCCATGGAAGGGAAGTTATTTCATCCAACTAAAAAAACTAAAACAAATAGAATCCATAGCAGAATATAATGCAAAGAATATGAGATTGGAAATCCGAGTTCTAGAAGCAACATCTTGTCAGAGACTACAATTTTACATCAATGGACTAAATGAATGAATTAAAAGCTTTAGTCCATTCCTTTCCTAACAATTAGAGCTTCTAGTATGGATAAGATGTTGAATGAATGTTGCGTGTACAATTAGGAAAGGAATGCAACAAGTACTACATATTGAGCAATGAAACTTTGCCACCAAGAGATTCACGTAAGGTCAAACTTTAGGATGGTGAGATTAAAATGTGACTAATATTGTTGATAGAAATATGGTCAACTCTTTTAACCCAAGGCAAATTACCAAGCTCTCTCCTCAAAGGGAGGCAAAAAAAGAGAAAAGGGTATATGTTGGCATTGTGATAGTAAATGGTCTAGAGGACATAAATGTGCCAATGGTGAGAAAAGACTAATGATTATTGCGAATGAGGTTTTGGAGGAAGAAGAATTAGCTACAGAGGAACCAACAATAGAACATGAGCATGAAAATTCTAAGGAGGAATAAAGCCCTACTATCTCTCTACATGATTAGATGGGATAAACACACCACAAACATTCAAAGTGGTGGGTTATATTAACAAAAATAAAGTGACAGTTTTAGTCGATACAAGGAGTACCCATAACTTCATTGACATAAAATTATCTAGTGAGCTCAATTGCTTTATGTATTCAGTCTCTAATTTCCAATTCATGATTGTTGATGGGAAACAACTCTCTTGTAGGGGTAAATGTCATCATATCAAGCTCTCAATGGAGGACTATCAGATAGATTTATAAATGTTTTCCATATAGATTAGGGGAGCAGCTGTAGTTTTGGGAGTGCAATGACATAAACAACTGGGAATAGTGTCTTTCAATTTTCAAGACTCGTTCATGGTTTTCAATATAAACGGAAAAAAGTACACACTTAACGGGATGAAATACCCACCAAGCCAACTTATTATCTCTCATAATATGGAGAAATTACTTGAGAAAGGATCTGATGTCATCATGGTATAACTACATTTCTTGGAATCACATGATATAGAAAATCAGGAACCACCAAATCTTCAAATGATTATTTGACAAAATCAAAAAGTATTTCAGGAACCAAAGGGCCTACCTCTAATCAAATATCATGATCTTGTATTTAAATTGAGTCCAGGAAGTATCCCTCTTAACATTAGACCTTACCACTACCCTTATGAGCAAAACTCAAAAATTGAAAAATTGGTGAAGGAAATGTTAGAGTCAAGTATTGTTCATCCCAGTAAAAGTGCTTATTCATCTCTAGTGGTTATGGTTAAAAAAAGGATGAGCCATGGAGAATGTGCCAAGATTACAAGGAACTCAATAAGATCACTTCGAAAGATAAGTTTCCTATTTAGATTTGCGTTCGGGGTATAATCAAATTTGGGTAAAGGAAGAGGATGTACATAATACTGCATTTAAGACACATGAGGGTCACTATGAATTCTTAGTTATGCCATTTGGTCTCACTAATGCTCCATATACTTTTCAGAGCCTCATGAATTCAGTTTTCTTCCCATTTCTTCATAAATTTGTATTGGTGTTCTTTGATGACATATTAATCTATAGTAAAACATCGGAAGAACATTTGTAGCATGTAGAAAAGATATTAAAGGTACTGGAAGACCATCAACTTCATGCAAATAAATTTATGTGCCTTTGGAGTGAAGGAAGTGGAGTATTTAGGACATATGGTATCACATGAAGGTGTTAAAGTGGACCCTAAGAAGATTATCGCTGTCAAAGATTGGGCAAAACCTAAAAATATCAAAGGTTTAAGAGGATTCTTGGGTCTAATAGGTTACTACAGAAGATTTGTTCGCAACTATGCTCGCATAGCATCACCCTTAACAACATTATTGAAGAAAAATTAATTTTCATGGTCAGACTTAGCCACCCAAGCATTCCAACAATTGAAATAAGCTCTTACTTTCATGCCTGTGCTAGCTACCCCAGACTTCTCTAAGACATTTGTGGTAGAATGTGATGCTTATGTCCATGGCATTGGGATAGTACTAATGCAATAAGGGCATCCCTTAGCATTTGAGAGTTGACAATTAAAAGGAAAGAACTTGGTAAGGCCCACATATGAGAAATAAATGTTAGCAATCATTCCCACAGTCAAACAGTGGCACTAATATCTCATGGGTAGGCATTTCAAAGTTACGACAGATCATGAGAGTCTTAAATTATTTTTTGGAGCAATGACTGTCTTTAGAGGAGCAACAAAAATGGGTCACAAAGATGCTAGGATATGACTTTGAAATTATTTACAAAAAAGGAAAAGAGAATATTGTAGTTGGACTTTCTCGATAGGAAGTAGAGGAGGCAAAACTTTATGTTATTTCCATAATTACAACCTACATGGGTAGAGTGGCAACAAGACACTCCAAATAGGAAACTCATACAACAATTGCAAGAGAACCCATCTTTTATAGATAAGTATGTTTGGAAAGGAGACTCATTATGGTACAAAGACAGACTCCTTTTGTGTAAAAGTTCATAATTGAAATCTAGTATCTTGTCTCAAATGCATGACTCACCCATCGGAGGACATTTTGGGTTCTTAAAGACTTATCACCGTATAAAGAAGGATTTTGTTTGGGAAGGCCTTGAGGGGGATGTATAGAAATTTGTAGCAGAATTATTGATGTGTCAACAAAATAAAGGAGAAATGATTAGGACCCCAGATCTGTTACAACCATTATCCATTCCAGCATAATGTTGGGAAAAAATATCAATGGACTTCATTACAGGCCTACCTAAATCCAATAACATGGATGTGATATTAATGGTTGTGTATAGACTCACCAAGTGCGCACATTTTTGTGGGTTTTCTCATCCATTCAAACTAGTACTATGGTGGAAGTATTCATGAAAAAGGTATAAAAACTCCATGGCATTCCCAAAATCATTGTGAGTGATTGTGATCCTATCTTCACTAGCATATTTTGGACTAAATTATTTTTCACATGGGGCATAAAACTTGCCCATAGTTCATCTTATCATCCACAATCAGATGGCCAAACTGAAATTGTGAATAAATGTCTCGAAAGATACATACGTTGTTTTGCCTCAAAAACACAAGCACAATGGTCCAAGTGGTTTTCACAGGCAAAATGGTGGTATAACACGTCATTTCACATAGCGATAAAGATGAACCATTTGAGGCTCTCTATGGTTACCTCGCCCCCCTCCCCCGCCTTCTACTACATCATATTTGTAGGGTCATTCTAAAGCCCGTGTGGTTGAGGATCATCTTCAATACCAGTAGGAAGTGCTTCAAGTCCTTAAGGAGAATTTGGTTGTTGCTCAAAATAGGATGAAACAAGCCAATCAGCATCGAAGTGAGAGGACTTTTGAGGAAGGAGATTGGGTGTTCCTTTATTTGCGACCCTATAAATAACGATCATTTAAACAACATAAGGGCATCAAGCTCGCACCAAAATTTTATGGGCCTTATAAGGTTATGCACCAGATTGGAAGTGTCGCTTATAATTTAGAACTTCCACCTTCTTCCAAAATTCATCTTATCTTTCATGTTTCATGCTTGAAGAAAGTAATTGGTTCCAAGCTTTTGGTCCAATTCAAGTTTTTTGAGTTAGATGAAGAAGGGAAGTTCATTATAGTACCAGAGACTGTTATAGAAACACGACTAAAGAAATTACATAATTGAGCCATTTCTGAATTTCTTATCAAATGGAAGAATCTACCCACTGAAGATGCAACATGGCAGGAAATTCATGCAACAACATCATGAGTTGATAAATATTGAGGGCAATGCTTTTCTGAAGAGGAAGTGCATGTTACACCCCTAACCTTATGTGTACTAAGGTTATGCAATGGAGATCATAAACTTTATTTTTCATTTATTAATTCTTAATAATTAGTCTAACATAATTAGAATGAATGGGTGTGAACCTTTCCTATTATGGATGTGACTCTTCCCAATTACGAATATATATATGGTGGAACATGGCTCTCCATAATCATCATAAGTTTCATTATTGAATTCATTTCCTCATTTATTCTGATGATTAGAGGTTTCCCCCTCAAAGTGGATTATATTTTAATGTTATATATATTATTATAAAGAAATATCCTAACAATTATATCTTAATTAGATTTATCTCATCCATTAATCCAAATTAAGATAAAACAAACTCAATGATAAATTTATATAAGGAAGATTTAGATTTCAAAGATACATAAACAACATGCATAAATCCAACAAAGGTGAAAAAAAATCCATGACTAGAGTATATGATACAATATGGGTTGTTATTCATAGGAAAAGGGTTATGCATGCCAAAAGGTACCATGAGAGAGAACCTATTGAAAGAAAAACACTAAGCCGGCTTTACTAGTCACTTTGGGTATGATAAAACTTTGGCACGGCTAATTTATAGTTATTATTTGCCATGGATAAACATGGACATGATGAAGTTCATGTGAATATGTAGAGTTTGTCAACATGTTAAAGGCAAAAATCTGAGTATAAGTCTATATCAACAATTACCCATTTCAGATATACCCATGGGAAGCATTGGCATGGATTTCATTCTTGGGCTACAAAGAACTTAGAGAGGTAATGACTCTATTTTTGTTATTGTTGATAAATTTCCTAAAATGACACACTTTGTATCTTGTAGGAAGACTAGTTATGCCACCAATATTGTGAACATGTTCTTTAAAGAGGTGGTGAAATTGCAAGGTGCCAAAAAATATTGTATTGATAGGGATACAAAGTTTGTTGGACACGTTTGGAGGATGCTATGATGAAAGTTGGGCACGAGATTGGACTTGATTTTAGCCTATCATCCTCAAACGAATGGGCAAATAGAGATGGATCGCAATCTTGGAAATCTGTTGAGAGGTTTGGTTGGTGATAAGCCCAAATAGTAAGATTTGGTATTATAACAAGTTGAATTTGCATACAATGCTTCAATTAATATAAGTACAAGAATGAGTCCTTCCCAAATTGTGTATGGCAACAGCCCTAGAGAAGTGTGTGAATTGAGAAGCATGACTGATATTAGAAGAAGTGTTGAAGGCTAAGAGTATGCATAGGCTATGCATGACATGCATATGGAAGTGAAGAAGATTAGAAGAAAGTGCTCAAAAATATAAAGAACATGTTGATCAAAAAAGAAGAGAGTGGAATTTTGAAGTTGGAGACTTGGTATTAGCACATTTGGCTAAGGTTATCCAAAGGTGAATATAACAAGCTCAAAGGAAATGAAATTGAGGCTTGTAAAATTTTAAGAAGATTCTCAGCTAATGTTTATGAGATTGAATTCCCAGATAGAGTAGATATTTTATATATCTTTAATGTATTTGATTTGTACCCATATGTGAGGCAACAAACAAATGAAGTCGGTGAAAGCATGGATTTTTCAATGATTGATTAACAAGAGCAATTGCCACCAAAGGTAAAGGAGGAGATGGAAGCCATTCTAGATATATGTTGGTGGTCACACATCTTTTTATTCACAATCCGAAGTTGCAATGTCACCAAGGCCACACTTCAATATTTCTCTCGTTCACTACTTGTTCTGGTCTCTCCATTTCTATATTGTTACTTGGCAACCACACTTTAATTTATCCTTGTGGTTTCACTCAACAACTTGCAATATAAGTATGCATGCCTAAGTCTAAGTTTAAAGCTACCAGGGAAACGCATTGTGATCATTCAGTGGATTGTATAGTCTAATGGGTCAACAACCAAATAGAGATCATTACCTCATTTTTTCTCCATAGAGTCCCTAGCAACCAAACAGATTGTACAGTGATCAGGGAGCTCATATCAAGTTTGTTATACTAGGGACTCTGAGATCATGACAAGTGTCACCTTTGCATCCATCCTCGGTGACCTTTGATCACGAAGAAAATTGATAGACATGTGATCATTATCAATTGAATTTTGTTAATGCACAGGGTCGCTTACTATAAGGGACTTCGACAAGTCTATGCTAAAAGACCCCGAGAACACGCCATGTGGCATAATCTTGTGGAACCCAATAGTCACATTTCCCTTTAGTAGATGCATGATTCTTATCAAGTGGATATAATAAGATCCATAGGTCCACTTTTCTCAAAGAACGCAAAAGGAACACGTCACAGAGAACTTCAAGCGACCACATCTTTCACCACAAACATCCAAATGAGTTGTTTTTGGTCTCATTGGAAAGCTCTTGATGAGAGATATCAATTCGCAATGGCCACAAGGCACTCAATCACCTATGAAAATATTGTTTGTGAAGAAATATTCCATAAACATTTTGGTTTGAGATGATTCAACTATCCTAGGGGCCACGTGTTCATGGTTCCATTACAGAAGTTGAAGCATTAGGGACCATGAAGAAAATAGGGGGATCCATATAAGCGAGGAGGAAAACATGAGAAAGGGATCCCAAGTGAATAGAAGAGATAGGGAAGGATGCAAAGCTCAACACCTGCAAGTTGTAGGGCATTGTGATCTTGGTTGGGATTATTTTGTCTCCAATTAAATAAATGAAGTATTTGTCCATGTTTTGTGTCTTGGATCTTGAAAGTGAGTGAGAGTTCACTACTATGGATAAAGTTGCCATTGATTTGGCCCCTTAATTCCCCATTGCACCATGACTACAACAGTCACTTACGTTCATGTGGCCCTCAAGAATAAATTAAGGTTTTAATTTTATTATATTTCTTTTAAAACTTTATATTTATTTTATAACTATAACAATTTTAAACTCGAAAATTCAAAAATTATATATATATATATATATATATATATAATATGTGAAGTTTTTAATCTTAAAAATTCAAAAACTTCGATTATGTTTCATTTTCTTAATAGAGGTGTATTTCTCATAGGAGTGTATCATTATCTTAGGTACCTATTGTTAGTTTGTTGTTTCTTATGTGTTCCTTCAATTGCAGGGATTGGGGCCCTAGTTGTGTGACTAAGAGCCGATTCTTAGCTCATGATCAAAAGTGTTTATCCTATCCAATTAAAAATTAAAGATGTATTTTTCCAATTTCCTTTTTTACATTAAAATTCCCAACAAAGTAGTGACTTCTTAATTTGTAAGATAATTATCACATACAAACCTTGGCATCCATTTTTAAAATATATTTTCTTTTGTCAAGGATTCTTAATTGCACACTCCATATACCTCAATTGTTCATTCAAATTTTCGATCCTCATTTACTACTCTTGAAATGGCAATGCAATAAGCAAAATGTCAAATGCAACAAGCAATGTAGTTTTTCTAAATATCATATTCCAATATTTTCCATTACAAAACTTAACATTGCTAATAATATGAATATTATACAAGTGCCTTAAAAAATAGAATTCTCCTCAATAAACCTTAGAAAAATATTCCAAAACTTATAATTACAATCAAAGTGGATCATCTTGTCAAAGCTTGTGATTGGCCAAAGCTAAAAAAAAACAGTTGTGATTCCAATACACTACCGTCCAGTACCAATAAGTATTAATGAATGATTGATTTTTCATCTTTGTTGTAACTTATAATTGAATCAAATAATTGTGTAAATAAAAGTAATCAATGAAATAATGAACTTTAAATTATTTAAAACTTGCACTTAGCCTAATTCTAAGTGAAAAAAGTCATTAAATAAAAGTAAATAATGAATTAAGAAACTTTAATTATTTAAACTGTGATTAGCCTAATTACAAATGAATCCTTGGTAAAATATTACCGTTGATCATAGTACTAGATTTTTTTTATAGTGTTAGTTATAGTACTACATGCTAGGTATGGTACCAAGTGTAAGTTAAAAGTTTGATTGTTTTATACTATAGTTTGTACCTTGTAACCGAAAAGGAAATATTTTACCAGTAGTAAGGTGAAAACCTTGGTTAAGATCAACAAATGAAGACCAAGTATGATACATTGGATTAGTCTTTACATAGTTAATTTTGATTCGTCCTTGTATATCCATATTTGTTAATAGTTGTCTTCATTATTATAATTATCCATCTTTGTTCAAAGTTGTTTTGGTGCTTATAAATGAACTCTACCTCATTATTAGAGATTTAAAATACTGAGACCTATGGCCTAAATTATTGAAAGGAAAAGATTGAAAAAACTTCAAAAGAGTGTTTTAAAAGCAAATGTAATGTCTTATATTGATATGTTCCTAGTTTCCCAATAGATCTGAATATTTTAAATCTCTAATAGTCAACATGTGCTTTAGACACCCTCATCTTTTGATGGAATACCCCATTTCCCAACATACAACCACCAGCCCTTCTTACTGTGCCAGATAGCAATCTATACACAACTTATATATAACATCCCAAGCAAGTAAGCAATTCGGACTGTCCTTGAAAGTTAAAAGGCCGTTTTAGAATTCTCCTTCCACGAGAAATATTTTATTTAAAATATCCTCAAAATATATGGGAGATCAGCTGTCGTTCTATTTAAAATACCCTCGAAACATATGGGTGATCAGAGGTCAAAACAAGAATTATCCTTGCACTTGTCCAACCGTCCTAGAAAGTAAAAATGGCTGTTTTGGTATGTCATTCTCTTTCCACGAGAATCATTTTATTTAAAATATCCTCAAAACATATGGGAGATCAACTGTCGTTCTATTTAGAATACCCTCAACACATATGGGAGATCAGCTGTCGTTCTATTTAGAATACCCTAAGACACATATGGGAGATCAGAGGTCAAAACAAGAATTATCCTTGGACTTGTCCAATCGTCCTAGAAAGTTAAAAAAGGCTGTTTTGGTATGGTATTCTCTTTAGACGAGAATTTAGATATTTTATTTGAAACATCCTCAAAACATATGGAGTTCAAAACCCCATTATATTTTTGGAGTTTTTGGTACCGTGGATATCCATCCCGAGGCTCTGTCGTGGCTGCTGCTGTCGAAGAGCCCCCTGATCTCCTCTCGCCCCACTAACCCTCCAGCTCTTCGTATCGACTTCTTTGGGGGTCACTAATATAATATTTTCAAAAATGAGAATTCCACGGTTTTTCTTCTTCCCGCAATTTTTTTTGGTTTCAAAACTTTTCACGTCTCAAGAACACCACCAAATAAATGGCCGTATAAAATAATTTACAATGAGCGCTCACCTAAGCAGTCCTTATATCTACTCCCAACAAGAAAAAGATTGTGCCATTGAATTCTGGTTATATGCCACAGAGCGAATTTTGATGTTTGCTTCAGTAAATATAGTAAAGTCAGAATTTGAATTCGTTTTCCTGTTGGCAAGTACCACTTTGATAAGCCATCAATTTTTCCGTAATTCATAGCCAGTTTTTGCCCTCATTTGGCAAAAAATACAAAAAGGGTCTACAAGCCATTTTAATCTCTTACTACATAACACGTTCGTATTCTGTTTTACATTTCATTGCACGGAATGTAGGTTCACAGTTTCAAAATTCAAACTTTGAACACAGGTGTTGCACGGAATGTAGGTTCACAGTTTCAAAATTCAAACTTTGAACACAGGTGTTACTCCACAGACGTAAGAGACTTGCACATTTGGTGCTGCTTTCCAAATTTGTCAAAGCTGGCTTGTAAATAGTTTCCAAAACGGAAATTTAATTGATAATTGGTATGATTCATTAAATTCACGAGCATTTTCAACATGAGCAATCATTTCTAGTAAGCTAAAAAAGGCAAAAAATCAAACAGTATCATCTTATTTACCAATAAAGATGGTGTGAACATTCAACCCTCTTAAGACATTCAATATGATAAATAGACGGGACTGCATAGCAAAAACATGTGAAGAATTTCTTTGTCAGCAAAAAAGGGCAATAAATCAAACAGTATCATCTTATTTAGCAATAAAGATGGTGGAACACAATATCATCTTATTTAGCAATAAAGATGAACACAAGATCATCTTATTTGGCAATAAAGATGTTGTGAACATTCAACCCTAGACATTCAATATGATAAAATAGATGGGACTGCATGGCAAAAATATATGAAGAATTTCTGTATGAGACCAAAAGAAATAGAAAAACATAAACCCAATGATTTTCAACTTACAATTGATCTTTGGCACATTTTCCCAAGTAACCTTGAAATCTGAATACTAAATGTATTCAAGCACAAGGCAACATAAGAGTCTACTGAGTTTACATACATAAAGATAGCGACGGATTGAAATGCTACCAAAACAAAATTTATCAATAAATGCCATACAAAATCCTAAAATTGTATTTGACACTGCCAAATATAGTAAGTATAGCAACTACATAAAAACAAAAACATACAGTGGCTTAAGTATAAAGTTGTGCTGCAATGCAGACAGCCGACAAATCATAGCCTCTCATTCATCATATAAACATAATCAGAACTAATTTACTTGCTGCTGATAGTTTCCATATGCATATGATCCATAACCATACATATTTGGGTCCTGTGGTTGTTGAGGATAGCCATAGCCTGCATCATATCCTTGCCCATATCCATAATAAGCCCCATTCCACTGATTTGGATCTGGTTGTTGAGGCTGACCCCACCCTGCAGACTGTTGCAACAATGATAAAGATAAGTCATACAATTTAAACTGACAGATTAAAACTCATTTCTAACGAACTCTGTTGTAAAAACACTTACCTGCTTGTTAGCAGGACTTCGTCCCCACGAAAGACGAATTGATTGCTGACCAAGTAAAGTACCATGTAACATTATCATCGCTTCCTCTGCACAGGCTCTGCAGAAAAAAAAAATTAAGTCACAAAAGAGAGAAAATAAAACTTCACTTCAAAAAAGAAATTGAATAAAAGGCCTTTCAAAACCATTTCAAAAACAGGTTATACACTACCAACGTTACAAATATCGGTACATACCAAAGAAGATTTGTAGAATTACTGTTTTCTCGTTTCAGAATATACCATACAAAAATGATATCAACCGTCTAGAAGGTTCATAGGATATTACCTGCTACTAAACTGAACAAATCCACAACGTTTGCCCAAAGGTATTTTCACATGTATAACTTCTCCGTATTGGGCAAATAAGTGTTTCAGAACTTCATCTGTTACAGATGGATCTAGACCACCAACAAATATCTGCAAAGGAAAAAGTGTAAGCATATGAAACTGCACAAAGATGAATCCTACTATGCATGCAAAAAGCCAATAATAATATGGAAATACCCACAGTGGTATTGTTTGGATCATTATCAGAAGTTACTTGAGGGGGAGGTACGTGAGGAGCTGCAAAGAAAGCTCATAACGTCAGATATAACATTAGAAATTTAAAAGAAAATGAAACTAGTTAAATCTCCATAGAGCATAAAATGTAAAAAAACACAATAAGAACCCAGTGGTTCATCACAATAAAAACCACCTTGGACTAAGATCCCAATCCAATTCTGAGGTACAGCAGGGTAATATAAATGGTTTTTGTACACCAAATAATTGTGTTTTTTTCATTATAATAAATCTCCTCAGAGGAGTCAAGTTGCTGATGCTGCAAGTCATAACTATTATAAAGCATGAGCCTTTGTTATAAAGCAAGTATATACTAGGGTTTGTGTAAAGTTGCAAGAACCAAAATTAAATAAACAGTTAATAAATGAAGAAACACCCTGCACAAGATGATTTTATGTCTACTCATTTATTTGCTTTCTCCATCTTTACAAACATCACAATTCAAGCACAGCACTGTTATAATCTTACTTCTTTATAATAATTCATGCACATTAGTTGCTAAAAAGGCTCAAGAAAAATCCTTTAGATATTATATTCTTTGGGCAAGGCATCTAGGTGACTGTGCACCAAAACATGCGCATTCTTCCACCATGCAATACGTAAGCCTTCCTTTTGTTAACCAACGCTGATGATATAAATTTAAATTTGCGTAAGGTACTAGTCAACTGCTATAAAAGTAACAAGATGTGGAAGACAAATGAACAGGTGAAAAAAATCTAAATCGCAAGATTTATTTACACTCCTTGCAGACATGTAAACAAATATAAATGTAACTAGATTTGACATGAAATCGTACAGCTGAAGCACTTGTATATTCAGAAATGAAGTTTCAAGAGCAAAGAGAAACTAGGCTAATTTTAACTGCATGTGTAAAAGTCAATATATTTAAATGAATTCAATATGTTTAGGTTCAACACATAGCATACTGCCATACGCTATTATTACCATATTTCCAACATAGTTTCTATATTCATACACTAATATTGTAATTAGACATATATACTCATTTGGAGATGAATTAATAAGAATTCTAAACACATTTTCTATTACTCGAAATAATTAACAATATTTCAAGGTAAATTAATAACTGAGGCCTACCCACTAACTACAAAAAATGAATGTATACAAATATGGACTTGGTAAAGAGAAGTGTACCAATAGCATGTCATAAATTCAAAATATTAATGATAAATCATCTCAAATTTGACAAATATATTATGATTTTAAACAGGCTTCTAGAATCAGACTTTGATTTAGTACCCTCGCAACAACCATACACACTCTGCCTACACCCTAATATAATCCATACAAAAGAAAAGCTGAAAAGTAAATTGAAAGCTCAACAATGGGAATCACATTCTAATTCGGAATTTCAAGAAAAGAAATAAGGAGCGTAAATCTTATTGCTTGAAAGAAAGGAACCACCCATATAAACAGGAAATGAAGGAAAACAAATATAAAACTGGATTCTGGAAAAGGAAAACTTGTGAGGCTGACGGGAAATGAAATATACAAGAAAGAACGTTTGAGAGTAGCATTAAATGCTACAAGAATTGTCAAATGAAGGACAGAATAACAGTTCATTACATAAAACAGGAAAACTGACCTAAATGAGGCCACCCACTAAAAGGGCTGCTTTTCTGTGCTGAATTTTGTTCCAGGCCCCTAACTGAACAGAGCCTCTCGGCATCCTGCTTTGAGACAACATCAGTTTTATAAGTTTTAATAACTTTTTTTTATCTCCAATGAAATTTGCCCACATTAAAAAGGAAAGGAAATGAATAGGAAGGAAATGACTTTGCAGATCAACAGAAGCAACCAATGTGGTTTATCTTCTGGCTAAAACATAAGTGTACAAACTTATATAAGTTGAATTCTGTACATCTCAATAGTTTCAAATGCACCTCACTGCACCTGACCAAATTTCATACAGTATCCTGAGAACTCTCTAAATAAGGTAATAAGGATTCAAGATGACTGGAAAACTTTAATATACACAACATCAACTGAGCCTGCCAGTTGCAAAGCTTATAAAAATATACAAAAAATACAAGCACTAAAACATGAAAGTGTACACAATTGGTTCAAGTTCACAGATTTAAAAACATCTTAATACAAAGTTTGTACTGTATTACCATGAATCTCACTTTGACATTCAAGAGTCTGCAACATGAGTGACCAAATATTGCTTAACTAAAACCTCAATAAAATTTAAAGTAAATAAAAAACATACCTTTTGCAGGGTACTGCTGCTGCTGAACAGATGTAGTAGTCTTCTTTGTTGTAGCAGGTCCTATGCGCATGGGCCTAGATGAACAAAATACTCCATTCATTTCTGTCATTGCCCGAATTTGCTCATTCTCATCTCCAAACCTAACAAACCCATATCCTTTTGGGCGACCTGTAAGCCTGTCAGTTACAACCTTGGCCCCTCTTACCGATGTGTATCGAGTACGAAAAGTTTCTTGTAGCAGGTAGTCTGTGACATCAGCTGACAGATCTCCTACAAATATAGGATAGTCAGGCCCAACATCAGGGCGTTTTTCTCCAATACCAAATGATGCCCAATTTAGCCGGAAAAGTTGTTCAGTATTGGGCATCTGAATACCATTGTATGACTGTAGAACCCTTTCAGCCGCAGCATGGCTTAAAAACTCCACAAAGCCATAGCCCTCTGATTGTCCTGTCTGTTTATTGCGAATAATCTTGACAGATGCAACCTGCCATTGCCATTGCCATAGCCATTGCATATTAGCATTTGCACATTAAGAGAAATCTCTCACAGATATAATAGAAGTAATTTACATAGAATGTTAATAACATCATATCCTTTACCAAGAAAGAGGAAATTCTATGCTTTCTACATATAAACATATTCTCAAGTCTCTATTGTTTTGAATAACTTCCTAAACAGAATGGCACTGCAGTAATTGTAACCAGAAGCAATACAGTTTTCACCTTCAACTTTGATTTTAAGAAGACGATTGTTTGAATTTTAAAACAAACTTAATGCATCTACATATATATATATCCCTAAGACTGTAAATGAGTACTGCTACCCAGAGGCATATTTTACAAAACAAAAACTCCTGAAAACAATTAAAAACATATTTTTTACCTCTACATTTATTCAGTCCACAAATTGGGTTTCTACCTTTGCACTTCCATCCAGTTAGAATTGAAACTCTATTAGGAAGTAATAATAGAAATGTAATGATTCTTATCAAATTTAGAAAGCTCTTCAACTATAATTGTTATTGATCAAACAATTGAATTAACTGATAATATAAACAAAGGTATTGTTTTTTCCTTGTCCATTCATTTCATCAATTGTAAATAATTTTATGATACATAATACCATTTTCAAAACCAGAGAGCACTTAATTAGGGTTATTGTTGGCCAAGCTTTCAAAATCAATCATTGTGACCATAAGTGCTCCAACTTACTGCGAGTCAAAAGCCAAGACTTGTCAGTGATTAAAAAACAAATTGAAAATTATATTAGGTTTGGATACATCTCTGCTTCTATACAGACATGGACCTAGACAACTTAATAAGTAAATACACAAGGACTACTATTCTGAATGCTAATCAAAATACAAAAGCAGCCATACTAAATTCCCTCCTCCCAATACCACCCTTATCCTGATACTAACCATAAAAACCCTTATTCTGATACTAACCATAAAAGTTTTTTAAACTCATTTGATAAAGACCAACTCGGACAAAAATACTTTCAATGGCTATTAATGCCCACTTCATAAAATCCCAGCAACTGTACATATATAAAACTCAAATTTAAAACTTAAACTAAATTCTGGTTTTGGAGTTGCACCATGACTGAACAGACTTTATTTCTATCCTTTAATTCTTACATTTGCTTTAAAAAAAACTCCATTGTACAAGATTTACCAAAGAAAGAAAATAACAATACACATTTCAAAACTCCGATAGTTAACAATGCACAGTTGATCAAAACTTTAAAATGCTCATGGATTTGTCAAACCAAGACATTAAAAAAAAAACAATAAAACACAAATAAAAGCGCTTAAACCCCTAAAACCCACTTACCCTAAACTAATCCATATATTTCATTATAGACTTTTCAACAATTAGTAACGAACAAGAAAATAATTTGATAGTTATCAATGACTACCGAATAAAAACCTTACAATGTAAACGCAAATATGTCACATTCATAAATTAAATACAAAAACAACAATACAGGTCAAACCCCTGGATTGTCCAAGAATGTAGCAGCTGAACAGACTTTATTTCTATCCTTTAATTCTTACATTGCTTTAAAAAAACTCCGTTCTACAAGATTTATCAATACACATTTGAAAACTCCAATAGTTGCCAATGCACAGTTGATAAAAACTTTAAAATGCTTATAGATTTGTCGAACCAAAAAAAAAACAATAAAACACAAATAAAAGAGCTTAAACCCCTAAAACCCACTTACCCGAATACTAACCCATATATTTCATTCTAGATTTTTCAAAAAACAGCAATGAACAAGAGATTAATTTGATAGTTATCAATGCCTACCGAACAAAAACCTTACAATGTAAACCCAAAATATGTCACATTCATAAATCAAATACGAAATCAACAATACAGGTCAAACCCATGGATTGTCCAAGAATGTAGCAGTACACATCAAAAATGCTACTTAACCCAGGAATGAAATTCTCAAACAAACCAGAAAAATGAATATAACATCTTATTTCAAACCCTAACAACGTTTCCAGACAAGAAAATCTTAAAAACAGTTTATTAAAATGAAATAAAAGAAAACAGCTCGCACCAAACCCTACCATTGGAGAAAAAAAATCCTGGAAACAATTAAATTCAAATCAAAACTTGAAAACGCATATAAGAATTAACTCAAACCAAACCCTAGAAACCCATGGACAAAGTTAACTCATCCTAACCTCTACAAACACATACACACAATTAACTCAAATCAAGCCCCAAAATCCCATACGCAAAATTAACTCATAACAAACTCTAAAATCGTATACAGGAAATCAACAAAAATCAAACTCTAAAAAACGCATACCTCTTGAGTAAGAGCAAAGCAGCTATTAAGATAATTTTCGTCCATCCAGTACTGCAAATCTCCAACCCAGAGGGTTCTTATATCCTCGGCAGAAGTAGGCTGATGTGGCATTTGCTGGTGCTGCTGAGATGGCTGCTGAGATAAGAACTGTTGAGGGTACTGCTGTGCGTACTGCTGGGGCTGCGGCTGTGCCTGGGGTTGAGGAGGCCAAACCCCAGCGGCCGCCTGCGGCATCTGCGGCTGCGTCTGAGGCTGCATCATCATCCACTGCTGCTGCTGCTGGGGATCGATCGCGGGACCTGCCATCGGAGGAGGAGGAGGGGCCACTCCCTGAGTTGGCTGCATCATTTTGGAAAATTAAAAAAAACCCAAAAACCCCTAATCAAAAAAAATCGATCTCCGGAAGTCTACGGAAAACAGAAATAAATTTCCCCAAACCCTGGGAAAGCAGAAAAACGATCTTCAAAGAGCTTGGAATACAGGAAATAGTCTCAAAAACCCTAGGAATAGTTCTAAATTGTCTCCGAAACCCTAGGAATACTGGTAAATTGACTCAAAAACCCTAGGAATACTGATAAATTGTCTCCAAAACCCTGAGAGGGAAAAACCAAAAAAATACAGAAGAACCCCCGTGAAGCGTTACAGAAAATGTGTGGCAGCCGATCGATCGGTAGGGATTCTTTTTTCCGTTTTTTTAACATATGTTTTGAGCTCCCGAAGAGAGGAGCTAAAGAGGAGAGAAAATGTGAATCAATGAATTCAGATAAACGAGCGATTATGTGAAATTTAACTATATAAGGGGAAAATATACGTAACGCGGAGGTCACATGGGGAGCTTAAAAGTCGGCGTGGTTGAGGGAATAATTTGATGTGGCATAGGACCAGGGGTCATAAAAAGCATTGTTTGGGTTTCTTGAGGTGGTGGGAGAACCTAAAGGGCGGTGGCTGATGGGGCCCCATGCAAAGGTACCGAGATGCCTAGGAGCATGTCATGTTAGGATATAAAGGTGGGCTTTTAGTGCTTTGGGAGGTGTTTTCCATTTTAACATATGGTACACAAGATCATGAAGGGAATGTGCAATGTACATTCCCTCTGGTTAGAAGAAGTGTGGAAGAAGTGTGGGCCTTCTGCAAGTTCTAAAGGAAGGAGAGAAGATTTAGATGAGTACAAGGTCGAGATATGGTGGGAATGTGCAGTGTACATTCCCTCTGGTTAGAAGAAGTGTGGAAGAAGTGTGGGCCCTCTGCAAGTTCTAAAGGAAGGAGAGAAGATTTAGATGAGTACAAGGTCTAGATATGGTAGACCTTGTTGAAGTTAATAAAAAAATATGAAAATGGTCATTTGTTTAGAGAGAATATTTGGAGGGATAGATATAGAAAATCTTATGCACCCTGTTAATGTCGTATCAAAAATATAACTTAAAGTAGTTGTATCAAGGGTATGGTCGAAATGAATGATGAAATCCTTAGATAAGTGTAAAAACAATTTTGAAATAAGAATGTATGTAAAGGTAGAATAAATGTAAATGAAATAAGGAATTCAATTTGTTATATGCATGTTCTTTGAATGTAATTAAAAGTGGAATGAAGTGTGTAACTCTTGTATTTAAACCAGTACAAAACATGTTATAGAATTTTAAAAAGTATGTAAAAACAGTTGTTAATTGTATTGAAATGTGTTGGAGTGAAAAAAATAGTATGGAATAATATATAGATAAACAAGAGCAGTGCAACACAAAAAAAATTCACGGTGCATTATAAATTAGGCTGGAAAAAAGGGCAATGCAAGAAAAGAGCTTAACAGTGTGGAGTTTTCTAAACAATAACAATTTAGTGCATGAGAAAAATCTAAAATAGTCTATTTTGAAGATTGTGATGCATGTTTTTCAAGGATCATAATATTTTTACTTATAAGACATTGTCGTTTGTGCCTTTGAAATAAAATGAGCAAATATCTCACATTTTGAGGTGGTTAGCACTTGCAAAAAGTTTCCACCCATGGCCAAGTCTATAATTTCTCCCAAAAATATTAAAGGTGACATCTCAATTGATTCCATTGCATAGCAACATGGTTGGACCTCATTGAAAAGGCAACTAACATCTCAAAAAATTTGTCGAAAGGCTTTGCCATCAAATCAAAGCAAAGACAATACATTTTTTTTCTTTTTTTTTCCAAAAGCATAGTTGTACCCTATGCAAAATAAATAAACAAACAAGTTTATTAATTGTAATGTGAAATTTGTAAAATACATTTTCATTTTATGGTGCAGCAAGTATGCAAAAGATGCAAATTAGTACCTTTTAGACTCGTCCAAGAAGTTTAAAAGTCAAAAACTAAATCCATACGTTTCATGTCCTTTCATCTTCCCATGCATGTTTCATGATTCTCTCTACCTTCCCAATACCTATATCTATCCTTTCCCAGCATTATAAACCACCAAAAACTCAAATGCAATGCCAAAGTGAAGCCAAATGTCAAAAATCGCTTCATATTCCCTAGCTCCAAAGGTCAACAATCGCAACTCTGAATATCACCTAGAAAGAAGATTATTCAACTTTCAAAGGCCATAACTTTGCATACGAACCTTGTCTAATTTTTTGAGAGAAATCTAAATATGAAATTAAATATTACTTTTGAAACTAAACATGTATTGTTTTAGCCCATACAACATAAACTAATATTTTTTAGATCTCAGTGTTATGTAGATTACTCATTTTTAAAATTGTAATTTTACCAAATGAGTTGGATGATTTACATGATCAAACACGTTTGTGTTCGAGAACAGTTTTCGTATTAGCATATAAAAAGTCTAAAATAATAAGATTTTCTTTGAGAAGACTTGTATCATTTTTTATCAATTTATGTGATGATAAGGGCAATTTGGTTTGGAGCATTTACAATTTAGTTTGAAACATTTTTTAAATTTCATCTAAGATAAATTAGCAAAGGCATTATGTGTTTACAAAATGATTGACATGTATGTTTCATCAAGGGTAGGATTTTTCTAATTTCCTTGATAATCAACTATGCAAACAAGGAAATAGTCATTCATAACTTCTATAAAGCCAACAACATTTTTAGGTTGTATGTAATGATAAAATATGAAATTGTTCCAACCATTTTAAAAGGATAGATAAAAACTATAATAACATAATGTCATATGCCATAAGCACCTAGCTAAACATTCCAAAATTATTTTTATGCATGCATGCAAGTGCAATTGTTGTTTGTGTATTGAAATTATTTCATGTCAAAATAGACAATCTATTAAGAAGTTAAAAAAGTCCATATGAGTATATATAAAAAAAACAAGACTGTTTATTTTTAAACAAACATTACTCTTTGTTTACGAGTAAATTACAATAGTCATCTTGCATAATTGTGAAAAATGAAAGTGTAGTAGCTTTTGAATATGGATAGGGTGTTGCATAGAGCGTTTTTCTTACATGATTTACATATTTGTAATTTATTTGAAGCATCGTGCATGGTTATCTATCCTTCAACTAATTATTTAAATGTTTAATTGCAATTGAGTTATAAGAATACAAGGGCGCCATGCGTCAAGTCCTTACGGGGATTGAAATAGATAAGTTTGGGAATGTTATTAATATTATTGTGGAGTATCATAAAAATTCGAAATAAATTAGTAGAGAATAAACTGAATACAATTAAACCTTTGTAACTCTCAAAATAATTTATATATAATAATAAATGGACTATGATATCATAATAAACAAACGAAAAAAATTATAACAAATAAAGTTCTAAAAAAGCAGAGTTTTGAAACTTCAAAATGACAATATCATTCCACTATGTAATAATGTGTTGGTGCACTAGATCTAGTTAAAACATATATTTACAATCCTTAAATATTCTCTATGTTAGTATTTTTTCTGCCTCTTTTTGTCATGGATGTTCTTTACATTTTGTATTGTACTTATATGAATTAATAAATAAGAATAAAATTTAGAATTTGATGAGCATGTTCTTGACTTTTGTTATATTTCTTGTCGAATTCACAACAATAAAGTTAATATATTTTGGAAACACAGAAGAAAAGTATTTTTATATAATAAAATAGGTGCATAGAAAGAGAGGAATAAAATTAAGAAAAATCATATAACAAATAGCATGTTCGGTAAATAAGTGTTACAAATTGCAATCAAGCAATTAAACACTATAAACATGTGTTACTTATCCTTGGTTGTGAAGCTATTAAAAAGTATGCAAATGATTATTACATTTGATGTCCTTGGGAACATTGTGTTTGAATTTTGGATTAACTTCTTGTTAGGTGCACATTTTTAGTCATAAAATACACCATTATCTGGGCAAGATTTTGTCATGATAAGTTTCATTAGGATGTCATGTTGAACAAAAGAGATTAAAACCTCGCTCCAAGTTCTCTAGATTGTAAGATTCTTCCCTGGTAGTTGATCAAGTTTCATGGGGTTAATGTGTTGTTAGGTGTAAAAATTTGTAGTCATAGAATACAACCATATGATAAGAAGGGAAATTGTCATGATCAAGTTCTATTAACATGCCATGTCGAACAGAAGAGATTGAAGCTCGCTCCATGTCTACTGGTCCAAGTTCTCCGGATTGTAAGATTCTTCCCTGGAAGTTGATCAAGTATCATTGGTGTTTAACCAATGTGTTCTGATTTTTATTTTGCATTCTATTATCTTTCTTTATGACTCGTGTACTATTTTTCTTTTTCATTAAATAATTAATTCGAATCCATCTTGCATGAACTATTTGTTAAGCTTTACATTATTTATAGAAACTTTAATGGCCTTTCATCAGGTAACAGTTGGTCTCAAACATTTATACAAAACACACACAATGAAAAAGAATGCCCCTCGCCTTTACTGCATATAATAGACAAGCGATCTACTAAATTGCATCAATATACGGTACAAAGAAAGCACTCTACCAAACTATTTAACCTCATTAAATAACAACTACGTGCTTTATTCATAATTGACACTTTAACAATTACAATCTGGATTTTCTCAACAGATTGAGTTGATCACCCTTAAATTACTAGGTGAAAAGCTAACCTTCAAACCTTATCCTGCCAAGCTTGTATGTGTACAAGACTTATAATCTTATGGTTGGGGAAACAATATATAGGATGAAAATATTCCATAAGAATAAAATAATTTCTTGGACCATCTTCCGGTCCTCAAATTGCCACTAATTACAAACAGCCTCAACTACCACGTGCTTCAGAGTCCCCAAACATGGATCTCCACCAAACATCTTATGAGAAACACAGAAGGTGCACTTTTGCAATCCCAAGCATTTCTGCAAAAATAAGCTCTTTCATCAGTTTCTTTTAGAGTAATGCCATCATACAGCTAAATATGGAACAATAAAAGCAGTGACAAAGGGTAGATCCCAACCATATCAAAGTTGAAACTAACACAAAAGATAGGCATGCTCACTCATAAGGATCTTTAATAAAATTTTCAGCTCAATAACTCTTGAGAAAACTGTAGCAGGAAACAAAGATATGGAAAATATGTATCTCACCTTATAATGTACCACCAATAGTCAGTATTATCTCTAGTAGTGCTTGTCTGCTTTAGCAGATCCACTGCAGTCATAAATTTATCTTCCATGGAGGCAATATTTTCCTGGAATGATTCCCAAGCAAAACCCCTAATGGGTGTCATTTTCATTTTAGATGTTTGTACAGTAACCTGTAATAGAGAAATAATTGTCACAATTAAGCTAGAAAAGATTAGAATTACCACACGACACCATAAATAGTGTCAAACATACTACATGTATCAATAAAGACAGACAAAACCTCTACATTGCTCTGTTAACAAATGCTATCTCAGATAAGCATCCAGTTTATATGCAAGCAACAAAAACTACTTCAAAATGTTCATATATAATATTCAACATGCATATTATTTGATCAAATTAGGGCATGCATATTGTAGTTGAAGAAGAAGCATCTGGATAGTCTGGATTTGTTTGTATGAACTGTATTCTAATAAGTTATATCAGAGTTTATAACAAATGAAAGCATCAACAAAATCAGATGACAAAGTTTTAGAAGCATACTGATATTTTCAAGAATTTAGCTATCGCCTTTACAATATTGAAAACTACATTTCTACAATCAGGGAGGATGTTGACAGACCAAACAGGCATGTTACAGTGTCGATTGTTAAACATAATTGTTGCATCAGAGTTTGCATCAAAGTTTGTGAGGAATGCAGCACAGTTTCTAGCCCCTACAGACTATACATAAGACTGAAAATACAATGATGTCAGTTTGTTCTATCTCATAATAACAATTATCAACCTACAGAATGCACATGAGATTGAAAAGACAATGATGTCAGTTTGTTCTATCTCATAATAACAATTATCAACTTGCAGAATACACGTAAGACTGAAAAGACAATGGTAATAGCTTGTTCTATCTTGTAATAAAAAAACTCAACTTCAGCAAAGTAGGAAGTTAACTTTCTTTTCTTTTCCAAATGAGATTGAAACTAAAACAGGCTATCAACACAGTCAAAAAATTAAACTTACTTGTTGGTAAGACCCAAGAGAACTAACAACAGGATCACCACTAACCAAAGTAGGCTCACAGAGTTTTATAGCCTTATGTAATTCCTTAAGGTGCCCCCACTTTGGCTGCCTAAGAAGCCCTGCCAAAGCAAGTTAAAAATGATAGGTCATCTTCAGAAGGATTTTTAGCATGCTAGAAAATAGAATGAAAAGGCAAGTTCAAAAAAATTGGGATTAAAAATATTCGAGATCCAAGCATTTTGTTTTTCCTTTACAATGCTCTTTCAATTTCAATTGCTTCTCTTTTTGATGCCACGGGCAGCATGGAACTTAAGTAGGATTTTATTCTCATTTTCAATGACATAAACTAATATATTGCTTTTAAGAATTGTGGATCGTATGTAATTGGCAAAGAGACATCACCTCTATTCGAGTATAATGCTACAAATAAAAGAAGAATGTCAGTAAAGAATACTCCCATCACAAATGTGGCATACCAAATTCATCTATAGGTGCATCATAGTCATAACTAGTTGTAATAAATGGCCCCCCTGCTGTATGGCCAAAATTTGTCCCACCATGATACTGCAAAGAACAGAATTTGGATTATTTTAACAATCTAACCAAATTTTCATATAAGAAAGACACATGCTATGACAACCAAATTGCCACAACGTAAATCCTACCATATAATATTTCACAAAGGATCCTCCTTTCTGAAGAAAGCGAGCAACTGCAAAGGCCAGATCTTCTACCGGTCTACAAGTAGTAGTACCCCCAAATTCTGTAAACCTAAAAAAAAGTAAACAATGTTTGAGCTCATTATTATTTAATTACATTCAGCTTCCACTAGTTGAAAGTTGACATTTTTTATTGTCTCCTACAATAATCCCAATAGTCAAATATGATTACAGAGCATAGAATATGTAAAATATCAGTTGAACCAAGAAATCATTGGTTGCCTTCAGCTTGTTAATTCATAAATACAGAACCCTATTAAGTAATATTTGAAGTTCAAACAACAATATTAAGATGTAGAAATGTTAATTCTTGCAAAACAAGACCCTATAAGTAATATCCAGAGTTCAAACAGCAACATTGAGATGTAGGA
Organism: Torreya grandis; assembly: GCA_037957365.1. Taxonomy (NCBI): domain Eukaryota; kingdom Viridiplantae; phylum Streptophyta; class Pinopsida; order Cupressales; family Taxaceae; genus Torreya; species Torreya grandis. Next base: position 5,042,421 of record JARHVA010000164.1, on the reverse strand, counting down.
TTAATTTTTGTACCAGCCACTCCATGCCTTAGTCCATAATGTTGGTTTGTAAGGTTGGTTAGTAGAAAGTTGTCATAGTAGAAACTATTGCAAGTGTTTATCTGTGAAGAATGTTCAGCAAGAAAACATGTCAAACTATCTCAAGTTCAACATACCACAAAAAAAGAATGACATACAAGAAAACATGTCAAACAGTCTCAAGTTCAACATACTACAAAATAAAGAATGACATGCAGACCCATTTATCTCAAAAAAGAAAAAACTTATTTACATCTATACACCCACAATCGTTAATATGTTCATACTCCAATAATCAAGATACCATGCAAAGCTGCCTACTCATATTAGACTGATACAAACAAGATGAAACATGCAAACACTTGAGAAATGTGAAAATTACAATCCATCAGCTACCACTCTTCTAATTATTTTAATAGGTATGATACACTTCAAATTTTACATTAAAATTCAAATAGCCTGAAAACTTGGCAGACTAAGCTAATAAGATGAAATAGGTTTAGTGCAGTCATAAGGGGTCAAGTTAATTCCAAGCCCACCACCATAATTGATATGGGCATAATAGTTTTCCATAGTCAACACAAAAGTGGTTTAAGAAACAAAACTCACTACCAAATCTGGAGCATCGTTTGGTTTGCACATAACTTAGGGCACACCCGTATCCAATCCCACGACCATCTATGAAGCCCAATTCATGTATACAGCCCCAGCAAGTCCAAACTCCATTTCATCAGGTTTATATTTATTCTCTACCTGTAAGGAGGAAGGGTTGGCATAAGGGTAAGCAATCTTTAATCTATACAGAAGTACACAAAAAGCTTGAAGCTCTCCTTGTTACATTGATCTTTTATGTGAGATAGTGACTTGAACCATTGACAATGGCATAAATGCATAACATACAGAAAAAAAATATACCTGGGCCATAATAATAGGTCCACCTTGTGACTCAAAGAACCCTTCACTTTTCATCAAGTTTACAACCTTTGCTGTAAAACCTTGCATTGCCATCTGTAATGCTAGTGAATAATACAACATAAGAATCTGTAACACAAAATAATGCTCAAAAAGCCTACAAAGACACAGGGCATTTATAATCATTTAAAATTGAGATTAATTCATAGGGATCAACCTTGAAAAGCTCGTTATCTATCCTAAAATTGATGCCATGTACAAACTTCAACCAGACTGGAAAGCCCTGCAAATAGATCAAAAGCATTGCCATCTACTGCTAATAATCTCATCTAGGTGTTTATGATAAAAGGACTTCGCAAATAATTCAAATCAGCTACAAGGAGTTTACCCAAAATTACATCAGAATAACAATTCCTTGAATGCCACTAAAAATCCAGTTAAAAGGGGAAAAAATATATTGAATTTATAAAAATATTGTTTTCCAACATAAAGCGAGAGACCCCAAAGTCAAATACCCAAGGAAAACTTTTCTGGAGCAAGAATCTGTTATACAGAGCAGGCATGAAGATCATCTTAATATATACAAAAAAAGAAAGGTAGTTTTTAGCTTTGGTTATGATTACATAGGCCATCACCTAATCGCATATTTACATATTGCATATGTACAATCAAAGAAAACTAAAGAGGACTCCACATTGCATATGTATAATCAAAGAAAACTTAAAAAGACTCCACATTGTAGCTGATAACCCCAAAAATAAAACCATTTCCAGCCTTATGGTAGTAGCCATTGCAAATGATCCTTTTGTCACTAACTTTTCAAAGAGTCCAGCCATTCCTGTAAATATTTTTGGTTGTCTGCACACCAAAAAAAAAAAAACACAAATGAAAACCTAGTAAAATGAGTAAAATCCATCAAGTGTTGCACCGATCATACCTTGAGAAGACTGGTAGAGAGAATGTTTGAGCATAAGTAAATCCATCTCTACCACCAGATATATTTTTTAAAGAATGTTTGAGCATACGTAAATCTAGGGCTAAAAGCTTGCAAAAACTTGATTTGAAATCTTCTTGCCTCTATGCCCTCAAGGCCATGCATGGAAACTCTTCAAGATGGACATGCTCAACAGCAATAAGTGAATAAGTGCATTGAAAAAACAAATCATGAAGCCATAGTGCTGGCCTAAAACATCTCCAACATTGACACATCAAATTCTTATGTAATAATTTTTAGTAGAGAAAGTTTAGTGGCAAAAGTATCGAGGCATATTAATAGGTGGATTGCATTTATTTTAATATAGTTTTGATGACATCAGCACTTTCTCTCTTAATAACATGTTATAAATCTCACCAATAAAAATATAGATAAATAACATTTTTTATATTTTTTGTTAAGAAATGCACAAGTTAATTATTGTAAAATTAAAATTATTTTAATTTACAAATAACAATGAATTTTGATTGGTGAAAAAGAAAGAGTTTAATTACAATTTAAAGCAAATTGATTCCTTTAGTTATCCTTTCAAACTAACAAGAACAAGAAAAAGTGTATATCTTAGCAATAAAGGCAATGTAATGTAACAATTTAAAAAACAAAACACAATAAGAAACCATGATAATCAAAACACATAAAACTATGACAAATACGCAGGAAAAAGAAAAGAAAAAAAAGGAGAGTATATTTTGAGTCCTTCAACACGTTCGTCAATGCTTCAATTGTCTTACAAGTTGTGCTTTAATGGTTGTGATGTGATGCATAACCAAAGGAAAGATTCAACAATATTTTTTGAGTCAGAGTGTTTTATCTCTTCTCTCCATAGTTAATAGCAGATATTTTGAGGATCAACATCATTTGCATACTTACCATGTATCAAGAAAGGTATGTTACTTTTTGAAATCTTAATGTTATGATAGTAGATATGAAGAAATGAAATATGATTTAGACACATTGTATATTTATTCTTCCTGATAAACTTTGCATGCAATGCACATCTACTTGAGCCTTTGAAAGTTACTTAGTGACATCAATGCAAATGCATTTTATTTTTGCATATTAAAGTTATTTCCGTAAAAAATTATTAATAAATAGAAAAAAATTAGATATGAGATTATTTACAATAAACAAGTGTCGTGATGCAATTTTAATACCTACTCTTTAAAATAATAATATAAAATATAGTATAATGAGTCTATTTATTACAATATTTTTAGTCTAAAATAAATGTTCTATTTACACATTGTATATTTATTCCGCCTGATAAACTTTGCATGCAATGCACATCTACTTGAGCCTTTGAAAGTTACTTAGTGACATCAATGCAAATGCATTTTTTATTTGCATATTAAAGTTATTTTCGTAAAAAATTATTAATAAATAGAAAAAATTTAGATATGAGATTATTTACAATAAACAAGTGTCGTAATGCAACTTTAATACCTACTCTTTAAAATAATAATATAAAATATAGTATAATGAGTCTATTTATTACAATATTTTTAGTCTAAAATAAATGTTCTATTTACACATTAGTTTCGTAGTGATTCAAATCTTTCGATGTAAAAGTAGTTTGAAAATGACAATTTAATAATTCTAAATAGTAGCACTTGCCCCAAAGGTGAAAGTTATGCCGGAATAGATGTAATATTTTATGTTGGTAGAGAGGTTATTTAAGCCAAGAAGTGTGAAAGTTTGGTTAATGCATTATGTGTGTGTGTGTGTGTGTGTGTGTGTGTGTGTGTGTGTGTGTGTGTGTGTGTTAATGTGAGGCATTTTAGGAGTTAGTCGTACTTTGAATTTCATTAGATAGTAGGCAAATGATGGGCAAGGGGGTCAATGGCATTTGAACCCTGTTAGATGGTAGGAAGATGGTACAAGTAAAGGTACTAAACCACATTATGTGAGGGTTAATTGTGTGTTTAAAGAATACATGTGTTTGATTATCCACAAGGATCAAACATAACATATATATTTGATAAGCTAGAGAGATCAATCACACAAAATAAATTCAAATAAAATATGAGTATTTGATAAGTTGTAAGTTACAAAATTAAATGAAACATACATATTTGATAAGCGAAAGATTATTTGATAACTCTGAAGATCAACTATAAAAAATAAGGAAGGTGTTTTTAAAAAAAAAAATAGATGTATGCTTACTCGTCATTATAATCTATTATATATTTATTTCTGAAATATGGACAAAGATACGGACATTCTATATAATTCAATGGTTATGTATAATGCTTCGACACTCAAAAATAAAAAGTAAAAAATAAAAATAAAAAACAAACACTTATTTCTTTTCATTATTATTCACATGAGATTATAGTTCTCGCTAATGAAATAGAGTTTGATAAAGATACCAACAAAAAATAATTACATAAATATTAATATATAAATTATCGATTAGGAGTTTCAAAAATAGAAGTCAATACATATCCATCCTATAAGCAAAAGACATTTTCTTGGATACATATAAAATAATAACCCAAAATCTACATGTGGCATTTCCCTGTCATAAGTAATATTGCTAAACCTTGAAAATAGTGAAGGAGGGATGATTAATAAACTAGGTATCCTAGAAATACATTATAGCATTAAAATAACAAGGGCACTATGTGTCGATTCCTTATGAAAGCTTAGAATAGTTTTAAAATTTGTTTTAAATATTGATCATAGAGCGAACATTTTTTATCAAGCAAAATTACTTAAGAATAGTCATGACATCATCGAACTACTATGAACCAAATGAGCCAACAAATTTGGTGTATGAAACCCCTTGGTGGAAACCCACAAGAAGTTTATGCTTATTATTTAAAGTATTGGAGCTTTCTAAATCATAAAAAATTGATTTTAGAAGCATGGGCGATCAAAACATATTGGCACCTATGCTTCTTAACTTAAATAGAGGCCTTGTGCTTAAATCTCCTCGTTGATGGAAAACATAATACATAGATGTTAGCAATCCTAAATGTTTTTTGGGAGCTATTTTTGCTAGTTCGAGTATCATATTTTTAGACAATCATCTCAAGCATTCTAAATATTGAACATTTAAATATATAATACATTGTGACATGTGAAAATATACATGGAAAATACATCAATGTTTCTAATAGGCCACAATTACAAGGAGACATGCATTTCATAGATCATTAACAATTATAATGATGATCTATGAAATGCATGTATCTTGACATATATTTTGAAAACATTATATTTTATACATTTAACTGTTTTGCATTATACATTATTTGGGCATACCTATCATAAACATTATAAAAGTATTGTATTTCCATAGTGCTCAATCCGTTGACAACGTGGTTGTAAAACTTGCTGAAACCTTTTTAAGCCTCTCAAGCATATTGTTAGTATTTATAATAACAAATTTCTTAAATTAAAAATAAATGGAAGAATGGAATTTTTTAATAATGTCCAAGAAATCGTTAGATCATTAGATTAAAACGAATAAGAGATCAAACAAATCTTCTACTAGAAGAAGATATCTTATACTAAAAAAAAGGACCAACAAATTAAAAAAAGTAACAAATGAAATTGATCTTCTACTTTTATATATATATATATATATGTATGTATATATATATATATATGTAGATATATATATGTATGTATATATATATATATATATATATATATATATATATGTATATATATATATATATACATGTATACATACATATATGTATATATACATGTATATATACAAGTATACATATATATATGTATGTATACATGTATATATACATATATATATACATACATATATATACACACATATATATATGTATATATACATATATGTACATATATATATACATACATATATATACATATATATATGTATATACATATACATATATATACATATACATATATATACATATACATATATATACATATACATATATATACATATACATATATATACATATACATATATATACATACATATATATACATATATATATATATATATATATATATATATATATATATATTTTACTTTTTTAAAAGGATCAATAACAAAATGGAAACTAATTCTTATACAATAGTTAAATACCAAATATTCAATAATTAAACAAATTAAAATAAAAAATAATTAATATTCAATAATTAAATAAATTAAAATGAAAAAATAGTTATTCAATAATTCCACACGATCTGCATGTAATCTGACAGCTCGATGTATTAATAATTTTTAAGAAAATGCACTGCCTATAATACATGTTTTCTCCTGTTCACTGTACTACTAGGTTGCCAATGATGTCTATAAATTGTCCCTACCAAATAATCCATTACTACATTATCAAGAATGTTGTTTCAACATTCTCTATCTATTATTTAAAAGGCATGAATTTGAGACACAACATTCATACAATACCTACTCACATTAAAGTCTTAATCATTTTAACCCCAAAACAAGTAAGAGAACATAATAATTATTCATGATTTGATTTCAAAATTTCCCCAAAAGTAGAGATTTTTAACAGTCATCCTTGATTTAAATTCATAATTTGCATAGAAACATGTTTAAATTGTCCAATAAAATAAAATAATGTTGAAGCCTTTAAAACAAATAAGAATACAATGAAGACAAATTTATTGTAGCTTAAACCCTAAACACTATATTGCTAAATCTCTCTCTCCCCTCGACCAAAATTAACATCTGACAATGTATAGTCAGTTTACATGGCCCCATTTGTACATCATTCTCAACATCAAATGAATAAAAAAATCAAATCTACCTACCTAACCCAAACCTAATCTATACAAATTCTCTACTTCTGTTAGCACCCAATGAGGTGTACAACAACCTGCATCTCTTAAAATTCCATATATAACCTAGTTAGGACAAACCACAAATAAATGATCAACTAGACCTAAAATCTGGTCCTGCTATCATAAATTGCCATTAGCGCATACAAAATCCTATGACAAGAAGAAAATAGCTAAGCAATGCATAAATTTTGGAAAGAGAAAACATAAATTGACCTAATTAGACATAATCCTGTTTCACAATCACCTAGAATCATAAGGACCTGATTATCATTGACAGTTAATAAACCCATTTAGAGCATTATTAATCTTTGGACTGTATTAAAATGTCAAATTCAAAGCAATAAAGATTGATAAAAATGTGAACACCCAAACAACATTTTGAATTTTAGATATGTTACATAAACTGCTAAAACATTATCTATTTTCCTTAAAAGGTACCTAATTAAACATTATGTTACAAATTTAATGTCACAAAAGGAAATACAGCTAGATAAAGGGAAAAAATTCTTTAAAAGGTATACCTAAATATAGATAGAAATAACAAATCATAGTTTCATACTCAGACCAAAAAAAGCATTTTATAATTTTCAAAGCAAAGATCACAAAGTGTTCCAAAACCAAAAAAAGTGGGCACCTTAAATAAAAAGGAAAATCATGTATAACAAACAAAATGTCCCCCAATCAGAATGGTATAGAAGAATCCACATGCATTTAAACTGCTATAAATGATTAGATTATTATGTCCTCTATTTTAGTAACAAAAGCCCCAAAAACTTTTATCCTCTGTTTTACTAAAAACTATAGTCAATACCTTGACTTGTCCATTTCAACAAAGTAATCATCAAATTTTAATATAGTTTGACAAGAATCATCATAACCTAAAATAAATATTGAATAAACACATAAACAAACAATGAAAACCAAACAAGCTTAAGACACCCAACATCAAAAGGCAAGCTAGATCCATTATCAAAATCACCAAGAAAATGCTTGTATATCTAATACTGCTGAATTAATTCAACCTCCCTATTCATAACCCCAAATTTCAACCCTTATAATTTTTTTAAAAAAATTAGAAACAAAATCCAAAAAAATGACACCAAAACCAAATGACCCGTAATTACATTAAAAAATATCAAAATGGTTAAAACAAAAAATAATTAACCAATTTACCGATTTTCAACATCAATAATCAAGAGGTCAAGATCTATCATTTTTACATAAAACTTTTGATGTTAGCAATGAAACCCCCAAAATTTAATCCTTACAGAAATACATAATTGAAACCAGACAAAATGGAACCCAAACCAGAAATAGCATAAAATTCAATAAAAACACTAAATACATTCTCAAAATCAAGAAGAACTAATCTTAATCAAAATCCAAAATTTTAGCATTAGAATTTATAGTTACAAAATTTGGCCCCTTAAAGGGAAGAAAACATAAAGACAAAATCCAAACAAAATCAAAATGCCCTAAAATCAACAAAATGTAATTACAATCTGACACCCAAACAACATTTTAATTTTTAGATCTGTGATAGAAATCGCTAAAACATTACTTGTGTTATAGTTACATGTTTGTTGCCATAACGGGAAATAAAGCCAGATAAAAGGTACCCAACTACAGATGGGAATAAAAAACCATAGTTTTAGATTCAGACTAAAAAGGTATTGTGGCTTGGCCACTGCCTTGACAGTCTGCTCTAAAACACCACCGTTGGTTGCACTAAATTCATCATCATTTTCGTAGCTCAGCTCTCCATACTACACCAACACATGCTCCATCACTATGTACCTATAACAACAAAACATTAGGACCATTTCAGTTACATATATCTTAACATAAAAGGCAGAGGGTAGGGTGAAGAAAAATACTTAAACAAGGTCTCAGACACCTTGGCAGCCCTAGCGACCACAAACTTGCTCTTTGTCTACTGCATGATGAAGGAGGAAATCATGTTATTCAATGCCAAGTACCACCATAGCACATTGATGAATATCTGCAACCAAATTATATATGCATCTTATCAGTTAACTAAACCATTTGATAAACCCTGATGGCAATCATTGAATTAATTTGAAGTTTTGAAATTACTATTAACCTTTTTAGCAACAAACTCAGGTTAATTGTCTTGTAGAAGGGTGATTACCTGCTTGGTACCTTGGCAGAGCTCCCACTTTGTGAGGTCAGGTAAACCATTGAGATCGATGACCTATACCATGGAGTTGATCCCACCAAGACTAAGGCTTAGCTGATAGATGCCCCTTTTTAGAAATTGAACCCTCCACCACAATAACTTGTTACACTTAGTATCATACCCAAATGTCTTGTTATACAGCTCCTTGTCTAAGAAAACCCTAAAGGCATTATAGCACACAAGGTACTCTTCTTTGTCGAAGTCATGCATGAAAACCATGCCATCCAATTCATTATCAAAATACTCTTCCAAAATCATTTTAGTGTCAAACTTCTTGCACCATAGGATTGTATTCTTCAGCATGGTGAAGGCATCCATAGTATTTAAGTCCCTAGCCCAAATAAACTTTAAGAGCACCACATCAGTGCGCTTATTACCCTTGCTAAGCAAAAGCAGACCTTGAGTTCTTATAGGGCCTTCTTCTTAGATTCTTTCAAATCTACCATGAAGTTGCTCTCCCCCTTGAATGAGGCAAACTGTAAGTTGTTGTCTTTGGAGTAACTTACAAATTCTATTAACTACACACCAAAGATTAATCCAAATTTTAATAGCATGTGTGGACAAGGCCACGAATCTGTCATGAATTTTTGGAGCTTTGCACCCTAATAATGCATTTATTTCTATCTACCATATATGACATCAATATTCTGCCCTTTAAAAACATGCTAACAATCTCACCCAATCAAAACATATATAGATGTTATTTTCCATAATTTTGGTTAACAAATGCACACATTAACTATTGTAAAACTGAAAATATTTCAATGCACAAAAAATATTGAATTTTCATTGGTGGAAAAGGGAGAGTTTAATAACATGTTAAAGCAAATTGATTGCTTTAGTATACCCTCAGGGACTAATAATAAGGTGTAGTAACTTGTCATTGTCATTGTCTCCTTTTCATCTTTTTAGACTATAGTTCTATGTTTAATTTTAGTATTTGCTATGATTTAATTGGACAATATAAATTATTTGCTTTTTCTTAATTGAAAAATGAGTAATTTCTTTATAATATTGGTCTTGTCATCTTACATCAACCAGTAAAAAGTAAAAAAAAATAGATTTTTATTTTTATAAAATATATTGTAAATGTAAAACCAATCTAAAAACCTTAAGAAATGAGTAAAATATTTGAGAAACACATTTTTCAATGCAGAATGATAGAGTGAGGGGATTACAATAGTACCTACAAAGAGGTACTAAGAATAACATATAATTTTTACATAAATGCAGTAGTCTTTACTTACCCAAAAATTGTAATGGTTGTGTATAACCATAGAAAATGGTGATAGTGTGAGCTTTTGAATAAGTATGCAAGTGTTTTATAAAGTATTTTGCTTTGTAATATTTTTCCTTAAAAATTTTCAAGCAACATGTATAAACATGGATTCTTAAAAAAACCATTACAGTTTTTAATTTTGACTGGATAGTGACAATAAGACAATGAAAGTAAATAGTTATATTAACAATCAGTTAATGTGACCAACATATTAAAAACATAATAATATTTGGCTATAAAAGTAGAAATCTTACACCTCTTATGATATGTAACAAATTTACCATGTGCTAAAGTTGTGTTTATAGATGTATAATTTGATAGCTTTATTGATTCAATGTTTGAGTACTTTTAGCAACTTTGCAGAGAATATTGTCAAATATCTTAATCTTGTTTGCACTTTATTTGATATTGGTAAATTATATTTTTTGTATCGATCAAGTTGTCTAATATATATTTTGATAAATGACTTGGAGATAAAGAGCAACAAAAAAAATATTATGTTTGATTTTCAATAAAAGTCTACTACAACATATATAATCATGTATCAATCATTGCATAAAAACTTTATGATTTTTCAATTAGAAAGCCTTGAATGTGTAATGATGGACATGGGATAAACATATACTACAATTAAATAATTGAATTCAAAGTATTGTTCATTGTAAAATAGAAATAAAAAGAGCATGAATTGTATGTGTAAGAGAATGATGGACATAAAAAAGACACATGCACATTAGCTATCTTCAACAAGCATCATGAGAAAGAAACATGTTCCAAATTTTCAAGAAGCACTACACATTTGATTATATCAAAGCAACGATTTACAATGATAATCAAGCAAGGCTGAAATAAAAGAAAAATCAAATCTTATAGCAATTGAAAAAGGCATAATAGAATGACGAGTACCATTACATATACTATAAACATAAATAAAGTATTTGGATTAGAATGTGTTTTTGGATACATCATTTGCATATTATCATCAGGAGCCATTTGCATATTGTCCTCATGAGGAAATCATATATATAATGTATATAGACGATGTTTAAGGAGTTAAAAAATATGTTCAAACTCAAAACAAGGCAAACCAAGTATGTAGATTTCAAAACCATAAAAAATAATATATTATTTATGTGCTAATTTATCTATAATTTATGTTGAAGCATATATATATGAAAAATGTGGAGAAAAAAACCCAACATCACATCTGAATTAAAATGCAACAAACACATAAATGCCAGACTATCAAATGCTTATTTTTGTACACACAATCCATATTGTAGAACAAGATTACAAAGAGGGTTAATACAATGTTAGTGAATGAAATCCAAAATGAATTAAAGAACTACCCTATATGCTTGATCCCTAAGGTGAGCCATAATTATTATACAAAGAAATTGATAAAAGAAGACAAACAAGACATTCACCTTCCCTGAAGACTCCATATAGCAATTATTTTGCAAATGCTTGGGCTCAGTTTGTGAAGGAAGAGTCTTTTGTCGATGCCTTGTATTCATTTCAACATCTCCCCTTGTCCACCAACGACTTTGATCAATCAAGATGAGAAAATGGTGAAGTTTCTTAGCATTATTTTGGCATTATATATTTGCACCTAAAAGCTTAATAAAAAATGGTCATGGTCTATGTATTCATAGTTTTCTTGAACTAATGTCGATTGTCCATCTTAAGATCAAGACGTGTGGTCTAGGATCGATTCAACTTTGGAGACCAAATGTAATTAATATTGAAATTAATGGGTATGGCTTGCATAAATTAGATATTTGTTGCATTTATGTTGATATCTTGCATTTTTGACTTTGTGATAGATGATGTCACCTTTTCATATATTTATTAAAATTCCATTTTCTAAAATTAGATATTAACTAATTTGATATGGATTTTCCATTGAAGCATTTAATTAGATGTAAATAGTTAAGTGAATCTAATTAAGGTTTTGCAATTTTTAGAATTTGATTAGTTGTCATGCACTATTGGTCAAAAACATCAATTTGCTAGGTCATAATTTGACTAGAGATGAATTAGGAGAAGATAATGATTGCATACATGGTAATACCCCAATTAGGTACATATTGATGTGAATTTATATTTGCATATGATGTGTGTGGATGAATCAGAGCATTTTGGTGGTTTTGGTCCAATTTATGTATTATTGTAGGAAGTCATCTGAACTTGTATTTTTGACATGGTAGTGGTGACAATTGAGTGTCTAGATTTTGACCCTATTTGAGAAGGCATTGCAAGACACTGGGAACTGTATGCACCTAAAATTTACATGATGTGACACTTTTGATACAAATCTGATGATGATGTAATGACCTCTTGTTTTGTGCTCCACAAAGAACTCTCTAGCTTTATTCCATCCTTTTGTCTTATTATTTCTCACTTTACCCCTTTCAGCCCCCTTGGCTTAAACCTTCCTATGTCATTTATGATTTATTTTAAAAACTAACATATGTGATGGAACTATTGCCACAAGTGATGCAACCAATCTTCTTTTTCATGGAACTACCATTTGCTTTGCACAACTGTCTCAATGGTTTTGTAATATAGGAGGCAATTTTGACATGAGAAGGTAGTTGTACATTAAAATAACAACAATCTTGAATCATATGTGACAGTTATGTCATCTTAAGAGACAATTTGGTAGCCGCCCCTGTATAAAGTGGTGGTTCTATCATAGTGGAAACACCTTCCAAAATTAGCTCTCATAACTTTAGTTTTCATGCAATTTGCCCAATTAGCTTTGTGTTTATTATTCTCATCACCTTGTGTTAGCTTCTAATCATGTACAGCTCAATCACTCTCCTAATTTTAGTCTTCTTCAGTTCCTCTTAAGTTGAACTCACCATCACACTTAGTGGAACTTCTTTATGCAAACTCTATTATCTTCCTACAAGAAGGTCAATTTTGGCCTAATTTCATATCCAAAAATTGCCATTAGAAGTTTCTATTGAGAAGATCTTGTAGCCACAACCTTACTACAATTTACAAAAGATTTAGCCTCTATTATTTTTGAGTTAACTACACAACCATAGGTGAAGAAGTGCTATTGGTGAAAGTAACTCAAAGTTTGCAAACCAAGACATTAACCAACTTCAGTTCAATTGCTCTTCATTTGTGGATTGTGTCTTCCTCATTTTTCATCTTGTCTTTGAGTTTTTAGACCCTCAAACTAGAGAGTTTTGAGAATTTGGTTAAGAGCATATAGAGCTAGCATGTTGAGGATTCTCCTATCAACACACTACATGCACTTCAACTAATTTATTCCAAAATTGGGTTGGAGTTTATTTTAATTTATAGCATCTATTTTTTAAATTTAAATTAGATTTAATATAGCTTGTTATTGTGACTAGATTAGTTTTCCATAAAAGATAAAATAAGCAATTTTGATAGCGAACTAGATCCATTTATTTTCATTTGTTTTTGCTACAAAAACATAGTTAGTTCTGGTTTATGCTTGCATTTTAATGGATAAGTTTCCTTTCAAATCAACAATACACCTAGTCAATCATCATAAAAAATACATTAACAAATATCCATTTACAGCCAACATAACTTTTCTTTTATGATCTAAACAAGTCTTTTGCATTCTAAACAACCATCAAGATAAATATAGGAAATGTAGATAATCATAGGTGTACACTCAAGAGCGGTAGATTGTTGGTTCTATTTATTTTAAATAGTTAAAAAACATTATTATTTTCCTCTCCTAAAGCAAAAAATTATAATTTTCATCTCTTGTTACTATTTTAGAAATCCATTCAAAAAAGTTTGTTTGTGGCAAATTAGAAAGGTAAAAGATAGCCTAGTTTGTTTATGACTAAGAAAATTTGTAGAAAGTGTTTTATTGCTATTGTTCTAGATCATATCTCTTCTTACATTACTTTCATATGTAGACCTAATTCATGCACTTAGTTCTTTACATATGAAACATTCAAAATAAACAAAAACATAGTCATCTAGTTTGCATTCAATTAGAGCTAGGAAAAATTTGCATTTTGCATGATAACATAGTTTCTCTCTCTCTCCTCGCATGCATTATAAATGGGAAAAAGGATAAAAGGAATCTTGATTTCACTTGATTTCAATTTTGATTTTCTTTCACTTTTAACACTTTATTTTCAACAAGCAAGCATTCATTTGTCAATAACCAGAAAAGCTTGAAAACAACAAAACAAAGCAAAAGAAACATTGTCAAAAGTCTTGTTATTACACACAAGCCATACCAAAAGCCTTGCCAATTTTTAAAAGTAACCACATCTCATGTAAGCCTTATAAATCTACACAAGCATCATATGCCAAGCCTTTATTTAACATTCTAGTAAGCACACTTTACAAGCCATTGCCTGAATCATACGCTTTTCCCTGGCTTCTACCTAGTCTCCTTTGGATAACCTTTCCTGAGACACCTGGTCTTGTCTTGCATGGTCTATTCCCTTGAGTTAGATCACCTATTCCCACCATCATCACACAGTCTGACATTAACACTGATTTGAGACGCGAGATCTTTCCACCCACTTTAACCCCTTACCTCATCATAAAGTCATTAGTCACCTTAGAAGAACAAGAATGCATCCCTAATTTGCCTATCATTGTTCTCTCATAAAACATGATAATCAATATAATGTCATCCACGCTTAGTCACCCATCTATCCTCTCTTTTTCTCCTTGAGTTTAGCCTCATCTTATATCATTCACACTCAGTGGATGATATTGGTAGGACAGAGTCAACCCAATAGAGTAGATCTTTTCCCGTGAGTCATCAGCCCAATCCCCATCTTTTCCCTAAGCCTAACAATGACCAAGAACTCTACCTTATTATGATATCAGAGATCAAAGGGCCTTGGAGTTCTATTTCCACACAACTCAACACTCTTAATGAACATCAAGATGTCATTAAAGTCTTTTAGTTCCATCACAAGAACCCATTACCACCACCTATCCCAAATCTTGTTCCACTTAATAATCAACTAAACCCCTAGCCCATACATTATGTTGATTACCTCGACTAGACCTCAGGGTGTCGAATACACATATTAGTGTGTGTTAATTTATGTGCATACAAATTGGTGAACCTAACATGAAGGACTTTATCCTTTACATATCCCTTACTTCCTTTTCTCCTTTTTTCTCTTTCTTTCCTCCATCTCCTTTCCTTTCATTTATTTTGTGGATATTTATATACCCCTAGAATATGTATGGACAAGGCATCAATGGATATCTTGGCCTAGAAGCTCATATGAGAGGTCAACTTAGCTTTAACGGACCTTCATTAATGATTCAAAATAATCCAATCTTTAACACCAACATAGATTACAAATATTATGACTACTCTCTTCCTGACACTCAAACAAGGAGCATGGTTGTTATCCAAGAGATATCTTACGTATCTGAAACCATAAGCAACCACCCTGACTCCAATGCCATGACCCTTATGGGTGGAGGCATGACCACTCCTCATATGGCTACAAGGCCATCTATCAGCTTATAGAGCCTAGACATAGAAAACATCACCAAATATGACCACTACTTAGGAAGTACTTGTCACTTGGAGGATGAGGCAGCTACATGCAAACTATGGTGCATCCTCCTAGTAAGAGTCATGATGCCTCCACCCCACTAATGACCATTACTAAAATTACCCCTAGGGCTCTTACCCCAAACTAACCCCTTCATGCAGCCTTATTTCACACATCCACTCTTCCTACACTAAAAACCCATGGTTCCAACACCAACATTAGTCTAAATCAACTCATTAACACCTTAGTGGGTTGTATCCATTATCTATAAAATAATCAATAAGCTCTGAGCCAAGGGACTAGCTAAAACCCTCTCACACCCACTTATCCCTCTTTTCATCCCATTCAAGCAATAATTCACCCCATGTCATAACAACAGACCTACATGCCCTCACTATTGTAAGAGTAAGTACCACCACATAGCCACATCTCTCACCAACCCCTTAGAGATATTCTCACTCATGGGGTCCCCAACCTTGATGTATCCAAGACTTATTCATCCTACCAAGTACATGTTCAAACTTAAACATAGGGTGTATACACATATGCTCCACCACTACAAAACAACATGGTAGTAAACAATCCACTATTCTCCACACCTCTACACTATGCACCTCCCACATATAGCCCCCTCCATATATGGGATATGTCCTACCCTATACAACACCATGATACACACAAACCACTTATGTACCACCACAATAAACCATTTACACTTTACCACAAGTTATGATACCTCCCATGTCTCATAAGGTTCCTTCATACTTCCACGTGTATTCAAAATCTACTCAGCCAAATAATTATGCCTTGACCTATGCCATACCACCTTATCAAGTTTTGTCTACACCTCCTAGTGGCTATCAGGCCAACCCATACACTACCCCACATCCTTATTCTAGTCTTACCATGATGGCGATAGACTTTAATAGCATAAAAACCTACATCAGATACCTCAAAGATTCCCTCGATGTGAAAATATGAGGAATCCTTCTTCCATACCGGATCTTCCTAAACTCAAAAGGGAAAGGGATCCAAATGCACATGTAAAAACCTATGCTGCCATTATCATAGAACTCCTACCTTGAGATAGGGTTGTAGCGAAGATCTTTCCCAAGACACTCTAGGGGATAACACTTGACTAATACTACCATCTCCCCTAGGGATCCATACACTATTTCAACCAACTTATGGCTAAGTTCATCAAGGAATTCAACATAAACAAAATTTTAAAGACTAACATACGAGAGTTCTTGCATATCAAACAAGAATATAATGAATCAATTGTTTGTTTCATCATGAGATGACGAAAAGTCATTTATTCCTTTGCCAACATGCCAAACATGGACCAATGAGAATTATACGATCTTTTCCTCCACTCCCTCAACAAAGAAATAAGGGAAGATGTCTATAAGTTCTCGTACTTGGTCATATGAAGAATCCCTCGAGGGTGCATTACACATTGACTAGGTAACCATCGACTATGGCCCACAGACCTATGGGATTAATGGGCACATCATCACTCTAAGCTAAAATAGTGGGCAATCTCAAAACGTGAACCAAAACCCAAACAACATGAATAATCAAGGTCTCAAGATACTAAACCATAATAGGAATGCTACCACCGATGGTATCATTGATCAAGCCAATAAATAAAACCTTATAAATAATAATCGATATCCACTTATAAATAACTCTAATAATTCTAACAACACTGGGGTCAAGAGCCAAAGCCCCCTCCTACAATTCATGCAGTTTATTTTAATTGAACACCACATCGTAACATGCAATATTAAAACCACAATCAAAACCAATACCAATAAGGCAAACAATACATACAATTCTAGAACCGAGGTTACTATCAATAGAAAAATCAACAAGGATTTAGACAACAAGAGCAAAACATGTGACCTAGGGATTCAACCCCAACATATATTTCCTCTTCCACAATCATAGGCCATGACACTTAGAGTTGTCAAGAATATAACAAATTCATACAAAGACTCCTAGAGGATCAAAGGCAAACATTTATGGATATGTTCCTATGAAGTGTGCATGTAAACACCCAAACCCTTCCAAATGGTCTCATTACTCCCTAGAACTAGAACCTACAAATATATCATGCCCCTTTTCCCAACCACCAAACACACATTACATATTGACAATAATAAGGTAACCTGCAAGGCCCCCCCATTCAGCGTAGCGAATCTATGGTGATAGGAAATCATGGTGCTAAAGCCTGCACTTATAGGGTGAGAAACATTGATGTGGCTCTTAAGTTGGGAGTCCATAGCAAAACTAAGATGATATGATTCATATAATTAAAAGTCTAAGAAGAGGCAAATATTGTCACTTGTACTAGAGAGTACTAGCCCATGACCCTCCATCCCTCAAACATCATAGAAACAAAATCCATTCCTATACCCATAAGGAACTATGACTTGATCCCTGACCTAACCAATGCATTATCTCACATTTCTTTCTTAGATCTACTCAGAAAATTACCTGCTCACCAATCGGCCTTATTCGATGCCCTAGGGCTAGGGCACCTATCTAGTGTCATCCAACCTCCACAATCATGAATCAACCACATTAATTTGGACATGTTCTCCCCTGGCCAGGAATCACGTGACCCTAGCTACTTTTTTTGACTTATGCATCCTCCCAACTGACTCTAAGTTAGCTAGGAGAGGATATTCAACCCTATTCCTACAAGTATGGATCTACAACAACTATGTGAAAAGAGCCATGGTTGATGACAAAGCAATAGTTAACATCATCCCCTTATTTTTTTTTAAAAAGCTTGGTTATGGGGAAACCAATTATTCTACAACACATAATACTCTCTACAGCTATGCTAGCCTTAATTCCACTTCCATAAGTACCATTATACTCCTGATTACTTTGGGCCCTAAGATAGTCCTAACCAAGTTCTATGTTATAGATAAGGGCACTAATTATAACATGATCATGGGATGCTCTTGGATACATTAGATGAAAGCTATCCCCTCCACCCTATTCCAATAAGTTTGATTCTTACTCTTGAGACATGTTTTCATAGCCTAAGGGGATCCTAAACCATTCGATATGTTATAATCTACCATGCAGAAGCAGTCAGGGTTACACATAAACTACCACTTACCTATTAATGGGGTTACAAAACTCCCATAATTGGTCGATGTCATTAAGTCCCTGAAGCCTAAGGTAGTCATCCTAAATAAAGGGGAATAAGTTCCCCAAACCCTACCAAAAATTAAAATGAACAAAAATGACATAGCAACAATCGATAAGATCCCCAACTTAGAACCAATCATTTGTACCATGGCTTTTAACATGTCTACCATAGAAATCATCAATATCATGGAGAAAGATACTCCCCTAGTTCTTCTATTCAACCCGTGAGGGTGGGAACCTATAGATTCCATGGATGTTAAGACCAACAACCCCATGAGAGGTTGGATTTCCTACCCAACCTTTGTATGGTAGAGCTATTTGGAGATAATAAGGCCTCCTTTCATAACAATCATCATGGCAACTTCTAACGTGGCCACCTAACAATCAAACACACACAAGTAAGTTGTGGGTCAGATTTTACCATTATCACTTCTGAGCACCTTTAGAGTACATTTGTTGGTCATTTTATGACAGGACCATACTGATTCTTTAAAATCTTTGATCTATCAAGATTACTCCCTTTGGAGATGTCAATCATCTTACATCGACCTATGCCTGGTTACATTTATCTTCACATTTTGAGCCCACTAACGACCAATCAAAACACTTCCCCTCCTTTGGTCACCTCAACACCTAAAGATATGATTCCTATAGTGATAATAGGCAAGATATAATTCAACATCGAAACTCTTAATTACCCCTATATTCCCAAATATGGCCCCTTATCTCTCATTGTGTAGGAGAAGGCCATTGACAAATCACTCACCAAATTCCTACAAGCTTTTCCCCACATAACAATAGGTCAAACAACATTACCCATTTCTTATCTATAACATTTTAAGTTACATGACTACACTATGACACCTCTTCCACCTAAACAAGAATCTAATTATGTTGCACTTCTCCCCACACCTAAACGAGACCCCAACTATGTTGGTATTCTTCCAACCCCAAAGAAAAAGCCAAACAAGCAATCTTTCGCATTTTCAAGTAATCACCTACCTTGACCCAAAGCTTAAGAGATGTCCTTTTGAGATCTGATAGGTTCTTCCCTTCCTCCTTCATAACATAAAGCTATACTTATCATACCTTTGCAAACCCTCATGTTTATTTTGCATGATGCTCATTACTTACCCAAGCCTCAACACCAGAGACCTATAGAGGGATTACCTATAATTTTTTACATCTGTATGATATAAATATCAAAGGGTGATAGGGTCTCCATTGACTCATTGTGCCACTACCATCATGACCATCTACCACTTAGTCATACAAAGATAGGTAATGATTCAAGTTTCCCATCAATTCTAGGCCACTTACTCGAGACAATTGTCATCTCCTATCATGCCCATACTTGAGGAAGGGGGTGAAAATTTAATGATCTACAATCATAATCAGCATTTATCCCCATGATTACCCAGGTGTTATTGAAGTCAAGCATCCTCCCCTCCTATGGAATCAATCAACCTTAGACCATATCTTGATAAGCCATTATAGGCACGTTGTAACCTGACATTAAAAAATGTAAAAGTAGCCATATCTTACCACCAGTTCTATAGGATTCAAGATTATCTTAGAACATTCCATACACCAAGAGAAACTCATGATGAACGGGCATTTGAATTCCTAGAAGTTACTATCCTCACATGGCCAAATGCCATGGTTAGGCATCATGAGTTAATTATGCCTCACTAATAATATTACGAGTTTCATAGTTTTGCCTACAATCATCTAATTTATGTTTGGGACCTTATTCTTAGGCTTGAAAGTTAGCTTGAAAAAAAGGAAGGAGAGGGTCAAAAATTTAGACCCAACTAGTTGGGCCTCTACTTAGTAACAAAGGATCTCAACAATGGGGCTTATCAACTATGCACTTTAGAGGGCAAAGAGTTTGGTGTGCCTGTGAAATCTTTGGATCTAAAATGTTTCTATATCTAGTTCTCACATATCACTTCATTGCAACCTGCATTGCATTTTCATATGTCACATATCCACTAGCATATGCATTAGTTGGTTAGTTTGTGCAATACAAAAACTTTCAAAATGCAACACATCACATTTACTGGTTCTCACATATCATTATTGTTATCTATAGTAGGCATTCTCAAAATTAGCATGTCACATTGGTTTTTGCCTTAGTTATTACAAGTAGAGTACCCCTTTTCCTTACATCTTCTTGCATAACTTGGAAAAATAATGGCCTATAGTGGAGTCTAGAAAATTGCCTATGATAGAGTCCCTTTTTACAGTGCCTTTGGAAAATAAAAACATTAGCACATTTGAAATTAAATAACTTTACCTAGCTACCTTAGTCCTCAGTGATGAGCCCTTGCATATTATTGGTTACGTGGGGCAAAGGTTTAGGGGTGAAGGCCTTAGAGAGAGAGAGAGAGAGAGAGAGAGAGAGAGAGAGAGAGAGAGAGAGAGAGAGAGAGAGAGAGAGAGAGAGAGAGAGAGAGAGAGAGAGAGAGAGAGAGAGAGAGAGATTCCTATGAGAATCAAAAGCCTATGTAAATACAAAAGTCAAAATTCCACATCTCCCACCCTTGCTAACTTTTGGTGTTGAGTTGTCACATCTTACTAGTTGCATGGGTTTAGCATTGGGGAGAGGTGCCCTTACTCACCTTCATCTAGCCTTTGGTGATGAGCCCATGTGTCTTCCTAGTCACATGAGACTAAGTGTAGGGGGTCACAAAGAGAAGTAAAAACTCAATGCAAAAGCACTATTAAACTAGAAAGTGTCCAAGTAAAAAGTTCTTCAAATGAGGGTTGTCTATGTGTTTACATATAAATAAGGTAACCTTTTCCCATTTACTAGTTATATCAATGTAATTTATCTCTATATGAAGCCAATAAGTCAATATTTTATAAGTTTAGTAAGAAAAGAAAATTACCCTTTGCTCGTAAGGATTAGGTCATCTTCTTTTTTCTTAGGAAATTTTGAGTTATGATTCACCGCACGTCTATTCTATATTCCCTTTTCATCACCTATTGTTATTTAAAAGTAATATATTGTGTGAACAAAGCAATTAAATAAACTTTTGCAAGATAAATGTTAGCATAATTATAGTTAAATAAGTACATCCATCATAGTAAATCATCTACATACATTCCATTTCCACAGATATATAGGCATTTTCCAATAGCAACATATAAAAAAAAACAAAAAGAAAAGAAGCTGGTATGAAAATAAAAGAAGTGTATCACATAATGATCAATGAGAGATACGCTAAAAAAATCCACACACACACACATCATGTAAGCTATTAGTTTATAGAATAAAGATGCCTAATATAAACTCCTCCATAAAGGGATAGTTTGCTTCAAGGCATCTTAAAAATAATAAGCATATACATCAGTATATCTAAACATATATAATAAAAAATACTCAAGGGTTTGTCCTCCTCCTCTAAGATGGAGTTGAGGTGGAAGAGTGTCCAGGGCTTGGACTCCAACAAGGTCTCCTACTTGTGCCTCCCTCTAATGATGCCTCTCTGTCTATAGGTCAGTGTTTAGGAGGATGGCCCATGTCTAAACTTCCCTTTGATACAATCCTCCCTGTCCTATTACTGAGGCTCTATCGCATGACATCCCCTCACGATGTACTTAAGAAAATGTGTATTTTTTTTAAATAATTAATTTAACATTTAGATTTCTGAATTAAATAATGAAACATAGCTGAATCATAACTAGGAACAATAGTGTTTCAAATTCAAATACTACATACTATATACATCTTATACAACTCTAATGAAAGTAAACATCACATCTATGACTGGTCTGACAATATAGCAACTGATGTTCAAATATAAAGTACATAATACAATTACATTCTTTCAGGCATACAACCTAATACAATAACATATACCAAGCTTTTAGAGCTTGAGTCATGCCAACTCATGTATCATTGATAATCCCAAGTGTCGTCTCTTGATAGTACTGAAGTGGGCAGGGACATTATCATTCGAGGGCTTTACCACTCCAACCATGGACCAATGATGCCTTACACAATCTCCTATCAGGAAATGGCCCTCTATTTATGAATAGGTAGATAGAACGGTGTGATAATCCAGTGAGACATGTTAGTACCTCATGTACTATAAGATCTATAATAACATGCAATGTACCATAAAGAAATCCATTCTAACATGATATCCCACAATATAAAAATCAAACATATGAAATGACAATGCACATCTACATTACTTTGGCCAAATTTTTTGACTAATATAGATCAATCAATTTCATAACCCACCACTTGATCGGAGTATCTATTGGTGGTACTACCTAGGCTAGTGGAACCCGTCTCACTACCTATTAGTATCATCAATATGTATTCTAAAACAAGCATATATATAATATAAAATACATTTTAAGATTTATACCAGTTTTCTCTAATACTAGAGTAGAACAATCTAGAACATTCATTTTATTTCATCTAATGTCTCATGAACCTATAATTGAGCATATAGCAAAACACAATTTTCAAGCATTCAAACCATCCGAACAAGCTTTAATTGTGGATCAAATTTCTCTTTAACATAGGTAATGTACTAGGTTTTCACAGATAATCATTTTTGGGCCTATACTTAACTAAATAATTATTTTTGGTATCCATCAATAAGAAAACAAGTATTTTAAATCAACAGTTTATTTTTGCTTAGCTAACTACTGTAATAAGCACTTAAATTAAATTCTTGGTTACAAACCTTTCGTATAATTCTCGTGTGTTTCCATACCCATAATAATCAAAGATTTCCATCTTACATAATTTGGAAATAATCCATATTTCTAACATATAAATAATCTAGTAATCATAGTCTCCTTTGTGAGGAGATATTTATTCTTTCATTCTCATTATATAAACCCTTGACTTCTAAAATAATAAATCGACGTATTCAACATGAACATATTTAAGAGGATGCTAAGGTTTAGGCAAAATTTCAACACAACTTAACATATGTATACCATACAAGCAATAATTGGCACATTGTGTATTAAATACAAGACACTAAGCTAATGGTTTATGGTACACTATCCAAATTAATTGGGCATAGTATAAAAAGAAAAAAATAGACTTAATGATATAGTTAAAAGTGACTTATGACTCAACTTGAATAAGGACACAACCCTTTTAATTTTCAATGCTAGAATACTATTTCTAATGCTACCCAAACCAATTATTACACAACCTCAAAACAATTTATAATGCATCCAATAACTTCACACATGCTACGTAAAATAATGAAGATGTGGCTAAGTAAAACATTACACACATGCATGGACTGAAATGCAGGCTTACCAGAATTAAAACGTAACAGTTAATTTAAACATTGGATCGCTTGAATGAGATGTCAAACATTGGTATACAAATAAAAGAGGGACGTTATAACATAAGGAAGGTACAATATTGTTATGCCAACATGAACATGGCCTCCTCTAGCATGATACACAGGTCTTATAAAAATTATAATGCTTCTCTATAAAATTGAAACATAGCCTCTTCTATTATCAAACTCATGCTAACAATGATAATTCAAATCATCCAATTACATGTGGTCTTCTCATCTGGGACACAATTTTAAAATTCAAAGCAACTTGCACATAAAAATAAGGGAAAATACAGACCTTGCATAGACTGAGGTGAAACGCCATTTCCCTAATCGAGACATTGGTCTCTTAAAAGGTGAAAACACTTGGTGAAGAAAAAACCTAACTGCAACCAAAGGAGATTATCACATAGCCAAAGGAAAAAACTAAATGTAGCATACAAATAGAATGCAGGGTTAAATAGAATAAAAGTCAAATCCTTTCTAATAATAATGATGCTAGTCTTCATGAATGAACATGCAGTCTACAAAAATAAGATGCTACAATACTAGATGATACGCTGCTATAAAGACTACACAGGCGACTAAAAATTAAAAGATCAGCTAAATGACTAAAACGTAGATCTATAAAAATATTATATAAGGCAATTTAATTTTCAACATACCCACTAATAATTAATACACATATCCATATTATATTTTTGACACACATAGAAAGTAATTGTGTAACCTACCTATAAATTCTATTGAAGATTTCTCTTTCCTCTTTTCCTTCTAATTTGTCTTGCTTTCTCTTTGTGTCTCTATGTGTTTAATTCACAAAATTCTCTTCTTATTTATAAAATAAACTTTCTAAAATTTGCACTACCCCTTTGCATGTAAACTCTCTAATTTTCTAAGTTTATCTTTATTATTTTCAAAACATGTTCTTGAAATTGCTACACCATCTTTTCTTTATTATTTTCTCAACATAGACTTAACTCTTAAAACCATTTTCTAAATTTATTCAAAATAAATTAATTCATAATTCAATTTTTTTTAAATTTAAATTGCATTAACAAAGCTTTCATGCAATTTCCAAAACAATGATAAATAATTATTTAACTAAAGATAAAACAAGTCATTAACTGCCCTTTTTTTACTAGATAATCACATTTAAAATAATAATTCTTTTATTGCAATTAATTATTTTCTAGATTAAAATTCAAAAACTAAATCAATTAGGCTAAGGAATCTAATGCATATCAAACTAATTCCACACATATAAATATAATCACAAGTAATAAAAACTAACATTTTTACACAAAAATCTTTTAAGTCTATTGTGCATGTGTATAGGGTTAATAGTATTTCCACTGATATTCCTCCAATCATTTCATCTAGCCAATCCTCTTCGATGATACTCTCCCTTGTCAATCTTTGAGGGTAGGATCTTACATCCACCTCGTAGTAAGTAGGTATTTAGTCTAAGACATACAAAATATCACTAATGATGCACAACTAACCAATACGTATCTATATTGTACAAAATATAATATACAATTATCACATCATGTACTCAAATCAACAATGTTATTGTTCCACTACAATATATGTCATAAAGCTATAAAAAATCAAAGCAAAAATAATCAGATACTAACCATACTAATCAATGAATTAAAGGTTTATTTGTCATAGGGTGAAATTGGGATGTAACATCCTCCCCCTTTAAGACTAGTCATCGTTTCAATAACACTTATTCAAAAAATAGTTTTAAATATCAAGATTTTAATAGAATTTAAAAACATAGTATCAAGTATTTATCATGCAAATAAATATGGAAACAACCTATAAAACTCATCAAAGTCTTCCCAAATAGCACTATTTTCATAGTATTGGTCCCACAAGACCATACACTGAGACACATTTATATTTCACAAATAAAGTTTGTGATTGTGAATTACTCTAATTGGTTATACCATGACCACCCCAAGATCCAGAACCTACAAAGCATTCCAATCAAAAACATGTGAAGGATCAGCTATATACTTCTTAAGATAAGATACATGGAAAACATTATGTAATAGAGCTAGGGCTGGTGGTAATGCAAGCTTATACACAGTAGGATTGACCACTTCCAATACTTCGAAGGGTCCCACATTTCTTGGTGATAGTTTCACTAACTTCTCAAACTTAATCGAGATCTTATATAGCTTAACCCACAAGATTACTTTGTCACCAACAAAAAACCTCCTATCTATCCTCTTTAAATTGACATAACTCTTCTACCTATCATTGGCCTCAGCCAATCTTTGTTTGATTAACTTAACTTGCTCTTCCATTCTAGAAAACATCTCTAGCCTGAAGACTACCCTATCCTCTAACCTATCCCAACTGATTGGTGTCCTGCACCTTCTTCCATACAATGCCTCAAAAGGATCCATCTTCAATGCTGATTAATATGAGTTGTTATATGCAAACTTAACTAATGAAAGATAATCTTTCCATTTATAATGTTGATCCATGCAATACATATGCAAAAGATCCTTTAAAACCTAATTCATTGACTCAGTCTAACCATCAGTGTCTGGATGATATGCGGTATTGAAATTTAGATAAATACCCAAAGATAATTTTAGAGTCACCCAAAACCTAGAAGTCATCTTTTGATCTCAATCTAAAATGATCTTCTCTAGGAATCCATGCAACCTATACACCTCCTTTATGAACCTCTTTGCAAGGGTAGGTGTATCATATGTCAAGTTGCCTAATATGAAATGAGCCATCTTGGTTAGTTTATCCATAACTATTAATATCATATCATGGCTTCTCTGTGACATCAGTAAACCTTGGATAAAGTCTATATTGATCACCTACCACTTTCACTCTACTATATCATGCAAATATAGCAATCCAGTTGGGTACACATATTCAGCTTTAACTTACTGACATTCTAAACAATGTGACACAAAATCTACCACATCTTTCTTGATTCCCTTCTAGAAATACAAAGGTCTAAGCTTTGTCATGATCTTGGTTACTCCTAGATATCCAAAATAAGGGGCATTATGTAATTATATTAGTAGTGTGTTCTATAGATTCTCTCATTTTGGCACGTACATTCTCCCATTGAAACATTTAAGGCCATCACTCTTAAAACTGAATCCTTTATAGCGAGGATCCTGAACATTATTTGATAATGCTTTTTTGCCCTACTCATAGTATTCATCTCCTAGTGAGAACTTAACCACTTGTTCTTTGAAACTATTCCTAATAATAGTTATAGCTGCTATGTATCTTCTACAATTTAAAGCATTGGATATTCTATTCTCTTTACCTTTGATGTAGTTGATATCAAAGTCATAATTATAAATAAACTCTAACCATATTCTCTTATGAGCATTTAGATTTGGTTGGCTAAAGATATATTTGAGTCCCAAGTTATCAGTCTTGAGCTCAAATGGTTTTCTCAACAAATAGTGTCACCAAACCTGTAAAACATAAATGATAGCTCCAAGTTCAAGATCATGAGGGGCATAATTCACCTCATGAGTTTTCAGCATCCTTGATTCAAAATCCACTACTGTACCATCTTGCATAAGGACTCCACCTAAACCCTCTCTTAACACATCTATGATCACTAAAAATTGACCACTGGGATCAGGGACTTTCAACACTAGTGTTGAAGTATGCCTTATTTTTAACTCTTGGAAAGCTACTTCACATTTCTCTGACCAGACAAACTTTTGATTCTTCTATTGCAAGGAGGTAATTCAATTACCTATCTTGGAAAAGTCTGGAACAAACTTCTTGTAGTAGTCTGCTAACCCCATAAAACTCCTTACCTTATGCACATTTCTAAGTGTTGGCCACTCCATAATGGCCCTTATCTTAGCTGGATCTAAAAAAATGTCATTTTCAAAAATAATATGCCCTAGATATTGCACTCTCTCCTAGAATAATGCACACTTAGATAAATTACCATTGCGCTTTCACAACCATTGCAGAACCAATTCCAGATGTTGTCCATGTTCCTCTTTATTTTTAGAATATACAAGAATGTCATCCAAAAAGACTAAGATAAAATGATCTAAATAGTCTTTGAACACATTGTTCATGAGATTCATGAATGTTTTTGGGGTGTTAGTCAACCCAAAAGGTAACACCATGAAATCATAGTGCCCATAGCGAGTCTTGAAGGTTGTTTTCAAAATATCTCATCCTGAATCTGTAACTAATGATATCCTGATATAAGGTCTATCTTTGAGAAGATCATTGCTCCATGAATTTGATCAAAAAGATCATATATATGAGGTAGTAGATACCTATTTTTGATAGTTGTCTTGTTCAACATTTTGTAATTGATGTAGATTCGAAGGGTACCATCCTTTTTCATAAAAACAACTGGTGCACCCCATGATGACACACTAGTCATGATCAACCCTTTTAATAATAGCTCCTAGAGTTGTGAATTCAATTCACCGAACTCAAAGGTTATCATCCTATATGGTGCCTTAGATCGTGGTTCCAATCTAGGTATGATGTCGATAATGAAATCGAACTCATGTTTAGGAGGTAAACCTGGTAATTATTCTAGAAACACATCATGGAAATCTCTGAGAAATGGGTAATCTTTGAGAGTTGGTTCCATAGGTTCCTCCATTTGACTTATCTTGATGACAAATGATTGGCACCCTTTTGCTTGAGCCCTCTTGAGTTGCATTGCAAAAATCTACCTAAGTTGCAACTCTCCCTTTTCTCCTTGAATCTGTGTCTGATTTTCAAGATCATCCAGACATTCAACTTTCTTTAAATAATAGTCAACCTTGGCCTTGTGTTTAGCAAGCCAATTGACTCCTAAGATCACATTGTATGACCCTAATGATGCTACATACAAATCCACTACAATTGAAAACTCAGGTAACTCAATTACAACCTCAACTAGACACTTATTAACCATGACTTTTAAGTCATTCTCATATTGCACAGACCATGAATTTGCCATATATCTAGCTTTTCTAGGAAAATTTCTAAGTGTTCTAGGAACAATAAAACATTTAATAGCCCCTATATCAATTAAAACAAAAATTGGATGTCCAAATAAAATACCTGATAGTTCTATGGGTATTACTTGAAATTTCACTTGTCGATTATCAATTGTTGCATGAATATGTTATTGGAAATTGCCCTGTTGAGGATTAGTACATTTTCTCTTTGACTTATCCTAAGGCTATTCATGAGCATAATGATTTCCTCCACAATTGAAATAATTTCTTGATGGTCCATTCTTGTCAGTTTGAATGTTTCCCTAAAAGTTGCCCTTGGAGTCATTACTTGATTTATTGTTCTTGAACCACCTGTTGAATTTGTCATTTTGGTTATTTGGCTAGCCCTTGAAGTTTCCTTTATTCTGCTTCTATTTCCTTTTGAATTTTGGATTAGAATTCCCAAACTTTTTCATTTTCTTTTTCTGATCTGAGCAAGAGACTTTAACTTCTATTTTTTTTCACCACCCTCTTGAAAACTTAGTCCATGGTGAGAGGTCCATGCACATCTACCTCACCACCTATATGGGGTTCTAATCCCATGATAAACTTCCTAATTTTGAATCTCTCTTTTGCTTGATATTATGGTATGTACTTCTGAAGTTTGGTGAACTACTCCCAGTACTCATTTATTGACAACTCTCCTTGCTTTAGAATCTAAAAACTTGTAAACTTATAATCAAAGTAAAGTTGTGGCAACCATCATGACCTGAACAACATCACAAATTGCTCCCAAGTTGTGGTGGTGGAGTTAAGGTTCATTTTTATCTTTTTATTAGCCCACGAAGTAGATGCCTCACTAGTTAGTTGGTAAGCTCCCCAAGCTACTTTGGTGACTTTGGAGTAGTTTTGAATCTCAAAATACTTCATCTCTATCAGCCAAGCCTCAGCTCCATCACCCAGAATAATTCCATCGAACTTTGGTGGATTCACCTTTTTCATGTCCCTAGAAAATTTTGTAATCAAATGAGCTCTCACATCATGTGGGTCTTCTTGTTCAACTGGGTGCTCAACAGGTAATTCTTGATGTTCTTATTCACCTTAGCTGTGAACTTCTTATTCTAGGGTCGTAATTTGATCCCTATTATCATTCATGACTATGAGGATTTGATCCAACTTACCTGAATGCTCAATGGCAATTAGATTATAATCAAAGGGAGGGTTGTTGTCATTAAAATATGAAAGACCCTTACCCTATGCTCTTATTTGCACCATTTTTCTTTCTCATTGAAAAGAAGAATATGAAATTGTTAGCAAACTCATTCAGTCTTAGAGTTCGAGCCTAAACTCTGATACCAAATGTAACTTCCCCTTAAGATGTACTTAAGAGAATGAGTAATTTTTTAAAAAAGAATTAAACAATTAATTTAACATTTAGATTTCTAAATTTAGTAATGCAACATAGTTGAATCATAACTAGGAACAATAGTGTTTCAAATTCAAATATTGCATACAATATACATCTTATACAACTCCAAAGAAAGTAAACATCACAACTACAACTAGTCTAACAATATAGAAACTGCCATTCAAATATATAAGTACTTTCCTTCATACATACAGCCTAATACAATAATGGATACCAAGCTCTCCAAAGCTCGAGTCATGCCAACTTGTGTATCACTGATAATCCCAAGTGTCATCTCTCGATAGTACTATAGTGGCGAGGGAAAACATCATTTGAGCACTTTACCACTCCAACCATAGACCAATTATGCTCCACACAATCTCCTATCAAGAAATGGCCCTCCATTCGTGGATAGGTAGATAGAACAGTGTGAAAATCTAGTGAGACATGTTTGTACCCTGTGTGCCATAAGATTTCTAATAACATGCAATGTACCATAAAGAAATACATTCTAACATGATATCCTAAAACAGGTAAATCAAACATCTGAAATGATAATGTAAATCTACATTATTTTGGCCAAACTTTTCAAATAATATACAATTAATTAGATCGGCCAATTTTATAACACACCATTTGATCGGATTATCTATTGGTGGTACTACTTAGGTTAGTGGAACCTGTATCACTACCTATTAATATCATTAATATGTATTTTAAAACAAGCATATATATAATATAGAATACTTTCTAAGATTCATACAAGTTTTCTCCTATACTAGAGTAGAACAATCTAGAACATTCATTTTATTTCATCTAATGTATCCTGAACCTATAATCAAGCATATAACAAAACATAATTTTCAATCATTCAAACCATCCAGATAAGCTTTAAGCGTGGATCAAAATTCTCTTTAATACAAGTAATGTACTGGGTTTTCATAAATAATTATTTTTTGACCCATACTTAACTAAATAATTATTTTTGGTATCCACCAATAAGAAAACAAGTATTTTAAATCAATAGCTTGTTTTTGCTTAGTTAACTACTATAATAAGCACTTAAATTAAATTATTGGTTACAAACCTTTCGTATAATTCTCATGTATTTCCATACCCATAATAATCAAAGATTTATGTATTACATAATTTGGAAAGAATCCATATTTCTAACATAGTAATAATCTATTAATCATAATCTCCTTTGTGAGGAGATATTTGTTATTTCATTCTTTTAAAAAAATAAAATAAAAGCCTTTACATATTTTCATATACAATTATATATATACAAATCACTCACAAATTCTTAAATACCCAATATTATATATATATAATATTGGGTATTTAAGAATTTGTGAGTGATTTGTATATATATAATTGTATATAAAAATATGTAAAGGATTTTATGTTTAAAAAAAAAAATGAGAATGAAAGAACAAATATATATATAATATTGAGTATTTAAGAATTTGTGAGTGATTTGTATATATATAATTGTATATAAAAATATGTAAAGCTTTTATGCTTTAAAAAAAAAGAGAATGAATATATATATATATATATATATATATATATATATATATATATATTGCTAGCTTAAATAAATATAGACACGCTACTCAAAGAGTTTTAAAATGACTTCTAAAATAATAAACTGATGTATTCAACATGAACATATTTTAGAGGATGCTAAGGTTTAGGCAAAATTTCAACGCAGCTTAACATACTTATACCATATAGGCGATAATTGGCATGCTGCTTATTAAATACAAAACACCAAGTTAACGGTTGATGGTATGTTGTCCAATTTAATTGGGTGTAGTATAAAAATAAAACATAGGTCTAATGATACAGTTAAAAGTGACTTATGACTTGACTTGAATAAGAACACAACCCTT
Organism: Torreya grandis; assembly: GCA_037957365.1. Classification (NCBI taxonomy): domain Eukaryota; kingdom Viridiplantae; phylum Streptophyta; class Pinopsida; order Cupressales; family Taxaceae; genus Torreya; species Torreya grandis. Next base: position 5,009,904 of record JARHVA010000164.1, on the reverse strand, counting down.
TTAATTTTCAACACTGGAATACTATTTATAATGCTACCTAAACCAGTTATTACACAACATCAAAACAATTTATAATGCATCCAGGAACTTCACACACGTTGGGCAAAAAAATGAAGACACAACCAAGTAAAACATTACACATAGTCATGGACTGAAACACGGGTGTACCAAAATTAAAATGCAATAGTTAATTTAAATGTTGGATCATTTGAATGAGACGTCAAACATTGGTATACAAATAAAAGAGGGATGCTATAATAATAAGGAAGGTGTAACATTGCCATGCTAAGATGATGTGGCCTCCTCTAGCATGCTATGCAGGTCTTACAAAAACTATAATGCTACTCTATAAAAGTGAAATGCAGCGTCTTCTATTATCAAACTCATGCTAACACTAATAATTCAAATCATCCAGTTGCATGATGGTTTTTCATATGGGATGCAGTTTCAAAATTCAAAATAACTTACACATAGAAAGAAGAGAAAATGTAGACCTTGCATGGATCGAGATGAAATGCCATTTCCCTAATTAATACATTGCTCTCTTAAAAAGTGAAAACACTTGGTGAGGAAAAACCTTGACCACAACCAAAGGAGATTATCACATAGCCAAAAGAAAAAATAGGATGCAACATACAGATAGAACACATGGTTAAATAGAATAAAAGTCAAATCCTTTCTAATAATAATGATGCTAGTCTTTAGGAAAGAACATGTGGTCTACCAAAATAAGATGCTACAATATCAGATGATACACTGCTATGAAAACTATTACAGGCCACTAAAGATTAAAAGTCCAGCTAAATGATTAAAACATAGATCTATAAAAAGATTATACAAGGCAGTTTAATTTTCAATTTAGCTATAAATAATTAATACACATACCCATATTATCTTTTTGACACACACATAAAGTAATTACAAAACCTACCTATAAATTTTGTTGAAGATTTCTCTTTCCTCTTTTCCTTCCAATTTCCCCTGCTTTCTCTTTGTGTCTTTGTGTGTTTAATTCACAAAATTCTCTTCTTATTTATAAAACAAACTTTCTAAATTTTGCATTACCCTTTTGCATGCAAACTATCTAATTTTATAAGTTTGTCTTTATTATTTTTAAAACATGCTCTTGAAATTGCTACACCATATTTTCTTTATTCTTTTCTCAATATATACTTAAGTTAACTCCTAAAACTATTTTCCAAATTCATTCAAAATAAATTCAAGCATAATTCAATTTTTTTTAACTTTAAATTGCATTAACAAAAAATTCATTCAATTTCCAAAACAATGATAAATAATTATTTAACTAAAGATAAAACAAGTCATTAATTGCCCCTTTTTTACTAGATAATCATATTTAAAATAATAATTCTTTTAGTGCAATTAGTTATTTTTGGATTAAAATTCAAAAATCAAGTCAATTAGGCTAAAGAATCTAATGCATACCAAATTGATACCACGCACACAAATATAATCACAAGTAATAAGCACTAATATTTTTACTCAAATATCATTTAAATCTATTGTGTAGTGTTACTAGTATTTCCACTGATATTCTCCCAATCGTTCCATCTAGTCAATCCTCTTCGATGATGCTCTCCCTCATCAATTTATGAAGGTATGACATATCTTTTATTCACCTTGCAACAAGTAAGTAGTTAGTTTGAGACATAAAAAATATTAGTTATGATGTACAACTACTAATACATATCCATATTGTACATAATATAACATACACTTATAACATCATGTACTCAAATTAATAATGCTATTGTTCCATTATAGTATGTGTCATAAATCTAAAAAAATCAAAGCAATATTAATCATATACTAACCATACTAATCAATAAATTAAAGGTTTATTTGTCACATATTGAAATCAAGATGTAACATAATACCTCCTCTTTCCACCATGGTATGAATTAGGTCCTTCACTCTCCTTGCCCTAGCCAACAAAGTGTTATTATCTATCCTCAAAGTTGTCATCATCACCAAATCATGGTATGTTGGGTCAAACACATATGTATGGCACCTGATCCACATAGGAAGCCTAGGATCTACACATCTAGCCAATGATCAACTGAAATAAATTTATCATAGTCTCCATAATCATCCTCCTCCTTGTGCCCATAGTGTTTGCAATCATAAGGTACATAAGATAAAATCAGATTTGATTGACATGAGAAAATATAATGCATGTGATAAAAATAACTAAATAATTAAAAGAAATCAAAATGCGGTTTATAATCATGAATGAACAAAATAAACAATTTACCTATATCTCACTCTTGCCACTTAAGATCAGAGTCATAGTATATAGCCTCCTTCTCATCCGTGTCTGGATCCTCCTCTTGCTCAACATACCACTGAGGCCTACCCTCTCCCTCTCCCAATTGTGTATGGTCTAGTGGTGGTCATGGGCATGGTGGACCCATATGTGCTGTCAAACTCTAACCCATCCTCCTCCTCAAAGTGCCTATGGAGTTGGTCAGGTAATGAACACCCCTCTCACTAACAAGTGTCATGCCAATCATCTTAGTCTCATGTACCTTTCCTCACAGGTCCCCCCATACACAACTCAAGAATTAATCACCTAAATTGTAAAGGGCAACGATTCTATAGCCTAGGCAATAGTTTTGTTAGTCATTTGCATCTTCTCCTAAAGTCCCCATAACCCACTAAACCTTAACAAATCTTACAAATTTCTAACCTACTATCCCCAATAATGATAACAAAGAAAAGAAAACAAATTTGACTAGAATTTAACCACATTTTGAACAAATTTTCAAATTTAGGGCAAAAATTAAAAGTTAACAAAAACTTACCTAATTGTGCCCCGTCGCACCTCTCACTGGTACATTCACCATCCTCTCATTGTTCTCTTTCTAATGACTGCTTCTGTACTCAAAATGGTCACCAAAAATCCAGATCTCAAATTTCTCCCTCAAAGCAAATGACACAAATGAATTATCTTTGGCAAGTTTTTAAATATATTGGGTCCCAAACTAGTTATTTTGATTCAAAAAATTTCACTTTTGGCATAATCTTGTCAGGGTGTGGAGCTAAAAGCTTCAACTGGTGCAAACAGGGAGGAGGTTGCTGAGTTCCAGGGAGACCGGCGTCGGCAGGGTGCAGTGCACAGGGAAACCGATGACGGCAGGGTGGACAGGAAGACAACTGACATCGGCAGGATGTCGGCCGATGACGGTCACCTCCAGGCAGACAGGGACTGACGTCGATCGCCTGTGGCAGTTCTAGAACTGCTTGTTCCATGGACAGTTAGTTCGTTGAACCGAGTGTTTGCATGCAAAGGCTATTTTTGGTTTTGAGTTGCGTGTCTAATTATTGTAATTAGGTTAGTCTAATTATTGTATGCATGAGATCGATATATGGACTCATAGGCTGTAGTGTAAGTTTGTAGCTAGTGAGTAAGAGAGCAATAAGCTCCTTCAGAGAGAAGAGAGTAATGGTGTGTTCCTCCTAGTGCCACAGTACCAAGGTGGGTACTGGATTGGAGAATCAGAAGGGTTCTTCGTGTGTGTATGATCTTGGTCAGCATGTGGGCATGACTTTCTATAAGAGATCTACAATGGTGAGTAAGGTCTAGTTATTTGCAGGTAGCAGCAGAGAGCAGGAGATCTACTTGGAGTACGGTTGTGTACTTGGTGAACTGGCAGCATGTTACTGACTGGTTGGAGAGGTGAACATCAATTCTATATTGGAATTGATTGTTGTGACCAAGAGAGAGAGGGAAGAAGGTCTTGAGGAGTGGCGAACCTTTGAGGTGGAGGAAGAAGTGGCATCTTCCTTATTGTATATTCTTCTAAGTGATTATTAATACAATTGTGTATTGTCTCTCAATTCCTGTGTTGTTTCATATTTCTAGTTACTTTATATTTCTGGTTTAATTCCGTGTTTAGTTGCTAATATGAGAAGTAATCATATGAGCTCTAATTGGTAGAGCAAGATCCTGACAAATCTCTTGTATCAGTCTTTATTCTTACATATGTATATGTTATCCTTCCCATATATTTCAAATTAATATTTTATTACTAATATTTTAATGATATTTCTATCTTTTTGAGCACATTCTATAGTTTTGCAGTTAAACATATCTCGACACTAGATTTAATACCTTAAGAGGATGGTCTAAGTAGTATGATCTTCCCCACACATATGTTATGTATTATTTCTGTATTTCAATTACATAACCTATTTATACTTTTCTTTCGAATCGCGTTTAAATATTGTCTTTCATCTGTAGGTTACGTAGAGTCTCAGTAGGCTTCCCTCCTCCATTTAGGTAAGTAAAGTAAGTATTTCTAAACTCTTATTTCTTTTCTCCACACCTTACTCAGGACTACACCTTGCTAATTCATAACAATGCACCCTTCTGAGGGGGCAATATGTATGTACCTAAAATGTATACAGTTTGACACTTTTGATATAAATTTAATGATGATGCAATTGCCTCTTATTTTGTGTTTCATAGGGAACTCTCTAGCTCTATTCACTCATTATGTATTCCTATTTCTCCCTTAATCCCTTTCAGTCCCCTTAGCTTAGATATTCCTATGTCATTTTTGATTTCTTTTAAAAACTATGATATGTGACAAAACCACTAACCCAAGTGATGTAACCGCCCTTGTTTTTATGAAACTACCCATTTGCACAAGTGTTGCATTGGTTTTGAAATATAGGAGGTAGTTTTGACATGAAAAGGTAGTTATGCATTAAAATAATGGTGGTATTGAAATCATATGCAATGGTTGTGTCACTTAAGTGACAATTTTGAAACCACCCCTACATAAATTGGTGTTCTATCATAGTGGAAATGCCTTCCAAAATTATCTCTCATAACTTCAATTTTCATGCATTTTACCCAACTAGATTCGTGTTTCTTATCCTTGTCACCTTGTGTTAACTTCCAATCATGCCCAACTCATTAACTTTATTTATTTTAGTCTTATTCAATTCCTCTGAAGTTTAACTCATTATCACACTTAGTGGAATTCCTCCATGCAAACTCAATTCTCTTCCTACAAGAACGTCAAATTTGGCCTAATTTTATATATGAAAATTAACATTAGAAGTTTATATTGAGAAGATCTTGTAGCCACAACCTTGATATAATTTCTAGAATATTTAGCCTCTATTATTTTTGAGTCGACTACACAACCACAAGTAAAGAAGCACTCTTGGTCAAAGTAACTCAGACTTTGCAAGCCAAGACATTAGCCAACCTTAGTTCAACGACTCTTCATTTGTGGATTATGTCTTTCTCATTTTTCATCCTATCCCATAGTTTTTACACCCTCCAACTAGAGAGTTTCTAATTTTTTTTCAAGAGCACACAGAGCTAGCATGCTGAGGATTCTTCTATCAACACACTACATGCACTTCAACTAATTTATTTTATAATCAGGTTAGAGTTTCTTTTAAATTCTAGCATTTGTTTTCTTTATTTAGATTAGATTTAATATAGTTTTTTGTTGTGATTAGATTAATTTTCCATAAAAGATAAAAGAATTAAATTTGATAGTGTAATAAATCCATTTCTTTTCATTTGTCTTTGCTATAAAACATAATTAGTTTTGGTTTATGCTTGCATTTCAATATATTAGTTTCATTTAAAATCAATAATACACCTAGTCAATCATCCTAAAAATACATTAAAAAATATAAATTTCCAACAAACATACCTTTTCTTTTAATATCAAAATAAGTCTTTTGCATTCTAAACAACCATCAAAGCAAACATAGGAAACATAGATAATTGTAGATGCACACTCAAGAGTTGCAGATTGTTGGTCCTATTTTTTTTGAAGAGGTAAAAAGCATTATTATTTTCCTCTCCTAAAATATAAAATTAGAATTTGTATTTCTTATTCCTATTTTATAAATCCATTCAAAAAAGCTTGTTTATGGTAAATTAGAAAGGTTGAAAAGCTAGCCTAGTTTGTTTATGAATAAGAAAATTTATAGAAAGTGTTTTGTTGCTATTATTTTAGATTAGATCTCTTCTCACATTACTTGCATATGTATATCCAATTCATACACTTAGTTCATTGCATACAAAATAATCAAAATAGATAAAAACATGATCATCTAGTTTGAATGCAAGTAGATCTAGGAAAATTCTACATTTTACATGATAGCATAATTTGTCTCTCTCCCCACGTGCATTATAAATAGGAAAAATGATAAAAAGAAAAGAATTTTGTTTTCAATTGATTTCAATTTCACTTTTATTTCACTTTCAACAATTTATTTTCATAAAGCAAACATTCATTTGTGAAGAAATAAAAAAATTCAAAAATATTAAAACAAAACAAATGAAATAGTGTCAAAAGCCTTGCTATTACACGTAAGCCATAACAAAAGCCTTGCCAATTCATGCAAGAAAAAAACATCACATGTAATCCTTATCCATATGCACAAGAATCATATACTAATCCTTTCTTCAACATTATAACAAACACACTTTATAATCCATTACCTAAAAAAACTCATACACTTTCCCTAGCTTCCACCTAGTCTCTTTTGGATGACCCTTTATGAGACACTTGGTCTTATCTGGCATAGTCTATTCTCTAAAGTTAGAGCACCTAGTCCCACCATCATCACATAGTCTAACAATAGCATCAATTTGAGATGTGAGGTATTTCAATCCACTCCACCCCCCACCTCATCATAGAGTCATTAGCCACCTTAGAATAACAAGAACACATCCCAAATCCACATATAATTGTTTTCCCACAAAATAAGAGACATCAATACAACATCATCCAAGCTTAGTCACCCATCTACCCTCTCTTTTTCTACTTGGGTCTATCCTTATCTCATATCATTCACACTTAATGGATGACATTGGTCAGGTAGAGTCAACTCGATAGAGTAGATCTTCTCCTATGAGTCAGTCAACCCAATCTCCCTCATTTCCCTGAGCCTAGTATTGACCAAAAACTCCCTTCTTGTAATATCAAAGATTAAAGGGCCTTGGATTTTTGTTTCCACATATCTCAATACTCTCAACAAGAATTGGGACACCATTAAGGTCTTTTGGTTCCATCACAAGAACCCATTGCTACTACCTATCCCAAATCCCATTCCACTCAATAATAAACCAAATCCTTAGCCCATTTATTACATTGGCTACCTTGGCCAGACTTTAGGGAGTCGAGTACATAGATTAATGTGTGTTAGTTTATGTGCATACAAGCATAATAATGTCTTTTAAAAGAATGAAAATGTCATTAAGATGAAGTTGAAAAAATTGGCCAAAGAAATAATTAATGAACACATGAAAGACATGCATGGGCTCTCAAAAAAAGAGATGGAAAAAATAAGAAGAATAATGAAATTAACCCATGGATGAGATCAATCCAAATGAGTTAATGTCTCGCTTGCTAATTTATAATGGTTAATGAAAATAGAAATAAATTGGATCCAAAAAGGGTGGTCTTAGTTGATTTAGTATCAAAGAGGTGCCCTAGTAGGGTAGGTTCAATCGTTCACCAGTCAAAATAGTTTGGCCCAATAGGGTAGATTTTCATTCGATGAAATGATGATTAGGCACGTGGTGGCTTGGTTGGGGGATGGTAGACAAGGATAGATCATGCTACAACATTACATATTAGACATCACACATCTTGATTTTTAATATAGCACCAAAATGATATGCATCATGATATAAAAGACCATGATGACCAACTCATAATGTGCATAAGGACTAACTATCAATCTGCTAGATAAATGACAACATCACACCAATGATATTTTGTTGGCATGTGTCAATGGATGAACTCAAGTACAACTATGTAACAGGAAGCACCATGATAATGCCCTTGATAACATTGTGGATTGAGTTAAGGCGATGATAAAAAAGGGAGATAAATAAACATGAAATGAAATAAATAAATATAAACAAAAAAAACATAGAAAGTGTCCAGTTGTTCAAAGAAAAGCATTGATAATAATGAAAATAACACAAACATTATATGAGAGAAACATGATACCCCACGAGGGTAGAGTAGAAAAATTAGTTTTACCAAGTGGGCACTTGAACAAAAGAAATAAAGATGTATTCCAACAAAAGAGGCTAAAAATAGAGTAATTAGAAGAAATGGCTCAAAAATAGAAAAACTAGGTAAAAATGAGCCTCTTGGGAAGGAAAAGGGATTAAAAAAATGGCCAGTGGGCTAAAATTCCAAAATTTTGACTATAAATTCACCCCTGAGGGGTGAAAAACATTCATTGTTACCCTCCACTATTGTAATTCAGAGCTCTAGTTTGAGCGCGCAAGAGAAATAAATAAAATGGTGGATATCCCTCACTATAACCACCTTGGGAAACATGTTTGAGAGTACCGATGACCACTAAGGAGTGGGGCCTCAATAGGTACCTTTGGTTTTATTCAATTTCTTGCATTTATGACATTTATTAGGGGTAAAAAACCAAGAACCAAGGAGTTCAATTTTTTTAAATGGAAATGGTGATGTCACCAACATAAATGATGATTTTACCACTTAAATAATGAACTCATGATAAAAATGGTGAAATCGCTAATTCTATGAAAGTTGCCAAAGTGTTGATATCACGTATTTAAAAACAATTACATAAATGGTAGGATCATGAGTTAAACAACAATATCACCAAAATTGATGAAAATTGCCAAAATGATGATATGATGATTTTAGATGAAATTTGCATGAATAGTAAAAATATCAGGGCAAATGGTAGAATCACTAGTCAAATGATGAAATCACCCAACAAACATATAAGGCACTAAACTGGTGAATTCACTCAAAACAATAAGGTCATCCTACCACATGGTGGGATCTACCTACAAAATAGTGAAGTTGTAGACCCGAGAAGGAAAACAATAATATTACCCTATAGAGTGCCAAAAATGCTTTGTGGAATGGTGAAGTCACCAAGGAAAATAATGAGGTTGCCAAAAATGGCAAACAGTCTAGGAGAAAGGGAAAACTAAGATAGAAAAATAAATTCTAAGTCCAAAATTAGAAGAAAAGGGTAAATTGATCAGTTAGAAGAAAAATAGATAAGTGACTGACTTGATTCTATTTGGTTTGTGTTATGTAGGAGCATGTAAGAGTCATGATGACATGCAAGTGATAATAATGAGTACTACACTAGCTTGGCATCATGATATATGAGATAGTGGGGCTTTTGGAGGTAATGGATTTATGACATATAGCTTGACAACCTATGATTTGTGTAGATTGTGCTTATTTATCAATGCTAGTAGAGTGTTGGCATTTAAAGACATCGACATTTCACCTATCCACTAGAGAGGTCATTGTGACCTTAGAGGATGTGCATAGGATTTTTTGATTACCTATTTAAGGTCAACATATATATTAGATGTCAGAGGGTAGGATAGCGATAATGGAGGATCTTATTAGCATGATGGATCTTGTGATTATATAGGGGTCTATTGACATTGACCCTTTGGAAGACTCAGCTTGGCCTCCAATGATTATTCTAATATCAAAACCACCTCCACCATAGGGTTCAGTGCCCCAAGACACATTGATGTTGATGGCTCTTGTTAGTGGCCTCTTACTACCTGACAAGAGTGGATGATACTTTTTTATCAAGCTTATCAGAGTAGTGTTAGATATGCTACATTTTGCTATATCATTTTCATGGGGCCTGTGATATTGGCTTAGTTATATATGGATTTACATGTGATCCCATATTGAAGAGGATAAAATATCAAACACAACACTCTACTCCAGGTCTAGGCTTGACAACATATAACTATAGAGCAACCTATTGATTAGTGGTTGCAGAGGGGACTTGAGGATCTTGTGGCTTATGGTTGGGTCCAAATTTAGCAAGGCTATGAAGCCATTGAGGAGACTTATATTTTTACAAGTGAGCTCTCAATAAGATGGTCGATGGTGACTTTATCTAGCAGCCGTACATGGTGATGTAGTTTGGTTGGATAGAGGATAAATTTATATTTTAGTATATGTTAATGCCCTACTACATCATAAGTCAACATGACTTTATTATTGAGAGGTAAAGGCTAGATCATGCACAATGATAACTTACAACATGATGTGTCAGAGGGCCCCCACTTTTTTGCATGTCACATGAGAGATCAAAGAGTGGGGGCTACTAGTATAGAGAGCCCATACTATTACTAGTTTTGATATAGTACAACATATAGTGTGGGCTTATATAGGTGATGTTGTTGATTCAATGTGATAGATGCCTGTACAAAATGGTGGAGAGGTTTCCAACCCATCTAATTGACTAGATCATGACCCCAAAAACTAGGACAAAACCATATGAGGGTGCGACAGAGCAGAGATACAAGTTTGACACAAGTACATGGATAGGTTCTCATATAATGGGTGATACCATAGGCTATACCCCTATAGATCATTCAGGTTCTAGTGTAGCAGTCAATACAATAGGTTCTCTAGATGCCTGTGTAGTATATAACATAATAGTGTTTACAACTCCCATTTGTACATGGTAATAATGGAAATAGATATGGGGATGGATATGGCTATAGAGATGGGGGATAAAGTCCTCTAATAGATATAAAGATGGCTGAGGTAGTAGGTGGTGCCTTAGGACAAGATATGTACAAGAGAGGTTGGGACCTTTAGAATAGGGACATGGGAGGCTAGTACCTCTAGTACTACGAGGTCAACAGATGATAAGGATCTTATTGATAGACTATTACATGAGATCATAATGCATGTATTAGAGATTACAAGCCTAGATCAAGATGTGATTAGGCTACAAGCTGAGTTAACTATAGCCTAGGGAGAGACCACTATGTTACAGGGCATCATTACAACCTGAGATTCAGATATTATCACATTGAGAGGACATGTGGCTCAGTTGACTGGTTTAATGGCTTGATTAATGCCATGAGATGTAGATCTAGTGACAGTTATGGTTGAGTGAGATAAGGCTTAGGTAGATGTGTAAAGGCTCTTTGGGTAGGTTGACGAGGCACAACAGCTTGTATTAGATGGGGGTATGTGTAGAGTATTAATTGACATGATTTTGACCAAGAATGATGCCTTATATGTGAAAGATGATGTCTTACACACAAAGGATGAAATTGCCTATTATCATAATTTATATGAGGTAGCAATTTTAAGAGGAGCTAGGGCATCCATGTACAAAGAGTATTCATGAAGCTAGCAGACTAATAGGACCTCTAGGTTTCAGTTAACTATAACATTAGATCGATCCATTGTAGAACTGACACCATAATGGGTAATGATGGGTCTGCCACCACCATGTCCACCACCATCACCAATGTCAAAAATAAGATAGAGCTTTGATTAGAGTCCCCCTAGAGATGGGGTAAGCTAGAGCTAAGATTGTATCATGTAGCTCCACATTTTTGTTGTACATGTATATACTCTTACGATGTATAATTTTTTTAATTTTGAGATATATATATATATATATATATATATATATATATATGACATTCATTTTGGCTCATGGATATTTGTAGTCAGACTCTTAATATTCTTTTGTGGTTCTCTTTGTGTTTACATGACATGATATGTTAGATGTAGATGTGTGGATCAGAATATGGCTATTGACGTATATTTGTTTGCTATGATTATGTAATCTATATTGCTAGCTCATTTTGCATTTGTGTTTATCTTATGAATGTACATGTATCATTAATAGAAGCTATATGCCTACTTTAGGAGATACATGTCCTTAGGTAGCATAGTGATAGATAGGTTGTGTTTATGTTATAAGACGTGATTTATTGAATGTTTATTGGATAGGATGATAGTGCTTTATAAATGTATTTTGGCTTGACATTGTTATGTACGATCTTGAGCACTTGGTATTTAATTTTGTAAATGGAACTATGCATCATAAGTATGACTAACTTATATTAACATTGTACATCAATTACACTTGGACCATTCAAAATATGAATATTTACAACTTAAGATAAGGATAGAATATCAAAACCTAAGTGGAAAACATAATGCATTTAAATAAACAATATAAAAGAGTGAAAATACAAGATGTAAACAATTTAAATACAAGATATGAAATATCAAGACCTAAGTGGTAAACATAATGTATTAAACACTATTAAGTGTGAAGTCACTATTCACAAACACTATTCACATTGTTCTTTCTAAAATCAGCTTAGCTCATTTTGGAAGCAACCCCCTACGAAACTTGTCCATTTCGTCTTGTCTTTCTAAGTTCATTTTTTGATACGAATTTTGTAATTCGTTTTCGTCTTGGTCGGATCGAGGAGTGGTTACCTTCTCGTCCAAGCCAAGTTTTCCCTTCCCCTTTTTTCCCCCTTCTGGAGTTGGTCTCTTTTTGTTTTTCCCTGCAAGGGCGGCAATTTTTTTTGCCCCTACATTTTCCTTATTTTTGTGCAAGGGCGGCGATTTTCGTCACTCTTGCACATTCCCTACAAGGGCGGTGATTTTCGCCGCCCCTGCAATTTTCCTGCAAGGGCAGCGATTTTCATCGCCCCTGCATTTGAGTGACCGACTTCATACAAGGGCGGCAAAATTTGCCGCCTTTACACGTCTCAATTTTCGTGCAAGGCATTAATGGCCTACGCAGCGGGTTGTTGGGGTGGGTTTTTCACCCTATATATTCTGATTTGGGGCCTCATTCTTTTCATTGCTTCCTCCTCTCCTCCTGCCTCTTGCACCTGAGCGCCTCAAGAGACTTTTCGAAGCACCAGCTCATGGATCTGACTTCGTGGCACGCGCGTTTTCCAGGTAGGGTTTGTTTTTAGATTTTGTTTCTTGTTTTTCTTTCTAGCTTAGTTGTTTTTAATTGTTTTTTGTTTATTTTCTTCTTCCCCTCTCCTACCCACGGCTTTTTCCGCCGCGGCCTCATGCGGACGGCATTTTTTACCGCCCACATCTTTTCTAACCCCTGTGCAAAGGTGGTGAAATACGCCACCCTCCCATGATCCTCCCTTGCCCAGCACAGTGGCGGCAATTTTTGCCACCTCTGCTCCTTCTTTGCACTTTGTGAATCCCGCAAGGGCGACGAAATTTGCCGCCCCTACATTTTGCGCAAGGGCAGCGAAATTTGCCGCCCTTGCATCCTTCCCGCAAGGGCGGCAAAATTCGCTGCCCCTGCATCCTCCATGCAAGGGCGGCGATTTTTGCCGCCCTTGCAATTTCGTCCAATTTATGTAAGGGCGGCGATTTTTGCCGTCCCTGCATTTTTCTTCTATTTATCAGCTAACTCCCAAAATTTTTTTTGAGTTGTCCCTTTCACACTTTTTCTTCCTCATTTTCTGCCCCTTTGCTTGACCTGGCCTATTTAAGTGACCTTCAGTAACCCATGTCACTTAAATTGTGCTCTCCCTCTCTCGCTCACTCTCTTTTTATCTATGACAGCAGCACCTTCAGCGAGCTCCTGTACACCTGCTCCCGTCCAATCAAGATCGTCCCCTATGATGGAAGCATCTCCCTCGAAGGCAAAGATGATGAAATACAAATACCAGGGCATCTTTCCGCTCACATCAGTCACCTCGAATGTTGATGACATTCGAGATACAGAGATCGACCACGTGGACATGGCCGAATTCTTGGGGTGAACTAAGGCAACCAATCCCAGCACTGGGATAAAAAGGATTGTTGAGAGCAACATCCACCTGGAGGCTACCTTTCCAGTAGCAGTGCATCATGCAGAGTTTGTCCTCAAGTGTGTGCACTTTTACAACAAGGAGACCAGATCGGTCTCAGACGCCAACGGCAGCATGATAATTCGGTTGGACCTTGATTTTATCGACAAAGCTTTTTTGTGTCCTCCGGCCACCGAAGTGACCCAAATTGATTTCGATGATGCACAGAAGGAGTACGAAAAGGACCCCGAAAGAGCAAAGAAGGTCATAAACTATAAATGGTTAAAGACCCCGAGGACCAGTCTCTCTAGATGGCCAAAAAGCTTCCCTAAAAGTGATTTCGTCGAAGAAGTTGGTGACTTAATCACCCTCCTTAGTAGAGTACGGGGCCTCCCGTCCTCTTCACAATTTCATGAATGGATGTATCCATTCATTAAGATCATCCTTCAAAGCAAACAAACCATCTTTTGGGGGGAACAGATCAGTAATGCTATCCACGAGCAACTGACCAAGGTACAGACCTCTTTCAAATTCTACATGACCTCGTACCTGGTCTATATAGCTATTGCCATGCGATCTTTCCCAAGTTTGACAACAGAGGGGGATAGAAGGACCACCCCGATCTACTCGTACTATCCACAGCTGATGCTTTAAGGGTCAACACGTCATTTCAGGTGAGTAAATGATGCATTCTTTGCCGTATTTTTGTGTCTCTTCGATCCTCAGCTGGAGCAAAAGAGAATATCAGACGACGCATGGGTGGTAGTAAATGGTTATGGATACATGTTCCTCCAGTTTCCTACCTTTTGCTATCTTCAGGTGGGTTTTTACCAAGGATACCCTTACATGCTCCCAAAATTCCCTTTGGACAGGTTGGTCCTAATGGAGCTTTGCCGACAACTGTCTATCGTACACACAAAGCAGATGGAGCTCAAGAGACCTGATTTCAAGTTTCCTGTCCAGATTGGCAGATTTTTAGTTGCTACATCAACTAAAGCCAAGGTCATGAAAACAAAAATGCAGATGGTTACGATCAAACCATTCAAAAGATGGGAGAAATTTGACTACAGTGGGGTCAAAGAAAAGATCTGAAGGAAGACTCAGTTCCACGAGCCCATGATTGAAGATATCTGGGTAGACATGAGGACGGCTGATGAGATAAGAAAGATGGACTATTGCCGTCTCACACTAGAGTAGATAGAGTATCTCGGGCTTGCAGAGATCCCTTCAGGTTTAATTGACAATGGAGATATCATAAACAACAAATATCTGATATAAAATGTCGTTGATTCCCCTCTCCCTCTAATTAACTGGTCTCAGAAGGAACTGACTTCTCTGAGGAAAAGATTCGAACCAATATTGGCTAACACCAATGATTGGTTAGCAGCCAAAGGAATCACCCTGAAAGAATTCGTCACAGGATCAGAGGCTGAATACCAAGCAGAGTTAAAGAGGAAGGCAGAGAACCAAACAAAGAACAAAGGAGATGCTCCTTCTCCATCTAAGCCTCGCAAACCTAGAATCATTTTTGTCTCCAAAAAGCCTAAGCCTGCACAAGAGTCTGAAGCAGTAGCTGAAGGAACTAAAGAACAGAGCCCCAAGGCACAGACAGCTCAATCCATGGAGACACAGGATCAACCTTCAAAATGACCAAGTGTTGAGTCTTCGATCTCGCTGGGACAAGCACAGCTGATCCAGAGCGCCTCTCCTTCTCCTCCTCAGTCTCCTGCAGTACCTGCTTCTTCTATCTCTCCAATTAGTGTTCCATCTTCCAGAGCCGCTTCCCCTTCCAGGGTTGTTTTTGGTGATCCTCAGGGCCCTTCAACAGGTTCTCCCCGCTCTTCCGGGTCCATTTCGAGTCTTTCATCTCTGTCTTTCAACCTGCCACCAAGCCCTGCACCTGAGCCAGAACCAGTAGTTGATACGGTTTCATCGGTTACTCCAACTACAACCACTGTCACCACCAGTAGTGTGGAAGCTGCTACAATGACACCAGCAGAGGCGACTATTGTTGCAACAGGTACTTCTCTCCCGCCATGGATGTCTGCTTTCACACCTAAAAGAAAGAAAATGGCCATCTCCCCGGATGATTTTGATTTTGGCAAGATAGTGCCAGCAAAAGCAAAGGCTCCTAAGAGGCCAAGGATCCTCTCCAAACTAGTCGAGGAAAAGGGGTAAAAATTTCTCGAAATTGCCAAACCCCCACAGGATGCAACCCTTGAGGGTTTTGAAATGAGCAGCTATTCCATTTCTCATGTTGAACTTGGCAAAGTTACTCATGAAGGTGCGAAGAGCGATCTTCAATCAGTAATGGACATTATGGTCCAAAAATTTGATAAGGAAAAGGAGATGAAGGATTATTACAAAGCCAAAGTTGAGCAGTTAACAGCAATAATCAGAAGATTCACTATTCCCCCTGAAATAATGACTCCAGAGGCCTTTTCTGTGGATGATCCAGTCATTCAAAAAGTCGAAAAGACCTATTTAAAAGGGAAAGTCATGGAGGAATATATTGAGAGGATGCACAATCAGGGAGTCTCTTTACTGTCAGAAGTTGTAGAAAGAACAGGTAAAATGAAGAGATTGAAAACTCAGGTAGACGACTTTGTCTCCCTTATCTCTCGGGAAATTAACGGCTTAGAGAAAGATCTTAGCAGGTGGAAAGAATTGAAGGATCTCAAAAAGAGTACCCTGATAGCTATCGACATCATCCCCAACAAAGATTCCTATGTTGAGATCAAGGAGTCAATTGTCTTCAGAATTCAGGTACTTAAGGACTTAATTGATGATCTCAAAGCTTTCAAGGAAGCTAGCGAAAAGAGTGACCTGAGCCTGCTTAACAAGTTAGAAGAGCTGCCATGCAACTTAACCTCCAAGGACCATCAGTTCCTTCTGGCAGAGGAAATGATTCAAAGTTTCAAAAGGATGATCCAGAAGGATTTTGAAGAAGCGTCTTTTTCAATGACTTCAGTGGACAGCATTCTAGATGCTCAGTTAACTTTGAAGAATTTGAAATCCAGGTTAACTGGCCATTCTAAAGCCATCACAACATTGAAAGATGCACTGATCAGAGCGAGAGTTGTCTCCAAAAACGTAGCTATGCCAGACAACATAGGAATTTAGGGATCAATCGCCATGTACAATGCTCATCTGAAGAAGTCCGGCAGCAAGAATTGACTCTCCATCTCCCCCTTCTCTCTTTTTCTATCCTTATGCATTTCTGTTTTGTGCAAAATGCATGCAATTTTGTAATATGTAATTACATGTAAATATTTCAAAAAAATATCTAAAAGTCAAAGATGAGTCATCTTTGACCAAGATATTTTGTATATTTTATTATTTTCTATTTTTGAGGATTTTCTCCCTATATATAGTGGAGACCTCATTTGTAAATAATCTTAGAAAAATTGAGAGCAAACACTCTGCTGAAATTGAAGCAACTTTTGAGACTTTGTGCTCAGATTTGTAAATCATATTTTGTTGAATGAATGAGAAGCAAGTAATTTCAGACTTTGTGTTGAAGTTATCTGTGTCATCTAAGAAATAGTTTCTTATGTACTCTTTCCTAATAACCTCTTGTTTATCTGATTTAATAAGCAAAGTGAATGTGTTGATATTATCTAAGGGCGCTTCTAAAGGGTAGAAGATAGACTTTGTGCTGCTTTTATCTTTCAGATTCATTTATCTTTTGTAGTTTCAGGTGAAGACTTTGTGCTTCACTTCACTCTACGGTTGTACTTGTTTTGGATTGGTGAAAGAAGCTACAAAAGACTTTGTACTTGCGTAAGCGTTCTGGTGGACTTTGTTACTTCAGGTGATCTCTTGTTCTTCATTTGATACCATTCCTGAAAGAAGAGGAGTGTTGTTAGCTTAAGGCCAGGATTTTCTCTCTTTTTGTTCTTTGTACATTACTTCTGAAAAAAGAGAAGTAGATGCTGTTATACCACCCTCCATGTGCTATTTTCTGCTTAATTATATATTCGGCACATAAATATTGATAGGGAACCTCCCCTTAATGAGAGGAGAGATTTACCTCGTTCAGATCTGGTAAAGCCACACTCCTCGTGGTGTAAATCTCCCTTATGCTGTGGCTGATATCTCCATTTTGTCATCAGTTAGTTGACGACAAAATATTCACGCAACAGTTTTTGGTGACTCCGCTGGGGACTGAACGTGCATTCTGAAACCTCAAGTTTCAGATTGAAGCAGTCCCTACCCTTCTCCATTGCATAATCTAGCGACTCCGTTCTTTATCTTACCCATTATCATTCTAGCCTTACCATCTACCTCCGTTACATTATCTAGTCTATAAAACCAGAGCTACTGGGAAGAACGCGCATTTTGAAGCCTCAAGCTTCAACTTGAAGTAGTTTCGGTCCCATTTTTGTTTTAAAAATATGGCAACCCCACGCTACACTAGAAGTCAGAGATCTAAGGGTGTTGTTGACCCTATGTTTGAATTAGCACAACAAAGTAATTTTGATCTGTTTCCTTCATCAACCTCTATTCAACGATCTAGGAGTTTTCCTTCTAGCCTTGGTAGATCCCCAACACGAGGTAGGACTCTTTTTTCCACTGTTAATCACCGCCTACCTATAAACACTCCACCAAGGTTTGTTATCTCACCTTTTCATCCTCTTGTCGTAATGGCCCAAGGCCCGTGGGGTAACTCCTTCGGCCCTCTTAATCTAACCCCACCTCTGCATGAACTACCTCGTAGTTCTAGGAAATATTTTTCTAAGTTTTTTGGTGATGGAAAGGTTCATCCCGACGAGCATATTGCTGCTTTTTCCATAGCATGCGGCGTAATTGGGGTCAAATTTGAAAACGTAGCGGTGAGACTCTTTGTGGAAACTTTACAAGGAGCTATTGCGGATTGGTTTTATCACTTGCAGGCTGGGTCAGTGACAAGCTGGGATACGCTCAAGTCCAAATTCAAAGCTAGATTTAAACCCGCCGAAGATGCGCACACTTTGTTAGCACAACTGACACAATTAAAGAAAGAATCCCAGGAACCCATGAGGGATTTCATAGCTAAATTCAACAAGTTGAGGAATCGAATTCCGACTGTGGCTCAACCCACGCTGAAAAATCTCAAATGTTTTTTCATCAACTCACAGCTTCCCGAAGTAAGTTTCTTGTTAAGATGAGCCGGCCCTATGGACCTAGCCTTGGCTCAAGGTTTGGCTACCGAGATTGAAGACGATCTTATCCTGGCAGGCAAGATCAGGGAAGATTCTGGTAAAAATAAATTCCCCTCACCTGCTGAAAGCTCTTCCACGGGCACTACAGATCTTATGGTGCAAAAATTAACAAATGAACTGATAGCTTTGAAAAGACAAATTGCCCAAGGTACGTCTGCTCCTACCTATCGAGATGCACCAAGGAGGACATTTCAGAATCAGCAATATCAAGGTAATACTGCCCGAACCCAAGGGCAATCAAACTGCCTACCTCCCTCTTTAGGAAGATTAGCCATTGAAGCAGCCCCTGTCCATTCAGCGGTCAGATACCTGGAAGTTGAGCACGACGACTCCTTTCAACCACAGCTAGAGCAACAAGAAAATGCTAACCTCTTTGATGAACAGCATGAAGAATTAGCTGACGAATCCAATATCGGTTTCCTGGATTACCAAGATGAAGCTGGAAGTAAAGGGGAAGATTCAGAGGGAATTTATGTTGTTTTTACCAGATCTCAAAATCAGTCGACTTCACATGTTGACAAAAGAAAAGCAGATGACGAGCCCCGGCCAGCAGTTTCTATTGTCAAACGCGGGACTCCGTTACCTCTACAATCAAAAGATCAGGTAACTCACAAAAAGGTAAGTACTCCCAATCACCCGATATCCCCCTCTTCTGCTACTCAGGCCAGTGGAGTACCCTTCAAAGCCTTTGATGATGGAATCTCTTCTTCTATCGCAACTTCTTTTCAATCATTCGATATAATTGATCATGCTAGAAAGACTAAGATTCAGATGATAGAGGTGGAGTATTTAAGAGCTAACCCAGAACAGTTTGATAGGTTAGCAGAGTATGTTAAAAATAAAGCTGTCCTTGTAAGACAAGTTTCTTTGAAAGTTGTTTCTGATCTCTCCAAAGACAAACCAGCCCAAAATAATTTGGTTGTGACTCCTCCTGTCGCTCTCGGGAAAATAGAACCTTTCTATGTTTCCCTACTTATAAATGGCTACAAACTGAGTAATTGTATTATAGACTCTAGAGAGTCAGATAATGTCATGCCTGTAAAAGTGACAGATTCTCTTGGCCTAACTTTGACCAAAACTTTTGGGAGGTGTTTTTCCATGGAAAATAAGTAGGTTCCCCTCCTTGGCCAAATAAAAGATGCCCAATACGCCTTTGCGGCTTTTCCGAAAAAGTGGATAAAAATGACAGTTCTAGTAGCCGATGTTCCAGCATCTTACGGCATTCTGCTTAGGCGGAATTTTTGTAAGGATGTTGGAGGTGAGTTAAGCATGGACCTATCAGAAGCAAGAATTCTAGTTCAAGGTGTCATGAAGAAGTTGCTTCCTGAAAAAGAAGCCAGGTACGTAGTTACCCATTTTGCAGCACCTAAAGCTCAAATTTTATTTGAGTCATCAGGTATGGGCACTTATTTCTTATCCGTATACGAGATCCACGGTGCATTAGATGAAACTCCTACGGGTGGTGATTTGGGTTTGGTTTCAGTTGACGCGAAGGGTGGGATGCCCAAGTGAAATTAACACATAAAACAACCCTTTCCCCAAAATGAAAAAGTCTTCAGGAAAAAAGCAATACCTGATGAGCTATGGACCTTGGAGTTCGACGGCAGTTGCTCTTCTACTGGATCAGGAGTCGGAGTTGTGTTGGTATCCCCTCAGGGAGAGATTACCCCTTTTTCCTACAAATTACAATTCAACAATACTAATAACACGGCCGAATACGAATCTCTTTTGCTTGGACTACAAGCTGCCAAAGAAAAGGGCATTAAGAAGCTTCATGCTAAAGGAGACGCTGAGTTGATAGTCTGTCAGATAAGGAACCTCTATCAGACCAAGAATGAAAGTTTGTGCCATGATCACAATCTGGTATGGGATCAGATTGAAGATTTTGACGCCTTCAATATCTCTGCCATTTCAAGGGAATTCAATGATCGGGCAGATGCATTGGCTGTCTCTGCCACCCTCCTAATTCCCCACCCAGATTTTAAGGGAGATAAGTATACTATTAAGCTGGTTTTTCGACCAAGTGTACCAAACAATGTTGACCACTGGTAAGTGTTTAACAACGATGATCAAATCGTCACCTTCTTGGAGCAAAAGGACACTTTCAAATAACTGTGTTTTGAAGGTAGCGAGCCCCGAGAATGTGGGCTGACCCCTGAAACCCAGGCCAATACAGGTGAAGATTTTCTAAAGCTCAAGGGGAATAAAATTCCCAAAGGTTTGGTTTCCCTAGAGAAGCTGTTTGATGACCATGACAGGTTTGTCAAACAACAACGAACAGATTCAAATTCTTCTCAAGATTTTGATCAAGTCAACTTGGAAACCAAGCACGATCCTAAGATGGTAAACATTAGGAAATGCTGCACTTCCAAAGAAAGATTTGAGCTTGCTAGTTTACTCCGCCAATATAGGGATGTGTTGGCCTATTCTTATGATGACTTGAAATCTCTTAGGCCACATGACATCCATCATGACATCCCCCTCAAAGCCAACTCTGTGCCTTACAAACAAAAATCTAGGCAATATAATCCAAAAATCTTAGGTACTATTTTAGCTGAGATACAAAAGATGTTGGATGCTCGGATAATTTTTTTGATCCATCACTCAACATGGGTTGCTAACATAGTACCCGTTAGAAAGAAAAATGGTGAGATTCAAATCTGTGTAGATTTCAAAAACTTGAATCAGTTGTCCTTAAAAGATAACTACCCCCTTCCCATTATGGATCAAGTCTTATAGATGGTAACAAGTTCAGAAATGTTATCAATGCTTAACGATTTTTTGGGTTATAATCAAGTTGAGGTCGGGAAAGCAGATCAACACAAGACAGCGTTCACCACACCCTGGGGCACTTTCGCTTACCGTAGGATGCCGTTCGGTCTAATAAACGCAAGTGCCACTTTTCAAAGGGCTATGGATCTCGCTTTCAAAGATGTAATGGGAAAATTCATTGTAGTATACCTAGATGATCTGACGGTATTTTCAAAACAGCGTTCCGAGCATGTTCACCATTTGCAAAAGGTACTAGAGCGCTGCCGTCAAAATGGCATCTCGTTAAACCCAAAGAAATCCATTTTCAGAGTAACTGAAGGGAAGCTTCTCAGACACATAGTGTCCCGAGAAGGCATCAGAATTGATTCAGAAAGAGTTAGATCCATCCAGGAACTTACTCTGTCTACTAGCAAGACCGCAGTTCATTCTTTCTTTGGAAAAGTGAATTTTCTTAGGAGATTTATTCCAGAATTCGTCGAGAAAACCCATCACATTGTCAACATGATGAAGATCAATGCCACATTTAGGTGGACTGTCGAGGGCAAAGCAGCGTTCAAAGAAATTAAAGAAGCAATTGGTCGGGCACCAGTCTTGGTCTGTCCAGACTATACTAAAGGTTTTAAGATATATAGTTATGCCTCTGAGCATACACTATCAGCTATTTTGGTTCAGCCCAATTCAGAAAATACAGAATCTCAGATTTCATTCATGAGTTGCCCACTCAAAAATTACGAATTGAAATATTCCCTTATGGAGAAACATGCATACACCGTGGTCAAGGCTGTCAAGCATTTCAGGTTTTATATCCTGAATTCTCACACTGAAGTCCTCGTACCAGATACAACAATAAAATCTATTTTGACTCAGCAAGAGTTCGGTACCAAGAGAGGTAACTGGATTGCCAAAACTCAGGAATTTGACCTGGACATCAAACCAACCAAGCTGGTATGAGGAAGAGGTCTCTACCAATTGATCGCCAACAACATTCCAGACGAAATAAAAAGTGAAGAACCAGATATCAAAAGCGTGCCCACAGTTCTCTTTGTCGCCACTACTGATGAATGGTATTCTGACATTGCTCATTTCCTAACATATGGCGAGTGTTTCGCTCATATTTCTTTTTTAAAAAAATGGAATGTTAAATTGAAAGTAGTTGGTTATGTTCTGTGGGACAATGGTCTTTACAAGAGAAACCTGGACGGGGCATTTCTTCGTTGTGTTGATAAAGCTCAACAAGAAAAAATTTTAGAATCTTTTCACAATTTGGCTTGTGGAGGAGATTTCTCTGCACCAGTGACGGCACACAAAATTCTACGTGCGAGATACTACTGGCCCACGCTTTTTTAGGATGCTTACAAATGGGTACGTAGGTGTGAGCTGTGTCAGCAATTCGTTGGAAAGCCTAAATTGCCTGCTTTGCCCCTCAAGCCGGTCGTGATCGAGGAACCTTTTCAGCAATGGGGTATTGATTTCATTGGTGCAGTTAACCCGTCTTCAAGTGCCGGACATGATTATGTCCTCACCGCGATGGATTATTTTACTAAGTGGGTGGAGGCCATACCAACCAAGCATGCTACATCTGAAGTAGTATGTAGCTTTCTCAAGAAAAATATCATCTCTAGGTTTGGGGTTCCGCTAAAGATTGTGACAGATAATGCGGCCTATTTTTCGTCGCATGAAATCACTCATTTTTGTTTTTATTATGAGATTACCTTGTCTCATACTTCTGATTATTTCCCTCAAAGAAATGGACAAGCAAAATCAAGTAACAGGAACCTGGTTACCATTATCAGGAAGTTGGTGGACGACAATCAGAGAATATGGCACAAAGCTTTGTATGACGCTTTATGGGCCGACAGGATAACACCCAAAAGAGCTATAGGTATGTCACCTTTCCAACTCCTATATGGATGAAATGCAAAAATTCCCATCACCCTTGAAATACCAGCACTCAGATTAACTAGAGCAATCAAAGACTCAACCTTCGAAAGCTCAGTTGAAAAGCAGATCATGTGTCTGGCCGAGCTGAACGAACGAGTTATGGTGGTTGATCGGATCAAGGAACATCAGGATCGGGTGAAAGCACTTTTTGATAAGAAAGCTAGAACGCGTGAATTTCGAGTCGGAGATCAAGTCTTGTTATGGGACAAGCGACGCGAACCAAAAGGGATGCACGGTAAATTTGACTCTCTGTGGAGGGGTCCGTTCACCATTCGGCAGCTCTGCGGCGAGGCCAGCTTTTTGCTGGAGTATAAAGATGGGACACCATTTGCGCTACCTCACAATGGGCAGCATCTAAAGCTTTTCAACTCTTGAAGCTCGGATGAGTCTAGTTGTAAATATGTACAGTTTTTTTGTTTTGTCTATTTTTATTTCTCATTTTTCGCTCGACTCCGTAGCCCAATGGCTTGGTTGAAAGCACTTAGAGACTGGATTCTGCTTTCGCTAATCATTTTGATTAAACAAAAGTTCCCTAACAGGAGCCAGCTATTGTTTCCAAAATCAGCTTAGCTCATTTTGGAAGCAACCCCCTACGAAACTTGTCCATTTTGTCTTGTCTCTCTAAGTTCATTTTTTGATACGAATTCTGTAATTCATTTTCGTCTTGGTCGGATCGAGGAGTGGTTACCTTCTCGTCCAAGCCAAGTTTTCCCTTCCCCCTTTTTCCCCTTTCAGAGTTGGTCTCTTTTTGTTTTTCCCTGCAAGGGTGGCGATTTTTGTCGCCCCTACATTTCCCTTGTTTTTGTGTAAGGGCGGCGATTTTCGTCGCTCTTGCACATTCCCTGCAAGGGCGGTGATTTTCACCGCCCCTACAATTTTCTTGCAAGGGCGGCAATTTTCGCCACCCCTGCATTTGAGTGACCGACTTCATGCAAGGGCAGTGAAATTTGCCACCCTTGCACGTCTCAATTTCCATGCAAGGCATTAATAGCCTACGCGACGGGTTGTTGGGGTGGGTTTTTCACCCTATATATTCCAATTTGGGGCCTCATTCTTCTCATTGCTTCCTCCTCTCCTCCTGCCTCTTGCACCTGAGCGCCTCAAGAGACTTTTCAAAGCACCAGCTCACAGATCTGATTTTGTGGCACGTGCATTTTCTAGGTAGAGTTTGTTTTTAGATTTTGTTTCTTGTTTTTCTTCTTAGCTTACTTGTTTTTAATTGTTTTTGGTTTATTTTCTTCTTCCCCTCTCCTACCCATGGCTTTTTCTGCCGCGACCTCATGCGGACGGCATTTTTTGCCGCCCACGTCTTTTCTAACCCCCGTGTAAAGGCAGTGAAATACGCCGCCCTCCCATGATCCTCCCTTGCCCAGCGCAGTGGTGGCGATTTTTGTCGCCTCTGCTCCTCCTTTGCACTTTGCGAATCCCGCAAGGGCGGCGAAATTCGCCGCCCCTGCATTCTGCGCAAGGGTGGCAAAATTTGCCGCCCTTGCATCCTTCCCACCGCAAGGGTGGTGAAATTTGCCGCCCCTGCATCCTCCATGCAAGGGCGGTGATTTTCGCCGCCCTTGCAATTTCGTCCAATTTATGCAAGGGCAGAGATTTTCGCCGTCCCTGCATTTTTCTTCTATTTATCAGCTAACTCCCAGAATTTCTTCTGAGTTGTCCCTTTCACACTTTTTCTTCTTTGTTTTCCACCCCTTTACTTGACCTGGCCTATTTAAGTGACCTTCAGTAACCCATGTCACTTAAATTACGCTCTCCCTCTCTCGCTCACTCTCTTTTTATCTATGGCAGCAGCACCTTCAGCGAGCTCCTGTACACCTGCTCCCGTCCAATCAAGATCATCCCCTATGACGAAAGCATCTCCCTCGAAGGCAAAGACAATGAAATACAAATACCAGGGCATCTTTCCGCTCACATCAGTCACCTCGAATGTTGATGACATTCGAGATACAGAGATCGGCCACGTGGACATGGCCAAATTCTTGGGGCGAACTAAGGCAACCAATCCCAGCACTGGGATAAAAAGGATTGTTGAGAGCAACATCCACCTGGAGGCCGCCTTTCCAGTAGAAGTGCATCATGCAGAGTTTGTCCTCAAGTGTGTGCACTTTTACAACAAGGAGACCAGATCGGTCTCAGATGCCAACGGCAGCATGATAATTCGGTTGGACCTTGATTTTATCGACAAAGCTTTCTCGTGTCCTCCGGCCACCGAAGTGACCCAAATCGATTTCGAAGACGCACAGAAGGAGTACGACAAAGACCCTGAAAGGGCAAAGAAGGTCATAAACTATAAATGGTTGAAGACCTCGAGGACCGATCTCTCTAGATGGCCGAAAAACTTCTCCAAAAGTGATTTCGTCGAAGAAGTTGGTGACTTAATCACCCTCCTCAGCAGAGTACGGGGCCTCTCGTCCTCTTCAAAATTTCATGAATGGATGTATCCATTCATTAAGATCATCCTTCAAGGCAAACAAACCATCTTTTGGGGGGAACATATCAACAATGCTATCCACGAACAACTGACCAAGGTACAGACCTCTTTCAAATTCTACATGACCTCGTACCTGGTCTATATAGCTGCTGCCATGCGATCTTTCCCAGGTTTGACAACAGAGGGGGATAGAAGGACCACCTCGGTCTACTCATACTATCCACAGCTAATGCTTCAAAGGTCAACACGTCATTTTAGGCGAGTAAATGATGCATTCTTCACCATATTTTTTTGTCTCTTCGATCCTCAGCTGGAGCAGAATAGAATATCAGACGAGGCATGGGTGGTAGTAAATGGTTATGGGTGCATGTTCCTCCAGTTTGCTACCTTTTGCTATTTTCGGGTGGGTTTTTACCAAGGATACCCTTACATGCTCCCAAAATTCCCTTCGGAGAGGTTGGTCTTAATGGAGCTTTGCCGACAACTGTCTGTCATACACATAAAGCAGATGGAGCTCAAGAGCCCCGATTTCAAGTTTCCTATCCAGATTGGCAGATTTTTAGTTGCTACATCAACTAAAGCCAAGGTCATGGAAACAGAAATGTAGATGGTTACCATCAAACCATTCAAAAGACGGGAGAAATTTGACTACAAGGGGGTCAAAGAAAAGATCTGAAGGAAGACTCAGTTCCACGAGCCCATGATTGAAGATATATGGGTAGACATGAGGACGGCTGATGAGATAAGAAAGATAGACTATTGCCATCTCACACTAGAGCAGATAGAGTACCTCAGGCTTGCAAAGATCCCTTCAAGTTTAATTAACAATGGAGATATCATAAACAACAGATATCTGACAGAAAAGGTCGCTGATTCCCCTCTCCCTCCAATTAACTGGTCTCAGAAGGAACTGACTTCTCTGAGGAAAAGATTCAAACCAATATTGGCTAACACTAATGATTGGTTAGCAGCCAAAGGGATCACCCTGAAAGAATTCGTCACATGATCAGAGGTTGAATACCAAGCAGAGTTAAAGAGGAAGGCAGAGAACCGAACAAAGAACAAAGGAGACTCTCCTTCTCCATCTAGGCCTCGCAAACCTAGAATCATTTTTGTCTCCAAAAAACCTAAGCCTGCACAAGAGCCTGAAGCAGCAGCTGAAGGAACTAAAGAACAGAGCCCTGAGGCATAGATAGCTCAACCCATGGAGACACAGGATCAACCTTTAGAATTACCAAGTGTTGAGTCTCCGATCTCGCTGGGACAAGCACAGCCAATCCAAAGCGCCTCTCCTTCTCCCCCTCAGTCTCCTGTAGTACCTGCTTCTCCTATCTCTCCAATCAGTGTTCCATCTTTCGGAGCCACTTCCCCTTCCAGGGTTGTTTTTGGTGATCCTCAGGGCCCTTCAGCAGGTTCTCCCCGCTCTTCTGGGTCCATTTTGAGTCTTTCATCTCTGTCTTTCAACCTGCCACCAAGCCCTGCACTTGAGCCAGAACCAGTAGTTGATACGGTTTCACCGGTTACTCCAACTACAACCACTATCACCACCAGTAGTGTGGAAGCTGCTACAATGACACCGGCAGAGGTGACTATTGTTGCAACATGTACTTCTCTCCCGCCATGGATGTCTGCTTTCACACTTAAAAGAAAGAAAATGGCCATCTCCCCGGATGATTTTGATTTTGGCAAGATAGTGCCAACAAAAGCAAAGGCTCCTAAGAGGCCAAGGATCCTCTCCAAACTAGTCGAGGAAAAGGGGCAAAAATCTCTCGAAATTGCCAAACCCCCACAGGATGCAACCCTTGAGGGTTTTGAAATGAGCAGCTATTCCATTTCTCATGTTGAACTTGGCAAAGTTACTCACGAAGGTGCGAAGAGCGATCTTCAATCAGCAATAGACATTATGGTCCAAAAATTTGATAAGGAAAAGGAGATGAAGGATTATTACAAAGCCAAGGCTGAGCAGTTAACAGTAGTAATCAAAAGATTCACTATTCCCCCTGAAACAGTGACTCCAGAGGCCTTTTCTGTGGATGATCCAGTCATTTAGAAAGCCAAAAAGACCTATTTAAAAGGGAAAGTCATGGAGGAATATATTGAGAGGATGCACAATCAGGGAGTCTCTTTACTGTCAGAAGTTGCAAAAAGAACAGGTAAAATGAAGAGATTGAAAACTCAGGTAGACGACTTTGTCTCCCTTATCTCTCAGAAAATTAACGGCTTAGAGAAGGATCTTAGCAGGTGGAAGGAAATGAAGGATTTAAAAAAGAGTACCCTGATAGCTATCGGCGTCATCCCCAACAAAGATTCCTATGTTGAGATCAAGGAGTCAATGGTCTTCAGAATTCAGGTACTTAAGGACTTAATTGATGATCTCAAAGCTTTCAAGGAAGCTAGCGAAAAGAGTGACCTAAGCCTGCTTAACAAGTTAGAAGAGTTTCCATGCAACTTAACCTCCAAGGACCATCAGTTCCTTCCAGCAGAGGAAATGATTCAAAGTTTCAAAGGGATGATCCAGAAGGATTTTGAAGAAGCACCTTTCTCAATGACTTCAGTGGACAACATTCTAGATGCTCAGTTAACTTTGGAGAATTTGAAATCCAAGTTAACTGGCCATTTTAAAGCCATCACAGCATTGAAAGACGCACTGATTAGAGCGAGAGTTGTCTCCAAAAATGTAGCTACGCCAGACAACATAGGAATTCAGGCATCAATTGCCATGTACGATGCTCATCTGAAGAAGTCCGGTAGCAAGAATTGACTCTCCATCTCCCCCTTCTCTCTTCTTCTGTCCTTATGCATTTCTATTTTGTACAGAATGCATGCAATTTTGTAATATGTAATTACATGTAAATATTTCAGAAAAATATCTAAAAGTCAAAGATGAGTCATCTTTGACCAAGATATTTTGTATATTTTATTATTTTCTATTTTTGAGGATTTTCTCCCTATATATAGTGGAGACCTCATTTGTAAATAATCTTGGAAAAATTGAGAGCAAACACTATGCTGAAATTGAAGCAACTTTTGAGACTTTGTGCTCAAATTTGTAAATCATATTTTGTTGAATGAATGAGAAGCAAGTAATTTCAGACTTTGTGTTGAAGTTATCTGTGTCATCTAGGAAATAGTTTCTTATGTACTCTTTCCTGATAACCTCTTGTTTATCTGATTTAATAAGCAAAGTGAATGTGTTGATATTATCTAAGGGCGCTTCTAGAGGGTAGAAGATAGACTTTGTGCTGCTTTTATCTTTCAGATTCATTTATCTTTTGTAGTTTCAGGTGAAGACTTTGTGCTTCACTTCACTCTACGGTTGTACTTGTTCCAGATTGGTGAAAGAAGCTACGGAAGACTTTGTGCTTGCGTAAGCGTTCTGGTGGACTTTGTTACTTCAGGTGATCTCTTGTTCTTCATTTGATACCATTCCTGAAAGAAGAGGAGTGTTGTTAGCTTAAGGCCAGGATTTTCCCTCTTTTTGTTCTTTATACATTACTTCTAAAAAAAGAGAAGTAGATGCTGTTATACCACCCTCCATATGCTATTTTTTGCTTAATTAATTATATATTCGACACATAAATATTGATAGGGAACCTCCCCTTAATGAGAGGAGAGATTTACCTCATCCAGATCTGGTAAACCCACACTCCTCGTGGTGTAAATCTCCCTTATGTTGTGGCTGATATCCCCATTTTGTCATCAGTTAGTTGACGACAAAATATTCACCCAACACACATGACATTGTTCATGAGTCAATATTCATGAATGAGGTGGCAAGGTGACTGGGTAGGTGATGTGGCATGGACCATAGGGTATCTTTCATTGTTGGAAAGGTAAGAGAGAGATGTAGGGCACATTTATCCACTAGGCATAAGTGTTGCCTTATGATTTTTCATGTGGGGAGCATGTGGGGTGCATCTCTTGAGTGGAGTAAGTGGGTGTGTGGAACACAATTCTATGGAGGATCCATTATCTTAGTGCTTGGTTAAGGACAAGAGATGAGTTAGCATATTTTGGGCTTTAGTGGGTAAGTGGAGCACTAGGTTTGGTTACATATGAAAGTAGAGGATAAAAGATAGATTGTCACATAGAGGTGGTGATGCTTTTGTATAAATAATTTTCACTTTGTTTTGGACTATGCACAAAGTGGTAGACATTGATTAGTGGCCACTTATGCATCCACTTGGAATGTGCTTCCATATTTCTTCTCTTCTCATCTTCATTCTCTCTCTCTTTCTTATTTGTAATTCTATATATGTAAAGGATGCATTCCTTTGTAATATGTGAGAATGTAAGGAGTTGAAGACTTGTAAGTCTTTGTTGAAGCTTGTTGAAGCTTTGTTATAAGATTGTTGATGTTTGTATGCATTGAAGACAAGGAGAGTGTAAGAGCTTGGAGAAGTGTGTAAGTGGCACATTTTGTCATAGGTGTATTCTCTAGGTGCTACTAAAATTAAGAGCTAATTAGTTCTCCAAGGACGTATCCAAATTGGTGAACCACGTACATCTTGTCTTATGATTTGCATTGTTTATTCTTTGATTTGTTTCAAGTTTTATTTATGCTTTCATAGTTCCTCTCATTACAACTTAGGAGGATATTTACGCATTGTCTATTATATCCTAACAAGTGGTATTAGAGCAAGGTTGTTTATTGCTAAGGATACGTTGTAGGAGGCTAAGGATTATAGCTTGAGTGGGAGCTGTGGCAGATGAAAAATCAAGGGTAGGGAAATTTAATGGGAAGAATTTTGATTTGTGGAAGATGCAAATGGAGGACTACCTATTTCATAAGGACCTCTACTTATCATTGGGAGATTTAGCCAACAAGTCAACATCAATTTGAGATGAGAGTTGGGAGTTGCTAGATAGAAAATCACTTAGAACCATCCATATTGCCTTGCATCTACAATTGTATTCAACATATCCCAAGAGAAGAATACAAAAAGTCTCATGAAAGCATTAAGAAAGTTATATGAAAAACCCTCTGCCTCTAACAAAATTTTCTTAATGAATAAATTTTCAATATGAGAATGGCTAAAAATGGTTCAATAACAAACCATTTAAATGATTTTAATATGGTTACTAGTCAATTAAATTCTATTAATATTGAGTTTGATGATGAAGTTAGGGCTCTTCTCATTCTATGTTTTTTACTTGAGATTTGGAATAGCTTGGTCATGGTGGTGAGCAACTTAGTCTCAAACAATGCTAAATTCAAGTTTAAAGATGTGGTGGGTGTTATCCTACGCGAGGAAATGCAGAGGGGAAACAATGGTGAAACATCCACACCAGGAAATGCATTATATATGGAGTCTAGAGGGAGATAAAATAATAGAGGAAGAGGACATTGTGGTAAATCAAGGAAAGGTTATAGATCAATATCAAGAGGAAAGATGGAGTGTTGGCACTGTGGGAAGCTGGGTCACACAAAGAAAGAGTGTTGGGTTCTTCATAAAATATCAAGAAAGGACCAACATGGAGGTAATAAGGAGGCAAACTTAGTGGGTGATTTGCTAAAAGATGATTTAATTCTTTCTTTAGATAATATTAATGAGTCTTCAGTTTTAGATTCAGGAGTTTCATTTCATGCCGCTCCTAACAAACATTATTTTAGAGATTATGCTCAAGGTGATTTTGGACATATGTATCTTGGTGATGATAAACCTTGTAGTATTGTTGGAAAAGATAGTGTGAGTGTGAAATTGTAGAATGGGAACACTTGGATGCTTAAGGATGTTGGGCACATTCCAAGTTTGAAGAAGAATTTGATTTATGCGGGACAGTTGGGAAGTGACAATTGTGTAGTCACTTTTACTGGTGACTCATAGAAGGTTACCAAGGGTGATCTTGTAGTGTCAAGAGGTGAGAAGGTGGGTACTTTATATTTAACCACTATTTTTACTAATGCATCTTGTGATTTAGATACTTCAGGTGGCGATGCAACTATGTGGCGTTACAGACTCAACCACATGAGTGAGAAAGGAATGAAGATCCTTCACTAAAGTTAAAATTAGTGATGCAACTATGTGGCGTTACAGACTCAACCACATGAGTGAGAAAGGAATGAAGATCCTTCACTAAAGTTAAAATTACTAGGTCTAAAGGAAATAGACTTGGAATTTTATGAGCACTATGTGTGTGGTAAACAAAAATGTGCGCGGTTTCTAAAAGTTAGACGAACCAAAAAGATAAGGAAGTTAGAGCTTGTGCATATTGATGTATGGGGACCCTCTCAAGTTTCTTCACTTGGTGGTTCAAGGTATTATGTCACATTTATTGATGATGTAACTAAAAAAGTTTAGATTTATTGCATTAAATATAAATCTAATATATTTAACACATTCAAGATATGGAGAGCTTTAGTTGAGAATGAAACAAATTTAAATCTCAAGTGCCTTAGTTCAGATAATGGTTGAGAATATTACAGTATGGAATTTGATAACTACTATTCACTTAATAGAATCCGTAGGTAGAAGATGATTCTAAGAATACCATGACAGAATGGTGTGTTAGAGAGGATGAATAGAACCATTATGGAATGTGCTAGGAGCATGAGGTTGTATGCAGGGTGGTATACTAGAGGAAACTTGGAGTGGTAAGAAGGTTGACTATTCTTTCTTGAAAGTTTTTGGTTGTGAAGATTTTGCAGTTATTAATAGAAAAAATAGGTCCAAATTAGAGGCTAAAACTCAAAAATGTACTTTCTTTGGCTATGGTACTAATGACTTTAGATTCCAAATGTGAAATGAGGAAGATAAGAAATCATTAGGAGTAGAGATGTCATCTTCAATGAGAAAGTCATGTACCTGGATTAGTTGCAGGAAAGTAAGCAAGAGGAAGCCAAGAAAGAATAGACACTGTTGGAGGACAAAAAAAATGAAAGTGTCCTAATGTTACCTACCAGTATAGAATGTTCAACAACAACAAAAACCCCAAACCCCTGTTATGAGGATATCTACTAGAGTAATTAGACCACTTGAAAAGTTTTTTTCCTTCTTTCAATTATTTGTTACTTAATGATGGTGGTGAACCAGAGAGATTTGAAAAATTAGCATAAAATCATGCCAAGGATAAGTGGGAGTAGGCTATGGATGAGGAGTATGACTCTCTCATGACGAACCAGACTTGGGATTTGGTGAAGCTTCCAAAAGGCAAGAAGGCATTACAAAACAAGTGGGTATATAAGATAAAGGAGGAAAATGGAGGGAAAAAGAAATACAAGGCCAAATTGGTGGTAAAAGGGTTTACACAAAAGAAATGTATCAATTTTGATGAAATATTTTCTCTTGTGGCTAAAATGACTTCTATTAAAATTGTCTTGAGTTTAGTTGCTGTAGAGGACTTGTATCTAGAACAGTTGGATGTGAAGACCACTTTCTTTCATGGAGATTTGGAGGAGGAGATATACATGGAGTATCCATAAGGTTTTAAAGTCAAGGGTAAGGAGAATTTTGTGTGAAAACTAAATAAGATATTATATGGCCTTAAGTAATCTCCAAGACAATGGCATATTAAGTTTGATAGTTTTATGTTGGATCAATGCTATTCTAGATGTCATTATGACCATTGTGTATATTTTAAGAAGTTTGAAAATGACAACTATATTATCATGATTTTGTATGTGGATGACATGTTAGTGGCAGGTTCTAACATGCAAGATATAAATGCACTCAAGAAATAGTTGAAAGATTCTTTGTTATGAAGTATCTAGGTGATGCTAAACAAATCCTTGGGATGAGAATAGCTAGAAACAGAAAGAATCAAAGTTTGACACTATCACAAAGAGAGTACATCAAGAAAGTATTAGAGAGGTTTGACATGCAGAATGCTAAACCAGTTGGGACACCTTTGGTGGGCCACTTCAAGTTATCAAATAAGCAATGACCTAAAATAGAAGAAGAGAGGAGTCACATGTCGAAGACCCCTTACTTATCAGTAGTTGATAGCTTAATGTATGCAATGGTTTGTATGAGGCCAGACATTTCCCATGCAGTGGGAGTGGTGAGTAGATTTATGAGTGATCAAAGAAAGGAACACTGGTCGATAGTAAAGGTGGATTCATCATTACCTTAGAGGGACTTCAAATGCAGTGTTATGTTATGGTAGTTTAGATGTTACTTTATTTGGATATGTTGATTCTATCATGGTAGGTGGTTTGGATGGTAGGAGGAGCACTACTGAGTATGTTTTCATTGTGGGTGGTACAATAGTGAGTTGGATATCATGTGTATAAAAAGTGGTGTCGCTTTATACCACAAAGGCTGAGTATGTTATTGCTAAAAAAGTAAGTAAGAAGATGATATGGCTATAAAGTCTGAATAAGGAAAAGGGATAATTTTTAGTGGTAGTTAGAGTGCCATCCATTTAGTGAAGAACACAACATTTTACTCCAAGACTGAACACATTCAGTTGAGGTATCACTTCATTTGGACATTATTCGAGGAAGAGCAACTGAACCTAGAGAGGATACATACAAGCGAGAATCCTACAAAAATGATGATAAAGGTTAT
The DNA here is from genome assembly GCA_037957365.1 of Torreya grandis. Taxonomy (NCBI): domain Eukaryota; kingdom Viridiplantae; phylum Streptophyta; class Pinopsida; order Cupressales; family Taxaceae; genus Torreya; species Torreya grandis. The sequence continues at coordinate 4,975,401 of JARHVA010000164.1, read as the reverse complement.
TACAAGAGTGAAGTTAAAATTATGTTCAGCTTTAATTGGTCTTCATGGATGAAGAAGATAGGAATGAGAAATTAGTTCAGTGGATGTAACAAGTTGTGAATACTAACTTCAAGTGAGAGAATTGTTAAGTGTGAAGTTACTATTTGCAAACACTATTCATAGGACACTATTCATAGGTCATTATTCATGAATGAGGTGGAAATGGTGACTAGGCAGGTGAGGTGGCTCTTAGGTGATGTGACATGGACCATAGGGTATCTTTCATTTTTGGAAAGGTAGGAGAGAGATGTGGGTCACATTTCTCCACTAAGCACAAGTGTTGCTTTATGAATTTTCATGTGGGGAACATGTGGGGTGTATCTCTTAAGTGGAGTAAGTAAGTGGGTGTGTGAGGCACAATTCTATAGAGGATCCATTATCTTAGTGCTTGGCTAAGGACAAGAGATGAGTTAGAATCTTTTGGTATTTAATGGTTAAGTGGAGCACCAAGTTTGGTTGCATATGAAAGTGGAGGACAAAAGATAGATTGTCACATGGAGGTGGTGATGCTTTTGTATAAAGAATTTCCACTTTGTTTTGGACTATGCACAAAGTGGTAGACATTGCTTAGTGACCACTTATGCATCCTATTGGAATGTTTCACCATATTTCTTCTCCCCCATCTTCCCTCTCTCTCTCTCTTTCTATATATGTAAAGGATGCATTCCTTTGCAATATGTGATAATGTAAGGAAATGAAGACTTATAAGTCTTCATCGAAGCTTGTTGAAGATTTGTTGTAAGATTTTTTAAGCTTATATGCATTGAAGACAATGAGAGTGTGAGAGATTAGAGAGGTGTGTAAGTGACAAGTTTTGTCATAGGTGTATTCTCCAAGTGCTACTGAAATTAATAGCTGATCAATTCTCCATGTACATATCTAAATTGGTGAACCACGTACATCTTATCTTATGGTTTGTATTGTTTGTTCTTTGATTTGTTCCAAGTTTTATTTCTACTTTCATAGTTCCTCTCATTGCAGCTTAGGAGAATATTTTCTCGTTGTCTATTATATCCTAACAAACACAAATGGACAATAAAAAACAACTTAAAAATAAAATGTAACCAATTTAAAATCAAGATATGAATCACCAAGACTTAAGTGGAAACAAAATGGACTTAAAAACAAACAAACAATACAAACAATTAAATGATATAATCAAACAATAAAAATGAACGACAATAAAATAAACAATATGAACAAAGAATAAAACAAACAATAAAAAGTAATATAAAAAACACACAAACAAAGATAAAAAGAATGAAGTTATAGATAATTTGTGCATGTGTATTGAATAAGGTGTTATGCTTGGATTGGGTGCCCCTAGGATAAGAGGACAACGACTTGGTTGCGGTAACAAGGGCAATAGAAGAAGAGGAAATGGGTGGTCGAGCTGACTCAAAATTCCCCGATGCAAATGGGTGCTACTTACATAGTCTAATGGACTTTAGGCCAAATGTAGTTCTCCTAAGGATATGGAATAGAAGAAAGTGATTAAAAGTAAGTATATGATGATATAGGATAAATGTGAAATGCACACTCAAAAAGAAATGAGAGTATTAAGCAAAGGGAAATGGAAAGTGAAGTGCATAAATTTCAAATGCACAATGCCCACTAGTCAGGCAATGATTACTCTCAAAATGACAAGAGCATTCAAGTGCACAAAAGTAAACAATGTTTGTTAGTGTATTAAATCCAAATGCACAATGCCCAGAAATGCATCTTATAAAATGGTGAGAGCATTCAAGTGCTCAGAGGTGAAGAGTGTTCATTAATGCATCAACTTCAAATGCATAATGCCCACAAAGCTAAATTGAAAAATGATGAGAGTGTTATGAAATAGAAATAAAGCATGAGATTGGTTGAGCTTACCCAATATGCCACATGCATCTAGTCATTGCATACATAGTCCATATGGACCTTAGGCCGATGTAGTTATCATAAAAATGGGAGGATAATAGTATGGTATGGAAATGGTCAAATGGAAATGAGTGGTCTAGATATGAGGGTTCCCACCAAGAAAATTTTGTGGCTTCATATCTTACATGAAATTACAAGCCAATTTTAATGATTTTGTTATTTTTAGGGTTTTCCATGTCTTTTCAATGTTTTGGGATTTTTGGAGTAATAAAATCAAGGTAATGTGCACAAATGTACAATGATCCACCTAGAAAAGGATATATCTCCTCATGTAAGGGCCTAAATAATAGCTAAACCAACTACACCAATGAGATTCACCACAAACCAATAACAAAATTCGAGGCATATGAAAAGATCATGCAAAAACAAGATAAGAATAGGAAGGCACACACTGGGGAAATAAAATGAGGAGAATCAATTAGAGGAAGTTTGAAAGAAACTATCAAGTAGGTGAAACCCTTGTTGACATACACTGAAACACTTGTCTATAAAGAAACTATTGATCTTGATTGATATGAAGTGTCCTTAAAAATTCATATTGAATCTGTTTGTGATGCCAAGTAGTCATAACCATGATCATGATTGGTAATACTAATAAGAACGGTCTAGATAACAATATAGAACGGAGAAGAATGGTCTAGGTAATGGTATAGAAAGGAGAGGAATGATCTAGGTAATAATAATAAGAATGGCTCAGGGGATGGTATAAGAAATATATAAGAATAGTTTAGGGATTGGTATAGGATTTTTTTTCAAATTCAAAATGGGTGATCCAAAATAAGGGATATTATAGACAATGGTTTATTTGTAATTAAGCATGGTATCATTTTTAATGACATTGGTCCTAAAATTGATGATAATCATCAATATAATTTACACAAACTGATGCTATTTAGTATAAGCTGATATCATTTTGGCCCACATAATTTACTTGTTATTGTTTGATCCTTGTCTTATCTTTCTATTTTTGATGATGTCCAATCTTTAATACACTTAAACCTTATTAGGTTTCTCATTTCTAAGTCCAATCCAATTTCATCATATTCTAGGTATGCTATAACACTATTTAGGTTTGTTTACTCTTTTAACCTTATACATGGTCTTGTCTTCTTATGATATTGGTCCTATTAAAATATTAAGGTAATTATATATCTATTTAAATCTCTTATGACCCTATAAATCCCTTTGAATCTTCATTCAAGTCACCTCTTTATCCATGAACTTGATCTTCACTCTTAGGCCTTGTTTAAGTCCATAGTCTCTTAGGCTCCTAAGGTCTGGTCACCTACAATGTTCTCTCTTGTTTATATCTATCATCCTTGAAACTCCATAACCATGTTTTTATACCTTTATTTTAGTCTTAGACACCTCAACATAGTTTTCTTGTGTTTAAACTCTCTTCACACAGTCTTAAACCCTTACCTTTCTTCCTACAATACAAGTATGTCTTAACATAATCATTTATTTTGGTATTATAAGGGTTTCAAATGACTTTAATTCACCTTAAACACCCCTATAACATTATTATACAACTTAATTCAAGTTCTCAAGACCTTAATAAGTCTATAATTGAAGATATGCACATGTACACTCTTGAAATCTTGATTTTCTTACACAATCAGAAAAACTCAGTCCTATATATATCTTTGGTTAGGTTATATTAGGAATTATAACAACTTGGAATAGTTTAATAAGGTTTTATTTAATATTCTCACCAAGTTTTAGGTATTTGGGTTGGATAATTTATCAATGATTTTAGAAGGTCTACATATTTATCCTCAACAAGCCATTTATCAAACTAGATTTGAAAAAGAGCTGGTGATGGGCTAATGGGCTTAGATGGGTGGGCATTATAAGGTAATGATTTATGTGTGTATGTCTCAATAATGATATCCCCATAGTAAATCAAAATTAGGACATGTTTTGAACCTCACACATCGATTAAGTGAATGGTCATGAATCCCATGATACTCACAATATTTGTCTATTCAGTACCAAGGAGGTTTGAGATCATGTTCACTAAAAGGTTGAGTATGTGGACACACAATTATGTTTGTTGTGACCAATTGATAAAAGATGTATCTTAAGGATTTGTTGGATAAATTTTCCACTTCAGACCATGATTAGTTTGAAAGGCTTAATCCGTGAAGTTAGAATATGCCCGAAGAGGATGGTCTTGGTCTTGTAATTGGCACAACCCCAAAGAGGCAAAACTTGGTCTCCATAATTAGATGAAAGAAGGGTAATTTTTGCATATGATAACTGGAATGGATTATATTAACAATAAAAAATTATCCCAAAGATGGATAATTTGGTCTCAATAATTTGCATTGGCTTGATTGGCATGGTTTATATATGAGTAATCAAAGGGACTCTATTGACACAATCTAAGCCTATGTAATGAAATGAATTTGATTAACATGGTCTAAGTCTAGGTAGTGAAATGAATTTGATTGGCATGGTCTACGTGGGGCTAAAAATGACCCTAATTGAATTTTAATGTATGTTAAAAACAAATCTTGATTATGACACAGCTTTTTAAATGGATTTAGGGTAAAAAAGGACCCAGTGTGTACAATTGATTCCAAACTAGATTTGGGCCCAAGTGGAGCTGTTTTGAATGATTTTCACTTAGACAACACAATAGTACTATGAAAATAATGTGATGGTATAATTGGTCATCATAATGCCTAAATGAGGTAATTATTTCCCAAAAGTTGGGCAAGGTGATGCCTCATTACGTAAAAATAAGTATGACAATGTTTAGGTATTTGGTTTATGGATTTGACTTGGTTTAAATGCAATTTTTTTAAAACATAAAAAAGCAATAAAAAAATCTAAATATAAGAGTAAATAATTCAATCCCAAGTTAAGGCAAGACTCAAGTGGCTTATAGAGAGTATTTAAACTCAACATGTAAAATAGATAAGAAGCACTCAACTACACACTTTATTTTAGCAACTGACACAAGGTTGCATCTAATCCACCAAACTCCTACCAATATATAAATTTTTGAGAGGAATAAATTTATTAATCCAATAAAATAAGAGCACAAGAAGGTAGAGTGTTTATCCCCCCTCTATCTCTCAAGAAATTATACGTGGCAAAGAACTTAGAGTGCCAAAATAATTTGGCATTGGGAGGACTATTTGCAACATGTGGGGTCAATTAATCTAAAATTTTCAAGTGGTTTTCTAAATGGTCCAAAAGTGCCTTAAAACACTTGGGAAAAATAAACATCCATCAATGGAGTCAAGACCATCTAGCTTGTTGTGAAAGGGTCTTGTCCCTTTCATAATGACTTCAATTGTGTACTACTTAGTAAAGTCTAATGTTTAGACTGTATGCAATTAAAAATGCATCATATCTATAAATTAATCCTAGCTCGAATAAGATAGATAATACCATACAATTATGTTTGGGGACATATTTGTTAAGTGGGAACATGACCAATATACCATGCTAAGGAGGGTTCCAAAGCCTCAAATCTAACACAATTATGTAATAACCCTATGGGGGTCTTGATTTTTTATATTTCACATAAATTAATGACAAGTAAAGTAAATCTAATCTAGTGCTCACTAGAGCTTGTGGCACAAAGTTGAGGCTAGAAATAATAAAACTAAACATGCATAGAAGACATGTACTCATGTCAATGTATACAGAATCTTAATGCATGAAAGATAAGTACAAATGCATATCTATCTACTCTTATAAAGGAGAAACAAAGTCAAAAATACTTACCTTTGAAGATGAACCCATAGAGCCTCAATCTCTCCCTTGGCCAACGTGTTTCACAAGAGTTTTTTTTAGTATGTAAGGATAACAAAGACAAATTAGCTCTAGGTTACACAACCTATCAATGCATCCAAAGGACTTCTCCATAAGATAAGATCCGTATCTCCAAAGAAATTATGGAAGCCTAAGCTTTGCTTCTCAAGTAGAATGGTCAATAAGTAGATGTTAATTCATTCTTACTTCTTCTCATAATAAATGATGGAAATGAATTTGTATATATAGGTAATTTGGCCTTAAACCCTTCAAAAAATCTTGGTCAACAAGGTTGATGCAGTCAACCTAGCACAATTTTGGACAATAATTCACTAAGTCATCAACTAGGTCGGCTAAAGGCCAAACTAATTCCTAAGTGAAAATAACTTAAAATTATACAGGGTTGACCCAATCAACCAAGTACAATTGACTGATAAAAGGGGATTAAGGTGAGGAATATGACGATAAAATGTAGTAAATGACTAGAAAGGGTACAATAGAGAATAACAAGCTTAAGGATAATGGTTTTAGGAGATAAGTGTGTAGATAATAAGTGGAAAAAGGGACAACAATCTTGCAAAGCACCAATGGTCTACCCACCCCTTTCCTAATACAGCCCTTAAGATATGCACTCAGATAGATTGAGACTCGATGGGTTCCTATAAGATACAAAGTGTCAGTAATTGATAGAATTTTGAAAATATTATGTGTACACATATGCCCCACTCGAATCTCATCACGTGTCATGTGAGTGCAAAATGGGATGGTGCTTCAAGACATAAAACATCGTAACACATAACACTGATGCTAAGCAAAATATAGTAAGCAACAAATAAGATAAATGAAAGGACAAAATTGAAAAACACATACCTTTACTTACCTTAGTGTTTTAGATAAAGAAGTAGACTATAAGAGAAGTGAAGGCATCCAAATGTGAAGAACATTAGGTGAACCTGTAGATGTTAGAGCAAAAAATAGCAAAAAAAAAAGGGGAGATAGGCATATAGTAGTGGAAAAGATTCTCTACATCATCATGATTCTAGAACATTTTATGGTTTAAAAAATGGAGTAGTAAAAACAAAGATAGAGGAAAAATAAGGAATCTAACATAAAATATTTGAAAGATTTATATTTTTGAAAAGTAAGTTTAAATAAGGTTAAAGGGAAGTCATTTGTTATTTTTAACTTGTGAAGGAGAGAAAAAGAGCTCTGAGAGACCAAATGAGCTAGGATGGTAAGGAGATGATAGGCTAGATGAGAGGGACCTCCAGAGGTAATAATGAGTGTAGTACAAGTAGGCAACTGAGAATCTCAAGCTAATTTTTGAATATTAAATTAAAATTAAGTGTATGTTATAAATTTGTAATTTAATGCATATTTAGACATCTTAATGAACCCAAATTAGATGCTAAGGGTAGGAAAAATCATTTAGAGAAATGGGTTGAAAGGGTTTGGGGAGAAAACCATTGAAAGGCTTTTATTTTACAAAATGTAAGGGGTCAATAGGAAAAAACAATTGGGTCAACCCAGTTGACCTAGTAGGCTGAAAACTAGTAAAATCCACACTGCTAACCTAGTAGGTATGTGTCGACGTAGTATATTTTATAGACTACTAACCTAGTACATTATTATTGACTGAGTAGAAAAGTCCAATATGATAACACAGTACTAAGAGGGAAAAATAAAGGGGTTGACTTAGTTTTTTAAGTCAAGCAAGTCAAAAATAGGGAAATATTGGTCAAATTAGTGTTTGACTAGGGAACTAGAATAATATGGAAATGCATGCAAAAGGCTAAAAGAGTGGTAGAATGGCCCAAAATGACCAACTGACAAATAAAAGGGCTAAGTAGGATAAACATAGTTTGAATTGATGAAAAATTAATAAGTTAAAGTAATTAGGCTTGATTTTGGATTTGAAAAGAATGTATTTAGATTATACATGACATGGAGGATCTAATACATCTTTTGTTATTTCCTGGTTTTAGGGGCATCCAAAATTTTGGTGCTTGGTAGATGCATCATGGATCTCAAACTTATTAGAGCACTTATGTATAAAGGATAGATTGATATTGATCTCATTAGGCCTAGGAGGCATAGCAAACATGTGTAGGATACCACTTAGTTCTGATTTATTAGTCATGTTTATAAGATGCTAGGAATGACTGAGTAACACCTTCAGGTGCGAGTTGGAGGGGGATACCATAGAGGTCGGAATCACTTTGGAGGATGTGCATGCCATCTTAGGACTACCCATAGCAAGGACACTCGTAGTCACATGAGTACCTGATAGTGATCAGGAGAGGAGAGCCTTGGCCATATTGGGGACATGCTCAGATAGGATATTCCTAAGATTGAGAGTGAGCATGTTCAATGTATATACATCATAGATTTTGGATATCCAAAAGGTTGTGATAGGACTTGTGATAGTATAGATGATGTGCCACAAGTTGGATGGCAAAGTACCATTATTTATGATAGCCTTAAGCCAGACAATATTAGAGTAGAGGGTATTATATGACTTAAGATATGTCATTTGGGTACAACTCATACAAGACATGTATGGATTGTTATCTAGAGGGAATAAGTTAGTAGGATAAACTATATTATTGATAGTATGGATATACAAGAGGTTCCCCATGCATTCGATGATAGGTTACCTCAGGTTTAGATATGGAGACAAGACCAGGTAGCATGGGTTATACCCCATATGCCAACACTACAAATGGTGATGAGTGGATATTGTAAGGCAGTTGTATGAGCACATCATGATGATATGGCCTAGCTGAGAGATAGTAGCACCAACTTTGACATGGATATAGGTGATAGGGCACTATACTTGGTGGATAGAGCCACATCTAGTGGCATGAGTACTAAGGCAGATGGGATTACCTCGCCCAATAATACTGATAGCAATGCCTACCTTTTGGGCTAGGCACATGAGAGAGTCATGGGGGAGAGGAGGATTAGGGTAATGAGTTACTAGGCTAGCACTCAAACCATGTCGTGAGAGACCATGAATTGGTTGAGCATGACATGCAACAAAGTGAGAAGAGATGAATGTGAAGTTAGGAGTACCAAAGGTGCCACCACTAACTCTGAAATAAGAATACTAGCAACCACCATAGATACAACATCAATAGAGTTAGTAGTAGGAAATAATAGAGATTATCACCATCTTAGATGACCCAATAGGTGGGCTAGAGCAGAGTTGGATGATAGAGAGACCACTCAGGCATAGCCTAAGATGGGTACGAATGATGGATCTAAGATTTGTTTTTAGATGGAAACTGATAGAAGAGTTTCTCAAAGGATGTGTAAATGGGGAGATCATGCCTGATGGTCATGTAGATGGTGAGATCATGGTAGTTGACACATAGATAGGTAATAAGAGATGAGTAAATTTTACTTAAGTTTATTTGAGATATACTATAGATAGATAGATTTTGAGATATATCAGTGATCTAATATCTATATGATGTGATTTTTGTAGGTGTGGTAAAGGATGAGGAGACTAGATGGGGGTCCTAAGTGAGGGGATCACTCCATGATATTATATATGATGTGCTAATGTTGTATGACCCCATTACATTAGAGGATCCTAGGGTACCATCTGCCCTAGCTAAGGAAAGCTGGTTTAGATTAGCTAGAGAGGCCATGAGGGAGTTGTAAGCACATAGAGAGGGGATATAGCCACTAACAAAGATGGGTATAGGAGAGGCATGGGTATGTTAGGCCTTGGCTGAGGAGGGAGACATGCATCTAGTTATCATGACACATATGGGATAGGTATAGGCCCAAGAGAGAGTGACACATCTAATAATGTTGATCCATATGACATAGGTCTAGGAATAGGAGAGAGTGACACATATAGTGACCCTAACCCAATTGGCATAGGTACAAGCTCAGGTATCACATCTACAAAGGTAGGTATTAGGACTAATATCTTTAACATCCTCTTTACAACATTCTGTTTGGAGGAGTCAGATTGAGGCATCTATGGGTAGTGTGGCTAGGCCATGAGATGGGCAGGATGGGGCCCAACCATAGAGTTGGATATTTATATATGGTTGGTTTTTTGTATTAAAACTCATGATATATATAGATGTTTTATTTTGGTATTTGGATGCTGATTGTATGTTTTGTCATTATGGTTATGGTTGTTGATGCTTGGATATATTTATTTCTAGCACATATATTTAGCTTTTTGTTGTATGTGCTATGGGAAATATATGAGTTGTGGTTTCTTTTCGAGCATTATGTAGGACACATGTATGGTTAAAAATAAACATGCAAAAAGAATTGGTAAAATATAATCAATAAAAAATGCACCACACTCTATTTCATGTTGGGAAATGTGTAATAACAAGAAAATGACTAAGTATAAAAAACCAAAAAGGATAAAAAAGATGGTAAAAAGTTTTGTTTCAAACTAAGAGAAAGATTTATCACTAAATTAAAACAAGTAAAGTCACACTAAATCATGTTGGGAAGTATGAAAATAATGTACTAAAGTGGAAAGCACGTGGAAGAACAAAATGGTATAAAAACAAAATCAATTAAGTCATTCAAACATATTAAATCATGTTGGAAAGTATAAAATAAAAATAAAATTGGTAAAAATTAGTCTTAAATTTATCATACTAATTCAAGCTGGGAAGTATGAAAAATTCAAGAAATAGTTGGATTCTCAAATGCAATTGGAAAATAAGAAGATAAAATAAGTGAAAGAGAAATGAAGTAAGCATAAAACATACTAAATCAAGCTGGGAAACATGTCAATGATGTGTACCTTCATAATCAATCACATCTTATCTCATATTTGACACAAGTAATTTTGATTATGACTTGGATTATTGGAAAATTTTGTGAAGAAGGCCAGGTCCTATCCATGGTCTTACACTGCAACTCCCAAAGGGAACACCAATGAGGTGGAAGAAATGTGAAAATCTTGGAAATAAAGGATATCGATAATAGGGATGTGAAATTGTAGCAATTTGTGAGGAAGGTCAGGTCCTATCCATGGTCTTACAATATAACTCACAAATGGAATCCCAAGGGGAGTGATTAGTGAACAAAACATGAGGAATTTTCTCAAGAGGAAATATGAGGAATTTCGAGAATGAAAAAGGGAATGTAAAAATCATAACTTAGGTATCTTATGAGAATACATTAGAAGACATGAGGCATACCAAGGACATGAGAAGACACTAAGTGACTAGTGACCATTAATGTATAAAGGAAACATGTTCGCTATAGACACAAAGATGTGTAGACAAATAAGCATGCTACTAAGATAAAATCATGAATTTAGATTGGTACAAGAAAAGTAAAATGGAATTACCTTACCATGACGTGTTCCCCATTCATTAGGACCCCTTATAGAGTCATCCGTCTACTACAAAGATTGGGTACTTGCATGAGAAAGAAGGTAGCACTAAAAGATTTTTTTATTCTCCTTTTCTAATCTATTGGCCTTCCACACCCTAATGGACCTCAGATCTATTGTGAGGCTAATTCTGGAGTTTGATCTTTGACTAGAAAAAGAATATGTGCTTTTAATCATGTCTTTTAGTGTGATTTGACTTTTAAAATTTTTGAAATGTTTTTGCCTTTTGTATCATTGCCTTTTGTTAAATGATTTGGATTTTAAATATTTTTAAGGATTTTTAAGATTAATCCATATGAACTTAGAATGGTCAATCATGAGAGATAGAATGATACACATGAATAAGCTATAGGCTTAGTCTAAAGGAGCTAAGTGACCAAAGACAAGACTGACTATAACACTTAGGCTTGACAATGAACCAACGTATTGTCTCAAGTCTCAATCGTGTATATGCTTAGTTTTTAAAAAGGGGAATAAAGGGAAATAAAGGAGATCCAAAGTGGACCAGTAAAACAAGAAAATAATGAGATTAATTATTTGCTAATTGATCATATGGTAATAGGGCAAATGACTAAAAGGAACTAGGTTTATATAACCAAGTCACAATGATATTTAGCTGTGAAAAATAGAGAGAAAGAAAAAAATCATGAAGAGAAAATAAGGGAGTTTGAAAGAAATAAACTCACAAAGAAAGAGAAAGCAATGATAAGGAAAAACATCCATAAGAAAACATAAATGATAATATAAGCAATATAGAGGGCAAAATCAAAAGTCACAATGTAAGATAAATAAGAATTTGAGACAATGTCAAATGATATAATAAATAGATAAAGATAAAATTGGAGCACACATCCAATCTAAAATTAAAATGTAAGGACACCATGCATGTGTTCATAAATATTGATAGATATACCCACACACATTATTTAGAACATCTGATAAGTCTCTATGAAGCTGGATGTGAACTACTGGTAATGTCTCATCTATCTTCAGTGAAAATTGGGAAAATACTTCTCATCTAATATATTCAATAGAAAAGGAAGGAATGCTTGATGGATCATGTTGAGGAAGGATATCAGGTAAGGGATGCTTAGGAGACTATATGGAAGTAGACTCTATAGGAGATGTAGGAATCACTAGTGGTGAAGAATCCACAAGTGAGGGACTCATACACGGAGAAAGATCCATAGGTGAGGGAAGGTCCATGGGTGAAGGATTCATGGGTAGAGGAATAGCAGATGTTGAAAGGACCATAGAAGGAGATGAAACCATAAGAGAAGAAGGGGGAGCCTTCTTATAGGAATGACCTATGAAAGGAATGGTAGAAGTGGTGGGAATAGTTATAAGGTGGTCTTTAAGGTATTGCTAAATGATGATGCAATGATCAGAGTGATGGGTGACACATTGGTACCAAAGATAATACACCTCACCATACTTAGGAATATACTCAGGTAATACCTTTGGGGGAGGTATGGATTTGTCTAAGGGCTGAGGGGAAAAAGGATGTAAAGTATCAATCTATTATCATAGCTTATGACAATGCATGGAAGAATGGTTATCTATTCTATAGAAGTAACAAATACGCTTATGAGTAGGCTTAGTAGAAGTATTCATAGGAGGAGGTGTAACAAAAACATACGGGTTTTGAGAAGGCTTGTTAGATAATTTGGTAGGCAATGGAGCCATCGAAGGTAAAGTCAAAAAACCATCAACAAAAGAAGGTGATGGTGGAGAAGGAATTGGACTAGGCTCAATGAAAGGAGCAATGGGATCAAAATTAGGGATAGACTCAATGATAATGAGAGAAAAAACATGCTCAACTTTAATAGGATCGAGAATGAGATCAAATATATAAGGTGTAGGAATGGGATCTGATGTGGGCTCTACTGAGGGAGGGGAAGGGTCTATAGAAGTTGAAGGGTTGCACATATTTCAAAGATAAGTAAGCTATAAGGATCAGGGTACCTAAGAAATCAGTAAGGCCTAGTCATAACACGATCCATGAGCATACTCCTACAGGGTTCCTTATAAATTGGAGGTGTCAGTACTATCTCTACCCTATGATAAAGAGGAAAAATAATAAAATTAGGAACTGTAAATGTTGGAACATGGGAAGACACACAAAAATACTGAAGGAAAGAAGAATGATAATAGATGATAATAGATAATCTCAACATCACAGGCCTAAACAAGACCACCTAGGAATGGATCATCTAAGGAATAACCATCATCATAGTCAGGTGTGTGAATATCAATGTCACAGGTAGGGATGACTTTGTCATCTGATGAAGTTTGATGAATAAAATGTTGAGTCTTAGTTAAGATAACGAGAATATCATCACAAGGAGGTTTATAAGAATGAGGTTGTAAAGAAGTAGGAAGCTAAGAGATGATATGAGGTGAGAGATCAAAAGTTTTAATATTTAGGTTGATCTCATTGGGCTCATCATCATTATAATCTAATAGGTTAGAAAGAATATTCCTAATGTGTTCAGGATGACTATTGTAACCTCGAGTGGAATTGATGGGAAAGTTGAATCATTGAGACTCACAAAATGGAACACTAAAAAAGGTTCAAGAGTAAAAATCTTGAACACACCTCAATCTTAGAATTGTTTTAAAATTCCAAGGGTTAGTGTACACCTTGAATCCTATAGATGACTCCATTGTGAGGGAATTTAACACATTGGCAAGTGGAAGAAGTAACTGCTCTCATACGATGATTCCATGACCTATCAAGCAAGATGTTATAAGAGAGAGAAAAGTTAAATATCATTATCTTCACATGAACGGTGATAAGTGGGATAGTAATGGGAAGCCCCACACAACCTAAAGGAGGCATTTTCATTTGATCATATCTTTGGAATGTGATGTGTGTGGATTTGAGATTGCATTCAAAATATCCAAGGGTTTTGATAAAATCAAGAAAGGCAACATAGGTGCTAGAACCCTCATCAATCAAGGCACGATTGACTTGGATATCACCTATTTGGACACTAATGAATAGAGGAGGATCATTTGCATGAAGCAAAATCTCATTGAGAATCATAGAAGTAATGGGAAATTTTAAGGAAAGAGAAGTGTCCATTATTTCATCAACATGGATGGACATCTCTTCACAATATTGTAATATGTTATCTTTAGATCCAGATAAGGTTTTTTCACGTCCTGCTAGGGGATGATGAGGGATGTTAATTTTGAACAAGATTTACATAAGATGGTTTTTATGATGTGGAGAGGTCCTCATAAGCTCAAGAAATAGAATTTGGAATGAGAGATTAGTGAGTTCCATGATGGGATCCCACTCATCAGAACCCATGATGAGATTGTTAGAAATATGTGCATAATGATTAATAAGGTACTTGGAAGGAGGAGTTGAAGTGCATTGGAATTTGTGTTTATAAGGAGAAAAAGGTTTAGAATAAGGTTGTAAATTATGTTGTGAAGATGAAGCAATTATTTTAGGTTGGTGTTGATAATTGGTAGAAGAAGTGTTAATAAAAGCTTTATTATCATGAGTGTGAGGTAAATAAGATGAAGAGAGAGTAGAAATAGAATGGGGAAGTGATATCGAAATGAGGAGTTAGAATTGCTTCATCAAAGGTTATAAGGTCATCTTGTACCAGCTCATTTAAGTGAGTTGGAGAAGAATCCTAGATAACACAGAATGTTAAAGATAATGGAGGGGTGTAGATAGGTTGAGTATCAATAAAAGAAACCACCCTTCACATATTAATCATATTAACCACATTTTCTTAAGAAATGGGGTCAAAAAGACTTTCTACAATTTTGGTAGAAGGGGTGGGCTTATCTTGGGTATCTTGGTTAGGTTGGTGATTAGGAAGAGGGTCTTTGTAGATAGCCAAATGAGAATTAGTTTGATTTAAGGCTTGAGATTTAGTATGTGTTTAATGAACCTTAAAATCAATGTCATAGGCTTGTTGACATTTTCAAATGATAGAGTCATGATCAAAATTAGGACCAAGAAGAAAATCCATAGCTAAATTATGAATCTGCCTACAGGTTTTATGAGAATGACCGCAACTAGCATGAAACCAACAAAACTTGTTAGGATCATACTAAGATTTCATTGGATGAGTGGGATAAAATTATCATGAGAGAGGCCTAGGTAGACATTTTAGTAACATAATTGAGGATAAAGTTTGTGAATAGTGATAGTATTAGGTGAAGATAAATGAGGATTGGTGAATTGTTGAGAAGGGGGAGCTAGTTCCAAGGATTGGTTAAGAATAACAACTTGAATAGTGTGAATGGTGTGATAAGAATCTGCAACACCATCATTGGTAGAATTACTATTTTTATTCTTGAGTAAGATACGAGGACCCATAGAAGGTTGGGGTGGCTCAAATTTATGCATAAGGAAATCTTGACATTTTAACTTGGTCAATAGCCTCCTCCAAAGTATGTGGAGAGAGAGTACAAACCCAATATTGTAACTTGGGAAAAAGAGCATCAGTAAAGAGATGGAAAAGGTTATCATTGGCCATGTTATGTTCACATTTTTTGGACAATGTTTTCCACCTCTTAACAAAAGCTTGTGCAATTTCATTTTCAAGTTGTTTACAATTTATACAAGATTTTTGGGAAGATCACTAGTTTCAAACTCTTGGACTAAAGCATTTATCAAATCTTCCAAACTAGTAATAGAATGAGTTATAAGTTGATTGGACCAATGTAAAACATCACCCATGAGGGTTTTGACTAGGAACTTGGTAGTGGCAAAGGTATTCAATTTAACCCAATCTTTATAAGGATTTCTAAATGTTTTGAGATGAAGACTATGATCAGTTGATCCATTATAAGAAATGGTAGGGGTGATACCTCCTATATCAATATTAGTAATTTGACTGGTAAGAGGCTCATTTTGAAGATGCTTAATGGTTTTGTTGACCAAAGGAGATTAAGGGATGAGATTGCCTTGGGAATCTAGAAGAGGAGGTGGGGGAACATTTTGATTGTGCATGGCCTAAGACATTGGTTGAGGATGAGTTTGAAAATGGAGAAGGTGATTTTGCATTCTCATCATTTGATTTATATTATGAGCTTGAAAAGTATTCATTTGATTAAGTATTTGTAATAAGAGATGATGGGTTTGATTGGCATTGTTAGCATTATTTGAAGCATTATCATTGGAAGGAATGGCTTAGGTACCACTATTGGTGTTGATAGGAGCTTGAGAGGAACTATTAGAATGTGAGGCACTAGTGGAAAATTTTTCTTGTGTGGCAAAATATGGACTAGTGAAGGGATGGGAAGAGGAAGCATTAGAAGCATGATTACCTTGGGTAGCAAATAATGAACTTCTGGAATAATTAAGGAGAGTGGGCCTTATAAGAGGCCCACTAGATGTAGACCCTGCCATGTTAGTGGAGATACTAGGCATGAAGGTAGAATAAGTTAAATAAAAAGAGGTCATGCTATGAGAAGGGGTCATAATAGAAGGAAGAGGCTAAGAATCAAAGAAGGTAGTACCCCAAAATCCTTAAGATAATGTGGGAGAAGGTGAATGAGGCTCTTCAACTTGACCACTAATCATGAGGTGGTAAATGGTCAAGGGATATTTTCCTTGATGTTGAGGAAATTCAGAAATAAAGAAGAGCACTTCATGGGTATACTCTAATTCAGGTTGATATTCTAGTGAGAAGAGAGGATTATGCTACAAAGAGGAATGAGGGGTCCTATAGTTTATTGTGCGAGTGGTTATATGAACATTACTCTCATCCAAGAGAGGATCCCTACTCTACTTATGAGAGACCTTATGAGGGTTGGTAAAACTCATGATGTTTATTGAATTCAACTTAGTATTAACTTCAAACAGAAAGTTCATGATGAAGGAGGACTAAAGAAGGCAAGAGAGATGTAAAAAGCAAGAAAATAAGAAGTGATAGAAATTGTATATATTTGATTGGGTTGACCCAGTACAAAAAATAGGGTCAATTGGGTCAACCTAGTTATGTATCCTAGATAGGAAGTAAGTAAGAAAATATATAGGGTCAACCTAGTTCTATATTTGAGGGGTAGAAAAGAATATTGTGTCGACAGGGTCGACTGTGTACTGAAACAAGAATAATTTTTTAAGTACTTATGAAATCAAGAAATGAAATAAAATACACACTTAATTAGATCAATGAGGATGATCCAATTGAGGCACATAACACAAAACCTTACACCAATACTGGATAATGTAAATTTTTGCAATACAACATACAACTAAGCAAAGAGCAAGTAATCAACTTGGAAAGTAAAAGCTAACTAAGTGGTCAACCTGAATGTTTTTAGATTATTAGAATATATTTTTTATATGTGATATAAAGTTGGTTGTAAGCAAGGAACTAGAAAGCAATCTAAAGATGGTTTCATGATGTTTGGGATGAAAGAGATTTGTATTGGTAATGGTACATGCTTGGTATTAGGGCCTACCCCCTCACTTCACACATTGAAATGATAAGGTGTTGGGTACTTAACCAATATATACCATTAACCACGTGTTCATACTTGGCCAAAAAATCAAGTCAGCTTCCCCCATGGTGATGAAATCCAAGTAGGTTGGCCTTGGGTAGACAATTCTTAAAATATGTTTTAAGATATTGTGATTTGGTAGTGTGTGCATAAAAGAGAAAATAGTGAAACTAAATGGTATATTAAAAACCACCTAATTATACTATTTGATATATTCTAATCATGTAAGCAACAAAAAATGAAAGTGTGAGCTAATTACTAGAATATAAGTGTTAATTCTAACTTTGAAACACAATACAGTGTTGAGTCAGTCAACAGTGTATGCAAAGAATATAGAATAGGGTTGATAGTGTCACCTCTATACTATGGAATCAAATATCTAAAAATAAACTATGCTGATAGGGTTGACCTAGCTTTTTAGATAGAATACAAAATATAGAACTATGTTGACAGGGTCGACCTAATTGACTGTATAGGGGCAAATTTAAAGACTACAATCTATGAAAAACAAAACTATAAGGAAAGAGAGAAATCTATAAAGTAACCTTGGTGGGTTTGAGGATGTAGAGAAGTGAGATTGCTATTGAATAACTTTGATTAACACATACAAATTTTGCTATGTCAATTGGATTGACCAAACTTTGTAGAAACCTGTTGCTGAAAACCTAAAAAATGTACTACGTCAACAAGGTCAACCTAATATGTTGAATTAGATGTCTAAAATTTTAAAAAATCTGTACTCTGTCTATTGGGTTGACCCAATATCCTGAACCTGGTAAAAAGTCTATATAGACATAACAGAGTCATTTTGATACAACTATGTGTTAAACTTACGCATAGAAGTTATAATTACTTTGATATAATTGACCCAGTATCATAAATATATGATAATAAAAATGATAAAATAATGAAATAAGTGAAATGAAACCTTGTAAGGGTTATATTCACATTAGGTTCACTAGAATATATGCAATCAAAAATGTATCATGTTTATAAATCAATCCTACCTCAGAGAAGATAGATCATAAAATAAACTTCTGATTGGGGACACATTTGTTAAGCAAGAACATGACCAATATAAGGATCTGCTAGATCCGATTAGGGGATATCTTATCACAATATACCATGTTAAAGAGGGTTCCAAAGCCTCTAGTCTAACACAATCATGCAATAACCCTAAGAGAGTCTTGAGTTTTGATATTTCACCTAAACTAATGACAAGCAAATTAAATTTAATCCATTGCACACCAAAGCTTGTGGCACAAAGTAGGGGTCAGAAACAATAAAATTAAACATGCATAGAAGACATATACTCATGTTAATGTATATGAAATCCTAATGCATGGAAGAGAAGTACAAATGCATATGTATCTACTCTTACAAAGGAGAAATAAAGTTAGGAATACTTACCTTTGAAGACAAACCCATCGAACCTCGATCTTTCCCTTGGACAAGATGATTCCTAAGAGTTTGTTGTGGTATGTAAGGATAAAAAAAACAAATAAACTATAGGATACACAACCTATCAATGCATCCAAAATACTTCTCCACAAGACAAGATCAATATCTCCAAAGAAAGTATGGAACTCTAAGCTTTGCTTCTCAAGTAGAATGGTCAATAAACAGATGTTTGTTCACTCTTACTTCTTCTCATAATAAATGATGGAAATGAAATTGTATATATAGGCATATTTTACCCTAAACCCTTCAAAAAATCATGGCTGACAGGGTCGACCTAGTTGACCTAGAACAATTTTAGATAATAATTCACTAGGTCATGAGCTAGGTCGACCAAAGGCCAAATTAATTCTAAAGTGAAAATAACCTGAAACTATATTGGGTCAACCCAGTCGACCCAATATAATTGACTAACAAAAGGGGATTAAGGTGAGGAATAGGAGGATAAAATATAGCAAATGAATAGAAAGGGTACAATAGAGAAAAAATGGCTTAGGGATAATGGTTTCAAGAGAAAAGTGTGTAGATAACAAGTGAAAAAGGGGACAACAATCCTATGAAGCACCAAATGTCTACCCACTCATTTCCCAGTGTACCACTTAAGGCATGAACTTAAGGAGATTGAGACTCGATGGGTTCTTGAAAGATACAAAGTGTTAGTAAGTGATCAAAATTTAAAAATAGTGTGTATATACATAGACCATTGCATGACTTGAGACCCCTTCTAGCTAGTCAGATTAATTGCTCAACTTCTATCCAAATGAATAGTACACTCAATTTGTATACCCCATTAGATAAGTGGGGTTGAAATGATGCTAGGAGATTAACTCCTAGGTCAATGCCCACCTAAATAACTTGTGATGAGGTGATGAACTCCCACTCACAAGCCAAAAAATAAAAATAAAAAAAACTTGGTCATTTTTGAGTCATCCAACTTCTTAGGAACAAGGAGAGTATACATAATATTTATTTGAGTAGACTCAAATAAACAAGTAAAAAAATATGTTTTTGGTTAACCAAGTTCCTGTTATAACCAAATTTTTCACCCTAGGAGAAGGTTATTCAAACCTCTCCAAATTTGGTTAAACATGGGATTACCTCTGGACCTGTGGGTTGTCTATAACAAGGGTAAACCTCTAGATTGAAGGGCTAGCTCTCTTGATATATCTTTTAGGCTTACAAACTACACTAGATTAATCACTATTGGGGGTGAAAAGGAAAGAAGGAAACATAAAATTAACCTACACTAATGGAGGTGATACACCAAAGATATCTCCACAAACATACTTGCATTTGCACTAAGAAGTCAGATTACTAAAAATGATTTCAAATCAAGGGTTCTTATAACATAAGTGTTTCTACATGGAGTCAAATTGCTATGCATTTCCAAATGTGGGTGAATAGGAGGTCTAAAATTAGACACTGTTAATCTCTATTCACACTTCAAAGAACACCTAAAAAACAATTACACTTCATGATACCTATTATAAGAAATGTTACTCACACAATGCATACAAGAGAAGAATGGAAATAAGGAGAAAACATTCATCACTTGTCATCCAAATGGACTACTTGATATACTTAGGCAAGAATTATAGAGACTAAATCAGCTTTAGAACTTTATTCAAAGGCAAAATAAGATGTCAAACTTGCAGGGCTTTGCCATACCAATTATGGATTCTTTACAATGCCAAAATGGCTTCAATATATAGAGCATAAGAGAGGACAAAGAAAGAGTGACATTGAAGAATCACAATGCCAAGTGTCAAGTCTTACAAACTAGTTACAATGTAAGAGAAAGAGTTGGAAAATAGGTCATGAAGGTCTCATAAATAAGTGTCCATCTAAAATAAGACATCTCCTTGAAGTTGGTGAAGGGACACTCCATTGTCTTTCTTGAAACTGCCTTCATAATGAGGGAATCCATTAACCTGTATTGAACTGCCTTGGAGGTCATTGACACATGTGCTCTCACTCAATTTGTGAATTCATTATGCACCCTCAATTGATGACCTTCTCTTTGCCAATTATCATTCATTTTCTTGCATCACTCACTAGCCCTCTACGCCTAGACTCTCACACTTGTCACTTAGGTAACCTACAAGGGTTCAAGAGGATTCATTATAGAGATGTGGGATACCTATTTATACCTTCTTTGTCTTCCATTCCATTAGGTAGACCTTAATAAGATTAAAAAAAACACTTCTCATCTTTAACTTAGGCAGTCACCTTAATTCTCATTATCTTGTTCAAGATTGATTGTGACAACCAACTTATTAGAGGTATTTGCATGCATCACTAAGATGATAATGATATTTTGAGGAGTTGAAATTCATATCTACAATCCTTATAAAATGATTTTCACCTATCTATTCCCTTATGTACCTTAATTTCAACTCAAATATTATAGAAAATAAAGAGTTTGACTCATTTGTACAAGTGATAGTCTAGAATAATTTAATGGTGAGATCCAAATAGGTTAAAATCACTTTCCAAGTTAATTGATCCGTCATGGATGCATTATTCTTCATATATTTCTCATTGGGATCATTTAAGGGTTTTATGTCATTTAGGTTGTTAACAATGATTCATAAAGGTTAAGCCCTTAACTCTCAAACCAATGCCACTGGTTTTGAGTTCATGACCTACCTCAACTACCCCTAATTTATTTAGATCCCATACAACTTTTCAATATGGATATGAGTGAAAGAAAATGACTCTCGAGCTCTTGCTATGCATTCTAGACACCCTTGAGGTAAATTTAGGCTAAAAACAACCAATCTAAATTGTTTTCTCTAAACCACTAAGTCCAATAATCTCTCTACACTCCCATGAAGGATTTAAACTTACTTGGGAAGACCATGTGATCATATGAATAAATTTTGGAAGCTTGATGGTTCGTGTTCAGTTCTAGGCCTAGTAGGCATATATTATGTATTTGAGTATGTGATTCTTCTAAGTGGATCCAATGGTTGTAGGTACTTATCCAAATTTTTTTACCTTAAAGTAAACCCTCCACATTATCTCACAATGCTTATAAGTCTCTTCATTTCATCCTTTTACCATTCATGGACTAAGTTTGTAGGTTATCTTAACTATGGAAAGCCTTTAGTCTGAGAGAAAACATAGGGCACTTCCCCTATTATTATGACCTAAACAAGATCATGAAGGTATATTAAAAATCATGATAACACTTTGTACTAAATTTTAAGGTATTATCATGTTTATAGAGGCATTAACACTTCAAACTCTTGAAACTAGCTTCTACGTCTATGATTATGTGCAGGGTCTAAAATCCTAAACTAAGTATGAAGTTAAAAACCTATTTGATCAACCTTATATATTTTTATTTGTCTTTAATAATCACAAAAAGTGTGATTTTATCACTTTTGAGGGTGATTTTAACATGGCCATTTAATCTTAAACCTCTATCAAACTTTCAAACTGCATGCTTCATTAGCATGAGGCTAGTCTAGGTATGAATGATATTGTAGGTGATTATTAGGGAAGTTAAGAGGTTCTTGTAGGTGTTGATTCATGTGTGAGAACTATGTTTCAACCCTTTGGTTCCTCCTCAGGTCATTATGACCACATAACACTTGAGTGGACTTGTCTCTACCTTGAGATCATGTAACCATTCCTTACCATCAATGCACTAAGTGCCACTTATAATGTGCATTATTCCAGATTCATCTGAACTTAAAGGTACTATAGGTTTTTGAGTGTTTCCATAAAGATTTTTATTGATTTAAAAATGACTCTACTATCATCTCTCTCAACCAAATAATCTCCTTTTTGAATTAGCATGTTACTCCTAGGCCTAGGCTGCTAGAATGGAGTCATTAGGATTACACATACCTCATCAGCTTCCACAATGAGATGACATTGTGTAGGACAAGATCCTTTTTCAGATAAGTTATAATAAAACTTACCATTTGTAAATTTATTCAAATCTACACCTCTCTATAAGTCTGTTAAAATTGATCTCAAGGTATTTGATCTTAGGTTGAGGTCTGAAGATATTTGATTGTCTTAACAAGTAGATATGAGATATAACTTGTGGTTAGACTCATAATTCCATTTCTTGAATGTCTTTCAACTTTATCCAATTCTAATAAAATAGAGGTGGCCATGGTATTTTATACTTATCCCTATATTGTACTATCAATCTTGAGGTCTCTTCAATGCAAACCCTCAATTGAGAAACTAACTTCCATGTTCTGAGGGGTTGAAAACAAACACTTTGTTGCAAACTATGATGGTGTCCACTTTTACCACAAGGATGATTTTTCCTATCCTTTAATGTTCACACATGCCAAACTAGTTGAATCCAACATGAAAATGAAAAAAATGCTCTGCAAAACTATATGCATCACTTGGTTCACATAGATCAATGCAATCATATGAGAAAATTGAGCCATTGGGGATGCATAGGCAATTTGTAGGTGTTAACAATCATAATGGTTATTCATATAGTATGACCACCAATATAAAAAACATGACCATGAAATGGAAGGTCATAAGTATGACTAACATCCCCTAAGTGCACTCACTCCAAATCCTCTTCTCCAGTCTGTACCAAAAGAAAACCATTGACCCTTCTTGACCTATACAAGGGAGTGATAGGAGAAAGAAACTAGTTTTTGCCACTTTTTGATCTACTAAAGCTACTTTAACTTGAAACTAACTTGTGAGAATCTTAAGACACCTTCTTAAAGCCTCCACACGTGCTAGATGAGTCATCCAATCCATACAACTACCTCAAACTGACCCTTTTGTAAGTGATCTTCTTGTTCTTACATAAACCTACAACATTTCAGTTTCAAAACTATTCTCTCACATTACCTGACATGAAGTATGTTAGCCTTCTCTTTGACATTTGTTCTTTTGTGTAAAAATTCTATAATCTCCTTAGAATGACCAAAAGGTGGCATAAAAAGATTTTTAGACAAGTGACACGTGACAAAGATAAAAACATATTATTGAACCTCATTTAGCACCATGGGACCATTTTAAAACCTAGAATGACCCTATGAAAAGTTTAAATATGTAAAGGGGGTTTACTAAATTTTACCTAGGGTGAAATTGGTCAATATTTTGATGATTTTTAGGGGGTAGCATGTCTACTCTGCTAAGGACCAGTTGCCTTATCCTATCCTTAGGAATTGGAGTTACCCATATATTGTAATTGACACTAAAATTCCTTTGAAAAAACCACAAACCACACCACCACACAACAAGAAAAAAACACACAACACAAGATAAAAAAACACACACTTGTGCTCTCTAAGCACTTAGAGAAAACACACACCTATCCTAATATGTATAAGACCTCAAAACATTTGAGGTGAAAGATAACTCCTCATTGATTTAACCAGGGTCAACGACAATGTTTCTCAAATCACTACTACTTCATGAAAATATACCATCATATAATGCATACTTGTCAATGAAAACTTGATTATGAAGATAATCAAATGACTTACCATTGTTGGAGCTTTTTCCAACTATAAGTGTATCAATTGGATCCCTCATGAACACTCCATTCAGCTCTCTTAGAGTATTGTTCAATTTTGTAACTCGTTTAAAATTTATCATGTTCACTTGACACTACTCAATCTAATCATTAAGAATCATGAAACCTTTCCCAACTCCAAGTGTGTTTGAATCATGATATGTCTATTATTGGGAGTCATCAAGGCAATCTTTTTTGAGGTCATCAAACAACTCATGGTCTGTAAATGTTGTTCCTTGCTTGGTAGTGACTTCAAGCTCTTATTTATGCTTATTAGGTACCTAATTTATCTCATCATCATGTTTGTATTCCTTTTGAAGAGTTGTAGACCTGCTTAACTCCTCAAACTCCTACATTATGGCATTTAATTATTGCCACATATCATCTGCTTCTTTTTGAAGTTCATGTTCATGAATGTTCTCTTCTTTTGTAGGTAGAAATGGATGCTGATTAAAAATTTCAAGATTTGTCATAGTTTTAATATGCATATCATCATCCATGTTCCAAAGGTAGTTTCCCCATGCAACATGTTCTAGAGTATCATCATAATCTACCTTAAGATCTCTATCACATTATTCATGGAGGATGTATGTACCAAGACTAATTTATTTAAATCCATATTGATCAGCTCCTCATTCATCAAGGCCAAAGTCAGCTATGTCATCAAGAAGTGTTAAAGGTTATTGATCACTAGGATGTTTTTCTTCATCATTGATATTGCAATTCATGTTAGATGTACAAGGCACATATGGATCTACATGAAAACTAGATAGAGGTTCAGATTTGATTGACCAAATATCCTATAATCTAAGTAGTAAACTCTCTTGACAAGAAAATAGTAAAGTGAGGTGGCACATCCACCACAACAACAACTTGAGAAATGGTGAAAGTAAGACAAACATGAAGAATAAGTTACAAACTTTTGATTATTCCAATTATCTTGGAAACTGACCCATCCAATTGTAGCACTCCTTTAGAACAAGGCTCATACTTCAAGTTCAACTTATTGGCTACTTGCTTGAGCATAACACAAGTACTCGCTCCACTATCAATAATATAATTGTGAACCAAATCATATCTAATGATGATATAGAGATATAATGGAAGAGGTTTGTATACTTTCTCAACTTTATTTGACTATCCTTCACAAGGCTTCAATGTGTTTGTCAAGGTTGCCTCTTTCCCACTAGGCTACTTGGTTGTCAAACTCAGTTTGGACAAATCTTATTGGAGCAAGTTTGTTTATCTAGGTATTTTAAGTGTATCCCACATTGATACATTCACATGGTCTTTCTTCATCTTCTTTACAATGTCAGCAAAAGAACCACTAACTTTAGCTTGTCCACTAGTAGGAATGATGTTGCTTATACCTTGAGAATTTTGAGGTATGAAGGGACTCTTAGCATTCTGATTTATTTGATTTACTTGTGCATTTGGGATTGCATTAGACATACCTGCCCTTTGGGATGTTTGAGCACTCATTAATGAACCATTACTATCCCCTTGAACCGCTTCAATTTCCTTCCTTTTTGCCCTTATGTTTGTAGCTATAAGACTTGAGTATTTGCTTGATTGCCCTTGGTAATTCACAACACATGAGTCATCTTAATTCTAATTGGCCAAATTAGACCCTACTTGAGCACTTTTCCCATTATTATCTCCTCTATAAGGTAACCCATCTTGAGTCATAATTGGCATTGTTCTTAAATTTACCATGAAAGCTTGATTGAAGGACTCATTGGCATAGGTAGATGGATCATGAGATTGATCCCCTAAAGACCGACCCTCATGATCTTGAGAAAGGTTGTTTTAAGTAAGCACTAATTCCCTTGAGGTGGAGGGAGTATTGATATTATAATCATTATAAGCTTTAGCTTGAACTAGTTATCCTTGACCTTGAGGATGACCTTGAAAGGGTGGCCTATTACCTTGATAGTTTAGATAGAAATGATTGTATTGATATTGGATTTGGAAAGGCCTAACTTTCTGCTATTGTATGATCCTTTTTAGAATAGGATCTCTTTCTCAATATCCCTCATTATTTTTGCCTCATTATACTTACTTGGTTGCCTAAGGGTAGTAGGCTTATGTTTAGGTGTAGGAATGGCTGAAACAAAAGGTGTAGGGGTTTAAAAATTATGGAATAGAGGAATAGAATGTCTTGGGGCAATCTTCATAGCCTGAATAAAAAAAAATTCAGCCCTAATGTCCACTTCATATGCATTAGGAATGTGTTACCTCCCATAGATTGTATCATCATAAAAATGTCACTATCAAAAGCCTTAAGATAATAAAGGAAAGCATGATGTGTAGTAGGTCTTACCAAGATTGGGATCCTATCCCATGTATTTTGAAATCTTGTATTGAAATCTTGAATAACTTCTTGAGGTGTTCTCCTTATGCTGGTCAATTGTTCAGTCAATGAAAGTTGTCACTCTTGTCTTCAAATCTTCTCCTCAAAGCATCTCCCAATTCATATCATGTGGTGATAGATTTAGGGGCCAATGTACCATACCAGTCAAGATATTTCCCTTTGAAAGAGACAACCAAAAACTTAA
Organism: Torreya grandis; assembly: GCA_037957365.1. Lineage (NCBI taxonomy): Eukaryota > Viridiplantae > Streptophyta > Pinopsida > Cupressales > Taxaceae > Torreya > Torreya grandis. The sequence goes on along the minus strand of JARHVA010000164.1, from coordinate 4,948,274 downwards.
TTGAATTATTATCCTCAATAATGTGATGTATATTGTAGAAATTAGTAATGTTTCTAATATGCTCAATAGGGGTAATGATAGTCTCACCAATGTATGAGGGAACAATTTTTAGGGCAGATATGGGAGTGCCATCATAATGGACAAGTCTAAAATAAATATATCCATTAAAGGCAACAAAAGGTAGGTTCATTGTGGTGGTATCTTTAGGACTTTACAAGAATGGGCCAATAAAAAACTTTCTTATAGGTTTGTGAGAAAGGTATGATCTTTTTGGGTAAGGATGGGCGTTAGCAATTTTTTTTGATTTGTATGAAAAATGAGTAAGATATTAGAAATCAAAAGGAATGCCTTTGGTAAGAGGTATTGTGTTTACATTAGGCATGAAGTCATGCACTAGTCTGCCACCAATAGTCAATTTTAGGAGTCACCAGATATTGTAGGATGTGGATTGTTATAGCCTATTTATTGTCAACACCAACATCCACCTTGAATAATATTTTTGGACTTCAGGTCTCACCAGGCATGTAAAAAATATTATAACAAAATTTTGTACCTAGGATAAATTTGTTCGGACCTTTCCAAATTTGGTTAAACATGGGATTAGCCCTAGACCTATGGGTTTTATATAATAGGGCTAAACCTCTAGATTGAAGGGTTAGCTCCCTTGATCCATATTTTAGGCTCTCACAATACACTAGACTAATCACTATTGGGGGTGAAAAGGAAAGAAGGAAACATAAAAGTAACCTACACTAATGGAGTTGATACACCAAAGATATATCCACAAACATACTTACATTTGCATTAATAAGGTAGACTGCTAAAACTGATCTCAACTCAAAGGTTCTTCTAGCATAAGTGTTTCTATATGGAGGTCGATTATTATGCATTTCTAAAGGTGTATGAATAGGCTATCTAAAATCAGACACTATTAATCTCTGTTCACACTTCAAATAACACCTAACAAATAGTTACACTTCATGACACTTGTTAGAAGAAATGCTACTCACACAATGCATACAAGAGCAGAATGGAAGTAAGGAGAAAACATTCATCACTTGTCATCTAAATTAACTACTTGAAATACTTAGGCAATAATTGTAGAGACTAAATCAACTTTAGAACTTTATTCAAAGGCAAAACAAGATGTCAAACCTATACAGCTTCACCATACCAATTGTGGATTCTTTACCATGCCAAAATGGCTTCAATATATAGAGCATAGAAGAGGAAAGATAAAGAGCGATATTGAAAAATAATAATACCAAGTGTCAAGTCTTGAAAACTAGTTATAATGTAAGAGAAAGAGTTTTAAAATAGGTCATGAAGGTCTCATAGACAAGTGTCCATCTGAAACAAGACATCTCCTTAAAGTTGGTGAAGGGACACTCTATTATCTTTCTTGAAACTGCCTTCATGATGAGGGAATCCACTAAACTATCTTGAACTACCTTGGAGGTCATTAACACATGTGATCTAACCTAATTTGTGAAGTCATTATACACCCCTCAACTAATGACTTTTTCTTTGCCAATTGTCATTCACTTTCTTGCATCACTCACTAGCCCTATAGGCCTAGACTCTCACATTTATCACTTAGGTGACCTATAAAATTTCAAGAGGATTCATTGTATATATTTGGGACACCTATTCAGACCCTCTTTATCTTCCATTCCATTAGGTAGACCTCAACAAGATTCAAAATAACATTTCTCATCCTCAACTGAGGCAATCACCTTGTTTCTCACTATCTTGTTCAACACTACCTAAAATAACCAATTTAGAAGAGGTATTTTTATGAATCAATGATATGATAATGATGGTTTGAGGAGTTGAAATACATCTCTACAATCCTTCCACAATGATTTTCACCCATCTATTCCATTCTATACCTTCATTTCAACTCAAATCTTGTAGAAAATAGAGAGTTTGACTCATCCGTACAAGTGATAGTATGGAAAAATTTAATGTTGAGGAGCCTAAGAGAGTTATAAATAGGTTAAAATCACTTTTTAGGTCAATTTACCCCTTATGGATGCGTTATTCTTCATATCTTTCTCAGTGGGCTCATATAAGGGTTTTAGGTGGTTTAGGATGTTAACAATGATTCATAAAGTTAAACCTTGAAACAATGCCACTAGTTTTGATTTAAATACCTCCCTAAACTATACCTAAGTTCTTGATATCCCATGCAACTTTTTTGTATGGATATGCTTGAATGAATATGGCTCTCGAGCTCTTGCTATGCATTCTAGACACCATTGAGGCAAATTTAGGCAAAAAATGACCAATCTGAGTTATTCTCTATAAACCACTGAGTCTAATAAAATCTCTACACTCCCATGAAGTCTTTAAAAATTATTTGGAAGATTATATGATCACATTAATAAAGTTTGGAAGCTTGATGGCTCATGTTCAATTTTAGTCCTAGTATGCATAGATTTTGTATTTGAATATGTGACTCTTTTGAGTGGTCCTAGTGGCTATAAGTGCTTATCCACAATTTTTAACCTTAAAATTAACCCTAAAAATCATCTAAAAATTATTAAAAGACTCTTTATTTCATCCTTTTACCATTCATGGACTAGGTCTGCAAGTTGTCTTACATGTGGAGTACCTGTGGTCTAAGATAAAACAAAGGGAACTTCCCCTATTAATCTAGCCTAAATGAGACCATGGAGGTCTATTACAACTCATGATGACCATATTTACTAAATTTAAAGGTTTTATCACACTTATATAGGCATTAACACTTCAAAATCTCTAGACTAGCTTCTAAGTCTGTGACTGTGTGCAGGGTCTAGAAGCTTAGATTGAGTATGAAGTTAGATACATGTCTACTCAAACTTATATGTTTTTATTTGTCTCTTAGAATCACATGAATTATGATGTTATCAATTATAAGGGTGATTTTAACATGGCCATTTCATCTTACACCTCTAACAAACTTCTAAACTGCATCCTTCATTAGCAGGAGGCTAGTTTGGGTATGAATCAAGTTGTTAGTGCTTATTAGGGAAGTTAAGAGGTTCTTGTAGGTTTTGATTCATGTATGAGTAATATGTTTCACCCATTTGGTTCCTCCTCATGTTACTAGGACCAAATCATTATTGAATGGACTGGTCTCTACCTTGAGATCATGTAACCATTCCTTACCATCAATGCACTATCGCTTTCAATGTGCATTGATCCAAATTCATTCAAACCTAAAGGGGCTGTAGTTTTATGAGTGTTTCCATCAAGATTTTGACTAAGTATAATATCTCTCAAGAAAAAAATCTCCTTATTGAATTGACATGTTACTACTAGGCCTAGGCTACTAGAATGAATCCATTAGGCTTACACAGACCTCATCAACTTCCACCATGAGATGACACTATATAGGGTAGGATCCATTTTCAAAGAAGTTAAGGTAAAACTTCCCATTTGAAAATTTATTAAACTCTACACCTCTCTACTAGCCTATGAACATTAATTTCAAGGTATTTGATCCTAGGCTAATGTCTGAGGATGTCTCACTATATTAGCAAGTAGATATGAGATCTAACTTGTTGTTAGACTTAGAATTCCATTTCTTGAACGTCTTTTAACTTTATCCAATTTTGAGAAAATAGATGTGGCTATAGTATTTGATACTTATCCATATATTTTAATATCACTCTTGAGGTATCTTCAATGTAGACCCTCAATGGATAAATTGACTTGCGTGTTTTGAGGTGTTGAAAATAAATGTACTGCCTTGACCTAAAGCCACTCATAGGAAAATGAGCTTTGCAACTATCAAACACTGTTTTGCAAACTATGATGGTGTTCAATTCTAGCACACAAATTATTTTTACTATCCTTTCATGTTCACACATGTCAAACTATTTGAATCCAACATGAAAAGCAAGAAAATTCTTTGCAAGACTATATACATCACTTGGTTCACACAGACCAATGCAATTAGATGAGAAAATTGAGCCATTAGGAATGCAAAAGTAGTTTAGAGGTGTTAAAAATGTTAATGATTGTTCTTATAGTATGGACCACCAATATGGAAACCATGACCATGAAATAGAAGGTCATAAGGACTACTAACATCCCCCAAGTGCACTCACTCCATCTCCTCTTCTCCAGTCCATACCAAAATAAAATTGTCCCTTCTTGACCTATCCAAGGGAGAGATAGGAAAGAGAAACCATTTTTTTCCACTTTTTGATTTGTTGAAGGTTCTTGAACCTAAAACTAACCTATGGAAATATCAAAACACCTTCCTAAAGCATCCACACATGCTAGATGAGTCATCCAGTTTGTATAATTACCTCAAGCTGACCCTTTTGCAAGTGATCTTCTTGTTCTTACATTGAACCTACAACATTTTAGTTTCAAAACTATTCTCGGACATTCCATGACATGAAGTACATTATCCTTCTCTTTTGCATTTGTTCATTTGTGGAAAAACCTTACAATCTCCTTAGAGTGACAAAGGTGACATAAAAGGATTTTAATACAAGTGACAAATGTGAAAAAGATAAAAATATATTATTTGACCTCATTTAGCATCATGGGAACATTTTTAAACCTAAAAACATCTTATGAAAAGTTTGAATATGCAAGGGGGGTTGATTAAATTTGACCTAAGGTGAAATTGGTCAATAGTTCCCTAAAGGGGCTAAGGCGAGAACATAGGCACAATGTCTTACTAACAAGAAATGAAACTAAACAAGTGTTTTGTAAATAAACAAAAAGGAAACTGCTCTTAAGATATCTAAGTCTTTAAGCACCTATTTGAAGTGTGATTGAAATTTGGCCTTATTTTATAACTTTAAGATTAAAAAAAAATTGTTTGTAAAAGTTTTTAAAGCACCTAAAGTCAATGTGAAATGAATATTAAAGCACCCAAAATAAATGTGAAATGGCCTCGTTAATGTGTTATAATGCTTCTCTTTTGCTTAGTACCCTATAATAAACAGTAGAGGATTGATTTTTGTTTAATTAGATTACATAAACAAAGTGAAATTTTAAATTTTGGAAGTCTTAGGTTTTTAATCTTAGGATGAAGTCATCATTTATCAAATAGAGCAAAGTCATCAATTTCTTTGAAAACACAAAACAAACAAAACATAGGAACTTGGTGAAGTCATTGATTAGTAGGGGTGAAATCATTGATTATAACCAATAAAGACTTGATTTCTTTGAAAAATAGGCAAAATCATTAAATTCTTAAAAGATTATTACCTATCAAAGTTACTAATTTATCAGGTCAAAGTCATCAATTTTGAAAATCAAAGTCATTATTTTAGAAGAGCAAGGTTACAGGTCAAAGTCACCGATTATAGGAAAAGTTGCTATTTTCAAGCAAAGTCGTTGATACGTAGTGGCAAAATCACTGATTTCCCTAAAAACATAGAAAACATAAAACCCAAAAAAGTGGTGAGGTCACTGATTTCTTGCGTCAAAGTCATCGATTAGTAGTCAATAAAAACATGGCAATTTTGAAGAAAAAGAGCCAAAACTAAGGTCTAAAATGATTTTTTATTATCTCCTAAGAGGTATAAAAATGCTTTTATGATGTTTTTTGGGTGCGTTGTCCAATCGAGCATGCAAATATATATCATAGGATTATGAGAAAGACGTTAGTTTCTATTGTTAGTGAAAAAAATCAATGAAAACTAGCATTCCAAGCCTAAGACCTAGGGTGAGCAATATAACAAACAAGACAAAATGGAAAAAAGAAGACAAAATAACACTTTTACCTTCCTTGATAATCTAAAATTATTATTTTCTTGAAATTTGGCTTGTGCTCAATTTATAAACAATGGAGTCTTTATCAATGCTAATGCTTTGTGGGCAACACCTTCCCTTGTTCACATATGGTTTGGCTTTGGAATGAATTAGTTTTGTGAAGTTTCTCTTGTAAAATCAACATAGTAAGTATGCAAAAAAAAGCTTATTTAGGAATGGTCATGGCACTTATCTTTATACGTTTTTAACCAACTCTAACCCAAGTGTAGTTAGGCTAGGGTTAAGATTGGAACTCCAAATGTAATTAATGAAGGCTTTAATTATGCATTTATGGAGGCATGGCTCAATATTTCTATTTTTATGGCATTTATGTTGATATTTCTTGGCTTTGAGAATGATAACATCATCATGACCTCATATTTTATTAAAAAATCCTTTTTATAAATTGCATATTTACTAATACAACATAGAATTATCACTTAAGCATTTATTTTGATTTGCTTGGTTAATTAATTCTGCTTAGTATTTTGGTCATTTTAAGAATTGGGTTAAGTGCCCTGCTTAACTGGTCAAAAATGTCAATTTGCTCAGTCATAACCTGATTAGGGATGAATTTGTGAGAGGTTATTATTGCATTTAGTGTATTACCCCAAATGAGGATGCCTTGATGTAATTTTGGGCACTTACATCCAATTTGCAAATGAATTTGGGATGTTTGGGTGATTTTTAGGCTTAATTGTGCATTGTTTTATTAGAAATTGGTATACTATCTAATTAGACATGAAATGTAATCAAAATAGAGTGTCTACACACATAAGACAATTTCTATATTAACTGTTTAGGACTTAGTGTATGTAAATCTTATGTTGTTAAAGGGATGAGTATATCAATAACTTGGAATGAAAACATGAAATAGTTGATTTGACAAACCTTTCCAAAAATAACAAAGATGTAAAGAAAGAGTACTTATCTAGAGTAAAATAAGTATTTCTATGATTCAAGAGGCTGAAACAGGCTTGATAACTAGTTAGACTCCTTTCATTACATGACTATAGTTGAAATCGAGCTTTGGATAGTAGCACGCTTATGTAGAAAGGAGCACCATGTGGCACTAGTGTCCAATTATGTTACTAGTTTCCTTCTTGTAGGAGCTATATGAAACTTTTAGGGAAGATGTGAGAGAGTTTGGAGGCCTTGTAGGTGATAATGTGCCTTCTGTAAGCTTTCTTGTGTCACTTTTTTGACTGTATATCTTTCAAAACCCTAATGAATACATACACATATGAAATAATAACTAGATCAAACGTAAAATAAAAGGAAAAAATGGTTTGTGGGATATTACACTCACATAGAGTAGAACCCCTATTGTCTTGGTCACTACGTATATTAACCCCAATGCTAAGGGTCTCAGATCTCATGTAGTTATCCCTTATATAATGTGCATAATTAACATGTACGGTATGCTAGAATAACTTTCATTTAGTTCCTTATTTGATCAAGCATGCAATGTCTAGATGTGATAACTAGGTAATATGCAGAGTATTAACCTATAATATTGATTAGTTTTATGTAATTATGTGCCAAAATAGTAAGTGCTAGATGTAAAATGCCTTGTGACACTCTTTACATAGAAGGAACTTTGATTTGAATATAAGACCTTATTTGCTTTCCACCAAATTGTAAAAAGAGGGATAAAAACATAAGAGAAGGCTCAAGGTAGGGTTATGACCCAAAACATGAGAGAAAATGACTATTGGACACTAATGCCATAATTAGACACTATGGTGTTATTATTTAGGTAAGGGTGATAATGTCCTGAACCTAAAAAATAGAGTTAAGACCTAGCTGGACAGGGTAGGGGCCCTTGTGACTTGGAGTAGGTGACTCAGAACCACTGGGGGTGAAACAAATAGGGAAAATAAGACATAATAAAGATCAAAATATCAAAAATGACCACATGAACAAAGGTTATATTCATCACTAATACCTTCAAGTGAAAGAACAACAAAATAAATAGTGCTTGTGGTTGTTTGACTAAATTAGGGTGTATACCTTTTCCCCCATTTTATTTTATTAGTGTAATGAAATGAAAGAACTAGATTAAAAGAAAAAGAGGAATCCATACTTGTGCTTACCTATGCGGATGTGCTCTAGATCTGGCTCACTTCTTGGCCAAATAAGTGGATAGGAGCTAGAGCGAAGTATGTGAAGAGGAAATCCATAATGTGGGTGTCATTTACATTAAATATGAATAGTGAATTGAGTGATGAGGAATAAAACCCTATTTTTCCATCACCTTGATATCTGGATTGAATTTGAGTATGTAAATTTAATATGTGGAGAAAAAGGCATGCTTTCCATCACTCTAATATGTGTACTCAATATGAGTATGTAAACTAAATATGTGGAGAAATAAGGTCTGCTTGCACCTAATTTGGTATGTGTATTGAATCTAAGTATATAATCTAGGTTTGGTGGAAGGCTATGGATCAACCATTGCAAACAGTCATGTGACCCAAACTGGTGAAACCCTGGTGGCATCTTGGTGACATATTGGTAATGATCTAAGTTTAACCTAGAAATTTGAAAATAGAGATCAAGGACATGTGCTCTGCATCATACCCCCAATCTTCATATCTGAGTAATATAGCTATGTATCTAAACATTTGTATATTTGAGTCAAATTATTTATCTAAGTCAAATTATATATCCAAGTTAAACTGTATATATGAGTAAAACTATATATCTGAGCCAAACTATATATCAAAGTTAAACTATATATTTGAGTCAAATTAAATATCTGAGTCAAACTATATATTTGAGTCAAATTCAAATCATATATCTAATCCAAATTATATACCTGAGTAAACTTGTGTGTCTAAATATTTATATCTCAGTAGACTTGTGTGTTTGAATATCTAATCTGAGTAAACTTGTGTGTTTGAATATCTATATATTTGGACCAATCTATGTGTATTTGCCCCCCTTTTAGTGAGAGAGTTGAGGTTGGGGTAAGGGTGTCTAACCAAAAGTGGTAAAAACTAATATGATGGTGATAGCTGGGGTGATGTTGTTTTAGGTTTAAATATTTTGTCGATTGTGATGGAGTCAGTTGTTGAAATTGGGAATGGGATAGACCTTTGGTTTATATTGAGTTTATTAAGGGAACATAAGTTTTGTCATTTTATATATTTCAATGCTATCAAGATATTAGTGGAACTAATATAGGGCAAGGTACATTGACGTCAAGTCTCACTTGTAAGAAATGAATCGCAAATCAGAGCTATAGTTCTCTAGATATTGCATTTGAAAGAAGTTGGTATTAGTTGGTGAAATTGGCATGTAAGGTCAACCTTAGTAAGGTGACATGTTTTTAAATGTGACTTAAATAGGTTATTTAATTAGTTTGACAATTCATTTGAACCATTTGATTTGATAGTGATTATTTTCTCTGAGCTAGATAGTATGCTGAGGAGATGAGGAACAACTTTGACCCGATATGAGGAGGTGGAGGGGCTTATCTAGGTTGAGGAGAAGGTTACCTTGGTAAGGAGCCTATTATTCTTTCTATCACATGTAGTACTTTTTTTACTATTTTTATTGGAAATATGGTAGTTTAGGGCCATTTTTAAAAATATGGTGCTACTATCCTAATAATGATGCTAGTATCCAGGACATGGCACTACTATCTAGGACATGGTGCTACTGTCCAATGTTATTATCTCATATATAACACTAGTGTCTAATAGGCCTAGTTTGTGATACTTATTATTACTAATTGGTGTTTGATGACCGTTGTCTATTTATATGATATTCTATGATGATAATACCATATTTGGTTTATTTTGTAGGTTGATGTGCGATAAGAGAGTTATGGAGTGGCCAGATAATGGTGATATTATGGGGATTCCCCTTGATAGATGTAGCGATGTCCATGGTAGAGATATATATTCTAAGTCATGTGGCATCCTTATAAATGATGCCCTGGGATAAACACATGATGACTGCACTGTGTGAGAAATGGGATGCATATACCTGCATATTTTGGTTACCTACTAGGGAGATGACTACCACCTTAGAGGATGTTTATAGGATTCTAAGGTTACCAATTACTACAAAGAGATTAGTATTATAGGAGGATACTAGAGATTGGTCCATATAGTAGGCCACTAGGTATTTTTTTATGATAGTTGCAGGGACTCATCGTGCAGGGAGCTATAGTGATATATTATTATCGTTGATTGTCATAGTAAATATTTCATAGTTATAGAAGTTCTTAATGATTTTATTAGTTATGTTGATGGCCATAGATAGGAGTGGGGTGTCAATATCATATAAGATGCATGAGATAGTGCAAGACATGGAGGAAAATGACACCCTATACTCGTGGGGTCACACTATGCTAGCCCACTTATATCAAGATTTATATTATTTTATGCAGGAGATGTGTGTAGGAGGTATTAGATCTTCCAAACTATTGGATTGTTAGGTGTATGAGCATATAGTAGTGAGTAGATAAACATTTACTCATTGAGGTGATCGGGCTCACCCTTACACATTTACATAGAGTTGGATTGGTACGACCTATATGACCAAGAAGATCACAATGCAGTGTTGACAAGTGCTTGATAGGTTGACATATGGAGACATTATTTGGAGGCCCTATAGGGGATATGAGGGTTGGCCTAATGTTTATGTTCAAATGAGATAAGTGTGAGTGAGTTACTAGTTATATAACAATTAGGTCAATGTATTCAAGAGGTTCCAGTATGAGTGGGTGACACGAAAATTTAGTGTTACTCAAGATGTGCCACCAATCCCAATGGTGTGGTTGAGGAGTTCTCAGGCTCCAATGAGGCTAGGTAGTAGGCCTAGACCATCAACCATAGAGTTAGCTCTGATTTTATTAACAGAGCAAGATCTAATGATTGATAAACTAGATCTAAATAATATAGGAACTACTGATGTCTATGTAGCTTGGTGGAGAGATAGTAGATGGGCACCTCTATTCTTGAGAGGTGGGATCATCTTGAATGATGTGTTGGATGTAAATCCCCATAGGGTTGTTGATGGTAAGTTTCTATTATATTTTTATATATTTTATGTACTTGGTTACTTATTTACTTGGGTAGGTATCTAATACATTATGTTGGTATGTGCAAGTTCAGGGTATGATAAGTATTGGGAGACTACTATTGAATCTAAACTCTAAGTACTAACATGAAACATCCCTAATGATGTCTTGGATGATGGATTAGTGGAGACGGCCATAGATGTTGTTGGTGTTCATGCTCATTTATTCAATCAAGCTGCCATTGTTACTATAATGTATAGGCAAGTGACTGCTATTAGGGATGAGGCACGTGTGGAGTTACAAAGATAGACCATGCCCATAATTGATTCTCTAGGTGGGGTTGGTATCTAGATAGTGGATGATTACATATGTTTACAGTGAGATCATGTAGAGTGTATGGTCAAGTTGGGTGTGTTATGGGAGAGAGTAGATGCAAGGCTTGATCAAGGTCATGGAGGGATAGTGGGGCCTCCAATTCTATTATGGATGTATTTGAGAGTGAGAGTGAGGAGGCTAGTCCCAGTGGCCACATCTGGATTATTTAGTAATTTACAGTATTTATATTAAAATTATGTTTAAAGTTATATATGGATGTTTGTTGTCATATGGGAACTATGTATATTGGTATCTTGATTTGGTTACATTGTGCATGTTTACATGTGTTTGATTGTTGTCATTGTGTTAAATGGTGATATTAGATTATGGCATGGATTTAAGTAATGGTAATGAATTTTTTATCTGTTTATAAATGTTAAAGTAGACATGTATAGTGGAATAAGAATGTTAACTATTAATATAAGTGTTACAAGAGTATCGTAGGATATCTACATGTGGATCATGTAACTACAATATACTCTATATAAACCTAGATGGCATGGTGAAAAAAAGATCATATTGCTCATGTTGTGTTATTGTATAAGTAAACTTTGGAACTGATACTATAGGTGATATACTACTAATAGCTAGGTGTGTAGACTCTGTAGTAAAGAGCTTGATTAGATGTCATAATGAAACTATGCTCTGAGCTCTTTGATCTCTAGAAAATATATTGATTGGCTACTAGACTATGTTATAATATTTGTGATCTCTTGAAAATATCTTGATCAGTGGTCAAACTGAGACTATCCTTTGATCTCTATGATTATTGCTAAATATCTTAATTGGTGGGCAAATTGAGATTGTGCTCTGATCTCTATGATTATTTCCAAATATCTTGATCGATGGTCAAATTGAGACTATGCTAAGAGCACTGTGATTATTTCCAAATATCTTAATTGGTGTGTGAATGAAGATTGTGCTTTAATCTCTATAAACTAGCTTCCATCTTTGTTCAATCTATGGTGCAGGAGACTCACATAAATAGGTGTCCTAGAAACCACATGGCTCATACGATAAGTAACCAATGGATCCTGAAAAGGAATGTCATAGGATAAATTGATTGTAGAGGAGTGTGATCTAGGAAATTATGGTAATTGAGATCTCAGTGCCCCCTATGTGAATTCTATAATGCCTCTATTAAAATACTAGTCAATACAATCTTAGAGTACATAATAGTTGTCTGATTGTCTATTTATCTTATATAAATTGTAACATGGATTATTTTTTACCTTGTGTAGATAATGTGCTTGTTGTCACCAAATATTTCACCTTATAAGAGGTTATTCAAGCCTCTTCCATATTTGGGTAACATGGGAACACTTCCAAGTATGTGGGTGTACCTATAGTGGAAGTGAGCCTCTAGGTTTAAGGGCTAGCTCCTTGAATGTATCTTGAAATATTTATCACTTAAACTAGTGTTTGCTTGTGGAAAAGAGTTAGAGTTTGAATGAAATGAACCTAATCTAAGGGGGTGATACACCAAGATGTTTTCCACATGACCATCATATTCCTATCATAATGAAACAAGGCATACAAACTAGATTCAAGGTACTAGAAGGTTTCTAACATGAGTGTTTCAATATAGAGGTGAGGTGCATGAAGCAACACAAGAAAAATGAACTAGAGGGTAGATTTCACACTCCAAGGATAATAATACACTTAAAAGGATCATAACACACTTGAATACACTATATATGACCTATTAGAATAGGAACCCTTGCATGAACATGAAATGATAAGGCAAGCAAGGATAAAAAAATTATCACTAACTCCACCATACATCACTTTGCACATGTAGATAGTTATTTATGAACTCAAAACCAGACTTGCATTAATCTTCAAAGGCAAAATACAATGTCATTCCAGTAGGGCTTTTCCATATGTGGTGGGTATTATATTACAAAAGGAAAAAAGGCCACTACTTATAGAACTCAAGAAATAATTGAGAAGAGAGAAGTCCAAGGGTCATTCCAGGAGTTTCATTCACCTACACATGTCTGATAGGACAAATGGCTCTCAAATGCATGAAACTCTTAGAATGTGGTGTAAGACTCCTTCTGATTGCTCAAAAAACTACCTTCATCATTTATCCCCTTTAGAGAATCCCACAACTAACTACGGATAAATATCATGATTGAATTGAGAAGGATAGGCTGTAGACATTCTTGATATCCCTAATCATCAAGATTCTTATGGAGGTGAGCCGTCACTATTTGTAGTCTAAGAAAATTCTCTTTCACTCACCCCTCACACTTGGCCTTAAAATCAGCTTCAATTTTCCATGCAAATCCATATAGAGGAGTTAATGACACATGTCAAGACCTCCCATAGCCTTATATTCCTTAGGTAGACCTTAAATAGACTCCCACTTGAAGTTCTCACCCTTCCCACTATCTTGCTCACTCTGCCAATTTTGTTTGGCTGAGATGAAGGTGATTAAAAAAACACTTAGGAGTTTTTGTGAAGCATGGTAGTATCATAGTGAGTTATATTAAGTCCCAAGCTATCTCCCAAAGTTGGTTGTATCTCTTGAAACCTCCTAGAGCCGGCAAAACATAAAAAATAGTTAAGAAAACCTTATTTCCCTTTTATTCGTATAAGTAAGGAAGCACTAGAGTATATAGGGAGGATCCATGGAGAGTCCTCTATAACCTCCAACAACTTTCCAAGAATCTTTGTTCTAGATGGATGCATCTCTTTCCTTGTTTTCCCAGTTAGGTGCTTATCCAAGGTTTTGTAGGGTTTTAGGATCTTTTCATTCTTAGAATTTGTTCATAAAGATGTGACATTGGAGTTGCAGAAAAATTCCAAAAAATAAATTTTTAGGACCCATTTCAAATTTTCCAATCTCCTTTAACCTCCATGCATACCCTCCAAGAAGATGTTAACATTTCAATCTAGCCTATCAAGCTTGGTATACCATTCTATAGGGCTTGAATTAGTCTTAGGCCAAAAAATGGATTTTTTATGGAATTCTCTACCTACCAAGAGTTTAAACACATCCTATATTCCTATATGAACATGATCCAAATTTTTATAATGTTTACCTAAGTCTAAAAGTGAAACTAACCCCCTACTTGGGCTTTGGGTCTAAACCAGGCCTAATATGCTTATCTGCATCCTTGAAGATTTTAACCACTCTTTTGTGATTCTAGAATCTATGTATGTATTTACATATTTTTTTATATGTAATTAAACTTTCCAAACCTCCTTGAAAGGTCTTTTACATTCTTAGCTCACCTATTTATCTCCATTCTCCAAAACTACAAGGTTTGCAACTTAAGGAAGTACCCTCTATTTGAGACAAAATAGAGGGTTATTCCCCCATTGTCATAGGAAAGGTGAATATTGGAGGAGATTATTAAATATATTAATATGATCTACACAATTTTTTATATCTTGATCACATGGTTATATCTCTCAAACTTCTCAAAATCTCCAAGGCAGATTGTGAGAGATGACTATGTGCAGGGTTTCATCATATGGATTGTTGACTACATTACTTGGGCCTTTCCTTGAATTATATACATTGGTAAGAGCTTATTGGGAATATCATGATAATTATGAAGGTTTTATAAATCCATTATTTGCTTCAACCTCCCACATGTCTCTTCATACACCTTGATTGGTTAAGACTGAGTGCAATTTCTGACTGTGTTTCCTTCTCAGGAGGGGCACCTATAGGTGTATATTGCATGATTGAAAGCCTTAAAATATTGAATATATAATATATTGGAATACCAAAGGTCATTTTAAATTTTTTTGGAACTATTTATCTCACATTAAATATGTGTTAACATCAAAACATCACCCATCAGCCCACTATTACCTATAGTCAACTATAGTTAACTGTGTTGGAACAAGTAGGATCTTGTAGGTGAGAATATATTTTGGAATATGTGTCATAGAACTTTTGGATCCTATGAGTCATTTGGAATTATATTATATAAACAATGGTCTATGTTTCCATGTCTAATCTTACTTATGGGCTGATGAAAGTTTGCAACCAACTATAGACTAGTTGTCCCAAGGTGATGGACCCCTGTAGGTGTAGATGAGGTTCAAAACTCTGCATATCAACCTTTTTTGATGACCTTTGTGTTCATTGGTATGAATTTTATCTTAAAAATGACATTTAAACATGAATTCATGCTTTATTTTCACTTTATATGTTAAAGTCACTTTGAATTTCCAAACCTTGTAGACATCATTGTCTGAGCTTAGCGATCAAAAGTACATATTAGAGCCCTTCAACAAATACCTTCCACTAATAATCCACCATCTTAATTTTTCAAATATATTCACCTATGTGGAGGGTAAAATGTGATTATATTTTTATGCATCAATACTATGTATAACATCATCATATGGCATCCCAAACATGCTAGGTGTTCTATTTTTCATGTTTTAGGGATTTGATCCCTGAATTCATAGTCATCACCCAAGGATATAAATTTTAGGTCTATTTCCCAATACAATTTACCAAGCATGATTATTATAATATTCATAACAAATTAAGACTTCAATAATGGTTTCAACATGCCCAATCTCCTCCATTAAGGATTCTCAACTATTTGTGGTGCCACTTGTAGGTGGACTTTTGCAAGTATAAGGCAGTAGATGTGAGTTTAGGTAGTGAGCATAGAATGTAAGCCTTAAATTGATTTAATACCTTGTAAAAGTTTCCAAATACATATCTCTCACAATTAAGGACCTAAATCAAGATTCAAAACTCCCATTTTAGTGTTTTTACCCTCCTATAGGTGTTGATGAAGTTGCAGACGGGACAATGAATGGAAACATGACAATGCATATGGTGTATGAACTTGAAATGAGGTTTAGATCACCTTAACACCTTAAAATGGATACCATTCATCATGTAAAACCTTAATCACTTAAAAAACTCTCTTTCAACATGATTTTTCTCTTTAGAGCACCTATAGGTGCATATCTATGGCTGACTGTGTGTATATATTACACATGACTGCCATAGTACCTTCTTTCTTATGTTATTTAGTGGGGCTCAGTTACTTGTTAATGATTAAATGAGATTTTCAACATATTCAAACTCTTTATGACCCCATTAGTGTGTTCAATACCCTAACACAACTCACTCAGTTGATTATGCATGATAGTCATGGAACAAATTGAGCGTGTGTCACTTATGACTGTAACTCCCTGGAAGATTGATTTGGATAATGAGATTGAAAGGGGAGAGGACTAGGAGGACATTGGAAATATTAAAATCAACCTATTTTCATCTTCTAAAACCACTACCAAGGCATGAAGATTATGTAGATAGTGGAAACCTACCTTTCATCCCAAATGAGACCAATTTACAAACCTAAGATGTTTTACCCATAAATACACCTTCAAACATGAAACCAAGCATGGGAAACATGTGATAAATATACCTGTCTTCTAAATTCAATTACATCAATTGGATTGTATGGACCTATCCATATGAGAATGAAACCTATAGGGTATGGGGTTTAACAAGCAGAAAAACACAATCAACTTGTAAAGGATGGTTCATAAATCACAAGCGACCAATCCTTGAAATTTTATTATTAAAATAAATTTAAATAAGTGTATTATCACCCCTTAAATTCATTTGGTTTGAAACTCCTCCAATTGGTTGTACTAAGCATAAACTTGTTGACTAGTTCCACATGCCTACAAGGGTGATGAAGTAATATAATGGGTTTTGACCATTTTTAGCCTTTAAAAATATTATAAAATGTTGATATGAGTCCAAGGAAGTTGAAGAGTCATCCCAAAAGGTTTCCACATGTGTCACACTCCCTTATAGGCCATACAAGTGTCAAACTCCTTTTTTAGTTATTTTCTTGATTTTCAATTAGACAACCTACAAGTTTCAGATGGGATTGACATTCCTAATAGGGAATATAACATTTTGGAATGAAAACTAGAGCACTTAGACACCATTAAAACTATGGCAGTATCATATATGACACTAAATGACTTAAGGACTAATTTAAACTATGACAAAGGCTAAAAACATATGAAATGACATCAAATAGACTATAAAACACCCCATGAAATTATAATAGACCCATATATAAGTTTTTAAATATAGGGGGTTGACCCATTTTAACTTGTGGTCAAAATGGTCAACATTTTTAGTGATTTCTCAAGTGTGGTATTCTTGTTATGCCATTGACCAGTTGCCTAATCCTGTCCATTAGGATATAGAGTCACATGTACACAAGTTCGACACACAAATTGACTTTGATGGCACACTAAACATAAAATAAATATATATAGAATAATACAAACTCAACATAAACACGCATGTTTAATTAGAACACTTATGGAACACAAAACAACTGAAAGACAACACACACACCTATTCTACTATTTACAAAACCTCACTCTTGAGGTGAAACATCTGATCATACCTCAACCAAGGTCAAAAATAATTTCCCTTGAATATTTTTCACTCCATGAAGGCAACTTAACATGAGGAGCATGCTCGTCACCAATCACTTGCATATGTGTATGGTCAAGAAACCTACCACCTTTGAATCTTCTTAGGCCTTTAAGTGAATTATTTGGAAACTTCATGAATGATCTTTATTTTTCTCTAAGAACCTTGATTGGGGATGAACCTATTGTGATATTTGTCATATCCATTGGATGTTCTCCAGAAAAGTGTAGATTGGAGTGTATGATAGTCTTCTCAACCTTGTCTTCTTCTAGGAAAGAAATTTTTTATGTTTAAAATCATCAAGCTTATTTCCTCCATGATCCAATACCTTTGCATATGGCTCAACATCAGGTGGATCTCCTAGCTTTTCTTGAGGTAGAACAACTTCTGCCTTAACCTCATCATCCATGTCTATAACTTCATGGACACTAGCATCATCAAATTGCTTCATGACAAAAGGTTCTTGATCAGTAAAATGACCTTCATATTTATGATTTATGGAATACTTGTAGACATGGTAATTAGTCTCATTATCAACCTTGACATTAGATATATAATCTCTTTGGGAAAAGGGAGACTTACCCAACTTGTCAAAATTTTTACATATGGCATTGAGCCTTTGCCATGGTTCCTTTCCATTCACAACATGAACCTTTTATCCATGCTTAGTGTAACAATCAACATCATGTTTTTTAGAGGCATCAACCAAATCAGATGTAGACTTCTCGAGAGGGGAAGTAACATTACCA
Organism: Torreya grandis; assembly: GCA_037957365.1. Lineage (NCBI taxonomy): Eukaryota > Viridiplantae > Streptophyta > Pinopsida > Cupressales > Taxaceae > Torreya > Torreya grandis. Next base: position 4,929,895 of record JARHVA010000164.1, on the reverse strand, counting down.
AGCTAATCAAACTCTTGACATATGACATCAAACTTTTACCAGAAGTCATTCTCATCCACCTCACGAGTGTCATTATCAAGGGAAGCTTCATCAATGGTAGGGATAAAGGCATCATTCTTCCCACTATAGTTTTAAATTAGATTCATCGACCTATGATCATCATAATCATGCATCATATAGTTACCTTCAACAACATGAGAATTCTTGACACTTACCTTAGCTCCTTCAAATGGCTCTTCATGTATGATATAAGTCCCAAGGTCAGTTTATACAAAGTATGTATAAGAATCATGTTCATATGTATCTACACCATCCTCATCCAAGAACAAATCATAAATTAATTCAATTTTGGAAGCTCCATCGTCCACATTAGGCTCCTCCTTCTCATTGATCACACAATTCAAGTTAGAGCTTATTTCAAAGTAAGGATCAGTGTGAAACCTTTAAATAGGTTGATTTATAATGCTCACTTTGATCCCATACCTTATCCTAAAGTCTAAGAAGGACCAATCAACTGAAATATAGTGACCAATCTTGGTTGTAAAGTCTCTTGAAAGGCAGATTGCAAAGTGAGCTAAGAGGTCAATAATAATTGTCTTGAAGGATAGGAAAACTAAGATAATCATGCAAGAAAACCTTCTAGTTTTTTATCATCCCTATTGTCTTAAAAGGTGTACCATATAGTTGGAGAACTCCTTTTCTATGAGGCTCGTATTTTAGGCCCAACTTATCAACTACAACTTTGGGCATGACTGAAGTAGAAGCTCCACTATCAACTATGCAATTATGGACCAATTTGTCACCCACTATGAGAGTGAGATAGAATGGTGGGTGTTTCTCAACCCTAGAAAATGGTTAAACAATGGTATTTGGGACATTTTCAAGGAAAAAATGACTATGAATTTGATTTGAAGATGAAAGGCTATTAGGAATAGTGGAGAATTACTTTTGTAACAACTCTTTTTGGCTAGTCATATGAAGGACATCCCACTAAGAGATTGATGTTATAGCACTTTTCAAGGAATCCACTATGTTTAGGGCATTAGTACTCACATTTTATTGAGTCTTTGGAGGTATATAATTTCTTGAAACTTGAGGAATTGAGACATCTTGAGTAGACCTTACCACATTTTGGATTGAAGGAGGTGTAAGAGCTTTTGAAATTGTCACACTTGTAGCCATGTTTTTCTACCTTAGAGGATGATTAGATGAACTTGTAGGCATGCTATTCTCACCTCCTAGATCCTTACTCTTGGACCTTGCATTATCTACAATAGAGGCTTCTTTATTGAGCACAAATGTATCTTCTACCAAGAAGTTTGTGAAGTTCTCTCCATGAGGTTGCCAATCCTTATTTGCTTATATCATGACATCATCTTCAACTAATTAGAGAGGAGTAAATCCTCCTTGAGCAATAAGATATTGCTATCCACCTTCACTAGCATTGATAAATTGGACTTGTTGCTAATTTTATCCTTACACCAAGTTACTATGAACTGGTACCATCTCTCTTGCATTGGTGGTGGAGTTGGGATTGTACACATTGGCAGGCCTATTGGAGTTAGGCTACCATTAACCTATTCCTATTCCATATTGTTGGCCAAATTATTGTTGATAAGGATATGAATTTTTATAGGCACCTTGTTGCTTATTAGCTTGCCTATGCTAAGCTCTTAACATTTGAATTTATGCATCTTTATCCATGACATTATCTACCTTCTTAGGAGCAACCTTAGACTTGGTCTTGGCATTAGGAATTTGGGACACATCTAGAGTATTAGCATAAGTATGAGATAATGGAGGCATAAAAACCTTAGGAGGTAACCTTATAACTTGGTTGAGACCATTTTTAGCTTTGATATAAATTTTATATGCTTTGGGAAGAGTGGAACCACCCATGGATGGCAATTTTAGTACCAATGGCTCTCAAGTAGGTAGGGAACACAAAACTAGTAGGTGGCCTCATGGGAGGAGGAAATCTATACCAAGTATTTAAAAATGTCTCATTGAAGTCATGAATTTTTTCCTTAGACCCTCTTTTGTTCACATTGAGCTGATGGATAAGAGAGGTATGGTCACTTTCATCCTCAAACCTTGAAGTCAATAATACTCCAAAATCATCCCATAATGTGATGCATCTACCAGGCAAAGTCCTATACCAATCAATAGATTTCCATTTAAGGTACATGGAAAGAAGTCTAATGTAAATGTTCTCTTGAGTGACATTTTAGAATCTACAAAAGTTTGAGATATCCCTGATATGTTCACTAGGTGTAACATGACTCTCACAATTGAAAGTAGGCACACCTTTTGTGGCATTAGGAGGAATGGTATCATATGCTTGAAGATGAATTAGTTTTTTAGTATTAAAGGTAGGGAAGGCATGAGGCATGTCCATGTTTTCTTAAATATCTTAAATTGATTCCACCTCTCCACTTCCTTGGATAGCAAAATCTTCTTGGTCTTCAAAGGGTCGATTAGGATGAGCATATTAAACTTCAAGAGGAAGTTCAGGCTGAATAAGTGAATTTATAGGGTTGAACACACTACTATATGATGAACTAATAAGAACTATTAATTATGAGAGAAATTTTATGACAAAACAATGGCCTTGAACCAGATTTTACCTTGATAAAGTCACCAAATGCTGAGTATCACACTAATTTGTAGCTGATGTTGTCAAGACCAACATTCACCTTGACAAGTTGTCTTGAAGATAATGGGTCCCATCGGGTGTACCAAAACTATTGTCACCAAATATTTCACCTTGAAAGAGGTTGTTCAAGCCTCTTATATATTTGGGAAACATGGGAACACTTCTAGGTATGTGGGTGTATCTATAGTGGAAGTGAGCCTCTAGGTTTAAAGGCTTACTCCCTAAATATATCTTGAAATGATTATCACTTAAACTAGTGTTTACTTGTGGAAAAGAGTTAGAGTTTTCATGAAATAAAAATAATATAAGGGGGTGATACACCAAGGAGTTTTCCACATGACCATCATATTCCTATCATAATCAAACAAGGCATACAAACTAGCTTCTAAGTCCTAAAAGGTTTCTAACATGAGTGTTTCAATATAGAGGTGAGGTGCATGAAGCAACATAAGGTAAATGAACTAGAGGGAAAATTTCACACTCCAAGGATAATCATACACTTTAAAGGATCCTAACACACTTGAGTACACTCTATATGACCTGTTAGAATATGAACTCTTGCATGAACATGAAAGGATAAGGCAAGCAAGGATATAAAATTATCACTAACTCCACCATACATCACTTTTCACACTTAGAAAATTATTCATGATATCAAAAATAGACTTGCATTAATCATCAAAGGAAAAATACAATGTCATTCTAGCAAGGATTTTCCATACATGGTGTGGTATTATATTATAAAAGCCAAAAAGGTAACTACTTATAGAACTTGAGAGAGAAGTGAGAAGAGAGAAGTTCAAGGGTCATAAGAACACTTATCATGCTAAGAAGAGGAGTTACACATGTATGAGAATTAAATAGGAGATAGACCATGCAAGGTTTGATAGAATAAATGACTCTCAAATGCATGAAACTCCTGGAATGTGGTATAGGAATCCTTCTACTTGATTAGAAAATTTCCTTCATCATTTGGCCCTTTTGGAACATCCCACAACTGAATAAGGACATATCTCATGATTTCATTGAGAAGGATAGGTTGTATACATGCTTGATCATGCATTGGTTACATCCATAATCATCAGGATTCTTTTGGAGGTGAGCCATCATTGACTGTAATCCAAGAAACTCCTCTTTTACTCACCCCTCACTCTTGGCCTCAGAATTGGCTTCAGTTTTCCATGAAAATCTATAAATAGGAGTGAATGACACATGTTAAGACCTACCATATCCTTATATTCCTCAAGTACACCTTAAATAGACTCCCACTTGAAGTTCTCACCCTTCTCACTATCTTTCTCACTTTGCCAATTTTGACTGGCTGAGATGAAGCTACTTGTAGAAACACTTAGGATTTTTGGTGAAACATGTAATGATCATAGTGAGTTATATTAAGTCTCAATCCATTTCCCAAAGTTGGTTGCATCTCTTGAAACCTCCTAGAACTTGAAAAACATAAAAAATAGTCAAGAAAACCTTATTTCCCTCATATTCGTAAAAGTAGGGAAGCACTAGAGTATATGGGGAGCAGCCCTAGAGAGTTCTCTACAACCTCCAATCACTTTCCAAGTAATTTTATTGTATTTGGATGCATCTCCTTCCTTGCTTTTCCAATTAGGTCCTTATCCATGGTTTTGCAAGGTTTTAGGATCTTTTCAATCTTAGAGTTGTAGAAAAGTTCCATAAAATTAATTTTTAGGACCCCTTTCAACTTGTCCAAGCTCCTTGAACCTCCATGTGTACCCTCCAAGAATATGGGGGCATTTCAATCTAGCATATCGAGCTTGTATACCATTATGTATGGGCCTGAATTGGTCTTAAGCCAGAAGTGGTTTTCCTATGGACTTATCTACCTAAAATTAGTTGAAAAACATCTTATATTCCTCTATGAACATGTCACATAGTTTTATAATGTTTACTTAAGGCTGAAAGTGAAACTGACCCCCTACTTGGGCTTTAGGTCTAAACTAGGCCTAATATGCTTATCTACATCCTTAAATATTTTAACCACTCTTTTGTGCTTCAAGAATTTTTAGATGTATTCCAATATTTGTTTATATTTCATTCAAATTTTCACATCTATTTTAAAGGGTTTTTCCATCCTCAGCTCACCTAGTTATCTCCATTCTCCAAAGCTGTAGGGTTTGCAACCTAGGGAAGTACCCTTTGTTTGAGACAAAATAGAGGGTACTTCCCCTATTGTCCTATGAAAGGAGAGTATTGGAGGAGTGTATCTAGGAATTTAAGATTATTTTCACAAATTTTTAGATCTTGATCACATAGGTATCTCCCTCAGACTTCTTAAAATATCCAAGGCAGACTGCGAGAGATGACTGTGTGCAGGGTTTCATCATATGGACTATTGATTGCATTACTTTGGCCTTTCCTTGAATTATATCCACTAAAAAAAGATTATTTAGACTATCATGATCATGATTAAGGTGTTATAAATCCATTCCTTGATTCAACCTCTTGCATGTCTCTTCATACACCTTGATTGGTCAAGGTTCAGTGTAATTTCTGACTGTGTTTCTTGCTTAAGAGGGGCACCTGTAGGTGCATATTGCATGATTTAAAGTCATAAACTATTGCCTATATAATATCCTATAATCTAAAAGGTAATTTGAATTTTTTTGGGACCTATTTACCTCATATTCAAACTATTTCAACATTAAAACATCACCCCTTTGCCCATTGTTACCTACAATCAACTATAGTTAACAGTGTTAGAATAAGTAAAATCTTGTAGGTGAGAATTAATTTTGGAATATGTGTCATATACATTTTGGATCCTATGAGTTATTTTTAATAATATTACATCAAAAATGGTTTATATTTCCATGTCTAATCTCACTTATGGGCCATCGAATGTTTACAATCAACTGTAGACTAGTTGTCCAAAGGTGATGGACACCTCTAGGTGTAGATGAGGTTTAAAACTCTACATATCAACCTATTTTGATGAAATTTATGTTCATTGGTATGAATTTTATATTAAAAAGGACATTAAAACATGAAGGCATGATTTATTTTCACTTTGAGATGTTAAAGTTAGTTTGAAGTTCCAAACCCTATAGACATCACTATCTAAGCTTAGTGATCAAAAACACATATTGGAGCCCTTCAATAACTAGCTTCCACTAATCATTCACTTTCCTTATTTAAAAAATCTCTTCCCATATGTGGGGGATACAGGGTGATTATATTTGGATGCATCAATAATCCATATAATATCATCGTATGACATCCCCAAATGTGTTAGGTCCTTTATTTTTCATGTTTTAGGGATTTGATCTCCAAATTCATAGTCATCGCCCAAGGATACAAATTTTAGGTTTATTTTCCAATCCAATGTCCAAAACATGACTGTTATAATATATATAACACATTAAGACTTCAATAATGCTTTCAACATGCCCAATCTCCTCCATTAAGGATTCTCAACTGTCTGTGGTGCCACCTGTAGGTGGACTTTTACAAGTATAAGGCAGTAGATGTGAGTTTAGGAAATGAGCATGAAATGTAAGATTTCAATTGGTTTTAGAACTTATCAAAGTTTCAAAATACATATCTCTCATCTTGAAGGCCCTAAATAAAGATTCAAAACTCCCATTTTAGTGTTCTTACCCTCATGTAGGTGCTGATGAAGTTGTATACAAGATAATGAATGGAAACATGACAATGCACATGGTGTATGAATTTGAAATGCGGTTTAGATCACCTTAACACCTTAAAATGGAAATAATACATCATGGAAAACCTTAATCACTTAAAAAACTCTTTCAACATGATTTTGCTCTTGAGCATCTGTAGGTGCATATATATGGCTGATTGTGTGTATATATTGCACATGACTACCATAATACCTTCTTTCTTATGCAATTTGGAGGGGATTAGTTACTTGTTCATGAATAAATGAGATGTTCAACATATTAAAACTCTTTATGAACCCATGAACATGTTCAAGACCCTAACATAGCTAACTCAGTTGAGTGTACATGATAGTCATGGAACAAATTGACTATGTGTCACTTATGACTGCAACTCCATGAAAGATTGATTTGGAGAGTGATATTGAAAGGGGAGGGGAATGGGAGGACATTGGAAACATGAAAATAAACCTCTCATCATATTCTAAAACTAATACCAAGGCATGAAGATTTTGCAGATAGTGGTAACCTGCCTGTCATCCCAAATGAGATTAACTTACAAACTTGAGATGTTGTACCCATAAAGACACCTTAAAAATGAAAAAAATCATGGGAAACATGTTAAAAATATGCCTATAATTTGGATTTAATTATATCAACTAGATTTTATAGACCTCTCCATATGTGAAGGAAACTTATAGGGTATGGGGTTTAATAAGCAAAAAAACATAGTCAACTTGTAAAAGATGGTTCATAAAGCAAAAGTGACCAATACTTGAAATATTGCTATGAAAATTAATTCCATTAAGTTTAATATCACCCCCTAAATGAATTTGGCCTGAAACTCCTCCAATTGGCCGTACTAAGCATATACATGTTGACTAGTTTTGCATGTCTAAAATGATGATGAAGGAGCAGAATAATTTTTGACCATTTTTAGCACTTTCAAAGATGATAAAATTCTAAGATGAGTCCATGGAAGTTAAAGAGTCATCCCAAAATGTTTCCACACTTGTCACACTCCTTTATAGGTTGTACAAGTGCCAAACTCCATTTTTAGTTATTTTCTTGATTTTCAATTAGATAACATGAAATTTCAAATGGTACTGACATTCTTGATAGGGAATATGACTTATTAGAATTTTGAAGTAAAAATATAACACTTGGTCACCTTGAAAACCATGCCACTTTCATATATGACCTATATATGACACCAAATGACCTAAGGACTAATTTGAGATATGACCAAGGCTAAAAACATATGAAATGATATCAAATAGACTATGAAACACCCCATAACATTATAATATATCCCTATATAAGTTTTTGACTATAGGGGGTTGACCTATTTTGACTTGTGGTCAAAATGGCTAATAGTTCTTAATGGTGTTGAGTACGAGGAAGTGTGATCATCTCCTTATCTAATAATGTAAGCAAGAAATCATGAGGCCTGTCTTTGTCTGAAATTTGTATAACCCTCCTATGTGTGTCCTATGCTCTACTCATTATAGGAGATGATATGTGAAGTGGCTCTTTGCCCTCACTAAGTATCTTTCTTGATTATTTATATTCTACTTATTTCTTAATCAAAAGTGGAGTAGATTCTTGTACCATGTTAGATGACTTTGGCTTTAAGAAACCTACATCCAAATCTACCACTGAATGTGTAGAAACTAGTCCCAACTCTATATTTAATGCTATAAATATGTTATATAGATGCTAAAATGATTTAGATGACTCATATAATAATTTCTCCTTAAGAGGAAAAATGAGGCCTCTAGCAAAGATGTATTGTACCTCTAAATCTATTGGCTAGTAAATCAACTGATGCATACATGAATTGAATCTTAGAATGTATTTAGTTATTGGTTCTGTCTCACCCTAGTGTAGTAAAGGTAACCTCTCACATGTGACTCAAGGTCCCTTATTTTGTATGTAGTGCTTGAGAAAGACTACTTCTAACTCATCATATGTATGTAGTGACCCACTAGGGAGTGCATGATGAAACCAATTTAGTGCCTCCCCTTATAAGGATTTTGGAAATAAATGTAATAGAGCCAATTTGTTGGTGACATGTGCCATGGATTTCCCATAATCTAGAAGGTGTAAGTATGGGTCTCCATGCCCATAAAATTTATGTAACATTGGTATCTAAAAGTTTGGTGGCAACTTTGGAGTGAAGGTTCTTTGTTGAATATGATTTACATGGATGGCAATGGAATCAACCCAAGAGTGGTATGCTTTACTCTCCAATGTGAGATGGTGTACTTGTTATTGTAAAGTACCCATGACATGAATTAAGGATATTACCGCTTGTGAAGGTATAGTATCATCATCAAGGGGTTCATTAACTCTTAAATTTTATTATTTATCTTAGCCATTGGTATATTTCATTGGGGATATTTTTAGGAAGGATGGGTTTGATCTCTATAACCTTTGGAGGGGTAATAGCTTGGAAATGGTTAGAGGGAAATAAGCTATCACCCTCATGTAATTTAGGTTGAGAAACATGTTCTATTGTAGTAAAGGGGGTTGAGGGAGATTCATTGGTATCTCTTATTTTGTTAATTTGCAAAGAAGTATCACAAGCTAATGGACTAGAAGGTACTTTATTATCATGAAAATTTAAGTTATGTAAACTATGAACATAATAATAAGTTCATGTGTGTTTTTTATAATTTTACCTAGCATTAGTTTGAACGTGAGAAATAGGTGAAGTAGGTGTAGAACTAGAACATGTATAATTCATGCCTTATTCACCATAGTCATAGTAATAATCATTATTCCAAGGTTCATCAAAATAAGAGTTTAATTTACTTGTAGAAGTAAGAGTAAAAAAAGTACCATTTTCATACTCACTAAGAGAGAGAGTAAGAGAAGATTTTAACTTTTTAATGTACTATGCAATATGTCATCATGTGTGGGTGTAATGCAATACATTAATTCACTAGCTATGTGTGGAGTGCATTAATGATTACTACTTTCAATTTTGGAGTCAAGGGTAGAAGAAGCAGCAATCATGTTTTCATTTGGTATATTATGACTTGTAGGAGAAGGGTTAGATACATTTGAATTATCAATATTTTGCAAAGAATCATTCTATTTAACTTGGAATGTAAAAGAAGGCAATATAATAATTTCATCTAATTTAATTTTTTCCTTGGTAAAAGGTGTAATATCATTGGTACATGCTTTTGAATATTTAAATGAGAAGAGTAAATAAGATGCATTGCTTTTTTCTACTTTACTTGAATCATGCAAAAGTGGATTTCATGTATTGCACTTATATTGATTTAATTTGAATAAGGAGGTAACAAAAGTAGTTGAAAAGCTACAATCATATTGGAATAAAGCACTACCAATAAGAGGTTCTTGTAGAATTACATTGTTGATTTGATTTTGAGGTGTAGGATAAGTGAGAAAGGAAAGATAACAAGATGCATATAGTATATCCTCATCAACAATTTCATTATCATACTCATAGTAATCCTCATATCCATTATTACAACAATAGCCATCATCATCATTATATATGAAATAACTATCATGTGTTAATTTTCAATCTTGAAAATTTGTCCATTCATTATTATGATTATGAGAAAAATTCAAAAATTCATCGACTGGGTGAGGAATAAGAGGCTTATTGGATGTCATTTTAAACTTTCCAAAGAAGATAATGTAAATAATGAATAAAAAACATAATAGGTAGAATGTAATATAACGTAGGTATATGTGCAACTATGGGAAATATTTAACCCAATGTGTAGGATAAATCTTGATTGTATTTGAAACCCTAATTGCTAGTATTTGGATATATAGGGACCTAGTATGTGGATTTAGGGTTTGAATGAGGGTTTTTTTTTTAAAATTTAAATTATATTAAATTAATGAAACCCTAATACAATATTTATTTGAATTATCTAGGTTGTGCCAAAAATAAGGAATAAACAAAAAAATTTAACCCTAATTTAGTGCACAAAATTTGAATAAGGTAAGCCCTAGGCAAAACTACGATTTTAAGTAATATTTGAAGTAAGTAAGGTTCACCAAATGTTTTATCTATTTATGACTTAGTGTATGTAAAAATTATGTTGTTAAAGGGATGATTATAATAATAACTTGGAATTAAAACAATAAATAATTGATTTGATAAACCTTTCCCAAAATAACAAAAATGTAAAGAAAGAGTACTTATTTGGAGCAAAACAAGTATTTTTGTGAATCAAGTGGTTGAAACAGGCTTGAGAACTAGTTAGACACCCTTCATTCCATGACTATATCTAAAATAAAGATTTAAATATTAGCACCCTTATATGGATAGTAGTTCCATATGGTGCTAGTTTCCAATTATTGCGCTAGTGTGCTTCTTGGAAGAGCTATTTGAAACTTTCAAGGAAGTTATGAGAGAGTTTGGGGGACCTGTAGATGATGTGTGTCTTATAGAAGGTCACCTATGTCATTATTTTGATTGAATATCTTATGAAACCCTAATAAATACCTATACACATGAAATAAAAACTGAATCAAATGTAAAAGAAAGGGGGAAACTAGGTTATGAGATATTACGATCATGCAAAGTAGAACGCCTATTGACCTAATTGTTGGATACATTAACCCCCATGATAGGGGTCTCAGATCATATGTAGTTCTCCATTATGGAACGTGCATAATCAACATGCATGGTATGACTTTCACTTAAGCCCATCTTTGATCAAGCATGCAATGTCTAGATGTGACAAATGAGTAATATGTAGAGTATTAAGTTGTACTATTGACTAGTTTTATGTAATTATGTGACACAATAGTAAGTGATAGATTTAAAATTCCTTGTGAGACTCTTTATATATATGGAAATTTGATTTTAATGTAAGACCTTGTTCACTAGACAACAAGTCACAAAAAGAGGGATACAAACATAAGAAAAGGATCAAGATAGGGTTATAACCCAAAACATGGGAGAAATTAACCATTGGACACTAGTGCCACATGGTGATACTATCTAGATAAGGGTGTTATTTTCCCAAGGCCTAAAAAAAAGGTTAAAACTAGGCAAGATAGGCTAAGGAGCCCTATGACTGAGAATAGGTGACTTAGAACCACTAAGGGTGAAACAAATAAGGAAAAGAAGACATAAAAAAGATCAAAATATCCAAAATGATCATGTGAAAAAGGGCTATATTCATCACTAAGACATTCATGTAAGAGCAACAAAAGGTATAGTACTTGTGTTTGCTTGACCAAATTAGGGTGTATGCAAATATTCATAAATTTTGATGGAAAAGTGTGCTAGGAACTGATCTTCCAAAGGAAGGAATGTGCTAACTTATTGGGGGGAAGGTAATATAACAATTACAAATCATAGTATTTGAGATTCATTGAGAATAATTTAGTCAATAATCAATTGTTGGTTTCATAAACTAAACATGATGCATGGAAGAATCAAAGGTGTTATTTAGGATCACCTTTACTATCATAGAATTGAAGCTTAAGAGTGACAAAACCTATAGTTAAGGGATATGATTCAATATGAGGGGATAATGGATTATGGAGTAAAGAATGTGAATCCATTAAATGACTAGCTCTAAATGTATCTTGTTCTACCTACAACACCATAACCTATAAATTTAAAATAGTCTATTGGAGAGAACATGCAACATGTGAGGTTAATGATGTAATATGTGTAGTCATCATAAGATCGGAATAAGTTGACTATGTAAGAATAAGCATGGAAATATGTGGGAATATATGGGTATTGTACTCATATAAAATGCAAAAATTGGTAACTTAAGCATGGTTAATGACACCCTATCCTTAGGTCCCTTTTGATTGCTCTCATGACCCTCTTAGGCTTACTTTCAATGATTCCTAGTCATCTGTGGCTTTTCAAACTTGATCCTAGCTAAGCCAGGACCCTATCTTCATGATTAATCCATCCCCCCAGGCACCATCAACTCAAGATAATAACACCCAACTTAGACACTAGCATCAGACCCTAGGGTGTCCAAATTTTGATGCTATTATTTAAGTGCATCTTAATCCCTAACATTCATTTCCTTCTAGATCCTTATCTTCAATCAAGTTGGCCTAACACAAATTCATTTAAACCATGACTAATAGATCCACATATAAGCCCATTCAAAGATCATTTAGAGAGGGTTGGAAAATATCATTCAAGAAAGCAAGAATACAAGTAAGAACACTCAAGAAATCTTCCCTATTCTTTGTATATAGCTAGCCTATACACTTTCAAGCTAATTCAAGACCTTACACCAAACCCTAATCATCTCAAGCTTACCTAGTTTTAACATTTTTTACATTTAAAGTCACTATTTCACAAAGCACTCTTAAAGGGAGAACTACATATGGCTTAATCCCTCCTCAAAGTATTGGTATGTAGGCAATGTGCTTACACATGGGGTGTGAATCATGTCTAGTGCATCTTACACACACTAACCCCTTTTCCCCATTTACCAAAGTTTCATTCAATTGTATAAAAGATACAAGTACATAAATAATCAGCTCTACAAGGATCTTTGTTGACAATGAGGACCTAAAAATTAGTACATAGTCTCACATTGAGTATACAAACAAAACCCAGAAAGCTTAAAGCTTCAAGACAATAGTGTTAGAGAAGGACTACAACATCAAAGCCCAAGGTGTCCAATTCTGGTGCTTCTGTCCAATCAGAAAATGAAGTCTAAGATCCTATTTGTGATAGTGTCCCAATCTTGCATACAAATTTCCAGACACTATCTCAATTGGAATAGTTTAGAATAAGCTAAGCTTGATTTTATCTCTCTCTATTATTTTTAGAAAAGTTCAAATTACAATTTAATTTCAAAAATCAAGAGCTTTAATTAGGATTATTATTTACCGATTTCTCCTACTCAGACTTGTTTATTTCATATGAATAAAGCTCCATTATTCCCAAAAATAACAAATCATTTGGTGAACCCAACTTACTTTTAATTGTGCATAAAAACCCTATAAACCTTAGGATAAATTCTTAGCTAATTTTTCTCATAAATTTTTGAATTTTTTATTGAATATTTAAAGCAAAAATTCATCCAAAATTTGAAAATCTAGTAGTAAATTTTAAAATAAATTTATTTCAAACCCTAGTTGTATCAACTAGCTCCCATTAATTTTCCAATCATTTTTTGAATTTTTAATTGCATATTAAAATAACAAAATCACTTCAAATTTTAAAAATTCATAGTAATTCCAAAAAAAAAAATTCTTCAAAACCCTAGTTGCATCTACAAGGTCCCATTAAATCAAACACTTTCCCATAATTTTTTGAATTTTTAATTGCATAGTTAACTCATAAATTCAATTTCAATTTCAAAAATTCATAGTCTTTTGAAAAACTATCACTATTAAATCCCTAGTTGCATATACTAGCACCTATTTGCTTCTTGAGGTATCACCTTACATCCATAATCAAATTGCAAAAAAGATTCTCACTTATGTACAATTTTTTCTTACATTTCTTGTAAATAACAAGGGAGCCATAATAGACCCTATCATGTACATGAATGATGAAGTCTATAATATGCTAGTACAAAGCTTCATCATTTGTATTTCATGCTTATGTTTCATTATAAGGGATGAATTACAAAATTCATTGCCAAAAATGAACAAAATTTCAAAATTCTTTTTGCATATTTTCTTTTGCTCATACGAAATAATTACCAACTTGATTTTGCTAAATGCATTTGAAATGTTATGTTACATGTCAAGAGCTTATATGCCTTTACACAAAAATTCATGATCTCTACCCTTTACTTTCTATTTATCATGTGGAAATTTTTTCAAGTTTATCATGCCAAATGCATTCGAAATATTATGTTACATGTCAAAATTTTATATGCCTTTACACAAAAATTAATGATCTCTATCCTTTATTTTCCATCACTCATGTGGAAAATTTTTCAAGCTTATCATGCTAAACATGTTAGAAATGTTATGATTCATGTCAAAATTCGCTATGCATGTAATTGGAGTTATAAGTTGTATAACAATATGTTTATAAAGAGCATTAAACATAGCAAGCAAGCAAGCATTTTATCCCACATACATGGTTTCTACCTAGAGGATCCATTACATAAGCTAACAATCACCTATCAAGTTTCAATGTCATATCTTATGCACATGAAACAATTTCCTTCTCCTCCTCTTCCCCAAGAGTGTGATAGCTATTTTCCTTCTAACCCGGTCCATGTTATCACCCAAAAGGTGAGGCAACATACACTATTGTTCCTAATGCATACATTCAGCCTATATCTTCTTCAAATACTATTCAACATATGTGCTTACATCTTCAATCGAAAGAAACTAGGGCTTGCACTTGTAAGGCTCTAAGGGATCAAATCACTAGTATGAGCAAGTTAATTTCATATTTATAGACACAAAATCAAATATTACATGACAAGATCATAACACTAGAATATCATATTATAATACAAAAGCCTCAAAGGCACCCTAGTGTCAATCATGTATATGCACCTGCACCTAGTCAATTGGTTACAAGCAATGTTACTTATCAAAACAAGAAATCACAACAAAGTAACTCTACAACTAGTGATTTAAAAGGCATTGATACGTAAACTCTACATTAATTTAGTGTGCGATAAATGTTTATCTTGGATCCTTATAGGTAACTAATTAAATACTAAAAAATTATTCCATAAAGCAATTAACTTAAAAAAAAGCAATGAAAGAAAATACACACCATGACAAGCACATCTCCATAATGCACAAGAGTTGATTATGAAGTTTGGCAAATGCCTGCGTCTCTGGGTTCACTTATAGTACGAACCGATCCATTTCCTTCAAAAGTGAGTACATGGTCTTCCCTCAAAAATATCAAATAGATACTCTGAGACTGTTTATAATTTTGGCAACAAATCTAAAATCTTGAAAGCTCCAGACCATGAACAAATCTTCCAATCCTCTACTGACAATATAATCTTGCAATCCTATGGATTTTCCACCAAAAGTCTCAAATACAGACTTATAATATGGCCTTATAAAAATCATCATAAGGGTTTGAACACACCATTGAAATTTTCTCAAAGTCCAGGACAAACCCCTAGTTTTCACTGAGAAGTGGAAATCCCTCCAAGTGCTTCAAAACTTGGAATATATGCAGATTGTTCTCTATATTAGACTTTACACAATCTACAATGCTTCACTTTGAGGCATTAAAAATAAATCAAATGGTCTAAAATATTGACACTCCACATATGGTTGGAACATTTTCGAAGTCTATAACATATCTCTAGTTTACTCCAAAGTCTGAAAATGCTTCTCAATACCTCAAAACTGAATGCTCTAGAAATACGACTTGTGTGTTCAAATACAAATTCGTGCACTTTAATAGTGCTTACATGCTCGAGTGCAATGGACAAAGCATTATATTGTTACTATAGTTGGAAAGGTTCAAGTCCCATGGTTTTCCATTTACTTTTTATCCACATCCCACATGGATGGGATTAAATTAATTAAGCCTTTTAAAAGGCATGACCCACGTAGTAGATAATGCCAAAGTATTGGCATTTGGCATATTAGTCGGTGGTGGTTGTTATATCTTGGTTGCATGTTTTATGGCATTTGGTGGTATCATGCTAAGTTGGAAACTGTGGTGTCTTAGTGGCAAACTTGGACTTGTAACTTTGGTAGCTAGGGTGGTCCACGTGTTATCCTTGGATGATGCTCCATTCGTGGCATAGTAATTTATTAATTACATAAATTATAGTCTGTAGGTGACTATTAAATTCAAACATGGAATAATATAGAAGTGGCAAGCCACGTGATGGCTTGAAGACCCACCACATGGACCACTCTCCATTTTCCACTTGTCGACGTCCAACTGGTTGCTTCATAGCTCTATCGACGGCAGGGTCCCCCTTCGAGATAAAAGTGGACTCCAGCTACAATCCCCATAGCTAGCCTTTTGCCAAATACACCTATCAAAGATGAAGATGAGAAACCAAAAACAATATTTTTAATCAAAATAACTTCCACGTGTCATGTTCTTATTGGTCCACATTTTTGCCACGTCATCATGTTGACCAAGTTTGACCTCAACTTTGACCGACCATAACTTTCGCATACGAACTCTATTTCATGAACCGTAAATTGTGCTGAAAAGCTCATGATGATCTCTTCACATTGGAACTAATTTAAAATTGTTCCAGAATGGTTAATTTTGGTAGTTTGACCAACTTTGACCAATGTTGATTAATTCGACTAAAACTTTGACCAACTGCACAAGGAGCATATGAGCTTCATTTTCTATGTTACACATACCATTGGAAATGTCTCAATAGGACCTATGCAATGGTGCATGTTTTGGTTTGGGTTGGGACCTTTTTTAAATTAACCTCTAGATCAATCCTCCCCATTGAGAAGGGCTTTGGTCCACCAAAAGCTGGTACTAGATCTGGTACTTCATATTGTCTCATGAAGATATCTATAGTGGACTCTATGGTCTCCAAAACTATTACTTCACAATTGGAAGCTATACTGATCCTCTAGAATGCCAGTTGGTTCTGAAGAATTTTGACGGGTCTTTATCGATCTAGTTAGGTTCTGCAACTACATCTGCTTGGAATAATTGATTGATCACATCTTTTACAATTCTAATGTCATTGCATGGCCATCAATAGCCTTTACATAGAACTAGGATGTGATGGCTTCCTCTGCTACATGGATTCATAAGAGCCTCTACATAGATGAGCCTAATGATCTCCTCTATTGCTGCTAAATGGTCCTCTACAACATATCAAGTACATAACCCAAATCATAGCATAGAGATAATAGTGGAAAAATATGATTCATGACTCAAAAATGTAATAAGCCTAAAAATGAGGCATGAGTTATAATGAATCTTGCAATTACCAATAAGGTCACAATAGATCAAACTATCTTCTCACTGTCACATCTTGTAAGCAGTGAACTGCCAAACACTACAATAATCACCAATGTAACTACAAGACAAGTTTGTTAATGTAAATAAAATACATTAATTGTTGTGACCATGTCGCAATACACTGCCCATACATGGGTCTTAATATGCTAAACCACTATGGAAACAACAAATAGTGTATAATGTCTAACATTTCAAACATGTTTGATAGGGTCTTACAAATACATCTAATTATACACATCACAAATAGATCCCAAAATAGCAGTTATTCTAAAACAAGTACTATAGGAAAACTAAATCATTTCTAACAACCTGTATACTGCTATCAATCCCCCAAGCTGATCAACGAGTTTCAACAAGAAACTCAAACCTAATAATAGAGATTCCAAAAATAAAGCTTTTCAAATACAAGCGTGAGAATCAAAAACTTCACATGATAAACCTGTCTTGAAGTGTTCCCACCATAGTAGCTCCAAAAATGCATATATTGATCCACCAAGCATGACATCTTGAAATTCAAAAACTGTTTACTAACCCTCTAAATCAATCTCTCCTGTTTAGAGTGTTTAATTTCCTTAGTGGATTTAGTGACATCTGCATGGGTCGATTGAACAAAAACTTCATTAATTACCTTATCAACAGGTTTATAGACCATCTTCTTCTTACCATACTAGGATGGTGGAATGGTCAAAGTTTTCAACACTGCTCAACCTGATGTCCACTCATGTGATAATACATGCAGACATCCCTCTTGTTAGGTGAGGTCACCCATTTACCATTTATTGCTTTGCCAGTACAAGAATGGTCTTTAGCACTTGAAAGATGCTTCAACAAAGCTAATCTTTTCCAATAATATGCAACACAATCTTTATTCAATCCATAAAATGTACAAGGAAAAGCATAAAACAACTTCTGAATATTGAAACCAAATTGCTCAAATGGCAAAGAGGAATCAGAAGTCTTGGAATTCACATTCCTATTGGTGATTTTTTTAGTGTAAGAATGAGGAGGTGGAATTTAAATACCTCTTTTACCTGATTTCTTACACTGCTCATTATTCCTTCATAGGGAAGAATTCTGCTCTGCTAATGGCCTCAGATCTTCACTGTTAGAAGATTATCCTCTTTCAGCAATGGAGGAACTCTCTCTAATATCCATTTTATCACTAGCGTAACCTAATCTTACCTGGTGAGGTCTATGCTCTACCTATATTGGGTTAACAATACCTTGGCCATTCTTACCAAAGCCCCTTCCATCAAATCCCATTTTTAATAATAGTTTAGATCCAATGCCCTTAGTGTGTTTCTCAAAACTACCAAAATCAATATTTGAAACATCTAAAATTGAATGAAAGGAATGACCAGATGAACAACTTAAAATGCACTCATCAGTCATAGTGCATGCATCTGTAGTGAAAGGCAATTGATGAAGATAGTGTTCTCTTCATCCTGCATCTGTGCCAAAAAATCATCCTTAGCTTGCAGATCTAATTTTAAGTGGGAAATCTCCTCTTTCAAGGAGTAAAAATGAGTTCTTAGGAAAGCATTCTCTTCTTGGATATGTTGATTAATTGCTTAAAGCTCATTAAGCCTCTCTCTTTTCAAGGCTTTGCCCATGGATTCATGTTCCCTACAAACAACCTAATTCCACAAACTTCACACTGCAAATGGAATATTAATAGGCTCAAATAGTCTATAATAATACTGGAAACCAAACTAAACTCAACTGATATCAAATCCACACAATCAGAAGCTAACCCATCATACTAACTACTCTAATACCAAATCTGATCTATAAACTCTACACTGATTTAGTACACGACAAATGTTTACCTTGGATCCTTATAGGCAACTAATTAAATATTGAAAAAATATTCTATAAAGAAATTAACTTAAATAAAAGCAATGAAAGAAAATACACACCATGACAAGCACATCTCCATAATGCACAAGAGTTGATTACGAAGTTTGACAAATGCCTACATCTCTGGGTTCACTTATAGTATTAATCAATCTATTTCTTTGAAAAGTGAGTACATGGCCTTCCCTCATAATTTTTGAATGGATACTATGAGACTACTTATAATTTTGGTAACAGATCTAAAATCTTGAAAGCTCTGGACCACAAACAGATCTTTCAATCCTCTGTTGACAATACAATCTCGCAATCCTATGGATTTTCTACCAAAAGTCTTGAATATGGACTTATAATATGTCCTTACAAAAATCATCAAAGGGATTTCAGCATGCGGTTGAAATTGTCTTAGAGTCTAGGACAAACCCCTAGTTTTCATTGAGAAGTGGAAATCTCTCCAAGTGCTTCAAAGCTTGGAATATATGCAGACTAGTCTCTATATTAGACTTTACACAATATGTAATGTTTCAATTTGAGGCATTAAAAAGTGCATCAAATGGCCTCAAATCTTGACACTCCAGATAGGTTGGAACTGGTTCAGAGTATGGAACATATCACTAGTTTACTTTGAAGTCTGGAAATGCCTTCTAATACCTCAAAACTGAGGAAGAGTGCTAGTTTATCCTTAAGCTCTTAGCTACTTGGTTGAGACTTGTGTGTTCAAATATAAATTCATGCACTTTATATAGTGCTTACATGCTCAGGTGAAGTGGAGAAAGCATTATATTTTTACTATAATGGGCAAGGTTTGAGTCCCATGGCTTTGCATTTGCTTTTTATCCACATCCCACATGGATGGAATTAAATTAATTAAGCATTTTAAAAGGCATGACCCACGTAGTAGATAATGCCAAAGTATTGGCATTTGGCATATTAGTTGGCGGTGGTTACTATATTTTGGTTGCATGATTCATGGCATTTGGTGGGAGCATTCTAAGTTGGAACTGTAGTGTCTTCATGGCAAACTTAGACTTAAAACATTGGTAGCTTGGGTGGTCCATGTGCTATCCTTGGATGACGTTCCATTTGTGGCATAATAAGTAAATAATTACATAAATTATAATCTGTAGGTGACTATTAAATTTGAACATGGAATAACATAGAAGTGGCAAGTCATGTGGTGGCTTGAGGACCCACCACATGGACCACTCTTTATTCACCACTTGTCGACATCCAACAGGTTGCTCCATAGCTCTATCGGTAACAGGGTCCCCCTCCAAGATGACTCCACCGGATACAATAGTTGACCTTTTGCTAAATACACCTATCAAAGATGAAGATGAGAAATGAAAACCACTATTTTTACTCAAACTGACTGTCACATTCTTACTAGTCCACATTTTTGCCACATCATCTTGTTGACCAAGTTTGACCACAACTTTGACCATCAATAACTTTCGCATACAAACTCCATTTCATGAATCCTAAATTATGCCAAAAAGCTTGCGATGATCTCTTCACATTGGAAATAATTTCAAATCATTCCACAGTGGTCAATTTATGCAATTTTACCAACTTTGACCTATGTTGACTAGCTTGACTATAACTTTGATCAGCTACACAAGGAGCATACAAGCTTCATTTTTTGCATTCTACATACCATTGGAAAGGTATCAACAGGCCCTATGTGATGGTGTAGGTTTTAGTCTGATTAGGGAGCTTTTCCTAATTGACCTCTACATCAAGAATTCAATGATCAAATAAGAGTTCAAGTGAGGTTCTAAGGGAAATAATTAAAGCTAAGTTGTTCAAACCACCTCCTCTACATCCAGTGAGAAGATCTAGATATTATTGTGCATACAATAGAATGCATGACCATCACACAGATTCATGTTTGGCATTAAAATAACATATACAATATATAATTACTCATGAGGACCCTATACAAGGTAAATCAGTCAAGCAATCCATGATGACACATAAAAACATTCACAAAGGATCAAATTCAAAAATAACACAAAAGTGGTTACCAAAGCATAACTCAAAACAATAAAAAGATCAAAAAGCAAAACCAAAGTAATAAACAGTACCACAAGCACATGTAAAGCACAAAAAATATGCAAATCTACCTCTCCAAAATGAGGCTCAATTTTCACAGTAGTATGGGTTTGGTCAAAAATATCTACAATAGTTTGATTATCAAGGTCAAGGGTTGGGCAAGCAGGCTCAAGGCATCACTACTCCTATTCTAGCAATTGATAATGTTTGTCACCAAGGGTTGGCATTTATTAAACATCCTACAACAAATCATTCACAAACATAGTTCATCGAAGGAAATGATCCAAATACAATAAAAGTCAACAACAACATTCCATTGGTTCAAAATCAAGATGACAATCATGAGTGGAATAATACAGGTTATTATGATTTCCAAGAAACCAACAATGAATTCAAATATTTAGAATCATATTCACAGCCATTCCCTCATGCTTCACAATCTTGCATAATTCCTTTGTTTGATACAAGACACCATGATAGGGAGTCTCCCATGAGACTCATCATTTAGTATCATTTATTCTTAGTTTTTCTTGTACATAGTTTCTTTTGCTTACTTGTACATAGTTCCTTCTCAAATTTCTTGTACATAGTCTTCATGTGATATATTTTACATAGATTATATCAAAAACATTCAAATAATTCAAAAACAACAAAAACAGTTTGATTGTATGCATATCCATGTTGTACACTGCTACTATTATGCTAGGACTTACATTTGTTGTTTCATGTTATTATATGTCGATTTATCTACATTACCATGCTTCACTTGATCTTCTTTGAGTGTGTGCAGTGACATCTAACTACTTGATTGCTTCACTTTACCCATTGAGGGGGCATCCTACTTCTACATTCAAAACACACATTAATATACATACCCATTGGGGGTATCTGCTACATGACTACACCATCTAGGTTATGTTATTCCTACACTACACACTCTTGTTATCATGTTGATGTATATTACTTACTAACTTACACAGATTACTTGATTGACATTTCATTAGTATATAGCTCTTGTGTATTTCTTAGCATATACCTAGTCTTGTACTACTCATGTCTTGCATACATTCATCTCTTGCTTTGATTAGTTAGATATGAATGTACTTCTAGTCTTTACATGTTTTATCTTCTTGCTTAGTGTAGTTTGATGTGATTACATTCCCAATTCTTGATTATTTCTAGTATGTGCCTTAAGACATTTGCTAATGTCCTTTACTTCTATTAATGTGTGTGCCTTTGGACATTTGCCAATGTCCCTTGCCTATACTCTTCTATGTAATTATGGCTTTCATGTGAACTTGAGTGTTTCAACTATATGTGTATGTGGAATTTGAGCATGCTTTGCATGTTTATTTTCCAGTTTGAGTGACATGTGCCCATGTCCCTTGTTTGCTTGGCCCCTTAGCCACTCTTGTATGCTTCTTGCTTCTTTACTTGTGTTGTTCCCAAAATCTATCACTCCTTTTTGGGACAACACATGAACTATTTTGGTCCCACAGGCCAAAATTCTCTCTTCCCTTCTCAAAAATTGTTTTAGACATTCAAATTCTCCATTTTTCAAGCTTTTTTAGCTAACAGACTCTGTAGGCCCATTTGTACGTACTCTGCAGATACATTTCTATAGACTCTACAGGCTGGTTTCTACAGACTCTTTCAAGGCTTGAGAGGCTTAGAGAAAACTATAGACTCTGTAGGCTGGGTTCTACAGACTCATTTCTACAAACTCTGTAGGCTGGGTTCTATAGACTCATTTCTATGGACTTCACAGGTTCATTTCTACAGACTCTGCAGGTCAGTTTCTTGGTTCTACGGACTCGACAGACATATTTCTACAGACTTTGCTAGCTCATTGCTACGGACTTCGCAGGTTCATTTCTATGGACTCTGCAGGAAAGAAACAGGTTCTCAACACTTAGGCATTTTTCAAGGTCAGTTCAATCAGGAAGTTCAAAGGAGTCTTCCAAAAGCCCAAAGAGTGCCCTTGTGTAGGGCACTTAGGAGCCAAAAGGACCTTTGAAACTTTTTTGAAAGGCAATCTATTGGTTGAATATTTTGTCTATCAGCATACTAATAAACAAAATAAGTCTTATTAGCCAAAGTAGGAAGATTAGTTGTCCTAATGTGTAAGTTTATCACATCAGAAGGAGACTGCTCTCTCCTCTCATTAAGGGGAGGTTCCCTGTGAATATGCTATGTAATTTGAGCCCATAATACTCAAGGGTAGGACAAGACATCCATCTCTCTTTCTTTAGAGATGATATGTACAAAACAAAGGAAAAACTCAAGGGAAATGACAAACATCACTCCTCTTCTTTTAGAAGAACTATTCAGTCAGCCACAAGAATACTCCTGGGAATAAAATCAGAATGTAACTGAGGGTGTAGTAACCAGCAAATCGAGACACAGCACAAAGTCTTTACCTAAAATGCTAAAGAGTAATATACGAAGGACAATGAGGGCACAAAGTCTTTTCAAAGTCCTTTACACAGCAATGAAAAGAAAACACACTGAAGGCAGCTCTGGGGGCACAAAGTCTCTCCACAGTTGATTCTTCAGGACACTTTCCTGACTAATTTTACTAATCCTGCTTGTTAAATTAATGAAACATAAAATATATCAAGAATATCACAGCACAAAGTCTAAAAAAGTTCCTTGTTTTCTTATTCTGGTAACAAAATATGATTAACAGACTGAGCACAAAGTCTCAATGATGCCTCTCAATTTGGGCAGAGTTTCGTTCATATTGTCAAAAAAGAGATCTCTTTACAATGAAAGAAAGTCCCTTATATAGCCACTTCAAGAAGGACTCGAGAACTGTAATACATCATGATGCATTGAGAACTATTAGGAAGACAACCTGGAACTTTGGGGCCTTTTTCCCATTTGATCTTCTCAATGTAGATAAAAAAGCCACGCAATTAAAAGATTGCAACTTTCAATGTTCACCTGGCGGTCTGATCTTGTCTTCATCATTCCTCCTTTTTTGGTTAATTGAATCGAGTCCTAGATTCATTCATTGTTCTGTCTTTCCTCACTTTCAACTAGTTTTGGTTTTGAATTCTGGGAATGCATTTGGGTCAGTGAATTCAAAGGATTAATGGCTATTTCATGGACTTTAAAATTGATGTTTACATGCCCATTAATGTGCTCTTCAACGGCTAGTTCACTATCTAAAATTTGACGTCTTCGAGCGTGTCACCCCTTGGTCTTCTTTTAGATTTTGGGTTTGTATTCTTCCAGCTTGGAATTTCCCTTTTGGGCTTTGAGAAATGACCTGTGTTGAGTCAAAATAGCCCTTTATTTTGGCCACTGAGAGTCCCCTGTAAGGGCACCTGCCCTTCGGGGTCCTTTGGCAGCCCTTTGCCTTGGCAGTTCCCACGGATAAATCATTGGGATTTCTCCTTGAGTTTCCTACGAAAGTTCCCTGTAGACATTTCCTCAGGGAAAATTCTTGGGTGTTTTCTCTCGTGGGTAATTTCTGTAGACATTTGTCCCGCAGACAATTTGTCCGAGGAAAATTCTCGTGGACAAAAGTCTGCAGAAATTTGTTTCGCAAAGTCTTTGATTGGTCTTCAGATCTTTTGAGCCTGCAGCCACTTAGAATTCTTTTGGATTTTTTGTTTGAAGGAATTCCTTCAGATAAAAGTCTGAAAGAATTAAGTGTTAGCCAATTTTCAAATGCCTTAAACAAATTTGAAAGAATTACCTTCTGGGCTTCTTTGAAAAATGACCCTTTCAAAGGGTGATTTTATTGCTTAAGTGTCCTTCGCAAGGGCACTTGTCCTTCGAGAGGTCTCCTTTTGCATTGAACCACCCCTTTGAACTTTGACATTGAACCAATTGGTTGAACCAAAAATGGTTCAAGTCGATGGTGTTGGGGGATCAATCCAACAATAGATTACAATTGTGACAGCAATAAACACAGAATTAAACCAGATTGACAAGTAATTAGAATGATAATAGCAAGAACAAGAGATACAAGAAAACACCCTAAAAACTTGTATTAACAAACTCTTTACAAAAGGAATACAATTGAAGAAAGCTTCTTTCTTCCACACCTCTCCTAGATGTATAGATCTCTCACTAGATCTCTATTCCTCAAGAGCTCTCTCTCTCAAGAACAATCAAATCCAACAAGCCTGGATTGATTCAATTATGTACTGTTCTTCACACACAATGAATTACAATAATTCACCCAACTACAATAATCTACTATAAAGCTAAGAAGATCTAATTCTACATATAGAATTAGGAGACTTGAGCATGTACACCCAACAAGCAGTTAAGCCACTTGAACAAGGGCTCTAAAAATAGTATTGCCAACAATAGAGACGCGAGCTTGAGTCCACAACTCAAACTTATTATGCAAACACTCGCTTCTGTCCACAGAAATAGCTTTCTGGACACGCAGGTAACTGACGTCGGTTCCTGCTGCTTGTCTGTGACCGCCGTCGGCCGACCTTCTGTCGACGTCGGCGTCTCTGGAACTGCCTGTGATTGACGTCGGTCGCTCCTGACCGACACCGGTGTCTGTGTAGACCTAAACCTGATAATGAATGCTCCTTGGTGAAGCTTTTAGCTCCACACCCTAACAATCTCCCACTTGGAGATAAACAGCTGCACCAGTACATGTACAGCAACATCTTCTAGCTCCTCCATCTTCAACTCAATCATGAAGACCAACAGAAGTTGAATGAAGATTCAACTTCTCCTTTATAACCGGCTTGGTTAACATATCAGCAGGATTCCTATCTGTATGGATCTTCTCCAACTTCAACTCACCATCTTCCAATACCTGTCGTATGAAGTGATACCTTAGCTGTATGTGCTTTATTATTGAATGAAAGGCTGAATTCTTAGCCAAATGGATTGCACTCTGACTGTCACTATACAATTTGCAACTCTCATGCTCCCTACCAAGCTCATCCATGAACCGTGTCATCCATATCATCTCCTTGCTAGCTTCTGTGGCTGCAATATACTCTGCTTCTATAGTTGACAAGGCAACAACATTCTACAACTTAGATATCCAGCTAACCACCATTCCACCTACAGTAAAAACATAACCTGTAGTGCTCCTCCTGCCATCCAAATCACCTGCCATATCTGAATCTACATAACCATGTAGAGAAGTATCTGAACCTCCATAGCACAAGTGCCTACTGCTGGTTCCTCTCAGATGTCTAAGGATCCACTGAACTGCTTTCCAATGTTCCTTACCTGGATTGGCCATATACTTACTTACAACTCCCATTGCTTGGGCAATATCCGGTCTAGTACACACCATTGCATACATCAAACTCCCTACTGCGGAAGAATATGGAACCTTACTCATGTAATCTACCTCATCATATGAATTAGGACATTGTTCTTTACTCAACTTAAAATGTCCAGCCAAAGGTGTGCTTACCGGTTTAGCATCCTGCATATTGAACCGTTTCAACACCTTATCCACATAATCTTCTTGAGACAATATCAACCTGTGATTTTTCCTGTCTCTCTCAATGCTCATACCAAGGATTTTCTTTGTTGCTCCCAAATCCTTCATAGCAAACGTTTGAGTTAATTTCACCTTAAGCTCAGAGATATCCTGCATGTGTGATCCTGCAACTAGCATATCATCTACATACAACAATAGACTAATATATCTACCGTTATCAAATCTCTTGAAATACACACAATGGTCTGATTGACACCTACTGTAGCCATGCTCAGTCATAAACCTGTCAAATTTTAAGTGCCATTGCCTAGGAGCTTGCTTGAGGCCATACAAGCTTTTCTTCAACTTGCACACAAACTTCTCCTTACCCTTGACCTCGAATCCTTCTGGCTGTTCCATATAAATTTCCTCATCCAAATCTCCATGAAGAAACGATGTCTTAACATCTAGCTGCTCAAGATGCAAATCCTCAAAAGCAACCAAAGACAATACAACCCTTATAAAAGTCATTTTAACAACAGGAGAAAAAATCTCACCAAAGTCGATACCTGGCTTTTATGCAAATCCTTTTACCACTAATCTGGCCTTGTATCTCATCTGTCCATTCTCACCTTCCTTCAACCTGTAGGTCCATCTGTTCTTAAGTGTTCTCTTACTAGCTGGAAATTCAACCAAATCCCATGTTTGGTTCTCTCTTAAGGACTCCAACTCCTCAACCATGCCACGCTCCCACTCACTCTTGGACTCCACCTGTATTGCTTCTTCAAAACTCTCTAGTTCTCCACCATCAGTTAGCAATAGATAAAATAACGAAGGAGAATATCTAATTGGAGGCTTACTCACCCTTTCTGACCTCCTGATGGGTGTCTGAGACTCATCTACAACACGCTGTCCACCCAAATTCTCTGACAGTGACCGACCTCGGTCACCTATAGACCTGTTACTGGCCGACGTCGGTTCTGCCTGACCGACCTCGGTACCTGTACGGCTGACGTCGGTCTCTGTATGGCCGATGCTGGTTTCTGTCCTGCCAACGCCGGTTCCTAACCTGCCGACGTCGGTCTCTGTGTTTTCCTGCAAGTGATTATTTCTTTTTCCTGCGAGCTCATCTTGGACTTTCACCTCATCCAATTCACCATTGCTCTGCTCAGATTGATTCAGCTTCCTTAGCTGATCACAATACATCACTCTTTCATTGAAAACAACATCACGGCTCCTTATTACCTTGTTAGTTTCTAGATTCCACAATCTGTAACCAAAATTATCTGAGCCATAGCCAATAAACGTGCATCTCATAGACTTAGCATCAAGCTTCTTTCTATTTTCTTTATCTATATGCACAAAGGCTTCACAACCAAAAACTTTGAGATATGAGAGATCAACCTTTTTACCTGTCCATGCCTCTTCTGGAATACCACCATCCAGAGCTGTAGAGGGTCCTCTGTTAATCAGGTACACTGCAGTGTCAACAGCTTGTGCCCAAAATTGTAAGGGCAAACCGGCATGCAATCTCATACATCTTACACGCTCCATTATTGTCCTGTTCATCCTTTCAGCAATTCCATTCTGCTGAGGTGTCCTTGGAACCATCCTTTGCCTACGGATTCCATTCATGTAACAATAATCTCTGAACTTATGACTGCAGAACTCACCGCCATTGTCTGATCTCAGGCACTTTAATCTTTTACCTGTTTCATTCTCAACCATAGCTTTCCAAACTTTAAAAGTATCAAATACATCAGATTTTCTCCTAATACAATAGATCCATACCTTCCTTGTAGCATCATCTATGAAAGATACATAGTACTGTGATCCTCCAATGGAAGCAACCTGAGCCGGTCCCCACACGTCTGTGTGAACAAGCTCCAACTTGTGCCTCTTCTTAGTAGACCCAGTTTTGAGAAAACTAACCCTTTTCTGTTTTCCAAATACACAGTGCTCACAAAACTCTAGATCTATGCCTTTTAAATCTGAAAGCATACCTTTGGACTTAAGAATTGACATCCCCTTCTCACTCATGTGGCCAAGCCTTGAGTGCCACAATTTAGCATCCACATCTGAAGTAAATAATACAGAAGGAGATTTGTTAGTAACACAATTACACAAATAGAGAGTACTTTCTCTCTTACCTCTGGCCATAACAAGTGCACCCTTGGTCACCTTCCAAGATTTTGCTGTGAGAGTTACTGTACAACCCTCATCCCCTAACTTTCCTGCTGAAATCAAATTTCTCTTCAAGCTAGGAACATGCATCACATCTCTCAACACCCATGTGTTGTTGTTCTGCATCTTCAGCTGCACTTTACCTTTGCCAATTATTTTACAGGGCTCATCATCCCTTAGATACACTATTCCAAAATCTCCATGGATATAGTCACTGAAATATTCCCTGTTAGGGGTAGCATGAAAAGATGCACCAGAATCTAATGCCCAAGATTCTATATTATTATGCAGAGAGAAAATTAAAGCATCTTATGCAATACCTACAATCTTGGCTTCTTCCTTTCCTTCGTGCTGGTTGTCCTCCTTAGGTTTTGACCAACAATCTCTGCTTATGTGCCCCATCTTTCCACAATTCCAGCATTGTGGCCTTCTGCCATTTCTGGATTTAAATCTGCCTTTCCCCTTTGACTTGGATCTTGATTTGCCTTTCTTGCTCTTCTCTTTCTGCCTTTCCCTGCTCTCAAAACTTAAAGCATTCCCAGGTTCCTCTTCTATGCTTTTCCTACGTATTTCCTCATTCAAGATAACACTAACAACATCCTCTACTTTCAAAATATTTGATGCAGATGCAGTATTACTTACTGCCATTACTAAGCCATGCCAGCTTTTAGGCAAAGAACATAATATCAAAAGAGCTTTTATTTCATCATCAAACACTATATTCACTGAACTTAATTGATTCACAATACCATTGAAATCATTTAGATGAGTAGAAATAGATCCACCTTCATTCATAAGCAAATTAAATAACTGCTTCATAAGATATACCTTATTGGAAGCTGAGGGTTTTTCATACAAATTTGCTAACGTAGTCATCAACTCTACCGTGGACTTTACCTGTGATAAATTGGATATCACAGTGGATGCTAGACTCAGTCTTATAGACCCCAGAGCCTTTCTGTCAAGAACTTCCCATTCTTCATCCTCCATGTCTTTGGGCTTCTTTGCAACCCCACCTAATGGTAAGTAGAGATCTTTCTGATACAGATAATCCTCTATCTGCATTCTCTAGTGTTGGTAATTTTTGCCATTGAACTTTTCCATTCTCAATTTACTTTCATCTGCCATTGCTTCTCCCACTCAAACAGAAATCCCTGCAGAAACTCCTGTAAGAACCTGTAATCAATACACACTACACAGATCTGAACCACCTGTTAGTGAACCTGAGCTTTGATACCAATTATCAAGCTCTGAACCTGCAACCAAGGCTCTGATACCACTTGTTGGGGGATCAATCCAACAATAGATTACAATTGTGACAGCAATAAACACGAAATTAAACCAGATTGACAAGTAATTAGAATGATAATAGCAAGAACAAGAGATACAAGAAAACACCCTGAAAACTTGTATTAACAAACTCTTTACAAAAGGAATACAATTGAAGAAAGCTTCTTTCTTCCACACCTCTCCTAGATGTATAGATCTCTCACTAGATCTCTATTCCTCAAGAGCTCTCTCTCTCAAGAACAATCAACTCCAACAAGCCTGGATTGATTCAATTCTGTACTGTTCTTCACACACAATGAATTACAATAATTCACCCAACTACAATAATCTACTATAAAGCTAAGAAGATCTAATTCTACATATAAAATTAGGAGACTTGAGCATGTACACCCAACAAGCAGTTAAGCCACTTGAACAAGGGCTCTAAAAATAGTATTGCCAACAATAGAGACGCGAGCTTGAGTCCACAACTCAAACTTATCATGCAAACACTCGCTTCTGTCCACGGAAATAGCTTTCTAGACACGCAGGTAACCGACGTCGGTTCCTGCTGCTTGTCTGTGACCGCCGTCGGCCGACCTTCTGCCGACGTCGGCGTCTCTGGAACTGCCTGTGACCGACGTCGGTCGCTCCTGACCGACGCCGGTGTCTGTGTAGACCCAAACCTGATAATGAATGCTCCACACCCTAACAGATGGTTCAACGAATTATACAAGCTGATGAACTAAACATTGAACCAAACATAATGAACTTGCCTTTGAACCAACAGAAACATTGATGTTGAACCAATCGATTGAACCAAGGCTTTAAACCAAAATGGTTCAAGCCAATGGTTCAAGCTGATGGTTTAATTGAATTAACCAACTAAATGAACCAAGCCATTGAATGAACCTGTTCATTGAACCAAGACGTTGAACTAAGTTTTGGTTCAACGGTTCAAACAAAGCTTTGAAAAATGTCTTCGAAACTTGTTGTTGAACCTGTAGACGTTGAACTAAAGGATGAACTAAAAGAATGAACCAACTGAGTGAACTATTTGGTTGAACCAAAAGACACTGAGTGAAATAAAGCATTGAACCGCTTGGTTGAACCTGCCATTGAACTGTTCCTTTGGTTGAACCTGCCATTGAACCTTGAACCCGTTAAACCATTGAACCAAAGTGGCTCAATGGTTCAACGGTTCAATTGTTCAAGCCACCTTGATTTGGCTAAGTGTCTTGAAGCTGATGAACCAATTGAAGCGATTGAACTTTGAACCTTGATGAAGCACTTAACTCTTGCCAAAGACATTAAACTTGTTGAACCTTGAACCCGTTGAACCTTTGAACCAAAGTGGTTTAATGGTTCAACGGTTCAATGGTTCAAGTCTCTTTTTGCACTCAGATGCTTGTCAATGAAGATTTTCAACTGAACCAAAGCTCTGAACCAATTTTGGAAAATGACTAAGTGTTGAAAACCATCTTTTGACTGAAATCACCTGCAGAAGCCTTTGAACCTGTATAAATGAACCTGCTTGTAGAATCTGAAGATACAAAGTCCATAGAAATCAACATGTAAAATCCATTGAACTTAACTTGCAAAGTCTATAGATTTTATGAGAAGCTTTGAAAATGAGGAATCTGAATGTCTAAGACAAATTTTTGAAAATGGAAGATACAATTTTGGTCTATAGGACCAAAATAGTTCAAATGTTGTCCCAATAAAATGACTGCTACTTTTAGGGGACAACACAATCTTGAAGGAAAAATGCCCTTGTGGAGGGCACTTGGGAGCCAAAAGGACCTTTGCAACTATTTTGAAAGGTAATCTCAGAGATCAAACAGCCCTTGCGGAGGGCAGGTGATGAGAAAAATGGATCGTTTTAGAGGTCGAAAGGGTAAGGTTTCCTTCAGAAAAGTGAACAAGGCGAATTCCTTTGGACAAAAAGTCTGAAGGAATTCCTTCAAATTTTTGTCCAAAGGAATTTGCCCGAAGAAGGAAGCCCGACTAAAAACAAGCAAAAAATGGCTAAGGCAATGGAACATTTCCTTCGAACAAAATGTTCTAAGGAATTCCTTCAGACATTTTGTCTAAAGGAATTAAAGCCCGAAGGCTGCTCGAAGGACCCCAAAGGGTAGGTACCCTTGCTGGGGAGCTCTCACTGAGAAAATGGACCTTTCTCAAGACCCCAAAGGGCAAGTCCCCTTTAGGAAGGATCAAACAAGAAAGCTGAAGGAATTGCCAAGGAGGGTGATGGGCCCACAGACGTCAAAGTGGAACATCACGAACTAGCTGTTGGGATCCAGATGTCTGGTGATGTCCCCATAGCTGTCAAATTTAGAGTAATAAACTAGCTGTTGGCTTTCAAATAGTGACATCCCTGAAGCTATCAAATTCATGGCAATGAAGTAGCCATTGATCTTTGAACGCTTGAGTGCAGACTTGAATGCAGTCAAAAGCCTTAAAGCCAAAGGGAAGAACTGTTGAGAGAAGAGCGCAAAGAGCCAGCAAGGCCGAGAATATAGCCCTGAGAGCTCAAATTCTAGGAAGAGACAAAGCTGGAAAAAGATAAAAGTTAAAAATAAACTCAGCGACTAGCTGAAGAGGGAGCTAAAAGAGCTAGCAGAAGGGGGAAAAGATAGCCCGAGAGCTCAAATCATATCAAATAGAGGGAAAGGCTAGAAATATCTATGTAGAAGTTATTCCAATAAGTGGAACAGTCCACCAAGTAGATATTTTGGCTTGCTAACATTCAAGGCACAATCTGTTTGTCTCCCTTGGAGTAAAGGTGAAGTGGACAGCTGCACAGACATCAGGTGACAGACCATATGACCCAGGTCTAGGAGAAGACATTTGAGATGATTGACATGCCACAGTTAAGGCAATCACCCTGTTCTAGCATGGTCCCTTGACAAAACTAAAAATACATTCAAGGTATTGAATGCAACATGGGCCGCTCCATGGAACAAAGTGCCAAGCCTTTCTTGGTTACTAGAGATTGTAAATCTTCTCTTTTCTAGGAGAGGGGGATATTTTTGAATATAGAAGCAAAACTCTACCAAAATTGAAAGGCGATTACTGAGACTTTGAGCTCAGATTGTTGATCATATTTCTTTGTTTAAATGAGAAAGTAAGTCATTTTTAGACTTTGTGCTGTTACAATTTGTGTCATTTTAGGAGATTGTTCTTATGTCTGTCTTCTAAATGTGTTCTTGTCCAGTTAATGAAATAAGTAGAACTAGTGGAAATAATTAGGAAAGTGTCCTGAAGCCAACTGTGAGAAGACTTTGTGCTGCCTACAATTGCCTTTAGTGTGTTTGTCTATTTTTTGTTTCTGTGTAAAGGACCTTGGGATGACTTTGTACCCTCATTGTCCTTCGTATTTCACTCTTGGGCAGTCGAGGTGGAGACTTTGTGCTACATCTCAGTCTGTTGGTTATTGCACCCCTGTTACCAATTACTTGTCACTACCTGAAAGAACTCTTGTTGTTTGATGCAAGACCACTTCTGAAAGAAGAGAAGTGCCTTCAGTGTCTTCACCAAGATCTCTCCTTTATTTTTGAACATCATCTCTAAAATAAGAGAGATGGATGGTGCTATCCTACCCCTGAGTGTTATTATATATATATATATATATATATATGTATATATATAGCCTCCTCATACTTATAGGGAACCTCCCCTTGATGAGAGGAGAGATTTGTCCCCTTTTGATGTGGTAAATATGCACACTTGGCTGACCAATCTCCCTTGCTATGGTTGAAGAGACCTATTTTGCTCATTAGTTAGTTGGTGACAAAAAATTCACCGAACAGTTTTTTGGTGACTCTGCTGGGGAAGAACAAGCAGTTTGAAGCCTCAAGCTTCAAGCTAAAGTAGGGCTAGTTCTTTTCCATTTTTATTCTAAAATCTAAAAACTCCATGCTATACAAGAAGCCAAAGAACTCAAGGTGTTGTTGACCCTATTTTTGAGTTGGTGCAACAAGGAAATTTCCATTTGTTTCCTCCATAACTTCAATTTCAACAATCCAGGAGTGTCCTTCCTACCCTACCAAGTCACCAATACAAGGCAGAGCTATTTTTTCTACTGTTAGAAGAGCTTTGCCTATACATACTCTACTCAAATTTATTATATCCGATTTTCATAATCAAATCATGGCAATTTAAGACCCTTGGGGTAACTCTTTTGGCCCGCTTAATTTAACTCCACCCCTACATGAGCTTTCATGCAGTTCAAGGAAGAATTTCCCCAAATTATTTGGTGATGGGAGAGTTCACCTTGATGAACACATTGTAGCCTTAAGCATATCCTATTGTGTGATAGGCATGGAATATGAGGACGTAGTAGTCACGCTATTTGTGGAAACATTGTAAGGTGCTGCTGCAAACTAGTTTTATCACTTGCAAGCCTAGACTGTGACTGACTGAAACACCCTCAAAGTTAAATTTGAAGCCAAGTTAAAAATTTCAAAAGATGCACATGCCCTACTAGCTCAGCTCACACAGATGAAGAAAGAACCTCATGAACCTATGAGGGATTTCATTGCCAAATTTGACAAGTTGAGGAACATGATTCCTATAATTGCTCAGCCAACACCTGAGAACCTTAAATGTTTCCTCATCAACTCACAGCTGCTTGAAGTGAGTTTTCTGCTGAGATGTGTTAGCCACATAGACCTTGTTGCTGCTCATGGTTTCACCACTGAGGTGGAAGATGACCTTATCTTGGCAGGAAAGATAAGGAGAGATCTTAATAGAGATAAATCCTCTTCATCTTTGGAATACTCACCTACAAGGACCACTGATGCAATGGTGTAGAAACTGGAAAATGAGTTGCTTGCTCTCAGAAAGAAAATGGCACAAGGGATGTCATTTGCCCCTTTGTATCAAGATATACCAAGGAGGACATTTCCTAATCAGGCATACCAAGGCCATGCTACCAGGGAATCAAGGGCAGCCAAATCATCTTCCTCCCACCCAGGAAAAATTGGCTATTGAAGCACCTCCAACCAATTTAGTAGTTGGATATCTTGAAGTAGAATCATATTTCTCCTTCTAGCCTAAATTAAATCAAGAAAATGATGCTAATCTCTTCATAGAAGGAGAAGAAGAATTAGCTGGCGACTCCAACATTGGTTTCTTGAATTACCAAGATGAACCCAGAAGTGAAGGTGAAGTAGTTGAGGGATCATACGCTATTTTCACTCGGTCTAAGAATCAGTCAGCCCAACAAGCTGATAAGGACCAAATAGGAGAAGGATCTCAGCCTACAATTTCAATTGTCAAACGAGGAACTTCTTTGCCTTTCTAGCCAAAGGACCCGGTGATTGCTAAAAAAGTAAGTACTTCAAGTATGCCTTTACCTTCAACTTCAATTTCATAGATCAGTCCTCCCCCTCCTAAAAACTAGAAGGATGAACTCCCTTCTCCTATTCATAATTCATTTCAGACATTTGACATATTTGACCATGTCAAGAAAACTAAGATTCAAATGTCTGAATTTGAATTTTTGTAATCCAACCCTGAGCAATTGGATAAGTTAGTAGAATGTGTGAGGAATAAGACCATCCCCGTAGGACCAACTGTTCCAAAGGTGACTCCCACATCCACTTGAAATAACCTTGTCATTACTCCTCTTGCTGCTCCTAGAAGGACTAAGCCATTTTATGTCTCCCTGCTGATAAATGGACATCAGCTAAACAATTGCATCATAGACTCAAGTGCATCAAACAATGTCATGCCTACCAAAGTGGCAGAATCCCTTGGTCTCATACTAACCAAGACATTTGGGATATGTTTTTCCATGGAGAATAAACAAGTGCCACTACTGGGACAAATCAAGGATGCCTAATTTGTATTTGCGATATTCTCAGACAACAGAATCAAGATGATAGTCCTAGTGGCTGACGTCTCAGCCTCATACGGCATCCTTCTTGAGAAAAATTTCTGTAAGGATGTTGGTGGCAAGTTGAACATGGACCTGTCTGAAGTAAGGATCCCAATCAAAGGTGTCATGCAAAGATTACTACCTGAGAAGGAATTAAAATATGTGGTCACTAAAACATTAGTGCCTGAAGCTCAAATTCTATTTGAATCTTTAGGCATGGGTAATTATTTCTTGACCACAGAGGATGTTCATGTTTTAGATCATAAAACTTTTGAAAATGACAGTTTGAAAATTGGTTCAGACGGAACAACAGAAGATAGGATAGAGCGTAGTGCAAATGCAGAAGGATTCCCCCTTCCAAGCGAAGAAAAATCAAAGGAAAATTTGGTTTCAAACGATGTATGGATACTAGAATTTGATGGCATCTATTCCTCTACCAGTTTAGGAGTTGAGAATGTGTTGGTATCTCCCCAAGGAGATATTTTTCCTTCATCATACAAATTACAGTTCAGTATAACTAACAATATTGTTGAATACGAATCTCTGTTGCTTAGATTGAAGGCCGCTCAAGACAAGGGCGTCAAGCTCCTTAATGCTAAAGGAGATGTTGAGCTGGTTGTTTGTCAGGTGAGAAACTTGTACCAAACCAAAAATGAGAGATTCCACCATTACCACAATTTGGTTTGGGATCAAATTGAAAGCTTTGATGCTTTCAACATCTCTACAGTTCTCAGGGAATTTAATGATCGAGCTGATGCTTTGGCTGTTTCAGTAACTCTTTTAGTTCCTCACCCTAATTTTAAAGGATACAAATACACTATCAAACTGGTCTTTCATCCAAGTGTGCCTGCCAATGCCAATCATTGGCAAGTATTTAATGGTGACAACTAAATCATTGACTTCTTGGAACAAAAGGGTAGCTTCGAACAGCTCCACTTTGAAGGCAGTGAACCAGCCCCTGAATCAAGTTCAGTTATAGGTGAAGAATTCTTGCAACTTAAAGGGAATAAAATTCCCAAAGGATTGGTCTCCCTTAAGAAATTTTTTGACAAGCACGATAGGTTCATCAAACAACAACAAATGGATTCAAGCTCATCTCAAGAGTCTGATCAAATAAATTTGGGTACCAAGGAAAATCCCAGGATGGTGAACATTGAGAAGTGTTGCACTCAGGAAGAGAACTTCAAGTTCACTGCTCTACTCAGCCAATACATGGATGTCCTAGCATACTCCTATGATGATCTGAAGTCACTCAAGCCTGATGAAATTTGCCACAAAATTCCTCTCAAAGATGATTCAGTGCCTTACAAGCAAAAATCTAGACAGTACAATCTGAAGATATTAGGTACTATCCTGTCTAAAATATAGAAAATGCTGAATTCTAGGATAATTTTCTCAATCTATCATTCCACATGGATTGCCAACATAGTACCTATGAGAAAGAAGAATGGTGAAATTTGCCTTTGTGTGGACTTTGGGAATTTGAATCGGTCATCCTTAAAGGATAACTATCCTCTGCCCATCATGGACCAAGTGCTTCAGACAATGACCAGTTCAGAGATGTTATCAATGCTAGATGACTTCTCAGGATATAATAAAGTTGAGGTTGGTAAAGCAGACCAGCATAAGACTGGCTTTACCACACCTTGGGGCACCTTTACATTTCAAAAAATGCCATTTGGCTTGATAAATGCTGGCACCACTTTCTAGAGAGCAGTGGACCTTGCTTTCAAAGATGAAATGGGTAAGTTCATTATGGTATACCTTGATGACTTGACTGTCTTTTCCAAGCATCACCCTGGCCACGTGCGCCATTTGCAACAAGTGCTAGAACACTGCCACCAGAATGGCATTTCTCTTAATCCTAAGAAGTCTATTTTTGGAGTAATAGAAGGGAAGCTTCTCGGACACATTGTATCTTGAGAAGGCATAAAGATTGACTCAGAAAGAGTCAAATCCATCTAGGAACTCACTCTACCCACAAGTAAGACTACAGTTCACTCTTTCTTCAAAAAAGTAAATTTTTTATGAAGGTTCATCCCCGAGTTTGCTGAGAAGACTCACCATATTGTAAACATGATGAAGGGAAAGGCCACTTTTAGTTGGATTGAAGAAGGCAAATTGGCATTCTGAGATATCAAGATAGCTATTTCCCATGCCCCAATTCTGGTTTGTCTAGATTATACCAAGGATTTCACAGTGTATAGTTATGCTTTTGAACACACACTTTCAACAATTCTAGTTCAGCAGAATAAAAAGGTGTGGAATCTCTCATATCTTTCATGAGCTTTCCTCTCAAAGCTCATGAGCTGAAGTATTCAAACATGGAGAAGCATGCTTATGTAGTGGTCAAGGCAATAAAGCATTTCCATTTTTACATCCTCAACTCATGCATTACTGCCCTGGTTCTTGATACCATAGTCAAATACATACTAACTCAGTAGGAGTTTAGAACTAAAAGGGGGAATTGGATTATTAAAATCTAGGATTTTGATCTAGTTATCAAACCAACAAAGCTTGTGTGAGGAAGGGGCCTCTGTTAATTGATTACAGACAACAAACTCAAAGAAGCAGGGCATGAAGAAAAAGAAGTGGAAGGCATGCCAACAGTCCTCTTTATCTCCACCACGGATGAGTGGTATTCAAGTATTGCTCATTTCCTTACTTATGGTGAGTGTTCTACCCACCTATCTCATAAAAAAAGGACTGTTAAATTGAAAGCTGCCAGTTTTGTCCTGTGGGACAATGGCTTGTACAAGAGGAGCCTTGATGGAGTGTTCCTTCACTGCATGGATAAAGAGCAGCAGAACCAACTTTTGAGGTCCTTCCATAATCTGGCCTGTAGAGGACATTTTTTTGCTCCTGTAACTGCCCCATAAGATTCTATGAGCCAGGTATTACTGGCCTACTCTATTTTAGGATGCATACAAATGGGTATGAAGATGTGAACTATGCCAATAGTTCATTGGAAGACCCAAGTTAGCTGCTCTACCTCTCAAGCTAGTGGTGATAGAAGAGCCATTTCAGCAATGGAGAATCAATTTCATTGGTGCTATAAACCCATCTTCAAGTACAGAACATGATTATGTCCTCACAACCACATATTACTTCACCAAATGGGTGGAAGCAATCCTAACCAAGCATGCTACTTCAAAAGTGGTGTGCAATTTCTTCAAGGAAAACATCATTTCTAGGTTTGGGGTCCCAACCAAGATTATGATAGACAATGCTGTCTATTTCTCTTCTCATGAGATCACTCAGTTCTATTTTTACTATGGGATTACCCTCTCCCACTCTTCTGATTATTTCCCACAAGGGAATGGCCAAACTGAATCAAGCAACAAGAACCTGGTGACCATCATCAGGAAGCTGGTGGATGACAATCAATGAACATAGCATAAAGCATTGGTTGATGCTTTATGGGTAGACATAATTACACCCAAGAAGGTGATAGGTATGTCACCTTTATAACTTTTGTATGGTCTCAATGTTGAGATATCGATCACCCTAGAATTATTGGCATTGAAATTGGCAAAGGCGGTCGAAGATCAGACATATGAAAGCTCCATTGACAAAAGGATCATGTGCTTGACTGAGCTGGATGAATAACGAACTATAGTGGTGGATTGAATTGTTGTGCATCAAAGTTTGGTGAAGAAGGTCTTCGACCAGAAAGCAAAAACTTAAGATTTCTAGATTGGAGATCAAGTCCTGTTATGGGACAAGAGAAGAGAACCAAAGGAAATGCATGGGAAATTTTATTCCCTATGGAGAGGCCCATTTACTATCCATGAGATCAATGGTGAAAACAATTTTTTGTTGAAGTATCAAGAAGGCACGCCCTTTTCTCTACCTCACAATGAGTAGCATTTGAAGCACTTCAACTCTTGAAGTATCAAATAAGATCATTTGTACATATGCATATTTGTATAGTCTTTAGTTCTATTTTGTGCTTTTCATTTTTATTTTTGGCACCTTTCTTTTTGGTTGGCATGACTCCATAGCCCAATGACATACTTAAAGGCACTAGAGACTTTGGTTTTTACTCCCCTCAGCTGCTTCAAATTTCAACTGAAAGAAGCTCCCTAACTGGAGCCAGCTGTTGTTCCCAAAATCAGTCACTCCTTTTTGGGACAACACATGAACTATTTTGGTCCTACAGGCCAAAATTCTCTCTTCCCTTCTTAAAAATTGTTCTGGACATTCAAATTCTCTATTTTTTAAGCTTTTTCAGCTAATGGACTCTGCAGGCCCATTTTTAAGGACTCTGCAGATATGTTTCTATAGACTCCACAAGCTGGATTCTACAGACTCTTTCAAGGCTTGAGAGACTTAGAGAAACCTATGGACTCTGTAGGCTGGGTTTTATGGACTCTGCTGTTCAGTTTCTTGGTTCTACAAATTCATTTCTATGGACTCATTTCTACGGACTCTGCAGGCTAGGTTCTACGGACTCATTTCTATGGACTTCACAAGTCCATTTCTATGGATTAGTTT
The DNA here is from genome assembly GCA_037957365.1 of Torreya grandis. Lineage (NCBI taxonomy): Eukaryota > Viridiplantae > Streptophyta > Pinopsida > Cupressales > Taxaceae > Torreya > Torreya grandis. The sequence goes on along the minus strand of JARHVA010000164.1, from coordinate 4,889,488 downwards.
CTATGGACTCTACAGGTCAATTTCTTGGTTCTATGGACTTATTTCTACAAACTCGACAGACATATTTCTATAGACCTCACTGGCTCATTTCTACGAACTTTGCGAGTTCATTTCTATAGACTCTACAAGAAAGAAATAAGTTCTCAACACTTAGGCATTTTTCAAGGTCGATTCAATCGAGAAGTTCAAAGGAGTCTTTTAAAAGCCCAAAGAGTGCCCTTGCGGAGGGCACTTAAGAGCCAAAAGGACCTTTGCAACTTTTCCAAGAGGCAATCTTGAAGGAAAAGTGCCCTTGCAGAGGGCACTTGGGAGCCAAAAGGACCTTTGCAACTTTTTCAAAAGGTAATCTCGGAGATCAAATAGCCCTTGTGGAGGGTAGGCGATGAGCAAAATGGACCATTTTAGAGGCTGAAAGGGTAAGGTTTCCTTCAGAAAAGTGAACAAGGTGAATTCCTTCAGACAAAAAGTCCAAAGGAATTCCTTCATATTTTTGTTCAAAGGAATTCACCCGAAGAAGGAAGCTCGACTGAAAACAAGCAAAAAATGGCTAAGGCAATGGAACATTTCCTTCCAACAAAATCTTTGAAGGAATTGAAGCCTGAAGGCCACCTGAAGGACCCCAAAGGGCAGGTACCCTTGCGGGGGGGATCTCATCAAGAAAATGGACCTTTCTCAAGACCCCAAAGGGCAAGTCCCCTTTGAGAAAGATCAAATAAGAAAGCTGAAGGAATTGCCAAGGAGGGTGACAGGCCCGCAGACATCAAAGTGGAACATCGTGAACTAGTCGTTGGGATCTAGACATCTGGTGACGTCCTCACAACCATCAAATTTAGGGTAATAAACTAGCCGTTGGCTTTCAAATAGTGATGTCCTCGAAGCTGTCAAATTCACGGCAATGAAGTAGCCGTTGATCTTTGAAGGCCTGAGCACAGACCTGAATGCATTCAAAGGCCTTAAATCCAAAGGGAAGAACTGCTGAGAGAAGAGCGCAAAGAGCTAGCAAGGCTGAGAATATAGCCCTGAGAGCTCAAATTCTAGGAAGAGATAAAGCTAAAAAAAGACAAAAGTTAAAAACAAACTCAACGACCAACTGAAGAGGGAGCCAAAAGAGCCAGTAGAAAGGGGAAAAGATAGCTTGAGAGCTCAAATTATAGTAGAAAGAGGGAAAGGCCAAAAATATCTATGTAGAAGTTATTCCAGTACGTGGAATAGTCCACCAAGTAGATATTTTGGCTTGCTAACATTGAAGGCATGACCTGTTTGTCTCCCTTGAAGTAAAGGTGAAGTGGACAGCTGCACAGACATCAGATGACAGACCATATGACCCAAGTCCAAGAGAAGACATTTGAGATGATTGACATGCCACAATTAAGGTAGTTGCCCTGTTTTAGTATGGTCCCTTGACAAAACTAAAAATGCATTCAAGGCATTGAATGCAACATGGGCCACTCCATGGAAAAAAGTGCCAAGCCTTTCTTGGTTACTAGAGATTGTAAATCTTTTCTTTTCCAAGAGAGGGGGATCTTTTTGAATATAGAAGCAAAACTCTGCCAAAATTGAAAGGTGATTACTAAGACTTTGAGCTCAGATTATTGATCATATTTCTTTGTTTGAATGAGAAAGCAAGTCACTTTCAGACTTTGTACTGTTACAACTTGTGTCATTTTATGAGATTGTTCTTATGTCTATCTTCTAAATGCGTTCTTGTCCAACTAATGAAATAAGCAGAACTAGTGGAAATAATCAGGAAGGTGTCCTGAAGCTAACTATGGGAAGACTTTGTGCTGCCTACAATTGCCTTTAGTGTGTTTGTCTATTTTTTATTTCTATGTAAAGAACCTTGGGATGACTTTGTGCCCTCATTATCCTTCATATTTCACTCTTGGGCAGTCGAGCTGGAGACTTTGTGCTACATCTTAGTCTGCTGGTTATTGCACCCTTGTTACCAGTTACTTGTCACTACCTGAAAGAACTCCTGCTATTTGTTGTAAGACCACTTCTAAAAGAAGAGAAGTGCCTTCAGTGTCTTCACCAGGATTTCTCCTTTGTTTGTGAACATCATCTCTGAAAGAAGAGAGATGGATGGTGTTATTCTACCCCTGAGTATTATTTTTTGTATATATATTATATATATAGTATATAGCCTCCTCATACTTATAGGGAACCTCCCCTTGATGAGAGGAGAGATTTTTCCCTATTTGATGTGGTAAACCTGCACACTTGGCCGACCAATCTCCCTTGCTATGGTTGAAGAGACCTATTTTGCTCATCAGTTAGCTGGTGACAAAATATTCACCCAATAACTTGTATGCTTGTTGTTTGATTAATTTTGACTGTTTGTAATCCCATGATCCATATCATGCATTAATCTTGCTTTTTTGGATGCCATAATGGACATCATGCTCCATCCCTCTAACTAACAACTAACATTTCCAATTTTAATTCAATTCAAATATATTGCACATACTATTACATTGTTACATTTATCTAGGCATACCCCTATTGATCTAACAATCTCTCAAATCAAACCATGCTACATCTTGAGATATCTTGTTGTTTATCATTACTATATCATGTATATTTCTAGCTTAACACACTTTCAAGGCTTCTTCTTCTGAGGGTAGTGATTGTAGGATACCTATTCCTACCCTCAGAAGAGGGGGAAACAAATAGGGGTTTTACTATAGAGATCAGATCTCTTAATCAGTTAAAAAATCTAGTTTTAGAATAACTAAAATAATAATCAATCATCAAACCACTCAGAACAGACCAAATAGACAGTCAAGATTCTATAATAGTGATCATTTTCAACCCAAGACAATAACATCAAGGTTGGACTATAGTGTTAGACACTAGGGTGTCCATTTTTTATGCTCCTATCCAAACAACAAAAAACTAAGTTTTTCGAAAGCAGGCAGCAAGGTAGGTTCAACTACAATTTTACATAATCAGACCAGTTTAGATCAATAGTTTTTAGTATAATTTTCTTAGCGAATCCAGACATAGGGGGCATCATGCATGGTATGATTGGTTCTCACTTCCATTTTTAGAAACAATAGTTGGTATAACTTCTAGATCATAATCCATGTTTCAAACACCACTGATTGGTGGTAGATTACACTACACTTTTGCTTCTTTTCTTTCAGTTTTCAACATTACCCAGGCATTCTCAGTAGTTGCATGACTTATTCCATGTATAGGTGGTTGGCATCATTTTAGAGTGGCTTTCATACAAGCCTAACCTCTATATTTCTGAGTACCTGAGTTCCCGAGTGGCTTCCACATAAGCCACATTTTTAGTTTTAGAGTGGCTTTCATACAAGCCTAATCTCCATCTTTTACGAGTTAGCCAACATTGGCCTAGTTTTTAGTACACATTCGACTATCTAGACCACATTGTCATATTTCTAGAGCATTCAGGGGATTCATAAGCCATCTCATGTGACATAAACATTCATACATACTGATATCAGTTCTTACCTTCACTTCATGGGGTAATAATGGAGCCAAAATCTAGCCTTTATATTCTTGGGCCACCTATTCATAGGGATTAGACACATATTCCAAACACTGATTAACACATGCATGATCATCTATCTTTACTTAGTAGGTGATGATGGAACCAAAGGGCCAACCTTTGCATTCTCAATCCACTTTTTGAGGAATTAAACACTCATCTTCATTCACGATATAACTTTTGGTACAACATCATCCAATACATCCAACATTACTCAGCCTTACTTAGTATCACAATAGGTTTTGTATTGGTTCATGTACTCGATGAGGTTTATTCATTCTTTTCTCTTCCTCTCACTCTTACCCAACATTGTATGTTCTTATTTTATATTACATATAATAAAAACTGATATACTCTTTGTTTTCCTTTCAAGATTCACACTTACATAATGTGCTCTTTATGCACTATCCAACATTACTCAGCATCAGACAAGCTTCATGGGCTTCACCTTTACAGGTAAGTTTAGGTACACTTTCTATTTTCCTTTATCTTAGTGTTTTGCTTTGTTGCATCACTAGAATAAAGGGGGGGTAGATGTAATCTTATAAAATGCAAAAATTGGTAACTTGAGCATGACTAATGACACCCAATGCTTAGGTCCCTCTTGCTTGCTCTCATGACCCTCTTAGGTATACTTTCATTGATTTTTAGTCATTCGTGGTCTTTTAGACTTGATCCCAACTGAACGAGGACCCTCTCTTCATGATTAATCCATCCCCTAGGCCTCATCAGCTCAAGACAATAGTGCCTAATTTGGACACTAACGTCAGACCCTAGGGTGTCTAGCTTTCAACATTATTATCCAAGTGCATCTTAAGCCCTAATGATCATGTCCTTCTGGATCCTTATCTTCAATCATGTCATCCTAACATGAATTCATTTAACCCATGACCAATAGATCCATATATAATCCCATTCAAAGATCATTTAGAGAGGGTTGGTAAATATCATTCAAGAAATCAAGAATAAAAGCAAGACCACTCAAGAAATCTTCCTTATTTTTTGCATACAACCAGCTTATACACTTTTAAGCCAATTCAAGACCTTACACCAGTCCCTAGTCATTTGCTTACCCAATTTTAGCATTTCTTGCATTTCAATTCACTATTGCACAAAACACTCTTAAAGGGAGAACTATATATGGCTTGATCCCTCCTTAGAGTATTGGTATGTAGGTAGTGTGCCCACACATAGGTTGTGAAGCATGTCCAATGCATCTTACACACACTAACCCCTTTTCCCCATTTGCCAAAGTTTCATTCAATTGTATAAAAGATACAAGTACATAAAGAATCAGCTCTACAAGGAGCTTTATTGATAGTGAGGAGCAAAAAACTAGTACACATGCTCACACTAAGCAGGCAAACAAAACCTAAAAAGCTTAAATCCTTTGGATAACAACATTGGAAAAGGACTACAATGCGAGAGCCCAGGGTATCCAATTTTAGCACTCCTATCCAATCAGAAAATGAAGTCCAGGATCTTATTTATGATAGTGTCCTAGTCCTGCATACAAATTTCCAGACCCTATCTCAGTCAGAGCAGTCCAGAATAGGTTAAGCTTGATTTTCTCTCTCTCACTGCTATTTTTAGAAAATGTCAAATTACAATTTAATTTCACAAATTAGTAGCTTTAATTAGGAATATTATTTACTAATTTTTCCTACTCAGACCTATTTATTTAATAGGAATAAAACTACATTATTCCCAAAAATAATAAATTAGGTAGATATCACACTTGTAATTGGAGGTGTGGGTGTAGGGATAATATCAACAGTAGTGGTATGGACACTTATCATTAGATTGGAGGCTCAAAAGGGGTGGTTGACAATAGTAAAAGACTTGTTACTATGCCTCAAATGTTGTAACCCTAGATTTGTGTATAGTGTTATATGTTAGGATTAAGTTTAAAACCCTATTCAATTCTTGATTATTTTGACGAATTCAGCGTCAGAAGTTAGACACCATGAAACTCATTAGGATCAATACTATTTTGGTTTTCATGAGTATCTTTATTATATTGATTAGCTTGATTATCTCGATTATCATATTCTAAATGAGGTATTTTAACATAATCATTTATTTCTACATACTCTTGAATAATTACATCATCAAAAAAAGAAGAACATTCATATCATTGGTAAGCATTTTAGATGAAATCAAAGGAATCTGATTATGCTCTATAGAGGCCTAATTTAATCTATCACTATGCTTTAGAAGGATAAGGGAACTAGACTTCTTAGATGACATAGGATAAATTCATACTATTATTTAGAATGCTAAGGCAAAATGTAAAAAGGATTATTATCTTTTATTTTAGGAAATCATAAATCAGGTCTGAAAATGAAATCCTAGGCAAAAATTAAAAAAACCATATAAATAAGTATAAAAACCTAAGTAGAACCTAGGGTTTGGATATGTTCAATAAATATTCGTGTTCATCAACATGTTTTACCCTATTTTGATTATGTGAAACTTAATTATGATAAAATTGGAATACTAATTTAGATTATAAAATATGAAAATTAAGCATAAATATCAATGTAATAAACTATAACTAGTTTGACAATTGAATTTAATAAAAATATAAAGTACAATATGAGGATTATAAACTTGATTTGTAATGCTCTATGTAGGACTAAGATGTGTGGCAAGGGATAGGGAGGATGATGAGCTAGATTGTGAGTTGATCATAAGAAGTTCCTAGATCTTTGCCTACACTTAGATGCTATTGTCAACCTCAATTCAATACCATCCATAAATTATGTTCTAAGTTGGATGGTTCTATCCTTTTATATTTTGAACTTTGGTTTTGTTACATACCTCTACAAGTGTTTCTGATGTGTCTATTTGTGTAATACTAGAGTTTGATTTCACACACGTAGTATCTATAAATCTCTCTCCTTCACTTAAAAACATTAGGTCCTCTTTAATAATTGTTTAAGCTTTTAAAATGGGGAAAATGGTGGGTTGAGTTGTCCCCAAATAATCCCCAAATGATTTATTAAGTGCTTCCTACATATCAAATAATCCAAGGATGGAAATCAATCGACATATAGTTTTACCTATTAAGTGCATGTGTGAGATTGTGCTTGTGCAATGTATGAAACCTATGATCTAGCTTTTAATACTTGTAAAATGATAAATATCCCCAACTTATTGATATGTATCATTGATGTCAAATTGCCTCGAAGATGCACTAATATATTATTATATATTCTTAGCATTTTTTATAGAAATATAATCATTAGGTTATTTTCTATTTGGTACCCACTTAAATTCATGTTGAAATGTAATATATTCAACATTGGAATATATTCCATTAAATATGTTCTATCTCATTGTACTATAATTGGATCTCCTTGATATTCAAATGTAATATGTTAATTTTAATTATAATATTTTTCCTTCTTCTTTTGTAACCATGGGATTCCCAGTATAGCATTGCATTTCATCATGGCATCCATCACAAATAACATAATGAGAGATTTGAGGATCGACTTTTACAAGTAATGTAATACAACCCAATGGCTTGGATATATGTTTAGGAATAAATGGAAATACTTGATGAAATTGTCTAAATAATATTCTGTATTAAATAAGTTATAGTGTAAATATTTTGTTTTTTTTCAATAAAATATAGTTAGAGGGTTCCTCACCCCTTTTAATCTTATAAAAACATTACAAGAAACACAAAGGCATCCCCATACAAAATATCCTTCTCCAAGCTTACACAAGGAAACCCAAAAAGAAGTGTAAGGCCAACAATATTTTTTACTTACAAACCAAACAAACTTTAAGAAAAATTACATACATATATAAATCCAAAATATTAAATGCCTCAACAAAAAATATTTACCCCCTCGTTCATAGAGACAACCTTTGAAAGAGAAAGTATCAAAACTTCTACAACATTCTGTATCCAAGACCTAAAAATTGTTTGCAACCTTTCCTAAAAATATAAGACAAAACAATAAAAATTCTACCACCACCAACATCCCATCCACACTCCATATTAAGTGTCTTGTTTATCTTCACAAATATTTTTAAAGTAATGAAATCAAGCCCAATATTATATGCAGAGGCATAGTTCCCCTATATCTTTCCAAAGTTAACCCATCTATCAAAATCCTCATTATTCAAAGCTCTTTTACCATGACAATATGGAAATGGATATCAAAATAAGGGAAACTAAAATCTTAATATGATACAAGAAGATATCATATTTCTTGTGGAAACTAAATAGATATTAACTCTTTCAATGGCATCTTTTAAATTGAGGAGAAAAAGGCCCCTTAACCTGGAGAGTTTTTGAGAGATTAACCCAACTAATGTAATAGTATTTATAAGCCTAAGAGCCCATTTGTTGTGTCATTATTTTAGTAAATGTAACAAGATTCATTTTCACTTTGAGAACCTTTTCCTTTACTAGATCATTCTTAACTAAATTGAAATAATCCCTTAACATCTCTTAAGGTCAAGAAAACTCATCTCTTATCAAAAGAGGACATCTAGCTTCCTAAATCTTGTATTCTTTCAATTACAAACTTCAAAAAATTTCATTCGAAAGGTAAAATAGAAATGCTTGTAAAACAACATCCCTCACAAAATTTTTAGGTTCTCACGTTAACTCTAAATGATGTACCAAATCATCCCCCATAAAGGACTGTGTGTTTCCACTTTAACTCTAAACAATGTGCCAAATTATGCACACAATATTCAAAAAATAAGGTTTTTCTCCTATTCAGATGAGGAAAAAACATCACAAAAATTCTTAAGTATGATCAAATAAAAAAATGGAAAGGAAGCCAACCTACCCATTTAAAATTTTAAACAATTTTATTTTAAAAATAATGAATAGAGTTTAGGATGAGGTCTACAAACTGACAATTGGGAAACTATCTCACAATAAAAAGTAACATATGTCTTATCAAAAGAGGACATCTAGTTTCCTAAATCTTGTATTCTTTCAATTATACACTTCAACTAATTTCATTCAAAAGGTAAGATCGAAATGCTTGTAAAACAACATCCCTCACAAAATGCTTAGGTTCTCACTTTAACTCTAAACGATGAACCAAATCATCCCCCACAAAGGATTTAAGTTTCCACTTTAACTCTAAACATTGTACCAAATTATGCACATAAAATTCAAAAAATAAAGTTTTTCTTTTATTTAAATGAGGAGAAAAAACCTCACAAAAATTCTTGAATCTGATCAAATCAAAAAATGGAAAGGAAGCCAACCTACCCATTTGAAATTTCAAACAATTTTATTTTAAAAGTAATGAATAGACTTTAGGATAAGTTCTACAAACTAACAATTGGGAAACTATCTCACAATAAAAAGTAACATATGTCTTCAATTCTTCAATGAAACCTTCCTTAACCTTGCCTTATTTCTAAGATTCTTCTTTAACTATTTTCAATTATGCCTTTAGCATGTTAATTTTTGAAACAACTTGATTGAGTTTCTTTCCAAAATCCTTTACCATGTGAATCCATTCATCTCTAAGTTAATATTTATGAAAATGAAGTCCAAAAGATTAGTAGCAATAAAACCATCCTTGACAGTTTGTTCCCTTTTAAAATTTGTTAAAATTTATATCTTGATAGATAAATAGACAATATCTTTCACACTATCAACCTCACCATTTATAACTCATTTTGATTTAGAACTTTTAAAAAAAATATCTTCTTTATTTCATATTAAAACACATATTTCATATTCATATCACATTATTTATTTATTTAAAAAAAAACATTTAAATAAACTGAAAACATCTATAAATACAATAGATATTTATAACAACGTATGTATTTATATTTATAACAACGTACACATATATATACACTTGTATATGATCAATGACTTCCATGAAATTACTCACAAAAAGAGTGAAGCTGAACCTAATGACAGTGGATAGAAATTAGGTAGTGTAGAACACTTTATTTAAAAAACTATTTATAGTCCCATTAAATTCTAAAAAGAGAAGATAAGATGACAGTACCTCACAGGAGAAAAATTGACCAGCCAGTTTTGATTTTGCATTTTCTGATCAATTTTTCTCAGAGCTAATTTATCATTTGTTGATCAGTTTTCCTCTTTGCAAGGTTTTAGTTCAGCTGTCCTTAGCATTTGTGAGACAAATAAGCAAAAAAAACATTAATGGATGAAAAAAAGTTGCAAACTATCCTAACTGGAACATCTAGTTATCAATTTATCACTTAAATGCAAGTATCCTTGAGGGGATTGTTATTTCCTGCTGAATTGGGGATACATCTGACTACGCCATTTCTCAACAGTGCATTCACCACAGGAACTATGATCAGCAGCCGGACTTTCCTCCTCCATTTTCCTAAACGAAGAACTACAACACCAAAGAATAAGATTCATCCTGTAACCAGATTCAATGGCCTTTGCTCCATGACGATGTTTGCCTGCATGAAGCACAGCTACACCAGGAACATGCGAATACTCCACATATTCCTTCGGATATGTCATACTGTTCACATGCCTTTCGCACCGTACACCTTGGAAAAACAAATCCCCGCCACTAAATTCTCTACCCAGACAAACATTCAAGGTCACCTCGCAGTCATCTACATGAAACCCTAATTTCAAATCTCTATCTTTGCTGTACTCCACAACGAAACCATGGTGGGAATCCAGGCTCGATCCTCCAACATCGGGAAGAAATATGGCGGCCATGGGAGCCACAAACTGTGTCATGAGATTTTGCAGCATGGGATAAAAACCAAAATGGTCAAGAATCGCTCCATAGTTGTTCATAGTATTCGGTCTTTCAATCTTAAGATTGGTTTCACCGATCCAATTTTCGTAATTTTCCACCTCTGCTATCAGATTTTCACAAAATTTCGGATGAAACATGTTGAAAGTAAGGATGCCTTTCGATGGCTCTGTTATTATTCTTCGAAAGGTTTCCTCTGTGTTTTCTTTGATGGCATTCAGAAATGATGGAACAAAGAAGGTAGCAGGGTCCAATGTGTATAACTCTGGGTGGAGAGGCTTATAGCCCACGTTAGTTGTTTCTCTTTCTGGTTTAGAATGCCTCGTATTGTTGTCAAACCTTTCAAGATTAGCTTCAAATCTTTCACTCTCTGACTCTACCCTATCATTCTCTCCTGCCGCCATGGCTGTAAGCTAATATTTCACCTCCCTTTGTGCTGTAACGTTTATGGGAGAGTAAGAGGGTTTCAATGATAATTTATATCTCATGAAACGCCATGACGGTAAGATTTATGCGTTAAATATGGTCGCTATAAGGATTTTATTGGTTTTTTTTAATATAGTATACTGATTTTCCTTTAGTACACTCCAGTATAAAACAATGTGCAATTTAACTCGGGACATTTTTATCGAATGGTAAAAATGAATTTAATTGTAATAAAATAATATTTTAGAATAATTGAAATTTTCAAAAGTAAGGTTTTAGGAAGAATATTAAATTGTCCAAAACATGTGCACGGTCCATCCTAGACATAACCCCAAAAAAATTAAAAGCAAACCAATAACTTTCAACATTTCGCCATATGTAAAATGTTATGCTCCTAGTCACATAAGATATATTTTTAGTCATTATAGAGTTATTTAGAAACTAGATCATCAAGAGATTATGGTGTGCAAATGTTCATTGTTATATTTATTTTTATTATATGAACAATTTGACAATAATGTGATGTAAAGATTTTAAATGAAATTATGTTTAAATTAAATTAAATGTTAAGACTTCTTATTATTCTTGATTTTTTTTGCAACTCTTTTTTCATTAAATTTCTCATTTATATATAGATTTTTCAAATTTAAATTAGAATTTTATTGACATACAATTTAATAGAAAAAAGATTTGAAACACTAGAAAAATAAATACAAATATTAAGGGAAATATAGGGAAAAGTCAAAGGGACTTAAAAGGATAAGGAACCGAGAGCATAGTGGTACACACTTGGTCAAACCAAGGAAATAACCAAAAAAACACATGGAAAACAAGAAAACTAAGGAAAAGAGAAAAATCAAGAAGAAAGGGAGAAAAACGAGGCCCAAAATATAGAAGAACATGCCAATAAGAGCTTAATGTGAACTAATTATTGATAAACACATACTTGTACCTTTATTTAATACAAATTGGCATCTAAAAACACCCTTAGACTAAAATTAGGTATCTATGTAATGCCTCACTTTGATATGTGTGCATGTGTACATATTAAAGTAAAGAAATAAGTATGCTTGGGAGGGATCATAGAAGATATTACAATTGAATCTTTTCAAAGTAATCGAAGTCAATATAGAAAATTTTAATTATTTGAAATTCAAAATCAAAAGAGATATCACATGTTCTCAAAGTCTAGTTCCAATGACCTACACAATAAAACTAAAACTTGTGCTCCTCAAAATTTGATTCAAGTTTCTAGATTACCACCATGAGATTTTTTAAGATTTGAGATAAATATCCATGTTCATGTATCTAAAATATGAAACCTTTTGTACCTTTAAACAAAGGGAAACATTTACAAGTGAATCAGTGTCTATATAAATATATAATCAAAGAATTCTTGAACTTAATGAGAGAAAATGAAGATTAGGAATGAAAACACTTCGTTTTGTGGAAATTATGAAATTGTATATTGAAATTCACATCTTCAAAGATATGTCATATCTTAGTATACACCTCATTAAGGAGATTATAAGCACCCAAATTTTGCACTGTACAACATTTCAAGAAATTTTGATGATGATGTAAGGATATCCATAAAAACATGCTCAGACTTGGTCTTTTATTCTCTTCTTATCTTTGCACCCCTTCTTTTGCCATGTCAATCCATCTAATTTTCATTTTACTAAGTTTAGCCTTTAGTTTTAAAATATTTAATGTCATCGTGAAATCATTACGATAACCTATGCAATTACCTCAGTTGTTACGTCACTGTCGTATCTATTTTATGAACCACCTTGACGATTGGGTAAGTGTATAGAGTTGGGGGATAATTCCATGGATATTTAACCTAACGTGTACGCGTTATATATATTACACATAAGTGTAATGTCTATAACACATACATGTAATGTCTAAACACATACGCGTACTGTCTATAACACATATGTGTTATTTAAGTTTAGGTTCAGGATCACCATACCATTATGTGTACATGTTATAACATGTATGCATTATGTATAGTGTATATAAAGTGTATGTCTTATATTAACTTGAAATAAAAAGATAAAAAGGCCCAAACCTATGTGCATTGTCATTCTCACTTATTTTTCCAATTGATATGGCCTTATCTATGCTAAACCACATTTACATTATGCTTAGAGGAGGATAAAACATGCTAAAATTATCCATTACCTCAACCAATTGATAATACTACCATAGAGGGGAGGTAAGTAATCCAAAATCAAACATATTAATACTAGATTTTAGCAAAAATTTTATTTGTATTATTTTATTGTTAAAACCTATTTTTTTAACAACCCATTCAACTATAAGAAAATAAACTCCTAACCCTCTGCCTAGCCCTCCTACCTCTCCTAGCCCTCCTATTGTTCCATAAGAACCCCTTGGCAGTTAGGAGGATATGGATGCACACGTAGTGAAAACAAAATAAGAATCGAACAAAAAATTGGGAGAATGAGGGACCCCACTTTGACCAACACCCATCACACCTATGTGGCCAATACACTAGAGTCAGTATTAGATCAAGTTGATTCACTAATGAGTCAAATTGATAGATGGGCATCATATAGGGATAGATGTAGGGTTTAATATGATGATAAATTGTTAGCACATTAGGTGAAGGACAAAAAAATATTAAAAGACCTAATTTTTGCCCTATTCATTGACCCAACAACCAATGCACCCTTTCCATTAGCCATAAAGGCTTCTCAAGCCATCGATGGAAGCATAATTTGAATAGAAATAATTTTTTGGATTGATAGTGTATGGTGTCTGATTACCCACCATGTAACAACCACGAAGTCCCATTGTATTTTTTGAGGAAACTCTTAAGCGAGTTTGTCCTCAATGATATTCCCAACTATTTTGACTACTTATAGTTTTAGGGTAGAGGGAAAGGCTCTATGCACAATTGAACAGGTACACATCATGCACCTAATTAGCTTACAAGGGTCCTTACCCAAAATCCACTTCAACCTGAAATACCCTCTATTGTGAAGGAGGTCAGGGAGATTGATACTTTGTATACACTTACTGCACTTACTAACACACTCATTCAACATATGAGTAGGCTTTCTGAGATTAATGCTATAGAAATTCTAGTGAGTGTGCATACTTGACCTCACCATTGCAGATGTTATGATGTTATATGCTCTGGACCTTTGGATGACAATGGTGGTTTGAGGGCTTAAATGATATACTTTTGAGCAATGAGTTTTTGGAATGTACATTTAGTATGCACATGCCATCACTACACATATGTAGGTATATTTTATATTTGACATGTTAAATTTTAGTTATATTTATATTTAAAGTAAACAATTGATTTACACAAAAATTAAATAATATCGATGTAATTTTGTACGTTATAAGAGGAGACAGTATCATAATATTCACAATTCACTATTGCATTTTTGAGCCAATTGATGTTTATATATGCACAACTAGTTTATGGGCCATTTACTATTGTATCTATTAATGTTATTAGGCCAAGTTCACATATACAGAAGTATTTTTGAGTTAATATTATACTCTATGTACATGTTTTTATTTATATAGATCTATGTTCTTGACTCACGATCATAAATGTTCAAATTAAAATTTGAATGATAGTGATGTGAATAAAAATTATATATGCGAGATGTGTTAAAATATATAGAGAGAAAATATCTAACCTAAGAACCTGTAATTAAATATATACCTTATAGGGTGAATAATGGATCCTTGAATGCTTTTAATAATGATAAACCTTCTAGAGAGTCTCCTTTAATGTCTAATAGTGTCTTTCTCCTATTTTTTTTTAAAAATATATTATTACTCCTATTTAGTCTAATTTCATATTATGAGTGTTCCTTCACCTTATCAAACTTATTTTAATGCTTCACATGTTTCTTGATTATTATATCTTATTTATAGTGTTTCTTAAGTACTCAATATTTTCATTACTACCTATAATACCACTACTTAACTTCCAAATCCTTAAGTTAATTTCCTTGTGTGAATCATGCATGCTATGAAATATCTTAAATTAAATTTATCTATCAAGGATCTCAATATTCAAATACACTACTATTAAATAGTATGATCTTGGTCTATTTTATTCCTAGGTCCTTTTGACCATTTCCCCCTTAATTTTGTGCTTCTTTGTTTCATATGTTTATTCTCTTTGTGTGTCTAATTCCATGCCAATAGAGTTCTAACTTGAGATGGAGAAGATTAAAAACACACAAGTGCATAGTGCATGTATATAGGATAAGGAATAAATCAATAAAGTGAATAGAGTTTCAGAAGATAAGAGTGATAAGCTTTGAATTGAAGTGGATAGGGAAAATTATTATCTCGATTCCTCAAATTACATCATTTCCATTTGATTATGAAAGAAAAAAAACATATAAGGATTAGGTATTACATCACGATGAATTATTTTTATCTAAATTGCTTTTTGGTTTACAATTTTTATAAAGAGAAAAAAGTTTAAAATTTATTTTAACTGATTATGGGTTTAATAAAGGAGATAAATTTGCCATATATCTTCAATATTTTCTAGAAAACTAAGCAAAGTTGTTTGTTTAGTTGATGACCATAGTGTCAATTCCTCCATCTCTATGAGATAAGATAGATGTAGGCATTATTATCATAATCTCATCTACACAGGGTTTCACTGAGGTACATATTAACTTATAATTTTGAATTGTAAATATATATTTGTTTTATATTTTTATTAGATAGTTGAGAAAATATAACTTTTGTGAATGTATTGTGTATGTAGGTTTTTTAAATGACATATTATAGTCCCATTCAAATGATTAACAAGGCACTTTCTTATGTTTTATACCCATTTCACATGGATGTTTGTGCACCTCAACCTATCACTGACCATATTGAGCATTAAATGTAAATTAAACATGACCACAAAATTGCAATAAGTACATGTTTAAATTATTTTGGTATTTTAGTTTAAAATTAATTTCTAAACTTGGATGCATGTATAGTATGTAAATTTTCTTAAAATATTTATATTTAAACAAGTTTAATTATAGGCAAGCTATGAGCGTAGATAGACCCACAGTCAGACCTTAGAGGAATCCAAGGCATCTAAGTGATCTCCATCTATGAGCAGGATGGATGTCTTAGATGATGTACTTGTTTGTATGCATATATGGTAATGTACACATTTTTGGCATTCTATGCGTATATGACATCCATCCAACATTTTATTATCTTATTAAATGTTATAATTTTTTGTATGCCTACATTGTAATGTATGCATTATTGGCATTATATGCCTATATGGCATTCACCAGACATTCTATTATGTTCTTATTTTGTATGCCTTTATGGGTTATATATATATATATATATGTTCACATTTTGTAATGATCATCTTTTTACATATAATTTGTCTCACATTATTATTGAAAAACTAAATTTGATGGTTGTATGGCCATATTTAGATATGACTGTGTTTAATATTTACTTTGTGTAATGTATTAAACCCAAACTTATAATATTTCAATATATGTTATAATTAAAACTATATGGGAGAAAATAGTATAATGTTTGGGATAGAGTCATATATTACTGTGAAATGCCTCTCATGATTGGGCTACACTATTTATCACTATTATAATGTGGATACCCTTGCTACACTAGTTCAATATCATTTGGGAATTGATATTCATGTTTTGTATTCATTGAATTTATAGACATACTATATTTATATAATAAGTACAATTGAAACAAATAATGGAATACTTATCTCTTACATACCTTCTTGAATTCCCTAATACAATTTACTTGTGCAAGTTTGATGAAGTGGTTATGTTCTACCTCCTCCTTTGGGACGTTCTCTCTTTGGAGATGCATTACATTATTGTTTGATGTTTTTGCCTTTATTAAAATGTTTTCCTCTTCTTGGATTCAACTTTCATTCAACCATGTAATCATGAAGTGATATTGTGTTATCTCCTTTATAGAGTTATTTCCCTTTTTTTAGAGACTCTTTTTTGGCCTTTGTTCTCTCCCTCTCCACTACACTCAGCTTAGCCACTTCTTCTCTTCTCATTATTTATTTTCTCAACACACACACACACACACACACACACACACAATTTCACATTGAATCATGTCGATGGAACCTTCAAGACTAATCTATGGCATAAATTACAATAACAAGTCTTAAAATATAACCTTTTTGTAGTGAAGAGACAAGTTCTTGAGCTCCAACTAAAATTTATGCATCTGGGACCACCAAGTATAAATTTATTACTTTGAGCATGTGTGTGTGTGTGTGTGTGTGTGTGTGTGTGAATGATACCATAACCAAGACATCTAATTCAACCTGAAAGCATGTTTTCACTACTATTTAGGAGCATAGAAACATTTACAACAAATGTTGTCAAAGTTGAAGTGGTAGTTGGAGAGCTCCACTTATGGTGATTCATGGTTGTAAACTAGAACTTTCAACACGTATGGGGTGGTGTATAATGTATAGTATCAAGGTTTTGACCTTTGATCATGTCTGTTAGAGAGACCCACCACTCATTCTAGCCTCAATAATGTCCTTCTCAATATAATAAAAATACATTTTTTAGCCTAACTTCAAACGTGCATAAAATAGAAACTGTAAGTCATTTAGATGAACTGTAATAACCCTCACATGCATGTATAATCCATTTAATTTAAACTTGGAGGATGTTTATGTAACTTTCAAGACTAATATGTGGCATAAGTAGTAACGAGTCCTAAAATGTAACTATTTTGTAATGAAGAGACAAGTTCTTGAGCTTCAACTATAACTTATGCCTTTGGGACCTCTAGGTGAAAATGCATCACTTTTATCACATCTATATAGTAAAATCACACATAATCCCATGACCATGACATCTAAATCCACCTAAAATCATGTTTTCACTATTGTTCAGGATCGCAGAAACACTAAAAACAAATGTTGTTAAAATTAAAGCAGTGGTTGGAGAACTCTACTTCTAGTGCTTCGTGGCTAGAAACTAGCATTGTTAACACATCCAAGGTGGAAAATAACATTCAATACCAGGTTATTTCCCTTTTACCACTCCCATATGAGAGATCCATCACCCATTTTAGCCTAAAAAATGCCCTTCCCAATACTAAAAATGTAATTTTTTAGCCTAATTTCATACTTGCATAAAATGAAAACTATAAGTCATTTAGATAAACCAAAAGAAACAATGTATGTGTTTCAAATACATATAATTTAAATTTAGATCACATTTATGGAACTCTCAAGACCAATCTATGGCACAAGTTGTAATAATAGGTCCTAAAATGCAACTTGTTTATAGTAAAGAGACAAGTTCTTGAGCTCTAACTGACATTTATGCCTCGGGAACTCTAGGTGTAAATCCATCGCTTTGAACATATCTATATATTAAAATTACACATTCTCTCATGACCTTGATTTCCAAATCTACCTAGAATCATGGTTTCACTATTGTTTAGGAGTGTAGAAACACTGATAGTAAATATTGTCAAAGTTAAAGTGGAATTAGAGAACTCCACTTTAGGTGATTCGTGGTTGGAAACTAACACTACCAAAATTTCTAGGGTGGTGGATAATGTATAATAATAGGTTATTGGTATTTTATCACACCTGGTCAAGAGACCCACCAATTATTTTAGCCTCAAAAACACCCTTTCCAATATAATAAAAATGTAGTTTTAAAGCCTAACTTCATATGTGCATAAAACAAAAAACGTAAGTCATTTGGATGAACCAAAATAACACTCACATGCTTGTAAAATCCATTTAATTTTACCCCAAATAATGTCTATGTAACCTTCAATACCAATCCATGGCACAAGTTGCAGTAACATGTCCTAAATGTAATTTTTTTAACAGTGGAGAGACAAGTTCTTGAACTCTAACTAGCATTTATGCCTCCAAGACCTCCAGTTGTAAATCCATAAATTTGAGCACATCTATATAGGAAAATTACACATTATACCATGACCTCAATGTATATATCCACCTAGAAGTGTATTTTCACTATTGTTTAGGAGTGCAAAATTATTGACAACAAATGTTGTCAAAGTTGAAGTGGCAGTTGGAGAACTCTACTTTTGGTGCTTCATGGTTGGAAACTGGCATTAAAAAAATATCTAGGGTCACTAATAACATCTAATACTACATTATTGGCCTTTGATCATGTCCAGTAGAGAGACCCACTACCCATTTTATCCTCAAGAATGTCATTCCCAATACAATAAAATTGTAATTTTTAAAGCTAACTTTAGACATATGTAAAACATAAACCTTAAGTTATTTGGATAAACTAGAAGAACCATAATTTGCATGTCAAATCCTTCTAATTTCACCTTAGATCATGTTGATTTAACCTTCAATACTAATCTGTGACACAAGTTATAGTAACAGGTCCTAAAATGTAACTATTTTATAGTGAAGAGACAAGTTCTTGAGCTCTAATTGACATTTATGCCTATGGGACCTCCAAGTTAAAATACATCAATTTGATCACATATAGATAGGTAAATTACATGTTATCACATAGCTTCAACATCCAAACCCACCTGAAAGTGTGTTTTCACTACTATTCAGGAGTGCAAAAACACTAACAACAAATGTTGTTGAAGTGACAGTTGGAAAACTCTACTTCCAATGCTTCATGGCAGGAAAATAGCACTACCAACACATCCAAGGTGGAAAATAACATATATTAATAGGTTATTGGCCTCTATTTATACCTGGTCAAGAGACTTACCACCCATTTTGGCCTTAAGAACACCCTTCTTAATATAAGAAAAAATCAATTTTTAATGCTAAACTTAGAGGTGCATAAAACAAAAAATGTAAGTCATTTGGATGAGTTGGAAGAACACTCATGTGCATGTCTAAGACATATAATTTCAACCCATATCACTTTAATGAAACCTTCAAGACTAATATGTGGCACAAGTTGTAGTAATGGATCCTAAAATGCAACTTTTTTGCAGTGAAGAGATAAGTTATTGAGTTCTAACAAGCATTTATGCCTTCATGACCTCTAGGTAAAAATATATCACTTTTAACACATCTAGATATGCTAATTACACATGATCCCATGAGAACAACGTCCAAATTCATCCATATGCATGTTTTCAAAGTTGAAGTGGCAATTATAGAACTCCACCTCTGGTGCTTCATAGAAGGAAACTGGTACTACTAACATGTTTGGGGTGACAAATAACATAGAAGGTCAGGGTCTTGTTCTATCATCACGCCCAACTGAGAAACCCACTTCTTGTTCTAGCCTCAATAATGTCCTAAATCTGTAATAACTAATTGTTTTTATTAAGATTTTCTTAGTTTTAAGAATATGAATTTATTTACTAACAATGCCAACCGCATAAGGTAGAAGCTTATTTAACACCATTAACCTATAAAAAAATTGTATTAAGTAATGAAAAATGAAATGTATATGTGCTACCTACAAATTCAAAAACATTTGATAAAATTAATTTCATCTGCATTTAAAAATTAAATATACCTTCAAATTTCAACCCAATAAACCACTAGGATTTGCTATAATCTTGATAGTAACAAGAATAACTTCGTGGTTTGACTTAAAAACTTTCCATATATTCTTGTTTAATGGCCTCCCATGATATTTGAGGAATTGAATGTTTGTTCAAAGAACCAAATTTGAATAGTGAAATATCTTCTTATGCATTTCAAAATCTTCAAACAACCATACATTTAAATTTTTTATAGGATATCATCGAAGCCAAGTTCTAGTGACTATCGCAGACCCAATGGGATAGTCAATATTTTCTCTATCTATGACTAGGGAAGTCATTTTTTTATTTTCCTCTACACCAACATAAGTAGTAATATCTTCCCTCTTCATTATCTTTGTATGTAATAACTGTATCAACATGCTCTACATCACAAAAAAATAATTTTTAATGACACAATCAAGATAGATAATGAGAACAAATAGTACATAATGATTAATCTTTTACCTAGTTGCATTAGATCATATACATGGTCAAAGTTAGATCAGATGATTCCATAGATAAGTTGTAATGTTGGTGGAACCTAATATATATGTTGATTGTAAATAGAGGTCTATAGTTGTAGTCATCCACCCACTCTTGTGACTCACACTCACTCCAAATAAAGTCCATGCATGTTATAAAATGAGTGGAGCTCACTTGATCCCATTATAATCATAAAATACTCATACTTTGCCAAGTATTCTTCCTCCTCCAACTAAAAATATCTACAAATAATAAAATTTTATTTAGCACCATGGTACGTGTTCTCATTACACCATTCAACAATGGTTTTTGTATCATTCAAAACAACACTATATTCAAATTTCAACATCTCTCTTACAATAAATATTTTTACACATGCTCCAACACCGTCATGCTCCCCTTTTCCATGGTTAGCCTTAGTGAAATTCCAAATATGTTCTATGCCAGTAGTAAGTGCATCTTGTTCTATTAGTAAAACATCCTTGCATTCTTGAATTGTGATGTGTAATTATCTAACCAAATGTAATGTTGATTGAAATTAATGTTCCTCTCATTCAACTTTTCATAAAACATCTCAAAACAAATTTGCATGTACTATGTATAATTTGATCAGTCATCACTGACATATAAATGGTACCCCCTTAATAATTTTTTATCTTTATATGTACTATTAGGTGCATGCATGAATATGGCAACCTGTATTGAGTTTTAATATCGTGACTAAACTTCCAGTTGTGATTTGAATGTATAATTATCAGCAAATTTGACTATTAAAATAATAAAACCAAGTAGGAATGTGTCCTTGCTTAGCTTAAAATGTTCAACCAACCATCTAGACCTATGTGCACATTTTGCATACTCATAAATAATTTTCTTCTTGGATTTGACTATAAATTTTGAAATACATATTTATTTTGTAACAAGCTCACACCTTTTAGATTATTTGCCATATTTTACATGATAAGTCATAGATTTATATTTTATCAAACCAACTAATTCCTTCCAATTGCACTTGTACTCTCCTCATGGATACATTTTTTTTAAATTTTGACAATCCACAACAAATGCTACAATTTTCATCCAAACATGCTTTGTTATAAAATAATTTTCCTTTTGGTATTTCACAAAAAATGGTTGGAATAAATTCCTTAGCTAATTTTGGTATAAATTCTATGCCACACTCCTGCAAAATATTGTTAGTATGCAATGTACAACATATATGGTGAAAAACATCATAGTGCATTGAAAATTCAACATGTTGCCTAAAACAACAAGTAGTGCACGTATGTTTTTTTTTACATAAAATGGTTTGGACATCTAAAAAAATATTTAACTAATATAAATTTATGGATATTTCTCTAAAAAATTAGAGCATAATTGTGTTTGGGTCATATCTAATAAATATTTTGGATACAATTCATGATTACAAGAACCAACTCTTATTTTTACTAAATCTTTTGTATTGGGTGAAACTCTTGTATTGTCTTTCCAAAATTTTGCAAGAAAATATTTGAGAGCATTGAATAGGGCCTTATCCTTTCGTGGAAGTCTACCATAGAATGTCCAGAGATCAATGGTATTAACATCATGAAGTCTTTGGCATCTTCCAATTGCTTTCATTTTTTTTATATTTACGTTTAGTGCTTGACTCGTTTTTGAAATCAATCATTTTTTCCTTGTTTTACTGCACAAGTTGTAATTATATGTTGGGCAACATTACAATCTGTGCTTCATGATTTTGGGCCTTCAATATGATATGCATCATATATTTTCAACAATTTCATTATTTTCATCATCCATGTTAGATGTTCTTAGTCCTAGGTTGTACATTGTAGGTCTCATTTTATTAAATTTCATTAACAAAAAAAATTGACATTTTTGACTATAAAAATCTAATTTAACAAAGTAATATGACCCAATAAAATTTAGCTATTCTTATTGAATGGTAGTTAGACATTTTGTTATGCAATGGTTTCAAAATGTTTTCATCGACTTCAATTAAATACTTGTCTTTTCTATGCACAATCCTTGGATGTGTTTTTAGTGGTGGAATTTGTTGAGAGGGTATTTCAAAATCATTATGTTCACTACTAGTTTTTTCATTATTAGTTTGATTGCTTAGTTATGGAATGGCATTTTATTCATTGTTACTTTCATCATTATGTGTTTCCATGAAATTGTCTTCATTGATAGGGGTATATCATCATGCATAGTTTCATCATCAATAAAATAAAAAGCTTTATACTTTGAATGTGGAATTTCAACATAATTTGGATTTTTAGGTAAATATTAATCATCGTTATTCAATTCACTATTGTCAATTTCATCATTGTCTATGACATTTGGCTCATTACAGATAGTGTTTGTACCTTATCTCGAGCAAAATGCTTGCATTCATACCTTTTATTTATCTCTCAACTCTTCTAATTAATTTAGTGTCTTTTATTTAACTTCTTCTTTCTTATGCTTGCTCTGTCACCCATGACTAGAGAAAGAAAAAAAATATTCATTTTGATGGTGGGGACCAAAGAATAATGGTATTCCTCTTATCTTTGCTATGAAAAACACATAATGATGCAAAGAATGTTTGTGGGGTTAAAATTATTGAAATAAATGAAAAATAAACATTAGAGAAAGACTTATTATCTATTGAGACAATAACATGTATGTGTTATATATTATGTCTATGTGATCATATATCATATTGCTATGATATATGATTATATTATGTGATGCAAACCTATGTTATATGATTATGTGATGCAATCCAAACTATGAAATATTGTTATGAAAATCAATCCTATATAATTACCTCCATATTTGTATTTGTGATACAATTATAGGGTTGATTTACCCTTATGTTGCATCCTAGACAATTGATTGCACCATAATTTATGTTCAAAGGGCTCAATTTGGCTCAAACCATGTTTTTAATTACATCAATTGACTAATTGGATTAATTCATGGCTAATTTAGGCCCAAATCACATCTCTAATTGTACTAATAAACTAATTAGATCAATCCATGATTAATTTAACCCTAAATCATGTCCTACTCTTGTATAGTTAGGTTGAAGAGGCTCAAATTGGTCCCAATTTCCTTCTTGATTGAATTGGTGAACTTTATGCATTATTTTGTTATGATATTGGGGTCAATTAACCCCTAAATTACTTACATATATTCAAAATTAGGTTCAGAGAGTTTATTTTCATCCAACTTGCATCAGTTATTATAATAATGGACTAACTGGGTAAATATGTAGAGAAAAATTAGCTAATTTAGCCCCTTGAATCATATTATAGACTAAAAGTTAGGTTCAATGGGTTCAGATTGGCCCAAATTACCTTCATGCTTACATTTGTAATAAAATCAAGGTTGATTAAGCCATATGTTACATCCTATAAATCAGTTGACCCATAAATTAGGTTCACAAGGCTTTCTTTTACCCAATCACATCCCTAATTGCACCAATTAACTAATTGGATAAATTCATGATAGAATTGAACCTAATTTAGCCCCAAATCATGTCCTACTCTTGTAGTTAAGTTGAAGGGGCTCAAATTGGCCCCAATTTCCTTTGTTATTAAATTGGTGGACTTTTTGATTTATTTTGTTATGATGTTGGGGTCGATTATCTCACTAAATTACATCTTATATAGCCAAAATTAGGTTCATAGGGTTCAATTTCATCCAAATTACATCACTAATTCTAATGATCAATTAATTAGCTCAATATGTCAGGAAATATGGGCTAATTTAACCTCAAATTACATCTTAGACTCGTAGTTAGGTAAACTGGGTTCAAATTGGCCTAAATTACCTTCATGTTTACATTTGTGATACGACTAGGGTTTAGGATTGAAACAGTTGACTAATTAGCTTAATATGTTGAGAAATATGATCTAATTTAGCCCCAAATCAAAACCTAGACTCACTATAGGTTCAACAAGTTCACATTGGCACCAATTAACTTCATGTAAATGCATTTGTGATAAAAATTAGGGTTTAAAGTTTAGGGTTTAGGGTCAATATTTTAGGAAACATGAGCTAATTTATCCCATTGAATCACATCCTCACTTTCAGTTAGGTTCAACAAATTTATATTGACCCCAATTACCTTCATGTTTGCATTTGTGATAAAATTAGGGTTGATTGAGCCATAAATTAGGCTCACTATGCTCCATTTGGCCCAAATCACATCTTTAATTTCACCAATTAACTAATTAGATCAATTCATGATAGAGTTAGATCTAATTTAGCCCCAGATCACATCATGTTATTATAGTTAGGTGAAAGGGGCTCAAATTGGCCTCAAATTCCACTTTGATAGAGTGAATCAACTATTTCGTTCATTATATAATGACATTATGGTCAACTTCACTCCAAATCACATCATATACAATTAAAAATAGGTTCATGTGGCTCAATTGTTTAAAAATTGTGTCACCAATTGTACTATTTCACTAATGAGCTCAATTTATGATGAAACTAAAGCCAGTTTAGCTTCAAATCATGTTGTCTAGTTGTAATTAGGTTCAAGGGTCTTGTATTCCCTAATTACCTCCACAATTGAACCAATCAACTTTTTCATTAATTATATGATAACATTCAAGATTATTCATCCCAAAACCACATCCTATACATGTCAAACTTACATATGTCATTGAACCAAATTACTCTTTACTTCATTTTCTTATGAAATTGGAGTCGATTAAGCCCCAAATCACATTTTATAGTCCTACACTTGTGTTTAAGGGGCTCAAATTAGCTCACGTTGCCTTAAGATTCAACCATTGGACTATTTGGTTTAATTAGTTATGATATTGGGGTCGATAGCCTAAATTAAATCCTTCACATTCAAAATTAGGTTCACGAGGTTGAATTTCACTCAAATTTTGTCATTGATTGCATCAATTCATTCAATCTAAGATAATGTATCCCTAAATCACATCATATACATGTAGTTAAATTCAAAGGGTTCAAATTGATTGTGATTTCCTCCACCATTAAAATAATTGACTCGTTCATTCATTTTGTAATAAAACTAGGCTTGGTTGAACCTTAAAACATGTTAGATATAGTTGATATTATGATTGCAAGTACAAACTCACCAAAATTGCATCACATTATCCATGATGTCCTTTTTGTGATAGTGTATATCATGACACACTCCACTTTAAAATAAAAATCTAAAAATTATAAAGGTGAACTAAGTATAAGCATGTATAAATGTGAACTAAATAAGTATAAACATGAATTATATAAGTGTATAGCATGATACATAAAAAAGTATAAACATGTATGAGTAAACCAAATTTGTTTTTTTGATGTTATGTCAACATAACACGTATAAATTATAGCACGTACATGTTATGCATTGTTTAAATTCAAAAACCAAGCCTTTTGGCTTGGAAATGGCTTGGATTCTTGAGCCAAATGCTTGGACCTGTCAACACAACCAAATCTAAGAGTTTTGACAAAGAATAATAAAATTCAACTTCCATCACCAAATACACTATGAAATTCAATGATAAAATTCATAAAATTATTACCAAGACAACAAGCATGCTCTCCTCTTTCCAAATATATTATTTTAATCATTTTTGGACTATTTTAAGGTTTCAATCTATATTGATTTATACCTATAGCTTTTTTAGACCACTACATGCCACAACTATACATGCCTAAATATGTTTGTGTTTCTTTTTTTTCATTGATCCAAATGTAAAAATTATTATATGGTTACAAACAAGGCCTAATTCTACATGCATTCAAAAAAACTAGTTTTCATTTTTTAGGTAGTTATTGGGGCCACAGAATCGACTATCTATTTTTTATCAGTTTTTAGGATTTATTGATTTGTAAAATTAATATAAAAATATTCATTGAAAATTTATAAAAAAATATAGGTTACATACTAAATGATTTTATATAAAGTTTCACCAAATGTTTTAAACAATATTAAATTATGCTCAAAAAATAAGGGGTCGTATGGCTAGTTATCTACTCTATTTTCTTAAAAAACAGTAGTTCCTATTAAAATTTTAGATGTTTGACCTAGTTGTACTTAAACCATTTTAAATTTTTTTTAGAAACTAGACTTTAAATGCTACAATTCATGTTCTTACACCATCCTCAAGTTTTGAGTGTAATCATCTCAAATTATCTACAAAAGTTCATATTTCTCATTTTTCAAGAAAAACATATCCTTGGGTAGGCCCTTTTTTGTCCCCCAACTTTGTGCACTTACCTAGTTCATAGAAACACCATGGTGGTTTTGTAACTACCATTTGCATAGAGTGGTAGTTTCATCACTATAGAAACCTTTTTAAAACAAATTCCTGATACTTCTATTTTCACACGTTTTTCATGATTTCAATTGTGTTTTTTTCTCTTGAGCTCATCTTCCTAATCCTCCAGTATGTCAATTTAAATCACTTCTAAGTTAACTCCAACAAGCTCCCGATCAAGCTTTAGTTAACTCCTAATTACAACTTCTTCTCCATCCTTAAAATTATTTCATTTTTCTTGGAATTTTGGATCTGAAATTTTTATTAAAGATTGGAGCTTACAATTTTTTATAAAGCCATAGTCAGCCTTCTATTGCATAGGAAAATTTTGCCCAAGTTCTCATAGTAATATTTTGGTCATTAATATAATTTGGAGAAATGAGCTCAAGAGTTTACATCCAATAGATTGTTTTTTATGATCAGCCAACCACAGTTCAACTATTTTTTCCTCTAGAATTTGTTTGTGAGCTTCTATTTTCTTTGTAGTCCTTCTTGTTAGAGTCTTGAGGTCACCATTGAGCAAATGCTTATGGAGCTAGCTACTTGAGGGTTGATTATCTGTATCAAATTCTTGTCCTTCATCTAATCTCTACTTCAAGTCATGTAATAGGATTCATTTTCTTTTTTATTTTTCAATTCAATTATATTTCTTATTTATTAGAATAGTTTGCATTTGAAAATATTTATTTAGAAAAACTCCAAAAATAAATTATCTCCCTTTCTCCTTGCATTGGAAAAGTAGTTTTATCATTCTAATTGCATTCATACATTAAAAACCTCAAACAACACTAGTGTACACATTAGATAAAATATAGATAAATAAATTTTAATATAGTTATAGTCAACCAAAATCATTAATTTTCAATTTTAAAAGCATATAATCTTTCACACACACAAATACCCATTTCTAAATGTTTAGAGAAAATAGAGCTTAATTTAGGAGTTTTCTCAACTAGAGTAAACTTATTTTTAGCACCTTTGGGGTATTATAATCTTATTTTAGGAATGGATTGGTTGTAGAAACATAAATTCTCACTATAATGTGGTAATAAAGTGATTCAATGTTGTGATAACTTGGGAAGAACTACTAAAATCCAAGGTATTAATAAACTTAAAGTGTGAAAGCTACTTTTAGCCTTATAACTGAAAAATGTTGTAAAATTTATGTTGTACAAATGCAAGAAACAACCTTGGATAAGGAAAATGATTATCATAATTTTCTTTTCTAAATTAAATTTATGATGTTTTTCTTGAAAAGTTGCCTGGACTTCCTCTTTGGCATGAATTTGATTTGTCATTGATGTTATGATAAGGGCTGCCCCTGTATCTAAAGCTCTGTATCATATGAACGTGGTTAATTTGTAGGAAATTAAAGTTCAACTATAAGAACTATTGAAAAATAGAAGTAATAGACCAAGTGTGTCTTCTTGGGGTGTTCCTATTGTGTTTGTGAAAAATAAAGATGGTATACTTAGGCTATGTGTGGACTATCACATGTTTAACAAGGTTAATATCAAGAATCATTATCCTTTACCAAGGATAAATGATTTGTTTGATCAAATAAAATATGCAATAATATTTTATAAGATTGATTTGAGATCAGGTTATCATCAACTAAGAATTAAGAAAGAAGACATCCACAAAACAACTTTTTGTACTTGGTATGGTCATTACGAGTTCACAATAATGCCCTTTGGTTTAAAAAATGCACCTGTTACTTTTATGAATCTTATGAATAATGTATTTGAGGATTATTGGACAAGTTTATTCTTTTTTTCCTTGATGACATATTGATCTATTCTAAGAATGCAGTTGAACATGAACGCCATTTGCATTTAGTGTTGAAAAGGTTAAGACAACATAAGCTTTGTGGGAATCTTTCCAAATGTGCATTTTTCCAAATTGAAATACATTATTTTGGACATGTTATTTCCAAGGATGGAATTATTGTAGATCTAGAAAAGATAAAATTTATTCAATAGTGGCATGTGCCTGCCAACATACATGAAGTGCGTATCTTTATGTGTTTAGCTAATTACTATAGAAAGTTTGTGGAAAACATTTCCAGTTTGCTAACCCCATTACTTACTTGTAACATAAAGATAAAAAGTTCATTTGGACTTTGGCATGTGAAGAAGATTTCAAGAGGCTCAAATAAATGTTAACAATAACATCTGCACTTATTATTTCAGATCTTAATGGTAATTTTGAAATCTGGTCTAATGCTTCTAAGGAGAGTTTTGGTGGTATATTTATATAGGATGGTAAGGTTGTGGCATATGAGTCACATAAGCTCAAGGAGAATGAAAAGGATTATCCCACACATGATTTAAAGCTTGTTTCTATTATGCATGTTTTGAAATAGTCAAAACATTTTCTACTAGATAAGTATTTTAAAGTTAAATCTGATCATCGCAACTTGGAATATTTATTCACCCAGGATGATCTTAATGTTCACCAATGTAGGTGGATAATTTTTTTGAGTAATATTGATATGAACATTGAATATGTTAAAGGTAAGGATAAGTATGTTGTTGATGCTCTTAGCCGATGCACATATCTCTTTGCTTTGTCTATTTTTCAAGTTAATTTTAGAACTAATGTTTTGGAATAGTAGCTTATTGATGAATTCTTTCATGAATTAAGTGGAGGTTTGGTTGATGAGACTGAAGTAAATAAATTTGCTATTTTTTATGTTGAAAATGATGACCTATTAAAGCATAAAAATATAATTTGTGTGCCCAAGTCAAGTGACTTGTAGAATATTTTACCAAAATAAGTATATAGAACACCTCATTTTGCTCATCCAGGTGCCACAAAGATGACACATGAACTAAGAATGTATTATTATTAGCCTAGTTTAAAGAATGATGTTGCTAATATATTTGGAATGTCAATGGTAAAATCTAAGCATTTCCATCCAAGATATTTGTTTTATCTTCATGAGGTTCCACAAGGTAAATGGATTGTTATTTCACTTGATTTTATTGTTGGTTTACCAAAGTCACACAGTAAGCATGACACTATCTTGGTTGTAATTGATAAATTTATAAAAGTTAGTTATTTTATCTCTGACAATCTGACTAATGATGCTTATGTGTTTACATAATACTTTGTGAAATAAATAGTTCAACTAAATGGCATCCTAAAAGTCATTATCTCTGATAGAGATAAATTATTTACTTCAATATTTTGGAAAACTTTGACCACAATGTTTGAAACCTGTTTAAATTTTAGTTCTTCGTACCACTTGGAAATGGATGGTCAAACATAGAGTCTCAACCAAGTGGTTAAAGACATGATAAGAGTGTATGTCATGGATCAACAAAATAAATTGGAAGATTTCCTGCACTTAGTTGAATTTACTTATAATAATTCTTATCATTTTGTGATTAAAATGGCTCCATTTGAAGCTCTATATGGTTGTAAATGTAGAACTCCTCTTGGCTAGGATAGCCTGGAAAATAGAGCTATTATTGGCCCTAATATTCTAGAAGAATATGATGTTTAAATAAATTTGATTCATCAAAATATGAATGCTAATTCAAAGAGACAAAATAGCTATGCATATTTAAAAATAACTCCTCTTGAATTTAGTGTCGGTGAAAAAGTATTTTTGTGTTTTGGAACTCAAAAAATTTTGATTAAATTTGGAAAAAATTCTAAATTGGCTCCTAGATTATTGGACCCTTTTACATTCTGAAAAAAGTTAGCCTTATTGTCTACCAATTAGCCCTTCCTCCATCTCTATCCAAGATTCATGATGTTTTTTATGTTGCTTTATTAAGGAAATATGTATATGATCCTTCTCATATTTTGAATTAGGAAAATCTTTAGGTTACAGAAAAGGAAAAGATGCAGTTGGAACTAGTGAAGATCCTAGACCTTTGTAGCAATAAACTATGAAATAGAGAAATTTTCCAAATTTTGGCCTAATGGGATCTGTTATCAGAGCATAATGCTACTTGGGAAGATGAGCATCTTTTTAAAGAGCATTATCCTTAGTTATTTTAATCACCAAGATGCCTTCTTTTTAAGTGGAGGAAGATGTCATGACCTCAGTTTGAGCATTCTAATTCATGTCTTTAGCACTATTGATTATACAATTATTTATTGATTGGCATACTCTTAGCTATTTTAGTATC
This sequence comes from Torreya grandis, assembly GCA_037957365.1. NCBI lineage: Eukaryota > Viridiplantae > Streptophyta > Pinopsida > Cupressales > Taxaceae > Torreya > Torreya grandis. The sequence continues at coordinate 4,858,323 of JARHVA010000164.1, read as the reverse complement.
TATTGGTTGATGTCGAGACTCTATTTTGAGTTATTATTATGTTAGGTGGCATATTGTGCATGTTCATATTATCATGTATGATTTAATTTAATTCATTTTTTATAATTGATATATGTTATTTAAATTTGAATTATTTTTATATTTGATATATTATTTTTTGTTCAGATACTATTGATGTATCATTCAGATGATTTTAGGAATAGAAAAAGGATAATGAGCTAGGTTAGATTTGGTGCTTAGTAAAAGAGGGAGCAAAGAGTAATGAAGAGCTATTGATATTTGAGTATCAAGAGTCTAAGTTTTATTTTAATTTCATCTTTCTTGAATATTTGTTTGCTTATTCAGTTGGTTGTTGAACAAATTGGTTTATATTAAACTTTGACTATGTTATCTTTCTTATTTTGAATTTCGTATTGATTACTCTTGTAATTGATTTGTGTTTCTCTTTTTTGAAACGTCGTGTGGAATAATATTTAAACTCGACATTGCTTATATTGGCTTTAATCTTTATGGTTTGCTTGGAACGTTATGAGTTTCACATTTTTTCTATTATGTTTTAAGCTTATGTATTCATTTTTATTAAAATACTTCAAGCTGGTTTTGTTATCTTACAAAACTTTGGAATGGTGTCTTGACCTTTTTGCTGACTTAATTACTTATCTTGAAAGGGGATCATGAGTCATGGGGTCTTCATTAGTTTGATTGAATCTTGGCATTTAAACTTTAATTTTGAATTCAATTAGGGATAGGTCATGATGAGCCAAATCCTAAAGCTAGTTTAGTCGAGTAGCTTCAAAGTCTTTTGTTTGGAGCATTTTGGTTTTATAGTGAGCTTGGTCAGCCAAACTAATTTTGATGGAATCCGTTGGAGTTCTAGTAGGATTGGGTTGTGACTATGAGCTCCATTTTTAGTTACATTTTTTGATAGAGGTAATGATGGTTTGTTTAAAAAAATTGTCAGTTATTCACGACTATAATGCACGATCATTGTGGGATTCAATGACAATCAGTGGAGTTTGTGAGAGCTTGATTGGGTGCGTAGAAGAACAAGAGATTATTGTTTTTCTAAAAGGAAAAGAGCCACAAATTTTGTCTATATTTAGGTTACGTTCATTAAGTAAGTGGTTTTTGTTTCTCTTTGTGTTGGAGTTTATTTCCATGATTATTTTTCGCATTCTATTGAAATAGGTTGAAAATAGAGGTAATAATTAACCATTACAGGGTCATTGTGAAGTCTGTTAACTTCACTATGAACCCATAATGTAATATTTGATGTATAAGTTGAATTTACTTGTATTTGGAATGTTCTGGGTTTTTTGCATGTGGCTCAAACTATGTTGTATGCTCAGTTATGTAGTTGTTTTTATTAAGACTATGTGAAATGAGTTTTGGGACTTGTTTTGGATTAAGTTGCAAGCTTTGTTTTTCAAAAATAGGGTATTCTACTCAATTTTAAAGACAAGGGTGTCATTTTTTTTATTATCGTTATGTTTTTTTAGTTTGTTTTAATATAACATTTGTGTGATGTAATTATGGTGAATATTTTGGGTCTGTCATTGCATACATTGATAATATGGTTGTAAGTACTTGTTTATTTTATTGATAGGGTTTAGAACCTGTGTATGACTTGGATGGTCTTGCATGAGCAAATTTTTTATAAAAATTCAAACTTGATTCATTTAATATTGGAATCTTGTTTGTAGTCTATGAGGTTCATTTTGTAAAATTTATGGGTTTGACTCTTTTCCATTTTGTGAATATTCAATGACTCTTTTGGGGGGTTATGCCTCTTTTTGGTATCATTGTGATTTGGAATATTGATGTCTATTCTTGTGTAGGATAATGATTTGAAAATCAAAGTGGTCATGAATATCTTTAGTACTATTGATTAACGAGTACATGTATGGTATATTCTCTTACATATCTCATTTGAAGTCAATGGTTTAAGCAATCATTACTTAATTCAAATAAGTTAAATGAATCTATCATAGGCTGAATGATAGAATTAACATTAATCATGAGTAATCTTTTTCCATGTGTTATCTTAATTCAATTATTTGTCATTATTTTATGTTTTTGTATCTCAAAGCTCAAAATATCAGTTTTGAGTTCACCCTTATATGAACCCTACTATTGAACTCCACATCCAACTAATGGATGGTGTAGTCTAAAACCACTAACAGGGGGCTCATTAGGTAGGATGGGTGGGATGTTTACATGCTTCTCTTTAGAGAATGATTAAAGTGATTGGTATCTCTATATATATTTGATTTCTATTGATTGTTGTTTAGAATATATACATGATGTGAATCAATGTCTCAAAGTCAATCTGTTATATAAGTTTTATGTAGCTTAGTTATGTAATGGTGTAAAATTTATTTATGATGTGATTTTATGAACATACTTATGTGTTTATTTAATGTTCCTGCAAGTGCAAATATTAGTGAATGATTATCCTACAGGAATGTAATCTTTTGGTCTCAATCATTAAATTTAAAATTTAAATTTGCATGTTGTATTTTGGGAGAATGTAATTGTTACTTGAATTAGAAAAATAATAGATAGTTCTTATGTTTTAAGAAAATTATAATGGGTACTCTAATGTTGAAATCTGAGTAGATAGGTACTCTAATGTTGAAATTTGAGTAGTTATGTTCTCTTGTCATTTTCATAAATGAATGGAAGACTAATAGGTGATAATGCACTAATTGGTTATTTATTATATCTTAGGAAGTTGCAATTTTAAAAATAAAATTGTATAGAAATTGAGTATGATGTTTTCATTCTTTTTGGAAATAATATTCCTAGTAACATAAGAATGAAGTTATGTTTAGTATACTTTTATAATTTTTCCTTATGTGAGATTATTCAAAGTCGTGTTTTATACATGTTAAAGTTACTTAATCTTTAGATATAATCACAAGTTCCAAATTGACATATTCAAGGGAAAATGATATATATTGAACTGTCACTTTGTTGTGTTTAATAAAAAGAAGTTATAATTATCTTTTTATAATACTCATGGATGTTCAAGAGTTGTGGATTAATTTGAAACTTGCTCTGATTTTTGGATTGTTTTGTAAGCAACAGAAGGAAAATAAATTACAATATGAATATTGATTATACTGAGCTCATTATTGCTCTTATTTAAAATAGGTTATATATTGCCAATGGATTCTTGTTTTGAGTCTTACAAATGTTCCCAATATCTCTTGAAGATAACTTAGACATTTATTAAGATGGATTATCTTCTTTCTTTCCTTTCATGTTGATATTTATACTAGTGGTAGTAAGTTCATTGATATCATGATAATGTTAGTTGGTATTAGTTACCAATGTTATGGTAAATGAATAATTATCAATCTTGTCACAATTATTAAATCTAATGTGAGGTAGGATGAAGTGTCTTTGCTTGCATGATTTTTATATTCCATTATCTTAGTAAGTCACCAATGAAAGGGGAAGAAATAAATAAGGTAATCTATTAAATAAATAGAGTTATATGATAGTGTCTTTTGTGAAATAAAATAATCAGTTCATGTATTAAGTTATAGTAAGTTCACTTATGTATCATGTGACTTAGCTAAAGCATTGATTGATTTTGTGAATTTATCTAAGTTGGCAATATGTAGAACATAAGTTTGGTTGTTGAAACATCAAAATAATGTTAAAATGTTAATACTTGGTTGATGAATGTTCATTCTTTATCCTAATGTAAATGGACCATATGACCAACATAATATACATATATTATGTTATTACTATATGGAATGTGGGATGGTCAATGCATACACATGAGTAAATGTTGTGAATTTTCTTATCATGTGTAATTTAATTTGAGGGTGATTCCAATTGACGTAACATCCACGTGTGTCGTGATGTTCATCAATGCTATGAATCAACATTATACTTTAATTTAGATTCTTTTGATAAATTGATTTAATGTTATCATTTAAAGCTATGAGAATAATGATCCTAGCTGAGGTCATGATGATATAAGTAGGTATCCCTAATTGATGGTCAATGACTTCACATGACATGTATTATTGGAAGAATGTCAAACAGTTTGCATTGTGTTACTTTTAAAAATAAACTTGAAATTCAAGTCTTGTTGTTCACATAATTATATATTTCACTGAATGCATAAGCTTGGCATGATGATTATTTTATTATGAATTGAATTTTTTCTACCTTGACCAATTGTGAACCTTCTTGATATTTATTTGTACCTTGGTTAGAGTTTAGCTTACCTGCATGGTCATAGTCTAGATTGTTTTATGTCAATTATAGTCTTTCAATCAAGGTTAAAAGTTGGTATTGGTCCTTTTATAAAGGTCATTGCTTAGTGATCAGATTTGAATTTATGAATGTACACTGGTACACCCCAATCTGAATAATGATTGGTTAAATTAACTTCTTAATAGCATCAATAGGAATTTTTAACTTTTGTTGAATACTTGTGTTTGATATAATACAATTATGAACTTGATCACACTTTCTACGAAATAGTTTTCTTCTACTACATTTGAATGGTTTTAATTAACTTGAAGCTATTTTACTATAAAAAAATCATATTGTTACAAAATTAATGGATTTAATGATGTTTCACTCTCATAGTGTGATAAAAAAAAAGGTTTGATTTGAAATATTTGAGAATGATTTCTAATTAGACAAAGTGGCCTCTAATCACTAACATTAATGATGGAAGTGTAAATTTTTAGGGGTAATACCATAATTTTTAAATGGAAAAGTGCAATGCGGTTCTCCCATAAATGTTTGTAAAGTGGAATTTTTTGGAATGTTTGCGAATAATTAAGTGGAGATGTTAACAAAGTTTTAAATATAACAAAGTGGATATTTATTAATGGTTTACCAAACGTAAATTGATCTCCTTATCTTTACCACCATGCCCCAAGTTGGGATTTTTAGTGGGAAAATTCAAGTTTTAAAATTAGAAAATTGGTTGAGAATCCTTGTTCTTTTTCCCCATCATGCAAATAAGAAGTTAACAAAATACAAAGATCATAAATGGTAAAGTATTTTTTATACCTACATTTATTCTTCATGTTACAAATAAATCCATCTATTATGGTAGTTGATTGTTTATTGAAAATAGAAGTTGTAAATGAAATTTGAACACATTGGAAGGAGGAATTTGAACTGGATATAGAGGACAAAGCATGAGATGAAGTGAATACTATTGAAAAATGGCATCATGATTAAAATTACAGCCTCAATATACAAGTCATCATTTCGAAACCACTTGTTGTAGTTTAAATTCATTGAAAGGCTATTTCATTCCATCAAAGTATAGTTTTTCCCATGTAAACTTATCATGTAGCTATTCAAGCTTATCAAATCACATTTCAAGCTTTCAAGCTACCATTACACATTCAAAAGTTGTATTGGGATTACCTTGATCTTATAAAATATTTTTAAATGCCATGAAATACTGTGAAGCATTGTTCAACTCTTTCAAAACGTCGTTCAAGCTTTTTAGAAGATCATTCTAGCGTACATGAAATTTCCATTGAAGAACAAAGGTTGTAAAATGTTATTCTTTCCCTACCTTTTCTTATTTTCAATAAAGGGATCCTCCCCTACTAATATACAGTGGAATTTTTATCCTCTATTGTTGTTAGATTACCAATTTTTCCCCTGTACAAAATAACATGCCATCAATTTTTAGCACCCATCATGGGGCACTTTTTGGTCTTTTAGTACTACCCATAAAATCCAATGTTCTGCCCATATGACCATCTCTAGAGTTTATATCATTGTCTACTAACCAAATCTTGATTGGGTATGAGCTACATAGGTGGATATATCTTCTAGTGGGATAATAGAATAAGTGTTTCTCAACACCAAGAGATGTACCTTTTTTGGATGAGGAAGAAGATAAAATTAATCTTGAAAGAAGATTTTTAGTTCTCATTTCCATAAGAAAATCAGGAAAGATCATGATAATATTTGTTTAAATATTGTTTTAACCACCATCTAGCCCTAAACAATAAATGTTCTTCACCCTGGTTGCAAGAAGATTCACCAAAGCAAGTAAAATAGAAGGAACATTAGATTATTTCATAGATCTTCAACAACAGTTTGATTTAAAATTAAGTCTGAAAAGAATAATAATAACTAAGGTTTTTTTAAGCATTCCTAGTCTAGAGAAGAAAGATAAATAAGGTGTAACTACAACAAGTCAAGCTCTAGTTCTCTCAATAACAATATTTCCTTTGAAGGTAAATTTACAAAACATGACTATGGTACTTGGGGTTCAAAAATAGGACCATTGGATTTGGGAGGGAAAATGAATGAACTTATTAGAGTTTCTCATTAAAATTTATTTAATTTCTCAAGAGATGGAAAGCAACATTCTAATGAACATTGTTGCATTCTTTGCCAAATGTAGGATTATTGGAGTGCAACATGAAGACTTTGTAGTGAGGTTGTTTGTTGAAACCTTGAAAGAAGGTGTTACAAACTAGTTTTATCATCTAAGGGTGAGTTCCATTATTAATTGAAACACCATGAAAATAAATTTTGAAGAGATGTTCAAACTAGCCAAAGATGTATATGACATTCTTGCTCAACTATCTCAAATAAAAAAAGACCCAAGAACCTATGAGGGTGTTTATGGTATAATTCAATAAGTTATGACACAAGATACCAACAACTACTACATCTACTACTGAACAAAAAAATGTTCATTAACTCAAAACAACCCAAGGTGGGTTTAGCTCAAGTGGTAGACTTTAAAGATGCTCAAATAATGGCTATAAAGGTAGAATATGGTCTTATCATGGTAGGTAATTAAAAAAAAACCCTTTGATAAAACTAAAGGTCAATATTCACGCCAAATAATTCAATCTAATTTTGCATAGTTTTTCTAATAAATTGATTACATTGAAGAAACAAATTTCCAAGAATAGACCAGCTCTTATGTACAAGGATGTATTAAGGAAGAATTATGCCCCATACAATAATAACCACAATCATCACCCAACAACCCAACAAAGGTTAGAGATTGAAGCTCCTTCTATTTATAACTTCTCTTTTTAATGTAAACTATGAAATTATTAAAGCATATGACTAGGATGATGATGAAGGTGTTGAAATTGATTGATAAATTTCAAAAAAAATAAAGATTAAAGGTGAAGATCCTGATGGTGACTCTGCAATCATATATTTTGAGTATGTGTCATATTCTGATGAATATGATGATGTCACAGAAGAGATGAATGGTCAATCCTTCATTATTTTCACAAGATTAAAAAATAAAAAGGAGGAAGTAAAAAAGGGAAAAAAGTTGACAGAATAAGTGAAAACATGAATAATGAATAATTCCCCATAATGCCTCCAACAAAGGTCATTCTCATTAGGTTTTCCCTTGCCTAACCATCTAAATAAAAATTACCATAAAATCAAGTAGGTACCTCATCCCCATATCCATATAAGACTAAAAAATACATAAAATCCTAGTATCTTAGAAAAAGGTGACCAAAATACACCCCCAATCAATAGCAGTTTTGAAGTTTCAAACTTTGCCAATTTGAATGCATTTGACATGATCAACCATTTAAATAAATGAAAAATTTAAATGTCCCAAATTGAGTATCTGAGGTCTAATCCAAATCATATTGATAGTTTGATCGAGGTCATTATGTGAGATAGTCCTAGTACTTTTGAACCTACGTCTAAAGGTGCCCTTAATATCCCTAAAATCTTAAATATTCAAAACCTATTGGCCACTTCCACTTCAAGTATTAGGAAGATATAACCCTTCTATGTCTCTCTTTTCATTAGACATTGTAAGCTCAAGTATTGCATCATTGACTTAAGGGCCTCTAATAATTATAAGCATGTTATAGTTGTTCAAGCATCTATCTCACATGCACAAATACATGTGGATGATGTTTTTCTAAGGAAACCAAACAAGTGACTTTAATCAGTTAGATCAAAGACATTTGATTAGCTCTAACTAATTATCCTCATAAGAGAATCAAATTGAAAATATAAGTGGCAAAGATTCCTACAACATATGGAATGTTACTAAGTAGATGTTTTGGTAGAGACTTAGGAGGTGAAATTTAAATGGATTGGTCTCATGCCATGGTTTAGTAAAAAGTGTTAAGCAAAATTTAGAGCTTGAACCCTAGACAAAATACACAGTTGTAAATATTAAAATTTTAAATATAAGAATAAACTTCTCATGCATCACTCCACATGGGTTAAGAAATTGTGTTGTGCACTTTTAATAAAAATGGTTGGATAAGGATTTGTGTCAATTTTTGAAATCTAAATTAGGCATCTTTGAAATAAAATTACCCATTGCCCATCATGGATCAAGTATTTTTTGTTATCTCATGATTAGATATGTTGTTAATGCTTGATGATTTATCTAATTATAATTAAATCGAGGTTGTAAAGTAAAACCAACACAAAACTACATTCATAACCCCATGGGGTACATTTTTATACAAGAGGATGTCGTTTGGTGTTATTAATACATGCACAAAATTTTAAAGGAAAATGGATCTGACGTTCCATGATTTTAAAAACTAGGATAATAGTATTATAACTTGATGACTTGACTTTATTTTTAAAAATGCGAGAAGATCATCATGAGCATCTAGAGAAAGTATTTAAAAGGTGACAACTTCATGGTATCTCCTTAAATCTAAAAAATTATGTCTTCAAAGTCATATTAAGAAATATAATATGCAACATAGTGTCTAAATAAGGCATGAATATTGATATAGAAAGAGATTAGACTATTAATAAGTTATCTCTCCTAAAAAGCAAACCTAGTGATCATTCCTTCTTTAGAAAGGTAAACTTTATAAGGAGATTTGTACTTGACTTTGTAGAGTTGATAGGCACATAGCTGACATGATGAAAGGAAAAAATTATTCAAGTGGAATAAATATGGAAATGATGATTTTTAAGAAATAAAAATTCCCATTGCCAAAGTACCAATGGTTATGTCTTTAGATTTCAAGAAATATTTCATCACTTACAACTACTCATTGAAACACACACATTCAGCCATTTCAGTGTAGAAAAAATGATGAAGGGATGGAATCACCTATCAGCTTCATGATTTGTACACTAAAATAACATGAATTGAAATATTCTCAAGATGAAAAAAATGCTTACGTAGTGGTCAAGGAAGTGAAACATTTTAGGTATTATATATTGAACTCCCATAAAATAGTAATGGTCCCTAACATAGTTGTCAAATCCATCTTAACATAATATGAACTTAGTTTTATTAACTATAAAATTTGTATTGTCAACCAATCTACCCATTTTCCTATTATGAATGTCAAAATGGAATCATACCAGTCTAATCGTAAGGACTTATTAACTAAATTTTATTACTTAGGTGTGAAAAAAGGGGTATTTAAATTATTAAGTGTTGTTTAGAGCTTATCAAATATACTTAATGAAATCATAAAAAATGAATAATATTTGTAAGTAAAGAAGATTCAAGTACAAAAGTAAAGTTATATTTAAATATGAAAAAAATTCTTTCATTCACTTAACAGATCGGATTTATTAAATATGATAGTAATCATGTAAAAAACAATAATATTTTATAGTGTATTCACTTTCATATTTAAAAATCTCTCGTATGCTTTCTTAACAATTTATACAAAGTTATATCAGAGTTTTAGAATATGTGATTGGCCCTATCTAACAAAGCAAATCCTATGGAAGAGGATTGCTCTTGGAGGGTTAAATACTTTGATTTTTATAGATTTTTCGATATTTATTTTTGTTTCAAAACATCATATTTTCCCTTATTTATCCACTTATGATGAACAAACAACTACGAAAATGAAGAAATAAAGTAATGGAAAATCAGAAATGACTAACAAAATATAAGCTAAAAGAACTACAAAATGTGTGAACATATTTAGAAATTTACGCAATAAGTACGTGACAAGAAAATAAAATAAAAACTAACTAATATATGTTAATAATTGGAGAACAAAAAAAATATTAATAACTATGAAACACCCTACAAAACCAAAGAGAAGAAGGTTTAAAAAAATAAAACCCAGAAAGAAAGTACAAAGTAACTAACTACGAAACTAACATAAAAGAAGTAAAGAAGTCTTGACTCAAATCATGCAAAATTAATAAAATATTTTTATTGGAAATTTGAATATTTCATAACTCATTACAAATTTACACTAAGAAAAAATATACTACAAACCATAAAACCCAATATTTTTCATACAATGAATGAAGTATTCATCACTTTCTAGAAAAGTACAAATATAATCCAAACATATATGGCTATAGTATTCTACACCCATCAACACAATAAATCTTTGATCAATTTTAGACAATTTTTTTATAAATGAATAATAAAACTACATATACCTTATTGTATTAATAAATGCACTTTACTATTAGAGAAAGTGTTATTTCATCTTTCTATAATTAATACCTGATCTCGATGACTTTAAAACATAATAAGAATGCAATATGAAATATAAACTAGAACTCTTGTATCTATATGAATTCCTCTTCAAATGATCTCCTTCAAGTCTTGTTAAAGCCTTCATTAAGAACTAGTTGTTTTTAAGAGTTGTAATTAACCTTTTTTTTTAATAAACTAACTTAAACAAATCTATTATGACTTAACTTTAAGTTAGACAATTTATTAACTTAAATTTATAATATTTAGGTTTTGAATAATAATAAGTCACTTTAAGTGACCTTTTAAGAGACTCAAGTAAAATTAAATGAGACTAAAAATTAATGTTTTTTTGGTGGGTGGGGGCACATTTTCTTCGCTTAGCACTCTATTAATTACTATGAACCATTTCATGTAAGAAACTAATCACATCATTAATATTAAGAAAATTATAAATTAGAGGTGACTTTTATAATTTTGATAAATAATTATTTCTCAATTTAACAACCAAATCCATATATTTCTCATGGTTCATTTTAGAATAAACATGTTATCTACATTCCATACCATACCAAACCATAATATGTTTAAACAACAACATATCCATGCGAACAGTAAATATAAAGCTATTGTATATTTCCACTATTCACCATCTTTATAATAATATCAAACATCAGAGCCTCATCATAGTCACAATTAACATAGTCCCAGTCAAAATACTGAAAACACATAAGAATTGTAATAGAAATCAAGTTCCAAGTCTTCTAAATATCACCATGTATATCCAAAATCAAATAAGCAACATATGAAAACAATATTTAAAACTATCTCCAAATGATATCAATACTACAATCTAATCGAAACTGAAAGTGTAGTAAATAATGTGAACCGAAATCTGAAAGTACTGAGAATATGTTGAAACAAAAACATGGAAAATCAAACATATTTATTTTTTTCCTTCCTCATCTAATGAAATAAGATAAATTAAAGGGGCACCTTTATTTGTGTTATAAATTATGTACTCCATGGGAACAACTAGAATTTTTATCCGAGTCACACCATATAGACGATCATATACCTCAAAGTTTTACTTTCTTATCAGCATATAAATAGAACTTGACCTTGTAATTATAAAATGGAAAATTTTAAACTATATTTTCACTTGGAAACAAGGCTTGTGTATTGAAATCTATTTGAACTCAAGATCCTCATTCCAACAACCATACCTTTGGTGAATAAATTATATAAAGTTTCAAAAATATGGTTTCAAAAACTGAAAGAAAGAAACAATACCATCATGTTCTTGATTATGATATTTGTAACATTTTCACTCAAATACTTTAAAATCATATATATATATATATAACAATCAAAACCATTCACAATTTAAAAACTTCAACTTTTTTATTTTAATAACATAATCGATAGTTTACAAAAATACACTCATTACTATATCTATATCTCATTTTGATAATCCTTAACTTGACCAATAATTTATAAACATAAAAAATATTTGAATAACAATAACATATTATTCAAACTTTCAATCAAAGCTTTTAATCAACATCATCAATAACTTTATTACCACCATAAATATCCACAAAATTCAACTTTAAAAACCATTTAAAATTCAAACCCTTTTCTTTTTAAAATAGAATAGAATGATTACCATAAAATACAAGGTTATGAAAGACACCACAAAAACCCTAAATTCAAAATAAAATTTTTCCAAAGAAACCCACATTTATAAATAAATATGTGTTGTTAGTGACTTCAAAACCCATCTATATACATATCCCAACACAGAAAATGATTCAAAGTCCTTTATTCACAACATAGTAAACTTATTCTACATCTTATCATTATCTTCAAGAAGTATTCAAATCCCATAATAAATAAACAAAATGACTTGGTTTATGATAAACAAACCATGTTATGTTTTGTTTTATCACCTTATGCATAAAAGTATGGTTTCTATTTGCCAACAAATTACCCTAAATATTAATCTTATTCGAACACCAAAGTCTCACAATTAGGGAAGTACAATCGAGTTTATATTTCCATTTTCATATTTTATAAAAAATTAAAAGCACGTGCACTTTAAAATAACCATTTCATTCATTTGTTCATTAAGTTCATAAATATTATTTTATCTTTGTGTTCTTTCTTACTTTTCACATATCAACTGTAAACTAAACGTGAAAATTTCCACACCTAAAAGTGCAACTATGACATACTTGAAATGAGTTTATTCAAGCACAATCCCATGGCCTTATAATATCTCAAGAAGTGTTTGTGGATCAAAATTGGTAGAGCTTTGCTAAACTAAGCTCACAAAATAATACCAAAATTAAATGGCTTGAAAATAAAATAAAATATTCTAATAAAGTCTAAGAACCAAGATGTATTTATTGCATTGTAAGGCAATCCAAGTGAGTGGTGTATCTCATTCAATGCACATATTCGTGTTTCTCTTAAAAATTGGAAATGAGTACCAAATTCATTAAATTTCCAAATATATTATTAATATTGTCACATTTAATATGAATTCAAATATTTTAATACATCATTACCTTCTAGCTAGGCTAAAACATGTGCTTTGATGGTTTTGCAACTCTTTGTTTATCATAGGATCTGTCATTTTGGCTAGCATTGTCTGATATCTCAAGACATATTTAGTAACTGGTTCATGGTTCCTTTGTTTGATCTTTGCAATTTGAGCATATGAAACCTTTTCGACAATGTTAATATAAAAGTGTGCCAAAAATTGATCTGCAAGAGATTTAAATGTTTTCATGGATTCGAGAGCTAAGTCATAAAACCACCTCAAAACATAGTCCTTGAGGCTCCTTGGAAATAGTTTGGTCAAAAGCTTATCATTTGAAGCATAATCAAGGCATGGCGCATAGAAGGTTCAAATATGTTGTTCAATATCACCCTTTCCATCATAAAATGTGAACTTAGGTGCAACAAAACCAGTTAGTAAAGGGTGCAAAGAGATCTCAAGTGCAAGGGGGTTATGCAACATATCTTGTGAATCTATAGTGTGTGAAGACTTTGAAGCCTTTTGTTCAATGTTTGTAACCTTAGCCTACAAGGTCTTGACGATTTGAAGGAGTGATTGAATTGTAGGCCCAATAAGATTTTGATTAGGAATTTGAGTAGTCACCAAAGGGGTTGGAAACATATTTTGAGTAGTAATAGGCATGGAAATCAGTATTTGTGTTGAAACAATGGGCAAGTTCATAATAGATGTATCTATAGTAGTTTTAGGGAACAATGGTTGACACACATAATTCATGCCCCCATTAGATGTATTAAGTTATAGTGTGGGCTAAGTTATAGTACCTTCTACGGATTCACCATTACTAGGTGATGTAAACTTTGTTTTATCTTGTTTGCTTATTTCATCTCTTGTAACATATAAAAATGCATCTATTAAGCCCTTGTTTTTGTTGAGATGAGTAATCAATGCTTCTTCATCTTACATTTGTAATTGTGTTTTTCCACTAACATTTTCCATTGCTTCACAAATGAGAATTTTAAAAGTTGAAACACCATACAACAATGAGAAAAAAAAACTTAAAAACCCTAAGTGGAATAGAGTTTGATGTTCAAAGGTTAGGTTTATCAAATGTTTAACCCTAATTTGGATAAAAGGATATCCTACTTGGGTAAAATGGTTAAGGATATAGAAATTATAGGGTACAAGGGTGAATATCATATCTACAACAGTGTAATTAATGTGTTAACTTAGATGTACCATATACTAAATTTATTATGTTGAGATAAGCTATTAATGGAAAAGATAACTATGTTAGATATACAAATGACATATTATAAAGTAGTTATCTATTTTTGATGCTAATATAGTGCTAAATCTAGTACAAGTAGGAAGCAAGTAGGAAGATGGTTCTAGATCAGTCATCAGATTCTAGATCTGGTGCCTTTGACTCTCTAAACACTTACGTCAGCCTAGGATAATTGTATTGATGCTAGTGTCTAAGTTCGATGTTAGTGTCCTATATGAAATATTCATTAAAATAGGATGCAACCACCTAATTTGCTTCTAGGTTTGGATTTGCCTTCACTTTGGTGCATTTAGATTTATGTCATGGACTGTCGCTCCTAATGAAATGGAAAAACCCTAGCTTTCCATCTTCAATGTGACCCTGGGGAAAAATGGATTAGTGGGCACATAGTGTCGAGCTAGCCTATAATGATCCCACTGTCAAAAGGCGTTGCCTATATAGCTATCACTCCATAAGAGGGCATTAAACTCATGTAATTCTTTCCTACGTGTTGGCTTGCGTGTGAATCATGCAATGTGTAAATAAAGTATAATAGTGAGGGTCATAAGTTTACCAATTGTATAAGACTAAGGTGTGACATAATCATAAAATATCATCTACACATTATAGGAAATGTTGGATGAGGGTGTAGTCTTCCTCGATTTATTGGCCCAATAATATGATAAGTCATAAATAGTTATAGACCTCTAGTTGTGATTTATGGCTATTTCCTTTTGATAAGAGATTATTTTGGATGGCTCTCACATTGACCTTCCATAATATCCTACAATTTTGGATGGATTCATGCCTCTCTCGATTGAAATATCAGGTTTAGAAGGATACCCTTTCTAATACTTGCATCCATATAAGGAGGATCACTATCCTTGATAATTTGGAAATTGACTATTAGGCATAAGTATGTGATAATCCCCACACTATTATGGAATACTTCCCCACATATATTAAATGGCCATAAAAATAACACTATATTATCAAAAAGTCATGGTATAACCTTTTACTCTCTTCCCTTCTCTAATTTTATTTGAAATGTTTAGTATTGTAAGTTCTCCACATTTTATTTTGGCTCCATGCCCGATTGATAAATGCTAATAGATTCTAATTATTTTAAGTAAGAATCCATTATGAGTCACAAGAAATTAGTGTCTACAAAAAACACTAGTAATAAAGCTTCTTTTATAACTGTAATTTTTAAGGTAATGTCTCTTGTAAATGATCATGCCCTCAAGCTCAATTTTGTAAAGGCTAGAGCCTTATAGTTTTCTATTATATTTCCTACATCAACCTCAATGATCCTACGACATGAAATTTTCGAAGAGAGAAGACTAATATCAGCCAAAACCATCATCCTCCATCATTGAGCAGATGATTATCCTTATAGCTAAAAGAAATAATGATGCATAATTAGACCTAACCCAGTGGATAAAGAAGTAGTGATGCGTAATTAGAACTAATTTGATAAGAAATGGAAAATATTAAAAGAAAAAGAAATGGAACAATCACATCTTGATAGAATTATGGAATTATGGAAGTGCAAAAATGGTCTACAAGGAATGAATGAACTCTAAGTGAAATTTAGATTGTGTCTTATACATAAACAAAATTGACACGTGTTATCAAACTAGATTCAAAGTTGTGCCATTGTGATCGCTGAGTATGTCTCCATGTTTTAAAAAATGTATTACACACCTATATGGATTCTAGATTTTTTGTGCGAGTTCACCTTTTGATGCCATACAATCATGTATTTGCACTTCTCTAAATTGGTAGGTAGAATATTTAAAATAGCATTTTATTCCTTGCTTGACCTAATTTGCCACAACGCATATGCAAAGGAGATGAAATAGAAGTAGTCAGGTCAGGAAATGTCAAGGGAGTTGTAACTATGTTTCTTGCATGCTAGAATAATAGTCCATATAGTTCTTGTGTAATGTAAATGGAATGTTGAGCAAGGGTTTTGAATAGAAAATTGATATGAAAAACTAAAACAAAAAAATCAATACTAAAATAGTATTTCATCTAACAAGAGAAAAAAAATGGAATCCACACAAGATTACACATTAGACATCATTTCACCTAAAAAAAATCCTTTCGGGTAATAAAATCCAACACAATAACTCTTAGATTGTATTAACTTAACCGTTTATAATACAATAATGCATTACCAAGTTTTGTGTTTTCCTTACTGTATGTGAAAGTATATATAGGCACATCAATAAGTAAGGCATGGGTACCAATATCATGGTTTCCAAAAATATGGGTATCGATGCCATGGGTACCAAAACCATCAATAGTAATACCATGTGTACCAAAACTATGGGTACCCAAAAAAATGGAAAACATACAACACATTTCCAACAATATCCCACTCGTTGAATACTTTCCATAAGGGGACACACGATCATACCTTCAAAAGTTAAGGGTGGTTATGACCATTGATTTTATGCAACAAGAAAAATTCTTAGTACTCACAACCTTTTTCAGTGAATCAATAACGTTCTAACCTATTTCCACCTTCTTTAACAAAATCTTCTTCTCCTCTACCATTTCCATTACAAAATGGTATTTCATATTAATGTGTTTCATTCTTGAGTGATACTCAAGGTTTTTTACTAGACACATTGCACTTTGGGAGTCACAATCAATCCTTACAACCTTTTGAATAAACCTTATAGTATTAATCAACCTTTGAAGCTAAACCAATTCTTTGCTTTCCTGAATAGCTACCATGTACTCAACCTCTATGGTGGATATCACAACACTATATTGCCATTTGTTCATCTAACTTATAACTCCACCAAATAATTTAAACACATACCCAATGGTAGATATTTGATAAGCAATGTCTCCAACCCAGTTTGAATCCACAAAACCATGTAATTTCAATGTTTTTATTTCACTAGGGTTACCCTGATATTAGATTGCATAGTCTGACGTCCTACACAAATACCTAAAGATCATTTTTACTGCAGTCTAATTTTTTTTCCTGTATTTGACACAAGTTTTCTCACTACTCCCATTGTATGAGTAACGCCAAGTTTGGTACATACCATTGCATACATCAAGCTTCCAACAAACCTAGCATACAAGACTTGAGACATGTTCTCAATTTCTTCTTATGTCTTTGGACATTGTTCAACATATAATTTTTGACCAAGAAATAGAGGATTACTAACGGGGTTAATTTCTTGCACCTTAAATCTTTGTAGTATTATCCCAACATACTTCCTTTGATTTAACCACAATTTCCTATTTACTTGATCTCTTTTAATTTCCATGCCCAATATATATTTTGTGGTACCAATATATTTCATATCAAATTGAGTTGATAATCGAGACTTATCTTCGCTGATCATTCCTTATTATTACCAATTAACATGTCATACACATATAATATTACGATAATAAGTTTTTCATCTTCTTATTTAAAGATCAACTTTGATTCTTCTAAGCTCAAGTCCCAACACATACTTGCTAAATTTTTGGTTCCACATTCTTGGTGATTACTTGAAGTCATATAGACAATTTTTCAACTTGCACACCAAATCCTTCTTTCCCTTTATCTTACAACTTTCTGGCTGCATCATGTAGATTTCTTCCTCAAACTCACCATGTAGAAAAGTTGTCTTTACATCTATTTGTTTTGTTTATAGATCAAAAACAATATAAATAGCTAAAAAAAATTGATTTGAGTGTAATTTAGCAACAAGAAAAAAAATATCACCAAAATCAACTCCCTATACCTAAGAAAATTCCTTTTCCACTAGGCGAGCTTTATGCTTCTCCATTTTCCCATCTACATTATTCTTCTTCTTCAATACCCATTTGCAGCCAACAAGTTTTCTTCCAGGAGGTATTTTTACCAATTACCATGTCTAATTTTATCTAAAGACTCTATTTCTTCCTCTATAGCCTTCTTCCAAAACTTGGTTTCTTTTGAGGTGAAAACCCCCTTTACAGTATTGGGGTCTTCATTAGTAACAACCAAAATTGATAAAATAAATGCATAATGAAAAACATGAGGACTATACTTATCATGTGGTATTCTCACCTTATCTAGTATTATCAAGACTATAGTTTCTGGTTTTGCATCTTCAGGTTTCTCTTCCTCAACTTCTTTTGAATATTCATCTAAATCTTCTTGCAACTCTAGTTTTGGTTCATCTTCTATAGTTACTTCGAATTCAAACACTTTTACTCACTCTCCTTCTTCGAACTAAATATGTTTAGGAACCCCTTTAATTTCTTTAAAGATAACATTGCAACTGCAAATGATTTTCTTTGTTTAAAGATTCCATAGCCTTTATCACTTTACACTAGTACCATGTCCATTAAATATACACTTTACTGATTTGTTGTCCAATTTAATCATTTTTTCTTTTGGAATATAAACATAAGCATCACAACCAAAAACTCTCAGATGTTTGAGAGAGGTTTAATTACCAGTTCATGCTTCCCATAGAGTTTTATCAACTAGGATTGATGTGAGTGATCTACTGATCAACTAGTAAGCAATCATGACTGCTTCTGCCCAAAACCTTTTTTACCAATCTTGCACCACTAAGCATGCTTATCATCTTATCCAGTAGAGTCATATTCATTATTTTTGCAATTCCATTTTACTAAGGTGTATATGGAGTTGTTTTTTACCTTTCTATTCCATTATCCTTTGAGAATTGTTTAAAATCATTAAATCTACATTATCCATCATTGTCACTCCTCAATACCTTAATCTTCTTCTCTGTCTGGTTTTCAATAAGAGCCTTAAACCACTTAAAATTACTAAAAATATCAAATTTACCTTTGATACAATAAACCCAAGTTTTTCTCAAGTAGTCATCTATAAAAGAAACATAATACATATATTTCCCTAGTGATAAAACCCTCATTGGTTGAAACACGTCACTATGAACTAAATGCAAAATCTCTTTTGATCTTGTAGCACTATTGAGAAACTTCACTCGAGTTTGATTAATAAACACACAATGCTCGCAAAAATCAAAGTCTAATGGTAAATCACAATTTCCTTCAGCCATACATTTAGATTTTAATGCTTGAAGGCATTTCTCTTCAATGTGTCCCATTCTTTGATGCCATAATATTGTATTCTTTACAAGAGATGTAGGAGCTCGATCTGAAATATTGTTCACCACATAGTTATTACATTTATCACTCATAATGATTGCTTCAAGCTTGAACAACATTCTTATAGGAACTCATCTTGCCATTATCATTGCTCCATGAACCATCTTGTAATTATTTTTATTAAATACTACCCACACACGTGCATCATTCATCTTACTTACAAATTTTAGGTTTCTAGTCAAACCTATAATGTGCATAATATTAGGGATGGTTTTAACCCTTCCATATTGAAACCTCAACTTGAATCTCCTTCCACATATGATCTTGTGGGTTAAGTTGTCTCTTAAGAAGACATTACTTTCGTTGATATTTTCATATTCACATAACCACTCCCTATGAGGGGTCATATAAAAATTTGAACTTCAATCAATCAACCATGCACCATCATATGCATGCGAGTTTGAAGTTGATAAGAATAAATCCCCTGAGTCTTCACTAGAAGACTTTGCTTCTGTAAATTAGGAATTGTCAGATGACTTGCCCTTTTCAACCTTTCTAGATTAGCAATATTTCTTGAAATGCCATATTTTACCACAATTTTGACATTTCCTCTTATATTTTCATGTAGTCTTAGATTTACCTCTAGACTCTAATTATCCTGAATTTCTTTTAGTTATTTCTTGGAAATGACTTCTTACAAACAAGTCACTCTTTGTTTGATAATACTTAGTAGATTTCCACCTCATTTTTTTTTCTAATAATAAGGTTCTCACTATGTCTTCACTTTTTAATGTGGATGCAGTAGTAGTTATTGCCATAACTAAATTATCCCAAGAATGGGGCAAAGAACAAAGCAAAGTGATACACTTTTATTTTTCTTCCATTTTAATTTCAAAAAATTGTAACTAACTTACTATAGTATTTAAATCATTTAGATGTTCAACTATAGAGTCATTGTCATTCATTCTCAATGATTACAACTTCTTTCGAAGAAAAATTTTGTTCACTATAGACTTTTTTGATACAAACTCTCTAACTTCTACCATATATCTTTAGAGTTTTCTCCATCGAGACATACAACAATACTGAATTTGGCATACACAATCTGATCGAACTCTTTGCCTTCCTATCAATCTTTTCCCAATCTTGTAACTTCCGACCCGCAGGTTACGCTCATGATAAAACAACCCACCAATATTTGTCCACAATAAAATCTTCCATATTGAGCTTATACAACTCAAAATGTTGATGTTAAATTTTTTAATTTATATCCTTGTGATTCCCATCATTCTCCTTTACTTTAAAAACTTCTCCCACGCAAAGCTCCCAATCAAACAATAGTTTATCACAGGATACAAAAATCCTAAGTATTTACACAAAGCGAAGACCTAGCTCTAATACGAAATTAAGAAAAAATAGATATAATAAACTAAAACAAGAGAAGCAATATGAACATAATATTTTAGCTAACAAGAGAAAAGTAATGAGATCCACACAAGATTACATAGTACCCATGAATTCACGTGGAAAAACATTTTTGCATTATAAACCTAACACAATAACTCTTATATTGCATTAAATTAGCCATTTACAATACAATAATGCACTACTAAGTTCTAATTTTCCCCTCTTATATGTGCAAGTATATAGAGGCACATCAATAGGTAAACCATGGGTACCAATACCATGGTTTTTAAAACTATGGGTACCCCAAAAACATAGAAAATATACAACACAATTCTAACAAGTTCAAACCTCCTCTTCCCTATAAGTGATAATACAACTACATGAACATTTACCTAACCTTATTTTGGTACAATTAGATGATGTCACAATAGTTTGAGGTAAATAATGACAAATGGTGGCTCAATCAATAGGCTCCTTATCAAGTGTAGAAAAAGATTTTGATCAATTGAAGTCTCTAGTGAATGGAAAGCTCTCCATCTAATTCTTACTTGGTAAATGACTAAGGATGATTTGTATATATAGGACTCCTTATGACATGATTTGTATATATAGAAAGTAGTGATATGAAGAATAAAGGCATGGGAAATCAAGACAAGGTAGGAACCACAAAAACAAAGGAGAAAGATTTGGCAACCTGTCAAATCTGCATGAAGCAAATTCAATAGTAGCTTTGTGGTTGACAAATCCATCCCACGAGAAAAAATGCTTAGGAAGGGTGCAAGTAGCCTAAAATATGGTTAAATAAGGCTCAAAAGTTGAAATGGATGAATACTAAGGGCATTTAGAAGGAATAAGGCCAAAGAAAGAGCAATGTGGGGTAAGAAAAATCCTAAAAATAGCCAAATACAGACAAATGTACAAAGTTTGCAAAAATGTGTAAAATATGCTATGGAAAAGGGACTTGTACCAAATTTAGGTGTATACAAAACTATAGATTTTTAAGTAAACCTATCACCTTTTCTAGTTGCAATAAAAAATTTAAACATTTTAGGTGGTAAAAGATGAAATCAACTATGGAAAATACACCCCATACAAACACACTAAGGTTTGAATATTTTTTAGAAATTAACGCAAGGCATAAATTAAGCAAATCAAGATAAATAGAAGCTAAGGATTTTTATATGTAGCACAATATACCCTAGAAAAATTCAAAAATCGAGATTTAACACAATTTGAGCATATAACTACCATGAAGGGGTGTAAGATAGTTCATGTTTACCGAAATGTATTAGGAATAAATGAATTACACCTATATGTAACATAGATAACCTAATTACTTTCAATTAAGCACAATAAACATGTGCAGAAATATGATAATACCTAACTACTATTTCACAATCCAGAAGGACATTCACATAGGGTTTAGAAGTGTATCTTAAATATTATGAGATCTGGTGATAGTTATTTGATTATGAAAATGAATGCCCAAAAGTGATAGGGACATTGCCCATAAATTTGATAGTGAGTGATGGTTTATGTATAAAGCAATGTGATGTACTAGATAGGTGCAAAGCGATGGGGATGCTCGAGATAGTTGGGAAACAAGCTTGAAATTGGTTTGACAATTGTGTCCACCTAGTATGGAACTTCAATTTTGTCACATGTAACCTGCAAAACACACTTTATTCTCCTTGCCCTATATTGAAAACAATATCCAAAACTTAAGGAAAACTATGAATGTTTTGGGGCTTGTGTTGTCGGTTAACTGGGTTTTCAAGTATAATCTAATTATCATGCCTTTAAAAATAAACAATATATCAAAAATAGTAAATTGCATAATAAAAAATGATTCTAATAACATAAAAAACCTTTAGGTTGTGTTCTCAAAGTGTTCCACATGTAATACTAACTTTAGATAATGATTAATGCTATAATAATTGTTTGATTTATCTAGAATCCCTATGCGTGATCAATGAATTCTCTACAAAATAAATTCTAGATCTCATGTGAATGTTTAGCGTTAAATGAAGTACAATATTTTATGTATTTACAAACAATTTGAATTCAAACCCTACTGGTGCCAAATCGATGTCCAACAATTGAAAAACATAAAAGACGTGATGAAAGGACAAGTGCACCTTGACTTGAAAGGACCCAAAAGGTAGGCATAGAAGCATCATGGGTGGTCTATATGGACTTAGGAGTGCAAACAACACTCTAGACAATGTGTTCGAAAACTTAGGCATAAAGAAATGAAAACAACACTCTAGACAATGTGTTCGAAAACTTAGGCATAAAGAAATGAAAGAGAAAAGGGGCTAGAAGAAAAGGGGGATACAATGAAATCCAACTAAAAGTGCCAATAATACCCAACTCAAACCAATTGTTGAAAAATAAACATGCACACTAAAGTCATACAATTTAATGAGTATTAAATATCTTGGTACCATTTTTAGGTGTATATATCCACCCCCCTCACCATTTAAGCTATTG
This sequence comes from Torreya grandis, assembly GCA_037957365.1. Taxonomy (NCBI): domain Eukaryota; kingdom Viridiplantae; phylum Streptophyta; class Pinopsida; order Cupressales; family Taxaceae; genus Torreya; species Torreya grandis. Next base: position 4,835,097 of record JARHVA010000164.1, on the reverse strand, counting down.
TTTGTGGGTTTCTCAAAATTTTGTTAATCAATAATCATAACACAAGGGACTTGTGAATGAATGACAGATTTTAATAACATCCACAAGATTGAATAATCTATAGGACCAAAAACTATAAGAAAATTGCTATGTGTAAAAACAACCATTTGAGAGAAGCATTGTGTCATTAAATTTGTGAAAAATCCATCCCTTTTTTTATATTGGATCTTCCACTACGAACTCGATCAAAAAAATTGTTGTTTCACTCAATCTAACCTCTTCAAACAAAATATTTAAAGTGTTGACATATTTAATTTAAATGTTGTTATAAGTGAAACACTTTTTTATCTGAGATGATACGAAGTAAAGAGAAACACCTACCCTGCAAAAGGAGAGAAAAAGAAATCTTGATAGAACATACGCGTTCCCTCGATAAATACAAAAACGTGGCACCAAGTTGAGATCCTTGCCGGGCATGGAAGTACCACGACGAACATGACAGCATCCAACGTGTATGATGATGGCCTTATCTTTGGATTTTAGCAAAGCACCAAGCGAATTCAATAATAATTTTAAAAATAGATTAACCTATAATCAATTCAAGTAAAAATACGAGTATTCCGTCCCTTCAAGAATCGAATACGACAAAAACTCTCAACGGGCAAGAGGATCAAGCGATCCCTATTCCCTGAATTCCTGCAGGTCTTTACAAAATGAGTAATTGAAACATGTTGTCTTCACAGCGAAAAGAATTATTTATTTTTTAAATCGAGTACAGAGCAGGTCGCAGGTTCGAGTATGAGTGCGATAACAAATATAATGATGATGTGTAGCAGGGTCGAGTCAACGACGGCCATTCCTCGCTGCAATTCCATAGCCAAACGTGACTATGTTTTTGTCGTCAATCCCAACGGTATTATTATTATTATCACCATCATCAGTGTTATTTACAATCCAAATCCCCTTCATTACGATTGCAGCTAAATTATGGCTTATTTTGAATTAAGCGGGGCCAAAATCCGTGGAAATTAGGGCATCAGTTTTGCCTAAGATTGTCATTATTCAGGTGCGAATGGGCGTACTGGCAGGGAGTGGAAAACATTGTTCCCTAAGCTAAATGCTCGACTCTGTAAAGATTGGAAGGTGAGTATGTGTGCTTTTCTCTTACATTTTTGAGCTAGTGGAGTTTCCACAGTGCTATATATATAGTTTTATGATCCGGTATTTATAATTTGAGTCATTTCTTTAATGATACATTTAATGCTTTGAGTCATTTCTTCACTGATACATTTCCTCAATGATACATTTAATGCTTTGAGTCATTCCTTCACCGATACATTTCTTCAATGATCCATATGATGCTTTGAGTCATTCCTTCACTGATACATTTTTTTCAATGATCCATTTAATGCTTTGAGTCATTCCTTTACCGATACATTTCTTATGAATATTTAATTTAAGTTAGATATTAATGGCGACAAATACAGAGCTGAAAACTACACATAGTGGCTAGTGGAAAATGGAAAGTAGCAGAAAGCAGAAAAGCAAAGAAAATATAAAGTAGAAACTAGAAAGTGAAGGGCCTAAAACACGAAGCTATGTTAAATAGCCAGTTTCCATGTCTGGATGATTTCATACCTGTAGGGTGCTGAGATTTGCGATATCTAATTGATTCTGTATATATAGTCTGCTGAGATCTATGTTGTCCGATTGATCCTGTACATTTCATTTGGTTATCAAGTCTTTTGTGGCTTGGGCCACCAATGTCCTGAAAATAGGAGATGATAAGTCTGGAGCTAGGAATGCGAGATGACCTCGAGATGATTGTTTTATGTCTAAGTTGAAACTTCTCATAAATAAATAAATAAATCCAAAGCATCTCTGATCCTCATATTAAATAAAAGACTTTAGAAGCCATAATTCGTATTAAGCAGGCAATAGTATTTTCCACGGATATCTTGTGAGCTTGAATGATCCACTTGGCACTCATTGCATTAGATGCTGCTGTTCATAGGGGTGAAGCGGTAGAATTCTCCTGAGATCACCCATCCCAGTATTAAATTTTCACCTTGAGATTTATGTTTAATTAGAGTCTGTCATTGCCATTCACAGCAGCAACTAAAGCTCCTTGAGTTGCAAGGAAGAAAGGACAACCGCCATTCAACTCAAAAGAACACAAAAAACCAAAAAGAGCGATGATAGAATAAACCAAGCGCAGATGGCAGTGCTTTCCCACTGAGTTTCATTTCGTCATTGTCTGATTCATACTTTCTATCATAATATTCTGCTGAAAAGGCCGACTCCACTCTCATATTTGATTTTCTCCAGCATCTGTTTGACTGGATTTAATTGTGCCCCCTCGAGATGCATTGCTGAACGCTTTCTTGCCCATGCCTCTGCTTTTCAAACCTGCTCTCTTTCCAATGAGCTAGTTTTTGAATTCCGACTGCTTGGTGTAATACATTATCAAATTTGAGATTAAACTCATATTTCTGATTCAGATCCTGAGATTTGACATTCTTGAACTCATTATCTGCCTTGAGATCGCTGACATAAACACAAAGGCTCAACATGCCATCGCCAAAATATAAATATATCGACTGTTTTGTCAGCATTGAAACTTTAGCAGATGATTGCAGAACACCTTCTGTAACTTGGTGATAAGCATACAAACCTGCTACAACTCAAAATGACACTTGTGTTAGAAAGGAATGCTTGCTGTTGCGCCAAAAGGTCGACCTGTTAACGTCCGATACAAACACCAGATAAGTACCCACGGGAGGCTGTTAGTCCATGTCACAAATCCTTGAGGGGGACGCTGGCGATTAGTCCAACAATCCCCCCCTCAGCGTTACCCAAGGGGATTCGAACCCGTGACCACGGCTCTGATACCAATTGTTAGAAAGGAATGCTTGCCATTGCGCCAAAAGGTTGACCTGTTAACGTCTGATACAAACACCAGATAAGTACCCACGGGAGGCTGTTAGTCCATGTCACAAATCCTTGAGGGGGACGCTGGCGATTAGTCCAACAACTTGCGTATCTGAAAATTCAGATTAGCATAGAATGCTATACTTTGTTTTTGTATAGTTGACAAGCAAATGCAGATCTTTTTCATGAGTGTAGAAATTTTAGGAAAATTTGATCTTCCTTCAAATTGATCAGAAATTGTTGGATCAATTTTAACAGGCTGTTTTGTACCAATCCATGTCTCCAAGTATATCACATTTAGTATTTTTTAGGCTACATCATACAGGCAGTTTACTTGAGACAACATTTGTTGTTGCTTTGACCCTATCTCACTAAGATCTTTGTTAAGAGTAATTTTCCTAATCATGATAATTTTTGTGCTTCTTGAAGAGCTTCTTCTTGTTAAAAAAATATTGGTTCTGTTATAACATATTATACCTACTTCGTTACTTAGAGTGGATTATTAAATACTTAAGAAAAATAGAGATTTATCTTTAAAAAAGTTCCTTGACAGATTCCACTTTCTAACAAGAAGTACAGCCAAATATGTTTTATCTAAGCAAGCAGTGGGAAGTGGTTGTTATTGCTGTAGAAATACAGAGGCAATGCTTATGGCCAGGGAAACCATTCAATCAGTTCTAGATTATTTACACGAGGTATTGGATCTTTGTTCAACCATGGTATTTTAGCCCCATTTATTTGACCATCCTCAAGGGAACTTAGGTGTAAATGCAAGCATTGTAACTCAGTTTTCATGGGGCTAGCAGTAGTTTCCCTGCCTTTCTTACTCCAGTTGTGCCAAAGTCTATCAAATTGAATTTCAAAATGTTTTATTTGCTGTACTAGTACCCAAACTTATTTGATACTATTAGTAACCATGTCAATCTGCTCTAGGTCTCCATTTCTGTAAATAGTAATGTTATCTTAGTCATAACTGCCTTTTTGATGAAAAGATATCAACTGTAGTCAAGAATGGTGGCCACTCAATCATAGATTCAGTGGTTGTGAATGAATTTCAATGAGATTTCATATTCTTTTTCTTTGTAATGCCATCTAAAACGAATGCCACTAGCTGCATTCAATGCACTTAAATGTTACAGTATGGTTAGTCATGCAACAAGTGGTCTGTTAGCTGTATACTGGATTGGCAATGCTGCAATTATTTACCAGAGCATCCATATCTATAGAGACTTTGGTGGAGGGAGTCAATTGAAGTGTCTGGCTGATTGGCTCTTCTACCATCTCAATCTGCAAGTAACTTAGGACTGGGGATGGATCAGTGATCAGTAAATAATATTTGGCATTTCATGGTTATACTATCAGATTCAATGGAATAATTTGCTTGTATACAAATATGATCTCTGATTTCAGAATTAGATATACCAAGCGAAAGATAACGTAGGCTTCTTATAACTTGCTGAATTTGGGCTTAGCTTAGTTGCCTCCATATAATGAGCTCAAAAATCTTAATCGAAGTGGATGATAAAAAAGTATGAGCAATGTATATTCAAATCCCATATACCACATAAAGGTCTATCTACACTGCAAACTGATATCAATTTTGATGCCAGACTATTAGGACCTACAATAATTTTAGCTTCATTACAAGCTTCCAGTTACATTTTTCATCCCCCGGGCATAAAAACCAAGTTGATCTCTTCAAATTGTTGACTACATAAGTACAAGTTGGGTCTACAAGCACACACTGTCTCTTGATTTCCCTCTTCAAAGCTCTTGTATGTTTCGTGCTCATCCTGTGATCAACAATTACATAGTTTCTTATAAAGTTCTTTAGCTGCGTTATATTTAAATTTTGAACTTTCTTTCTTGATTGTTATAATATTTCAGGCAAGGTGATTCTACATATGATATTATTCTGGTTGTCAGTCTATTGCATTTGTAGGAAAATGCCAGAAGATAACCTGAAATTTACGGACTTAATTGATCTTGCAGATTTTTGTGAATCATTTCTTGCGTTGTTGTGTCTCTACTTGATCATTTCTGGATCCCCTATGATATAAATGATCCCAAAGGTTTTGAAAACAAATATCTTCCAAGTTGCAATGAACCTTAAATGTAGTTTCTATTGAAAAAACAAGAAATTGCATACAAAGAGATCTTCTAAAAACAGCTTTAAAACATCTGCTAATATTAGCAAGTCCACCTTACCATGGCAGGGATAACTTAGAGTTGAGTTTGGTGGATAGTAAACTTTGTACACTGATATGTTGATGTATATGACCTTAGGAAGTGAAGCACTGTCAAAATTCGATCTTCAAATGTAAAATTGTGTATGGCAAGTACTGAACTGTAAAATTAGATCTTTACACATTTCTTATGCTGCATAAAGATGGTTACTTCTCATTGGTGCTTGAAAGCTTTTTCCAAATTGATAGGGGGAATGATGTTTTTGAGATCTTGACTGCAACAAATCTGAGTATTAATGACTTTAGTTGTAAGTTTAAAACTATCTCCAAAGCACTTAAGCAAATGAATTGAAATATGAACTGACTAGTCACACACTAGGACTCACAGAGGTAGATAACAGCTAATTAGAGATGTGGTCATAATAAATGATATCATTTGAAATAAATTTATGATGGATAAGCATTGAGAATTCTGCCAAAATTTCAGCAGAACTGACTGAGATTACATTGAACAATATCAGAGGCCCAGTTCATGTTAACCAATAACTACATTCTCATTTCTATGATTTATTTAGTTCTTAGATGGGTGCATCACATATTTATCCACTGTATTCACATGTATCAGTAGATTGTTCCATTTTCCAGTGTTCACACTTTTTTTTTTGGTTTGAATGCTTTCTTTGTATACTGTTGACATTAGGTTCGAGTGAAAGTTATCATTTTGTTCCTTCAAAGACTTATAGGCATCCCGCCTGTGTCTCATATCATATTTTCAAAGGACAATAGGAAATATCTGTAGATCTTGCATGTAAAGAAACTTCAATGTTGTCCAACACTATTGCAAAGATGGTCATAAAGGTCATTGACCATAGACATATATATAGAGGCATCTACAAATTAGATGTTGCTAGGCTGTGAAGCATGGGGAGAGAGAAAATTTGTTTGACACGGTCAAATAGGAGATTTTATTGTAGACATATATATAGAGGCATCTACAAATTAGAGGTTGCTAGGCTGTGAAGCATGGGGAGAGAGAAAATTTGTTTGACACGGTCAAATAGGAGATTTTATTGCTGGAGGGCATTAACTGTTTTAAATCGTATTTCTCCGTAAGAGGTTGTGCATCTTTCTGCAGTCTTATTGGTGGAGTAGCTAACTTAGGAAAGTAATATGAAATCTTATATCTATGGTTATGGTCATTTTTTAATTCATGAGAATTTATTTTTATGCGTTGTTTTCTATTTTAATGGGTAAAATTTTTGCACTGAATGTTGCGTCTATGGTTTGTATTCTTCTTTCTGTGTACAAATAACCTGTTATCCTTATGCCATTGTATAACTTGTAGATTATGTGAAACTAAGAGAAGGTATCTTACAAGTTAGGTGGAAAGCATTATTGAATTCTTCTTAGTAACAAAAAACATTCCTTTCAAAAAAATTTCTACTCTAAAATCCATGCACAAGCCTTTTATGTTGCACTTAATTTTTTTTCTGTTAAAATTGAATTTCAGTTCAAAGGATTCCTTTTATTGTTTTCTGAGATCTATATATAAGTGAGATGGTCGTTTGGTGTCATCATTTTGCAGTATACCTTATTGTATGTTTTCAATGGCCGTGTCAAAGAAAATTGGATTTACTGATTCGCTTATTGGCAGGAAGATTTAATCTGACCTTTCAGTTTACAGGTATGCGAGTCGCTAACTACAGGTCCATTTCATGCAGTAGATATTGCTAGAGAGGTAAATCTGAACTTCTAAGTAATAAACTTTTTGATCATATATTATATTTGTATCTTTTTGGAGACATACATTTTGAAATTTAGATATATTTTGTTTGGAGCAATAAGAAGAAAATCACATATATGCTTTCACTTGAAAATGATATTTTATTTTTGATACGCCTGACACTTGCTTGCTTCAGGCCATAAAGGGAGGAGCAGCTGCTGTGATTGCTGTTGGAGGTGATGGCACCCTTCATGAGGTCTACATTTTTGTACTTGCTTCAGAGTACTGATTGTTGGGTTTGTTTGCACAGCATTGACTCAAGCAATATCAGTATGGTGTAATGGTGGTTTCTTTTGCTATATTTGAATTTTTGCAAGCAGAAAAACAAGGATTTATAAAACATTGCATGAAGTAATTTTTTTTCACTTTACTTGAAAGTAATAAAAAGCTTTACATCTTGATTGGGTTGATTTAACCAATTCTGTATTCACTGGAAATCACTGAAACATGGTATATGGGTCATGATAAGATATGTATTGTAGGTTGATTGGAGCATGCACGTTTCCTATAAATTTTTCATTCATGAAATATAAACCCCCAAAAGTGGGACAAACATAGAAAGGCACAATTTTGTTAGTTTTGATATAAAACTCGAGGGTGAGCTCATGAAGTGACAACCAGGAAAAGCCATTCGAGTCTATGCATAACCCATGGGCCCATGTTCAATACTTACTAGGCGTGTTAAATATGGGAGACAACTATGTACAGTTATTGGAATCAAAGCAGAAATCCATTGCTCCTTCCCTAGTTTAGGGAGAGCTTTGGCAATTGAATTTTTAGGTAAATCTATTTTGGGACACAAGTTTGTCCTACAGGCAAAATGTTGATGCTACCCAAGTGACTGAGATTCAATCTTCATAACTTACATCAGGGTATTAGCTTGCCATTTAAAAGCAAGGAAATTTGTTACCATGTTTTTAGTTCTTTTCTCTGAGTGGAAATCTGCAGGGTGCAGATAGTAAACTCTTGTTGGCAATGACAACATCCTTATCCTAATAATCCTAATACATGAGTCTTGGCATTTGTAACTCAAATCTTTTTTTCTTAAGTAAGACTTAAATGTGCCAAACCCTATGAATCTATTGTTTGGTGTTTGTAGTCCAAAGGGTTGCTGTGTAATGGTAAAAAAGGTGTATTTATAAAAGGAGTGACCCAATTTCAAATCACCACACCACGATAAGGTGACCCATAACTTGGGGGACATATGCACGTGTTATAACATGTCCATGACTGGGGCCTGTGCCTCCAGAGCTGGTTTGGGCCCGATGATGTTCCAAGTTACCCTTAACAATAAAAACTATTTGGTGTTGGTGTGGTGCTACTATTTTTTTTTAACTTTTTTCTTTTTATGGGAGGTGAGTAGTAGAAAGACAGATTTGCTTCTAGAACTTCGATGTTGTAAAAATGTGTCAAAGTTTGTGTTTTACCATAGACGGGGACGAAGCAATAGCTTTCATATTAAAGTATAACATATGGATATAATAAAAGTGGCAATTTGTATCTTAGGAACGAAAAAAGCAGAAATTATCATCAAGGGATAACATGCCATACTTTGGATACATTGAAAGCATTCATAGCAATAGCAAACATTGTGATTGGGTACTGCATAGCTGCATGAACAATAAACATAATCTAAGGGATATGAACTTGCTCTATACTTTCTATGCATATCAAGAATGCCTCTAGTTTTGAAACCAGGGCATCTGGCAAAAAAGACCAAAATAGAGGAATAACCTAGAGGGGTAAGGGAGGTATTAGCAAGGAGTCCCAAAAGAAAGGAGGAATTAGGACACTAAACCAAAGGATTGTTTTTTTTCTAAAAAATGGAGAGCTCAAAGCGAAAGCCACTTCAATGGTTTTAACTTTTAATAAAGCTATCATTAATAATAAATACATATATTTACATCTTAGGATTCCAATAAAAAATAAGCCACCAAAGCAGTGCAGGCTCTACAGAAACGTGGCACATCCAGATTCAGCGTACAAAAAACAGTTCTCATCATTAATGTAAAAGGACAATGGATTCAAGAGAAATTAATGACAAAAATAAGGAATTTTCGCTTCCAAGGCTACATCTTCGCACGGTAGTGGCTCGTTAACATTCCTGTCATCCTTACCTTGCCCCAAGAAAAGGTAAATCATTAGCCTCATAAAAAAATGCACGGATCCCTACTCCAACCATCGCATATTCAAGTGCAAGGAACTTATCATTATGGCAACAATGAGACTGCCAACCATTGCTAAAGCTGAAAGTTTGGAGGAGATATTCTCTAGTTTGGCAACCAACCATGCCCACGACAATAATGGAATAGGGTGTTAGGCTGTTAGCAACTTCTATATGTTGGTACCATGGTGGGTGACTTTCATCGAGGGGGACTATGCTGAGAGAGCATGGCATTGATTTTGTGTGCAGTCATCTGATACAAATAATACTCCTTCATGACAAACCTTTTCAGATTGTTTAAGACCAATTGGGAAGATTATCAATTTCACACTTACAATATTAGATTTCCAAATTAATAGCATGATTGAAATAGCATTACAGTTCGTTCAAATGGAATATGGTACTTCAATTCTAACTAGATGGTAAGGTCCCTAAAAAGGGTTTTCCAATAGTGGTGTTAACCTAAAGTATTGCTTCCCAAGGGAGAGAAACAATTGTTGCAGAGTTATAAAATTAGACATACCAATTGACAAGAACAAGAATTTGACACTTACAATATCTGATTTCCAAATTAGTTGTATGATCGAGAACTTTAACATTACTATTTGCCCAAATGGAGCAGAGTGGTTCAATTATAACTAGATGCCAAGCTCCCTAAAAATGGTTTTCTAGTAGTGATCATCACCTAAAGTACTACCAGGAGAGGCAAAATTGTTGTGGAGCTATAGAAATTAGATACTCGATACCTTTCTGTTCAAGTTTTAGACATGATCCGAATTTGATTGGCAATCTGGTGGAAAACAAGCTAAAATGTTGGAACTAAGAGGTGTTATAGGCAAAACCATTTAATTACAACAGTGGTAGCATAGAGATAATTTTAGAATTGGAACTAGATGAACTATAGGATTGAATGAAGATAAAAGTATACAAAAAAAGAGAACAACATTAGAATAAAGGAACTGACTACTTTATTGATTTGAGGGATATGTAAAGATATGGATTAATACTTTGTGACTATTATAAGAAGGTAGCAGTGTCTGAGAAGCATAGTTCCATGGCGTTTCGGGGACGGGGGGCCTAAGTTTGGGGACGGTGGGGGAGCGGTGTTGAAATACATATAGTACTTGAAAAATTAGTTATAAAAAGATGTATAAGGATTAAGTATCTGTATATTGCATTGAACATCAACAATTTAACATTGTGATTTAATCATTTAAGCTTCAAGTTTGATCTATTGAACAATGAACATTAAACAATAAACATTGATGATTGAACATTAAATTTTCAAAATTTCATAATGATGATTCCTGATTACAATCAAGTATCAACAATGTTCAAAAACTAAATACAATAGTGAAATACTAAAAGTAAATAGTAAATACAAATGACTCAATGAGTCAATGGCTAATCATCTCCAATGTGGAACTCCTCATCACTATAACTGCTGGACTCCACACGCTCAATCTCCTCCAAGCTAATACCAACCAGCCCTGTCTGTGTAGCATCATCATCAATCTGTGCTAGCTCCTCTGACTCTACATCCCATCTGGCTGCTGGACTCTCCTTGTCCGCAAGTGTGTTGCGGTCAATGAGACGCAAGGCACTATGTACAGCCACAAGCTAAGCATGTTCCTCGTCATGGAGTGAATCCAACTATAAGTAGACCAGTTCCTCTCTTCAGCAGAAGAACTAGAAACCTGGGAGAACAAACGAAAGGATTTTGGGAGGCCTTGGGGGTGGGGGTGGGTCCCACTAGCAATTAGGGTTAGGGTAGAAAGCATAAAAATCCAATTTTTTTTAAATTAAAAAAAAAAAACACTTTATGACTTTGTCTTGCATGGGGGACGCCTGGACGTCCCCGAGACTTCTGGACGTCCCCGAGACTTTTGGGTGTCCTTTGGACGTCCAAGGGATGTCGAGAAGTCCCCTGGACGTCTAGGGGACGCCGAGAAGTCCCCTGGACGTCCAAGGGACATCCAGAAGTCTCGGGGACGTCCCTCCAAAAAGGGGACGTCCCCGGGATGACGACAAAACTTGGCGGAGGTGGTGGGATGGCTGGGGGACGTCCCCGTCCCCGAAATGCGGGGTTTTTTTGGGGGGGGGGAACGCGTCCCCGTGGAACTATGCTGAGAAGAGATGTGAATCTACCACATTGTGCTCTCTGCTCTTTGATTTCTACTTAAAAGGGAACAACTATGGACCTCACACAATGCCCTACTCTTTGCTATGTACAATTATTTGTGTAGTTGCATGGGGAAGAGTAGATGAAGCGATTCATATGTTGAATTCAAAGTAATTATAGAAGAAGAATTGAATCGACCAAAGAATCCGAAAGGCCATGTGACAAGTGTCCCTTCAAGAAGTGAAGAAGATCTATTCTGAAGTCAAACTCATTAAAGCACATATTTTGGTTTTAAATTTTTTTGATATTTTTGGAACATTGTTGTTTTTATCATATCTGGGACCCTTCATAGCTTTCTTCAGGAAATTTGACCTCCTTCGTGAAGGGAAATGAATCAGTGAAAATCCTAAGCTTTTTGACGCATAGTTTCTTTCAGATTTCAATCATCGGTAAAGAAACTATGCCCCCAACAAGATGACTATCTTAAGGGGAGGTGATTGTCTTAAGGGGAGCTGACTGGGTTAAGGGGAGTTCTTCCCCAGCTACCACCTAGATCAGTCACCTCTCCTTGGGAAGTAATAGTCTTGACTGCATTGAGTTTGGAGGGTGAGATATAATAATTTATTTGATTTCTGATGAGCATAAGAACTTAGTGCCAAAGTGTCTCTATTCCACATGAGTGGGATTATCTAATTGAATTTCAATTCTATTGATTGTGAAGATTTCTAACTTGGAGTTCCAAAAAACCAATATGTATAACTGTTGTGATTGCACTTCCAGCATAATTCACAAGGGTGAAGATTCATATGCAAGGGATGCCTGCACTGACATCAGACATGTTATTTGTTGTAATTGAGGCATGGGAATCCACATATATTACACTCGGATATGAGTCTACTTAATGCCAGTGGAATCCTTGGTTGTTTGAGAAGATTTTTTGGTATGCCTGAGACTGAAATTCTTGGGCCTTTTCGCTTTCTCAAGAGGTTATTGAATTCCTTGATCATCTTTGATTTTGGCCTTTGAAATGTTGGTTCTATTCCTTGAACAAATTGCAAAAGTTTCATCATTATGTTGGGAGTTGTCATGTCTGTGACAACAGACAAAACCTGGGAGTGGTGGGTTATGGGACTTGATTTGACACCACTGCTAGGTAGTAGGAAACCTGCTTTGATACCACTATTTCAAATATCACCAACAATTCAGTGTACAAAATACTAAATTGTTGGAACTTAGATGCGTTATAGTTGAAATCAATTATTACAACAGTAGTAGCGTGGAGAAAATTCTATAATTGTATCTAAATGAATCGTGAATATATGGTGATAAAAGTATACATAGAGAACAATATTTGAAAAAAGGAACTTACAATTTTATTTATTTGAGAGGCATGTACAACTATCTATTAGAAGATATGTAAGCTACCCTATGATTATTACAATAAGGTAGCAATCTCCAAGAAAACATCTGAAGCTACCACAGTTTGCTTTCTACTCTCTATGATTTCCGCTTGAAGGGAATTACATTGCTTTCTACTCCCATTTATGCTCTATTTTTCCCTACTCTTCACTATGTGCAATTGTCTTTGTAGTTGTGTCAGGAAGAGTAGATGGAGCGATTCGTATTCGTATGTAGGCTCCAGAGCCATTGCTGAAGAAGAATTGACTTGTCTCAAGAATCCATAAAGTCATGTGACAATTGTATCCCCAAGAAGTGAAGAGGATCTGTTGTGAAGTGGAACTCATTAAAAGACAATATTCTGGTTTCTGATAATTTGTGATTTTTGATACGTTACTATATTTTGTGTGTTTGGGGCCCTTTGAATTTTTTTTCTGGATTTCAATGTCCTTTGTGAAGCAAAATATTTTAAAAGATCCTAAGCTTACAGATTTTGGATTTCAAGCACTAGTAAAGAAACTACAACCTCGAAAATGTAGCCATCTTAATTGGAGGTGGCTGTCTGAAAGGGATCCTGTTCTGAGCTGCCTTCTAGACCAAGCCAACACCAATGACACGCTCAATAGACTAGTTTTCCACAAAAATGGAAACGGGGCAATATTATCCTTAGATAACACAATCAAAGACTAGTGGCAAATATGTTGTGGATAATTAGCCAAGTGAACATTGTCTTTTTAGTTGCTATTCAAATAGCATGCAAATGCCATACCCAAGGTGAAAGGTGGGGTTTCTAAAACATATTGTCTATCATCTATAGAAAAGCCTTTATTTAAACACGAAACGGCATCAATAAATGTGAATTTGAATAATGGTTTTGAGCTTAATCATTAGGATACATGGGGTATGAGTATGATGACAGGGACACAATTTTCATATTATGGTACAAAGCTACATGAATAAGCATATGAATGTATATGTACAAGTATGTATGTGTGTATATATATGTCAAAGAGATGCGTATCCAATGGAAAAGGGGGTCCGTTCTTCCAAGTGTATCCTGCGTTTAAGTCTCTACGACAACTTGTGGTATATTGAGGGCTCTCCTCCCATAGTGTAGGGAGGAAGAAATATAAAAACAATAGAGTAGGGAGGAAGAAGTATCATTAGGAGATGTGAGTAAAAGCTCAAGGTCTCCTCACAACTATGGTTTGGAACAAGTCCAGACCCATGCTACGATCAAGTAATTGACGAGATTCCCAACTTGAAGCTTAGGTTGTTATGGATCAATGTAACAACTCTCTCTGCCGGGGACCAAAAAAAGGGCCAGGTTTTTTTTTGGTTTTGTGATTGTCATCATCCAACTTGACAGGAGAAGGGTGTTAACTAATTACAACATTTCCCCCTTAAATGATTCACCAACTTGATCCATTTAAACTTAGGTCTCAACATTAGTCAAACTTATTGAGACTTGTGGTTTATGATCCACAAAAGTCTTCTTTCTTGGAAGCCTTCATACAAAAAGATATAATGTCATATATATCATTTCTAGGGGTGAATTTAGCTGCTTACTTCTAGGTTTGTCAATGCTTCTATTTCCAGTCATGCTCTCAAATAGAGGCAAGATTCAATGCCACCTTCATATAATATCATCCTTGATAGTTTTCATAAGACAAAATTCCTATGACAGTCATCTATTATAAGGTTTTGAGGTAGCTCAAGGTAGTTCTCCATGATCTAGGTGTAGGACTCAAATCAACTCCAGATGCAGAGTCAAGAGGGTTAACTCCATGGTTAAAGCACTTCAACATGACCAATAATTAAAACAGGGCAAGGAACTCTTGCCAAAAGGCAATATGCCTAGATAAGTTCTACAAGTCTCATAAACCAAACCTACAATAGGAATTGATTGCCACTTGATCTTGTCACCACACACTGTGACATAATGCCAAACCCCCTATTTATTACTTGCATTAACATAACAATTTTTAAGGTTGTAGTGATGAGAGCTAATATAGCGATCACTTTTTGAAATGGAAGAGATAAACTCAGTGGCAATGAGGTAGTTACTATCTAAGCAAGGATCAATATGACTGAACACTGCCTTAAACCACAACACTGTCGTACAAAAGTTTAAGAACTACACTGTCCATATGCCATCTCATAGAATGTCATGGTTTCCAGATTGCACCCCCTCCAGGGTATGTATGAATCATCACAGAGTTATGTAGTTAGACTGCTATCGGCAAGTTCAGACTCCTAAACTTTAGCAAGATTCTCTTAGCCTGCAACATCATGGGAGCTGCAGGAACAGAGTATAAACTTTCATCAACAACTGAAAGTGGATGTTTGTCAGAGGTTCAGAATGAAACAACACCCTATAGGCATGTTTGTTAAATGGAAAAGTGAAATCCAAACCATCTTCTTGACACTATGCCTTATCTTAGTAGGTCGGAAGTCTTATATAGTCAAGGCATAGCTATTTGTACCAACAGGCTGGCTATCAAAGGATCACACATGCCATTTGTAACATGAGAAGTACAGATCAAACAAGTGTTTACTGTGCTACAGAACACTTTATAATGTTTTGTTGATCAGAAGGAAGAACAAGTAGTATACCTGATCTCATCAAAGAACTTTCAACCATTTTTCTGGATAACCACAAATCCTATATACTTGTTCAGGGTCTACAAACTTTGAATCACAATGTCGCACAACCCTATTTCCAACAGGGACATCACAGATTAGCTCACTACAGTTCTCAAGATAAGAAGAAAGTCTGCTTTCCAAAGTAACAGGCCTCTTAATTTACTTAAGACCTTGCAGAAGATTCACCAAGCATGATCATTAGAAAATATAAGATAGCTAACACATCATTAGTCTAACATTCTAATGCTTCATTCCTAATGGTTCAGTGTAGAATGCTAGGTGTTGATCTGTAGAACCCTAGACAAGGTTTCATGTAACTTTCACAAGGGTCTGTCACTCAAGCATGTAGTCATTTTAAAAAAACACACCATGTACATCTCATCTCTTGAGAATACTGTTCCTAATCCAGAACACATCAAAAATAATGACTGATAGTAAAATCATGTGAAATGAGAATGCATCAAGACTACACTGAGTTTATTCCCTAGGGTGTCTTAGCAGGCTTTATAAATGAGAGGAGATGAATGACCTTATCCCCACTTAACGCCCACTATTATAAACCTTAGCAATGCTAAATGAGTTAATGACCAGAGTTACCTACTGTAGTAGATCAAATAATACTACAATGATTCCGGTACTGAGGATGCAAGGCAAGTGATTTGGTACTGTTAAGACAACGGTAGGGCAATAGCTTTTATCAATTCGTTTCGGTTATCGAGAACTTTTTTTGAACAATAGTGCTATTCCACTTAAACCACAGTGAGATACCTTGCCTAAAACTAGTGTGTGATCCATTTCTTTTTGCATAAAATAAAAGTGGTAAGCATGCCTTTATTTTTAATGGATATCCTATAGAAAGAAAAGTCAGTATCCTAGCATGGAACAGAGCCTACTCTGATGTCAA
This sequence comes from Torreya grandis, assembly GCA_037957365.1. Classification (NCBI taxonomy): domain Eukaryota; kingdom Viridiplantae; phylum Streptophyta; class Pinopsida; order Cupressales; family Taxaceae; genus Torreya; species Torreya grandis. The sequence continues at coordinate 4,818,984 of JARHVA010000164.1, read as the reverse complement.
CAGCAGAAGAATTTGGAGAGATCAAACAAGGTGAAAGAGTCGCAACATGCTTTCCTACTTGTGTATTCAAACCATACAAGTTGGAACTTTCCAACAATGCTTTCTATACCAATAAATCACTTCCTTTGCTTCAACAAACATGACTGCCCGGGCTACAGTTCCTGATCATGTCTCACTCTAACTATTTGTGATTCCATTTATGCATGCCTTGTCTATTTGTGCATTAGCAGAGATCCATATTTTTACACCTCCTACTCTCAGTAGGTCACCACTAGCATTGACACAAGACAATATCAGTATGACAGAACAACAAATATTTCAAAGCCTAATCATGGTTATCTTGTCCTCACAGAGTCCTCCTAGATGGCAGAACCATCAGACAGGTTCATTCAATAGTGATCTCAAGCTGAGCAGGCTCAAGCTCCTGTCCACATGGCAGAACTGATACTGAATAACATTTCTACCTGATGAGGAAGATTGAAAACAAGACAGCATCCTTAGGTCATCTTAGGGTTAGACAGAAACCTGCAGAACTCCAGGTTAGGTCAGGACATCCTACCCTTGTTCAAACCCTACTGTATCAGAAATATGGTGAAGGAGCACACCTCAAATTGACAATGCATTAGTTCATCATTAATCAGGGCAGAGGTTGATTTGCCCTGCATGTTGTACTTCATACTAAAGCTACAGCAGTAAGAGCAGAATGTACTTCTGTCTTCCTCATCTAGATAGCTCATTAATTGTAGTACTTCAAGGAAACAAATAAGAAGTAAAAGCATAGCAAAGAAGTACATTTTATTGGTCTATTACTAATTTCATAATCCCTAAGCGTTGCAATATTGTTGCACAAAAATAATAACTTTAAATCATTCATACTACTGTTGTTCTGATCCTTTAGATGCCAACAGTAAAACAAATAAATCTTATTCTTGCAACATTGCCAACACCAGTCAAGAAACCAAGAATGCATAGATGACAAAGCAGAAGCACCACAAAATTCATTCACTCAAAATGGCACATGGGTTACAAAGCTGGTTAGGAAGCTAGTCCACACAAGAGTTCATAACAATGTACTGAAAACAATGCCCAAAAAAGGCTTCCATTCATAATACTGCATGTACAAGGTTGGAGGGAATTAAGACAAATGGGATATCACTGTTTCAGGGGAGGTCTGATGGTGAAGGAAGATCATAGAAGTTACAAATTCACCTTGGAATCTGTACTGTCAACAACTGATTCAAGAATGGAACAAGCATGGAGTACTAAAATACTCACTGCATAAAACAATAATTACTTCACAAAAATTGCTCTATGAGAACATACAGGATGGGAAAGATACTACAGACCAAGTGAAACTAAGATAATACTATCTGTAATGCATTCCTCAAAGGATCCTCCACAAACTCAGAACCTATAAATAGTGGTCGTTAAAATGCATTACTAAACTGTAGGGAATAGCATAGGTCTCTCAATGTTATTCACCATGCATAAAAATAGATCACTCAAGGCACTACAGGCTAATAGCCTTACCATGAAAGTATTCAATGCTGCAACTTTAACCAAGAGAAGAGACATAAATCAGAATTGTGAACTATTTGCAATGCCTCTAATTAAGAATTAATTATCTTGCCTTTCTCTTAAGAGACTCTTCAAAATAGAACAACTACAGCTTAGTGACTCACACAACATGGGGCATGCCATTCAAGCAAAGGACATAGGTTAAAGTCGAAATGCATATACGGTTTTCATAAATGACTACAGGTCTTGGAGGAGCTCAATTCAGTTTTTCCAAGACTAACTCCTACTCCAAGTTCTGGAAAAACAAAGTAATTCCTTTAACTTGCAGTGAGAAGAACTTGAAACCTAAACCTCTGTATATCCTCAACTTGCACTATGGCATAATCAACATGCAAATGGAGTCAAAAAATAGCTGACAATGCCAATCCTTTAAAATATTAGAACTTTAAGAGCAAAAGGTTCATTGATTGCAACCCTCATAGGGAAAACCACCATAGAATAGGATTAGTGATGCAAAGATTTTCTATGCAGATCATCAAAAGATGCAGTTATAAAAACACCCAAGAAATATTCCACAAGTAAGAACAGCTCAAATCTTCAAAAGAAATACTCATAATCAGAAATAGCCACTGCCAAGATTCATGCAGAAAGACACCCATGAACGAAAAACTCAATGAAGCAGAGATTCATATCATAACAATAAAATCAATCACTATAAATTCATGTATCCACACAGGGGATGTTTAGGGCCCAACAAACATTTCATTCAACATGTATGTGTGTATATGTATTTATGCATATGTTGGTGCATATGCATAGAAATGTATACAAGCATAAAATCAACAATACCATCAAGCAGAACTCTTATTCATTTCCATATTCCACATTAGGGTATTAGAGGAAAAGATAAAAACAAGGATCAACGCCCATAAAAAATCTAGGAAAGGAAGTGACATGCCTTAAAGAGGAATTTCCAACCCTGTGGCTGGGGAAAAAAGCTCAGCATCAAGACTGGTTCGAGCCTCGCCTGCTCATTCTTCTTCTCCTCTTCTGCTGCAAGTTTCACTACCCCCTTCTCCATCACACTTCATTTTTCCAACTTCTCCATCACGCTTCATTTTTTCCAAGAATCTCTGTTTTCTATTCCTTCACATAAGATCTAGCAAAAAGCATCTTGTAGATTCTTCCCCCATCCCAACCATATGCTTGATTTTTGAGAGAGAATAGGGCTGTTGTGGTCTTCAGTAAATACATAGTCCAAAGTCAAAACTGCCAGGCCCTAGAAAAGGGTTCAAACAATTTATTATCTATTCCATCTGTTTACTCCCAAGCTGCAAATCAGGCAAGGAGTCCAAGAAAAACCTAAGCACTCAAAATTTGAGAGCCATTGGGCTCAAATGGAGAACCAACAAGTTCAACAACCTTATTGCCTGCCAAAGCCTATGCCAAATCAAACCCTAAATGTCCAATGACCAAGTTCAAAATACAAAGAAGCTTCGAATTGATGATGAGTAAGGCCTTCGAAACATTTTACCAAATCAACCAAAAATCATTGGTCTCTTCTTAGATAATGGTCTTATGACACGTAAGTAAAACTCTAATCCACAAAGCCAAGTCAAGTCAAACACAGAGGTATATAGTGCAATGCATAACTTTACGAATTATTATCTTAAGATAAGATCCATAGCTGAGAAGGGGTGAGCTCAAGACCTGACAACCAGGTCTCCATACTCAGGATATTGACAAGACATGATGTCAAAGCGGATAGAGACACAAAAACTAACAATCAGCTCACACGCTTACTTGCCACATATTTTTGCATGTTAAAAGGTTTCACATTGATTAATGACTCCATCGCTGTCTCCTCCGAGTGACAACTTCTCTTTTGACAATCAAATAGATGTCAAATTAAGAGTCATCACGATGGGATGTGACAATCAATGATTGGATTTTTTCAATTTGCAACTTGTCCATGTTACTCAAGTGAAATTCTCTCTTCAAGCCTTCCAAGAGAGCTATTACTGAGAAGAAAAATCTATATTTTTGGTTGCTTTGGTCCCTTTATTGAATAGTCGAAGGACACCAAACCACAATATATCTCCTCATTGATTTTGCTTTTATCCTAGCACAAGTGTCCATGGCAAAGAATGGTCATTGAATAAAATGGCAATACAAAACTGATCACCATTCCATTGAGGGAATGACTTGCATGAATTTTGGGAAATTTAGGTGTGTCAAATGACAATTTTCTTTAACTTCCTCTATTTTTCTTGCTCCTTATGCGAAATAGAAGCACATGATACTCAATAGATCTATTTGTTAGCATGGATGCAATCCTACTCGAGTACTAAGAGTATGAAATGATTAAGTTCTATTTGGCAATGGTGCCCTAAAATTACTATTAGGAAAGGTACCATGATGATCATCAAGCCTCTCACAGGAGCATTACCTCTATAGTCAATTCTACTTGATGATTGCTCAAGGGAAGTAGCTCAAATTGTAGCTCCATACACTTCATCATAACATCCCCTTAAACATGACCACTATCTTAGTGTTTGAAACCCCCTTACTAAGGTGAGGTTAAATGATAAATTTAGGTACATGCCTAAGGGGACGATTCTCATCTCGTCCCCTTAACTTGAAATTTTCCATTTACCCTCAACTCTTATGATTCCTCATGATACCACATATATAAAGAAAACATTGCCCGTGTATATCAAGAGAAACATGTCTACAACTTACATGCTACGAAAATACAACCCAAGAATACCGATCCCAAAACAATGACCCAAAGAATGCTAATAACCCTTCAGTAAAAAAATTGATACTAGAGGGAGCATCCATACCAAAGTTATGTAGGGCCAAGACGCCAAGAATGGGAAACTCATGCTACTCTCATGAACCAAACTTAAACTCATCAACAAGATTGATACAAATGTACTGCATGTTTTTTTTATATTTTTTTTATATTGAAATATCGTGAACAAAAAACTAAATCACCCAGAGGGAAATAAAAGAGTTCTACCATATAGGCAGACAAATGTATGCAACCAAACAAATATTAGAGTTTTCAAAGTTTACGATATACCAATATAAAAAGCCTCACGCAAGAGGCACCGACAAAAACGAAAATAAAAAAACAGTACTACAACAAGTATGACAATGTCATGCTCAAGGTGAATTAACCTTCCAAAGTCTCAATGTTATCAACTGCCAAGTATCCTCAATTCACATTCTCAGAACGAGGTCTCGACTGCCAAGTATCCTCAAGTCCCTTCTGTATGGTCTCTTCAAACACACCCTTTGGTGGAAAATACCTATCAAGTTTCTCCATTAAAGGGCCAAAACTATTTTCTTTGACAAACTTCATGACCTCAATTGCCTCTTGCAAACCTGCTGATTCAACCATTTTTTCTAGTTTATTAGTCAATTCATGAAAATCCTTATGAAATAGTTTCCATGTCTACTTTTATTCCTGAACCGGGATCTGAGAAGGCCCTAGACATTCCACAGACGTATGCTAAGAGAAGGTATTATCTACCATTAATGCTACAATATCTAAATCCATTGCTTCCACAATTGCCAAACTGTCTCCAAAGTTAGGTTTGGACGGGCTGGAGCATCTGTTGAGTTCCATGCATTCCTTCATCTCATCCACCTAGCACTGGGTACCATTCTAATCTGAATCAGAAGAATACATCTAAGATCGGATTGGGTCTTTAGCCTATTCAAAGTAGGAGTCCTTGATACACGACCAATCATATTCCGAGAGAGTCACCTCTGCAGTAGTGGGATGAGAGAGGCTCCGATCAGGGTGAGGGTTGAGTTTGGGGTACCCACTAGTATCCAAAATATAGTCTGTAGTCACTTTTAGTAGAACTGTTTGTAGGAACCGTTCTAACTGAATCTGTGGGATCTTCAACTAGAGATAAATCTGCATAGCCACAATCTTAACAATGACTTCAACTATGAAGTCAGTAAGTACTCTAGCCCTACTTTGAAAAATATCTTGGTTCCTTTGCTTCCATATAAAACAAAGAATCTCAGTAGAAAAAACCAACCAGAATTTGTGAAAGAGTGGATGGATTTTCTTTTTAGTACAACTACAAACATATCCAAAAGCAACATTAAACCAATTAATTTTTCAGTAAAAAACAATAGACCAACTATACAAACAACATTTTCAAATCTTAGCAACATATTGGCAGGTAAAGAAAAGATTTTCAATTGACTCCACATCACTACACACAAGACAGAAAGGGGGCAAATCACCACATTTAGCAAGCACATGACCAACAACTAACTTATTATAAAGCAACAACCATCTAAAACAAGATTTTTTAGGTTCTAAACATGAAGCCCAAACCACTTGAAATCTAAAGGCCCAACTACGGTAAGAGTCACAAACACTCCACACACAGGTAAGCGTTAGATAAGGGGGATGAGTGGATGACAATTTAAGATATAGCATTTTGGTAGAAAACTCGTGAAGGGGAGGCCCTTTGATCCACTTGATAGTGTCCCAGAATTCACTATCATTGTCAAGATGATTCACTAAGTTATTGTCCTTGAGTGCTTTTTTCACCATGGAGTAAGTCCTTTAGACCAAGACCTACAATATCTCTTGGTTTACAACAAAACTTCCAAGCAACTGCATGTCTTTTCCTATACCCCTCGCCACCTGACAATAAAAAGTCTCGAATAATTTTATGCATCAAGTTAATCTGAGTTTTGTTAAACAACCAACATGAAGCATAGTATAAAGTGAATGATGAAAGAATTTTCTGACAAACCTGAATTCTACCAGGGAGTGAAAGAATATGACCTTGCCACTTTTCAATTTTCTTGTTTATTTTGGTGTACACCCATTCCCACATTTGTTTGAGAGATGGAGTCAGGGCAAATGGAATTCCCAAATATCTAACCAACTGGTTGGGTCCCTTCCAGTCCCTACCCAAATTCAACAAGCTAGTCTGGCTAGTTCTCCTTCCATCCTATCATACAAGACTTATGATAGGCAATTTTGGAGCTAGAGGCTAGACAATATATATTTAGTCTGGATTTCACTTGTATCAGATTGTCTCTGGAAAGCTTAGTGAACAATGTTGAATCATCAACAAAAAGTACATCAATCATTTCCATTTGATTTGAAGTTGGATACCTCTTACTAGGGGGCCTATAGCATCCGTCCTCAGCAGATAGTGTAATGCATCAGCCACCATGACAAATAGGAAAGGAGCAAGAGGGCAACCTTGTCTAATGGATCTTTGTAAGGGGAGAGATTATGTGATTTCCCCATTTACCTCAACAACTGCAGAGACATCTTTGAATAAAACTAAGATCATTCTACAAAACCTTTCTTGGCAACCAAATGCTCTAAGCATTCTTTCAATAAAAGGCCACTCTATTCTACCATAAGCTTTTCCAAAATCCAGAAGAATCATCCCAATATCTTGATGAGAATCTCTAGCCCAATACATACCTTCCCAACTTGCAATAAGATTATCTAATAGATATTTGCCTTCCACAAACCCAGTTTGGGTTTTCGACACCACTAGGGGTAACATTGGGGATTGTCTTTTTGCTAAAATCTTAGCCAAGATTTTATAGGAGACATTAAGCAGAGTAATTGGTCTCCAATTTTTTACTAGGGAGAGATCACCTTCCTTTGGAATGAGTTTAATAACCCCTTTATTGATCTCCGAACTCAGAGAGCCCATCTCAATTGCTTCTTTATACACTTCTAGGCACTCAGTAGAGATCCAATCTTTATTGACTTTATGGAATTCTGTCGGGAATCCATCAATACCAGAGAGTCAATCGCACATCTTATCTCATCCAAAGAGATCTCACTATCTAAAAAAGCTGCTTGAATGGGGGCAACCTTTCTTGGAATAATCTTTTCACACCACACCTTGCTTTGTTCAATCTGATCATTCGAACCCTCAGTTAAGAACAAGTTTGTTGAGAAGTCAAAAAATGCTTTTTTGATAGATTCTTGATCCTCTAAGACTTTATCATCCTCAATTTCTGAGATTTTCTGTTTTTGATGCTTAGTCCTTAAAAACCGAAAGAAAAATTAAGCCAATTAAGTCTGGACTGACTTGGGCACCCTTGGTCCCTCAACTTATGCTTAATAGAAGAAATCATGTTCAATAAGGATTCATTCTTCGGGTCACATTGTAGGTCAGCTTCCAACCTAATAGGCTGTTCTTGGGCTATTCTGAAAGGTTTCCTTTGTCTTAGCTTTAATTTGTCCATATGATCTGACAAATTTTTTTGACAGGTCTATTGAATTGTTCTAACAATCAATTTTAGAGTCTGAATCAGAGGCTAACTTTTCGACATTCCACACTGACCGGATGCCATCCAAGAACTCTCTTTCTTCAAGGTGGGACACATTGAATTTATACAATTCTTTCATGGTGGCCTTCTCTTCTTTTTCATCATTGCTGAGAGTGAAATTGAGTTCAATGGGGTGATGGTCCGATATAGTGAAGGACAAACCTTAACCACATTACCATCTCCTTCCAGACTAGTCTCAAAGGTATCTTTGCTCAGATAAAGTCTATCAAGTCTAGAGTAAAGCCTTCTAGATCCAGCCTAGTTATTACACCAAGTGAACTGGATGCCTTTACTTTGTGTCTTACCTTTATTCAAAGGGTCCGCCAATTTGTGTGGTTTTTTGAATTTGGACCAAAAAAATAGTTCCCTTTCCACATGTGAGGGTATCCTGCCATTTTGTCCTCTTTCTTTTCAATCATATTAAAATCTCCCCCAAACAATCATGGAATGTCCTTCATATTCCCATTTTGTCCTCTTTATTTTCAATCATATTAAAATCTCCCCCAAACAGCCATGGAATGTCCTTCATATTAGATGGCAACCAATTCCAAAGTTCCTTTCCTTCCCTGTAATCATTAGGTGCATATATATTACAAATTCCAAACATTTTGCCCTACTTGTTGAAATCAACCCAGATCAGCCTATTGCAGGGAGAGACACCATGTTCCACGATATAATCTCCCCAAATCGGGTTAATCAAAATAGAGGCATCCCCTTTCCGTCTGTTGTGGTTAGTTGAGAAGTGGATTGCATTAGGCCAAATATAGCCTAAAGTGAAGGAAAGGATTGTGTTGGTTGCTTTGACTTGTTGAAAGAGAAAATCAAGTTTAGCTCTCGAGTATCTGAACTGTCTGACAATAGGTTTCCTGTCTAGGGATTCAATCCCCCTTACATTCCAACTGACAATTTGCATTACCATGCTCAGGATTACTTGGTCTTATTGGGGGGCGTACTTCCCCCCTTATTTTTATACAATCTAGAAAAACATTCTGGAACTTTATTCTCCTTGTTCCTTTTGTTATTGTTATTATCACCATCTTCCATTCCCCCATTTTTTAATAGTCTTCCATCTTTGGCAGAGGGGATATCAAGGGATGTATTTTCAATAGCAACAATTTTTAGTCTTTTATAGACCCTTTAGAGGTCCAGTTATCTCCATTATTATGATTGGAGGGAGTTTATTTTAAAATATCACCATGAGCCGATACATTCAGGGCCTCCATATTGGGGGATATGTTCATCAGGGGCTCAACCTGCTCAAAGAGGTTATCAGGGGGAAATACAATCTCATTTCCTAATATCTCTTTAGACACATTTTATTCTAGACCCTGAGGGTCATCCAAGGCCACAGAGGGTCCCCCCTTAGAGAGGGGACCAACATCAATCATATCCTCATCAAACTGTACTTGGGTAATTACCACTTCAGAGGGCAACTTGCTTTGTTCTGTCGAGTCAATCTGCTTTCCCTTTTCCTCAATAACCAGTGAACCAATATTTTTAGGAGTAGTATTAATGGGGAGAGGTTCCCCACTATCAATCTAATGAGAAGCTAATTTACTCTCAACAAGGTTTGAAGTGCCTTTTACTCTAGGACCCTTACCAAGGGATGTTATGCCTTCCTCAAATTCAGTGTTAAAAATAGGGTTATCTATGTTTTCCAAGTCCTCCATTCGAGGCGGGAGGGGATTAAACAAAACGTCTTTGCTATTGAGTTTAGGGCCTCTCTGGACTTCATTATCATTGTTTTTGTTAGTAGGCAACAAAGGGCAATTTTTCTTCATGTGACCATCTTTTTACAGAAAAACATGCATTGAGACCTCCCAATCCTTTGATAGGGCATATGCAAGAGCCCCCATTGATTTCAAAAATGAGGAACTTTGGAAAAGTTTCCAGAGGGTCTAAGGAAATTAGAACCCGCTCGTTCATATGAGCTAGAGACCCCCTGGTGTCCTCAACCCTAAGCACCTCTCCTAGGGGTTGAAAGGCTTGAGAGATAAAATTCCACAATTGGAGGGGGACGTTTTCAATGTCGACCCATCTAGGGGCCGTTTTGAACACCAGGTCCAAACTTTCCAAGTTAGGATTCCATGGAACTGCTTTAAACAGTGACCTCCCCACATTCCATAGGGCTTTGTTAATGACTCTTCTCTATATGTTGGATTTTTAAAAAAGAACCAGAAATACCCCCTTTTGGAACAGTCTGCAAAAACTAACATAGATACCCATTTTCTTGCCCCATATCGTATTTAACTAGTTATCAAAGAAATTACTTGACGAGAGAGTGTTTCTATTCAAAAAAACAAAGAAAATCCCAATATTTTTTAACTGAGCTTGTTCCCTAACCAAATTTTTTTCCATAGACAAATTGGGGAGCAAAAAAAGGGTTTTACCGTCCTGTTCTTTGTTGCCTCCTCCATCTTTAGACACGTTGCTCGAGCCAACAACGAATTCTACACCTTGTGAATGCTTAACAAACTCTTTCTACCGTAAAACTTCATGGAAGAGCTTCCTATTGTCACCCTTTTTTCCACCTCCCTTCTTAGCAAAAGACTTCCGCCGCTTGATTCAGGGCATTCATTACTTGACATTTTTTGGCCTCCATTTCCATTAATACTTTCATCAATGAGACACTCCACACGGTTCGACACACTTCGGTCATCTCCCTCCATAAGCGAACACCATTAATTATGTTTGCCCCCAATCTCCAACACGTATCAATGGATCAAGGGGTAGGGAACACGAAAGGCATGCACACCAAGACTAGGGCAACACTATCTACCGACACAACATATAGGAAAGCAAAAACAAAAGCACAAAAAATCTAAAGTTAACCAAGAAGCACAAAATCGAAGCAACATTTACCATGAACCCTTTAAAACCAATGCACATTCGATCATACAATCACCAAGGAAGCAAAGGGGACACCAAGGAAGAGGGAAGCAAGCATGCAGCACCAACAATGGAGTGTGACTTTTCGTCTCCCCATTGCAGAGCTCCACCTTGCTTAATGTACTACATGCATCAAAATTTCACATCTTTGTATACAACCATCACTTGTACCCATAATATAATACCTCACCCTTGCATGAATACTACCTTAATCCCACATTGGTAAGAACTATGAGACAAGGGTGACTTATAAGCTATTACTTGCTCCAAAAGCTTTGCCAATAGGGAAAGAGGCTAGAGGGTGAGAAGCCCATAGTGGTCAATTACATTCCTCTCCCCTACTAAGAAATGTTTACTGTGCTCATGTGCTAAGTGGGTCCCCTTGCCTTGTGATTATTACCAAAAATACATGAAGAAAAATGTTATTAGGATAATGGCTACTTATGGAGATCATCTCTAGATGACTTAAACACACACGAGTAAATACCCACAAAAATAATTAATCTAATTAAATTGCTCGTGGAAACCTTCAATTACTTAACATAAATACATGATTGGGTTGTAAGTGGGTTAATCCCACATTGGAAAGAATTGTGAGACAAGGTGACTTATAAGACATTACATGCTCCAAAAGCTTTGCTGATGGCGAAAGAGGCTAGAGGGTGAGAAGCCCAAAGCAGTGGATTACATCTGCCTTTCCTTCCCTTGTGCTTATGTGCTAAGTAGGTTCCCTTGCCTTGTGATTATTACCAAAAATACAAGAGGAAAAATAGGATAATGAGTCAATGACTACTCATTGAGGTCATCTTGAGATGACTTAAACACCACATGAGCAAAATCCCCCAAAATGTAATGATATAATGAAGTTGCTTATGGAAGCCTTCAATTACTTATCACAAATACATGATTTGGTTAATCCCACATTGGTAAGGATTGTGAGACAAGGGTGACTTTTAAGGCCTTACTAATAATCTAATTAAATTGCTTACGAAAGCTTTCAATTACTTAACACAAATAAATTGTTGGAAATAGTCATTGATGTCTATGATATTGTCATTGATGTCAAAGGAAGTAGGTGCTATTTTGCATTAATGCCAAAGGATGAGTTGAACAAACTTGCAGTGCTAATCGGATTTCTCCAATGCCTTTACTTCACAATCTTGTCAAGTTGGGTGAAAAGTCCGAACGGGTCAAGCCAAGCAATGCAAATCGGAGTTTCGGCATGACTTAACTTCCCTTTATTTCTCAAGTCAAGCAATGGGAAAGTTCGAATTGGTCTAGCAAAGAAGTGATCGGGGATTTGCAAGTGCTTTACTTCTCTTGTGATTATAAGCTAAGCAAAGTGAAAAGTCCGAAATGGTCTTGAGAAGAAGTAATCGGGGTTTCAGGAGTATCGTACTTCTCTTATGATTATAAGCTAAGCAATGTGGGAAACCCGAAAGGGTCCAGCGAAGAGGTGATCGGGGATTTGCAAGCACGTTACTTCTTTATGTTGATAAGCTAAGTAGAAGTAAAAACCCGAAAGGGTCTAGACGAAGTAATTGGGATTTTGAAGAGGGACTGCTTCTTTCAAGTTGATAAGTCAAGTAATGTCAAAAACCCGAAAGGGTCTAGAAAAGAAATCGGGATAGCTGAGTGACTCTACTTCTCGTACGTACATAAGTCAAGAAGGATGGAAAACCCGAAATAGTCTTGAAGAATTCCTTTGGAGGAATTCTTTCGGAAAAAGTGGCAAGGACAATTCTTTCAGAAAAATTGTCAAGTCCTTTTTGGAAAACTGTCCCTTAACAAAAATCTAAAGGGTACATTCAGAAAGCCGAAGGGTATGTGAACCCTTTGAAGAAGGCCGAAGGACACTTTGAAGAACGCTGAAGGGTATGTGAACCCTTTGAAGAAGGCCGAAAGACACTTTGAAGAATGCTGAAGGGTAAGTCGAAAAGTCCAAAGGGTATATGAACCCTTCCAAAGACGCCAAAAGCCACTTTTCAGAAAGCACGAAGGGTAAGAGGACCTTCGGAAGAAAATTTGAAGGGTAGTTTCGAAAGACCCTGAAGGGAAAGTGCACCGTTGTAAAAAACCCGAAGGGTAACTTTGGAGAAAGGTCCCGAGAGAAAAGACTCGGACAAAAAGTCCGAAGAAAAGAAAGCCCGAAGGAGAAAGAGAATGGCCCGAAAAAGAGAAGAGCCCGAGAAAGAATATGAAGAAGATGAACTCGATAGAAAGAGCCGGAATAAGAAAAGCCAGAAGGACAGAAATCCTGAATAGAAAGGAGCAAAAGTGAACCAAGAGAATATTGAGACACGATATAAAAATCGACGGTTCTAGAACAGGGAAAACAACGGACGACTCAAATGAATGGTGACTGGTGCCAAAGACAAAATGAGTAAATCCTCGATTAAAGACAGGACCAAGCAAACAGTGAGCTCAAAAAGGTCTACACAGGGCTCAAGATTGATCGATTCAACCGATCAATCTCGATTGGTGAAGCTTCACATTTATGAGATAAACCAAGCAATCATCAAATGAAGAAAAGAGATTTGACCATTGCAAGGTGACAAATAAACTGAGGCACGAGAAACATGCAAGCATAAGCCATCTTTAATGAGAACCAGTTTAGTGCAGCTGCGTGTGAATGCAAGGAGAAGATAAAAAACCCCAAAAGGTAGTTGAATATAAACGACTTCAAGAGGACTTTATAGGTTGTTGCTGCAGCTACTGCATTTTTCAAGTGTGAGAAAAAGCGCTGTCGATAAAAGAAATATGCAGACAGAGTAAAACGTAGAGAAGGAAGGAGAATGAAGTGTATCTGAATAAAGCATAACCAGATGTATGCAAATACAGAGTGAGAGACATATGCAGACAGAGATTAAGCAAGCAGGAAGATAGAGCACACAGACAATGAGAAGAAGGTGAGCAGTTACAGATTAGACTTGTAACAAAGAACATTGAACTAGATTCACTTGTGAATCCATCTTGTACACTGGAGTCATAGCTCCATAGTTCAGGTAGGTTGGTGCCTACATACAAACTGGGTTGGTGCTCAGTAAGGAGATTGGTGTCTCCTAAGGATCGGTGTTCTTGAATGTAACCAATGAGGTTTGCTAGTAAGGCATTTTATTGTGAGGCTGGATTACAACAGTAGATTCTAGTAGCTGATTCTTATCGTGGTTTTTTCCTTTAGGTTTTCCACGTAAAATTTGGTGTTATGTGTTTCTGTGTGTGTGTGTGTGACTTTTGCATTTGTTCTTTGATTTACAGATGAATTCACATTTTCCGTAAAAGGTTTTTTAACGAACTAGTTTTAGATCATCTACTGATTCACCCCCCCTTTGTAGATAGGTGTGTTCAACATAAATGATTTGGGTTAATCCCCCATTGGGTTAGAATTGTGAGACAAGGATGACTTAAAAGGTATTACATGCTCCAAAAACTTTGTCAATGGGGAAAGAGGCCAAAGGCTGAGAAGCCCAAAGCGGTGGATGTTCTTCTCCCTATTGACAAATGCTTTTGGTGCTTGTGTTCTAAGTGGGTCCCCTTGCCTTTTGGTAATTTCAAAAAATTCATGAGGAAAATTGTCATTAGCGTAATGACTACTTATGGGGGTCATCTTGAGATGACTTAAACACACACAAGTAAAATGCCACAATTTAACAATCTAATTAAATTGCTCATGGAAGCCTTCAATTATTTAAACATAAATTTAATCAGATTTGGGTCAATGACAAACCATTCATTTCAGTTGTATTACGAGCAAGGTTACTTGGGTGTAGGGGTGCACAAGTTGCGAGTGCTTAGCACATAGTGCAAACTCTGAAATTTGGGTGCATAGGACCAGGTGCATTTGCATTATAGTATATATATATATATATATATATCCACAAGTTACACCAAAAATACAGTAGAAAGTTTCAAAATATATCCAAGTTTCATTGAAAATATATTTACAAAATGTAAAAATATGCGTAAATTTCAGCTTTGACTATGCATAAAGTTCAACTTGCAACTTTTATAAACGATCATTGATAACAATAATGCTGATGACCCAAATACACCTAGACGTGAAGTTTGACAATGGAACTTCAACTACGTTAGTGATTAAAAATTGAAAGTTCTGTTAGGATGCTATGATATCCAATTTAGCGTATTAATTGTGGGACTTAGCTGTAGGAAGTTTATGGTAGATGTTCGTTGATGGGTGGTTCCTTACCGACTACCTGATTATGATTGTATTTATGCATCCATTTCCATACAATAACTACTGCATTTCATTGGCATTCTTCAATATTTGAGTTCTCTCCCTTGCTTTAGTTGTCATGGTATTAGAGCTTGAATGGACCTCATAAGGTAAAGACCATTGTGGTTATGGTGCTCCTTGATAGGCACCCAAATCAATTTAATATTATGGAACATGAATTTAAAACATAGTTACAAAATCCGGCCGGATCTGCACAAAATCCGATCGCCTCTCATTTTTCTCAAAATTTCATAATTTCATTTGTTTAAGTTTTCTATGGAAAAAAAGGCCCAGCAACCATAAACATTATATAATATTAACATTTTATGTTACTTCATTAATGTTTTACATTGTATCTGTCAATTTTGCATATTTATAAAACTGTCCTCACATATATGTATATATTCTGCATCGGATTTTTCTGAACTTTTTCAAAGATTTCGGATTTTCCAATTTTTTTTTCCCTCCCGAACTGATCCGGATTTACGAACTTGGTAACTATGATTTAAAGAGTTAGAAATAGCATGTGGGAGCATGGGTCAGCTTTGAGAATATGTTCTTTTACTATAATAGTTGGCATATCCAATAGTAGAGGCATTGAGAAATATCAGAGTTTTACTATCGTGGACCCTATAGTAGTAGGAAAGCCCCACTTGCTTTCCCTTGAATAAGGGGTTCATTCTCATTTTTTGAGTTATTAAAGGCACTCTCTTTTGGTGCATGTGGGATGAAACTCACAATAGAAGATAAAGCAAAAGAAGATGGTGCATAGAGCTTGAAGACCTAGATTATTCAACATTGTAGTTGATATTGCAAGGCAAAAGGTGATGTTTTTCTGAATTCTAATCCAACAAAGCCTGTGTTTGAAGCCTTCCATACAAGGCCACTGGTTTCGTTTTTTTGTCTTGGATGCGAAAACATAAAAGTACTATTACAGTGCATGCTTGAAGGTAGTGCATAAAGGCCATAGCAGGCATGCTAAATTTTGGAGATTGTAATTGTTGAAAGTGCCCATTTAGAAACTATGAGATACATTCCAAGGTCGATGACAAATAATTTTGGGTTATCTTCACTTGCACAAAGACATGACTCTCAAATGTGTCCACATAGGTTGAAGACCCATAAGGTGTAGATAAAATCCAGTAAAGAAAGATGAACCGTCCCACTATCTTTATTGTAGAGCAAAGCCAATAAAGAAAGACTGGTTCTCAAAGTTGAATAAAAATACTGGGACGATTCATCTTGGAGACAAGTCCTCTTTTCAGATTAGAGATAAAGGTGTCGTCCCTCTCAAACTCAATAATTAGGCTTGTGAGATAAACAATGTTCTTTTTGTGCCAGAAATGAAGTATTTGTTGTCAATCAATGAACTGCTTGACAATTATCTTTGATGCTAAAAGATGGCCAGAAATTGTCTTTTGAAAGATAAGAAGACTAAACATTACAGTTTGTGGCAAAATCGTTGGAAAAAGGCAGAATGTTCATCTTTGAGGCTTTTCCTACATGATTTCTAGCTTTGCCTCTCCGTTCCTTTTTGTGAAAATGATTTCATCATTTAATTGCTGCTTACTTGGTGCCAACGAGTAAGCAAACAATGTTCCATGGGTTACCAACCGTCAAAGATGATATGAGCACAAGTGCATTAATGAAGAGGGAGAAAACGAGATTTCCACAACTATACATATGTCGTACAGTGTATTGTATTATGTATTTATAGATTACAAGTACTTGACAAAATCAAACTTTTAAAAAGAAGAAAGAGAAAGGACGCTTCTATGGAAAGTGGAAGCTTCTAGGAGAATAGAAGTGTACAAGGAAGCTTTTAGGAAAAAGGAAGCTTCTAGAGGGAGATATGTACATAAAATAAATAAGCATAGGAATATATTCAAAAATAAATAAATAGCCTTTGTGACTAATAAAATAGTTCACTCTTTACTAACAATTTAACCATTCAATACAAACATGATAGTCCAAATTTGTAATGAAATAGTGCAAATCTAAAGATATGATTAACACAAGAAAACAAATCAACTAAACAAAATAATCAATCCTCAATTCTGTTTACCACAAATAATATAAATTCAGTTTTGAAAAGATTGCCCAGAGTTAAGTGGTGATGAACCAAGATGACATTCATGTAATAAAATTGAAATGGATTAAGCTCAAATCAATGTTAAAACAAGAAAGAACACATTAATATCACCAAAATATGAAGAGATAATGACTGGCGCCTTTTATTAAAATTGGAAAATATCAGTGAGTCTTCCCTCTACAACTTAAAGTAAAATCTGTATGTCCTTGAAACGTTATAGATATGTATTTATATAGGCAACAGAGGTCTCCCCACGGAAGGTGAAACAAAAGTCTTCAAGTGACTCTTGGTCTTCCACACCAAAATCAATAAAAAAATGTTTTATTTCTGTGTTTTCTTCAATTTTATAATTTGACACACCTCCTTTAGCGGACAATATACATTCTATACCTTTAGTAAACCATGGCCACATAAGAAAATCTCATAATCCCTTGAGTTTGCTTACTCAGGGAAATAATTCAAAGCTCAACCAAAAGATTCTTCCTCCAATCTACCTCGATTTTCCTGCACAAAATTCCAACAGACTCCAAATTCATGTCCTTGTGCAAATCACACTCTAAGACAAGGCAACAACGTTTTCTGTAAAACTCTGAAAATGGCCAAGTACTGGTTTGCCAAAACATAGCTGCCAAACCATTTTAAAAATAAATTTCTGCTGCATAAGGCTACAAGCCTACAAATGAGGGTCATTCTTTTTCCATTGCATTGTAAGTGACTAACATTCCTCTACATCCCAAATTTTTTCAAAGGAATCAGAGTTCATCTCATCATGCAAATGACACTTCAAAACAAGGCAATAATGTTTTCTGGAAAACTATGAAAATGGCTA
This sequence comes from Torreya grandis, assembly GCA_037957365.1. Lineage (NCBI taxonomy): Eukaryota > Viridiplantae > Streptophyta > Pinopsida > Cupressales > Taxaceae > Torreya > Torreya grandis. The sequence goes on along the minus strand of JARHVA010000164.1, from coordinate 4,801,077 downwards.
AGTACTGGTCTATCAAAATATAGCTGCCAGACCATTTTCAAGAGTAAATTTCTGCTGCATAAAGCTGTGAATGGAGGTGATTGTTTTTCCAAAGTGTTCTCTCATTCCTCAAAGTGTTCTCTGCATTCCCACAAATTTTCATTGCAATCCGAGTTCATTTCCTTATGCAAATCACACTTCAAATCTAGGCAACATTTTTTTTTGAAATCTGTGAAAATGGCTTTAGTATTGGTCTGTCAAATTATGGCTGTTAGGCCATTTTCAAAAGTAAATTTATGCTATGTAAAGTTGCCAATGGAGGTGATTCTTTTTCCATTATTTTCTACTCACATTCCTCTACATTCCCACATATTTTCAGCAGTAGAAGACATCAATTCAACCTCCAAATTGTATCTCAAAAAACACCTAAATTGTATCTCAGAAATGCATGGACAATCATCTCTGGAAATTTTGTGAACTACAGAAAATGATTAAGAGGCCACTTTCAATTGCTGTGTAAGACTACAAAATGTTGCAACTGCGTAATTGTTACCATGGTGTTCTCCTGACATCCTTCTGTATTTCCAGCAATTTTCAACTATAGATCATATTAATTCAACTGCCTAATCGTATCTCAAAAATGCTTTGGCTGTCATTTTTGGAAGTTGTGAATTGTAGAAAATGACCCAAAATTAATGTGAATGAATGCGAATTTGATTCCTATAGTGTGGATCTCAAAAGGGTTTGTTCTAAGTGGTCTAATTAACATCTACACAAACTTTCAGTTCTCAACTCTAAATGGTTTTCTCCAAATTCAAATTTTACCAGAATTGCTCTCTTTTCTTTCTACCCAAGGAGTGCAACTTTACCAAGGAAATGTTGTGAATATTTCAAATAGAGCTGTGAGGTCTAAAGATGAAATGTCCAGCTTGCCATAATTAAGATTCACCCAAGTTTTTAGTCATACATTGGCCTATTCAACTAGTTTTGAAAATACTACAAAATTACTCTCTTTTTCACATTGCACGAAAGAATGCAGCAGATAAAACCATGGAATCAAAACAGAGACCACCTTAGGAGATTGAGAAGCCAAGGAAGTTTTGAATATTGAAACAATATAAGATTAAACTTGGATACCCAACAAAGCCATTTATTTATTTTTAACCTTGAGTAAGCAAAGATAAAAGCTTAAGAAGAACAAGATGCCAAGCATCAAAAAGAAATCAATTTTACAAAAATGCATAATAATTTGCCATTAAAATGTTCCATTTAAATTTTATAGTGGGGTGGTCCCAAATTTATAAAATTTGGATGTGTTGGTGACAACACTTTGGTACAAAAAGAGTTTCAAAGTGATATGCAATTGTGTGGTTTCCTTGCTTAAGGACACCTAGGTGTAATATGATGCGCCCATCTCGGTCTCAAATGGCTGTGGTAAATCAGGAAGAGAAAGCACGGAAGCTGAGCAAAGGAATTCCTTGAGTTGTTGAAATGTGTTAGTTGTTGTTGCATACCATGAGAAATGTTAATGATTATAGAGCTGATGTAGTGGCCTAGCAATATGAGAAACATACTTGTCAAAGCGTGGTGGGCCCATAACCCATAGGTCTTAGGATTGAAACTTGGCTCTGATATCAATTGATATGAACACAATTGCAACAATAAAGAGAGAACACAAAAGACTGCTGCAATTGTACGTGTTGTACACTCTGTTGTATTATGTATGTATAGATTACAAGAAAGCTTTAGACAAAACAAAGCTTCTTAAAGAAGAAAGAGAATGGAATCTTCTAGGAGAAAAAAAATGTGGAAGGAAGCTTCTAGAGGGAGATACATACATAAAATAAGCTAAGCATAGGAATATACATTAATATACAACAATTCATGTGACTAATAAATGGCCCATGCGACTATCTCATGAAAGGATCTTGAAAAAAAATTTCCCCATTGTTTTGCTTTATAAAAACACACATTGGAATTTGAAAGCACTTTGTCGAATTGAGCAAATGGACTTCTCAAAGTCTGAAATGATACATGTGGACCCATGGAACCCTATTTTATTGGACTCAAGTAGTTTTTGTTGTTTATTAAAGATTACTCCCCAAAGGTGCGAGTCATCTCCTCAAAGGCTAAGTATGAGACTTTGAAACACTTGAATACTTTCAAGGTTGTATGGGGATTGAAAATGGGCACCACATTAAAGTATCCCACAGAGAGCGAGGCAATGAGCACAATTAATTTTTTTTTGACTTTTTGCTCCAATTAATGTCAGCAAGAGGCAAAAGACAATTGCTTACCTTCCCCAACAAATGGTGTTGCAGAGTAGAAGAAAAGATCTATCATGGAGATGAGATGCATGTTGAGTGGCATGAGTATGGATAAGCAATATTGAGTTCAAGGGCAGTTTCTTGGGCGAGTAAGAAGCAATTGATTGTTGCAATTTGTTCCATTGAGGCAAGGTATTGTTGGGACTTGAATACATAGGATTAAATATGCATAAATGGTAAGTGTAAAATGAAATTAATTTGATTGAGATCAATCGGGTTACACCGTGTTTATATAAACTTGCTAAAAGCAAGTTACACAACCCGTTTACTAATGGGACTCAACTACGTGTAACTAGCAACTATCCACCTAGTCATTAACTACACTTAGTAATTAACTATTAACATTTATTACTTCTTAATGTTAAGGTAAAGCTATTAACAAGGGGGTGTCTCATAAAGAGATGCATATGCCGTGCAAATTAATTTTTTTAATTAACATTAAATGTTTGGATCACATGACCCAAATCCCCCCTTGATCCAAAGGGGATCAAAATATGATCTGGAGCATATGAGTGTGAAGCCATCCGATACTCTTTGCCACATCTGCAAATTGGCATTCTGTACATCTTGGTATTGATCAACCTATGTCGCTTCACAAACCTCGTGATCTGCAGATCGTGACATGAATGATGAACATCTTGCTGGGCATGCTCATCCCCTCTGACCATTCTGTACCTGTTTTGCGGTATAAGCACCATCGTGGGAATGCTCAACTACATTGACCCTTGCCTCAGTGGCTATTCAGTACCTTTGTATGGCACATTTATTTTGATGCCCAACAACACTAACCTTACTTTGCTCAACACTATTGGTATTATCAATCCCTTTTAGCTGTACAATCATCGACAACTGATAGAAGATCAATATAGTATCTTACCCCTATTAGACAAGAGATGAAAAATCCTTGGAGCGAAAAATATAACCAAATAACTTCGTCTACTTTTCATCAATGATATCAAAGAGATCAAAAACCAACAGTTGGACGAAAATGACAACAAACTCCAATCATCTATCCAAAAATGCCACTACAACATAACCCCATCTTAAAGCTAGCAACGGACCCAAGATGGGTGGATCATTGGGTCTGTCAACTTGTCAGATCCCGATGGACTTGTAAACTTTGAAGTGCAACATGGTTGTCTCTGACGGCACAAGCGGCCAAAAACAATGTTACACTCATAGTTCAAAATCTCATTCTTGACGATTTTTCGGGAGGGCAAAATTTGAACAGGATATCGGATCTTGAGAATTTCTTGGCAACTTTATCGCTACTTTTAAAAACATATAAATTCATAACATAAACTTAAATTAAAAGTAAAACATTGTTAAATGACATAAAAAATGAATGTAGAGAATGCCATAGGCCCATAAGTATATTTTCTATCAATTTGAGATAAAAAAAAACTACAATAGTAACAATGCTACAAAGTTGCAAACTACAAACTCAAACTACAAACTATAGTCCAACAGACTATAGTATAATAGGCCAATCGATTCTCACTGTGAAGTGTCAACAGTCAATCAATTCTCACTGTGAAGTGTCAAGTTGCAAAATAATATTACAAACTACAAAGTTCAATTTCAAACTTCAAACTTTTAGTGGGCCCCAAAGTTCAAATCGTGGAGGCTATGCATAGTGTAGGGTTTGGTGTCAGGGGGCGAACTTGCAACTTGAATGAGGGAAGTGGGCACTATAATATGCATGAGATGACTGTAAAATACTAATATGAGGGCACGTTTTTTGCTTTTCACTTAGCATTACCGTCTATGGCCTATGCAAACGAAGAATGGCTAATCGTGATAAAACATTCCGCAGTTTACCTTTAATTTTTGATGCATCATTTTTTTTGGTATCTGAGAAATGGGATTTTCGCTGAGAAATCTCAGTGATTTCTCGGTGAAAATTGTCGAGAAAATCAGGGCTTCTCGTCTCGCGAGTTAGAGCCCGGTATCTCAATAGGCTAGTATATCGTGAGATCTATTGACAAATCGCCGAGATTTGATTCTATGGTTACACTCATGGTTTTCATGCAGTTTACCTTTAATTTTTGATGCATCATTTTTTTTGGTATCTGAGAAATGGGATTTTCGCTGAGAAATCTCAGTGATTTCTCGGTGAAAATCATCGAGAAAATTAGGGCTTCTCGTCTCGTGAGATAGAGCCCGGTATCTCAATAGGCTAGTATATCGTGAGATCTATCGGCAAATCGCCGAGATTTGATTCTATGGTTACACTCATGGTTTTCAAGCACAAACTTCCCATTTTCAATCTTACAATAATATTGGGGTGTTGGATTCCACTAAAAATGCACCCTTTATACATTAAAATCGGCATTTCTATACTTCTAACACATTATTCACAACAATCACAAGAGGAGACTCCAAAATTAAAAAAATGACCTTTCCAATGGATTCAGAATGTTCCAAAACTTAGGGAACGAGTGGTTACACCACTATGGTTGTGCACAATATCAACTAGACAAAATCTGTATAACCTAGGCTGAATGCACTAAAAAGACAGAATTCAAAAAATTATGTTTGCACTTAGGTGGATTCGACCTCTTGACCTCCTTCAAGTTCAATGTCTTACAAAACACTCTTTACCAATTCCTCTATGAATATTATAGACAATTGACGTCAACACATTCTATATATGCTGTTTTTCTTGCATATAAGAACTTCCAACAAAAAAGTAAAGATGGATAGACTTGAGCTAGACCTCTATTCTCTCAATGACTTTCACTCAACCCTTCAAACTATAGTTCGCATAACCAGTTGGGGCGAGCACTCGCCAAGGGCCCATTTTGGGTAACTGACGGTTATTCAACAGAGCTGGTCAAATAAGCGACAATAACTGACAAAGGCAAAAAATACTTAAATTTATCAAAAAAACATTTTTTTTTAGACATTGCAGAAGCAAAATAGATGAAATGAGTCTGTAAAATATAGGGAAAGTGTTTTCTATTAAATTTGAATACAAACAAAGTACAAAATCGCATAATCATGCAAATACAACAATCACAAACTACAATGATACTTATAGACTTAGAGTCTTAGACAAGAATCTACAAGATTACAAGTACAAATTACAATAATCTATAATTTTCTCTTCCCTGCTCTCTGGAAAACTAAGGGAGACTGAGAAACTCTAGTTCTCCCACTCAGCTGCCTTGCCTTGCTCTGTATAGAAGGTTGCACCGGCCCTTGTGGCTCCACGTCTGCGTCTGCCTCATCTTCAAGGATGTCCTCCAATCCGATCTCTCCTCTTGCTTTAGCCCACCCTCCATAGCTTGCCTCTCGAAATCAACAATCTTGAACATGGGGGCCTCTTGTGCAATCCAATCGCATTAGGGATTGATCTCATCTAGATCGATAGGATCCTCTGATGCGTTCTTGCAGTGTATGACAATTTATAAAATAAAAATCCACGTATTTGCAGTGTTTCATGTCAAAACCGCATACAAGCAGCGTTCTGGATTGTTCCCGCATACAGGCAGTGTGGGAGATCGGAGGTTACTTGCCGGTTTAAAAAAATTGCAATTTTTTTTTTACGACGGTTTTCAGTGGTGGTTATTCACCACGGCAAACAATTGGCGAGTAACCAACCAATTGGCGGCTACTCATTGGTTATGCCATCTATGCTTCAAACCAATTTGCCCATGCATGTTATGGCAATGCCAAAACTTAATCTATTATACATACTTTGCTTTCCAAAGGCCAATAAATTAAAAAAAAACTTTTTTATCATGCACATGAAAAAATTGTACAGCAATAAGAAGCACTAGTAGATATTTTTTACCAGCAACAGTAGCTTTTTTTACCCGAATGTAGTTTTCAACCAGCTTGGACCCACTTTTAGGTATGGCGATTAATATTTTTTCTCTCTTGGCATCCAATGGAGTTTTTTTTGCAATAGTAAGAACACATTTTAACCAGATGGCGCTTTAGGATGGATGGTGCTTTAGTAGGGAGTTTATAGCGATGAATGGCACTCCAGATAGCGTTGCGGCAGTCCAGGATGGAGTTGCAGCAGGGACAGGATGTTCTAGCAGTCCAAGATGGCATTGCAGGTAGCTAGATGGTGTATCTGGCAACCGTGGTGCTCCAAGTTGTGTATGGTGTTTCACGTCCTTTAGGCAGCATAAATGGCATCCAAGATTTTTCAGGCAGCGGATGAATGGTGCCTCAGAGCAATAACACAAAATTTTAGCAGTTTTGCAACACTTTGCCCCTTCTAACAGTGACCCAACATCAAATTTAACACCTCCGAGCAAAAAAAACAATAGTTTTAAAAGTCACATCAACGTCTTGATCCTTCCATTACACCCCAGTAGCTGCAATAGTGCTCTAGACAAATTTATTAATGCCCAACACAAAAAATAACACCTTTTTTGAAGCTTCCCACACTTATGGTACTGAGTTAAATAAAAATATATAAAAAAACTTCTTCACGTTTAACTTCTTCAGTAACTTCTCAGCTTCATGATTCGAGTAAAATCTTCACGTGCTTAAGGGATCTTCCATGGCTTCCTCATAGACTTGGCTTCATGGAAGCCTCTGATACTAATGTTGGGACTTGAATATACAAGATTAAATATGCAAAAATGGTAAGTATACCATGTAATTTATTTGATTGAGATTAACTGGGTTACATTATTTGTTTATATAAACTTCCTAAGAGCAAGTTACACAACCAATTTTCTCATGGGACTCAACCACTTGTAACTATTAACTACCCACTAAATAATCAACTATGCTAAGTAATTAACTATTAACATTTATTACTTCCTAATGCTAAGGTAAATCTAATAACAAGGGTTTGTCTCATAAAGAGGTGCATGCCCTAGACAAACTAACATTATTAATTAACATTAAACATTTGGATCACACAACTTGATAGGTACAAGGTAATTGTAATGCTCGTTTTGTTTCAAAAAACACGATGAATAAAATTTGGCTCCAATGCATAGATTTTGCACCCTTCATTGTGACCCCTTGAGAGAGTCCTTCATGGTAGGGCTGCACCTTTTAAGGAAACCCTGAACATGGATGCATTCCCCTGTTTATAGTTGTTATATTACTATTTGAAGTTTTCAATGGCCATAAATGACTCTTTTGGCCTTGAATATGCATGTTTTGTTTCATATAAAGGATTCATGTGGCCCCCTTTAACAACTATTACACTCTTGATCATTTGGATGTTCATCCCTGCTCTTATTACGATCACATGCTCTCGTGCTTTTGTTGCTTAATCTTAATACTCTTTGTTGACCCTTGTGACATCATTGGAGTTCCTCAGATTTGTAGGATCCTTTCCCTCTTTTGCTATCATCCTTCTCTCTCAAGGTCATTTTGCACCCTAGATAGGAAGGACAACCAAGGAACCACTACACCCATGCCTTAGATCGCGGGTCCATTATTCTTTCTCAACTAGGAGTGCTTGAAATTAGAGTGGTACATCTTTGCACATCTCATTTGGAATTAGATATGATGGCACTTTGCTATGCAAAGAGAGAGTTTCATTTTATATGCTACTAACTTCAAAACGTTTTTTAAAATTGTTTTTCATTAAAAATTGCAACCTAGTGTAGTAGTTAGTTTGATTAGTGCATTTGAGTCGCTCTTTTATCTAGTTTTAAATTGTTAAAATAGATTAGTTGCCTAATTTGAGCCCTTAGTTAATGCAACCCAACAAACTGGTCGTAGGTGCATTAGGCCATGGTGAACCCTTTGTGTTTGATCTCTTGTTTTTACCCCTTTTTCCAAGCCTATTGCATGCATTTGGTTTCTGCCATCTACGTTACGGCATGCTCAGTGTGAACCCATAGGTTCCATCCACTTTCTCCTCTATTTTTTAGTAGTTGCTGCCATTTTTGCCTCTTTTTTTCATATGTCACGACTTTCTCTGAAAACCTACGGGCAACCTTTGTACAAGCCACCACTTTTCCTTAAAAGCTATGCTTCTTTTTTTCACATGTTGTGGCTTTTCCTCAATTGTCGATCAATACTGGCTTTGTCCTTTGTAGTTTCACAAAAGACAACTCTTGCAACAAGAAACTTCTTTTTCTCATCATATAGCTTGTATGCCTTGGAGGATTTAAAATATCTCAAGTGAATGCATTTGTGACTCCTATGGTCCAACTTATTTCTCTTCATTTTTGGAATCAATGCATAACAAGTGGATCTGAAAATCCGAAGATGTTGCACTGAAGGAAGATGACCACACCACACCACATATGGAGTCTTGAATTGGAGTCTTGTTGATAGTGATTTGTTGCGGAGATATATTGTTGTTTTAGCTACTTTGGCCCAAAAGTGTAGATTTACCCTTTTGATGTACAACATAGCATGAACCATATTCATCACAGTCTAGTTCATCCTCTCGACAACTCCATTTTGTTATGGAGTGTGAGGAACTATGAGATGATGTTTGATCCCATTTTGCTCAAGAGAGGATTCAAATTTCTTTGAAATGTATTCACCACCATTATCAGCCCTGAGTGTTTCGATGCGGGTTCAAGCTTCATTTTCAATCATCATTTGAATTTTTTTGAAGGTCTTGAATGCTTCAGATTTTTGTTCGAGGGTATATCCAAGTCATTTTGTTGTACTGATCAATGAACAACATGAAGTATTTATGACCACCAGTTGAGAGAATTGGAAGAGAACACAAGTCCTAGTGAACTAGTTGCAACTTTCTATCAGCTTTCCATTGTGACTTTGGAAACGGTTCTCTTGCATGTTTGGGCAAAATGCAAGCTTCACACTTTTCATCAAATTTTCTAGTGAAGGTAGGCAAACCAGCAACACCATTCTTTTGAAACACATGAATGTTGTTATAGTGAGTATGCCCTAATCTAGCATGCCACAACAATAAACATAGTTCCTTGAAACTGATGGCTCACCCTTGAGTTTGAACAATTTTCCTTGTTCATATCCAGTCAAGACGACTGCATTGTCACATTTTCTTTTGATAGTGACGTCACCATTGTCCAACAAGGTGGAATGGCCTTGTTGTTGAATGAGCACTAGAGACAAGTTTTGTTTCAATTGAGGAAGGTATAGAACATTTTGGGGTTTGAAATTTGGAAGTCCTAGACACTTGAGTTGGATTGTACCTCTTCTCTGTGGTTGTAGACTTGATCCATCTGTGAGGATTACTAGACCACAACTTTCTTCATAAACTCCTCAAAGAAGTCTTTTCGGAAAGTCATATGTAGGGTGGCACCAATATCAAGAACCCAAGCATCAAACCATAATGAACTGATTGAGACATTGATTGCTTCATCATCTGAACTGGAAAGCACACATTCACTGGCGAATTGAGTAGAGTTTGACTCTTTTGTTTGTTTCTTTGACTTTTCCTCTTCTTACGATATGCTTCAATTTTCTCCCACGGAGTCTTGCGTTCGTGGGTTTCATGGCTTCCTTTTCTATCACATCGTTTGCACTAGAGGTGTTGCTTGTCATTTTTTTAAATTTTGACCACCTTGATTGTCATTTTTACGGCCCTTCCCTTATTTATTTTCTTGTACTTATTGTTGCCTTCACTTTTGGAAGATGTGGCCTCATTGGATGTTTTGAAAGAATTGCCCTTTACATAGCACACACTTTCTCTTGTGGACTCGATTTTCCTTCCAAAGGCCTTTTCTCTTTCCGCCATCTTTTCAACCAATTCATCAAATGTGTGTCTTCAACTGATTGCTTGCTTGTAGAGACTCCAAGTAGGTTGAATAGTTGGAAAAAAGGGCTTTTATGAATGCGGTCATAGATATGTTGATTTTGACACTCATGGCATCCACATCATGTTTGATTGCACATCACCATGAATTCCAATTCTGAGTGAGAATCATATAGTTCTTTCAATTTGTGAAATGCTTCCCATGGAGTATCGCACCCTTGAATATGATGAAACACATCTCTATCGATTGAAACTTTCATCAAGGCCAATACTGTCTGGTTTTTTTGTTTCCATGTTTGAATATCTTTTGCATTCCTTGTTGGCTCAACTGATTGTGTACCCTGTCGCAAATATCGAACCATAGATTATTGAAGATGAGTGTGTTTTCCACTTGTCGAGACCATTCTAACTAGTTGTTTTTGTCGATCAATGTTGTGCCAATGATTGATTTGATTGAATGCTTTGTTTTTGTTTTGAGTTTTGAGTTTTTGAAACCCCCAAATTGGTTTCTTATCACTTCAAATGGTCCTTTCAGACCGATATATAGAACCTCTCTATATACCCGCCCTTCCTATATACCCCCATCAGTACAGGGAAGAAGCTCGCCCTTTATTTACATTTGACAGTACGTCAAAGAGGCGTTAAGGCACGTGGGAGCAAAATGGTACATGGTACCTAGGTAGCATGTGAAAAGGATTTACTCTATCATTAGCACGACTTAACAAGAAAACTTCATACTTGACGATATACTCAATTTTTCTTGATTTCCGGATTTATGCATTTCGATAAAAACCAATGGATAAAGAGTAGCTCTCCTTATGTCTCCTTTATTTACAAAATTTGGTTGTTTTTTGTTGGCCAAATTTGCATAGAGTAGCTTGCTCAAGGCTTTCAAAATACTTAAAAAATGAAAATTTGCTTTTAAATAAAAAAGCATAAAACACCTCTTCTCCAAATTTGTCTTATATGCATGGAAAATTCCAATTTTGGATTATGTGAAAGAAAAAATGCGGACTTTGGTCTTTATAAAGGCTATCCAATCATCTTATATCTCCTTGTTTTGGCGCCAAGTGAAGGTGAGAGAATTTAGACTACACCCTCCTTGATATCAATATGCCTTTCTAAAGCTTTAATCAGCAAAAGGAAAGCTTATATGCAGCCACGTTCCCTTAGGACAGCTTCAGATAGCAAGAAAACAATCTTAGGTGATGCCACACAGTCCTAAACGTGCCAGCCAAGTAGTACGCCAGCCAAAGATTTGAACAGCAGACATAAGTGTCTTAAACAATTCCCACACAGCCAATGAAAGAAACTTTCAGGTTAAGAACAGGTCTAAATGCCTTTTTGCAGTCATATGAGGCCAGAAACAGCTGAGACAATGTCAGAATCAGCACAGAATTGTGCCAAAACTGGAAGCACGCAGACCATCAATGTGAAACGCCTTTCGTCACAGCTGGTACACTTCACACTGGTCTGCCATGCCTCAAACCCTGTCAATAAACATCTATTTTGACTCTAATCAAAATGCTCCTTGCACGCTGATATGCTGCTAAAGGACAGACAAGAACAAGTTACAGAATGAAAGCAAGACTATGCAGGCTGCATGACTAGAATAATGGAGAAAAGAAAAAATTAGACCAGTGAAGAATCTGGCTCTGATACCAATGTTAGGCCGGATAAACTATTAACGGAATGACAATGAGCAATCTTTGGTGCAAGCCAAATTTGTCTTCACGATTCAAGTTGAAAAGAGCAAAGCAATAGAAATAAATAAGCCAAGATATCGCTGTTCACTTTACATTCAAGATGTCCATTCATTTTCCTACGGGACTTGAGTTATTCACTACAAGACAAAAGCATTCCTACAACTACTCCTAGGAATAAGCAAATATTGTGTACAATAATATTACACATTTCAGCAGAGTCGCAGGTTGCTCTGGCTCCATAAGCATCATGCTGTTTTACAAATGTAATTCTACTTGCATAATCTCTGCACCAAGGTTGTCCAGTACTTAAAAGGCTTCTGAGAAACATAGAGTGGAAAAGGTATTCACGAATATATATGTATGTAGTTTGATTTAGATGATCTGTTTATACAAGTTTATGCAGGTCCCTATGGTTCCATAAGCATCACGCTATTTTAAAAATGCAATTTTACTTGCATAATCTCTGCACCGCAGTTTTCAAGTACTTAAAAGGCTTCTGAGAAGCATAGGGTGGAAAAGGCATTCGCAAGTTTATTCAAGTATTTTGATTTAGATGATCTGTATGGTATTATTCAACATGGTCCATGAAGGAAAATAAGATATTAGCACACTATTTTCCATGAAATGTCTCCATAATGTAAATGTTCGATTAAACATGATGCATGTTTTAATTTCATGATTTATAGCCAACAAATGATTGTTTCTTGTTTTCCTTCTTGTCTGCACTTGCAAGTTGTAAATGGTCTCTAATTTTATGATTTTTAGTCAATAAAGGTTCATTTGTTGTTTTGTCTTTCTCATTGCTTCCACTTACAGGTTGTAAATGGTTTCTTTGAAGCTGGAAAGCCTGTTTGTGCTCAGGATGAAGGGGATACAAATGCAACATCTCTTGGGGTTAGCATCTAGAAGTCTTCCATTGTGGATGCCTTGTCATTTTTTATTTTTAAGAAAGCAACTACAACACTATCCAGCTTTGAGTTGAGGATTTGATATTTCGTTTCATCATTGTTTTTCTGACTAACATTGACTATATTAGGAATTTCAACATAGACAAAAATGTAAAGATCATTTTGTTTGCAGCTTATTCCTTTGGGGACTGGCTCAGATTTTGCAAAAACGTTTGGCTGGTTCGTGTAAACTCATTTTGCCCTTCTATATGCAAATCTGGTTGTAGAATGAACAATGATTGTGACTTGCACAAAGAATTCATTTTAAGTGAGATTGATAAATTCATCTTTTAATTCTTTTGTCATATTAGGAAGAATGATCCACATGAGGCGATTGAACGGATAGCTAAAGGTTATTTCTCGTCTCTTTTATTCACTGAGGAAAAGACTTTTTTTGTTGTTATATTATAATGTTTCATTTTCTCATCTTCTAAATTTGTAATTTAATTTTGCCACATAAATTATGGGCCCATGCTCTTATGATGGCACATCGCACAGGGCAGACACAGAGGATTGATGTTGGTGTCATGGTTGGCAAGAATGACAAGTTGCACTATTTTTTGAATGTTGCTGATATTCACTTGTAAGTACCAAAAATTCCCTGATTGGGATCTTTTATTTCCAGTTGGGTTTCTTATGGTGCATTACATTCATGACTTAATGTGTATTTTTTTAGGGGATCGCTTAATGTATGAATCTGTATGACTTTGCAGAAGTGCAAAGGCTGGGTTCTATGCTTCCAAGTACAAGAGATTTGGAAAATTATGCTATGTTATTGGTACCTTACGTGCATTTCTTGGTCACTGTAATCAGGACATGCAGATCAAGGTCAACTACATTAGCATTGAAACGAGTTTCTTTCATTGTCAACTTTGTTCCCTGTTACATATGGCGACTTAGGATTCTTATTCATTGTATACTTTCTTGCAATAGTTCTTGATATAGAGCTAACTTTAGTAGCTTAACATGCTTCTCAGATAGACAATGAAGAATGGAGAAATTTTCCTAAAGTCACGGCTCTCTGTATAGGAAATGCAAAGTACTTTGGTGGTGGAATGAAGATCACTCCAACTGCAGATCCATGTAGTGGGAAGCTTGAGGTGAGGAATGGAAGAATGGAGTGCTGACATGCTTCTGGCTTACCTTATTAATGATATGCATGCTTGCCGTGATTTAGGGTAGTGATTTTTATTTTTAAGTAGAATGAAATGGATTGAAATCAAAAGCCATAGACTCGAGTTACTCAAATCTATTTGTCAATATAACAGGTTTAGTTTGGACTGAAAATTGTGTTTTAGATATTTAACCATTATTTTAAAATTGTCTTTGGGGTTGAGATACTTTGTAGTTGACATGCGTGATACTCACTTTTCAGGTTGTGGTTCTTCAAGATTTCAAATTGTCAGACTTTATCTTGAAACTTCAAAAGCTCTACAAGGGGACACATTTATCAGAGAGAAATGTCTCTACAATAAGGTAGTACTATCTTAAATTCAAGCTAATATATATTTAAAACTTCTTTCCTTGTTAGCCTTTCATTCTGAATGTTTTCTGAGTTTCTTTTTCATGTCTGTATGAGTCTATGAGAATCTGATGCACCCACAAGGTGGGGCAGCAGGTTCTTATATTTGCAAATGCTCTTTAAGAGCTTATCAGGTATTTATGCACATAAGAGCCTAGACACCTAATCCTTGTTAAATGGCAAATACCCCATGAATCATCATTAACAGAAGGGTGTAACACATTCAAGCTCTTCATGTACTCTATCACATCAAATCCAACTGGTCCAGACCCTTGGCTAATTCATATCAGGCATGAAGGCTATGACAGACTTACTACAAGACTTTAACCTTGAGGGAGCTTTAGGTAGTCAATTTTTAGTATGCATCATTTTGAAGCTTCATAAAACACATGCAATCTAATGTATCTAACATGTTTCCATCCTTATATTCTCATGAAGGAACCAAGTATGCAAACTTTACTCTTTAACCCATTCCAAGCCTAATAGGCCTAATTGGGCTCTAATAGGTCATTTTTTTAGTTTACGCCCTAGCAAAGCTTTTCAAGCATGTATACATGCATTTTTAGGCATAATATAGGTGAATACACCTTCATAGTACATCAAAAAGCTTAATTTCACAAAATTACTCATGAAACCCTTATTCACTTTCTCAAGAATATGCACATACAGGAAATCAGAAAATCAGTCATCTATATCTGAAGATTTAGAGCTTCTTTTTACAAACTATCACTTGGATTGGATCAAAAATAGTCTTCCTTAAATTCTCCCCAAGTTTCAGATCATTTGGCTCAATATTTTATGAGTTATGACCATTTTAGTGACCAAACCTCTAGTCTGCCAATGCCAGGACAGCACACAAAAAATTCATAAAATGAACAAAACAACGTTTCAAGACCTCATTCAAATTGGAAATGTTCTGTTTTTGTATCCTCTACCTTTTCTATTTAGACATCTACCATTTATAGTGTATGGATTTACTCAGAATCCTTTGTTTTCAGACTGTGGTTGCCCTGTAAACAGGGTTATTCCTTGTAGCCCTGCTGGGGATGTTTTCTGGACATAACTTCCTCTGTGCTGATCATATGACAAATGTAAAACCAGTTTTAGATACCCATTATGGTCTTCTTGAATATATGTTAAAATGGACTAGGGTTCCTTTGTATGGTCTTGTGACTTTTTGAAGGCTGTACAGACCTAATTAGGCCTCCCTTATGGACTGACACAACAGCTGGCACTTATGGATTGAATTGCCTCCCCAACTATAGAAGGTCAAAACATCTGAAATTAACCTATCCAAGCATCCCTGAGTACTTTCCCACTTGTGGAGTTCAATAAAATACAAAAAGTACAGTCCTGTTGTGCCATTTAGCACCTAGAGAGCAGGGGTTTGAAGTATTCCATACCTGCACGTACTGTATGGACCTGAAACTTGGCACACTGTTAGATAATGACCTTTAGACAAGGATTACAAAGTTTTAGATTTTTTCATCCGTACAAACTCATTTTATGCATTGCCCTAGTTTGAGGGCAGTGAGGGCTTAATTGGACCTACAGGACTCATTTTGAAGAGTCAAATCTTAAAATAAATATTCTTGGGTCTGTAATGACCTCACCTAACCTCCCAAATCATCAAAGAGGTGGAACAACATCTCTACATACCTCCTGCAAGATGCATGCTTGCTATTCTGTTCTTGCTCATAGAACAATCTTCACAAAATTTACTCATAACACTTAGAGCTTGCCATAAAACACACCATAATCATTGTTCTCATCAAATCTATTACAATCCATCAATATTCAGTCCCTTTCCCAGACTTACTACCCAAACTTGGTCTTCTAACCTTAGATATAGTCCTAATTTGCTCCTAAGACTACTCAACCAACTCCTACAAAAGCTCAACAATATGTTTTAAACATAGAAGTCTTCAACTATAATCTAACCTACGCCACTTATGGTTTGATCCTCCTGATTTTCATGGTGATAAGTCACTCAAACCTTATTTAGTTCAAAAACTCTAAATTTGACCTTTACACTTCAACTTAGGCCTATTATCCTCCTTGGCCATTTTAACAAGTTTAAATATTTGAAATTACAAGTTTTGGAGGGAAACCTTTTTCAACACACCTATACCAAACATATTTGTGCATTCCCCAGATCTCCTGCATCAGAATCACATGCATTTACATTTTGCTATTTCTGAGTTTGAATTGTTGATATGCAATTCTGATAGAAGTCTAAATTCAAACGTGCAATATCATTTGCTTTCAATACAATGTTGTTTTCAAATGTCAAGATAGAATCAAATGCAGCCACCATTTGGGCAACACTTTTATCCTAGATTTAAAAGCAAGTTCAATATTGATGATCAAGATTGCATGGTAGGTTTCAGAAACCCGAGGCATGATGTATTCTTGCTTTTTAGTATTTAATTCCAAGAAATTTTAGGAGCTAGGCAGAGGGTATATGTGTATTTTTTTTTTCGACTTCCTTTAAGAATGCCTTGGCTATATATCAAAGCTTCCTCTCTCTCTCTATCCTGAAAAACCAAGACAAGGACAATAATCCAATTAAATATTTCTTTGTGTGCGTGGCTGTAGAAAATGCATTCCAATGTAACCACCGTAGGGTTTTGCAATGACACTGGGGAATAGTGCCATGGACAACTTATACCTTTCATGGGGAATCCCATAGTCAGTGCCCTTTGATGATCATTGAAACTTCAGTAGGAAGTGGCTAACCTTGTGACTCCATGTCCTTGTCCACGAAGACTTGAATTCTTTACTTTTCGCCTCTGATACTTCCATATATAACAAAATTGTTACAATGCCTAAATTTGTTCCTTCCCCCCCTTGGTTGGAATTTTCTCAATCTTCAAGCGTCTTATGTTTCCAATTTCCCACTACAATCTAACTGAGATCAGTGTTACATTTAGGCAACTTAAATGGAAGGTTTCATCCAATCGAGTTCCAAGGGCTACATGGAAGTAAGTCTCAACTTTAATATGCAGGTACTAGTTATCAACGCCTCTAATCCTTGGGTAGCAGCATGTATGTATATAAATGCCACAGCTAGTCGTTACCACTTACCAGTAGTGCAAATAATTAAATAGGGCTAAGCAGTAGTTAACGAGAAACTCATATGACCAGCATGTGCCAAATTCCCCATAGGATCATATAACATGTTTGAATACACAAAATCATTCATCAGATGTAAAAGTATGCCTCTGAATCTGTATAATATCACTGAGCAATGTACACGTTTATTTTCCCCTCCTGTATGTAACACACACTTGAACATTAACCTAAGGACAATGTCTCTTGAGCTGTTGCACGTCTAATGTTAGTTCAGATTTCATCACTACAATATCATCATGTGCCTCTGGAGCTATGATGAGAATGGAAGAAATTCTATTGTGAAGAAGGCTGAAAACTGAATATTTTGCTGAAGGTTGTGTGGCCACTGTTCTCGTCTAATAAAGAAATCTGTTAAATTTCTTAAGTGTTTTGTAGGCTAAAATTTTGAATAAATATATGGCATTGGAGTTGGTCATATCAGGGATCACAAGGACGACGAGCATGAGAATACTGGCCAAGCAAGAATTGTCATATGGCTGTTAAATCTGCTGTTGATTACTAGCATTCTACAAGCCTATTATTTATATCCATAATTGCTTTTGGACATTGGCATCTTACATTACAACTGATAATCATAATATTGCAACAGTTTTACAACTGGTTACAGGGAAAATTTCTCTCAAAAAATGCCAGGAAGGCTAACATCTGAACCTGCACCCGAAGAGGCATAGACTCAACCTCTCTACTGAAACATGTGCTCTTGGCTTTGACAAGCAAAGCGGAATCCTGTCCGAAAAGCCTCATCTCCCCTATGAGCAGGGAACGGTCCTCTTGAAAAGTTGACCTACATCTTGATTCCCACAGGAAGCTAATGGCAGACAACCAAATCGTATGACACAGAGATTTTCAGCTATTCCAGATTGGCCAAGTATCTCCAAGGAATGGACCATGCCACAAAAGAGGGGCAATGAAAACATGGTTAAATACAGCTAGTAAGCATGCCCAAAAAGTCATGGCCGAAGTACATCTCCAGAAGGCATGACCAATTGATCCTCCTCTCCCACAACAACTGCATAAATAAATTAGTATTAAATTATTAATCAAGATGTGGGGGATTTGAGCCATCGGGATGTGGAACAAGGGATTATTAAAGTGTTGAAAAGCCAGGATATGGGTTTGGAATGTGGTGATGTTAGGAGCGTTGAGATATTTCTGACAGTGTTGCAGATAGATGATGAAACTGTTGGGAGGCGTAGTAAATAAATGATGTAACAGTTTTGAAGAAATGGACACTCTCGAGAAATTATTATGGCAGCACTAGTTTCATTGGTTATGTTGGTTTTGTCGTAATTATACGGTGACACTTATCCTAGGTGCTAGTTCTTGTGGTGTCTTATTTTAGACACATTGGGTATTTGGGAGTTATTTACATGTTAGAAGTTTTTTTGATGACATTTCAATTTAGTTTGGTGCTTGGCACTGAGCAGCTAAAGGGACGTTTCACCATTTCACTGATGTCAAATTATTTTTATTAGTATACTTATGTGTTTCATTTGAAGTATAAGTTATGCATATTTTTTAGTGATTGTTGTGGCAACGAGTAAGCAGATTCAAGGGTCAGAGTGTGAGGTATTTTTCCTTTCTTTTTGGGGCTGGCAGGTCGGGGGTGGAGAGGTCGCTATATATGTATCATGTATACAAAAGGTGTGTTGATCTAGTGTTGTTTCAAGTGTATATATACTGCTAAAGTGATGCTTTTGTATTTAAGTGACAAGTATGGTGAGTATTTCTTCGCCTCAAATTCTCATAGGCTTAATAACATAGTTACCAGATTCGGCCGAATCTGAGCGAAATCCGGAACATTCCGCATTTTTGCAGGATTCCGGATTAAAGAATTCGGTTCGCCATTTTTTTAACATTAAAATATAAAAAAAAGTCAAAACCCTAAAAATCGTCTGCAGACCCTAAAAAGCAGCCGCAAACGCTAATTTTTTTAATTTATAGGCACTATCGTGAAACAAAACGAAAACACAGCGTCGTTGAGTCAATTGTCACTGTGAGTCGACAGGAGGAGTTTGCAGTCGCCGTTTGAGCATAGAGGGTGAAGTGCAGGAGCGTTCGACGGTGGAATCGCCATTGTCAGGTTTCAAGACACAGTATAACCATGACACACAAAGTTGCACGTGGAGTAAGTCGCCATTGCCCGCATTCCATTCTATTCTGCCTACCTGCGATAGTGTCCGAGTGGTCGAGTGGAGAGTGGTCGTAGCCGTGAAGAAAGCGTCGTCGAGAGTAGCGTGGAGGAGCAACGTAGCCAGGTGCAGCTTCGAGCAATGGCAGTGAAGATTTTATTTCCCAAGTAGGTCGATGTCCCTTTTTATTTTTGTATGGTTAAACTTAAAATTTAAAAAATAATTTAGGTTTATAATTAACAACAAAAAATAATAATAAAATAAATAATTTAGGTTTATAATTTAATAATTAATTTAGGGTTATAATTTAGGTTTAAATATTCTTATATTATAAATTTTAATTATAAAGTAAAATAAGTTTATGATTTAAATATAAATAATTTTATATTATAAATTTTAATTATAAAGTAAAATAAATTTATGATTTAAATATAAATAATTTTATATCATAAAATTTAATTATAAAGTAAAATATAAATTAAAAAAAAATTACAAGTTAATAATTTAAATCAAATTAATTTTAAATTAATTAAAATTTAATATAAAATTAATAAATATTAAAAAAAAAAAACTATTGTTAACCTAAACCTAAAAATTCAAAACTACATTTCTATATATATATATAAAATAAAATTTAAATTTAAATTTAAAAATAAATAAATAAATAAAAATAAACATTATAATTTATAATATTTTTTTAAATTATATTTTATAGTATAAAATTATAAAATATAATTATAAATTAAAACATTTATAAACAATTTTATATTATAAATTTTAATTATAAATTAAAATAAATTTATGATTTAAATATAAATAATTTTATATTATAAAATTTAATTCTAAAGTAAAATATAAATAAATAAAAAAAACATAAAAAAAATAAAATTATTTAAAAAAAAATTACAAGTTAATAATTTAAATCAAATTAATTTTAAATTAATTATAAACTAAAATTAAAAAACAAATAAACCTATTAATTAAAATTTAATATAAAATTAATAAATATTAAAAAAAAAAACTATTGTTAACCTAAACCTAAAAATTCAAAACTACATTTCTATTAATAATAGAAATGTAGTTTTGAATTTTTAGGTTTAGGTTAACAATAGTTTTTTTTTTTAATATTTATTAATTTTATATTAAATTTTAATTAATAGGTTTATTTGTTTTTTAATTTTAGTTTATAATTAATTTGATTTAAATTATTAACTTGTAATTATTTCTATTATATATATATATATATATATATATATATATATATATATATATTATAAAATTTAAATTTAAAAATAAATATTAAAAAAATTAAAATAAACATATAATTTATAATATTTTTTTAATTTATATTTTATAATATAAAATTATAAATAGATTCAAACTTTAAATATTATATAAATAAATTTAATAATAAAACTAAATATATAGTTAAAATAAAATTATTTAAAACAAAAATTACAAAAAAATAAATTATAATTGAAATATAAAATTTTTGTACATTTTAAATTATAATTTAAAAAATTATAAAATAAAATCTATTAAAGAAAAAAATATAAATATAATAATAAACATTAAATAATATATTTACATAAAACTAAAAATACAATTAAATTTAAATTTAAAAACAAATATAAAAAATAAAAAAATCTAAAATTATAAATTATAATTATAAAATCAAATTAAATTACAATTATTATAATATTTTTTAGAGTTATGTCATAATGATATTGAAATAATTTTTTTTTAAGAGTTAGTATTATAATAAAATTAAATTACAATTATTATAATATTTTTTGGAGTTAATATAAATAATTTTATATTATAAAATTTAATTATAAAGTAAAATATAAATAATAAAAAAAAAACATTAAAAAAAAAATTATTTAAAAAAAAATTACAAGTTAATAATTTAAATCAAATTAATTATAAACTAAAATTAAAAAACAAATAAAACTATTAATTAAAATTTAATATAAAATTAATAAATATTAATTAAAAAACTATTGTTAACCTAAACCTAAAAATTCAAAACTACATTTCTATTATATATATATATATATATATATATATATATATATATATATATTAAAATTTAAATTTAAGAATAAATAAATAAAAATGAAAATAAACATTATAATTTATATTTTATAATATAAAATTATAAATAGATTCAAACTTTAAATATTATATAAATAAATTTAATAATAAAACTAAATATATAATAAAAAGAAAATTATTTAAAACAAAATTACAAAAAAGTAAATTATAATTGAAATATAAAATTATTGTACATTTTAAATTATAATTAAAAAAATTATAAAATAAAATCTATTAAAGAAAAAAATACAAATATAATAACAAACATTAAATAATATATTTACATAAAACTAAAAATACAATTAAATTTAAATTTAAAAACAAATATAAAAAATAAAAATATCTAAAATTATAAATTATAATTATAAAATCAAATTAAATTACAATTATTATAATATTTTTTAGAGTTAATATAAATAATTTTATATTATAAAATTTAATTATAAAGTAAAATATAAATTTAAAAAAAAAAAAAACAAAAAAAAAAATTACAAGTTAATAAATTAAATCAAATTAATTATAAACTAAAATTAAAAAACAAATAAAACTATTAATTAAAATTTAATATAGAATTAACAAATATTAAAAAAAAAAAAACTATTGTTAACCTAAACCTAAAAATTCAAAACTACATTTCTATAATATATTTATATATATATAATAAAATTTAAATTAAAAAAATAAAAAATTAAAAATTAAAATAAACATTATAATTTATAATATTTTTTTAATTTATATTTTATAATATAAAATTATAAATAGATTCAAAATTTAAATATTATATAAATAAATTTAATAATAAAACTAAATATATTATAAAAATAAAATTATTTAAAACAAAAATTACAAAAAAAAAATTATAATTGAAATATAAAAATATTGTACATTTTCAATTATAATTAAAAAAAATTATAAAATAAAATCTATTAAATAAAAAAATATAAATATAATAATAAACATTAAATAATATATTTACATAAAACTAAAAATACAATTAAATTTAAATTTAAAAACAAATATAAAAATAAAAAAATCTAAAATTATAAATTATAATTATAAAATCAAATTAAATTACAATTATTATAATATTTTTTAGAGTGAGTAGATTGAAATATTTTATATATATATATATATATATATATATATATATATATTTCCGAACTGGATTGTTTCAAGAATTCCGCATTTCGCATTTTTTTCACCTCGCGAATGCATTCGGATTTCCGAACTTGGTAATTATGCTTAATAGTAGGAATTACACCCTGGAAGCTCATAACAAGGATAATTTTGATGTACTAGGCGCTGTAAGATTTATGTGACTGTAGAAACATAGAGGATAAGAATAATCATATAATGGAAATACTATGCAAGATGTGAAGAAAAATTTGAAAGTATTGATAATTATTGGCCGATCAGTACGTGACAACATTATTCAACAATTGCAGAAATAGGAAAATGCTAGAAAAGGTTTGAACAAAGTTTAAAACATTGTTTGGGAAAACAAACTCAGGGAAGGTGATGTACACGAAGAATTGCCTAATGAATTTGAAGATGAGATAAGGAGAGTCAATCTACTTTCATAAAACAGAGTTAAGGAGACAGGTGATCAGTTGATAGCCATTGGTGGGAAATTGATGATGGAGAGGTGGTGTGAATGCAATTAACACTATCAAAATAATTCAGAGACTCAAGACAACAATGAATATAACAACGAACATGATAGACATGAAGATCAAAATCTTTCTAGGATTTATTCCTATAAGAAGAGAAAAGCAATGGACAAGATAAGGAATGCAAAATCATTTATGAGTTGAGAAGAAAGGAAAGGCAAAAGGTAAATAGGAGATTGTAAAGAAACAAGGTATGTAAGTGGGAAGCCCCATCATCTAAAAAGGAATAGTTTTAAACAAACGAAAGATTTTGTGGCTCATCAGAGTCGAGAAGAATTTTTTTAAGGTAAGGTAACAACATTTTGACTATGTAGTAGGACATGGCTACATAAAGACTACAGTTTCAGTAAGGAGACATGACAGTTTTTTTGGCTCCAAGTACACATATGGGTTGTGAATGGTAGTTGGGTATGGTGGACGACTGTAGTGTCCATGAGATGTTAACAATTAATGGTTGACCTTAAATTTGACGTTCATTTGACTGTCACAGGGCAGTTTCAACCTTAAATTTGATGTCCATTTACCTTTCATGAATGTTTTATCTTCTTGCTCAGAGAAGTCGATCAAAAATTGTAATATCTTGGGCATATGGTGGAGTTTGGAGACCCTTTTTTTCTCTAGCGAAGATTTTTGGTGCAGCTAAATTAAGGCCATCCATCAACAATCCGTAAGAAATTCTTAGAGATGATCATGGAGTCATTAATCAATGTGGTATGTGACAAATCCAAACTAGGTGCTTCGAAATTGATATTTCTTTGCATTTTTCCGATAGACATATTTAATATATTTGTACTAGTAGTAGAGCAATGACCAACAATTTTTGGAGATCAGTAATGTGTGAATGGTTAGTTTGTACTTTAGAAAGACATTATAAATGTGTATCAATTTAAAGAAATATAAAAGACCAAAGAGTTACATGGTGGTGAGTTATGTGGTGTAGGCAATTCATAAGATTAAGAAACAAACATTGCGTAATGTTTGCTTTGATTTCATGTGGTATGGGCATTAATGAATATTTCTCTTATGTGGTTGTACTATGTTATTCTTATGTTTTGACATATTTATGCACATGCTATGCTTCCTTAAATACAACAAATTTCATAGCAACGAGTTTAAAATGGGCAGGATATACCTCAAACCATCATAGTTTCCTTCTGAATACCAATTCATCACTGTCCAAATATTAATTGTGGTCTACAAGGCTCCCAAGGCAATCCAATATCCTTATAACTTAGTCTCTCTGCTTAAAATAGCAAAAAATCATCGTTACTGGTTCATGGAAATTACCCTGCATTGGGCATTTGGGTTCGAACCAAGTTCTGGTTCGGGTACGGTTTGTTGCTCCAACACTCAAGGTTCGTCCCTTGGCACTCGGGTGTGTCTAGGGTTCTTCTGGGATGAACCCTGGGCATTGTGGCAAGGAACCCACTGCCCACTGTAGGAAAAAACAGTCAAAAATGTATTTTTTTGCACTTTTTCTCTCAGAACTGTGATGTGCAGATGCAGAGTCGAGCGTTAGGGCACAGACAGACGAGGCATAAAAAAATGCAATCGTGATTTCTCTACTTCGCGATTTGCTGACATTATTAGCAAAGCACGACAAGCTGCAGACTAAACTCGAGTTGCAGATGTCGTGGGAGATGGATGCAGACCAGAATGGCTTTTTATAGACAGTCACGATTTTCCTAAGCGATTTGTTGTTTCTTGCGATTTTCTTGAGCGATTTGCTGTTTTTCACAGTTCTCGGGGCCTCCGTTTTCTCCCTCCGTCATCGCCATTATCCTTTCGTGTTAGCCTCTCCTCCATATACAATCGAATCAACGAGATATACTTTCTTTTAAGTTTAGAAAAATAAAAAATGTTCATTTTGGAAAATATTTATTAGGTTAGAATATATTTTTAATTTTATAATGATAATTTTAGAGTAGAGTCGGTGAACTTGAACCCGGTCTACTTTAATGATAATTTTGTGATCATTTTGTTTTTATATGCATATTATGTGGTTAATGTTACTTAATTCTCATTTATTAGAGTATAATTTTTATAATTTTAATATATACTTTTGTACGGCCATACCCAAGCCGTACCCAAGGTAAAAAAAATTGCCGTACCGGCGAACCCAGTTCTTCAAACCCGAACCTGAACCCAAAACAAACTGGTAACTTAGCAAAAAATAGACCCATACCAACTAAAAAAATGTGCTATATGAGAAGCCTTTCATTACTGGGCACTGTTCTAGAGGCTACCATACTTGTAGCTTTACAATTCAGGTACTTCGTACTTGGACTGATCCGGGTACCTCCTAGGTTCTATTACCCTGTGTACTAAACTGTCATAATAAAAAGGAGTGCTGGTCTGGGTACGGCAGTCATAATAAAAACAAAAAAGCAAAGATTTAAAAAAAAAAAAATACAAAAAAACACACAACTAAATTGATGCTAGTCCTACTGCATCTGGTTATAACAAACCAATTGCTAATTTGGATGCTCTTGATTGAGAGGATGATTTGTTCACATAGTTCTCGAGACTGATTATGACCAACGATTTTCTTATTTTAAACACAATATAAACCTGTGTTATATGTCATATGTCACGACTTTTCAACCATTTAATATTTTGAATTGTTATTATTAGTAGTGTTTTGTTACTTTTTTGTTTAAGTTACACATATAACATCTATGATATGGTTATTTTTTTCTATAATTTTTTATTTGTTAATACTTTTATATTTTATTATTATTTTTATGTAGACATACTTTTATATCTTATTATTTTTTTCATTATAATTTTTAGTGCATATTTTTTAAAAAAATTATGTTTTGTTATTTTAATTTTTAATTTTTATATTGATAGGTAATTAAGGGTTAATGGATCCCTCGCCCCTCATTAATAATAAACGTGATTGCAACCCATGTCCATATTCGTAATACATCACGATAGAACAAAAAAGGACCAAGTCCTCGAAACAACCAACAAAAGAATAGGGAAAAAACTATCTACAAAACGCACCCACCCAACCCTAGATTTACAACCCAACCCTGGGCAAAAAAATCCCCATCAAGCCCAAAGCAACAAAAAAAAACCGAGTAATCAAACTCAACAAACAAGCCCCCAAGAGGGAATCCCCCTAAAGGATCCACCGCCAAAGTGTTTGAACCACCACCATTGACTCCCACCACTACAACACTACTCAACTCCACATTGCTCCGCTGCAGCTTGATTGAGCCCCTCAATTGCCCCCCTACAACGCCGCTCTTAGCGGCTACTACCTTGTCCACGACTGCATCCCTTTCAATAGAGACCACCTCACCTTCCACAAGCCTATCTCTCTTCGAAGCAGCCCCTTAGACCTGGTGAACGGTAGGCCATCTCCATTCGAGCCCTCATGTGACAAGAAACAACCTGTCGGCGTGTGACTGGCCCACCACCGAACACCCTTGAGCCTTCCATGCCTGCTTGCAGAGGGAACATGGGAATGGCATCCCCATACAGGTGAACCAATAGTTGAGACGTCGAGACCACACCCTGTTCACATGGCGACAATCCAGAATATCTGCCATGGAAGTGAAGGGAGCCTTGCATGCTTGCACGTCCAATGCCGAAATGACCCCCCCGCCCACCTAGTGGGAGCTAGGTTTTGAAGGAAACCCTGCAAATGCTCTGCAAATTCCAACGCATTGCAATACTGCTCCTCCAACTCACGGTAAATGGAGAGAGGCACTAACCATAGTCATTCCTCGTTGGAAAATACAAAGGATTTGGCGCTCCTATTCAGAATTGGCCACCGCCCACTTAAGCCCAACTCTAAACCTCGGACAAACTAGCTTCATCGTGATTTGTTTGGTCAGCGCCTTGTCTTCCAGAACTAGCAGGAGTTTCCCAATGAACATGGATGCCATCTTAGAATTGACTTTAGTCCAAAATGAGGTATCTATGTAAACCATCCCCGCCAATTCACGCATCATCTCTAAGACTAGCCCCGACTAAATAACAAAAACCTTCTTCAGACAAATCTCTGAGATGCTACCTTCGAATGCCATTTCCTGTTTTGTGGCAGTGACACACAGTAGGGGTGTGCTTAGAGCTTGTTGTAATAGTGGATCTATGGTTGAGGCAACCACCTATGAACCAAACTCGACCACTAAACTTGCCATGAAGCAACTGTCACCCTGTGCACTGAAAACCCTGTTGGGAACACCGTCACAATGCACAAATGTGCTTACGCTGAGGTCGAGATCCAACACAAAAAAAAAGACCACGAACGTGTGAACCCTTTCACTTGCATGGATGACAAGACACCCTTCCATCAATTTGCCACCCCAACCATTCGGCTAACAAGGGGAAAACCACACCCAACATCAAACTTAAATATCAACACCCTACAACCCTGCTTCCGTCCAAGTATCCCACTAGTTGTCCACAACTAGCTCCTTGGAGATACCTATGTTCGCAAGAAAACCTGCAACCAAATTGGCCTCTTGGAAACAATGCTTGGCCTCCCATTCTAAAAAAGAGTCCAATAGACCCCAGACTTACCACTGATTATTGTCAATGTTCCATGAACCAACCTTCCGATTATGCAGGGCATATATCAACACCATCGAGTCCCCTTTGATAAAAATCTTCTCAATATTGCATTGAGCAACTAAGCTCAACCCAAGCACGAGGTCGTGTGCCTCCACCTCATTATTGGTGCCATCCAATAGCTTCTGAGAGGCTGCTTTAATCAGGTATCATGCACAATCTCTAATTAAACAACCCGCCCCCAATGCCCCTGGGTTACCTCTAGCTACACCATCGAAGTTTAATTTAAACAAACCAGGGGTCGAGAGACACGACTCCAAATTATCCGTCCATCTACGAGCCTTGGAAGAAACAACCAACCCATTAATGGGGTATTTTAATTTTTTATTATTATTAATTTTTATATTTTTTAATTTTAATATTTTGTTTATTTTTTGTGATTTTTTTAATTTTGTTTATTTTAGTTTTTTCAAGTTACGTATTTTTATTTATTTTATTGTCATTGTTTTGTAGTTATTTTTTTTAATTTATTTTTGTTTTTTAATGTTTATTTTAATTGTTTATTTATATTTTTTAATGATATTTTTAATTTTTTTAATTTGTTTATTTCAATTTTTTAATTATTTATTTTAAATTTTTTATTAAATTTTTAATAATATTTTTGTCATTAATTTTTTATTTTATAATTTTAATTTATATATCTTAATGTTTATATTTCTTATGTTTTTAAAATAATTGATGTCATTTTCTAGAATTATTTAAATTTTGAAGTTTATTTTTTAATATATTTAAATTGTTATTTTTAAATTAAATAATTTAAAAAATATATATATATTTTCTTTATGTTTATAGTTTTGTTTTTTTATATATGTTTACTGTGTATTTTTTAAAAATTTAAATATATTTTGACGAATAATTTTCTCATTTAAATTTGCAAAAATTTGTAGGGCTCAAAAATCAAACACTGAGGGATGGAAGCATGTGTTACGGGTTGGATCAGGAAATGAAGTTAAATGTAACCAATGTGGCAAAACTTTTTATGGGAGTTTAATTAGGGTAGTGGAACACCTACTTGGTATATCAAGTGGTGCTGGTGGGGGTGTTAAAGGATGCCCTAATATTACTTTAGAATTCAGATTGAGATTGGAGAAAGAGGAGGATCAATCACTAGCTGAAAAACATGCTACCTCGCAAAAACAATATATATATATATATATATATATATTTAAGAAGAAATTTTCAGGAACACATCAAAAGGTTTTTCCACTTGTGGAAGGGGAACAATTCCTAACATTTGATAGTTAGTACAAAAACAAGAAGTGGATGATGCATTGGCCGATTTGTTTTATTCATGTACCATTCTATTCAATGTGGATAGGAGTCCGTTTTTAAAAAATGTAGTTAAAAATATATCTAAATTTGGCAAAGGATACACTCCACTTAGTTTTGAGAAGTTTAGGGCCACTTTTTTGGAAAGGTCAAAAGAGAGGGTGTCTGAAAACATGGCAGATATCAAGGCCTCTTGGAGTGTAACAAGTTGTAGTATATTGAGTGATCGCTGGTTCAAATGTGTCAAAGGCCATTGATTAATATCTTGGTGTATTGCTGTCAAGGCATATCTTTCTTGAAAGTGATTGACACCTTGAACCACAAAAGGACTTGGACTATATTTTTAAAATCTTAGATAAAGTAATTCTTGACGTGAGTGAAGAGAATATGGTTTTAGTTGTCACTGATAATGCCACAAATTGTGCAGGAGTTGAAAAAATGATTATGGACAAGTATCCACAAATTTATTGGATCCCTTGTGTAGCACATTGTCTTTATCTGCTACTTTGGGACTTCGCCAAATTTCCATGGGTGCATAAATCAATTCAAAGGGGGAGGACAATTGCAAACATCATAAAGAACCACCGCCTCACATTAAGCATTTATCAACGACATGCATCTAAGGAGATGTCGAGGCCTTGTGAAACAAGATTTGCCTCTTTTTATATCACTTTGAAAAGAATGGTTGAAAAAAAACAATGATAAGGACAATGATTTGTTGCAACGAGTGGGAAAAATCAGTGTTTTCAACAACTTCTAAGGGAAAGCAAGAAAAACAAATCCTTATAAACCCCAACTTTTGGGAAAGTGCAAACAAAGTTTGAAAAATGTGTGAACCTATTGTTGATGTGCTTCGCATGGTTGATGTGACACCCCTTGTCTTGACATGCTTTATGAGGCTATGTGATCAGAAATTTGATCATGTTTATCATTCAACTCAGTTGGTAAAACAACCAACTGTCAAATATGTGTAATCTATAAAACACTAAGACCTAGAAATTTTAGTTTCTATTATACGGGCTAAAACAACATATGTTTGGTTTCAAAAGTAAATTTTAATTACATATTTGGATTCCCCTCAAAAAATTAGACAAGTTCAAAAAAAAACAACACATCGTTTCGAGGTCATATGCAAAAGTTATGACCATTTGAAGTTGGCATACTCTAGCTCTGGCATCTCGCAAGAGCCTATATATTCAACTCCAGAGCTAGGACTGTTGGACTCCACAGCGAGTCAAGACTACAAGAATTTGTAGCGTTTTTTGACGTTTTAGCTTCTTAGTGGTTCGTTTCAGGGGTTGGGTGGATTCCAAGCATATGGGAGCTTAAATACAAGAAGGTGAAAGGACATGAGGTGTATTACTTCAGTTTCCAACTCTTGGATTTTTTGAATGTGTCCACGAGGTATTCTTGTGTATAAATATGAACCTATAGAGTTCATTCGAAAGGTGAGAATGGAGGAACAAAGACAGATTAGAAACGACAACAAGTGCAATGGGATGTATTTTACTTGGATTCACATTGTGTATGTGCAAGTTTGGGTCCTTGTTATTCTTTTCTCATTGTTGCTTAGTTGTAGGTGACTGCTTTGAAGACTACATAGCTAAAAGAGGTTGAGTTTAGTGGTTATTCCTTTCTTTAAAAGCAATTCTTCAACTGAATATTGCAAAGGTCATTATGAGTTTATGAGGTTATTTTCCTTGTAAGCCCAAGAAGGAGAAAAACTTGTAAGCTGCAGAACATAGTGGAGATGGGGATAGCTTCACTCTTGTTGGAGTTTTCTCACATTGAGTTTCTCTAGAGTATGTCTTGTGTTATCTTTGTGGTTCTTGTGTTTGTTTTCTTTGCTTCCATATTTATATTCCTTGCAACTAGGCTAATACACAAACAATTAAGAGAGATCTAGATTTAACCCTTTGATTAAAGAACTTCACATTTGGCATTGCACCTCTATGTAAACATGTTAATTTCAGTCATGTATGGAGTAGTAGCATGTTTAAAGTGTGGAGATATTCTTTTATATGCTATATATGACAATCATAAGAGCTGAAATATATATTAAAACAACATTTTAGGTGTTTTCTATGGCATAGAACTTGAGAGAAACGCCTTAGCTTGAAAGGGTTTGTGTTGGTCAAACTTAGTGTGGAATATCCACCTAGTTTATGGATCATATGAATATTAAAGCAGATTATTCTTTTTGTCATAAAATGTTTGCTAACATATTTTCGCATATGTTAGTTTTGTTTGTGTTCTATTTTGGTGGTGGTTGTGGTGACCATTATGTAGATGTTTTTCATTACCTTGATAGCAAGTGCTAGTGGACATATTGTCTTGATTAATTGGCAGCAGGGTGGTTTAAATTTACACTACCGTTGTGGCTAATGCAAGACATTATGGGCTTCTGTGATGTGATGGTATTTACCAAGTCTTTGATGGATCAACCATCCAAGGGACATGAAAAACGCTGAGCATTTAGCTTGGCTAAATTATTCTTCCAAAGAAAGAATGGTTAAGATAGTTGCAAAGTGCAGGGAAAGACATGTTCAACATAGATTTGAGCATAGTTTCCTTGTGACAGCAGGGTATGGTTGTACTTGAGTGAAGAAAAGACTCCAAAGGTAACACTCTGAAGCTTGAGGAAGAATGTTTTTACTTGGACAAGTTTCCTTTCATTTTTATTTTAAAATTGATGTTTCTTTGAGCCATCCATGTGGAACAAAGAAAAATCATCAAGAAGGGGAGTGCAAGTTATTCCAAAGGGCATTCGAAGAAGTGGGGTAAGGATTCCTTACCACTTGAGTTTTTGAATTAGTGGGGGACCGAAAACCTTCAAATTGGAGAGTTGAATATACTGGACCCTGAAAGTGGTATTGTCCAAGAACTGATCAAAATCGAACTTGAGCATGGTACTGCCCAAAATATGATCAGATTGGAACCTGAAATAGGTATTGTCCAAGAGGATGATAAGATGGGTTTCTTACTTGGGTTATAGAAGATAAATCTTCATCTTCTTTTTATAGCTTTTGTAAGACCCAAAAGCCTTAAATTTTGGGCGTGATAAAAAATTTGATCATGTTTATCATCCAACTCAGTTGGTAAAACAACCAACTATCAAATATGTGTAATCTGTGAAATACTAAGACCTAGAAATTGCTACTTTCTATTGTACGGACTAAAACAACATATGTTTGGTTTCAAAAGTAATTTTTAATTACATATTTGTATTCCCCTCGAAAAATTAGACAAGTTAAAAAAAAAACGGCATGTCGTTTTGAGGTTGTATGTTAAAGTTATGACTTTTGAATTTAGCATATTCTAGCTCTAGGATCTTTCAGGGACCCAACTGTTCAACTTCGGAGCTAGGACTGTTGGACTTCGGAGCTGGCCAAGGCCACAGGGATTTGAATCCTTTTTTGACGTTTTAGCTTCTTAGTGGTTTGTTTCAGGTGTTGGGTGGATTCCAAGCATATGGGAGCTTAAATACAAGTCTTTGAAGGTAGATTACAGGGGAGAGATGCATAGGAAGATAAAAGGACATGAGATGTATTACTTCAATTTCCACTTCTTGAATGCATTCAAGAGGTGTTCTTGTGTAAAAATATGAACCTATAGAGTTCATTCGAAAGGGGAAAACGGAGAAGCAGAGACAGATCAGAAACAAGTGCAATGGGATGTATTTTACTTGGATTCACATTGTGTATGTGCAAGTTTGGGTCCTTATTCTTTTCTCATTGTTGCTTGGCTGTAGGTGATTGTTTTGAAGACTACACAGCGAAATGAGACGGAGTTCAGTATTTATTCTTTTCTTTAAAAACAAATATTCAATTGAATATTGCATAGATCATTATGAGTGTATGAGGTTATTTTCCTTGTAAGCCCAAGAGGGAGAAAAACTTGTAAACTGCAGAACATAGTGGAGATGAGGAATGTTGGCTTCACTCTTGCGGAAATTTTCTCCAAGGTATGTTTTGCGTTATCTCTCTTTGTGGCTATTGTGTTTGTTTCCTCTGCTTGCATATTTACATTTCTGGCAACTAGGCTAATACACAAAAAATAAAGAGAGCTCAAGATTCAACTCTTTGATTAAAGAACTTGACATTTGACATTGCACTTTTATGCAAGCATGCTAATTTCAGTCATGTATGGAGTAGTAGCATGTTTAGAGTGTTGAGATATTCTTTTGTATGTTGTTTATGATAGTCATAAGCACTGGAATACATATTAAAACAACATTTTAGCTGTTTTATATGGCATAGAACTCGAGGGAAACACCTTAGCTTGAAAGGATCTATGTGGTGAAACTTAGTGTGGAATATCCACTTAGTTTACGGATCACTATGGGCCATTGTAAGGAATCCATTCAAAAGGCATTCAATAATGTGGACACTGACAACAAAAAAAATGGGATGTGATTGATGTAAGATGGAAAATGATGCACACACCCTTGCATGCAACAACTTGTTATCTAGAGCCTAGGCTCTTTCATATAGATAGAGATAGTGATTTTGAAGTCATGAGTGAACTGTATGAAGCCATTAACAAGCTTGTTCCAAATTCTAAACTTGCATGTATAATTAGGGATCAAATAAGGGCATTTTTGGTGCAAGGAGGAGTATTTGTAACACCAGTAGCTGAGTATGACAGATCGTGTCTTGAAGTATACAAATGATGGAAATCTTATGGATCAAGTGCAAAGGAACTACAACGCTTTGCCATTTGAATTTTGAGTCAAGGAGCAAGTATGTCAACATGTGAAAGGAATTGGAGATCTTGTTTATGTTCGAAGCATTTGTGGATGTGCATGAGCAAAATGGAAAAAAAATCTTCTTCTTCACAACCCAACCCGATGCAACAAATTTGGAGGATGTAGATGATCCTGACTTCCTTTGTGATGAATATAGTGATTATGATGATGTTGATGAGCCAAGTGCTCTTGATTATATAACTTTTTGATGTAGCAAGTAGCCTATAAGAATATAAGGTGTATTGGCTCTTGATGATGTAGAATTTTGTTTTGTAACAAGTGGCTTTTAAGGCTATAGAGTATAGTTCGTATGAATTTAAGAGCTTAGTATTACTTTTCATCATAGTTCCACGACGTTTTAGGACGGGGGGACAGGGGGACGCGGGGACGGGTTTCTGGGACAGGGGGATGGCAGCGGGGGAGCGGTGCTGAAATACATATAGTACTTGAAAAATTAGTTATTAAAAGATGTATAAGGATTAAGTATATTGCATTGAACATCAACAATTTAACATTGTGATTTAATCATTTAAGTTTCAAGTTTGATCCATTGAACAATGAACATTAACAATTTAACTTTGAACGTTAAACAATAAACATTGATGATTGAACATTGAATTTTCAAATTTTCATAATGATGATTCATGATTACAATCAGATATCAACAATGTTCAAAAACAAAATACTAAAATAGTGAAATACTAAAAGTAAATAGTAAATACAAATGACTCAATGAGTCAATTGCTAATCATCCCCAATGTGGAACTCCTCATCACTAGAACTGCTGGACTCCACACGCTTAAGCTCCAAGCTAATACCAACCAGCCTTGTCTGTGTAGCATCAACATCAATCTGTGTTGGTTCCTCTGACTCTACATGCCATTTGGTTGCTGGACTCCTAGTACGCAAGTGTGTTGCGGTCAATGAGATGCAAGGCACTATGTACAGCCACAAAGTTAGGGTAGAAAGCATAAAAATCCATTTTTTTTTTTAAATTTAAAAAAAATGACACTTTATGGTTTTGGTTTGTGCGGGGGACGCCTAGATGTCCTCGGGACGTCCCTCCAAAAAGGGGACATCACCTCTCAGAGGGAGACGTCCCCAGGATGGCGGAGAAATGTGGCGGGACGGCTGGGGGATGTCCCCTTGACGTCCCCGCATCCCCGGGACGTCCCCAAAACACGGGATTTTTCGGGGGGGGCATGTCCCCATGGAACAATGCTTTTCATAGATTTTGAGACAGTTTTTCAAAAAGTATAATATTTTGATTTGCCTTACTTTTATATGTTTTCTTATGGTTTAAACTTAATGACGTTTTTTTTCGAACTATATCCATTAGCAAACTTGATTCAAATTTTATCCTTGTCAAACTCGAACTCAAACCCGAACCTTGTGACTTAGCTCAATAGTATGCCATGTACAAAATGCACACATAAATAAACACATTTATTGTTCTAGTTCTATTATCTTTCTCTTTTGATTCTCAACCTATTTTCTCATATTGCTTCTGCATACGCACATAACACGTCGAAATCCTCATTTAGGGAACTGTCTACCAAGTCACCTCTTGGGCCTTGGATCAGTGGTATTGGAGCGGTTCATCTTGTTTGTGCATGTCCCATCAAACTAGGTTAAAGCATGTAAAGCTTGATGTCAAACCATGAGACACATCAGACTACCTGTCGTTCTGTTTCAAGCAAGTTCAGATGGCGAAATATAGCAAATCAAAATATGCTATCCGAAATATGATCAAGAACAACATTGTAAAATCACTTCGAGAGCAAAAGACATTTTTGTTGCTAAAGTACTCAAATGGTTGGTTCCATCGACTCACAAATCAAGTAAAGCTTTTGGTGGTTGAGTACCCTCTAGGTTTTAAACAAATCTAGATGTTCCTCTTTTGGAGGGTAAAATAAATGTAGTTGCAATAGATAACTGGTTAAACCAATTAGAGTCATCTTTCTTTATGATTGACTTTTATGATGAAGAGAAAATCAAGATTGCACTTCTGAAAGTTTCTTCACCCATTAAGAAGTGATTGCAAGCACATTCTTTGTGAGAGAAAGACCAAACAAAAGACAAATTTGAGCCAACCTAGGATAAATTCTTGGAAGCCTTCAAAGATGAATATTATCTTGAAGATGTCTGAGGATCGCTACATTCAGTGACAACTTCGACAAAGACATGACTAGTCAGTCCCACCCTACACTGATGCCTTCCATGATCTGTACGCAAGACTGGACTCATTAGAGTCAGAGTGGCATAGAGTTCTCAAGTTTTACAGTGGCCTACAACCATCTGTTTAGTCCAAATCAAAGTTGGGTAAGGTCAAGATGATGGGAGAAGCTTATCGCTATGCAACAACCATTGAGGAAGAGTTTAAGCAAATGGTAAAGCAAGTCACATTGTTTGCACCAAAGAAATTGCCTTCTTCAGACAAAAAGCCACAATAATCTAAGACAAGTAAATGGTGTGAAAAACACAAAAGCAACAACCACTGCCATGCTTAGAAAAATTCGATGCAAATTCAAATGTTGTATTAGCCACCACACAAGCAACACCAATAGCACAAGACGCTGAAGTAGAATCCCTGTTCCATTCATAGATGTGGGTGCAAGGGTAGCCACTAGATTTTATGATTGATGGCAGGAGCATGAAGACATTTTTGAAGCAATTGTCAAGCAACTAAATCTGCCAATCATGCCTTGTTCATAGTCTTACAAATTGGGATGGTTCAATTCCTTCAACAAAGGTATATGTATCACTCTCCAATGTTGCTTCTCATACTTTATTTATCCTTTCCAAAAAGAGTTAGTTTGTGATGTATTGCCAATTGAATCAGTGGTCAATAAGAGATATCGGATTCCTAAAGTGATTCCACCCTCTAATCATGTTGTGCCAACTCCCAAGAAAATAGTCCCAGACAACTATGGATATTCAACATTCAAGACTTCACCTCCTAGACGCATGGCCTTGACTGGGAAATACATATCAAATTTTGGAAACCATGTTTACACACAACTGTTTGATACCTGTGTACAGAGTTACCAAAGCGGGTCAACCCCACAATAAGCCAAATTGTTCACGAGGTATTAACTAGAATCCAAATTTCTAAACCTTGATAGACTTAACGCAATCATGAATATTGGTGTACACGGGGCAACTGATCCAGGGGGATCTCCCAACAATGGTTCAAGTAACACCACCAACCCTGTTCTCACAACTTTCGGTAATTGCGGTTCCTGCTCATTGATCTTCGGTACCCCAAAGGAACCTCTCGAGGTTCATGGTACTTTCAAGTTCAAGATCTGACACAACTCCATGCCAAACCGTAAAGGTCAACTACATTGCGAAGTACTACCAGGTGCCAACAAATTTCTCTCTCCATCCTGACATGCGTGGAGTATGTGTTTTTCAAATGCTTAGCTGGTGTGGTGTTGAGGGGCAGTGCTTCCTTTCATGGTGCAACGACTCATGCCAAAATGTCGAGTATTACTTCTGATGTTGATCAATGCAACTGTTGGAAGGCAAAGAGCCACATAGAAGCTCAACCGTTTCAACTTTCGTAATGTTTTTTTGCCTTCATGGCTTTGTAATATATGTATACACATGTAGCTTTAGTTAATAATCAAAGTAGAAGGTATGAACGACCATACATATTTCTCAAGACATGTAAAAAATACATAGATAAATAAACACATACTATTCTAGTTCTATTATCTCTATCTTTCGATTCTCAACATAATTTCTCATGTAGCTTCCGTACACTCACATAACATGTCTAAATCCTCATTTAAGGTGTTTTCTACTGGGTCACCTCTTGGGCCCCAGATTAAAGGTTTTCTATTTTCAACTAGCTACATCTTGCTTATGTTATCTATCTATCTAGACATGCATGCATAATCATTCAATGTTGTGAAAGGCCATGAACCGTTATGAAAAATGAAATGTTTGCTCTTCCAAGAGCGACTCTTCACCTTCTGTCGATTGGGTTGAGCCACATCAAAATGTGACGATCAACTTGACCACTAGGGCATTTCCCCACACCCCATGAGGGCGCTTCCCCTCGACCCTATGAATGGAACCCCTAGAGTCGTATGGGGGACTCTACGTCTCTAAGGATGAAGGAAACAACATTCTCGACACTTGATGATATCACGTGTTATGAGTTGACCTTAGCAGTTTGGATTTTCAGTGTTTCAAACTCTTACAATGCAAATGATGAAGCCTACATGAGGTTTGGAACGAGCTTGGATGGCGTCACATCCAATTTCCTAGAATGCCCTACGCCATTGGAAATGTATGTGTAGTATTTGGTGTAGATGGAATGTTGATCTTGGGAGTACCATGGTCCATGGGAGGTGTTTGTGCATTATAACATACCATAAAACATGAGTGTGTGTCACCGCAGGCTGTTAGAAAAGCTTGGAAGTATTGGTGGAGTTGTATTTGGAGAAGCCGCCTAGATCAGGTGAAGCCTATAGGTATGCTTGCAAATTAGAACTAAAATCCAAGAATAAGTCCAAGGGTGATGATTCTAAATTGTCTAACAAAATTTGAGATAAGTCTCTCAAAACAAAAAAATTCAAGCTTGGAGCAAAGATGAATCCTAAGTAGAAATAAAAAGGACCACCACGTCACTTTCCAAAGAAGAATGCATTGCTTGAAAAGCAAAACAAGCAATTTAAGATTGGAAAGTGGTGCATCGATCGTAATTATAAGTAATTCTGGCGAGGAATG
Organism: Torreya grandis; assembly: GCA_037957365.1. NCBI lineage: Eukaryota > Viridiplantae > Streptophyta > Pinopsida > Cupressales > Taxaceae > Torreya > Torreya grandis. The sequence continues at coordinate 4,762,541 of JARHVA010000164.1, read as the reverse complement.
TTGTGCTCGAAAAGCCGTACTTGCAACTTCCCCTCCAAGGATGAAAGAAACGACATTCTTGGCACTCAGTGGTATCTTGTGTCATGAGCTAACCTTAGCAATTTGGATTGTCAGTGTTTCTAGGCCTGAAAATGCAAATGATGAAAGCTTGTGTAAGGTTTGGTACGAGCTTGGATGACGTCAAATCCGATCTGCCTAGCATGCCCTATGCCATTGGAAATGTATGTGCGGTATCCAAAATCTTGGAATGTTGATCTTGGAAGTACCATGGTCGATGGGAGGTGTTTGTAATATCAAAGCATAAAACATGAGTGTGTCACCATAGGGATTAGAATGGACTTGTTAGTATTGGTGGAGTTGTATTTGGAGAAGCCACCTAGATCAGGAGAAACGTACATGTATGCCTGCATATTGGAACCAAAATCCAAGCATAAATCTAAGGATGATGATTCTAAATCCTTTGATAAAACTTGAGATAAGTCTCAGAACAATAATTTCAAGCTTGGAGCAAAGACAAATCCTAAGCAAAAAAGAAAAAGGACCACCACGTCACTTTCCAAAGAAGAATGCATCGCTTGAAGAGCAAATGAAGCAATTTAAGATTGAAAAGTGTTGCAACGTTAATAATTATAGGTAATTTTGTCGAGGAATGTTGTACTCGGAAAGCCTTACTCGCATGGATACAAGCATCAAGTTCCATCACAGCGTCATTGGACTAAGAAAAGGAGATCATGGGCTTTGGGCCTAGTGCTTTGGTAGCAACTGCACGAGTATCAACATCTTCTAATTCTGATCTAGAAGAAATAGAAAGATTGTTTCCATTCTCAAATGCGGGTAATGGACAATGGGTACACTTCATTGTTTATAATGGGAGTTAAAAGAATCTAATTCATGAACCCATTTGGAGATTGAACTTGTCGTTGATGTCTCACCCCTGACCATACACCATTGGATGGTTCATTTCAGGGGTTGAGAAGTGTATCACTCATCAATGTCACATGGTGTTCAAAATGAAGTCCTTTATGATGTTGTGCCATTAGAGATATGTGATGCTTTCCTTAGGCAACCATATATTTACCAATGGCATGCAACCTATGAAGAAAATCCTAGAAATGTCACAGATGTTGGTGAAATTAGGTACTACAAGCCAAAAGTAGTCCCTAAGCTTTCACTCTTCAACGTGAAGCAAGGCAAGAAGTTGTTAAGCTATAGTAGAATGTTTTTGCTCTTGATGCTTAGGACTGAAGAGGACAGCCTTGCAGTGCAAACTACCTCCATCCCTCTTTCAACAAAAAAACAAAATGTTGGAGTACAATGATTTTATCCAATCCAAAGCTAAAGTGCCTAAGCATTGCCCAATAACGATTTGATACTAGGACTACCTCTTCCTAATGCATCCCTCTACTTCAGTTCATTCTTGGAGAAGGAAGAGGTCAAATGGCAGATTAGCAACCTGTAAATAAAGGATACTTACAAGCCTGGCTCTTCGCCTTGCAGCAATCCAATTGTACTTGCACCAAATAAGGTTGGTGCATGAAGGTTTTGCCTTGACTATAGAGCTTAAAAAAGATTATAGTGAAGAACCACTATCCACTTCCAATGATAGAGGATCTATAGGACCAGCTCCACAATGCAAAATTCTTCACTAAAAGAGACACAACATCAAGATATCATCAGATTCTTGTTGAACTTTCTAATGTTTGGAAAACCGCATTCAAAGGAAAGGAGGTTTTGTTTGAATGGTAAGTTATGCCTTTGGGATTGGCCAATGCACATATTTTACAACATTCTATGCCTTTCGAATGATGAATAATATTCTATGACCTTTTACAACATATTTTATTGTTGTCTATCTAGATGACACTCATTTTCAACAAAACATGAGGAGAACATCTAAATCACATTCAACAACTTCTAAACACTCCACAACAGCAAGAATTGTATGCAAATTTTGAGAAATGTTCATTTGCTATGAAGGAGACACACTCTCTTGGGTATATTGTTGATGCACATGGAGTACATGTGGATCCGACCAAGATCCGCATCATTTAAGATTGGCCAACCTAAAGACTCGTACAAAACTTCATGGTTTGTTGGGGTGGGAAAATTTCTATAGAAGTTTTGTGCTTGGTTTCTTTCCCATCATTTAGCCCTTGAATCAAGTCACTAAAGGTGGTGCAAAGGCAAATTTTAGTTGGTTAACTGCACAAGAGAAAGCCTTTGAGGAACTAAAATGCACTCTCTATTATGTGCCAATGCTTACGTTACTAGATCTTAAACAACCATTTGAGTAGAGATCGATGCATCTAAATATGTACTTGGAGCCTCACTCAATTTGGTCATCCAATTGCTTACCACAGTAAAACGTTCGCTACTATGGTAAGAAAATATTTTGCGGATGACAGAGCTTTATGTCATTGTACAAACATGTAAACATTTGAAGCATTGCATATTGGGAAGAGACCATCATGATGAAATCTAACACAAAATTGTCAGATTCGCCCTAGAGCAAGCCTAACCAAAACAACCTCATACTCTCAAATTCAATCAAGAAGAATACAAAAATTGACATGGAGAATTGCATGCAAACTATTCATCTAACATTATGAAATGAGGGGAACCTTTGTGTATGAATAGGAAAACACATAGTTGCATGCATCTAGAAAATTCATGTATAAGAGCATGCAAGAGAAAACTATAATACAAGTATCTAAGAATAAAGCAGGCCCAGAATAGAGATTTTAATCTATAAATCTAACCTATCAAGTTAACTATGATAATTATCTTGTTTTACAATTTATTAAATGCACAAATCATCTAAAGCATAGTTTGCATATTCGTCGATTACTCGCCGAGTGGGTGAGTAATCACCAAGCTTCACCCAAACCCATTAATCACAGCTCAAAATCACTAGTTTTTTATTACTCTAGCCTCAATGAGTACTGGCACAATGCTTGCGAGTACTCGACAAGTATTGTCCCGGTATTTGTCGAGGCTCGAGTATGGGTTCCTGCATCTCGAACGCGTCAGACGCCTGCAAACGTGTCCAAAACATTGAATAAGCAAAAAAAACACATAATTTTGTTTTATAAGAGCATACACGTCCTCACATTGGAATCACACAACATTTGGAGCGAATTGGAGGGAGCAAATTTGAGCAAACTCGATATCCAAGTTAGTTCATTTTTTTTTCTCCAAGCATGTAAATTATTTGTAATATAGTTGTAAACATGTTTGACAGATTTACATGCATTCCATTCAATTCCATAGTTATTCACAATTTATGCATGGTTTTCAACTTTTCATAATTTTTTAATAAAGTTGTTTTTTTATTGTTAACGTAAAAATTATGGTTTATGTTTATTGTAGATGTTTTAATTTTTTAAATGTTTGTAATATTTTGTTGTAACTCGTGTGCATAAGCCCTAGGGTTTAGTATTTAAATTTACAAGTTTGTTTAAATTTACAAGTTTATGATATAAGTTTTCTTTTAAATGTTGTATTTTATTTTTTTAAAATATTTTAATTTTTTTTAATGTTGTTTTGAAGACGCTGCAGGTTTACCGTTAGCATACAATGACATCTAACATTGCACCAGGGTTAGAATCAGTTAATACCACCATTTGGATCCCCCTAATGCTCACATCGCTACTTGGAAGTATGCCATATGGGTTGGGACGTTGCAAACAATTGTGATTTGTATGTTTTGCTTGAAGGAGGTTTCTAGAGGCATCAATCGCTTGAAGTACCATCTTGCATGCATTCTTTGTCGCGATGTCACGCCTTGTCCCAATATAATGAAAGAAGCAAAACGAGAGATAGTTGTAGAGCTTGCATTGTTGGATGAAAAAAATTAGAGAGGGAAAGGATGCAAACAACCTTAACACGACCATTACTTCTGCATCGATAGAAAAAATTAAGGCAGTTATGAAAAAAATTGTGAGTTCTAGTCGTGGTCCACGCAAGCAAGGCACATCAGCCTCATTGAGTTTAGGCAAAAGTTAGATACACAATTTTTTTTGTGCGTAGAAACATACTTAGGGCACAACTTTTGTTGCAAGGTACAACGTGGAACAAGGAGCAACATGCAGAAGCATATAAGGCATGTACAAATTTTTGGTACTTCAACAACCTTCCATTCAACGTGGTGAGGAGCTTGTATTAAAAATATTTGGTGATGGCATTGACAGTTGCAGGGAAATGGTACAAGGCACCCTCTCCAAAAGATTTAAGTGGGAGGTTGCTCCAAGATGCAGTTGAAGATGCAAAGTAAATTGTGGAATATCAAGAGAGGTAGCAAAAGTTCAAATGCACTATTCTTTTTGATGGGTGGACGGATGGAAAGAGCCACACTCTCGTCAAATTTTTAGTGTCTTCAAATGGTGAGTTGGTTTTTTTGAAGTCAATTGATGCCTCTTAACAAAATAAAAAATGCAAAAATTGAGCTTGGTGTTTGAGAAGTTTGTTTTAGAGGTGGGCATCAAGAGTGTTATGCAAGTTATCATTGACAATGCAACAACATATGTGGCCGCTGGGAGACTTCTTAAGGACATACATCCATCACTCTTTTGGACTTTTTGTGCGGCCCATTAACTTGACCTTCTTTTGGAGAACATAGGCAAAATTGATTGGGTGAGACTGGTTGTAGAAGAGGCCAGAGACATCACCAAATATATTTATAATCACCCTTGGGTTCTCAACTTGATGAGAGAACACACCAAGGAGACAGAGCTTGCGTGAACAAAAGTCACAAGGTTTGCAACTAACTTCCTTGCGTTGCAAAGTATTTGTAGTTTGTTGACAACTTTGAAGTAGATGTTTGTGTGTCAAGCATGGGCGGACTCAACATATTCAAAGAACGCTGATGGAATCAAAGTCTCAAAGGTAGTTTTTAATGAGGACTCTGTGAGGAGAGCTACAAAGATCGTCAAAGTAACTTCAAATTTAAATTTAAATTTAAAGTTGATTCTTTTATTTTTAAAATTTTAAAGTATTTATTTTAATTATAAGTTTGTAACTTTAATTTGTTTGTAATGGAGCCTTTGGTGAGGGTTTTGCGCTTGGTGAATGGGGAGCAAAACCCAATGGGTTACATTTTTGAGGCCATGGATAGGGCGAAAGAGGCGTTCCAAAACTATTATATGGGGATGGTGTTAGATTTGATCCCATTTGGGAGTTGATTGATCGGAGGTGGAATAATCAACTCCACCAACCCATCAATGCAAGGGGTACTACCTTAACCCCAGATTTTTTTACTTCGATGGATTCACAGATGTCAACATGCATTGAGAGTATGACATTTGATGTTGAGGCAACAAACATTATTTTAGAGTTGCAGAACTACAAGCAGGCTAGGGGGAGGCTTTTTTCTTCAGCCCTAGCTATCTAAGGGAGAACCATGCAGTCACCAAGTAATAAAAAACGAAGTATTTACTTGTACTTTACAAGCTACAAATTTACAATTATTATTAATGTAATTACTTGCAATCTTATTAATATCTTGTTTGCAAGTTCGCGGTGGGAAGATTGGGGTGGAAATAACCCAAATCTTCAAAAGCTAGCCCTCTGCATTTTAGCTCAATGTTGTAGCGCTTCTAGATGTGAGTGCAATTGGAGTTTGTTTGATGACATTCACATGAAGAAGTGCAACAAGTTGAGTCAATGACACCTCAATGACCTGATTTTTGTGCAATACAACCTTTGGCTTCGCACAAAAAAGGTGGAGAACACATCACAGGAGCCTATTGATCTAGGTGAGATCGATCCCTATAGTGATTAAATTGGACAAAATGAGGAGACCCCCATGTTCACAGAAGACGAGATTGTTGATTTCGAGAGGCAAACTATGGAGGGTGTAGTAGGAAGAAAAATTGGATTGGATGACATCATTGTAGATTTTGAAGATGAGGCAAAGGAGGAGTCACAACCATCTGGTACATGGGTGAATCCACATGCACAACATTCCAGGCAAAGCAAGGAGGGGCAGTCAAGTGGAACAACTAGACTCTCTCAGTCTCCCTTAGTTTTCCAAAGATTAGGGAAGAGAAAATTATAGGTTCTTGTAATTTTAGATTCTTGTTTAAGTATCAGTTTGTTGTTGACAGTTGTATTTACATGAATCATGACTATGCAATTTTGTACTTTATTTGTATTCAAATCTAATAGGAAACACTTCCCCAATGTTTTATAGACTCATTTGATATATTTTGCATCAATAATTTGTATACAATTTATGTTTTTTTAACAAATTTAAGTTTTTTTTTTTAATTTTTTGAGTATTGCTGAGTATTTACTGAGTAATTGTTGATAAAAAATGTAGGGGGCTAGGCGAGTACTTGTCGAGTACAAGTTTGCGAACTATGATCTGAAGTATGCATAACTTAGGAAGAAAACACCTAGCCTAAGTAAATCGCAAAAAGAGGTGCATTTACATATACCAACAACCACCTATAAGGTCTAGGAAAGGAAGGAGGAATTTAAAACTATCCCTCTTTGAAGATCAACTGCGTAAACCCCTAACATGCCCTGCAAGTACAAACAACTTGGCCTATGTGAGTGGTTTGGTGAAAATCTAACCTTTCAAGATAATTATCTTCGTTTACAATTTATTAAATGCACAAATAATCTAAGTATGCATAACTTAGGAAGAAAACACCTAGCCAAGTAAATAAAAAAAAATAGGTGCATTTACATACACCAACCATCCCCCGTAAGATTTACTTGAGGGTTTAGGGAAGGAAGGAGCAATTTACAACTATCCCCTTTGATGAACAACTTCTTGAACCCCTAAAATGCCTCATAGCTTAACAAATTTGGCCTCTGTGAGTGGTTTGGTGATGATTTTTGCCATCTATTGTTTTGTTTGACAATATTGCAAGTCAATGACTTTATCATGAATCAATTGTTGAATAAAGTGCATGTGGACTTCAATGTGTTTGGTGTGCTAATGTTCCACTAAATTCCTAGAGATGTGGATTCCTCCTTATTGTTGCTCCAAATAGTTATGTGCTGCTCTAGCTGAATGTTGATCCTTGATAGAATATAATGAATCCAAATGGACTTGGTAGCGGCATTAACATCTCGTCTATACTTAGCCTTTGTGGAGGAAAAGGCAAGGGCTTATAGATTATTGCTTGACCAAACAACAAGGCTTGAGCCAAGGTGAACATAATAACCTGAGGCGGACTTGCAATCATCAATGTCACCAACCCAATCAGAGTTTGTGAAGCCCACTAGTTTTGCAACCCCATTGTTAAGTACCAAATCCCAAATAGATGGGTACCCTTGATGTACCAAATCCCAAAATAGGCTTTGCAACTTTGAAATGGCTCATATGAGGCATGCATGAACTGAGAAACAAGGCCAATTGTAAAGGAGGTATTGGGCCTGTTGTGTGTCAGGTAAATGAGATTACCAACCAAGTGCTTGTACAATGTGGCATCTACTAGAGGCGTGGAACACTTGGTTGGCTACTTACACACCAAAGAGAAATGTCGTGGATGAGGACTTGCAATCAAGCATATGAAACTCCTTCGAAAGGTCTTAAGGCAGACTTCGGTTGTGAGACACCTATACCGGACTGGATTTGAGTGATTTGGAGCCCAAGGAAACATTGTAGAAGACCTAAGTTTGACATTTCAAACTTTTCCTAAAGTAAGTCTTCACATCCTGAATCAATGATGACGAGCTTCCTATAAAAAGTAGTTTGTCAACATAGAGAACTAATATCAAATGCTTACCATCTTTCCTTAGTGTAGACAATGGAGTCGGAGATGCAGTTATAAAATCCATGAATTGACCCATCTTCTCATACCAAGCTTTGTGGGGCCATTTGAGACCATATAAAGACTTCCTTAGCATATAAACTAAAGAAGAATCCTAAACAAATCCTTGGGGCTGCTCCATGTAAATCTCTTCCTGCAAGTCCCCATGAAGAAATGCACTATTAACACCATCTAGTGTATTGTCCAACCCTATGAAGCTCTAGAAAAAAGACAAGTCTGACTGAGTTCAACTTGGCTATAGGAGCAAAGGTTTTTGAATAGCCGATTCCTTCAGCTTGGGAAAAAAACCTTTGGCAACCAAGCAAGCTTTGTCCCTGTCAGTGCTTCTATTAGTAGCATATTTGGTTCAACAAGTAACTTTGCATAATATCTACTTTCTTTCTTTTGAAAGAGGGACTAAGTCCTAGTTTCTTTCTTCATTAAAGAAGACTACTCATCCTAGATTATTGAATCCCAATTTGTTTTCCCACTTGCCTATTTGATGGTGGCCGGATCTGAAATTGTAGCAAATTAGATCATATTATCACTATGAAACTATAACCATGTCCATGAGTATCATTCAGATCACTTTTAGAAGATCCGCATCTTGTCTGACCTTCTATATCCATTTCAGAAGTGGGGAGGGAGTCAGTGTTGGGGGAGGTGGTGATGGAAGAGGATTACCATCTTTTTTCTCAAAATCGAGATCATAAAAATTGGTAAAGTCTTCAAATGCATTGGATGAAGTATGATGGCTAGAAATAGAGGGGTTAGGAGCTAATTGTTGGTGAAGAAGTTGTCAAATTGAACACTTTAGCAATAGCCAACTTGTGTGTCAAGGTCAAGAAATCTATACCCCTTGATTGCTTTTGTTTTTTCATTGCCCAACATTTGTACTTAGGAATGTGCACCCAGGCATTGAACCCAAACACACTAAAATTTTGTACTGAAGGTTTCTACCCACAACAAGCTTCTTCAGGAGTCTTCCCTTGGATAGTTCGATAAGTTGTGTGGCCCTAAATGTAGCAAGGTTCGTTGATGGTTTCTTCCCAAAGCTCTAGAGGCAAGATTGATTCATGTAGTTTACCATCTCCTTCAGAGTGCGATTTTTCCTCTAAGCAACACCATTATGTTGTGTACCGTAGGACATTATGTGTTGCATTTGTATGCCTTGTTGGGCACAAAAGTCTTCAAACTCACCATTGGCATATTTGCCAACATTATTTGCCCTAATTACCCTAATAGACATCCCAAATTGTTTTAGGAAAAACACTTTGAATTCTACAAACTTTTGAGAAAAACTCATTCTTATGCCTTAGAAAATAAACCCATGTTTTTATGGGGAAGTCATCAATAATAGTAAGCAAGTATTTGAACCTCTCATAGGGAAAGGATGTTTGAGATCCATAAATGTCACTATGAACAAGTTGGAGAACATATAATGCTTGCCATGTTTTCTTGTATCATACTTGGTCTCTTAATGCTTTCCAAGGACACAACATTGGCAAATGCCATCTATGAAAGCGACCTATGGGAGTCCAATGATTATATTTTGCTTCTTGAGTTGTCAAAGATAATTATAGTTCAAATGATCAAATTGCTCATCCCAAAGTTTGCTCAACTCATTTGAGTGAGCAAGAAGTGCATTGATGGAAGATTCAGGTTCAAAATGTGAAAACATATACAAGCGAGCATTGTGATCAAGTGCACTTGCTGCAACAATGTCTGAATCATTGTTAAGCTTTATTATCGCTATTGAATCAGACATGAACTTAACTAATTCACCTGACCCAGAATGTGTTATTTAGTAGATAAAAAGCAAGTTCGCAGGTAATTCTGGAAGGCACTTGATGTAGTTGAACTGTCCAATTGTCAATTCAATGGTGCCTCGTCCACAATTCCCAATGGTGAATCATTGCCAACAAAAATCTACACGATGCTGCATTCTTTTTATGGAAGTGAACAAATCTCCATTTTTGGAAATATGATGTGAAGCATTTGAATCAATGATCCACTCTGGCTCCCATGTTGTTGCAGTTGCAACCATTGCAGGAGCTCTAGCTAAGAGTGCTTTTTACCTTTTGCCTTTACTTGAAGAAGTGAGTGACGAAGGAGGAAGGCTAACACGAAGGTTGTGTTTCTTTATCTCCTTTTTAAGGATTTCTAGCATCTTAGAGTAATGGGATTCTAAGTGGCCTAAGTGTAGTATTCTTTGACTAGGCATTCTATAAACTCTTCAAAGGTGGGATTCTTTGGTTGCTTTAGTGCCCTTGTGTGTATGTGTTTGTCCTGCACCTTGACAGCTTTTCCCAACACATCTCGAATAGAATGAAAGGTTGAAACAAAGACAAGGATTTCCTAGCTTGGATAAGATTGAGAGAGTTAATTGCTCACCTTCTCTATTTGACAATCCTTGAATCTTGAGAAACTGAAACTTATAGAGAAAATATTGAATTACCTATCATGTCATTAATCAACCATCAAGGTATTAATTTTACCTAATGTTTTGAGACGACATAGCAACATTCCTCTCCTTTTTCCCATTTTCTATAAAAAAATGGAATATTTAGAATGACATCATAAATCCCTCCCCAAGTGTAGGCTTCCTCCCTGATGATGGGTCTAGTATGAAGACTCAAAACGTATCTGGAGACTCCCACAAAAATCTTGAATTATGTCAAATTCTTGTGGACTCAAACTAATCAATTCATTTTCCAGCTGGTAGCCTCTTAAGGCATATGCTTTGTCAAAAAGTTGATCAAACTTAGTTCAAGCTTCACTAGGGGTGACCATGCTTCTTTATGTGAAAAAGAAGCTCAGTTGCCACATTTCAACTGATCACACCTAAGGCTTCATCATACTTGTTGAACCATTTAATTTCTCAACAACATTACTTGGCTTTGTTTCTGCACCAATTGTCAACGTGTACAATCCTCTGCTCTAAAGCAATACGATCATGACATATTGTAAGTGAAGAAGTTGTGTGGAGTCAATGGAACAATACATTATGTCACCGTGTTGAACATCTTGCTACAAAATGAAAGGCTAGGATACAAACGAAAAAAAAATGTTTGAATTGAAGTACAACAAAAACAATGTGCAGAATTGGAAAGAACCAATGAAAATCTTTATGAAGAAAGTGGGCTTTGTTTTGCTTACAGTACAGAGATGAAGGAAAAAAGAGCCTTCAGAACCCCCATCCCCCCCTTCCTCCTTAAATTTTATTGCGACACTTTCCCCCAAACAGCTGCTTATAATTGTGCAATTTTAGCTTTTGTTTTATTACAATTTGCCCAAAAAGGGGTCTTATGAGCTGTTTTGAAGACAAAAAAATTACAACACTTTCAATACAAAATGAAATTAAATTAGCAGTCTAGATGCATAGAGCATGAAAAAATATGTAGTTTCAAAAAACACAATTCACCTCCAACGTCAGTATGAAAAAGTTATGACACTTGAAAGTTTAGTAATCAAGAATTGCTCAGGACCTTTTTGGAAAAATATTTAAAAACAACATGAAATGGGCCCAAATCCATAAAACAAATATAACACTTTGAAGCTTGCAAAAAATAGTCAAACTGAAGAAAAAATCATTGAAAACAAACTTCAAATGATTGAGTTATCATTGTTTGAAGTTTAGATGCAAATGGAAACAACTCAACGGTGAGGGCAAAAAAATTACTTTTGAGGATTTGAACTGATGACCTCTCTTTTGAAAGTCTTAACAAAATAAACTTCATTGTTAGACTATACAATCAATTCAAGTACTAAGGTGGAAAAATCTAGTTTTGTCTCGATATTCGCTAAACAAAAAATAAAAAAGGGGGCCATGTGAAGGAGGTCAGCAAAGGAGTTTGGCTATAGAGTTTGGGTAGAAAACTTGCAAGTCAGGTGGAACAGCTAAGGCTTGTGGATGGATCTGGGTTGGATGTTAAGGCTTGGGCTATTGGTGGAGGATGTCGGATGTAGCAAGGTATGCAAGTGCCAAAATGCAAAGGAGATCATAGGGTGGCCAGACGAGCCGAGCTATTGGAGGAAGGCAAATGATAGGGAATGAGTTGGGGCGAATGGAACACACTAAGGGGCGAGTCATCATTGTGTGCTTAAGAGGTATCGACAAGGTTTGATGGGTGCATGAGTGAGCAGAGGTTGGCAGTCCCTATGCGAGCCAAAGGTGAAGGCCTACTATTGGTGGAGCTTGCAACGGGAGCTTGGCAAAAGGAAAATTGACCTCTAAGGCCATGGGGATGCCCGGCTTAGGTTGGGCCTTCGCCCCAACCTACAACAAAAAATTCAGAGAACCGTGCCTTTTTTGTTTTTCGTTGCTTTGATTTTTTTTGAAAATTTTTAAATTTAAAAAAAAATCATTTTTTATTTAAGAAAACAAAATTGAAAAGAAAATGTTTTTGATCCAAATAAGAACTTGCAAATGCATTTTCTCCACAACCATGGCTCATTTTCTTGTGAATCGAAAGCCTAAACCAAGTCCCTTAGAGCTTACAGACATGGTGGTGTGGTTAGATTTGACCCAGCATGCTCCAAAACAATTGAACTTGAAAATGACCTCACCTTAACAGTAATGCAACAACAATTTGACAACACACCATACACTATGAAGGACAAAGGGAAAGGAGGGCATAGGATCTGGTTATGATACCATGATGAAATCTGATACAAAATCATCAGATTCCCCAATGAGCTATCCTAGCCAAAACAACCTCTCACTCAATGATTCTAAAATAAAGAACACAAAAATTGACAAAGACAATTGCAAACAAACTATTCTTCGAACATTCTGAAATGAAGGGAACTTCTGTGTGCATATAGGAAAGTACAAAGGTGCATGCATCTATAAATATCATGTACAAAACCATGTGAGAGAGAGAGAGAAAACCATAATAAATCTATTTGGGAATAAAGCATGCCCAAAGTGAAAATTTAGTCTACCCACCCAACCTATCAAGATAATTATGATAGTTATCTTGATTTAGAATTTATTAAATGCACAAATAACGTAAAATGTGCATAACTTAGTGACAAAACACCTAGCATAAGTAAACCATAAAAAGGGGTGTAGTTAGATACACCCACACATCATCCACACCAATCACAAACCATTTCAATTCCTACAGGCATAGAACAAATTGCAGAATGTGCAGTATCAAAAATGGTCTTCATATATTTGAATAGTTCTATTTTAACATCAAGTATAAGAAAGGAGCTCCAATCTAGCAACAAATTGCTTCAGTCGACCACTGGTCAAATACCTTATCTCTGTGATTAATGTATGTGGACATGAGACCAATGCTTGGCCCAAATCATACCAAGCAGATTCAGATTTTTCACAAATCTATCCAGCATTGAACTGCTATTTGCAAGATGGACTCTTGTATCATTTGGGACACCTATTTCTACCACGTGGAGTAGAGCATCAAAATCTTATATGGGAGGCTCATTTTAGCAAGGCTGCAAGACAATTTGGAGTTGAAAAGGCTGCCACAATACTGAAGAAGTATTTCTTTTGTCCAGATCATAGGTTAGATGTTACAAAATATCTCAAATCTTGTTTTTGCATGTACTCTAGCTAAACCTTCCTACTAAGAAGCAAGGAATGTACACTTATTTGTTGGTACCAAAAAGACCTTGGGAATCACTGGATGGATTTTGAACTATGGCAATTATTGCACCTTGTAAAAGGGCTATCTCAGCGTAGGGAACGACTCAACTATTCTTTCAGAATGTATGGGTTCACTTGGGATTACCTTCCACCATCATATCTGATAGAGATACCAAATTCTTAAGCAATTTCTAGAAAGCACTTTGGTCAATGATGGACACAAAGCTATCAATGTCTTCTTCATTATATCCTTAGACTAATGGCCAAACAAAAGTTGTGAATAGGACAATAGTGCATCTTCTTAGGATGTACAATTCTAAGAAGTATCGCATTTGAGATGAAATTTTACCTTTTATTTAGCATAGCTACAGCAAATCTCTTCACAACTCTACCGGACAACCCTTTTGAGGTATGTTTGGGTTTCTAACCACCCATTGATGTAGCTTATCCTACGCTGCCATCAACAGGAGCAACTCCATCTGCTTGGAAGGAAGTTAACAAGGATGCTAAGTTCATTGAACACATTTGGCACATTCAATAGCAAGTGCAAACTATTGTACAAAAGGCCAGTGCTTAATACAAGCAACGGCATGACCACCATTGGGTGCCACACCAATTCAAGTTTGATGATGAAGTATGGTTTCATTTAAAGAATGGAATAATCACTAAAAAGGTTGGGGATAACGTCTTTGAGCTCAATCTTCAAACTTATCTTGATCTTCATCTAGACTTCAATGTAAAACACTTGCGCCATTACTTTCCACCTTTGTTGCATACAACATATGCAATAGAACTCTAGCCAATTGAAATCAATCCCATTTGCAGTATGCCAATAGAAGCAAATTAAATCATTGACCCATGGGTCAAGTGCACAAGAAAACAAGAAATTCATCTCTACTAGATTGTCAAGCCTGGTTGGGTGCCTCATCAAGGAACATGGTAGTCTAGAGCTCAAATTGCAAAGCTCTTTCCAAACCAGCTCTTTCAGCTTGTTGCAATGGGGGACCATTGCTTGTCATGGAGGGGAGATTGATCCGGGAGCTTTGACCATCTTTCGTTATCACAAAGGTACTCCAAATTGGACTTTGTGTTTACCATTATCTTCGACATCATCCCAAGCATGCGATCAAAACTGCAGATCTAAGTTCATCGTATCTAACACAACATAACATGAACAATGCCAATTCTGCCCTACATTCTTGTTCTATGGTATCTACAAAAAAAAAGGCATGGAATATGAACTGATGGAAGGAAATCAGCTGCTTTCTTTGTAATTGCTAAACCATCCCTTCATCTCCTTCACTTGTATGCCTATATATTAGTGACTCATCAAATAGGTCGCAACATTGTAGACCTTTTGTTTAAACACCCGACCTCTCAAATCATTGTACAAAAATTGCATATTTCAAATTAATAGAATCATGTTATAGTTCTTGCATGGTGTTCCATAACTCTTTCATTCTCTTTGTTAAGGAAATCTGATTGTTTTACTTCTCTCTTTCATTCATAAATAGTCTTCTGCCCCTAACACACTGGAACCTCATTTTAGTATGTTGTCTTTCAAATCACCATTGGGCTTGGAATAAATCTCCGAGGTATACAATAAGGCCAAGTCCAAGGACCATGTATGATTATGAGCAATACATCGTTGTGGAGAGATGCCATTATGAGCGATACATCATTGTGGCGAGATGCATATAGACATAGATTCAGAGGGAAGGGTGTCAATGATTTAGTTGAGGATGCAGACCTCCAACCTACCCTTGACCAATTATCCTATCTGAAATTCTGAATCGACAATCTGATTGACATTTGCTTATGGTATACACTGCCAAGGAGGTGGGAGGGCAATTGGAGTGTAATAGCTGTAAGAGACAACATGCTTTTTTTGGAAAGAGTCCACAAATAAACCAAGACCCACTTGAAAATCAATGTGGAAATTCAGAGTTTGAAGAATGAGGCATGGAATGAGAATAAGATATGGCTGAAAGAGTTGGAAGTGAAGAGCATCAGAGAACAAATAGAAAAGGCCAACAAGAAGCTTGGTGAAGCTTCAAGCAAAGCTTCTATGTTTGAGTTGGAGTTGGTGAAGTATAAAACAAGGATGCATATTGGGAGATGTGCAAATGAAGGCAAAGGAAGCAGAGTAGGAGAAAACACATACAAAACAATATAATAATGCCAAGACCGCGGTGGCGTAGGCACTAAAGTTGAAGCAATGCGAAGGAACGGGCACTTCCCCTTCCTCCTTGCAAACATTCAGAGCACCATGCCCCCTTGCATCTTTGACTGTTGCTACGAACATAGTAACATAAAATAGGAATTACATGTGGTTACCCATTTTTAAAACGTGACCACCCCCTGTGCCATGTTATTTTGACCCAGGTTGCCAAGTTTTTTCAATAAACCAGGCAAAATCAGGTCAAACCAATTTTTTGTGAAAAAATTGTGTAAAACGTGTGTAATTGAAAAAAATGAGTGCTAGTAGCTGTGGGTTTTTGCCTTTAAACCCCTCAAAATTGATTTTTTTTGTCATGTTTTTCACTTTCAGGTAGTAGGTAAACAAATTTTCAGACTTTACCGAGTGATTGCAAAATTCGAACTAGACATTTTGTGATCATCAAACTAGGCACAACGGCATGCATTCAACATTTCTTCTTAGCTGTAGGGTTAGGGTTAGGATTCTATTTTTTTTACATTTTACTATATGTAGGGTTAATTTTTTTCTGTCTATTAGAGGCTGATAGTGTTAAATAATTTATTATTTTTTGGGTAAACCTAAAGGTTGCAATCTACTGCTATGTGTTTACTTTTTTTTTTTTTTTTATTAACTCTAATAGCAACAGGTACAAACGTGTTTTTGATTTCAGCCCATATTTCATCATGCCAAGAGAGAGATTTTGCATGGGCGTATTGCACTCCGGTTCCCAATACAAAAACGTTGAGATGCAACTTTTGTAGCAATGAAAATGGTGGGGGAATCAACCATTTCTAATGGCACCTTACAAGGATGCCAGAGCATGAAGTGAAAGCTTGCATAAATGATTGTCCTTTGGATGTGACCAAACAAGCAAGGTTGTCATTTAATGCCTATACATAAAGTAAGGTGAAAAAGGCTAGAACTATCTTGGGTTCATCGACACAATCTTCTAGTGAGTGTGATGATGATCATGATGCAGCCATTGGCGATGGTGATTCTTCTCATCATCTACAATCAGGTCATGATTCTTCTCATGCCACACCCTCTTTCGCACTGCCACAAAGTAACACTTTCAAAAAACCCTGATATTGGTGGTGGAAGGGTGAATGTTGGTTTTGCACCCTACACTACACTTGGATCCCAACTGTCATTGGAGGGTACAAGATGGAGGAACAATATTCATGCATAGGCAAGGAAGGCAATAGCAATTTTTTGGTATTACTCGAGCATCCTATTCAATGTTGCTCAATCTCCTTATTAGTAGGGCATGGTTGATGTCATTGTTATTGCAAGCCTGGTTTCAAGGCCCCAAAGAGCCTCAAAGTTGACACATTGTGTAGGTAGTGGGAGATTACAAGTTGCAGCATTATGTTCGATGAGTGGATTGATAGAAGGAATCGTACATTGATCAACTATCTTGTTGCATCCATGAGTGGCACGATCTTCCTGAAATCAGTAGATGCATCGGATGAAATGAAGTCAGCCCACTTGTTTTCACTGTTTGATGAGGTTGTGATGGAGGTTGGGTCGCAATATGTCATCCAATTCATCATTGGCAATACAACAAATTGTTTGGTAGCAGGCAAACTTCTCATGAAATAGTACCTCGCATTGTTTTGGAACCCATGTGCGGCACATTGCATTGATTTAATCCTTGAGGACATTGGAAAACTTGATTTGGGTTAAATCTACAATAGAGGGGGATATCCATTGCTAGATTCATTTATAACCACACTAGGGTGTTGAGCATGATGAGAACATTCACTGAGGGAAAGGAGCTCATCACTAGCAATACAACAAATTGTGTGGTAGCAGGGAAACTTCTCATGGAATAGTACCCCACATTGTTTTGGAACCCATGTGTGGTACATTGCATTGATTTAATCCTTGAGGACATTGGAAGACTCGATTTGGGTTAAATATACAATAGAGGGGGATATCCATTGCTAGATTAATTTATAACCACACTAGGGCATTCAGCATGATGAGAACATTCACTGAGGGAAAGGAGCTCGTGAGACTAGGGGAACAAGGTTTGCCACTTATTTCATGGAAATGTAGAATTTATGTGCCCAAAATATGAACCTCAAATGCATATTTGTTTCATCATATTGGGTAGAGTGCTCTTTTTCTAATTAGATGGATGGGATCACCATTTCACATTGTGTTTTTGGATGGATGTACAAGAGATTGTACAAATTTCAAAGCCTTTGGACAGAGTGCTAAGATTGATCGATGGGGAAAGAATCTCCCTTGGGTTATTTTTACGAGGCCATGGATATGGCAAAGGAGGCAATATGGCTGAAAATGTAGAATGATGAGAGGAGATTCATGCCAATTTGGGAGATCATCGATGCTAGATGGGATCGCCAAATGCATTGTCACATCCATGTTATTGGCTACTTCTTGAATCCCTCTATCTTGTATAGTCCATCATTCAAGGAGGATGGAGAAGTGGGGTCGTTCAAATGCATTTCCACATTCTTTCCTGATGCAAAGGAAAGAGGAGCAGCCATAGCGGAATTTCCATTGTACAAGCATGCAAATGGCCTCTTCTCCAACATATGTGCAATGGAATCGAGGAAAACAGTAACACCAAGTATTAATTTCTAAATTAATAATTTGCAATCTAATTTATTATACATTAAATGGAATTCAATCACTTGGATTTATTAATAAATTTTGCCTTTGCAACTAATCTAATAGTAATTTCAGCGCAATGGTGGGAATACTTTGGCCATGAGGCCAAATCACTTTGTTGGATGGTAATGCAAATCCTAACCCAGCCATGTAGTTTTTCTGCTTGTGAGCATTCTTGGAGTGTATTTGAGTATATATGCTTTAAGAAATGCAACCGATTGAGCCAAAAATGGATGAATGATTTGGTCTTAGTCCACCACAATATATCTTCGCTTGAAGAAAATTCGCGGTTAGAAATTTTCCAATTATGACTTTCAATAACTTTCTATTTTTATAGCATACACTAATAGTTTGAGAACTTATGCATTCATCATTGCTAACCTCAGATGATGTTGAAGATGATCAACCAATTGATTTAGATGAGATTGATCTTGATTCGGAATGGATCACAGCCGAGGAGTAGCCTACATTTAGTGACTACAAATGTAGGGTCAGCTATCTCCACTTCAAGTTCACATATCTAGTCATGGAGAATTTTGTAATCTATAATTTTGTTTTGTATATGTCTTATGAGTAATGAGTCTATGACAATATGTACTCTAAGACTGAGAAATTGATACTCAATGAGAACTCAAAGAGTAATTGGCAACATTGAATCTTTATTTATGTCTTATAATTGAAGTTTGGACTTTGTTTCTCTTTCTACACTTTCTATTTGGCATGAAATAACATTTGCAAAAAAAATCCGTGTCTTTGAGTATTTTAGCCTTTTTTTTATTTGCCGTGTTTTTCCCATTTTAAACCCGTGTAATTGAATTCCATCTACACTTTCAGTTTGCCATGCAAGTGTAATGTTACTATGGCTACGACTCCTACATCGACCTTAACTCTAGAATTTCCAGCATCATCCCAGGCGAGCATGGTATCAACTAGTGAGTCTCATCTTACCATAGGCAATCGCGAAAGGTGACAAATTTGATTTGGATGGAGGGAGGGAGAGGGGCGGCTGCAGGGGGGCGGATATATATAGAAGAGCATTGTAATAAGAGTTATATTAATAATAAAACAGAGTGTTGTGTTATAATTGTCCTAAAGTTGTATTAGGAGTAGGAATGGTATTTAGTTTTTGTTTATTAAGGTATTAAGAGTAGAGGTGGACTCCTTTTTATGTTGTATCCTTCCTAAGGATTATATTGTCATTAGGCATTGTGCGATTATCATTGTAGTATTGATATATGTGCTGAGAGGATTCCATAAAATAACATGTGTACTTTGTATTCTATGTGATTAATAGACAACTCTTATTCTATTTGTTATGTCATGTTTTCTATACTACAATGCGTTCAATATGCAATGATCTTATAGGATGTGTGTTCATTTGAAGTTCCCATTCCACTCGCCAAACCATGGATAACATCATGGCAGTCTAAGAAATCTTCCCCTCACTTCATCATGAAAAAAGACATTATCAGATCCTGTATCGGCCCTGTTGTCATGGTGGATGATGGTGTTGTTGGTCCTGTTCCAAACTTTGACATAGACATGTGGCAATGGTGGTCTCTAGCCTGCATCTCCAGCATTGGTCTTCATCAGCTGCTTGTTTCCATTATGGGGTCTTTTCCTTACATGGCTATTAGTATTTGTATTTGTACTTGAAAACATGGTTAGGGTTTACCCCCTCTACTTTTGTTACATTATTTGTGTTTTAGTTTTGAGTTCACTTGCAGCGGCTAGTGTTCTTTTTAACCCTAGTACTTTTCTATTGTAACTAGATGTACTTTCGAGTTCCATTGACCTACCTTGGTTACTTGGGAACATTAATAGAATTTATTTCCTTTATTCTTCCTTCCATCCCTTCTCGACTCCACTTCTTCTTAGGGTTTCCCTTGACATGGTCATCTATGTCAAATGAAATGTCAAATTTCATGAAACAAATCATAATGATAATATGAAAATACTTTTGGAAAAGGGTTATGAACCATAAATTTTTATTCATGAAAGTAAGGAACAAATGTAGAAATGAGGAAGGACTGGAGATAATATTCTTACACATTTGCATCCCCCAGAATAGGCTAATTACAGTAGACATATGGTAAAACTATGAGCTAAAACAGCAACATTGGGGATAAACCCCTACCAATCATTAGTCGATTTTGGACATCAAATATTGCTTTAAAAGAGAAAATGTGATGCAGACCAGCAAGCTAGCAGCCAAGCCTTAAGTCTAACGTGGCCTTCTATCAGCCACAAATGTTCAGAGAGTTCAAGCATACAGTCCTCAGTCCATTTCAGATTCCTTGGGCTATACTGAAGTGTTCCTTTTCACGATCAGCAGCATGCCCGTTACATTTCCTACTGTAAATGAATCATTGAGTGCTCTTATGGGCTTTCAAATTATTTACAAAGCCCAATGACTCTTGAGTTACAGAAGGCATCTGAACCACAACAGTTCTCCACCTTTTGTGTCCTTTGTGACTTTTTGGCTGATTATGTCATCTTTTTTTCACTTGTTAGGTGGGTGCCCTTCATTGTGTTTTACTTTTTCCTTTATGTTTTCCTCTTATTTGACTTTTTCCTCTATTTTTAGATTTATTTTTCTTCCTGGTACAGTTTGAGCCTTATTATCTTTTTTAAAACTTTTTCGTTGTAGGCTCAAATGAACAAAATATAAATTGAGGGTCTAGAGGCATCATGAGAGATGGAGTTAAAAATCAAGGTTGTAAACTTGCAACCGTACTCTGACAAATTAGAGTTTTATCACAAGCACTGAATAAGCTGATTTGACTTTGTATGTATGGTTTGAGCTTTGAATAATTCCAGAGAAGTTTTGTTATCCTTCTCTAATGCAAGGGAGCTTTGAATAAGATTCAGACAGTGATGATTTACGAGTGTAAGGGAGCTTTTTATAACTTATCTTGATTTCAAATAGAGTAGCTATAAAAAATGGGCACATTTTTTTAGTACTGATTTGTATTTTTGAGTTAACAAATTGAAATAACTTTACCGGTCCAAAACCTATCAGTTACGATATACTTAATTGTGTTTCTGTTGAATGTGTTAAAATTGAAAATGGTTTTTCTGAATTTTGTAGTTTTTACATACTGCTTATTCAGGGTAAGTGCATAGCCGTCTCAAATCATTGCTTCAAACTGAATTAGCATATGCCTATCTGAATTGTGAGGTTTTGTCATTGTTAAGCAACTGTGTTCCTTGATTTTTACTTTAAAACGTAGTTTAAGCCAACAAAATATGTTATAGATTGTATTGGATTGATACTATTAATGATTTAAGCTCACAGTTGGAGCATTTTCATTAACCTTTTGGAGTAAGCAATGAAGTAATCTCAAAGAAGCTTTAAAATTATTGTGCTATTGTGCTTGACATGGGTCTGTTGCTATGAAGCTACACTTGATTTTGTTTTTGCACACGGTATTTTGGCATATGGTGCTTCAAACACAATATTTATATACATGAATTCAAATGAATTTATCTTTTTGTAGGTTTGATCCATATATAACTTTTATTTTGCAGTGTCAACTCAATTGAAGTTGAGGAGCTCATCCGGCATGCAAATAGTACAACAAATAGCATCTACGTTCAGGCTGATGGTGAACACCAGGGATTCCTTCCAAGAAGATTTTTCATTTTACCTGGTGCCATCGACTTTCTGATATGAAATTGTTAAGTCAGATGGACATCATGTTTTTGATGTTTTGCCTCTGCAATTTTCAGCTTCAGGACTGCCTCTGGCTAGGGATCCAAATCAATCAGTCAGACTACTAGATTATTTATCAAAGCCAGAGTGCCAAATGCAAACATTTAAGGATTCTGGCATTCTGTTCCGCAAGCAAGAGATTGTTACTCACCAGCGCATGTTGTGGTTGTATCATGGATTTTTTTAAGGTATCAGTACTGCGCCATTGGCAGATATATTTTGTGCAAAGATACATTGTTAAAACTGGGGCTCTGCAAGACATTTTGGCTAAGCTTTTTGAGTAGAATATAATTTTTAACTAGAAAGATATTGGAGCCCACACCTGTATTGATTCTATAATTTATCAACCTAGGTTTGAAGGTCCTTCGGTTGACAAATGTATTATAGTAGAAAATTTTGTGCACCTCGACTTAGCGTATGGTATTGGATGTCTACCACTAATGCCTTTCACAAAGATTGGAATCCTTGATCGATGAAGGAACAATAGCTTCATTAGGTTTGAATGAGAAAATATCAGGATTTTATACGCCTGTTAGGGAAAATCCATATTAGCAAAGGATTGTTATTTCAAAGATGCAATTGAGATGAGATTAGACGAGGTTAACATCCTTAAAGCTAAGTTGGCCATTGGACCTACGAAAGTGTATCATTTGTTAAAAAAATTGATTCTATGGGAGTAGTTTATAGTGAATTCTCCGAGTTTTGTTTGGTTTTCTTGGTTTAATATTTCATGTATTAGCTTACGATTTCAAATAAAACCAAATTGATATATAAAGGAAATACTATGTGGCATATGAGGTCAAATTCCTTTTAACATTTGCAATATCAAGAAAATTTTATAATCCTTGAAATGCAATCTCATTGGTAAATTGTGGAAACATGGAAATGACATGTGAGTTGTTTGAAAAACTATAACATTCATATGCTGTTACATTCATAGCAACATTTACAACACAAAATTATTTAACAAATGCAAAGAATGGCTATGGCATACTTTAATGCAAAAATGTGACAACATGGAGAAGGGACATGAATTATTTAACAAAATAATGCGAAGAATGGCTATAGTAACAATGGCATATTTATTAGTTCAATGAAAACATCCAATATCAAAGCCTCTACAATAGAAAACTTTAAACAAAAACAACTTGACCATTATCAAGTATGCCCACTTTTTACTAGTTGTAAAATGTGGCAATATATAGGGTTTGGACCTTTACATGTGATGTTTTGGAATGAAATTTTTACGTCCATCTCTATTGTTTTCTTTTGGGCGGGATCCTCCCCTATTGCTTTCCATGGAGGATCCCGCCCAAAAGAAAACAATAGAGGTGGACGTAAAAATTTCATTCCAAAACATCACATGTAAAGGTCCAAACCCTATATATTGCCACATTTTACAACTAGTAAAAAGTGGGCATACTTGATAATTGTCAAGTTGTTTTTGTTTAAAGTTTTCTATTGTAGAGGCTTTGATATTGGGTGTGATATATATATATATATATAGTCAAAATTGAAGGTTACACGTCAAAATAATAGTTGAATTTTAAATTTCAATTTAAAATAAAAAAATAAAATAGTAAATAAAAGTCCTTTGTGGATAATAGATGCTTATGTAGCAACCTCGATGTTTAAAATGAGTCGGGACAACTAGATAAGACTAATGGTATATTTTTTTAAAGTTACAATTTTGTGAAAAAAAACACAACATAAATGACAGTTTTAGAGGCCTTTGGGATTTTTTTTGGAGCTCAAAAAACCTCACTAGATGGCTTTAGCAATGTAAACTTCAAGTTCATGAGTTGATCTTTCTAGAAAGATATTATAGTCCAAAATCCAAGCATATTGAAAAAATTGACCCCAACAAAGTGGCCCAACCCAACAATTATTAGCAATTCTTCTTGTAGTAAATATCTTATGCTTAGGAATTTTTCATCTCTGTGCCTATACATGTCGAAAGGATATTAATAGTTTTGATTAGCTTAAAATAAAACTCTTGTTTGCATGCTTATGAATCTTGAGTGAATTTTGATAGTTTTATTTAACTTTATAGCAAGTCACTATGATTAGTTTTCTTTAACTATAAGACAAGCATTTTTCCTATCATATATCAGAGTGGATAGTTGATATGTCTTCCACATAGATTGTTTTCCTTTTATAAACTCTTATTATCTTGTAAAAATGTTTTTTTATTGTTAATTTAGAATAAAAGAGTTTGAATTTACTATAACACATAAATCCCTAGCAATTGGTGTCATGTTTTGTATATTGAATCCTTAATTTGGATCAAACCTTGAAATATTATGTAAGGTACATACCTTGAATGCAATCTTAGTTGTAAAATGTAGTAGCATAGGGAAGGGACATTAATTGTTTGACAAACTAGAATATGCATGTCATTGTCCTGAGAGAAATGTATACTAAAGTGATTAACATATGGGCCCATAATGCTAAGATACCTGCATATTCACGAACCACAAATGTCCAAAATCCCTAATTGCAATCCATGTGAACACATTTTTTCAGATGTTTTGGCCGACAATTCACTTTCCTTATGTATGTTGCCACATTTTGCATGTGGGTGTTTACAACTACAACATTTGACAAATATCCACTTTTAATTATGCTTTCATGAACGTACATGCCCTTATGTAGCAAAATTTAAATATTATGTAGAAATATATAAATTAGAATAAACGATAAATGAAATATGGGAGCACTTCCTCAACCAAAAGTGGATTGCACCTAAAATTCCGTCTAAGATATATGAGTTCTCACACAATAGCGGCTCTTGATTTCCATTAGAAGTTAGAAGGGTAAAAGATACAATCTTTAAGGTTGTTCCACTTTTTATATCAAAACCATAAAAAAATCTATTCTACTCATGACCTAACCCTTCAGTCTCTAGGCACCCAAAATATAACATAACTTAATAATAATAATAATAATAAAACAAAAGACAAATCTAGGGATCTCGTGCTCTCATCTCTATCTAGTCATCAGTCATATATAATAGAATAGAATGGAACACAACAAAGTACAAACCTGTAATACAATGGCAATCACAAAATGTGGTAACATAGAGAAGAGACATGAATTATTTAACAAACTACAACATTCATATGTCACTACATTCATAGTAATAATTATAACACATAAAACCTCTACAAAAAAAATATTATAGTTACATCTCAAGCAATTGTCAAGTATGCCTATTCAAAATATAAGATCTCATAGATATCTATAAATTGTTACAAAAGTATAATCCTCACCATAATATTAAATTCAATAGCATATCAGGTCATAATACTAAGATTAAATTTCCTACTCACTAACCACAAGAAAATGTCCTAATCCCCCCATTTCAATACATGTGACCACATTTCTTTCTGGGATCTTGCCCAATAGTTGACCTAACTTATGTATGCTGCCACATTTTGTATTAGGATATTTGCAACTATAACATATGACGAATTTTCATTTTCAAATATGATTTGATGGATGCAAATAACTTTATGTATAAACCCTGAAATATTATGAAAAAATTGTACCTTCTAATAGAATATTAATTGCAAAATGTGGTTGTATAGAGAAGACACGTAAATTGTTTGACAAACCAAACATTCATAGATTGATGCAATTGCAACAACATCTACAACAACAAAAATCATAACAAAAAACAACTGTCATAAATGCCCACAAAAGGTTTAAAATCTTGTAGAAGCTAATAAATTGTAACAAAAATATTATACTTGTCATAATTCCAAGATAATTATTTATTCACAAACAAATGAAATGATTAAGGATATAGCAAAGATTTGATAATATGCTAAATACAACTAGAATATTACAAGAAATACAAAATGTACCCTTACAAAACTTTGACAAATTAATGCAATGATTACATGATTATGTAAAATGTGTCTTAACAAAACTTTCAAAAATTAATGCAATGATTATAGGATATATAAAATGTGCCCTAACAAATCTTTGACAAAATAATGCAATGATTATATGATATAAAAAATGTGTCCTAACAAAATTTTTACAAATTAATGCAATCATTACAGGATATGAAAAAAGTGCCCTAACAAAGCTTTGAAAATTAATTTAATAATTACATGTTATTTGAAACGTACCCTAACAAAGCTCTGACAAAATAATACAATAACTACAAGATATCCTAATGCAATAATGACATACTCTTTATGTACTATCAATTCCAAAATCTAGCAAGATAGAGAATGGATGTGAATTATTTCACAAAATAATGCTAATAATGGATATGAGAAAGATGACATTAATTTTTACTGCAATGAAAATGCACCTTATCAAAGCCTCTACAACACACAAAGTCTTAAACAAAAATAACTCAAAAAAAACTATCGAATATGCTCAATTTTACTAAAAGTGTGATACATTGAGGTTTTAGACCCTTACCTATGGTGCCATGTTATGTAAATTGGTTGTCCTTTATTATTTTCCTTGAGAGGGCTCCTCATTTATTACTTTTTATGTAGGAGCAACTGGGTTAGATGAGTAATCCTGCATCATCAAAAAATATATGTTATGTTTCGGCATATGTTTGTAACTTGTCAATGATGTCAACCTTTTTAACTCAAACTCTAATTTTGAAACCTTTAAGTTGAAATTCTTAGCTTAGTGGAGTTAGTTTTATATTTTTATGTTTTTTGAACTTGGTGTCACATTGAGGTGCGAGCTTTCATTCTTAAAAAGGGAGGTGGATAAATTTTCTAATTTTAAAAACGACTACCCTCTCATTTAATACTGCATGTGACCATTATGTCTACCATATTTAAGAAAGTGAGGTTTGTTGTTCTACCATAAGTCTCTCTCCTAATGATGGTTCATGTGTGATGATCTGAAATGTTAAACAAAAAATAGGCACGTAATTATTCCAAAATATTTGAATTTATTTATTTTTGCACTTGTCAAAGATGACTATAATATGCTCACAAAACATCTCCACAATGATAACACTCCAAGAGCATCAAGTGGAAAAGGTTTTAATACTTTGACGAGGTTCAATTTGACCTATTTTGAACATATGACAAAATTATCGGTTAAAACAAGCAGCAATTGTGAACCATCAGTCTAAATTAATTCATGGTTATGGAACCTCCACTGTGATTTTGAAATGACTAGCTTGAAATAAGTAGTGGTCAAAATGGTAGTTTCACCCATATTGGTTACAAAAAAAGAGTAATTGTCCAAAATGATGATTTTTTCCATTTGGACCTTTTTATAAGAACAAGGGAAATCAAAGAGGCACTTCAAATGTATTGGAGAGGCAAAAAAGATTTGAGCCAATTAGGGAATTAGTTTTAGAGAGGACAAAGAGTTAGAGTTGGTTGTTTAATGTTCTTTTTTATTTAACAATGAAATGCTAAGTACAAATAAACCAGTGAAAATTCATTTAAATTTACATAAATATACATACCTAAATGTAAAAATAGAATTTACAGAATTAGAATTGAGTTAAAAATAGTAAAGTGATAAAAGATATGTAAACCTAGCTTGGATTTGATTTATTATTGACTATGCAAACTAATTGTTGATAAAAATTAGCTGATATAACTTACAAATTGTGTCACATCCTAAAACGTAAATTCAAACTATGGTGGGATAAGGGCACATTGTGGCCTTGTCTATTGACTATGGCCAAATCCAAATTGACTGTGTGGCTGATTTTTTAATCTGGATAGCTGCAACTATTTATGAAGGTTTACTATTTGATTGTGTATCAGTTTAATACACAAAATACTTCTAAAATCCAAACCCTAGCTCCTACACAATAGAGATCAAATGTCAAGGGAGGAATCAGGCAAGGAGAATAGCTGAGTTATTATTAAGAAAATCTTGTATAATCTGTGTGATGTATATATTACCAAAAAAGACATCAGACTGATGTAGTTCTCCCTCCTATAGAGAGTGTGTGAATCTTGACTTTGATATATGAATGTAACTAGATAGATTACTTTAAATACTTGACAATAAATACCCTTGACCTGCAATAAAATGACGTCAAAATTGGCTTGTGATTGTTAAAATACAACATAATTGAAATTGGAAGAAATAGTGATCTTTTGCTCAATGTGTAATAGAATCTTAAGTGATTGCTAGCTATATTTGAAATGACCTTGATGTGCTCATATAGAGTAATCTTTTGAATATTTTCATTAACCGACCTTGGTAAAAATGCAGGAGAGGTAAAATGCAATGTCTCAAATTAAAAAGGTTATTGTTAGGGCGTAGGGGACAAGGCCACAGTGAGTCATTCCCTAACCTTACATGGTCTTGTCCTAGAAGGATAGAAACTATTGAAACTAGAGTGACAAGAGTATCTAAGCAAAATAGGGATGTCTGAATGATGTTATGAGTAGTTGTAAGATAGTTTGTAGAATAGTGATTAGTCTCATATAGATCACAAGTTAACGGGATGACGAATAGACTAAGTGAAGTAAGGATGTCAATTTAAAACTTTTTCAAACATGTAATGATTAAATTTGAGTGTCCACATTTACCCCTACTTTATTATAGTAATGAAATGAAGTGAAACTATTAAAGGAAAGGAGATGCAACCTAAGTGTGTATACACACTTTGTATTTTGATGTGAAGCTTGATTGTGCAAGATGTCTTCATGCAAAACCCTTGAAATATTATGCAATCTAATTTCATTGTAACTTGAGATTGGAGAAGTGTTTGTATCCTTGTTGAGGAATTTGGAGAAATGTTGAAATTGTGATGAATTGAGAGTAATCAAATCTCAATTTAAAAACTTTTGAAATCCATTGAGTTGAAAGGACTGTATGCTTCAACTCTCATTTGACTATGTAGTATACTAAAACCATTGAATGTGGCTCGCTACAATAGAAAAATTGAAACCTTATACGTTGAGTGTCACTAGACAAAATGAGATGAATCACACTGTTACAAACAGATCTAGATTCTATTTGAAACTTTGTACCTTTGAAACTTTTGAACTTGATAAATTTGAAATTATCATATAAAAACATGAACATGAATGAATTCCATGCCCCTTGTATCTATATTGTATTGATATTGAATGGCATTTTAACTTGTAATTGTTTTGTATATGCATCAAGTTTATGTTAATTTGTATTTTAGGAATGAGTGCATATGTATGTCACCTGCCTTCATAATCTAAAAATTATGAATCATATTGTATTTTGAAAATTTATAAGTGCAATAAATTTAAAATTTTATGATGAAGACTTGACCTCTAAAGAGAAGCCCATTGTGATGCCCTCTTTTGATATGAGAGACGTAGCCTGCATGTCATTAATCTCAAAAGAGAACTGTAAAATATGCGAGAGATGTAATCAAGTAG
This sequence comes from Torreya grandis, assembly GCA_037957365.1. Taxonomy (NCBI): domain Eukaryota; kingdom Viridiplantae; phylum Streptophyta; class Pinopsida; order Cupressales; family Taxaceae; genus Torreya; species Torreya grandis. The sequence goes on along the minus strand of JARHVA010000164.1, from coordinate 4,733,233 downwards.
TATTATATGAACATTTGAAGTGAATTATATCATAGTATTGAATATAGCATTGAATTGTAAATGAAACGTGTGTTAGATAAATATATCATTGAAGCACATAAACATCATGTGCATGATATGTATCATGGCACAAGAGTAAAGTATAGAATATAATTAATGCATAATATCAATCATGAAACCACAGTAACAAGTAATGTCATACAATACCACACAATTTATATAGAATGTCACACATAAGACCCAAATCCTACATACAAGGGACATGTGAATGTCACATAAACACACAAGGCCAAGGGCCAGACTCAAATGGCATGATGATGTCATACAAGAAAGAACATGTATATATTTCACACACAACACCAAGGGCTACACACAATAAATAAGAATGTCATAACTTATCATGTAACAAAGTAAGAAAGAAGCACAGAGTAAATGAGAGCAGTCTATATCGAGCATATGTATCAATGTCATTGTTAGCAAATAGCATTTTCATGTAATACAATGTGAGCTATGGGCGATTAGTAAAACATTTGTATGATATATAGCTCAACATGGTAGAGAAGTTATGGATAGATACATCTTATTGAAGTGTTCACAGAGAATGAAAATATGCCCCCAACTTAGCAAGGTTATTGGGTAATAAGGGAAGTTTGACATCAAAAACTATGTAATAGTATTTCTTGTATCATACTCACATACCTCATGAAAAACAATGTGTATTTAGAACTAAAATATGTTTTCTATCTAATAAATAAATAACATATGTAAAGAAGTAAACTAGCAACATTTAAAAATACTTTTTAGGTCTTGATTTTGAGTTTTTGAAAAACTTTTAATTTTTTTTGGAAATTTCGACATTTATAATTATTTTTTATTTTTTTGGATTTTTTTTAATTTTTCCATATTTGATTTTTTTTGAATTTTTTAAATATATGAACTTAAAATATTTGAAAAGTGGTAAGAAGTAAGGCTTCAAAAATAGAAGAAGTGGGAGGGATTCGAACAATCTACAATGAGGTGCTAAATCATAATGTGTAGCTTATAAATAAACTAAATAATATGTCCCCCATATATGTGTAAAGAAGTCATTGTGATGTAATACAAATAGATAAGAATGTATATGCCCCCAATGGGAAAGAGACTATGTGCACTCATAGAGAATGTAGGAGTAGATAGAGGTGAGCATGTAATGCAAAGGAACCCATAACATACAAATATGCGGTAGAAAGTAAGTAGATTGTCATAAAGAACATGTTTTGAAAAAATTGTAATATGGGTGTATTACATTGTTTGAATTGGTTTGAAAATCAAGAGGGCATGTTCCCAAAGGGAAAATAAAACCAAGGGCTAGAAAAATGTTTAGAATTTTGAGATTTGACAATTTTATTTGTGTATGTTTGAATTGTGTTATGTTGGCATGAATTGATACACCTAGAATTATTTCATTGTGTCTTTTCTTGATAGTTTTAATATTTTAGACTTAAGAAAATTTCCATCTTGATGGTAAAAAGAATGCAAAATAATCGATTTATTTTTTATGGCTTGCACTTGCAATAGGTGATTCATTATGTAAATATGTTTCATTGTGCTCAATTTTGTATTGCTTTAGCTTTGAAATCCATACTTTTGGAGGTAACTTAGCTGATATTTTTGAAATTTGTAGATTGGGCTCATTAGGAATTTATGTGTTAATTCCTTCCATTGTTTATGTTGTTAATTTGTGAATTATCAATGGTATCTTTAGCTTGATGTTTGTCTTTAGAAAAGTCTTTTGAAACATTTGTATCTTATATTTGAGTTTTTTGATAAATCTTGTGTCTATCATACAAAAAATAAAGACTTTTTTACTTGTTATCAAATTTTTGAAATGAGATAATTTGGTTATTTACAAGATTTTTGAACTTTTCTTTTAACGCATAACAATCATTATCATGACGTCAATTAATGCCATGATAAGTACAAAAAATTTAACCCTTATTTTTTTGCAATCAATGAGGAGGGTGATAGTAACTAGGGCGTAGTTTGATTAATCTTTTGTCCAATAATGTATTTAAAATATCATGTGGCCAATCAATGAAATCAAATTCGATTGGTTGTACCTTCTTTGATGTAGAGGAATAAGTATGATTAGTTATTTTTGGAAGGGATTCTTTGCTTTTATAGAGCCTTTTGACTTGTTCCAACATAGATTCAACATTATGCATTGGACTATGAAACTCAAGGTGTACCTTTTTATTATGGAGTTCTTTAGCACATGTAATTTGAGAAGATACTTTGTAATATAACTTTTGCACTTGACTGGTACTATGAGCATTAACGTTATTTGAGTGGACATCGTTATGTATATTTTATGTATGTAACTCAATGTCCTCATTCATATTGTTTGATACTTGAGCAAGACCCAATTCTTCCCCTAATGTTAAGGCTTCATAACAAAGATCTAGAAATGATTCACAAGTATAATATGTTGGGTCATATGATCTAAATTCCTATTAGATTTATATTTGTGTGTTAATTAGTATTAAAGGGGCACATACACACCTTTGATAGTTTAGTAGGTAAATTAATTAATGTTAGTGAAAATAATGGTGTAGGTGGTTATTAAGTTAAATGGGTAAGTTGGTTATTTCCCATAAGAAAAATCACCTATGTGAAAGCTTATTAAAAGTTTTCATAATTTGTAAATATTGTTAAAGAGAATTTACCTTATATGATTTTTTTCAAAGACTATATAATATAGTCATTTTATTTACTTGTGTGCATGGTCCTAATAGTGGTACCATAGCCTTGTTTACCACGTGAAGGATGATTGAAGACATGGTTGTAAGCTCGTGGATTGAAAAACATGAAGGAGAGAGAGAACAAGTAGTGGTAACAATATGAATATCTAATTTCAATCTAATTTGAATCCCTATATATTATTTTAGTTATCCATCAAATCTATTTGTACACCATAAATATGGCCTTTGGGACATTTTTGAATTAAATGTATGTTTTTATATGATTCAAAAATCCTCGGTGATAGTAAGTTATACGATCCAAGATCATCTAAAATTCCTATCTACTATTGTACATGCCCTAAAATCAAATTGTAAATGTTTGTGTGTAGATTGTACGACTTTGTACATCTCAAAACTTAGCTTGGAAGAAATGTAGGACATATTATTTACATTGGACCCATAAATTTGATGTTGTACATCCTAGGAAAGTAAGTTTGATCAGTTATCTATGCCATAAAAGACATTGTACGGCCTTATACAGCCTCAAAACCCTTATTGTAGTAGTTATACAACCTATCAATGTTCCAAAACATAAATCCCTAATTTACATAGTGTTTTGAACCCTTTGTTGTTATTTGCATTGAAACCTTCAAACTATTGTAGAACCTTGTGTACGAATTTCATAGCAAACCCAAGCAGATGTATGACCTGTTATGGTACAAAATGGTGTGTGGATTAAAAGCATCACACAACATTGTGTGAATATGGCATAGAAGTCTATAATTTAATAAGTTTAAAATTATATTATTTTCATTTTGCTATGTTGTAGTGGGCCCCATAGAAAAGAATCTAAGTGCACTTTTAAATCTCATAATGAATGTCTAGGTGAAAAACTTTTACAAATTTTAAACACACACACACATAAGTTAGAAAGTACAATTCAAATACTATATCCTCTTTTCATGTTTCAAATAGTCTTGTAGAGGAGCTAGTTGTGTAACTTTTGTACGACACTTGCAAGTGGGGAGGTACAAGGATCAAATCTCTCCCAACATTAATTTTTGGTCAAACCCACTTTTAAGTCAAGAAACTTTTTTGAAAAAGAGAATATTATTTTTTGTGCTTTGTAAAGTGGAGTAAAAGTATGTAGTATAATTTGTTGTGACTTTTTGGAGATATAAGGGTGTAAGTTTTTTGACTTTTTACGAAACAAGTCTCCAAATATACTTTTCTTGAACATGTATTAAAATAAAAGGCCAAATAATTTTTTTCATGTATATGGGTACATTTTTAGTGGAAACTAAAACCTTAAAAATGAAAACAAAATAATATCATCTCCTAATTGTGATATTGGAGTTCTCATCAAATCTTTTGAAGACAAATATGACATTTATTACAGGTCCATCAAGATGCTTCTAATTGAAAAATATAAGCATCAAAATGGAGGTTGGAGTATCCATTGGAGACTGGAGGACAATTCCTCTTCTCCAGTTAATTATTCACTCATAGTTTGGGTACAATGCTTGAATATCATTTTTGGTAGCAGTAGTGTGTGTTTTTTAGTTTAGTATTATTTTCAGTTCAATTTTGGTTTTATTTAGTTCATTGATATTCCTAATGAGGAGTAGACATAGTATTTTGGATTTTATTTTTCACTGCAAGGGCTTCTCACCTCTCACCTGATAAGAATAATATACTGCATGGCATTTGATCAATCGTCAATGATTGTATGATTGGTAGTGAGTTGCTAACAACATAGTGTTGAGCGAAGTTTGGTTAGCAACATTTGGCATGAGGGAGATGTGCCATACACAGTACATAATAATCACTAGATGAGTTTTCATGTGAGACCTTATATGGATCGATGTGGTTGAGCAAGCCTTGATCATGTTCTATTGCAATACAGTACATAATAGTCATAGGGGATGAGTAGGCCTTGATCATGTTCATCATTGATGCCACAACTTAAGGGTAAACATGATTATTAAAAGTGACATCATTAGATCAGTACCACGATATATAGTGTGCCAGTTGTAGGTGCAGTAGAGACTTTTGATGACTTCATGATCATAGCTCTAGATCATCTTCTATACTCATTTTTAAATCAAGGGGGTTTTTGGGTTGTATGATCCAAATTCATATTAGTTTTATTGATGTTTGTGTGTTAGTTATTATTAATGGGGTAGATACACCCCTTTGGTAGTTTAGTAGGTAAATTAATTAATGTTAGTGAAAATAATGTTGTAGGTGGTTAGTAAATTAAACAAGATAGTTATTTACCATAGGAAAAACCACCTCTGTGAAATCTTATTAAAAGCTTTCATACTTTGTAAATATTTCTAGTGAAACTTTACCTTATATGAAATTTCGTCAAAGACTATATAATGAAATTATTCTATTTACCTATATGTGTGGTCCTAACATAATAGAGTAGCTTCTATTTTAATAGATAAATTAGACCTCTAAAAAATATATATTGTACTTCTAAATCAGTTTATTGGTAAATTAATTGACACATAATAGTCTTTTATATTAAAATTTAATCGTAAACTTGTTCAAATTTGCCTTGATATAAAGAAGGTAATAATTCATAAGTGACCCTAGGTCCTTTATTTTGAATATATTGTATCAATAATGCTTCATCTAATTCTAGATAAGTATTAAGGGATCCAGTAGGGAGAGGATGAATCTAAAGAGGAGCCTAGATAAATCCATAGTGGAAGCTAATAATGAATCTAAAGAAGAGCCTAGAGGTAATTTTGCAAAAGGGTCTAGAGATGAAACCAAAGAAGAATCTAGAAATGAATTTGGAGAGGAGTATATAAGTAACTTTGAAGAGGAATCTAGAGGTAAAACCAAAGAATAATCTAGAGGTGAAACGAATGAATAATATAGAGATGAATCCGAAGAGGGATTTAATGATGAATCAAGAGGTGTATTTTTCTTCGCAAGGTCAAAGTTACTAATTGGTTCTATGTATTCACATTCCCAAGATGCATCAAAATCATATTGTTTATTTATTGATACATCATCAAAATCAAAATCATGCATATATGCTTCTTCCATAAGTGTTTGCTTATTTTGGTTTGTCCATTCATCATCATAATTAAAAGGCATAACATGGTTAGAGAATAATTGATCTAGAGGATGAACATTATTATCATATTTACTTTGACTATCCATGATATATACAAGAAATTTAAATGTAGTAAATGCAATAAGTAAAACACTTGATAATATCAAGTAATCAAGCATATATAAAAGAGCTAATGATTATGAAGATAATACAAGCAAAAATCAATGTATAATGGGTGACCTAGGAAAGGGTTTGAATGATTGTGTGGGCTCTCAAATAGACTTGCTCATTTGTAAATTAGTGTCAAATTAATATTTAAAGCACTAACTATAGAGGTTAAATCATGCCTATAGCCCACTATCCCAACTTTGGGGTACGATAAGAGTAACTTCTGTGAGAGATACACTCTTTTCAGGTGCACCATAAATCAAATAGTTAAAAGAGGATTCCTATGGTATAAACAAAGGACCCTAGGCATTTCTAATATAGCATGAGGCACATAAAAAATAAACTTCGTGTTTAGTGCTATATAATGGCTTGAGTAATGGATCAGTGCCCCTCATACCATAGTGTCCATAAAATAGATCATCGCTTAGCCTATAATGATAATCACTAAGTAGTTTTAAAACTGGTGAAACATAATTATTAAAAACAAGCACAAATAAATTAAAAAAGAAGAAAAAAATCAAAATATTTGTGTATAGAGATCAACAAATTTCAAAATGAGGTCTAAACAAATAAATTTAGTGTCATATGTTATCCAAGGTTACAAGATAGTTTCGTCGATGTTGGATTAAATCCAAGGTCTAAGAAGATTAACTCATGGTGATGGATTTATATCCAAAGTGGAAAGTTATTTTCTTTCAGCGTCAGGAATTTACATAAATATGTATGAAATATTATGACAAAAATAAATCAAATAATAAATAGTGTTCTAAATAAAATATGGGTTCACTATAATGTTTAATGTTCTTTTAAGAATAAATAAACAATTGAAAACTTATATATATATATATATATATATATATATATATATATATATATATATATATATATATATATATATATATATATATATATATATATATATATATATATATATATATTTTGAATGTACAATACATAATTTACAGAATTGGAAATGAGTTAAAAATAATAAATTGATGAAAGGTATGCAAACATAGTCTAGATCTGATTTACTCTTGACTGTGTAGATTGATTATTGATGAAAACTCATGGAGAGGGCCTACGAAATGTGTCACATCCAAAAACAAGAATTCAAATTGTGTTGGGAAAAGGCATGCTAGGAGGATAAGGGCACATTATGGCCTTATATATTGACTACAATTGTGTCCTAGTTAAATGTGCAACTATTTTTATAATATGGGTACCTATGGTTGTCTGCAAGGGTTTATTGTTTGACTGTGCATGTTGATATGATGCATGAAAGACCTATAAAATCCAAACCCTAGATCTTGCACAATAAACATGATAAATATCAAATTTCGAGAGGTGAATTAGGTAGTGGGAATAATTGAACTATCTTAAGAAAACCCTACATAATCTAAGTGTCTCCTACATAGCCCAAAAGGGCCTCAAGCTGGTGTAGTTCTACTTCCTAGAGTGAGTGTGTGATTATTGACTTTGTTATACAAATGAAATTAGATGTATTGCTTTGAATGTTTGATAATGAGTTCCCTTGACCTACAATAAAATGGCTTTGGACTGGCCTATGGCTACTAAAATGTAATAGAATTGAAATTGGAAGAAATGGTGTTATTTTTCTCACTATGAGGTATAATTGGCAAGTGATTTTTAGTTGTATTTGAAATGATCTTGATATGATTATATAGAGTAAATTTTGAATATTTTCATTATCCAACCTTACTAAAAGTGTGGAACAAGTAAAATGCAACCTATCAAATTTAAAAAGTTACTGTTAGGGCAAAATAGACACAGTCGTAGCGTGGTCCTACTTGACCTAGCATGGTCTTGTTCCAAAAGGATAGAGACTATTGGAATTGGGTTGATACAAGTCTTGAATCATAATAGGCATGCATGAATGATGTTTTGAGTAGTTATAAGATAGTTTTTATAATAGTGAATACTTCCATATAGATTCTAAGTTAATTGAATGGCAGATAGTCCAAGCAAAGTAAGGATGTCAAGATTAAACCTTGTCAAGTACTTAATGATTAAATTTGAGTGTCTACATTGGAAAATTTTTGAGTAGCTTCAATTAGATTATTTTTTGGTGGTGAATGTAAGAGTATGGAGTAGCAAGTCAAATTCATAGAGGAATGATGTCTAGATTGTCTCATCTTCATGTTTGTCTACCAATAAGCAATGCAAGTATGTGTGTTATCATTTGTAACATTGTCATATAAATGCAATCAAGTGGGAATTTGGGTCTAAAGTTTTAATGTGTTGTATTTGAGATTATGTCCATTATATAATGTTGAGTTTAAGTTGTAGGGAAATAATACCTTTAATTTGGTCCCTTCCTACATGTCCTACATCGTTTGATATCAAATCCAAGTTGTGTCCTACATAGTTTAGTGTGTGAGGATCCAATTGAGTCTATTATAAGATGTGACAGTCATTTATTGTTGAGAGTTTGTGAAGAATATAAATGACATAAAAATGAGTATCTCTTATAATAATAAGAAGGTAACCAAGAGTTACAAACTTGGCAAAGATCTTGAGAAGAATCTAAGCTCGATTGGATGTTATGAAGACTACACAACAGAGAGGATTTGTTGCAGATATGAGTGAAGATTAAGGATAATTCCTAGAAGTACATCTTGAATATTAAATTGATGAACCAGAGGATATATTTTTAAATCCATGTCTAAGATAGGAGGTAAGCTAAATTTTGTCACCCATAGTTAATCAGGAGGTTTATGCTCTAAAGATATAATTGATTAGATCATAAAGCTAAAAAAAATGATTATGAGCAAATGGAGGATACTAAGAGTAATTTTTTAATGTGCAAATTTGAATGGAAATCCATCCAAAAGTGTTGGAAGAGGCAAAGACAAAATCAAGACTTGGAATAGGATAGTTGTAAATTTTAAAGGTAAGTTTATAATTTGTAATTATTAGATGAGTTTTTTTTTAAATTTGTAAATTTTGAAGCAAAATTAGATGAGTGTAAAGGACTACACAAAGGAGCTTTACAGTCTCACAATTCATGCAAGTTATGTTGAAGATGATGAAGAGAAGAGCTTAAGGTATGTTAATGGTCTTCGTATTTCCATACTTGTTGAGTTTGAAGATGTTAAGCTTTTCTCATTATAAGAAACCTATAAACGTGATATGTATATGGAAGAACATTTATTGAGGAGGAAAAAAATACATCAAAAGGTAGAGGAAGATTCTCATGCGAAAGAGGTCAAACAACCACTAGAAGAGGACATTATACTCACGAGGGATAAACTAGCACTTCTCGCAACCATAATCATGCACCAAGAGAAATAGAATATCCTTCAAGATGAATAGGATATTATGGTAGGGGAAGAGGTATAAGATTCATGGTTACATGCTTTATGTGTGGAGATGTTTGGCATAGAGCCTTTGAGTATCCATAAGCACAACAAAACAACAATAGAAGAAATAAGGCTATCAATCACATTGCACAACCAGATGAAGGAAGTGTTACATCATCCAATCACATTGAATAACTAGAACATGAAGAGGCTCCCAAGATGAAGAAAGTGTTGTTAAAAGTAACCAAAATGAGAATGAATTGGTGAAAATAAATAATATTTTCCAAACCATTGGAAAATATGGAGGTATGTTTTGTAAGGTAATTTTTTATGGTGGTAGTACATATAATTTAATGTATAATTAGATTGTAGAAAAGCTAAAGCTGAAAATAGTGACATGTCTAGATCCATATAAGGTGTCTTGGATGCAAAAAGGACAACATATTTTACTGAATGAATAATATGTGCTCAATTTTCAGATTGGGTCATATAAGGATGAAGGTTTTATTTGACATTACGCCCATTGATGCATGTCATGCATTTTTGGGTTGGCCTTGTAAATTTTGTAGGAAGGCTATGCATGATGGTAGGTAAAATACATACTAACTTGTGAAGGATGGAAATAAGTAAATATTTTTCCCATTGAAGGACAAAAAGGATGGAGTAGGCAACAACCCTAAATTATTGATTATTTATAAAAAGCAGCTTTTGAAAGAGGCAAAGAAGGAAAAGGCATTCTTTGATTTCATCCCCAAACCCATACAAGTTGGAACAATTAATAACAGTTAAATTACACATGAAGTGAAGGATTTATTTTTGGAGAATATGTTGATTTATTTTTAATAATTTTCTGTATGGATTATCACCCATGGGGATCATTTTCCACCATATGGATTTGGTACCCTGATCTAGTTTACCAAACAAGGCAACAAATAGGTTGACACAAGTGGAAAATTAGGAGGTGAAGAGACAAGTACAAGAGATGTTAGATAAATGTTTAATTAAGAGAAAGCTTAAGCCCATATGCAATTTAAACAATGTTATCACCCAAGAAAGGTGTAGAATGACATACGTGCATGAATTCTAGAGCCATAATCAAGATTACAATCAAGTACATGTTCCCATTACCTTGGATGGATGACTTGATGGATTTTTTGAAAATATAAAGGCACTTCATAAATATTGATTTGAAAAATGGGTATAATGAAATCATAATTCGAGTAGGTGATGAGTGGAAGACTGCATTCAATAAAAAGGATGGTTTGTATGAACTAGCCATTTGGATTACAAATTGCACTAAGCACATTCATGAGACTTGTGAATGAAATATTGAAACTATATATTGGAAGTTTTTAATTATGTGTTTATATGACATGTTGATTTTTAGTAAGACAAAAGAGAAACATTCAATGAATTTGAGGCTAGTGTTGCAAAATTTGGAATCAAAGAAGTTGTTGGTCAACTTGAATAAAAATAGTTTTATGAAGAGTTGATTTACTTTGGTTTTCTAGTCTCACGTGATGGATTGAAAATAGACCCAAAAAAGGTAAAAGCCATTGTTGAGTGGTTGTCACCAAAGATAATGTTTGAAGTGAGAATTTTTTTGTGGATTAACTATTTTTTACTGGAAGTTCATTAGAAACTTCAATAGAATATGTGAAACATTGAGAGGTGATTGAAAAAATTTAACATAGACAGGTGCAACTAAGAGTAAAGTTATATTTTGGAAAATAAGGTGGTCGAACAAATAACATCATCATATCTCAACAAGGTGTTCCAATTTGATTGTGACGTTAGTGGGATAGTGGTAGGTGTAGTAAAGTTATTCATTTGATTTAAAGCATAGATGTGGGAATTCAAATAGATTTGTAGATGTATTAAGTAGGAGATTTTTTTTTTTAATGAGATGAGAGTAGAGGTAGATACATTTGACTCAATCAAGGATTTCTATGAAGTGGATTTGGATATTAAATATACTTTGGCAACATGTAATATTCAATGGCATGGATATAACTCCATAGTTGGATTTATGTTTACAATATGGACTCTTATTTAAATGACAATGATTGTGTATACCTCAAGGATAAATGAGAGATAATTTGATAAGAGAAAATCATACTAGAGGATTAATTAGTCATTTTGGTGTGGATAAAACATTAACACAACTGAGTGAAAATTACTATTTCCCTTAGATGACTGTGGATATGAATAAATTTGTGCAAAGTTGTATATTTGTCTAACATTCCAAGGGTAAAATTTTAAATGTAAGTTTGAATTAGCTATTGCCAATACTGAAAAGATTGTGAGAACACATAACCTTAGATTTTGTTATTAGGTTTCTCATGACACAAAAAGGTAATGATTATATATTTTTTGTTGTTGATATACTATGTTTATTTATCATTTTTAGATAACTTTGTGGAAAATTTTAGACACAACATTGAGTTTCATTTTAGCCTATCACCGACAAACGAATGGGTAAATACAGTGATGAGTAGCTACCTTGAGAATTTATTGAGATACTTGGTAGGGAATACGCCTAAATATTAGGATATGATTCTAACACAAGTTGATTTTGCTTAAAACAACTCATTCAATAAAATTATATCGAAGATTCCACTTTAGATTGTGTATGGTTATAGCCCTATATGTGTTACCAAGTTGAGAGATACAATTGATTTGAATAGAAAAGGTGTTGAAGTGGAAGAATATAGATAATATGCAAGAAGTGCATCAAGAGGCAATAGAGAAGTTGAAAATTAATGTCAAGAACTAAAACCAGCGTGCTAAACTCAAGAGAAGAAAACAAGATTTCCATGTGGGTGACTTGTTTTTATCTCATTTGAGAAAATAAGGTTTCCAAATCGTACTTATAACAAGCTCAAGTGGAAGAAGATTGGGCCATGTAAATTTTTGATTTTTTTAATAAAAATGTTAAGTTGTGGAGCTAAAAGCTTCACCAGGAGGCTAATCAGGGAGTTACTGAGTGCAACCAGTAACCGGCATCGGCAGTATTGCCGACGTCAGTCAGGCAGGGACCAGGGATCGGTCAACATCGGTCAGGAGCAGATCGACAGCAACTGGCATCGGTCACCTATGCGTGTGCATGCTTCTGCATGTGTTTCCAGAACGCGTTTCCAGAATTAGACTCGTCTAATTTAAGAGGTCCGAGAGTGTTTGCATGTTGAATACTAATTTAAGTCTTGAGTCTATGTTTCTAATTATTGTAATTAGAGGTCTAATTATTGTATGCATGGGATCCTATTTAAAGACCCATGAGGCATGTATTGGAATTAAGGCAAGTAAAGCATTTAAGCAAGAAAGCAAGGTCAAAGGAGATCTGCAAGGTGTAAGGTCAAGGAGATCAGCTGAAGCATTCAAGGAGGGGATAACAACTCAGGTTGTTGAGTTGGTTATGGTTGAGCAAGAGAGAGAGGGAAGAAATCCTTGAGGTGTGGCAAGCCTTAGAGGTGGAAGAAGAAATGGCATCTTCTTTATTGTATTTTCTTCTGAAAATTATTTAATACAAGATTGTGTATTGTCTCTCAAATTCTTTGTTGTTTCAAGTTTCTAGTTACTTAATCATTTTAGTATAATTTCGTGTTTAATTGCTTATAAGAAAGGTAATCAATTGTGCTTCCTTGGAGGGGTTCCTAACAGTTGGTATCAGAGCTAAGGTTGCAGGGAACAGGTTATTGTTTGATTATAGGTCATTCTCAGGGGTTTCTGTTTGAGTGGGAGTATAGCAATGGCAGAAGAAAGTAAGCTACGAATGGAGAAGTTTAACGGGAAGAATTACCAATTGTGGAGGATGCAGATAGAAGATTATCTGTATCAGAAAGATTTGTACTTACCGTTGGGTGGGGATGCATGCAAGCCCACAAATATGAAGCATGAAAAATGGGAGGTTCTTGATCGAAAGGCTCTGGGATCCATAAGGTTGAGCCTTGCATCATCTGTGATTTCCAACTTATCACAGTGTAAGACAACGGAAGAGTTGATAGAATCTTTGGGAAATTTATATGAAAAGCCCTCGGCTTCAAATAAGGTATTTCTTATGAAGCAGTTATTTACTTTGCAAATGCAGGAAGGTGGATCGGTAGATACTCATCTTAGTGATTTCCATGGTTTGGTAAACCAGTTAGCTTCAGTCAATATTGTTTTTGATGATGAAGTAAAGGCTCTCTTAATTTTATGCTCTTTACCTGAAAGTTGGGATAGTTTGGTAATGGCAGTAAGTAATACTGTGTCTGCTTCTAAAATATTAAAAGTTGATGATGTGGTTGGTGTAATCTTGAATGAAGAAATACGTAGGAAAAGCGCAGGTGAATCATCATCAGGGATTGCTCTAAATGTAGAAAGTAGGGGAAGGCAAAGAGAGAAGGTTGAGCAAGGGAAATCAAGATCGAAGATGGGAGGAAGATCTAAATCCAGAAATGGAAGCATCACCTGTTGGTTTTGTGGAAAGAAAGGACACACAAAGAAAGAGTGTTGGTTGAGGGATAAATAAAATCAACATGAAGGTAATGGAGAAGCAAAGGATGCAGGTATTGTGGCACAGGATGCTCTCATACTTTCTTTGGATAGTCAGATAGAATCATGGGTTTTAGATTCTGGTTCTTCTTTTCATGCATCCCCAAACAGAGATTTGTTTCATGAGTATGTCCAGGGAGACTTTGGAGTGCTTTGTTTAGGATATGGTACGCCTTGTCAAATGGTTGGCAAAAGAAAAGTGCAGCTGAAATTGCAGATGGACAACACATGGGTGTTGAAGGAGGTTATGCATGTCCTACTTCTGAAGCAGAGTTTAGTTTCTGTAGGAAGGTTGGGTGATGAGGGATGCACAGTAACCCTCACAGTAGATTCTTGGAAGGTTACCAAGGGTGCACTTGTTTTAGCAAGAAGTAAGAAAGTAGGTACGCTTTACCTATCTACTTGTATTATTAATTCTTCTTCTAGTTTATCTACTTCAACTGTAGATTCGGAGATGTGGCTTAATAGGCTTGGTCACATGAATAATAAGGAGGAGATGCATGTTCTTGAGTCAAAAGGTATGAGTTCAGATTTGAAGGGCATAGATCAAGTTCATTGCAGGAAAAAGAAATTTGATGCTTTTGACAAGAACAGGGAAGCCTTGGTGTTTGTGGAGGAGATGATGGACAGAGATCAGTCACAGGGGCTGAATAATTTTGAGCAGGGCAGTATGGACAGGGTTCTAATCCAAGATGAGCTCGTGGGTGAAAAATTCATCACTTACAGGAATACACAGTCACCGACGTCAGTCACTTGGGACCGACATCGGTCAGGCAGATACCAACATCGATCATGTGCAGACCAACAGGGTCAGTAGTGTCGAACAGGAGAAGACCGACATCGGTCAGACAGGAATCGACGTCGGCAAAAGGGACACCAGCGTCGGCCAGGGAAACGACATCGACAGTCAGGGTCAGTGCAGGGAACTGACATCGGTCGGGTGTAGACTGGGAGATGGCTGAGATCGATCACTGAAACGGATGTTGGGTGGATAGCAAGCTGTCAAAGAGTCTCAAACGCCCATATAGAGGTCAAAAAGGGTAAGTGAACCTCATATTCATTGTTCAACTTATTTATATTACTTGTTGCTTACTGATGGTCAAGAACCAGGAAGATGTGAAGAGGCAATGCAGGTAGAATCCAGAAAACAGTGGGAGCTAGGCATGGATGAGGAGTGTGAGTCCTTGGAGAAGAACCAAACAAGAGTTTATTGGTGGAGTTGTCAGTTGGAAGAAAGCACTGATAGAGGGATGGATTCCCAAGTTAGAGAAGAGAGTGGATGGACACATGAGACAGAAGGCCAAAGTATATGGTCTTGAGTAGGCTGCAGGACAATGGAGGTTTAACCATTGTGTTTTCTTTTACCAGGTTAGATAATATTAGCTATATTATCTTGTTACTATTTTGTGTGCTTGTTGCAGGGTTACACATACAGGGAGTTTTTGACCTAAAGGTAAAGATAGTTCAGAGGTGTGTCATGAAGAATTTGGGAGCAGCAAAATTCTTTTGGCATAAGAGACATGGAAGATCACAGGTTGATTTTGTCTCCAGTGGGATTTGATGTGAAGAAGGTGTAGGTGCAGAATCGGTAAGTACACTAAGGGCTAGACAGTTCAAGCTGAGCTTAGAACAGTGTTCAAAATCACATGAGGTTTGGTGTAGACTTGAGTTTTCCCAAGCAGTGGGAGTTGTCAGAGAGTTTGGAGCCAATTCGGAAAAGGAGTATTGGAGTGCAGTTCAGTGGATTCTCAGGTATTTGAGAGGGACCAGCAGTAGGTGCACATGCTATGCAGGGTTAATTTCTTCACTACATGGAGTTGTAGGTTCGGATGTGGCAGGTTACTTGGATGACAGGTATAGCATCACAGGATGTGTGGTGGTTGGTCTTCAAGATTGAGTTTGAAGATAGAGGTGCTTGAGATGGTTAGTAGAGGTTGTTGTACAGGTGCAGTTGTTTATCTCCAAGTGGGAGATTGTTAAGTTGTGGAGCTAAAAGCTTCACCAGGAGGCTAATCAGGGAGTTACTGAGTGCAACCAGTAATCGGCATCGGCAGTATTGCCGACATCGATCAGGCAGGGACCAGGGATCAGCTGACGTCGGTCAGGAGCAGATCAACAGCAATCGACATCAGTCACCTGTGCGTGTGCATGCTTCTGCATATGTTTCCAGAACACGTTTCCAGAATTAGACTTGTCTAATTTAAGAGGTCCGAGAGTGTTTGCATGTTGAAGACTAATTTAAGTCTTGAGTCTGTGTTTCTAATTATTATAATTAGAGGTCTAATTATTGTATGAATGGGATCCTATTTAAAGACCCATGAGGCATGTATTGGAATTAAGGCAAGTAAAGCATTGAAGCAAGAAAGCAAGGTCAAAGGAGATTTGCAAGGTGTAAGGTCAAGGAGATCAGCTGAAGCATTCAAGGAGGGGATAACAACTCAGGTTGTTGAGTTGGTTTTGGTTAAGCAAGAGAGAGAGGGAAGAAGTCCTTGAGGTGTGGCAAGCCTTAAAGGTGGAAGAAGAAGTGGCATCTTCTTTATTGTATTTTCTTCTGAAGATTATTTAATACAAGATTGTGTATTGTCTCTCAAATTCTTTTCTGTTTCAAGTTTCTAGTTACTTAATCATTCTGGTATAATTTCATGTTTAATTGCTTATAAGAAAGGTAATCAATTGTGCTTCCTTGGAGGGGTTCCTAACAAAAAATGCCTATGAGATAGAGCTATTGAATGGGATTTATTCCTTGCCTATCTTGAATGTAGTGAATTTTTACCCTTACCATGAGGTAAAATTGAGTGATGATGATGTGGGTTCAAATTCTTTAATTTCAGATTGAGATAATAATTACTTGGGAAGACACGAGAAGGGATAAAGATGGCTATTTATTCCAAAATGATAATAGGTAATGAATATAAATAATATTTGGTCAAATGGAAGGATAGAGTATTGGAAGATGCAACTTGGACGAGTGCGTACAAGATTGTAAATCATGGAAATTTATTAAAAGATCTCACTCAATGTTCATGAGTAGGAACTCATGGATCATTTTACTTACCCTAGGTGTATGATACACAAGAATCCAAGGTCGATGAGCAATATTTCATCACCCAAAAACATATGTTGTGTGTCAATGTGTGTTTGCAAGTTTTTAGGTGTCAACATTATTTATTGTTAAAGATTATTAGAATAGGAATGAGAAACATCTCCAAAACTCCAAAACTCCAAGAGCATCAAGTGGAAAAGGTTTCATTTATTTTAAAATGTTTAGGTTGACCCTTTTTGGACAAATCATGAAACCATTGGTTAACACAGGTGGTGGTTTCCAAACTTTGGTCTACATTAATGGATGGTTACATAAGTGCCATGACAATTCCAAAAACATTGGTTTGTAGTAAGCAACAATTTCTCCCACATTGATTATAAAAAAATAATAACTACCCACAATAATGAATTTGTCCAATTAGACCATTTTCCAAAAATAGGGGAAGTCGAAGAGACACTCCAGACTGTAGTGAAAAGGTAGAAAATATTCAAGTCAGTCAGGGAGTTAACTTCAAAGAGGGAGAGACATACATATCTTGGAAGAACTAGAGTAACTTTAGTTAGAACAAAAATATGGGAACAAATATAAGAATATGGAATAGTAATAACTCCTCAAGTCCATAGAGGGATTATGTATGTATTGTCCTATCTTCATGTTTGTATTTCAATAAGCAAGACAAAAGAGTGTGTGAATGTATTGTCCATATGAATGCAATATAGTGGGATTTTTGGTCTCAAGTTTGAATGTGTTGTGTCTGAGAGTGCATCTATTGGAGAGTGTTGAGTGTAGGCTATGGGGAAAGGTTACTATTAATTTAGTCCCCTCTTACCATTCCTACATTAATTTTTCTTGTAAATTCTCCTCACCCAACTTGTATTTTTGAAAAAATTGAGTGTTTTTTTTTTTTGAAGTCAATACAATGAAATAAAAGGCCACATGTTAAAACAATTTGTGACATTAAAATTTCAATTTAAAAGAAACAAATAAAATAATAATTATTAGTTTTCTACAGAGGATAAAACCTTGAAATATTATGTAAGGTACAAACCCTCTAATGCAATCTGAGTTTCAAAATGTGGTAGCATAGAGAAGGGACATGAATTGTTTGAAAAATTAAATCGTTTTTATGGCGTTACATTGATCTATCAACATCTACTAAAGTGAGTAACATATCATACTTCTTAATACACAAGTAAATATCCAAAATTCCTCATTGCACTCCATGTGACCAATTTATTATAAACATTTTATCCAACAACTTACTTGCCATATGTATGCTACCAAATTTTACACCAAGGTGTTTACATCTGCAATATCTAAAAAATATCTATTTTCAATTATGATTTCATGGATGTACATACCCTCATATAACAATATTGAAACATTATGTAAAAAATACACACCCTCTAATGCAATCTTAGTTGCATAATGAAATAGCATAGATGAGGGATATGCAATGTTTAAAAAAATAAAAAAATCATAATTTATATTGAGAGAAATATGTATAACATATAAAACCTTAACTAAAAATAACTATAGTTACATCTCAAAAAAATTATGTATGACCATTTAATGTTTAATATCTTGTAAAAGCTTATAACTTGTAACAAAAGTGTGATCATTGCCATAATCCTCAAGTCACTAACCTATAAGGTTATAATTATAAGACATTTACAAACAAATGTAGTGATTACATAAAATACAAAACTTTTCCTTACAAAGTATTGACAAACTATTGCAATGAATACATGATATACAAAGTGTTCCCTACTAAAGTTTTTACAAACTAATGCAAAGATGACATGATATAAAAAACCATGCCCTAACAAATTTTTTACAAACTAATGTAATGATAATACGATATGTAAAATATTCTCCAACAAAACTTTAAAATATTAATATAATATTTACACAATATTCTAATATAATTATGCTATATTTTAATAAAATATCAATTCTAAAATGTGTTAATATAAAGAAGGGTATAAACTATTTGATAAAATAATGTAAATCATGGTTCCGGCAAGAATGGCATTTATCATTACTTCAATGAAAATGTGTCCTAACAAAACCTCTACAACACATAAAATACTAAATAAAAACAACTCAAATAACTACCAAGTATTCCAAATTCCTACAAGTGAAAAAATGTGACAGTTGGGCAAAATAATAATGATGTTTTCCACATTAAAATTTAAAAAAAAAACTATTTTAAAAATAATTTAAAATATATAACCCAAAAAACACTTAACAAAATTTAAAAATAATGTCCATGTTATACATCTTTCTATATATATGCTAATAATGTACATTTTGTTGATTTTTAAATAAATAAACTCATGTTATGGTATTTTAAAAGCTTTAATTTATGTAACTCCAAAATGTCAAGAAGTGAGGCATATTATTATATTTCAGCCAGCATAGAGAGTTTCATCCCTTAACAGCAGTTCCATGGTATGAAAAATTGTCATCTTCCTTTTTCCTTGGGTGAGCTCCTCCTACATATTGTGTTTTTGAAACAAATGAGGTTATGCAATACTTTTTTAATTTTTGAAGTCAATACGTTGAAATCAAAGGTTACACACAAAACTACTAGTTATTTTTAAATTTCAATTTAAAAAATAAATAAAAATGATCATGTTAGTTTTTTTTTTGGAAAAATTTTTATATATAATTCTTTAAATATTATATAACGTATATATTTTTTAATACAGTTTTAATTGTAAAAAATGGAAGCATAGAGAAGGGACGTGAATTGTTTGACAAATTACAATATTCATATGTTGTTGCATTGAGAGTGTCATTGACTAAAGTGAGCAACATATTAGTACACAATGTCAATATCCCTATCTATTTATAATACACACGTAAATTTTCAAAAGACCTCATTACATTTTATATGACCACATTTATTTTAAACATTGTGTCCAACAATTCACTTGCCTTACGTATTTTACCACATTTTTGTTGGAATGTTTGCAACTACTACATCTAGAAAATATCCAATTTCAAATATGCTTTCATGGATATACATACATTTATGTAGAACCATTGAAATATTGTGTAGGGAGTACATACCCTATAATGCACTTTCAATTGCAAAATTTGGCAACATGGGAAGGGACATGAATTGTTTGATAAACTATAAAATTCATATCATTGTATAGAGAGCAACATCTATAGCACATAAAATCTTAACAAAAAATAACTATAGTTACATTTCAAACAACTATTAAATATGTCAATTCAAAGTTTAAGATCTTATAAAATTTTATAATGTATTATAAAATTATGGTCCTTATTGTAATGTTGAAATTACTAATATATCATGATATAATGTTATTTATTCAAGAAACACAAGTAAATGTCTAAATTCCCTCACTATAGTCCATATAACCATATTTATTTCAGAGATTTTGTATAACAATTTGTCTTCCTTATATATGTTGCCATATTTTGCATTGAGGCATTTGCAACTATAACGTCTAGAAAATATTCACTTTAAATTTTGCTTTCATGGATGTACACACCCTTATGTACAACCATTGAAATATTATGTAGAAAATACATACCCAATAATGCACTTTAAATTACAAATTTAGTAGTATAGAGAAGGGACATGAATTGTTTAGTAAACTATAGCATGTATGTCCTTATATTGAGAACAATATCTAAAACACATAAAACCTTAACAAAATACATCTATAATTACATTGCAAACAGCTATCAAGTATTTCCATTCACCGAGGTTTTAGATTTAATAGAAGAACATGAATTGTTACAATATTATGATCATTTCCATAATGCTAAAGTCACAAATGTATCATGCCATAATGTTAATATATTTACATATTCACAAAACACAAATAAATGTATTAAGTCCTTCATTTTGTTCGGGCATTTTTTACAATTAATTTGCATTGTGAAAATTGTCACATTTTATATCAAAATGTTTTCAACAATAACATATGAAAAAAAATTGTTTTCTATTATATTTAGATGCATGTACATACTGTTATATAAAAACTAATTAAATTATTTTGATTAATGTCAAATAGAATTGGCTTGCTTATTGGATTGAACATTGAAAAGAATTGTCATGCTTATTTTGAATGAAGGTCAAAAATTGACTTGCTTATATTAATTGATGTCAAATAAAACTTATTTCCTTATATTGAATAATGTCATTTAGAATTAACATGCTTAGCAACAAATTCATTATTCCACTCATGATTTAATTTATTAATTAGTTTATAATTAAATTTATGATTTAAAATTATGATTGAATATTTAATCCAATTTAAAATATGATATACGATTAAACTATATTTATTTTATAATCTAATTAAAGATTCAATTTATAATTAAATTAATGATTAAATTTAAAATTAAGACTAATATCAAAGATTCTTACCTAGTGATGATATATGTTTTAGCCTCTATCAATGTGACCTTTTTTACAATGATTCAAAATGGTATTGCCTTTACGTCTAGATAGAAGTACTTTTGCAAACTTATTTTTAAAATTACTTCAAAATAGTAGGGCACATTGATATTTTCTCTCCACTTTTAATTAGATGAATTTTATAAATCCATGCATGTTATTGCTACTTGGGGACTCAGACACTTTTTATAGATGATATGAAAAAAAACCTAGTTTTTAGTTGTGTGCAATATCTTAATATACAAGAGTATAAACAATTTAAATTTTGCCTTTTTTTTAATATATTTTTTGCTTTTGGGTTTCATAAATTATTTTTGGTCTCATGAATGTTATTAAAATTTTTATTTAATTATCTATTTACATATAATGGATCGAAAAAACGAAAAAAAAAATCCAAATTATATGATATTTATAAAAAAAACACTTTATTCAAGATGCCAAAATTTTGACAACTTATATTTGGTCATTTTCTAATAACATCAAATTTTTCATTGACGTAAAAAATGAGTAAAAATAAATTTTAACATCTATCATATACATAAAAATTTTGACATCAAAAAGATAAACTTAAACAATGAACTTTAGACATTTAACTTATATCAAGATGTACTCCAAAATTGACATCAAAACTTGAGCCAAGTGTTGTGGTGCTCCATTGAATGAATGAAATATTTTATTAATGTCCATAAGAACAAGCCATCTATGGGACCAATATTTGCAAAAAGATTTTTATGTGTTAGCACAGCCCCTTGACACAAGGGATGTCCAACTAATAATGCAAAATCTATAATCCCTTCTCGATGCTAACTCTCCTATTATGGATCTTAATGAGAAAACTTCTTGTTCTGTGTAAACTTTCCCTTCAAACAACACAATTAAGTTATCTTTGTACTTGATAAAAATGTCATTATATGCTACACATTCCATAATGAAACACCATTCTGCTTGTACAACACCCTTGTCATAAAATAAACATGTTCTTGTTTCCCATTCTTTGTTGGGTAATGTCCACTTACCAGTTTCACACCTAAAATGATGTGAGCTAGTCCTCAATTGTGTGATCAACATCTTTGCTTTCTATTTTATTTTTTTCTCTATGTATGTCTTTTTTTTGTGCTCCCATGTGGGATTAAATTCTTTGATGTAGTGTGCTTTCTTTCGTCCCAACTACTTTGTCGACATTGTTGTCATGAATTTCTCTCACATATTTTTTTATTTTCTCATTGGTGTTTGGACATTCTTGCAAGTTGATGCCCCATTTACTCATCCATTTGTTATTTTGTATCATCTATGTAATTTTTTCTTCTACTTAACTCTCTTCTACTAGCATTTTAGGCCATCGATGTTTGTCCATATTTTGTGTCTTTTTTAAATAACTTAATGTTTGGGTCATTGTCAATGCTTCCAATGGAAAAGCACTTGTTTGGGCTAATAGAATTTCCTATGAATTGTTGGGTTGGTTGATCCACAAGTTTTTTACTTAATTTTATTTGTATCACTTTATGTGACACCCAATCTAACTTAATCTTATGTTAGTAGGTTAAGTTAGTGAATAAATGTTAGTAGTTAGTTTAGGTTGTTGAACCCGTTGGTTGGTTTACTTAACCAACTCTCATAAGCTTTTTAGTAAGCTTTAAAAATCTTATATGACTATGAACAAAAACAAATTTTACTATTGAATATATCTTTGAATATTATTCATCATATGCATTGTTCCAACAATGGTATCAAAGTTTTGATAAAGGAGGAGAAATAAACCGTATGTGAAAGCAAAAGGAGATAGAAAGCATCTGAAAGAATATGCCATTATTTTTGTAAAGGTATGCAGATCACATATTTCTATATAGCTGAAAGATTTTTTTTGAAACTCTCAAAATTGTTGTACGGCCTCCAATTTCAGCATAGTCTAGCATAGCACTGTCCAAAGTCAATTTGTAACCCTATTTTTATATGGCCTAAATCTAATTGTACAATTGTGACAGATTTGTACGACCACCAATAATGTTTATGGATGGTGTTTTAAATCCATTTTTCTAATTCAAAACCTCTTTTAAGAGATTAGTACAACCTATTTGATATCAAGAATAATTTGAAATCCATATATTTTCTATTGTACGACATTTATTCTGTCAATATTTCCCAAAATTTAGTAATTTGCATCATATCAAACTCTTATACAACACTTGTACAATGCTTCTTGTAGCAATTCAAGAGAGGTATGGCACAATGAAGACTATTATGCAATGAAGAGTATGGCACAAAAGTGAAGTAGGTTGGATTTTATTTTATTAGGTAAATGATCAGTGGGCCCCATCAAAAACAATATTAAAAAAATTTGTGGATCAACTAACCCAACAAACCCCCTTGATCCAAAAGGATATATAAGAAGATGATCTAGAACTATGACTATTAAGTCATCAACAGTCTTTGTCGCACCTGCAACTAGCATATTGTACATCATGGCACCAATTAATTGATGTCATTCCATATAAAAGCCTATACTATGAGTTGTGGCATGAATGATGAACAAGATCAAAGTTTTCTCATATCCTTTGACCAGTTTATACCATATTGTAGTAAAACACGATCAAAGCCTACTCAACCACATCGATCCACATAAGGTATCACACAGAAACCCATCGATACAACTACCGATGATTGATTGAAGGCCATGTAATAGTAAATATATATTTGTTGTGATTATGGCTAGAATTTTAAGTCTTATTTATAAAAATAGATGACTTACTCCCAAAAGCTACAAAGAATGGAGCTTACACATGGAAAATAATCTAACATTCAATGACCTATGGGACATACTTGAAAAATACACTCTAAAGCCCACATATATTACAAAAATTATCGAATATCAAAAATGTGATAAGTGTACCCTTTCTTTGATAAAGTTATGTTTTTCTCAAGTGATTATCCACATTGAATCCATTAAAATAATGCTTGAAAATATTTAAAAGCATTAAAATGTTTATATGACAAACAACCTACCTATAAAAAGTTGATCTCTTAATGCAGTTATTAAATAACAAGCTTAACACTGAAGATGTCTTTTAAATATCTCTCCCGCATGAAAACTCTCAAACAAGAGTATTGTACTGCAGGTGGCAAGATAGATGATGACATGCTCATTTTCATAACTCTAAATGGCCTCAATTCTACTTATACCAATTTTGTCAAAATGTTGTAACTTAGTGATAAGTTCAATAGATCAACATTCAATTCTATTACTGAATTGCTTACTCAGCATGAGCATCAGTTTGTAAAGAAGAAAGGTCAACCTAATGAATATGCCTACTTCACAAAGGTAGGGAACCACTAGATAATAAAGGGACATGCAATAGACATTTTTAGGAACAATCTTTCAAACATTCTACACAACATTCTCATCGACAGTCTTTGAGACATTCACATTGCCAATATCATCAACGTTTTTCATACATTCTCCATAATCTTCCAAACACAGACATCACTATAACCAATCTTCTAATTCTAGTGGTTATATCAATGATTCTTCATCTTTTGGTTTCTCCAAACACTAGAAAGAACCAAGATGTTATAAATATGTTGGCATTGGTCATCTTGCTAATGTATGTCCTTCTTGATGCCCATGCTCCCCACACAAAAAGAAGGCTAAAGTAAATTATGTTGGTCATTCTAGTCGTACATATTTTGGTTACTCTGACACTTCCTCTTATCAGGAAGCATCCTACGTGGTCAACGTTTATGGTCCCAATGGACATGGTGATCTATTCTGAGTGCATGGAGATTCATCCATCTTGAGTGAGCTACTAACTCAGAGATAAGGTTTTGTTATAGTGACAGTTTTTACTTGGATGTTATTGCTTTCAATTCAGTTTTGTCTTTTTTACTTCATCAATATTATGGATGTGGATTAGACATAGTTGTTTGGATCATATTTATTGTTGCATTCTTCTCACCTCTCTCTTGATAGGGGGAAGTCACTACATGGCCTTCAATCAATCATCAATGGTTATACCTATGGCTTTATGTGTGAGACCTTATGTGGATTGATGTGGTTGAGCAAGACTTGATCATGTTCTATTACATTATGGTACAAAATGGTTAAATGGTATGAGCAAACTTTGATCATGATCATCATTCATGCCACAACTTGCATGGTGGGCTTTTGTATGGAGCGACATCGGTTGATCAATACCATAGTGTACAGTGTGTTAATCATAGGTGTGGCAAAGATTGTTGATGACTTCATAGTCATAGCTCCAATTCATCTTCTTTTATACCCTTTTGGATCAAGGGGGGTTTGTCGGGTCAATTGATCCACAAGTTTTTTACTTAGATTTCTTTGTATAGAGGCATGTATCACTTTATGTGGCACCCCCACTAACTTAATCTCATGTTAGTATGTTAAGTTAGTGAAAAATGTTAATAGTTAGTTCGGGTTGGTTGAACCCATTGGTTGGTTCACATAACCAATTCTCGTAAGCTTACATGACTATGTACAAAAATAAGTTTTACTATTGAATATATTTTTGAATATTATCCCTCCTATGCACAATTCTAACATTGAACTGAGGTTTACTTTGAGGTTGTTTGTGATTAAATGTGTTTTTATTTTATCTATCTATATCTAATTTAGGTCAAACACATTGTTATCCTAAACTTCACAACCATATAGGACCATTGGTGTGACTAGTAGGCCAAACAAGGTTCTCTTAGTTTTCCAATCCCATAATTTTGCATTCTTGCATTTGTTTTGCACTAAATATAGGGCCTTCATCCCCCTTTAATTCTTTTTGCTCTGAAAGTTTCCCAACTAAACTTTTTTTGAAATTTAAGCCCGAGATATTTGTATTCTTCCACTACCTCCAACGGGCTTCTTTCAAAAAGGAACTCAATTTTTTTTTTTTTCTACGTAGAGAAAATATCATGATTTTTGTCCTGCTAGTATTCACTTGCCTTCCCACCTCTTGGCAAAAGAACTCTAAATATTTAAAATGTTCTTTCCAATTATAGGTTGTTTTTTCAATTAGAATAAGATAATCTACATATAAAAGTAACTTTACAACATAATTAGCTAGGTGGATGCCCCCTCCATAAACGTTATCTATCCACTCCTCTAGTTTATCGATGTATAGCCCAAACAAGGTGGGAGATAGAAAACATCCTTGTTTGACTCCAATGTCGCTTCCAAACTATTTTAACATACCTTCACATGCTCTGATTTTGGCCCTAACTTGCTCATAGAGTATATGCACTGCCACTTTATATTCATATGGAACAACAAGCTCCTTCATTATACTCCAAAGTTTACTTCTAGGGATTGTGTCAAATGTTCTTTTGAGTTAACAAAGCAACAAATATCTTATTCTCCCTGAGTATCTCATGCTTTTTCAATCAAATGACTAAGAGTGATGCAGTGATCAATTGTGAAATGTTTCAGCCTAAACCCTGCTTGACCTTTTGCTCTTTTGCCCATTTTTTTGCACATCTGCTAATTTTACACTCTATCATGCTGCCAAATATATTTCCAAGGAGGGGATTGACCATGTAGTTTGATAATTAGATGGATTATTGATATCTCCACTTTTATAGAGAGGGATAACAACATTAATCACCCAATCTATTGGGATGCCTTACTGAATCATACAATGGAATATGATTTTGATGTGCAGTGTGAGGGTTTCTAAGCCTCACTTGAGATATTCATCTTCCAGCCCTTCTATGTATTGTGCCTTACCCACTACTAGTCTCTTTATGCCATGAGTGACATCCTTTTTAGAAAAAAACTTATTTGTTGTGTTGATTATAGGAGGGTAGTCTTTATCTTGATCTCTTTCATAGAGTAGCTTTGCACACTCTAACCATTAGGTATATGTAATTTTTTTCTTTATTTTTTTAATTTTATGTTGTAGTTCCCTCCAAAATTATTTGGGATTATGTTTCCAAGGGAGATTAATTATTTTCTCATTGTATTCATGTAGCTTTGTTTTTTGAACTGAATGCTTCTTTCATACGCCTTTTTTATCTTTGGTCATTCCAAGTATTTTCAAAGTTCTCTTTGTGGCTTTTCACTCTTCGTCATACCATGAATTCATCGGAAAAATCCTTGCACTTCCATTCTTAGGTCTACTTATTTTGCATGCATTTAGATTTAAATTAAGGAAATCGACGTATTATTGTTTGTTGGACAACTTTTTGTAAATGAAGCACTATTCTTTGTTTCCTAAGAATATTGTTGAAAATGTTGTTCATGGGTTGCTTTTAAGAGTTCTCAATTCTCTTAAGTTGTGATGATTCCACCTTGAAGAGGTCTCTTCCTTTGCTTGTGGTGGTCTTGTCCTCATGTGCATATAAAATTTTACATATACTGGGTTGTGGTATGATTTCATCTCGATAGGGCAGTCCCCAAATTTAAGCTTCATCAATCTCGAGATAAAGCTCTGTGAATAAATAACATAGTCTACCATGCTTTGACCATTGTAAGTTTTATAAATGTTCTGTGAATCCAACCATTTTCTCATGCCATTGCATATAACCATGTCATACAAACTACAAAATCCTAATAACTATGCTCCATAATATGTAACTCCCACTTTCCATCTTTTGATTTCCTCTCCCAACGTTGGTCTTCTTCTTCTTCTAACCATAACATATTTTTTCTCACTCCCCCTTCATTTCTCAAGTTAAGAGCTTAGTTTTTGTTGTTTGTACATTGAATTCTCCTATGATCAAGACTTCTCCTGAGGTTTTGAATATTAAAATTTCATTTTTTAGTGGCATATAAGGGTCTTCACAATCTAGCTTCCTTTTCTTGAAGTTTTTTAGCCTCTCGATGCAAAATAGCAAGCAGTGAGCCCAATTGTTAACTTGTTTTCTATTATTTTAGCCATATGTACTATCTATTTGGGTCCTCTTTCTCCACTTTTATATTTTTGCACCATGTTTATTTGATTAACATTGTAACCCTCCATATCCTTTTCCACTTTTAGTCATTTCGTTCCAAATTGATATTTTCTTATATCCTTCAAAATCTAGGACTTTTTAGCCTTCATGTTCATGAGTTTCAATAAGATAATGATATATTTTTCCTCTTATAAGGGCCCCAACCCATGGCTTCTTCTTCAAGGGTAACCTCTATAATTTTAGTTTACCAAGGTCAAGTGCTTTTAAGGGATCCGTATCCTTATTTTTTATGTGTCATTCGGTGGCTGATTTGGACTCTTCCATTTTGAAACCATGCCCATTTTCCACATCTCTTGTTGTTTTCACTTTCTCCCATACTTTCCTTCTTTCTTCTTTTTGTGTGGGGGTTAGATCTTCATCTAAGTAGATGTGTGTCCCTCTAAGAGACTTTCTATTCCTTAATATCTTGTATTTTTCTATCCGTTTTTTCATAACTCTTACATGTCTCTCATTTTCTCCTCCTTTCAATTTTCCCATTCTATTTGCCTAATGAATAGGTCTTATCCAATGTAGCTGGGCTTCCAAGAAGTTTCTTGCTAATTTGTTGGTATTCTCAGTCTACTCATAGTCTTTCAATCCTTTAATAATGATCTTTGCACCCCTATCATGCCTATCATGTTCTCTTATTTGCATTCTAACTTTTTTTTCTATTATCTTCCTTTGTTCGTTTGAAGGTCCTCTTACTACTTGTACCCAAGACTTGGTCTCCTCATGTTGGACTCCCAAATGACTTTCTTTTACTTCCATATTTACAATTGCAGATTGGGACTCTCTTGTTTGTGGTGCATTCCTTCATTCACTTATGGCTTATTTTCATATATTGTCTTCAAATGATTTAAAACTTATTTTATCGCCATCAATTTTTGTTGTCCATTTTCCATGTTATCCAGCAAATTGTTTACTTGTTCTTTGAATATTTTAACTTCAATTAAATTAAAATGAAGATTATCTCAACCAAAGATAAATGACTATTCTCTTTATTTATCTCAACCTCATCCACCCTTTCTCTTCCAAATTTTATGTTCTTATATCTTGTAACTACCCTTACCTAAAATGGTCATAATATTTACTTGGTACAAGGCCTACTTTATGGAATACACTTCCCAAAGGTTGTTGATGAACAAGCAATTTTGTGTATTAAATTTAAAAAAACACTTTCCAAATGTTATTGTTGAACAAGCAAACTTGTGTATTAAATCAAAAAAAAAAAAAAAACTCCATGCAAATTTTACACCTTAATGTTTGAAAAGGTAAGTGTAAATGCCTAAATGAGTATGGGTTAATAATCACAACTGTCCCATTATTATTAATAATCACAAACTAAGGGACGGAATGGTGAATTTAATTAATCGTTTTGAGCTTCTATTTTTAGCCTATTTCCTCATTAATAATTTTTGGTGGGTGAAATATCTTATAAGTCATCTTTGTTTATCAATTCTTACCAATGTGAGATTAACTTAATTACAACATGATTATGTATTTGTATCAGGTAGTTGAAAGCTTTCAAGAATAGTTTTTATTATATTACTCGTGTGTATTTAAGTCATCTCAAGATGACCTCGACAAGTAGGAAATGCCCTAATGACAGTCATCAGAAGATGACCTCAACGAGTAATAAATGCCCTAACGATATTTCTATCCTAATATTTGTTGATCCAGTTAACACACAAGCACCATAAGTACTTTTTAGTAATAGAGGGGGAGGAACGATGAATTTAATTTTTCCCAATTAAAAAAAAAATTGGTGGGTGTAATGCCTTTTAATTCACCCTTATCTCACAACTTTTACCAATGTGGGATTAACCCAATCAAGTGTTTGTTTTAGGTATTTGAAGGTTTTCACAAGTAATCTTAATTATATTGTTAACTTTTTTTAGATTTTTATTGTTGTGATTAATTCATCTCAAGATGACTTCCATTAGTAGTCATTACCCTGATATTTTTTTCCTTGAGTATTTTTTATAATAATCACAAGGAAAGGAGACCTACTTAGCACACGAGTATTAGAAGCATTTTTTAGTACAAGGAAGGAACATTATATATTTATTCAACTGCTTTGGGTTGCCGATCCTCTAGCCTCTTTCCCCATTGAGAAAACTATTGACAAGTGTAATGCCTTATAAGTCACATTTGCCTCACAATTCTTACCAATGTAGAGGATTAACTCAATTACAACCTGATCATGTAATTTTATTAGAACATATATCTTAAATATACTTTCATGAAAAATGGTGAGAGAGATCAATCTCAAGGTGCCTTTCTTAGTTTTTTCACATACCACATTGATTAATGATTTCATTACATTCTTGAAAAAAAATTGCTAACTGTGAGCAATAAGTTCAATTTAACTGTTCCACGACATTTGGCTCAAAAAAATCTTTCCAAAAATATAAACAAGCTCCAAGCTCCACTATATGCCTTAGGTATCATAATTTTATATCACCTTCTCCAAGTAAGAAGGAAAAAAATTGTACAATGTTCAAATGGACGTCAAATTTAAGGTTGAAATTGTCCAATAAAAATCAAATTTAAAATTACAATTTCTTTTTAATATTCAAATCGACATCAAATTTACAATATTATATTTTATTGATATGTCACACTAATACACTATACAACAACCATCCCTAACTACTATTTTTAGGTTACACCTATAAACATAATTAAACAATTTAATAATTTGTAAACTAATACACTTTAAAAAGGATTACATATATGCAAAGGTTTATATAATTTTAAAAATATATCAATAACACTTCTCACATTTGTTTCAAATTTAGAAAAAACAAGAACATTATGCTAATCATTCCGAATATAATAAGAAAAGTCTCCTTATTTTTACATCTAAAAAAAGATTGAACATTGTAATTGTATCTCCTTGATATAAGGAAAATGAATTAAAAAATATTCAAATTAATTAAACAAGGGTATCAATACCCATGTTATATATTTTTTCTTTATTTTGATTCAAGACATTTATTATAAATTTAAATGTCTATGTATAATTCTCAATAAGTCATACATATAATTAAAACATAAGCATATGTATCTTAAATATATATATTTAAGATATTTAAATGTCTATGTATAATTCTCAATAAGTCATATATATAGTTAAAACATAGGCATATGTATCTTAAATATGTATATTCAATATATGTCAAGAGATATCAATCTCATAATTCATATCTTAAGTTTTTTAAATTTTATATTTGATAAATAATTTAATTGTCTTATTGCCAATTTATCACTAATTTGTGACAATGACATCAATCTAGCTACATCATTGTGTCGAAGACAAAAAAAAGTTCCGGTATAACAAAGGAGGCTCTAAATTCCACCATATAGCTAAGATATTACAATTTTTCAATTGACTTCTCTAAGCCCGAAATTAAATTCTAAGTGACAATTAAACAAATGTCAAAATTAAAGTTAAAATTTCCCTATAACAATCAAATGGACATAAATTTTTAAATCGACATAATTGTAAATAGCTCACTCCTTTGCACTCCCTTGCTACATTTTAAAACACCTATCAACATAATTATACACATCATCATTTACATATAAAAAAAAAACTTTGATTGTATGAAACTTCACACGTGTTTACTTATTTATGTTTTCTTGTCTCATACAAAATGTTTTTTAATCCCATATTAGTAAAAAAAATTGTTTAGATTTATTTTTAAGATTTTTCATTAAACAAAAATTCCTAACAATAATTTAAAGAAGATTATAGCAAAAACTTTAAACTAATAATTTGTATATTAAAAATTGGATTCTAAATTTATAAAAGCCTATTGAATGTAAAACAAAATATCCTTAATTTGTTATTCAATTTTACCCATTAAGTATAAATCCTTAATTCATTTTTCAATTTTATCCATTAACTATATAAAAACACACATTTCATAATAACTATAAAAAATCAGTTTCGAGTCCAATTGAGAAATTATAACATCTTAAGAAATAAATTATTAATGGCATAAAAAAAAATCGTTACATCAATTATTAGTCTAGTTCATTATGGAAATAAAATGGTTAATTATTAATGGCATTGCTCGTTTATGAAATTTGACATATCATGACCTCTCATCAATATAAAGCTCTTCATTAAGGTATTTGCATAAGAAATCCTGTAAACTTTCATACCAGATCTTTTCAAGATTTCATTAAAATAATTTAGTAACTGATGGGTTGAGTAGTGAGGATAGCAAAATTAAATACTCAAAGGTCAGAATATCCCCTGAATTTAAGTAGCCAAACTATTAGTGTCACTTCTTATCAACCCTACATGTTCCTATGGAGGCCATTAGCACCCTTCCCGAACCACTATAATATCCTAACATCGCTTTCATTTACCATTTTAGTTGTTGGTGACCTTTTCCGGCATCTGCTAATATCGTTTCATTAAGTTGTTTAGCAAATTCTTGTTTTATGTTGTTTCTCACTTTGCAGCACCATTAACCTTATTCACTTTGCTACTAAATTTAACCACCCTTCATTTAGTAAGTTCTCTCGTCACTTGATACAATCTCGATGGATATGAATACAAACTACATTTAAATCTCAAGGGTATATGTGCTCTCACAATGCTAAAAGATTATCCACTTTTAATGGCCCAATATCTGCATTTGTTGTAAACCGTTATGTGAAGTTGCATAATAGCTACCAATGGTTCCCTTCAACACAACCATTAAGTTGCATAACTCCCAATGGTTCCCTTCAATAAAGGAGGTTGACATCATCTACTTCGTATATAATACAAAATACAAAATTTTATCAAAGTAAAAATCTAAAGATAGCCTTAATCAATTAAGTGGAAAATATTCTCATTGCATATAAGTGACCTCTCATATTGCTAAAAAATATTCAAATCTTTGTGGCCCAATGGTTCCATGCATTTACCATCACTTCAGATTCTTATAGTTCAACTGTTAGTCACAAAAAATTCACTGCACTTAATTCATTGTGTACATAATTGTTAAAGAAATAAAAATAGCATTTTCCAATTACGTACTGTGGAATATTTAAGTTTGTAGGCAAGTTTTATTGAAAACAAACCATAATTTTCAATTAAGAAAAAGAAAATACATACATACATACATATAGACACCAACCCTTGGAAGCAAAACTGGCACGATCAATTTAAATTAATTTGTTATGTTTTTAGTAATTATTGTTTTCAAACTTTTCATACCAGGTGCCAACTTATCATATCAACCAACACAACAGACCCCACATTCAATGCATATTATTACTCCCAGTTTCAACGAGATAACCCAACCCAACGGACTCCCAATATTGACTAGTTAACCCAGCTTAAAGTGTCAACCAGTCCAGCAGCTCAACAGGGCGTATATTCATTGCATATTATTACACCCAGTTTCAGCTACGCAACCCAACCCTGCATAGCCTACATTCAGTGCGAATTATTGTTTTACTTATATCATTACACTTTAATATTATTTTCGTGTAGGCTTCCAAGTTGAATGGTAATCTAAAAATACAAAATGCGACGTCACTATTATCTATTTGAAAATTAAATGTGCCAAGCTACAATTTTTATAGAAGTCATTGCATAACGGTATAATCAAATTAAGAAAAAATAGTCATGCCTTTATGTTTCCTTAATATACTATAACCACCTACGAATAATATGGGTTTAATACTCCTATAATTTTTTCTTTGAGATCCATAGTTTTGACTCAACTAGGCATATTTGAAAAAAAACATGTCTTTCATGTATTTTCTTAAATAGTGAATAATACGTACGACATCAATTATTATAGAGTCATCAGTCAACAAAAGCCACCAGGGATTTAAAGCAAGCTATTATTACACAGAATTCAAACATTTCTTCACATTTGTTAATGTATTATAACCCAGCAAATAACTAGTCATAACAAATTTCAAGTATTTAAGTAATAAATTTATCCATTCAATATAAACAACAGAAAAGAAATTTTCATTTGAACTGACATGAACGCAATACCCTAGTGGTGTTGGAGATGGCAAGACGATATCTACAATTTTAAGATTGATTGGCTACAATAGATTTTCTGAAATTTACAGATAGATGGCCCAATAAAAGCCCAACAACAGATTAAAGACTGGGCGTGGGACCATTTCCTTTGATAAAAAGACATGAGTTCGGCAAGCATTAGAAACATAAGCCTTGTACATATTACTATAACTGGAGAAACCTTGATTGACGAGAAATCCATATAAGACCAAAATGGGCTACATGAGAAATTGTCTATGAATTACAATTCTAAACACACAAATTCGATAAAATATGTGCCCATTATTAGTCCGGGGGGCTTTCCATTTCAAAATATTGTGTTAAAAAGGTATACTGTCTAAAAAATTCTCTGCAAGTGTTTGAGAAAAGTGACACGGATGAAACCCCAATTACAACAAATGCAAGCAAACATATCCCATGCAAAAGACAACCTTCAGAAACTCCAAAAATCCATAAACACGCAATTACGTTACAAAAGAAATAGTGAAAGTGGATAAGTTACAAAAACAGAGAATCTGAATTGGGGAAGATAACGGATCAGTTATGAAAACATGAATGGTCAAGAAGTAAAAGCATGTCACCAACCGACATAGCTTACAATCAAAAAATTATAGATTTTTCTAAAAAATCTTCTCCCAAGGTTTAGTACACTATCACAAATCTTATAATAATCAGTCATGGCTGGCTCATCCCAATAGATAGGAGCACATTTCGGGGCAAGACCAGATTTATCACACAACAAACTTGTCGGGAGAAATCACACTTGTTTGACATTTTAAAATTTAGCATGCCCAACAGGACTATCCACCAACACAAGCAAAAAGGGCTTACTAAGCCCCAAAGGAGCTACCCCTACTTCAACTACTTGAGAACTGTTAGATGCCACCAAAGTAAGGAAACTTTACCAGGAACCAATCCTGAACCTTTAAGAGCATCTGCAGCTGTGCTCAGAAGTATCACTAGTAGTTATGGATAACTCTCGCAATAAAGGCACAACCCTTGGAACTCATCTTAATTTACTATATGTGATCAAAAGCTCTGATTGTGCCCCCAAAAATGAATCTGACAAGGTAAATAAACAATGCCAGTATTGAGATTAAATGAAAAATATGTGGGCTATGAGACCACCGTCTTTATGAGTCCACCATTTCGTCTTGCAATTCACTAGGAGCAATAAGTCCAGGGATGCTAAGCATCCGTTGACGTTCTCTTTCTCTTTGAGCAGCTGCTTCTTCTGCATATAGATCTTTGTTATCCTGTACAAATATAATTTAACATCCAGAACATAAATGAGAAACAGACAAGTTCATCTCCAATCACCAACATGGAATATCTTAAATCATTACCTGAGCTGAGAACTCTTTGGACTGCACAAGGAAGTCTCGGATATGGTTCTTGAAGGTAGAAAGATCATTTCGAGACTCAAAAAGCCCATCAACAAATTGTGTGACCTGTCTCAAGTGAAGTCCACGATTGAAAGGGTGCTAATCTTTTAGTTAATAAAATTGAGTTCAAATTGTTTCAAGCATTTAAAAAAGCAACGATGACCAACTTTTAGAGGGAAAAAAAATTGAAAATCACAAGCAAACAGTTTCCTCAAAAGAACTCTACCTCTGCTGCTGTCATGTTTGGAAACGATGTTCCTAACAGTTTTATTGTATATTCACGAACAAATACCATATTATTTGGATAGGCAGTTGGGCCCAGTGCAGTAATATCCCATAAAGGCAGAGTCAAAGCTCCAGAATCCACCTAAAAGATCATTCATAAAAAATTCATGTCTTCGAAAAAAAATAAGCATTGGTGCAAAAGCACCAGATAATTGGAAAGAAGAGGTGAAAAGTATACCAGACAAAATAAATGCTGCAAAATTAAAACGTGTGCTTTAAACCCTGGCTTGTGGAATGTGTCTGTTAAAACAGCAAATATTTCTTGCTCGATGGTTAAAAAGTAAGTTTGGTGGAACTGATTGCAAAATTCCGAAACCTGTTATGTACAATTAAAAAAAATGTGAGTAAACAGTTTATAATTAAAAGTAAAACCTGTGTATTATAATAATGCTTTTGGAGAATCGCTATTGTAAGAGCAGAAAAACCACAACCACCGTCAAAGATATATTTATTGGTTCAAAAATAAGTTTCACAACTGAAAAGCCTAGTTTCAACACATTTTAGTATGTATTTAGCAACCACCTGAATATGCAATAAATTTGCAGTTGCTGTTAAAACCATCCGCTGTTTCAAGACATACTGGAAAAGCATTTAAATGCAAAATTTACAGAAAAACATGCCATGTGCCTTCTTACCTGGAAATTCCTCAGCATCTCGAGAAGCAAGTTGAGACCCGTCTCGGCAATGTTTCTTTCCGTGTGACGAAATGCCCATATTATGGAATCCATTACAAGCTTGAGTTGCTATTTAGAGAACACAATCAAGTAGATAGTAGGTTAGTTGTTCTACTAATGATTTGCTTGTCAACAAATAACATATAATAAAATATAGGGCACTTCTTTTAATGAAAAGAGACCACAATAATACCTGACTTGACAATACAAACAGAGCACGGAAACAGTATGTGGCAATCGCCTTTAGTAATGAAAAAAACTTTAATCGGTGTTCAGGGTAGTCCTCGAAATTTTTTGTAATCATCTGTAAAAGAAAATAGTCTATCGATGAGACTGTCAAAGAGGCAATGTTTGACTAAGAGGCTGAGAAGTTAATCAAACATATTCCAGGTCAGTGCTATGTTAAGTTGATGAACCACTTCCATGAAACACTTATAATGTCTATTTATACAAATTACCACAAGCATAACAAATGTGCTTCAGATGAGGCTTGCAAATCACCTCCAATGTGCATGCAAAAACAGCTTCAAAGATGCGAGGTACATCCTCCATCATGGCACCTTTATACCTAATATTTAGGCACATGTCAAAAAAACAAAATAAAACAATTAAATTGCAGATGTTGATAATCAGATCCGTGCACACATTCACAATATTATGATAATATTTTCTTATTGTAATGATAAAAGAACTGTTCCTTGAAGATTTCAACAGACAGTGTGTGGGTACACATGTGAGAGAAAGGAGGGAGGGAGAGACTTGTTTATTATAGTTGCAAATAATGATAATACTTCAGATTCTCTAGCATCAGGTACATTCCGTGCATAATCACCAAGAACCGAATCCATCATGGGAGGTACAAATTGCTTCCCAATTTGAGGTTGATCTTCTGCTTTGTCTACAAAGGTTTCAATCAATTTGAGTGTCTCACGCTTGACAGACCTGATCAAGAACGCGAGTCAGATTTGTTAGTATATACCTTTGCAAAGATAAACACAACAACTTCCATCAAATACAAAATCTGCCTTCCCAAGGTGGCTTACCTCAAAAGCTTCACATATGAGGTTTTAGAAGCAAATGGGCCGCCATCTGCTATGCTAGTAGATATCAGTTCACTATACATTCTGTTCAAGAGGAAGAAGAAAATATAATGCAATGTCAGTGTAGTTATAATCCATGTAGACAATACCCAATCAATTCAAACGGAAGCATTGACACTGTAGCACTTCCATAACATTATAGAATTTCAATCAAACATGAAATCACAATTGTTTATTATGGCGAATAGTAACCTGGTTGCATTACACGAAAAAACACTTCTAATATTATATGTATCTTCTTATCATGGCACAAAGCATAATATATTTTATGATTTCAATAAAATGGAGCATTATGGGAAGGTCGACCACCACAAAACTTGGGGGTACCGCATGGCAGGGTACTAGAGGAGATTTAAAAGATTCATGAGGTGTCCCTGGAATATGGAATGTCCTGCAG
This sequence comes from Torreya grandis, assembly GCA_037957365.1. Taxonomy (NCBI): domain Eukaryota; kingdom Viridiplantae; phylum Streptophyta; class Pinopsida; order Cupressales; family Taxaceae; genus Torreya; species Torreya grandis. The sequence goes on along the minus strand of JARHVA010000164.1, from coordinate 4,695,106 downwards.
TCATCAGATTCACTGGGGCACCTCCCAAACACACAATGCTTTCTTGCTTTCTATAAGAGGGCTTCACCATTCTTTATGATGCACCTTTACCATCCCCAGCAACCTAAAACTGCAGGTGAAGGTGTATACAGTATCTCACTCTTTCGAGAGGAATAGGAAGTCTGTGGAGCAGATTTCTTTCCTGATTTTGCAAGGCTCTTTTGACCAAAAAATTCTCATCATTCCTAACGTCATTAGATAGACTCAAAACCCAGCCAAATCCAATGGTAACTCACATCCATGAATCTGTAACATTTGTTGTCATCCTTAGACGAGGAGCTTTGACAGCGATTAAAATTCTTATGGACATCACACACCATGAGTACCATATGTGAGAACTTAAGCATCCATCAAAAACAGGTGTATATATCTTGAAAATGGAAGAAGATGGGTAAATTTTCTAGAAAAAATGCCTTTTCATGATCTGAACCCAGTGTGGAGAAAACAGGAGGGGGTCCTACTAAACCACAAAAATGAAGACAAAGTCACATGATGGATTACTGAACCTCAACCTGCAAAAGCAGGGCTATTTTTAAAAAGAAGACTATTGTAGTCACTAGCACATTCACACAAATGTGTAACATCACTACCAGCAGGAATATATAAATAACTGACTACAAGCAAGAATATATAAATCACTGACAGACCATCCTAAGCTACCGATTATCTTTATTACAAGTAAATAGTCAGGACTGCAGAATCTTTCTGTCTGGCTCAAGATTCACTATAATGGCAGGCGGGCTCCCTCCAGGTATGCCATTCATATGTACAAACAATTCCCTTGGGGTTTATATGTTACAGCTTGCAAGTAACATTGCCACATGGTGGATGGAGGCAAGCCATATTAGGGGCCATGAAATGTACAAATTCGTGGAGAAGCTCAAATATCTCAAAGCAAACCTAAAGCATTGGGATCATTGACAAGAAGTTTTTGTTAGAGTTGGGCATAAAATGGCTTTTGGAAACATGTGTCACAGAAACAAAACAACAATTGGGGGTTGTTCAACAACAGATCTGAGAAGCAGGTTTCACAAAGGGACATGCTAATAAGGAGCAATCCCTTGTTCATACCCTTACCATTACACAAGTGACAACAACAAAAAAGAACAGCAATTGGTGGCAAAGATTAAGAGAACAGTGGGTCCAATGTGGTTTTCCCATTGATTGTATACATTCAGTCTTATACATACGTAAGGAAGGTAACTAAAAAAACACAAATATTATGTTTTTTTATCACTAGGATGCAGGAGCCGTGTGAGAAGAAAGTCTCATGCACAGTTCTGAACAAAAGAAAGGAGGGAGGAACCTTCTTTTCAACTCTTAACTCTCCCAAACCAGTCATCATTTTCTTCTTTTATTTAGAAAGGAGCTGCTTCAGCTTTAACCACTACCATTTTTCATTAAACAAATGTCATCATTTTTTTGGAAGCTCGAAACAAAACTATTTCATAAATCTGCTCACAAACAAAAACACAAAAATGCAGTCACAAGATTCGGAAATCCAAATCTGTTCGAGGCCAAAAAAATGAGGAATCCAGATTTATTGAAAAAGTTCGAAAAAAAATCCAGAAAAATCCGGTTGGAAATATATATATAATATATATACAAAATATTTCAATCTAAAATATACATAAAAAAATAAAAATATTAAAAATATAAAATATACATTAAAATTTAAATGTAAATACAATCATATATATATATATATATATATAAAATAAAATAGTCAATAATTTCAAATATTTTTATTTATATTTTATAATATAAATAACGTTAAAGTTAATACAAATTAAAAAATATAAATCTAATAGTAAAAAGAAATTAATAAATATAAATATAAATTAAACACTAAATCTTTATTAAAAAAATTAAATGGGAAAAGATGAATGGAACCAACCTCGCTCTCCCTGTGTTTTCCGTCGATGGTGTTCACTCTCGCTATGCCGTTCAGCACTCTCCTTGGTGTTTGCCAAGGTTCTTCTCTGCGGTGAGTGCTTGTGTCGTTTACCTTTTAAGTCACAACATTCGAGTTCGAGTTCGAAAATTTCAAAAAAAATTGCCATTAAATTTGAACCATAAAAAAAATAGAAACATCAAATTTTAAAAATAAAATGAATTTTTAAATTAAAAAATAAAATAAAAAATAACAAATTAATATAAATTAAAATAAAATAAATATTGAAAGAGATAAAAAATAAAAGGAAATAAAACTTTAAAAAATAAATAATTTAAAAAAAAAATCAAAATATTAATAAATATAATATATTAATTAAAAAATAAGTAAAACGGATATTTAAGATTTTAAAAAAATTATAAATTATAACAATAAAAATAATATGCAGATGGTATTAAAAATAAAATAAAATATAAATTATAAATATATAATGTAAACTTCAAAATTTTAAAGAAAATAAAAGGTATTAAAAATAATTGAAGTCACCGTTCAGCGGCGCAGCTCCTCGGCATTGGAAAATCGGCAAATAGTGAATGAAAGGCTTCAGCATGCGGCAGTCAACTCCTCCACACACAACGCCGGCACCATTCCAGATGCAAGCAAAACCAGTCACCACTTCTTCTCACAGTCCTTGCATCATCTCTTACCAGTCGCAGCTGTTTTTCTTTTGGAGGTTTCAAACCGCACGGATTAATCCAGAAGATGAAAAAAATGCGCATCTTTCCAGATTTGGGGGAGATGCAGCCGAACCTTGTGACGATGCAAAAATGCCATCTATCAGATAAAAAGACCCAATGGCTCTCACATCACTGCCCCTAAAAAGACCCTAAGCAAGGCTTCAAATCATTCCAACCAAATCCTTGCAGAGGATGCAAACAGCAGCAGCACCTTCCAGGCTCATAGTGATCATATCTTATAAATACCTCATCTCATAGAGGATGACAGCCAAACTCTATTGCAGCCCATCATGGAAGAGGAATTGAAAAGTATTGTCTTCTCCTTCAGCCTGACAAGGCCTGTTGGCCTGAAAGCTTTCCGGCCTCTTTCAATCAAACATTCTAGGATGTTCTAAAAGCTGGTCTACTGGATTTAATGAAGGGTTCCAGACTAAGCAAAAGAATGATCAGGTATTTAAATGCTAAGAAACTTGTTATTCCAAAAAAGGCTCAGGCTGATCATTTAGCCCCTTATAGGCCTACTGCTCTATGTAATCTGGTTTATAAAACCCTATCAAAAACTTCCATTGAAATATGAGTTCAACTGCTGCTCCGAAAGATAATTCTCCATTCTTTGCACACTCAAAAAAAACCCTGTGGCGGTCGTTAAACTGGACATCTCAAAGGAGTAATTGGAATTTGAATTTGCTACAAAATACTCTCGGAGCCTTCAGCTTCAGTAACCAAGTTACTGAATGGTTTAACTGTTGCATTCCAGTCCCTCTGTATTTTATTTCAATGTGTGGGGACTTGGTCCCCCATTTTTTATCCACCAGAGGTCAGATCCAAGGGGATCCTCTTAGGCCATATGTATTTATCATAATAAGCCAGACTTTAAGCAGAATCCGGAAAGGGTAAAACTTTGGGTAAAATTCATTGTTTTGTGATAAAAGGAAAGAGTTCTCACTACAAAAATCCCATTTTTGTAGATGGCACTCTTCTGTTTTCCACTCTTATTGTTAAGGAAATTAAAGAACTGGAGAACATTCTCAGCAAATTCCAATTGGCATCAGGACAATATATTATTCATGACAAACTGCATGTGACCTTTATCAATGTGGCGACCACCAGGAAAAAGTCAAGAGAAAAAACATCAAGAAAAAATCGGGGCTGTCTGAACATCAAAAAACCACTACTTCAATACCATGCTTTCCATGAGAGCTGCTTTGCACTTCTGGAAGTCATCCCTCTCAAACTGAAGCATCAAAATTTGAGAAAACTATTTTCCACATGCCACAAATCTTACCCTTCTGACTACCACAAGAACAGAAAAACTACTACACATTGGTTTGTATTGGCTGCACGAACATTTATCTCCTTATGGCAGGATCATTGGGAGGGTCAATGGGCTCTTTCACAAACCATAGTTTATGATCTGCAAGACGCTCTTCAAAGACAGATTCGTCTATTTGAAGGACTTTTATAAGAACAGTCAATCCAATCAATTTCCCTATGATGTGGACAAGATTACCAGAGCAGGACTTGGCCATGTGGGGCAAACTACTAACCTGTTAAAGATGCTAAATAGCCAGATTATTTTCAAAGATCAACTGCCAAGATATCAAGACTTGACTTTATACAAATCAGGGTGACTGTAATGTTGCTTCAGCTTATTGGGTGTTGGTTCAAAATGAATATCCCCACCCCACCTGCAAGTACTTCAGTAATCTCTGGGCTGTATCAACATTGCCAAAAATCAAAGATTTTTGTGACTTTTCAGCACTGGGGTATTATTATCATGGATAATCTCCAAATGTGAGGACGGATTGGACCAAGCATCTGCCCCAATTGCCACCAAGAATCTAAAACTATCAACCATTCGTTGTTCCAATGCACATTTGGGAGCATGATTCTGGGTTTCTTGGTTGTACTAAAATTGACCTGGACTTTTTAACCAGTAACTTTATTAAGAAGAAAAACCCTGCAACAAGACTTACTTTCAATGACTCCAAGTTTTCTCCTTTGGTCTATCTGGAACAAACAAAACTCTCAGGATTTTTTAAAACCAATATCATGAGATTCAGAATCCCGCTAAAGACAAGAATCAAATCTGGCACATGGCTCTCACCACTCATAAACTCCGCTTGAATATTTGTCTTTGCTACCATGTTGGATTGTCAAATCGCTAGTCACTAGAATATCTCGCTCCATTACACGCTCCCTCATTTCACAGTCAAAGTTTGTCATGCATGGGTCCCACTTTCAAATAATTGGTATAAATTAAATTTTGATTGATCTTCAGGACATAATACAGGACAAGCAGGAACAGAAGGCATTATTAAATATTTAAAAGGAGTTGTAGTTATTGCCTTTGCTCAACCATTTGGTATCCAAACCAAAAACTTCGCCAAGTTTCTGACTCTTCATACAGGCCTTCAGCTGGTAATTAATAATGGAATTCTACGGCTCATAATTGAAGAAAATTTGTGATTGATTATCCATTCTATCAACAAAGTTTGGAATCTGAATACCAGTGTGTATCAAAATAGCACACCACTGCTAAAATGCCCTTGAAGACTTTAGAACATGGCCAATCAAATAGTATACAATTTGCACCAGTTGACCGAGGTACAACTCCAACACCTTAGGCATCATTATACCAGAGTGGCAGACAAACTGGCAAACTTTGATTCGATAATTCTTATAGCCAGCTTTAAAAAGCTTCTATCAAGGTATTCAGAGGTGAGGCTGAGCTTGCACATCAGATTTGACAAATGGTGGACTTCGAGAAACCACCTCCAGCATCCTTGAACCATGGTCAGTCCCACTCCTCACTCAAGCACTTCTTTGGTACAATGCAACTAGCATAAAAGCACTGGGGTCCATCAATACTTTATCCTCCACCCTACTATTTCACTCCTTTTATTATTTGTTTGACCACCATGATCCTAGTATAGTCAACACTCCACCATGACTGTTTAAAAACTTCATTTATGAAGGTGATAATCACAAACACCCTTCAAGTGATTTAGACATTATACCCCCTTGCCACCCCTAATTCTACTACTTCACTTTTGTCCTAAGGCCTACTCCTCACATTAGTTTCTTCCACCCCAGGGCTTCAAAAATATAGTTTCACCAATGGCTTTAAAAATATGCATTTACAGTCAACAACAGAAGACTACAAAACACCAGGATAACTCATTCAATGTTTCAAAGCAACATCCACAGCAATGAGGAGAATTCTTGGGCGTCTCTGGGGTTTGGGCCTAATTACTCATGCCCAACCACAGTTAAGTGAAGAAATAGATTTAAGGCATGCCCAATTCTGAGTTCCCTATTGCCGCTCCTTTTCTCAAATATGGGATTAACGGCTGTAATTGCCACCTCTTTCTCAAAGCAGCACTTCAATTGCAAATCACACCTTTGCCTATTGTTGAGTTCAATCTATTTAATGTTCTAGCAGGAGGAAGAGACAACAGTCACTTCACAAAATCTTCACACAAATCTCACCCTCAAGCTAAGGTTCCTGTGCTGTCTAAAAGAATGAATAGCAGTTTGCAACCTTCCATAAAGGTTATAAATGCATGAGCCAACTGGTATGTCCATATCTTGCTCTCTCAAAAAAGGACCAAGAAGCCAGCCAAACAGAAAATGAGCGAGATGAATGCCCAACAGCAAGCTCAAGCAGACAAAATGAAAGGCAAACAACCCATCTCTTGCAGGCAACTACCAGGTAAGAGAATTACCTGTTTGGACAAATTCTCTCCCAATGCTGCTTTTAGTGCTTTCCACAGGTATAAGGCTCTCTTATTCACAATTATTGCAATGTTTTTTCGCTTATATCTACAAAATCACAATTGTAAAAGGCAGCACATGGCATCAATATGCTATATATTCTATATCGTCCTTGGGTGGCTCTATTAATTTTCCTCTTTTTAATAGCAGGCTTTAGACTTTGTAGCAGGTTTTACTTTTCTCTGTTTTCTTCTTCTTTGAAGCAGATTTTCGAGTGTGTAATAAATTTGTATCACCTGTTGATCATTCAGCCTCCATCCTCATTTTGATATGGCGAGGATGAGCCTTTTGTAACCTCTATAATAAATGCATTTTAAATCTTTTTTTTAAGATTCACTATAGCGGCTACTGTGATGACCCCTCTTATCAAGTCGCATTGCTTGAAGATGACGTGGTATTTTCAATAGACATTCTGACTCAGACTGAAATACGGACAAGGCTGAAGCTACATCAGAACTTATGCCAGCACTTTGTCCAAAGTCTATAATGCTGAAAGAAGCTCCAGCTCAGAGGCAATGCTACTATTTGAACCCAACAGTAAAAGAGACCATTACGATGCTCAAGATTAATCAGTTCAGTACTAGTTATGGGTACCTTTTGGGTTTGTTACAAATTATGTTGGATGACTAGGACCAATGTTGTGAGTCAATTGGGACCAGTTACATATACAAAAGACGAAGGAGAAAAAGTGAAAAATGATAAGATTTCAGTTCTGAATGATTATTTACATAAGACCCTACATTTATAGACTGAAAATCTTACCAAAACATTTAATATTTCCAACCATCCACTTCCTTTCTAAATTACTTCTATCCGCCCTTTGAATAATTCCACTGACGTACTTGCATATGGATTTGACTGATTAAATAACTATTATTAACATCCTCGATATTATGGATGTGCTTTCATTTGCTCCATGCTTCGGAGGAAAATGTCCCCAACCTATGTCAGATTTAGGGACTTCTCTAGAAAAGCTGAAATGGAGAACCACTTCACTTGCATCAGCAAAGTGCTTTTACAGCCAACACTGTAAATAGTGGTTCCCCCCTGCAATTGGTGCAAGTCTGAACATCGAGCAAAGTTTCTTCACTCAATGGCTGTTGAAAATAAAGAATGGCAATGGCACCCACAGGATGACTGATAGAAAGCTCCAAATCTGATGACCTTCAGCTTTTGATGTTGTTTATTATTAAACCTCTATTCATCATGAAGTGCCTTGAATTTGTCTTGAGTTTGTTGTAGACTGTCCTGAATTATTGTGTGAAGCTTTGGCCAAGTTTTACACAAACAACAAAGCTTTGACTTGCTCTTGTGATAAGACAGGTGTAAACAACAGATGGAAGCTATAACAGACTTTAAAAGGAGATTTCCATGTAGAAACATTGGTAGCCAGAGCCCTATTGTTGCCATGTCGAATGACATGTGGACATGTGTCCAACTGCATACCTTTTTATGAGAAATGCAAAGATCATGGACTAACATGCAATAACAAACTCAGCCTGGCCATAATACCAAGGATGAAATGAAGTGGAAAACACAACAAACCACCCAAAAGCTTCCACAATGACAGCCAAAAGTGGCCCAAGAAGTGCAGGTTGTGATCTGAAATGATAGTGAGCGGTAGCCCAAAATTGCTTCAAACATGCTTGAAGAACAAATCTGCAGCTTGTGGAGCATCAGTTGTCTTAGTGCATTGCATAACGATTGCCATTTTGGAGAACCAGCAGACAACCACAAAGACTCATTGGCGTTGCGTGCTGGGAAAACCACTAATGAAGTCCATTCAAATGGATCTCCATTATCAAAAAGGTATAGGCAAGGCTTAGACCAATTGCAAAGAGAGCACTGGCAGATGCACTCCTCCACTTGTTTCCATGTAGAAGGCCAATATACGTAACGGTGAAGGGCGAGTATGCCAAAATGTCCACCATTGGAGGACAAATGAGCTTCCTTTAGCAAAAGTTGCTCAGAATGACTCCTGCGAACACAAAGCCACGTGAATTTATACAACAACCCATTTCACAACGCGTTAAGGAAATCTATATGGTTCGCTATTGTGGGTTGTTGCAAAGCTTCAACAATTGCACCAAATTCAGCATATTTCATTTATCATTGGCTACACAACAAACATCCAAAATGTGAAGTGTGAGCAAATGAGGATGGCTTAGAAGCATAGTTACCAAGTTCGGAAATCCGGATCCGTTCGGGAGGGCAAAAAAATCCGAAAATCCAGAATCCTTGAAAAAGTTTGGAAAAATCCGATCTGGAGTATGTATATACATCACATGAGAATAGTTTTATAAAAATGCAAAATTGACAAATACAATGAAAAACATTAATAAAGTAATCTAAAATGTTAATATTATACAATATATATGGTTGCTGGGCATTTTTTACCACAGAAAACCTTTAAAAAAAATTTATTTTTTTTTAAAAAGAAAATTGAAAGTAAACAGCGCCGACCTGGACGAATTTATCCAAGCAGGCAAAAAAATTCGGATCTGGCCGGATTTTGGGCAGATCCGGCCGGATTTGGTAACTATGCTAACATCTGCCTCTTGTTGGTGGCACCCTTCTTCTATCTGATGCCAAAAAGAAATTAAATTAAATATGCCCACCTCAAATATCTATGTTCCAGAATTTTAAACTTCAAGAAGTAAAGTGGTTGGTGATCACCATGCAGAATGGCCTCCTTATCGTGAAAATGGAGGTGCCACAGCTTGAATGCTTGGGGCATAAAATTCCTGGACGTTGGTGATATAATATCCCCTAAAATACCACGTGAATGGCATATTGGGAAGTGCACATCTCAAGCTCAAATGGTTGTTGCAAGTTGTTTGAAGAGCAAAGCACTTGATCACAAAATATCCAAAGAAGTTCATATCCCAAAAAAGCTCTTCAAATTTGGGATGTTGGGTGGAGCAGACCACTCATCAAGTGCCTTTAACCGGATGTGAATGTACTCCATGATTGCCAATGAGGAATCCCAAATGATTGAGGTTTTCCAAAATAGATATTCATTCATCTTGACTTGGAAATGTTGGCCAACAGAATTCAGATCGGTATGTAGATGGACAATGCCGTCATCTTGGGTCTTCCAATATATCGAGATGTCATCTAGGTAGCTGACAACAAATTTGAATGGATAGGGTTGAAAAACATCATTGATGATGATGCACATGAATATCTCAGGTTAGTTGGTGAAGCCAAAAGGCATAACTAACCACTAACGTTAAGTAAACATGGTCTCAAATGCCATCTCACTAACATCATAAGCCTCCATACAGAATTGATGACATCCGATAGTTAAGTAAAGCCAAGTGATATACCTGGCACCCTAAAACTGATCCAAAAGATCAATGAGCCAAAAATGTGGGAAGCGGTTCTTCACTATGATTTTGTTGAGAGCATGATAAACAGTGACTTATTGCCCACTCATTATGTTCCTTATTTGGAACTACAAGAGCAAGAGATATGCACTAAGTCACAAGGTTCGAGTTCGAGTTAGCCGAAGATAAAATTTGGTTTGAGTTCGAGTTCGACGAAGATAAAATTTGGTTCGAGTTCGAGTTCGGATAAAAATAAAATAAAAATGCCATTAAATTTGAACTGTCGTAAACATAGAAACATAAAAATTTATAAATAAACAATATTAAGATAAATTTAAATACAATGAATTTTTAATTATAAATTAAAAATAAATATAATTATTAAAAAATTAATATAATTATATATAAATTAAAATAAATATAAATTACTTGGTAAAAGGGTTAGCAGACATTCTAAGAGGCGATCTTCAACTCAATGGATTCCCACTTAGGGCCAAATGATCAAAAGCTAAATTAGAGTTGCAAAGGGTAACCCGCGATGGGCAGGTGTCGAAGGCACCTTAAGAGATTCCAATGGCACTTTTCTCCTGGGCTACAACGAAGCTCTTGGTAGGTGCACCAACAACCTTGTTGAAGCCCAAGCCTTTTCGAGGGAGCTCTCTATTGCTTTGCAAGAGAGATGGACTAGTCTTGATATTGAAGGTGACTCATAGCTAATAGTGAAAACAATGAATTCGAGAAACATCAATAATTGGAATCTAGCCAACATCATGGAGGATTGCATGAATCTCTGAGAAAACTTTGTTCACTTCAACCTCCACCACACTTGCTAAGAAGGCAACTAAGTAGCAGACCACTTTACAAATCTTGGGGTCAATCATATCTTCCAAAAGCATCACTTCGTCCTAATCCATCCGCCAAACTTGGATACCAAAGCTAAGAAACTTATTGATTCAGACTGCCATAACTACATAATAAATGAGAACAACAATGATTGAGATTGGTGGCTCATGCCACACAAACGCCCGAGGTACTAGGCATCAATTTCAGCAACTCGATAACATAATGACTTGGTATGCCAATTGTTCCACGTGGTAGTAGGCACGTGTGGGCTCTCCTCAAATCACCCAACTCCCCCCGCATTTGGTCGTTCTCAACTTTCGGTGGAGCGTGAAGCAGATTTGGGAGAAGCATAACATTGTTGTCAACATGGATAATCCTTGGGCTAGCCCAAACCCTTCCAAGTGAACCAGGTAGAGTAAAGCCAAGTACACAGTGCTCAATACTGTCAAAGAGATGAATGCGAACATGCTGCACAAGTACTCCTTAGACAATGTACACCACTCACTGGGGCTTGTCAATGACCTTAAGTTGCGGCATCTATTGAACGCATGAGTTTTGTTGGTCAAGAGCACCTTACCACCAAGGAAGCTCTAAGCTTTTGGCAAAATGCACTCATCATGGGCGTTAAAGATGAGAGAAGTCTCAATTGGATGGCCACCAATCTTTTGCATGCACAGTGCTCTACAAGGCTCAGTGGTGGCATCTCTATGGACTCGGTCATCTAGGTCATGGAGGACCCTAGATAAGCCACTCCTAGGCTGGACACCCTCAAGGTGCCCCAGCTAATAGGAATTCAAACGATCCTTTTTAGTGCCAACAACTCACTAGTTGTCAATGAGGATGTTGGGCACTTACGGAACTGATAGAAAGTATAAGAACCAAACTCAGATTGGAGTTATACACACAGGTAACAATAGTAAATTTCACACCATCTGTATTAGATTCAACATTACATAGTTATATAGGAAATATGTTTCCTATAATTGGGATACTGGGATCCCTACAATCTCTCACTAACTAACCACCTAGACTATTAACAATACGAGATATATTGTTATAATAACAATATATCTACCTAACTAATAATAACCTTGCCGTATTAACCATAGGTAACAAACAACGGTAAATAGTAATTTACCATAATTTAAATACTAATCCCAACATTCCCTCCCTTAGTTTTTACATGAGAAGAAAGTACATCATGTGATCTGAAAACAGAATCATATGCCAACGCATATTTTTAGGCATGTCGAGTGTTGTATGAATATTATTGTCTAGATCTTGCTACACATGATCACCTACATACGAGATCTTATCTCACTTTCACTTCTAGTTGAACATATTCACCAGCCGACCATCTTCCAACAAAGTACGACAGTCAAAGGATTTTTGTAGTCAAATGTCCTCCTATACAACTGTTTACATATTCTATTATATCTACATTCTCCTTTTCTCCAACTTCACAAGGAAAGGTTACAATCTTTTACTTATTTCACTCACCACAAAAATAAAAATGAGGATCAAAGCCTCATTATCACTTTTGTAGCCTTTGCATGTGATTGTTGCCACCCAATCTCGTAGAGCATAGATAATCGCCACTACCATTGGCGTTCATCCTCGGCATAGTCGTTTTGATGCAGAAAATGCCACTATCTGAAAATGAGGCCCCGTCGCTAGTGGCATGCGAGAGGATGATGATTGTCCTCCAACATCCATTTGCCTCCATCCTCCAACAAGTGACGCTGCATACTCAATCGTTGAAGACGTGAAGCACAATTGTTTCCTCATTGGGTGTACTTCCCCCCTCCATGTGAAACAATAAATAGGATGTCGAGGTCACCCGAAAATATGTCAAAAGTAAAAATTGAGTCATTAAATTTATTTGGGTCCATTGTTTCCTCATTTGGGTGTACTTCCCCCCTCAATGTGAAACAATAAATAGGATGTCAAGGTCCCCTGAAAATGCATTCGTAAGGCAATTTTTTTTAATTTTACAATTTTTAACAATGGACCCAAATAAATTCAACGACTCAATTTTTACTTTTGACATTTTAACACCAACTCCTAACACTAAAATGAATGACATTCTTGAATTTTTGGCTTTTGAGGACACACAGAAACAACTCTTAACCTTTTAAATCCAAATAAAATGGAATGACATACCACTAAAGATTCCATGAACAGTTTTATAGATTTTATTGACATAGATCGAACAACTCAAATGACTAGACATTTTGATAAGAGGGCTTAACCCAAAAAAGGACTATATAAACTACATACAAAATTATATTTGTAATAAAAATTTAATTACAAATCTACTTATTTAGACATTACAACTGAAAAGACTAAAAATCTATGAACTCATTTTTTTTAATTTTATAATTATTTTGATACTAACAACTAACTAGACTATAGACCAAAACAATTTTATGTAAATTTAATTGACTAATAAACATAAACCAAACATACGAAACATATAAATATTGACTTCTAAAACCACTCAACTATCCAGATATACCATTGGCCATGTAAAACGACAGTTTGGGAAGTGGGACAATAGACGAGGAATGACCAGGCCATGTCAACTGTGAGATCTCAAGTGGATTGATTGTCTTGGCATGAGGTGGTGCATGATATGGAAAACATATTGAATGGCAAATTGTAGCGAATTTGACAGATTGAATGGGATATGGGTCTAATCATCCAAATTAAACCCCGATTCGAGACTCAATATTTGCTTGGAGGAGAGATGATTTGCACGAGCATAAGTATGATGGAAGATCGACCGTAGGTGTACTGGGACAAAGTAATTACGAAAGGAACATTCTTACCCAAACGAACTCTTATCCCACGATAAGCAAGAAGCACAAATGGGTCTGCAGAAAAGATCCCTAGCAAAATTGATACACACAAATTTTAACGCCTTAATTGCTCTAAGATATATTGACAGGTACGTTGATCTGAATGTTGAATTTATAGATAGCACGACAATGAAATGATCTACAGGATTTGAAAGTGTCTACAGGAAATGAGAATCAATTTGAGTTTGCTTCAAATCCAAATCTACTATTCCGTATTTTATTGCATCATTTATAACTTCCACGATGTAAGACGAAACACTATGCTTACTACGTTGAATTGCTCACAAGATAAATTTCTCATCAAATAGGGCAATCAGAAAATATAAATGCCCCTCCCAATGCTTAGAATCTCATATTGCTCTGATACCACTGATAGAATGTGTAAGAGCCAAACTAAGTTTGAAGTGTAATACACATAGGTAACAATAATAAATTTCACACCATCTATATTAGATTCAACATTACACAGTTGTATAGGAAATATGTTTCCTATACTCGGGATACTGGGATCCCTACAATCTATCACTAACCACCTAGACTATTAACAATATGAGCTATATTGTTATAATAACAATATATATACTTAATTATTAATAGCCTTATTGTATTAACCATACAATAACAAACAACATTAAATAGTAATTTATCATAATGTAAATGCTAATCCCAATAGGAGCATGGTGGACACTAGGATAGATCAGCTCCAAGGGCTTGTGAAGGCCATTGCAGTAGGCAACATTTTATAGAGCTGCAAACTGAATGCCATTTGTGATAGATTGGGTATACCAGTTTTGAACAAGGATGACTCCAAGCTGACGGAGTCTCTGGTAGCACTAATCATTGAATATGAAGTGTGCAAGTAGGGGCCGACGGTGGCAGTTTCTAGATCTTTCTAAGAAGTCTTAAGTATTTTTTTGTTAGGTTCAATCACAGTCCATGTCTTAAGGTTTCATTACTAGTAATTTTGCCAAAAGCACTACTATTTTAAGTGGCTTTTTGTTGTACTTCCCTATTTACACAAGGGTTATTTAGAACTTTTATAAATTTACAGGCTTTGCCCTTTTTTGATCCATCAGAAATATGTATATAAATATATATATATATATATATATATATATATATATATATATATTAAAAAAATAAAATAAAGATTAAAAGAGACAAAATAAAGATTAAAAACAATATTAAAAAGCAAAATAAAAATAAATAAATAACAAATTGAATTAAAAAAAATTATAACATTATAAAAATAAAAATAATATTCAAATCATATTAAAGCTAAAATAAAAACAAATTAACATACAAATTAAAAAAATAAAAAACAAAACAAAAAAAATACAATGTAAATGTCAAAATTTAAAAGAAAGCAAAATTTAACCCTACATGTTCACCCATACAGCTGAGCAACTCCTCATGCAAACGATGAACAACAATTAGCATGGCATCAAATATAATGAACATGTCACACCATAAATGAAGTTGTAGCCATGCCAAGACTCCAAAGTGAATTCCATGCGAACCATTCAACTCCTTCACAAGGCCACTCAGCTCTAGCACCACTCTAGACGCAATTGAAAACCCTTCCAAGTTCCCTTCGACAGGGGTCATATGACTTGATTTTGTAGACTTTTTGCTATCTTTTCCAACACTAATCTTGTTTGCCACTCAACACGAAATCTGTACCAAATTGCAATGATTTTGGCATATTTTTTGGGCATAGCAAAAAAAACACTGTATTTCAAATCCTAACCTAAAAATTCTCTGAATCTTGTCACTTAGTATATTCATGGCATTGTACCTTTCCCTGATCGAGCAGCCATTTGATTCGGGATTCTATTTCAATACTCTTCATGATTGTAGTGCAATAAGACAACAAGACCTCAAACGAGCTTAATGAAAAGTTAAATAGGCATCACAAGAGAAATTTGTTTAAGCTCCTCAAAAACATAAAAATATTAATCAATAAGAGATCCACTACTTTAGGTGGGGAGCTTGTTAACATTATCTATTTGCCTTCCCTAAATGAATGATGCAAAGAGCAATAGACTTATAGATTGATGTGTTTATTTGTGGGCCTAACATATAGGAACGCATTAACAAAGGTCCGCAATCCTTGGGAACATGTCAGTAGGAAAATACTTAAGCCCAAGATGTCTTCGAGACAGGAGGATTGGGATGAAATGGCCCCTTGACGTCCCCCAAGTTAAAATTGATGGGATGACCCTAACAATATTTCTTATATTTCCCCGTGCATTTGCAGACATTGGAATATATCCTTGGCAGGCAAAGGATTCCTCTGGGATGGCATGACTTCCCCCACATGTTAAGGAAGTCCCCAACAATAGATGGACATTTTATTTGAAATAGAAGAAAAGAGAGAGGAGTAAATAAAAAGAGAGAAAGAGGAAGAGAGAGGAGGGCAAGATGAGTTTTAGGGTTGGTTTTTTCGTTTTGTTTTGATTTTCTACAACAAGATGAAGTGGGGCAAGGGAAAGAGTTTTTGAGATGTTGGCCAAATATGGTGCAACTCAATTAGACACAAAGAATCTATTGATAATGCTCGCGAAAATTCTTTACACAAGGGAAATGATAAAAGGGGGGTCAGCGTTGGAAATTCAATATTTGCAGTGATGATTTGATTGGGAGGAAATAAAAAAAGAAAACATATTAATGTCTACGAATGGACCAAAAGTAGGTCAATGGGACTCGAGAATACATCCAATTACAATAGAAAGTGCTATGGTAAAAGGACCCTAGGATCAAAGAAGAACTTGCTAAAAATAACTAAAGCACTAAAAACAAATGAGGGGTAAACCGAAAGCAATAAAGCCCCAACCCATGTGGTTAAGGTACCAATTCAAACAGCCATTTGGGGGGGAGCAAAAACCCAAAAGAGCATGGGCTAATGAAGGTTTGAAAGATTGGATGATAGTCCTATCAAACATCTTTGACCATGCCATGGACAGAGGAATCATATGTGTAATCGTCTATCACTAAGAAAAGGCAAATGCGCGATTTGATAATGATGAGCTGGGAGTGTCTAGGGCTAAGGGAGGTAGGTTGGTTAATCCTAAGAAATTAAAAGGATACAACACAATTCAATCCAAAAATATTATTTATAATCCTAAGAAGAAGCCAAATCACTAACCCTAGAATCCCTCTTAACATCCAAGGCCGAAGAAACTCCCGTGACAATTAAGAAACTTGTAATGTGTGTCTACCCACACAATGTGCGAAATAGTTGTGTAGTAGATCCACGATGCGAAGGAGCAAGGCCACGTCGCCAAGAAATAGTGTGTTGGGGCACCTTAGTAGCAGTGGTGTGCAAAGATGAGTGTTGCCTCATTGCCCTGCCGAACATCAGTATCTAAAGGGCGCTTAATGATGTCAATCTCCATGATGGGTTGATTGAAAGAGGTGTTCTGCCGAAATCATTGGTCCAGGTGTTGAAAGAAAGTGGATAAAGAGTCATTGATTCTTTGTAAAGATAGTGGTATCTCCCTCACATCTCATAGTAAATGAGGCATCTAAATATGAAGTGTTCCTCAATCTCCACCTCATGGAGGGAGCAAAAAATTCATATTTGGTCCCCATATGAATACGATGATCAATCTCAATCCACAAGTGGTGTGAGCACACCCTCAACCAGTCGAGGGAAAATCTCAAGTCGTGAGACCAATGACAATGGAGATAGTTAGGACGATGAATGACACCATCACCCACCTGCAAGAAATGCTCAACGTAAAAGGCAAGCTTGGGACTAAGTGGTCAAGGAATGCAGTCGAGGTGGGTCATCCAAGGAGTACTTGTAAGTAACCTATCAATGGAGATGTCAATAGACTAGTGGAACAAACTAGTCTTGCAATACTAGCAATGCCATTATCTATTGGGGCCCCATGATGCAATCCTTTATGAAAAACAAAGGGTTGAGTATGGGTACCTCTTACGGCCTAAAGTTAAATTTCCCATAGTTTTGAGCCCGTGAATGTAGAAAGTAAGTTTGAACACAATCTCAAGACACAAAGGTTGGAAGCAAACTCAACTTGGACAATGCACTACGGAACAATCTATTTGCAACAGATCATTCGTTGAATCATACGATTCTAGACCTTCTTGATATGAGCCCATTCAAAGACCCCAAACTAGGTCCCAAAATTTTCAACATATACAAAACCGTACGCTTGATGATTATATCGAAGAGGCAAATCTTCAAAGCAAAGGGTTGAGTATGGGTACCTCTTATGGCCTGAAGTTAAATCTCCCATAGTTTTGAGTTTGTGAATGTAGAAAGTAAGTTTGAACACGATCTCAAGACACAAAGGTTGGGAAGCAAACTCAACTTGGACGATGCACTACAGAACAATCTGTTTGCAACAGATCATTCGCTGAATCATACGAATCTAGACCTTCTTGATATGAGCCCATTCAAAGACCCCCGAACTAGGTCCCAAAATTTTCAACATATACAAAACCGTACACTTGATGATTATATCGAAGAGGCAAATCTTCAAAGGGATATCTTGGAAATCGAACTAGAAACATTGGCACTCCAAGATAGAAAGGTAGGAATATCCCTTACAAATGTGTGACCGAAAGGCAAGCTTCATACTAAAAGACAAACTGAAAAATTGGACCCCCAAAAAAAGTGTAGGCCTATGTGCTCCAAAGGTTCCCCTTTGTATAGGAATTAGAACCGAAAAACATAACGTTTAGAGGTGTTGAATGTAATGACCTTAGTTTTGCTAAGGTTGACAACTCACTGACAAAGCTCACAGAAATGAGCAAGGGCATCAAGTTGCCTCTATAAACCACTGGCGGAGTGAGAGAGGAGAGCAACTTCATCGGTGAAAAGAAGAATATCTATCGCCACATCATTTAAAATGCAACCATCATTTGCATGGGTAAGTTGTTGAAGAGAATCCTCTAGCTCATTGATGTAATTGTTGAATAGGCTCAGTGAGAGAGTGCACCCTTGCTTGTCCCCAATGGTACTCTTCACAAAGCTAGAAAGATGAGAAGTACGAAGGTGCCCAACAACCATCTCATAGAGCCTCCAAACAAAAATAATGAGAGAATTTGAAATGCCAACATCACGCAACTTCTGACAACGCAAATGTCTCGAAATCGAGTGAAAGGCCTTTTGGAAGTCTACAAAACAACAAAAGACTTTAAAAGCACAATGATGAGCCTCCTCATTAATAGGCCCGGGTGTAAAGATGTGCTCAATAGTCTAGTATTCTCCCCTGAAGTTGGCATGCCCCCTACTCTAAAATTATCTCTCTCCAAGTGCTTTGAAAGTTGCATGTCTAACACCATGGCATAAAGTTTGGCAAATGGATGCCCAATCATAATGTTCATGTAGTTGCTAGGACCAAGAACAAGGAAACCCTGAGCAAACCAAGAACAAGGAAACCTTGAGCAAACAACCTCATTAAAGAGCTTTATAATAGGGTTAATGCACACCTTATGCACTTGATAGCTAAACGGCTTAGTCTTTATCTTCAGCTTATACTTGTGGAGAGGGTGAAATAATGAGGTTGTTTAATGGATAACTTTCTACGCCATCACCTAATGGCCCTTCAGCTAAGACTTCTAAGCATTATTCTGCATATCCTTCTCCAACTCCTACAATTAGAACTATTGATATGGGTGCAATGGAACCAAGGGCGAAAAAGGCTACAAGGTCAACATCAAACCCAGTGCAAGATGTATAATGAGTAGGAACAAGAGGATGTAGATGATCCCATTAGGAAATTCTATTTGGCATTGCTCAGTCTCCTTCTTACAAGGAAGCATTTCCCAAGGCATGCAAAGCATGTTAATCTTATGTGCCTCCTAGCAAAACCAAACTGAGAACCAACATACTAGAAAAAAATTATTCAAAATAATTGTTGATCGAGGAGATGAAGGCTACATCAGTGACGCAAGAGCGCTCTATAATTATGGATGGGTGGATGAACATTAAGCACCACCAAGTCATCAGTGTTGTGATCACATGTATCAAAGGACCTTATTTCCATTGGGATGTTGACTTTTCTGGAAAGCAAGAACATTGAATTTCAGTTCCACATTTTGAGGGATACTATTGAGGTGGTTGTCTCTACCAATGTAGTGCAAGAAGTTAAAGATGTAGGGTAGCAAGGAAGTTGGTTGAGGCTATCTATAAACACATCCATTGGACCCCTTATGTCATGCGATGAAAAAAGCACTTAAAGACATTGGAAAAATTGAATGGGTCATTCAAGGAGGTGCAAATATTCACATGCAACCATCACACCTCATTGACATTGTTTCAGTCGTTTTTTTGGAAGGAATTCCACAAATTAGTTGAGACAATGTTTGCATCATGTTTAATTTTGTTGAAGAAGATGTTCGAGTTTCAGGAGCCCTTACAATTTGCGATTGAGACAAAAGGGTGGCCTAGGTGGGGGGGTGTCCAAGCCAAAATATGGGAAGAGTGAAGGATGTGGAGGTCAAATTCTTTTTGGTGAGATGATCCCTAGTTTTTGCCATGATCAGATATGGGGACACTAACAGTTCAAACCTTGTTTTTACTATGATCATTTGTACTAGAGATCCCATCTTGGCATTTTATCGTGTTCAAATCAGCCAAATATTCAACATATGTGAGAGAAGCTAAACGCTCCTTTACACATGGTCACATATATAGCAAATCACAATTGGTTTGTGGAAAGGCTTCGTGGAGACTTGGAATTAAACTCAAAATTCAAAGGATGCTACAACAATTAGGGATTAGTTGACCAAATTTGTTTTCTCCAAGGCTGTAAGACTTCAACTATGATAGATAGACTCGCTATGGAGCAAGAAACCCCCAATAAACTGGTGGCAGTTATATGGGAATCCAACATTGCTACAATCACTTGTTATTCGCCTCCTTTCACAAGTTGCTAGTTCCTTTGTTATTGAGAGGAATTCTTCTATTGTCAAGAGAAATAGGATTACTTCTAGGAGACCAAAGAAGCTAGTTGTACATAGCACTTTGTCTCATTGATCACAAGACAATCGAGTACAAGGAGAGTGAAGCAGCACTATCAAATGTAGAGCCAAAGGAGCCATTGCAGGTTGACAAGGACCAATATGTGCAGCCAAGATTTGTTGGGGTCTTGTTGTCGTAGGCCATATAAGGCCAGCCATGCTAGTGACATTAAGCTTTTTGAGGGTTGTCCATCTGATGATGACTGATTATTAAACTTGCTGCTAAATGAAGCTAAGCATTTTCATTTTGAGTTTCAATGTTCACTTTGTAACCTAGACTTGCAATTCACAATGATATGAGATAAAGAATTATCAATGATCAAATTTTGATTTCAAAAAATGTAATGGATAGTCATTCATACTTCAATTTCAATTTTCAACCCATTGTAATGTTATTCAATGTTGGGTGTCATCGATGTTATTTAGTTTGCTCCTTTGTTTATAATATCAAATTTGTATTTTATCCATATTATTTATACATATATTTGTTTTATCATCACCCAACCGTCCCCAAAATCCAGGAAACGTTTGATGCCCCCAAAAACACTTTGCCATGTCACCCACATCCTGGATACTTATAGAAACATAAACAGAGAAAGACATGAGTTGATACACCTACGGGAAACATAAACAGAGGAAGGTATGAGTTCCTGAATTTTACCATCAAAGACTGCCTTACAATTTTACTGATAAAACACTCTAAATATCAAACTGCAACAATCAAGGGAAATGAATTCACACACTTCACCATCCTGATGCAATTAGTCTGTCTTGTGGAAGCCATCAAAGACAGCCTTGCAAACGTACTGATAAGATGCTCAAAGAATCAGACTGGAACAATCCATATTCCCCTGAGACTCTTCATCCTCATTGCACTACAGAAACATCTGCTGAGTTCTGTAGAAATAACCACAAGGTGATCTACAATGGATAGCAGAACACGTACTGGATCACACTGCAGTATTTCTGCAGATAAGCTTACCAGCTCCACTAAGTAGTTCACCACTTGTTTTCAAGCAAGTCATGTGTCTCCACTGACCAAAGGTAAATAGCACTCAACTGAAGAGCTTGCCGGAGAATGCAAGCTCACATAGGTATCTCATCAAACCTAAATATTCTTCTTCTAGGTCTCTCATTCTAGTAGTTTCTAAACAAGGACAATGAATTGCCTCAACTAACACACTGCAAAGCTCTAAATAAGGTATATCCCTAGCATTTGGATGGATGGTTGTGATTTCCTTTGTGTTGACTAATGCCCTTGTAACTCATATGAGATTTGCCAACCAAAAAAAAAGCCCTTGTCTTCGAAACATTGGAATTGCTTTTCCTGATCATATCCTGGTTTTTGTTGAGATTTAAAAGAACCATCTAACTTGGGCACTAGAAGATCTTTCGCTCTTCTGACAACACCAGCTAAAGGCCAAGTTCAAAAAATGTCTATCTAACCAGATCACTTAACCTTGTTATAGACAGTTAGAGAGCCCATGTGAACCCTACAATTCCTACAAGTTCAAAGAGTTTCATTAAGATAATAAACTTCTAAGTGAAGTGCACATATAAATCCCCTTCCATTACACATTCCTTTACTAGCTTACTAAAAGCAATGATGTATTTAAATAGTGACAAAGACTATTAATGAACTACCATATATTTAATCAGTAAATAGACGACATTTAGTCAAATGGATGGCAAAGACCATGTATTAAATATTTATGAGAGTCTGCAAACCATCACTTCATTCATACATAAGTTGTCCTATAAATATTGGCTGCAAGAAAGATGAGTTGTCAACAAGCTTCTACAACTGGCACATGTTTATTGTATCTGATTCACTTACATCTACATAGGGGCACCAAACATGATATATTCCTCAAATATTCTCTCACAAAAAATTACAGAGGAAATTTAATAGAGCCTATCAAAAGTCTAAAGCATTTACATAATGAGAACTAATGAAACCTCTGAACATATAAATATGTATAATGTTTTGTATATTCTAAGGCATTCAACAAGGATCATAAACTGGCTGCATATTATACCAAACAAATCATTAGAACAAAGAAAGTAAACTTCATCTCAAGGGGATTCATGCATCACATGTATATGCACAGCAGATATGATATATGAAAAAGGGACCATACCTATAAACATTTAGCATGTCCAAGAAAATTAATGATATCTGACTCAAGAAGAATGTCCCAAGGGAGCTTGCCACACTTGTATTTGTCTGTTAAATCATAAAATAAACATTAATGTGACCAAAAATATAATAAAAGAGACAGTGTTACTCGTGGTGCATGCCATGTGAGTTAAAATTAAACAACTGCAAAAACCATCAATTTACAATACTATAGAAACTGAGCATTATAGAATCTGTAAAGTCAGCCATGCGTTCCCAAAGTTAAAATGCCACATCCATGTGAGACAAAGTTGCAAACCTCTACATTGTGACATTCCTCTAGAAACCTCTAAATAGTACAAATAGCCTTCTAAAAACTAAAGTCTATACCAGATGGTTGTACAACTTCAGCTGAAGAATATTCTGGTTAGAAACTTCAAGGTCCCACAATCCATAATGTTAAGAGAACAGTTTTTATCTAAATATGCATATAGAATTGAGAGGATCTATGTTTCAGACCACACTCTGTGGTCCATTATCAAGATCATAGATGCATAATGAGATTACAAGCAAGGACTCCTTATACAAACAACCCAAGTTACACAATGAGGTAGAGATCAATAACAATAACACAATAATTAGTGCCTATCAATGTCATTAAATAATTGTTAATGAGGCATTAATTATTTCACGCACATTAATTATTAATTTAATTTCCTTGTGAGCTTTGAGCATATGAATAATGAGGTTCCAGTGACCTCTAAGTTCTACTCCCTTACCCCCATCCAAGTTACTATGATTCTGCCCAATCTCTATAGCTTCCTTACGTTTCAATAAAAATGTAATGAGATGATCAATGTGCATGATCTGCTAAAGTTGATCGCTTAGTGCAGTCACAATTGATATCAGCACAATGTTCTTTAAACCTTTTCTGAAAGTATCTCTCACTTTCCCCAATGTCAGGTTGGTCATAGACAAGGGAGTTCAAAGATCTTTTCTCCCATTCAGTGAGGTACATTACATAAAATAGGCAGCACTCTGAGAAGGCACAAGATAAAAATTAATTTCATACCACAAAATAAGATTGAAAGCATGCTTAAATCCACTAAAGATCCTCTTGAATCATAGTTATGGCCTCATGGATAAATTTTTAATAATGTTGATAGGAACTAATTATTGGGTTTTCATTATTATGAATTAAAAAAGGAATTCTATACTTTTAAATGAATAGCTGGATTTAACATTATGAATTATCAAAAAAAAAAATTAGTCCTTCTTTGAGCCTTTATGTTCAATGCATTCCACATTTGTATGCTGGTGAAAACATACCAGGAAGCCAAATGTGGTTCATCTTAAGTATTTCAATGGAATGAAAATAAAGATGTCAATTTGTCACTTAATTCCAGAAAATAGTGAATTCCTTTTTGAAACCACAAATATTCTGTATGTACCATCTATTACTAGAAAAATAATACCAATTCAACTAACACCAACTAGTTGAAACATTTACCACATACAATTTCAAAATGAATATTTTTCTGCATCGTGAACTGACTTGCACATGCATTTAAAAAGTCAACACATACAATAATTGTCAATTGTTAAAGCAAACCAGACAGAGTCAAATACCTGCAGTATGTTCAGCACTGTTTTAATAACCTCCTGGTCCTTTAGGAACTCAACACTTTGCCTCGCCTGACCAATGATTTCAGCCCATTTCTGGATACAAGAAAAAATATATTCTTGATGTAGGCGCAACAAAAAATTATTTCTGGCAGACAATTTTCTAAAATTTTGAAGATATGTAACTTATGGCATACAAAAAATGAACAGTAAGGAGACCACTGAGAAAAAGAGAACCTGATTTGGAAGTTCCATTAACCTCTGAAGATACTCATCTCGTTTTTGAGGATCTGATTCAGCTTGTATCATCTGCCCTACCTGCAAAATATAACAGGTGATATTTACGTTCTATGATTTTTGTCACCCAAAGAAAAGAGAAGCAATGATAGGAAACTGATTAAATGAAAAATATAGTTGCCAAGCTCCATACAGATTCATAAAATGTATGTATTTGATGGGGTTCAAGATCAGCAATTGTTGTTGCAAGGCTGGTTAAAAGTTCAGAAACAAATGGCTCGGCTTCTCCAACCTGCAAAAAACCCACAAGAACAAAATATAAGATGGTGTTCACAAGCTATTTAGTATAACCTCACTCAATGTTTGCTTAAATATCTTTATTATAAGTAACATTTAGTATAACCTAATTCAGCATAGTCCATGTAAATGCGGAGCTGACATTCATCACCCATTTAAACAATATTCAAAAACTGAAAACTAAAATGTAATACACAAAAGCAATACCTGAACAACTACGAACTTCCTCTTGCACTTTTGCACTATCTTTAAAAACGTGTCACATGCCATGTCCTGAAAATAGAAACAAAGAAAGTTACCTTTATTGAAATATCATTTAGCAATAGCTATAATTAATCCATAACCATAGCTTAAAAAATTCAGATAAAAGTGTGAAAGATTCATAATTTAAATTCTTAAAATATTTTGAAAAGAAATATACAATATGCAAATTTTTTTAGAAATTCAAATTTTCTTTTGCAAAAACAACCTACTTTGATTTGAAGAGCCAAACTACTTTTGTAAGAAAGAGAAAAAAGTAAATAAGGGCATTTTTTATCAAATCCGATTTTCTTTGAAGAGCAGGTATTTTTGTAAGAAATGAGTAATTGTAGTTAACCAAGGTAAGGAGATTGCCGTCACCAATAATAAGAAACACAGATTGATATGTGCCACTCGGCATTCATCTTCAATCTCTACTGAGATTTGGACTCACTAATTAGGCTGATCAACTCAGTCATCAATCCTACCCATTAAATACTCTTAATAGAATACGGCCCTTTAAACAAATGTCAATTCTGCAGATACAAATTGACCACCAAGACTCATTGCTCCATACAAGTTACAAGTAACCACTACGATTGAAGCCTCATCACAACACACTGGACAATGGCCAATACCAAACACTCTCTAAAAGATACCAGACAGGGAATCTCCACAAGGTACCAGACAACCACCAAAACTTAAAAGTGAAGGAAAACAATATAAATTACCCCCAATAAATTCCAAATTTTCCGGAGAGAAGAAAAACCAATTTTCCACCTCCTTGATCTCATGACTCAAATTATTATTTCCAGCAATCATTGGGCTCAATACACAGCAGAACAAATAGTGTTTTTCATACCTTGAGGGTTGTTCCAGCTTAGGAAAGACCTTGTTCTTTGCTGCCCTTATCCACTTCTTCTTGAGAAAGACTTTTTCCATGGTTTTTGATGTCACCTCCAATGCAAAACAAAATTCAAATTTAGTCATACTCCCTGATTTAGTGGAAGGCTGAATTTTCTTTGATGATCGAAATTTGCAGCCTCTTGCCATGGCCTAAAATCACACTTGCATCCCACAACAATTTGGAAACTTGATCTACCTCCTTATCCATTTCAAACAATGGATTGTCCATACAATGGAAATCACTTGGATTCCACCACAAGTTCGAACCTCGATCCATTTCAAACAATGGATTGTCCATACAATGCTCAATTTCTATCTTTGTATCTTTTGGTTTTTCCAAAAAGCATCCCAAATCAAAGTCTTCATAGAGCCTAAGGAGTTCATCAATAACTTGTTCAATCTCCTTAGCCCTTGCCTCATCCTCTTGCTCCCTTAATTGTTTTGCCATCACCATCTAGTTTTCCGTCTCTAGAAGTGCCCTTTGACTACCTTTTAAGAAGTCCCTGGTTGATTATAGCTCAAAGGTGAGCTCTTCCACCTTAAGCGTCATTGTCTTATCTGCATTTAAGGCCTCATTTGCAACTTTGTGGCCACATCCTTGTCCTTCATCATGTGAATATAATCTGATTTTGTTGTCTCCACTGCAACTTTGATTGTGTGTAAGTCCATCATAATGACCCTTCTCTTCAAGCATTCCCCTTTCACATTGTGCATTAATTCATGAAGAAGCCTTTTTGTGCCATCCCACCTTGTTAGGGTTTTTACTTCCCTCTCACTTGTGATTAACAATTGTTTCTTTCCAATCTCCTTTGTCCACTCTAGAGTCATGCAACGAAAATGAGCAATTATTAGAATCATTGCAAGAATCAATATTTCCATCCACAACATACCTCTTTATAGGGTCATCCATGAATACCTCGATTTTTATGTCCTCTTCTCTTTGAATTTCAAACTCTGTAATACTTGGCCACCCCAAAGTGCTCAGCATTTCTCCATGTTGGCCAATCATTTGCAGCTCTCTTTGTTGTTTCAAAAACTCATATTTTTTATGATCACAATCTTCCACTCTAGGCTGCCTCAAAGTGTCACATTTTTGTTGCTTACCTCCTCTCAAATCTAATTTATCTGTTTGGTTGATTCCTCCATAGGAATCCTCATTAAAGGTTGTACATCCACTCTTTTTGTCTTCTACTTGCAACCCTTGTTGCTTATAAATTTATTGTTCTTGTGGCACAGACTCACAAACTTCTGATTTGTCTTCTCCTACATGCTTTATTATCAAATATCACCTTAATTTTTTCTCACAAATATTTGCAGCATTTTCAAACAATATTTGGGCAGCTGAAAATTTATTCTTTTATAACCTTAAAACTGCCAATAAGATAGGCAACAATGGCTCAAAACGATCATCACTTTCATTAAGTGTTAAGGTCATCACCTTTTGTATGGAAGTTATCATACTCCCTGTAGGATTTTTACTTGTAGCTATAAAAAAATGTTAGAAAATTTCAAGAATAAGTGTATCACACTCTAAATCCAACATTAAGAAACAAGATCTGACCTTTGCCATATTTTTCAAAATAGTGATCCTCTTATTAAAAGAACTTGTGATGTCACCAAGACTTTCAAAACTTTCCACCATCAACTGAAATATTTTATTCATGATGTTGTCATTGTATGGTTGTTCCGAAGCTATTATCCTTTTAATTTCACTAATACAAGTATAGCTACAAGTCTCACATCCAAATCTGGATGTCTCAAAATCTTGGGTCTAGCCAAATAAACCACCAAAGGATTCATTGCCCAAAACATAGACTTAGAATCTGATTGTTCTATCATGGACAAACATTTTAATGCTTCCTCCAAAATATTGAACAAAACATTTTTTAAATGATGTGGATGCTCAAACTTTTTTCCCAATGTGTGAAGCTTTGTTCTGAATTCATCTTCACTCATTAACTCCATGATTCATAGACTATGCATCCAAATCTGCAAACACAAACCCTCACAGGCTAGACAAAATCGATGCTCTAATACCATTGTAATGTCCCCAACTGGAACAAATTAGGGCAAAAAGGGTTTTTCCCAAAATCCTTATATCTAAAAATGCAATCAGCAAACCCTAGATTGCAAAATAAATTCTCAAAACCCTTAATTAACCCAAAAACCCTAGGCACCAAAAAAAAAAAAGGGTTTTGTGGATAAAATTCAGCCAACAACTTGCTCTAAAATAACTAAAAATGTGCAGAAAAATTTTAGAATTAAATTTGCACAAATAAGTACTTTTTTTACCCTTTTTGAAGCTCAAATGCCACAAAAAGATGGCAGAAAATTCTGATTTAATATCAAAATTACAGCAGTTGTTTGGAGTGAAATTTATTTTCAAACCCTTGCCAAAAATTGCTACGATCCTCTGAACAATACCAAGAAAATTTCAGCGACTTGTTTGGGCATAAAAAATGTCAAATTTGCCCTCTTAGGTCAATCACCCCACTTCCAAAGTGCCTGAAAAATAACATAAAAATATAGAAAATATTCTTGCCTTCCGCAAATGGAAAATCTTTTGAAACCCCCTGTTAGATAATTAAATAATAATTCTACAAATTATTATTTAATTTTTCTCCTTCCAAACCCTTCACAAATCATCCAAAACTTCACAAGGATAATCAGAAAAATATCTAATAAGATCAGATTAATTAATGTGTATTTTTGTCCAATTGAAGCCTTCAAACCCTAGCTCCAAACTCCCCCAGTGGTTTGCTCCACTTGCAAAATTAGCATAATAAATTAATAAACTTAAGGTGCAAGAAAAATACCACGAAACCCTAAAAAACATGCACACAAACCCTCCAAAGCAATTCGCCCCAATCCTTAGGGCATTAAAAAAATCTCATTTCGCAAAGAAAAGACACATTTTAGATTGATCAATCACTAACAGTAACAAACCTCATTAGACATGCATCCCAATAATCTTCTTCAAACATGAAAAACAAAAATCTCAAATTCAACATGTCCTCCATTGTAGACTTCGCCATGTATTTATAACTTTTCAAAAAGGGTGAACCACTTTGAGAAGATAAAACACCTTTTTTTATCTTTGTTTTAGCTACCATATTGATATTTCGTTTTTGAATAATATATTAATTATTGGCCTTAATTAAAATTACTTTAAGGCAAATAAAGTAATATTTAATTCACTTAAGCACTTTAATGGTAAAAATCACTTTTAAAATATTTTATTAATTAATTAATAATTGCCTTATGATAAAAATCACTATTTTGATGATGAATAGCTAATAAAATAGCAATCCCCAAAAAAGGCTCCTTTAGTCTATGGGGAAATGGACTAAGGTTCTTCAATCCCTATTTATTCATGAAAAAAAATGGAGACATTACAATCCTCCTCACCCAAAATTGTTTGTCCTCAAAAAATTGCAAAATCCAAGTAGGTGTCCCAACACACCTTATCAAGCAATGTCCACATTTACCTATTTCTCAATGAAGGTAATCATCAAATGGCTTCTTCATACTATTGTACCTGTACTTTGGGGGCTGCCCCCGCGTGTTAGAAGTGTCTTTATAGCATTCTGAAAGCTCCATATGCTCCCAAACATTCCCACAAAAAGGTTGTACCTTCCCATTGTGAATGCTTCTTACATCACATTCCCAAGGTGCTAACATAAGTATGTTTTCAAAATCTTGTATGAGCTGGACCAAATCAATTTTTCAAAATCTTGTATGAGCTGGACCAAATCAATTTTTCAAAATCCTGTATGAGCTGGACCAAATCAATTTTCCCTTTATTGTAACATGGTTGTATATGCAAGTAGATAACTGTTTTTTCATGTGAAAAAGCACAAATATAAACATACTCATACCCTTTTTGACCCAAGAGCTGGAACATTTCATAAAATTCAGACACTTCCCCTTCCATGCATGGTTGTGAATGACCTCTTGAATCTGATTTTTTCGGATGACAAAGTTCAAAATTAATATATGCATTCATCCATCCTCCTATGAGCTGAAGCATGCCCTAATTTTGAAATTTTGTGATCATGTTAAGTGGCTGGAATTGCCCCTTTGACTCAAAAATTTTTGACAAACAAAAATCAGACTTCATACCATTTTTTCTAGCTTTATTCCTTGGTTGCCACGTGCACGATATGTTGTTCTTTGCATAGAGTAAGGAACATGAATGTATCCTAATAAATTCTGAATTTTTCGGAGAGGAAAAAACCAATTATTATTTCCAGCAATCATTGCGCACAATACACATGGAAACAAATATTGCTTTTCATACCTTGAGGGTTGTTCCAGTTTAAGGAAAAACTTGGTTCTTTGTTGCCCTTATCCATATCTTCTTGAGAAAGACTTTTTCCATCGTTTTTAATGTCACCTCCAATGCAAAAAAAAAATCAGATTTAGTCATACTTATTGATTTAGTGGAAGGCTGAATTTTCTTTGAAGGACTCTTGTCATGGCCTAAAAATCACACTTGCATCCCACAACAATTCAGAACCTTGATCTACTTCATTATCCATTTCAAACAATAGATTGTCCATACAATAATCAATTTCTATATTTGTATCTTTTGGTTTTTCCAAAAAGCATCCCAAATCAAAGTCTTCATAGAGCCTAAGGAGTTCATCAATCACTTGTTCAATCTCCTTAGCCCTTGCCTCATCCTCTTGCTCCCTTAATTATTTTGCCATCACCATCTGGTTTTATGTCTCTAGAAGTGCCCTTTGACTACCTTTTAAGGAGTCCTTGGTTGATTATAGCTCAAAGGTGAGCTCTTCCACCTTAAGCTTCATTGCCTTATGTGCATTTAAGGCCTCATTTGCAACTTTGATGGCCACATCCTTGTCCTTCATCATGTGAAGATAATCTGATTTTGTTGTCTCCACTGCAACTTTGATTGTGTGTAAGTCCATCATAATGACCCTTCTCTTCAAGTATTCCCCTTTCACATTGTGCATTAATTCATGAAGAAGCCTTTTTGTGCCATCCCACCTTGTTAGGGTTTTTATTTCCCTCACTTGTGATTAACAATTGTTTCTTTCCAATCTCATTTGTCCACTCAAGAGTCATGCAACGAAAATGAACAATTATTAGAATCATTGCAAGAATCAATATTTCCATCCACAACATACCTCTTTTCAAGGTCATCCATGAATACCTCGATTTCTATGTCTTCTCTTTGAATTTCAAACTTTGTAATACTTGGCCGCCCCAAAGTGCTCAGCATTTCTCCATGTTGGCCAATCATTTGCAGCTCTCTTTGTTGCTTCAAAAACTCATATTTTTTATGTTCACAATCTTCCACTCTAGGCTTCCTCAAAGTGTCACATTTTTGTTGCTTACCTCCTCTCAAATCTGATTTTTCTGTTTCGTTGATTCCTCCATAGGAATCCTCATGAAGGGCTACCCATCCACTCTTTGTCTCTACTTGCAACCCTTGTTGCTTATAAATTTTTGGTTCTTGTGGCACAAAAATTTCGGTTAATGGTTGCTCACAAACTTCTAATTTGTGTTCACCTAGATGCTCCATTATCAAATATCGCCTTAATTTATCCTCACAGTTATTTGCAACATTTTCAAACAGCATTTGGACAACTGAAAATTTATTCTTTTCTAACCTTAAACCTGCCAATAAGATAGACAACAATTGCTCAAAAAGATCATCACTTTCATTGAGTGTTAAAGTCATCACCTTTTGTATGGAAGTTATCATACCTTCTATAGAATTTTTTACTTGCAACTGTAAGAAAATGTTGGAACATTTCAAGAATAAGTGTATTACACTCTAAATTCAACATTAGCACACAAGATCTGACCTTTGCCATATTTTCCAAAATAGTGATCCTCTTATTAAAAGAACTTGTGATGTCACCAAGACCTTCAAAACTTTACAGCATCAACTGAAATATTTCCTTCATGATGTCACTATATGACTATTCTGGAGCTATTATCTTTGTAATTTCACTAATACAAGTGATAGCTACAAGTCTCACATCCAAATCTGAATGTCTCAAAATCTTGAGTCTAGCCAAATAAACCACCAAAGGATTCACTGCCCAAAACATAGACTTAGAATCTAATTGTTCTATCATGGACAAACATTTTGCTACTTCCTCCAAAATATTGAGCAAAACATTTTTTAAATGATGTGGACACTCAAGCTTTTTTTCCCAATCTATGAAGCTTTGTTCTAAATTCATCTTCACTCATTAACTCCATGATTCATAGACTATGGCTCCAAATCTGCAAACACAAACCCCCACAGGCTAGGCAAAACCGATCATCTGATACCATTGTAATGTCTCCAAATGGGACGAATTAGGGTAAAAGGGGTTTTCCAACGAAAATACCACAAAACCCTCAAAAACATGCACACAAATCCTCCAAAGCAATTCGCCCCACTCCTTAGGTTATAAACAAGATCTCATTTCACAAAGGTGGTGTCAAAAGACACTTTTTAGATTGATCAATCATCAATAGTAGCGAACCTCTATTAGGCATGCATCCCAATAACTTCTTCAAGCATGAAGAACAAAAATATCAAATTCAACATGTCCTCCATTGTAGCCTTCGCCATGTGTTTATAACTTTTCAAAAAAGGTGAACCACTTTGAGAAGATAAAACACTTTTCCTTATCTTTGCTTTAGCTCCCATGCCGATATCTCTTTTTTGAATAATATA
The DNA here is from genome assembly GCA_037957365.1 of Torreya grandis. Taxonomy (NCBI): domain Eukaryota; kingdom Viridiplantae; phylum Streptophyta; class Pinopsida; order Cupressales; family Taxaceae; genus Torreya; species Torreya grandis. The sequence continues at coordinate 4,662,505 of JARHVA010000164.1, read as the reverse complement.
TTAATTATTGGCCTTAATTAAAATAGTAATTAAAATCACTTTAAGGCAAATAAATTAATATTTAATTCACTTAAGCAGTTTAGTGGTAAAAACCACTTTTAAAATATGTTATTAATTAATTAATAATTGTCTTGTGATTAAAATCACTATTTCGACAATTAATGAATAAATAATAAAAAAGCATTTTCCAAAAAGGGCCCCTTTTAGTCTATCGGGAGATAGACTAAGGGTTTTCAATTCATGTTTATTCATTAGGGAAAAATGGGGACATTGCAATCTCTCAAGACCTTCTAGCTACTATCAAGCTGAAAGTTAAAGAACGATGTTGGATTAAAACTCTCGACTATGAGGGACTCCCTTTCAGAGAATGTTTAAAAATGATCATGTGGCTGCAAATTGCCACAGCTCCAAGAGGAAGATGGAATCCTTGTGGTGGAAGGATGCCCATCCCACCCAGCTCACAATTTTTGCAATCAAAGTCCTGGAGTCCCCTGCAAAATATCTAAAGGAGGATGTGCCTGGATCTCAGATCGTGGTTACGACACCTTAGCGTTTTGCTAAGAGGTGGAACAAGGCAAGAAGGTCAGGGCAAAAGTGGTGGCAACAAACCACGAAGTTGAATCAAGTAGCCCTTTGTATGTAGGGGGGATGTTTCAAGGAACTTATGGGTTAAAGAGGATTCGACAGTTGTAAGGAAGAAGAAGAAAGGAAGAGTCACCCTTGAACCCTCTTCCAAGACTCTTCACTTGCATAGCAGAATTGGCGAAGTGACTTACAGATGCATGTGGTGTTGGTGGGCCCATAGTCAAAGTTATATTCGATTAGTGCTCTGGTTTCCTAGGTTGTTTAGTTGTCTGTAGAGTTGTGGTATCATCGAGGTAAATTTGGTTTTGGTTTGATTGCATGGACTTGTTCCCCTACTTGTTTTCTCACAATGTGATTCCGCGGTGAATGTGATATTTTGCAATCTCGTTTTGTTGTTAATAAAGGGTGAGGGACCCACCAACCCTCTTTTACCTAGCCAAAAAATAATTAAAAATTAAAATTTACACTTTAATGTTTATCTTGATAAATTATTTTTAGATTTTAATTTTTATTTTATATATTTATTATTTATATCTACAATATAATTTATAATTCAATATTTAATTAATAAACCATTTTTTATATTTTAATTTTTCAATTTTTATTACTTTATATATAATATAATTACATTTCAATATTTACTTTAATAAATTATTTTTTATATTTTAATTTTTCAATTATTATTATTATTATTATTATTATTATTATTATTATGTCCCCCCGTACCCGTCTCCTATATTTTATAAAAAATCGCATACCGATCCCTGTACACGTCTCCTAGCAACTATGATGATACCTATGGTTGCAATAGACTATCATTTCAAAATGTGCAATGCAATGTGTCTATACTCTCAAATTTCAATGCAGAAGCAATCAACAAATCAGCTAAAACTTCATTGGAAGTTGTGGAAATTACACCCGAATTTCTAGTTACATAATGTCTCCTTGCAATATGATTATGTTCAAAAAATTTGTGACCGCCATGGGGCATACTCCTCAAACAAGTAAAGCAATTGAAGTGTTATAGTGGCACTTTCATTCAATCTTCTTAAATAGTATATGAAATGCCTCCATCAACTACCTCATCTCTGCCACACACATTCTCCATCTGCAATACAATAGTGCCATTCCTCCCTGTCGTGGCCTATTAAAAGCAATGTTGTTAGGACCCTTTGTCTAGCCATCTTTTTGTAATTTCTTTCCTTGATAAAAGGCTACGAACACATGCTTTGTAAGACGTCCCTCGAGCCCATCATAATAATCCCACATTCACAGGGAGTAGTGGTTATTTAGTGGTGAATTAGTCTTTGAACTTGGAGCCCGTGATCAATAGAAAGCAGCCTTTATCTCACTAGCCTCTTCGATGGGGCTCATTTCATGTTTTAATCCCGCATATTTGCAATCTAGTTCTAATTTGTTTCAAGAAGGATGTGAATGAACTACCAAAAAAATCACTAACAGCCTATAAAACGCAATTGCTTGGTCACAATGCCGAAAGGCATTCTACAATGGCAGCAACAGGGGGGTGGGGAGTTTGGGCTGTAATGTCCGTAAGCGTGTTCACTTTTAATTCTGACCTTAATTTTGACATCTATTTGACTGTCACTCAGAAGTTTTTCCCTTTTTTCTTGGAGAAGTCAATCAAAAAATCGTAATATATTGACCATATGGTGGAGTTTGGAACCCTCTTTTTTTTCCGGGAAGATTTTTTTGAGCTTGCCATATTGGTGTAGTTAGATTGACGTAATTTATCACCAGTCAGTGAGAAATTGTGGCATGTGAAAAATCCAAGATAAGGGTCTTGAGATACATATCTCTCGGTGTTTTTTAGATAGATGTATTTAAGATATCTGACAGCCCATAAAAAGCCATTGTTTGGTCATTATAAAATCAGAAGAAGACATTCACCTCTTTTACTTTTTAAAGGAGCATTGCACATTTACCTGTCATTTCCAAATACAGAAATCTAAGTCAAAAATATTATTTATTTTCGCAGAGAAATACAAATCTAAGATTCAAATATCAATCCTCCCATGTTATCGCATAACGTTTTCCTATGTAGTCACCTTCGCTCCACCTTGCAGCTGTCACGAACAAGCTGTTGCTTGTAATAGTCACCCATGATGTCCTTATGAACTTTGCAATGTCATTGACTCCTTACACCCAACGTTAAGCAAACATTTAGGATAGGAAACCTAATCAAAGCAATTATATTTCTATTAACCATAGAGAAAGGCCATTACATGGAAAATAATGCTAATTATAAAGAAAGCATTAAGCACCATTGCATAAATCCTCGAGATTTACATCAGGTACAGCCAAGGAATAAAATACACCAATAAATATGTTTAAATTTGTATGCTGAGATATGGGGCAGTCATCAACTAACCAACTAATTCACCAATCAAGGCATTCCCTTACTAAATGTCTTAACAATAACTTCAGAATATACAAATATTTTGTTTTAAAAATAATGATTGGTGAGCACTCAATGCTCACTTTAAGATAGGATCATGAAAAACTAAATCCAAATGGCAACTGCAAACAAGAACAGTGGATAGAGTTGTAAGCATTTGCACTGGTTACATTAAAACTTAGAAGAGTCGCTAAAAAAACATTACCAAAGCTATGTATAGCCACCATAGTTATTATGTCCAGATATCTGAATCCACTTGTGAAGGTAAAAAACTCAAAAAAAGGAGGTATTTTTGAAGTAGTACGGAAATCTGGTTCGGAATATATATACCAATTATGAGCATAATGTCATAAATATGGAAAAATGATAAGCAGAATAGAAAGTTAATAATGTAATATAATTATACTACTTAAAAAATACTAAATTTAATGTAGAAAATTTATATTAAAAACTTTAAATTTTCAAAACTTCAGCCTATACCATAAATACAATAAACGCTATTTTTTTTAAAGCATAACCTTATAAAGAATGAAACTATATGACCTATAGCAATCAAAAATTTACCAAAAATCTCTTTTTCAAACCATGCTTGGGTCTTCCATCTGCCTTAAAAGTCTGCATAACTCTGTTCAATAAAAATACAAAGGGTTGTATATACAGAATGAATTTGCTTATTGGAACATAATTATGGTAGCAAATCACCAGTCAGATAGAATGGCATGATTTTAGGGTATGGATTTTTCCATTTGGCTCTCTGTTTTTGTTAAATGCGGGTTATATTTAAGGGCCCCTTGCCCAAAATATAGAAAACATAGGACCAGCCAACCGTCAAACAAAGCTAGGAAACAAAAGTAGGAGTGGCAGCTAGCACTCGAGACAAGAAAAGAACAACAACAAACAAAGAAAAGGTGGCCATGCAAACATACGCACAAACTAACAGAAACAGCAACCACATCAGAGAATATTACCCTTCATAGTCCCCTTAGGCTTACCAGCTTTGTTTTCCCAATTTAGAAGAATTTGTTGATGGTGCTGTTGTCCAGACCAAGAGCTTTGAGCTTTTCCACAGAGAGAAAAGACCCTTTGATGATACCTTCACGAAACAGCAATTCCTTCTTTTCCAGCACCGTCTCAGGCAGGAGGGAATCATCCCAGTTAAGCTTAGTGGCAGGGCTAGATTAGGAGCTGAAAATATTGTTCCCAGTGAGCTTTGCTCAAGATGCCCCTCCTACCCCACCAAGCAGCAGTAGTCTTCACCCTTTTATCTGCAGGGTTTAAAAATTAAATTATCTAATTCAGGGTAAGCTCTGCAAGGGTCAATGTGGCCCATGGGGGGGTCAGACGAAGGACCAACAAATGCATTCCTTGCAGAAAAGGGAAGGGCCCAGGGAAAGGGGCAGAACTGGGAAGGGAACAAGAAGAATCTAAATTCAAACCACCAACATATTTCTGAAGGACACAGTGTGTAGGAAATTTCTTCCGGAATGGTACCCGCACCAGAACCAGCACAAGCAGGGGCATGGAGTAAAGGAGACAAAGGTGCACCATAAGCCCCTGCTGCACAAGACAATCCAGTGTTAACTTAAGAAATCAGGCATGCAAACCCTCATCCTGAATGATGTTAGCAAGGCCGTTAATAAAATGACAAATAAATTATAGAGCGCCAAACCCCCGTGTCTTCAAGACCAGCAGGCCCGATAATAAAGCTATGAGAAAATAAAGATTTGACTTGCAATCGGATACAGCACCTCTGAAAGAAGCTGCACCCCTATTTTGCTCTTTTTCTGATTTAGGGATTAATTTCTCTTTTATTTTTTCAAGATTTAAAGGTACAACTTTAATTTAATAAGAAAACAATAAAAACCAACCCAACCAGACTGTACCAATCCAGGCAGTTAAAAAAATCTGATCCAAACTAAATTTAACAGATCAGGCAGGATTTGTTAACTATTATAGCCACTTCGTTTTGTTCTGGCATGTCTCTAAACAACAGAAGAGTTGGCAAAATGATAAATTCAGGACAGTAAGTCATGAAAAATAGTTCCAAAGTTTGTCTGCCTGAACATCAAAATTTTGGCATAACAATTTCCTACATATTTTTGTGTATACCTGGTTTCCCCAACCAGTTCCAGAACTAACTAGTAGGCCCTATAAATAGAAATAGCAAAACTACTTCCACTTGATGTCTCTATTCACAAATGCTCATTTGAATAATTGCAACTCATTGATACTTCTGTACTTCATTAATACTCTTGTACCTCATAAAAGTGTTGGACATTATTAACTCGGGACAGTAAGTAGTTTATCTGCCTGGCCATTGAAATTTTGGCATAATCGTTTCCTACATATTTCTTTGTCTACCTGGTTTACCCACCAAGTTCCAAAACTAACTGATAGACCTCATATATCAGCAATAGCAATACTACCTGCCCTTAATGTCTCTGGTCACATATGTTCATTCACATAATTGCACCTCACTAATGTATATATTATTAATGCTTTTGTGTGTTGCTCTTCCATACAATACAGGCAGATAAATGACCTTCTGCAATCCAAGAAACATATTATTTTTCTACACAGTTCAGAGATTCAATAACGTTTAGAGTTTCTATATTATTGCAAATCCCTTTCCAGATTCAGTTTTCTATTCAAACAATACACTCCAAGATTTGCATCATTTTATTCATAATTTTAAGCCAAATGTCATATAAAATTTTATAATGAAAAGCTAGAGATATTCACATGAGAAAAAACATTTCACAAGAAATTTAGTTCAGCTTGGAAGCAATGTCTGGTCACCTGTACTCCGGGATGAGTCTCATGCATAAATTCAAAAAGCTTATTAACAACAGTTTTCAAAAACTTCCAGTGGGCTCTTAAAAACCTCGGGTATTGTCCCACCACATACCTGTTCAATTGAACAGATTGTTGGATCAGTTTAAAAACAAATATAAATGATGCGAACTCAATAATGAAATGTCACTTACATGATGTTACTTGCAATTACAGCTTTATTATCTTTTCCCTTTGTGATTTCACACAGGTTGAGTAAATCTCGAATAACAGTCACCAAGAACCGATTTTCCTATCAACACCCAAAATGTGTGAAATCAGTATGTGTGAAATCAGTACAATGCTCAAGTCTGCAAATTTAATATTGATTCAAATCATTGCGAACAATTATACGAATATTAGCAATCTTTGTTAAAAGTTCTCTTACTAATGAACATAAACACTTGTTTTGTTCATACTTGCAAAGAAATAATGAAAAACAAATTAGTTTATACAATGTTGGAGAGCCAATTATCTTACTATTATTTTCACACCAAATTACACTGCGGCATAATGTTTAATATATCCCATGTTATCCTTAACACTTTAACAGCGAAATGTGATTAAAATCTGAAACCTTGGTTGAACACAAAGTTTCAAGGAGACACACCACCCACCCCCTGGGATGCGTCCCGGGTACAAGGACACGTTTCAGGTTCGGGAGATGGATATAGAGATGTCCCCTATGCCCAAAGACGTCTGTCTGCCCATCCACGTATCTCCAACACATTACCGCATTAAAAAAAGCCTCCAAAACCCTAAACACAGAAAAAGCCATAAACACATGAAAAATGGCAAAAAATGCCATAAAAATTGCATAATGCTTCTTGTTTTACCAGTGGCTAGGTTCAAGGAAGCAACGAAGGTCATTTGCAGTCTCGAAGCTCGTTTGCAGTCACCAAGCAAGAGGAACGGGTAGGTCGTTTTAAACTTTAGTTTTATTTTTTTTAAATGCTGTTTTTATTTTCCTTTGTTTACAGTTTGCAAGCACTGCAGAACATGGCAAGACCTAGCATTGCTGCGAATGTCACTACCCTGCTTTGCCACAAAATGAGGAAGAGCGGTTAGAAGCGATGAGAGAACAAGAAAAAGTTGAAGGCAAAGTGACTCCTTTAAGCTCTCATGCTTCAACAACATATCGAACTCAAAGTCGACATGTCATGCCAACCACGATAACAGAATCAGAAATAAATATTTCCTCTAGGCATGCGGCAGTGGATGTGGGGTTTTCTCTTAAGAGATCACACTTTGAAAGTTCGAACCCCATTGGAAGCATGTTCGATATACATTGTTGAGACGCAATGGATGCAACAATTGCATGCTTCTTTTATGCGAATGGAATTCCATTTAATGTTTTGCTCAATCGCCTTATTATGAGGAGATGGTTTGTTCTATCAACATGGGGTCAACGAGGTATAAACCACCTAGTTATGAAAAGCTTTGCACGTCTCTTATTGACAAAGACAAAACAAGGATAGAGCAACAAACTGCGCCAATCAAAATGGTGTGGTCTACAAAGGGATGTAGCATTGTGATGGAAGGCTGAACTAATACATAAAACTGACCTCTTTTGTACATTATGGTAACTTGTTCCGAAGGCCCTTACTTTTGAAAGCTATCCAATGTTCTAGACAAGAGAAAAATGCAAAGTTCCTTCAGAACCAATTATGTGATGCAATTGATGAGGTGGGCATATCGCACATTGTCCGAGTTACTATAGACGCCACCCCAATTTGTAAAGCAACTGGCATATTGGTGCGAAAAAATACAAACATGTATTTTGGACACCATGTTGTGTGCACGCATTAAATAATGTGCTCAAAGACATTGGTAGATTTGCCAAGGTGGAACTTCTCAAACCTGCAGATACATGGTTTGCTTCATTCTTCATATTGCTTTATCGTCTTTATGTTGTCAAAAGGGCTTTATGTTCCACTGTAGTTAGAGATGCATGGGTAGCTTAGAGACAATCTACATTAGAGACTGCAGTTGAGATGAGGCAAATGGTCCTTGATGAGCACCTTTGCGCTGATGTGAAATTTTTTGTTGACTTCATTCAACACATTTGTGAGGTCATCTGTTTTGTTGATTCGGATAAGTCATGTTTGGGGGAGGGTTACGAAGAAATTGATTCTATGTGAATGAATCACAAAAATCACAGACTCGAGAGATCCTTCTTTATATCCTTTGATTAAGAAAAAGGTACACAAAAGATGGAACAAGCTTAACACACCTTTACATTGTGTTGCTTACGCTTTGAATCCAAAGTGGTATGCTACAAAGATCACCAAAAAAAGGGCTCCATATGAAGACAGAGAAGTAATGAAAGAATTTTGAGTTGCAATAAAAAGATTTGGTCGAGGACAGGAGGCTTTTGTATCAAGACTCAGTGGAACATGTTTTCACGTGGTCGTGGACAGTTTTCTACAATAGAAGTTCTCAATAATATGCATGTGAAGGACCCAATACAGTGGTGGTGGAACCATGGTAGTGATGCCCCTGAATTGCAATACGATCACTCTCACAAGTATCTAGTTCATCATCTTGTGAGAGGAATTGGAGTACTTACAGTTTCATTCATTCATTGAAGAGGAACCGACTACGGTCAAAGAAATAAAAGAACATAGTGTACATTCATAGCACACTTCGTCTTCTTTCTCATGTAGACCCAAGGTACAAGGAAGATCCTTCATCAAAATGGGACCACATTCCACTTGATGGAGCAACAAACATATCCTTGGAGGATGATGTGCTCGAAGCAAATGGCCTCAATGATTTGCCCCCTATCATATTACCTGCAGATCAGCCACAGCTTGGGAGTGATGCCTATCTAGACAGCATCTTGACTAAGGACCTAGAGGATAGAATTGATGTGACAATTGATCCTATTGTATCAAATCACATATCAACCAGGTTCACATGTATTTTTTATTTTTTGCATGCCTATTTGTCAGCATTTCATTGTATATGATGACCCTTAAGCTTAATATGATGAGATATTCATTCGCTCAAGCTCATTGGTTGGCTTTTATTATGTATATTGCCAATATTGCATTGCAACAGTATAAATTTCTTTAAATTTTTCATAGTTCATATATATATATATATATATATATATATATATATATTGTCGTCTCCCCGTACCCCCCATCTCCTATTTTTCAAAAAATGTCATACCGGTACCCTTACCCGTCTCCTAGCAACTATGGTTGAGCATTCTATATTATCTTTTAAATTTAGATTGCTTCATATAAAAAAGAACTTTTCAAATTTACATGTGTGAAGAGTACTAACACATTAAGATGTGACATCACTAACTAATTGTAGGAAAAATTTGTTCAGACAATAAATATTAGAAAATAAAACAAGAGAAATGCATATATATCAAAACACGAGGTAAACTGTAACCCTTACACACACATTAATAGTACTCCAATTCCAATGTAACAATATTCTATCATAAGACTGTGTGCCTTAATATACCTGGTCTTCCATCATAGACCCTGAGATAGATCCAATCGCCCAGCATAGTGTGTTCAAGTTGTTCCATGTCCAGTCTTCCCCATTAAGTTGTTTACTTAGCTTTTTCAGCATCTGCAGCCAATCCAGCAGACAATCAATCAAGTTGCAAATCTCCTTGAATATTACTTTTTGGTCAATAAAATCAAAGATGAAATGATTTTTTGTTGGAGAGTATGATTTCAAACAACTTTCGGAATTGTGATATCATCATTACACAATACCTGCATTAGAACACGCTTTTACACATAACAAAAGAAACCACAACAACTGCATATAATCCAATGAAGGCTAACACTATAGATATGGATGAAGCATTCAGAGGCTCCAAGAATTGCCTATGGCTAAGGCATATTTATTAGAAAAAAATCTTATGGGGTAAGATTTCCGTTTGTCTCTTATTTCAATGTTGAAGCTCTGAAGATCAAGGAAAAGCATAAATCATTCCCTCATGGATTTGTGTTATACTTGAATGAAAACTCAACAGGACAGGGTTAATTGCTTTTGAGTTTGCATGATCTTCACAGACAGGTCGGTACAATCAAGAGATCATATTATACTCATAAATCCTTCCCTTGTGTGTTTGTAGTCTACTTGTCTGTAAAGGTCAATAGGAAAAGGTCAATTCTTTTTTCTTTACATTATCTTCACAGACAAATCATTGTATTCCAAAAATCAGATTATACTGTAATTGTATCCACCCCTTGTGCCATTGGTTATCAAAAAGTGACAGTCAACAATCTTAAATGTGGTATTAGCCATTTTAGTGCATTCTTGGGCTTCTTTCAAGGTTTTCAAGTCTTCAATCAATCGCATGTGTCATGAGAGCAAAGAAAACCACACTGAAATCTAGACTACTGGACTATAGGGACCAAAACTGCCAATGGACATTCTTATGATTGGTGTATCTTTCAGAAACCGTCAAACATGACTGAGGTTGACAGCGAAAGCAGAATGCATGAAGAGAATCATCAAAACCATATTTCCATTACTATTTGTACGAATAAAATCTCTGAAAATGTATTTACAATTTTGCTATCCCAGCCAAAAAGGAATAAGAAGACTGGAATCAAACAATAAGCAATAGATGTTTTGTTACAACATACAATCTCACCTGTTGTTCTGTATCTTCATGATCAAGGTGTGATAAATAAATCAGTGTCTCCCTCATTATCTGCACGAGAAATAAAACCAAGCAAGATAAAATGATTTTATTTCTCACTAAGAAAACCAATCTGTAACACAGCCCTAAACCAAAATATCCTAAGAAAATGCATCATGTGATTGACTAAAGTTTGAACAAGTAATTTCTCCAAATTCAATTCCGTGTGTAACAAAATGCAAGAGATCACATTCACCAATTGCAGAAATTTCAAACAGAACAACAATAGCATTGTGAATTTAAGACTATTTAACGCAAGTGAAATTCTGCTATGTAAAGACATAACAGAAACAATTGTTCCAATTCAGTACAAAATTATTGTTTCTTGGCATTCATAAAATTTCAGACAGTGTGTGGTTCCTCGCTTATTCAGAAAACCATACCTTGTACTGAACAAGAACATCATTATCTTTCATGGTCTCTCTAACAATGTTTCCATTCTCGTCTTCTACAATCAGGACTTCTTCAGGTTTAGCCATACGACAAATCATGAGCATCCTCAATTTGGACATAGGTTGAGCATAGAGTTGTCTGCGTTGTATAAGCTGAGAACCAAGCCCATCAATAATGCCAGAAAGTAACGGAATCTGCATACGCATGCAACCAATAACCAATTTATTAGAGTTTAACAGATCTTAAAATATAAACTCCTATGACCAATCACTCTTTTGGGGAAAATAACGAAACAGCAATACTATATCAACAAATACACAAATGCAATACCTAGATTTTGCAATAGAAAGGATTGAATTACAAAAGATAGAGCATTCTACCAAAACTTAACGCAAAATCTGGCCTATTGTCTATTTAAGTTACCACTTAGAATTTCCATAACAACACAAGGGCGATGTAGAAATTAAGTTGTTTGTTAATCCTGCAAGTCAACAAAACCGACATGAATCTATAACAGGAAAAACATAACAACTTTGAAGATTGATTTACCTGAAGCCCCATGGCGTTAACAGTAGCGGCAGGATTGTCAGAAGCATGATGTGCCTCAAAAAGTTCCAAAACTATAGCATTCCAATAATCCAGACAAACCTGTAATGAAAGCAGAATAAGCAGGACAAAAAAAGGCTTACATTAAAATGACACCATTGCTGTCACAGGCTACAAGTAGAAAAAAAAATCAAAAAACTCAAAACCCACCTTGAAAACTTCAGTGTCATCAACATAAGAAATACCAATAAGGTACTCGAGTCCCATTAGAAGTGCAGTCTGGTTTTCAGTTGTACTTTCAAGTATGCGAATGTGTGACTGCAGTCAGACAATAGATGTCAGGCTTAAAAGCAAATCACGAAAAACGAGTTCATCCACATTCTAGTATTGTCAGAACAATTTAAAGACAGAAACCATTCAGACACATGTAAACACAAAACATCCGCTTTAACATATTAGTTATGACACAATGAATGGCCTCTACAAAGATTTTTTTTTTTCAACACACAAATTATAACTTCCATCACACATTTAGACACCTGTAGACCTCTCAGTAACAATGTTAAAAAATAAAATCATCCATTCACACCAAGTCAAATACAACAACACAAGCCAAATAGGCCAAATTGAACAGGCATGCAACAATAAAAAGCTCAGAGATAATCGGGAATGAACATAACCTCCATAGCATATAGTTATTCAGAACTGAGAAACAACATAAATACAAATTGAAGGCTCAGAAGACAAGTAGAATGCCAACAAAAATCATTTAAAATTAATTAATATGTATCTTACCTTGTAAAATGAAGTGAAGAAAAGTGCCAAGTTCTGGATGAATGCCTGTAAAGCAAGAAATGTTTGAAGAAGGCATTTGTAAACTTCCCAATATAATGAGAACTGCAGCGTGCAGGACCCAAGAGACTCGGAATATATTTCTTGGAACATGGCTTTTAGTGGTGTATCGTGAAACACTATTAAATAATGCCAAGCTATACATCATAGCAACATTGATAACTATTAATGGAAAAATACCTGTTCTTCAGTTGAGCCATTTGCGTAAGCCTCTGGGATATTTGTTCCAGGTGGAAGGATAGCCTGACAACAATTTTACGAAAGTCAGAAGCAATAGCTAAATGGATATAATAAAGCAGAAAAGTATAAAATCCCAGAACATATATGTTTTCTTTCAAATTTGAAAGACCCATCTGCAAATATAAATTCTCTTAATCATTTCAAACATGAATGAGCTGCAATTCTTTTATATTTACAATAACAATAAAAAACCCACCAAAAGTCAGACGGTAGAAAGTTCTATAGAAAGAACATCAAAATACCTGTAATTGCACCATGAAGATTGTATAAAGCTTCACAAATTGTGTATCATAGAAGTCTCCAAAATTGAGGGCTGCAACCTGAACAAAGAAATGACAGTTAGGCACACAAGAAAAGAAAAAAGAGAAGATACATACAAAGTCTCCAAAATCGAGGGCTGCAACCTTGCTGCTACGGTAAAGGTAGTCCGAATACAATTGACATAGAGGAACAAAGAGAACATACATATATAAATGCAACAAACCATACCTCGGTTAAGCATTGCAGAGCCAAATTTCTGTAGGCAGCCACAGGAAACAGATTTAACAAAGTATCAAGCTGTAACCGTCACAGTAACGAAACAAACATATCATTAGTGACCTTACAGGTAGCAGGACTACTGAGACACATCAACAAAGCCATTAAGATTTTAATTAATTTTTAGCATCCAGATTCCTATTTGGCTATCATCCAATCTCTGAAATAGGAAATAATGAACAGTCAAAAATATTATATAAGCTGAGATGCACACAGATGAGAAACAAACCAGGGGAGATTCAAAGATATAACCAAGCGGAATCCATGATAGAAATGCATGAAGAGTGGCCAAAGTTGCTCTTATAAGTTCTGGTCGCTGTGATACCGACAATACATAGAGACATAGTTCATGTATAAGCTGGAACTCACTGCAATACATGAAACAGAGGTGACTCAGATTACATTCATAAAACCTAAGAAAAATTAGCATGGCAAATTCTATCACCAACTTTCCGCCTCTTCAAAGTTTAACCTTAAATAACCGGAAACATTCCACGTCATTATGTTGAAGAATTAAATATAACCATCTAGCTTCTAAAACAGTTGTTAACTTCAGGGCAATGAGTGTTGTGAATTGTTTTTAAAAACCCAGTATAGAAAAGATACTACCATATTCTTATTCTAAAAAATTAGAAACTTTCGATGTAAAGCTTAAAATGGTATATTCTTCTACCTGTTCAAAGACTGCTTAAGTTCCTTAATCTTCTGCTGTGTCATCTCACCCCGAGAAAAGTCGAAAACTTCTTCACTGAGGAGCTGAGGAAAAACAATATGCAATTGTTACTAATAAAATTTGACCACATTGGTATAGATCATAAATGCAAATAACAGGATAAGTAAAATGCCTGATGCATTGCTAAAACCTCACCTTTAAAATAGCCATGCAATTTTCACATATTGTTTCGCTACTTTTAGCAGCTGAAACAAGGTCAGGTATAAATCTAGGCCATCTGGCTGGCCATTCATGCTTTAACACCTGAAATATTGGAAATATAGCATTAGCGATGAATTTTGAAAAGGAAAAAAATATCTCTAAACACGTCCTTAAGAAAGTTTTCAAAACATGTACATCCCATAGAATAATGTGATAGAAAGCATTCCAAAAAATTGGCACTTTGTAACGCCACCATTATGAAAATGTAGACATATTAATATTGAGCATATAATATAAATAAACTAATATCACAACTTTATTAATGGAACCACAAGTGCAAAGGCCTTCTTAGAACAACAGGCCATGTAAACCCATGACAATAAATTTCACCAATAGCTATGTTTTTACTCCCACTTATTTTAATAAATGAAAATGGGATGGACATCTCATCTTGTAAGTAAAATTTCATCACTAACTCCTTCAACTTGCTTTCTTTCCAATCATGGCATGTGTAAGTATAATCGGGATATTGCCGGGCCTCCCCTTACCAAACTATGAATGTTCATCCTGCCTCCATACGGATAAGCATCGAGTATGGCTCATTTATCATATAAGTTAGTTGCTAAAGTCATTATCAAGCTCTCTCTTAACAAACTAAGAGTAATGGGTAGATGCAGGCACACAGTGTGAGGCATTAAGGCCCCTCCCTCACTCTGGTAGCAGCCAACAACAAAGAATTTTGATATTGCAAAGAAAACTTGTGTGTAATATGAGGGCATGATTAATCATCTTCCATTTTAGCTTTTAAACATTTGTCTTGGGATTAAGCCCTCCCGTCATCTCATTTTCCCAGTAGCATTCACAGTGCTGCAGTGTTTATGGTTAGGGGGTCAGTTCCTTCACAATCCAATTCTTAACAGTAAATAAGTGCTTGTCAAATGGCTAATTGCCCTTTTGTTAAAAAAAGATTCTTCGGGAATATTTGGAGAATCTAATCAAAAATTACCTGAAATACTAAAGGAGATGAATCTATGATAAGGCAAAAATTAAAAAAATTTAAGATTCACAATAAAATTACATGAAAATTGGGCAGTTGCACCAAGCAGATGACTACATATTATGACCAGCTGAAGATAATGAAAAGAGTTGGGCCCATTCATATAAAGTCATGCTGCATGGTGGTTTTTACTTTTCTTCTACATTACCGGATACACCACCCAAGCCCTAGGAGTGTGGGGGATATGCTCCAAGGTACGAGAGTGTGGGGGAGCACAAGGGAGATGCCTAGGGAGCGTCTCTAGGCTGCGGAAATGCCTAAGGCATCTCCGCGAGCTCCTGGATGCCAAAAGTTTTTTTTTTTTTTTTTTTTTTTTTTCAATTTCGCCTAAATGAAAAGTCAAACATGGACTTCAAAATACAATCAAAAACAAAATAAAGTGGATTCCCAACCCTTAAAGCAGCATTCACACTCATTTTATCACAAGATAACAACACATTTCCCTTTCATTGCATTTTTAACTCTCATTGCACATTTGGTCACCCTTGTTAATTATTTTAGTTGCATAAGCTTGAAACTCCTTCCTTGTGCTAAACCTACACCATTCCCTAAACCTATTTGGCACCAAGGAGCTTCAAGAGCTTGCAAGGAAGATGATTTGCTGATTTAAGGTAAGTTTTTTAGATTTGTGGCTTTTTTTTTTGTTTTGTTTGTAACTAGTTTTAATCTACGTTGTTTCGATACGGGTACGGGTACGATTCGGGTACGCGGGTACGTCATTTTTCAAAAACCTTGATTTGGATACGTCGTGGGTACGTCTCTATATATATATTTAAATATATATATATATATATATATATATAAAATTAAAAGAATTTTAAAATTAAATTTATTAAAAAAAAAATTAAATACTACCTAAAGATATAGTAAACTGTAAATTTAAAATAAAATATAAATTATAATATTAAAAACGTAAAAACTTTTATTTTTAAATAGTGTTGTTAGCATATATTATATTTTATTTTATTTTTAATAGTTATATTATATTAAATGAAAAATTTAAAATTAATTAATTTGATCCCGCTTTACGGAGAAGGAAACATGGTTTCCCTCATCCTTTCAGTATTTCTTTCCCAACTCGAGTATCCAATTACGATCAAGCTCGTTGTTCCAAGTGCAACTCGTTAGATCGACCCAGCTCGGGCTCGAGTTGTGCAAATCGCACTGAAATGGCAACTCTAACAGCATTTCGAAGGTCCACTCCCGAAACCATCCGCAAAAGCGTAAACCGAACTGGCAAAGGGCGACTAGATCCAATGGTTTCGGAGAACAACTCCAGGAACAATCAAAAAAAGCCAAAATATATGTAATCAAGTCTGTTACTGGGTGGGTGAGTTGGGATTTGGGCATCGACAATCCTAACCATAGTCACAAGATTCGAGTTCGAGTTCGAGTTCGAAGAGGATAAAATTCGGTTCAAGTTCGTCAAAGAATAAATTTCAAAAAAAAGTTCACCATTAAATTCGAATCATTAAAATATATATATATATATATATATAATTAAATATAAAAATTAAAATAAATAAAAGATAGTTTTAAAAAAAATCATAAACTTTATAAATAACAAATAAAACATTAAATAAATTAAAATATAATTACAAAACATAATATATATATATATATATTAAAAATTAAAATAAATAAATTATTCATTAAAAATAAATTGATAAAACATAAAAAAAAAATGAAAATGAAAAAAGTAAAACAAAATTACAAAACTTAAAATAAAAAAATTTAAAATACATGCTTAAAAATAAATATAAAATACAAATAAAATTTTATTTAAAAAACAAATTAAAAAATATAAAGATACAAATTTAAAACAAAAGAAAAAAACGTAAATAAAAATAAAGCCCTACCTCCCGCTGGCTTTTGAGCTCCTCCCGCTGCTTCGGCTGCCGACGTCAATGGCTGCCACAGACCTCTCGCCGACACTCCACGCTCGCTTTTTATGAGTTTTTTTTTAGTTTTTCACGACAGCCGCCGGAAATTTTCGGGGACGCCCCAAGTACGCCCGGAGTCGTCAGGGAGGGGCCCGCCAAAGTGCTGGACGTGTCCGACATGCCGGCGAGCGCCTCCGGGCATCCCCAGGACGTCCCCGTGCCGAAGGCGCCTCCGAACAGGAGGCATCGGGCCAGGGGGCATACCCCTGCAACACAGGTTTCAATTTTAATTGTTTTTGTTATTCTTTTAAGTTTAAACCATTATTTCCACAAATACCAAATGCAATGACTATGTTTTAAATTTTAATAGCAATTGTTTTAATTTTTACAATTAAATTTTCATAGAAATTGTTTTATTTTTTACTAGGTGCTATAGGGATTTGTCAGAATGTCTCAAGATGCAAGTGCTAGTTTGGTGGGCCAAGGGATAGCCCCAAAATTTGATCCACGAATGCCCCTTTGGAAGTATGTGACAGCATTAGAATAGATACCTAGTGGAGGGTATTTTCAATGACTTTGCTTAGAGTGTAATTGTAAATTCAAGAGCTCCTATAATCGAGTGAAAGCTCATTTGTGTGTGATTTCTAGTGGTGGAATCAAAGTTTGTTGTGGGCCAAGCATAAATGGAACGCCGACAAAGGACTTGCCACAAGCAAAGATCCTTGCATACGTCAAAGAGAAAGAAGAGGCAGATGTCATTGTGGAGCAAAGATCAAATCATCCTTTGAGAAAAAAAGGATCACCACCTGTTAATCCATCTCGTGCTAATGTGGTGATCCCATCACAACCCTTTCTTGCGACACCCATTGTGGCCAAACAGGTAGAGGATTCACCTCTTGGTCGCAAGAGAACAAAAGATGCAGTCCCATTGGACAGGGCATTCCATAATGAATCCAAGGACATAGCATAGCAGAACAACGAGGCATTGTCTTTACGCATGTGGGCTGCCATTTAATGTTGTTAGATCACCATACTAGAAAGATTTGGTGAGATTTATCAATGCTTCCCCTAAAGGATTTGCCAGTCCACGTTATGAAAAGGTGTGCACCACCTTATTAACAAAAGAAAGAAAACATGTTGAATATGCGTTGAAGCGTCTATCAGAGATTCGTGGATCGAAACAAGCGTGTCCATTTCCGATGGATGGAAAGATATAGCAAATAGGCCATTGACTAATGTGATCGCGGTGAACCTTAAAGGGGCAATGTTTTTGCAGGCTATTGATTGTGAGAGTCAAGTGAAAGATGCACGATTCATTGTTGACATCTTAATAGAGTCCATTGAGGCGGTGGGGCCTCAAAACGTTGTCCAAGTTGTAATGGATTAATTTTATTTGTTTCAATTTTATATTAGGTTGTTAAGACTCGATTTGCCTCACACACCCTCGTCTTAAGACAACTTGTTAAGGTGTGAGGCATTAAGTAGCGTGGTTATCAACAACTTTTGGGGTGTATGGAGGCAAGGAAACAGTGAGAGGACCACCACAGTGACAGGGTGGATTCTTCATGATGTGAAGTGGGAATGTGTGAAGTATTTGCTCAGTTTTACCGAGCCCATTGTCAACATGTTGAGATATGTGGATATGGATCATTCATGTGTGGGTGAGCTTTATGACGGAATTGACTCAATGATTGAGAGCATTAAATCGATCATAAATGCCAAAGAGCAGGATCCTATGTTGAGGTCCTTCAAAAAAGTGCAGTAGTATCTCATTGAAAGGTGGAACAAAATGACCACACCATTGCATCATCTTGTTTTTCCTTAACACCCAAATACTACAATGCAGAGATTCTTTCTTTGCCCAAGGAAGAGTTTACATCATATAGGGATGTTGAGGTTGCCGAGAGATATAAGGTAGCATTCTCTAGACTCTTTCCCAATCCAAAAGTAGAAAACCAAGTTAAAGAAGAGTTTGTGCATTTCATATCCTTGATGGGTCACTCCATTGACGTTATTTGTGACAAGTACAATATGGACGCTCACTTTTTGTGGTATCTCCATGGGCAAGCATCCATCCACCTCCAACCACTTGCAATAAAAATTCTATCACAAGTAAAATTTTAATTTTTTTTACTCTACCCTTCTTTTGACTTTTGATGTTTTGTTTTAACTTTTAACTTTTAATTTTTATGAATTCTAATTGACTTTGAGGCTTCAATAGGTTGCAAGTTCCTCTTCAGCATAGCGGAATTGGGGTAACTATGGCTTTATCCTCTTGGTTAAACGCAACAAGTTGGCAGCAAACAAGGCGGAGGATTTGGTTTATGTACATTCCAACTTGCATCTTCTCTCACACAAACAACCTCATTACAAAGGCCAACAAAGTGTTGGGATGTGAACCCAAAAATTGCTGATTTAGATGCCTCGATTGCCTACTTTTCATTGTTTGAGATGGAGTTAGACAATGCTTCACACGACTTGCATCGTGGAGCTAGTGGGAGTGGCGCTGTTGATGCTTGTGGTTCTAATGAACCACATGATGGTGAAGACAACGCAGCCGAAGACGAAAATCATATAACAAATCATGAAAACGCTAATTTGTCATTATTTTTGTCTATACATTGTAACATTTGCACCATGTACCTGTTATAAAACTAATATAAGTTCAACCATTGAATATTATGATATTTGGCATTGAATTATGAGAATATATTTTGTGGTTATTTAACTTATTTGAAATTATTTTGTTTCCTCTATGCATATTATGTGGTTAATTTTGCTTATATGTCTATATATTTATATTTTTAATTTTTTATATATACTTTTGTACGGCCGAATCCAAACGTATCCAAACCCCATAAAAAATCAGCATATCTCCATATCCGATTCTCGTACCCGTATCAGTAATGTAGCTTTTCTTTGGAAAAAAAAAAAAATGTGATCCTCATGCATGCTTCATTTATATGTGCTTCAAGAGGAAGTGAAAAGAGCCTTCCCAACTTAGAAAGGAACATTAATCACATTGCAAAATGGACCCACTGTCCAAGTCAAGGCCCAAGAAAAGAATAAAGCCTACTTTCTATACAAGGTGACTGGAATTGCTTATAGTAAGCAATAACATCTTTGGTTTTTTGCTTTTTTGAAATCACCACAATTTATTTTTGTTCATAGAGAGATTCCAAAAAAGTAAAACAATTGAAAAATCTAATACCATTTTTGTCCATGTCACATGGTCACACCAACTCTGCATAATGAAATCATAAAATTAATATTGGAAACCACAACATATATGTGTTCATTCCGACTTTGTAAGTGTGCATTCCCATTAGGCCCATTGGAAAATTTCAACAAGTGGCCATGGCAACACCTTGAGGTAGGGGTTGCACTTCTCCATGTGAACCAAGCAGAACACACCTTAGATATTGTGGACCCAAGCCCACCCTCATGTCCCCCTTCGAGAGGTGCTCCTCGATTAATCCAAATATCTAAAATGATATCAAATTTTAGACCCAAGGACTTGAGCTAGTGGTGAGAAACAATTAGTTTGTAATCACTGACCTAGGTTCCATTCCCATTAGGTCCATTGGACACTTTCTACAAGTGGCCATGGGGACACCTTGAGGTAAGGGTCACACTTCTCCACATAAACCAAGAAAAACACACCTCAGAATTACGAACTCAGGCCTAACCCCATGTCCCACTTCGAGAAGTGCTTCTTGATTAATCCAAAAATTCAAAATGATGTCAGATTTGGCACTGTTCATGGGCTAAGAATATGAATTGATTAGCATATGAAGGCATCCTTACATTGATAAAAGCATGCACCAACACAAAATATGTTTCCTACAAGTATTAGCTAACATGTAACATATACTCGTAATAAATACCAATCTAAGTCTGAGAATTTGACAAAATGTCGTAGGGTTGAGACCTTCATCATGTCACAACCCGTACTCAGAGACACCACTCATATTGCTTCAATGAGTTCTTAAAAGCATATAAGTATTTTGCCAACAGCAACTTACTTTTTGTAAAATCAACTTATTTATGAACAGATATTGTTTTGATTCCCAAAACATAAACCAATGTCATCTATGCATAGAACTTAATAAGTATGCATGCTTTCTTAGGTAAACGAATCAATTAGAATCAAGGAGTAAGGTTTGCTCCCAGATTTTACAATAGTTGATAGAATCTGGGAATGTCACACAACTGCTATAAGAGCATTTACAGGTCAATGACTTATGGGCATCGGTAAAATATATAACCATAAAATATTAACCTAAACAAACAGACATAAGCATAATAACAATATTAACCTAAATAAACAAACATAAGCATTTAACTGTACTAAACAACTATATTATAGGCAACTCCGAATTTATTATTTTCGTCTAAATCCCTAAGTTTCACTTGAATAAAGGATATGATGTAGAAGAAACAAGCTAATAGAAGCAAATGGAAATATGCTTAAAATAGCTCAATCATTACCCCAAAAAAAAGTACAGACTATAACTGCAAAAACAACAATGGATGAAATTATATAACTTACCTGAACCAGTATTACATTAAGCTTGTTCACATAAAGCTTCTCCCGACGGAATGAAGCTTCGTCACCTGAAAGCTGAAGAAAATAGCACACAATTCCATATCTCATTGAATAAAAAACAGAATGCCAAAATGATAAAATACCAGCAAATACACCGCAAACAAAATACAATTTTCATGCAAACTAATGGACCAATGTAGACACACCTGAACAATGAGATTAGATATATAGTTCTTTATTTCATACCTGGACGATGAGATCTGATATAAAGTTCTTTATTCCATCCCGTTGTTCAACAGGCAAAGCATTCCATCGATATTTGATTACACCTTCAAGAACCTGGAATCGCATCAACAAATGCAATGTGAAATGCATTTCAAAAATGAAGCTTCGTAGCAAGAAGATGTTTCATTTACAGTTATATTTCAGCCATAGCTACCAGTTATGCATAAACTTTAATTGATTTAACCCAAACATAGGTTCAAACTTGTTTAATTTCGATTTCTATATTCAGCTTTACTTCAGTTTTCAAGGTCTGATGTTTGAGTCAAGCTAGGGTCTTTTTATAACATACCAGCTAATTTAAGATCTTCGCCTTAGCTTTAAAAAATTAATATGAATATCATATTTGCTTCAGACCCATTAATAATGAGTTAAAATATGAAACCCTGTATCTAATGTCCAAATATATACACCATGAAAGCCCAGGAAACTAAAATTTTGAGCATTCACAGTGCCCTAACTATCCTTTGCTTTAGTTCTTGGCTGTTACCCTTAACTGTATTTTCAGCATATGGGCCGCTAATAATTGAGTCAATTCGCTCTTCCATAATTGAAAAGTTGTGTTACATAATTGATATCTTGAACTACAATCCAGGGCAAGTTATTACTTGTGCATTTCTGGCTGCAAATTTTCACCCACGGGCTCCAACATGTTTATTATCTGATATGCATTTGAGCCTTGGAAAAGCACCCCTACTATTCACATGACGTACATATGTATTTCTACAAATTAATATAAAAATCCTCACTCGATCTGTTGTTGATTAATTTGACTGCATCATTTTATTTAAAAGAAACTAACAATTGAGCTTAACACATGAACACAATTGATTTCCGCACTTTGCATTAATATATGCCATCTAGTTATCAGGATAGCTGCCCACAGCCATTGCATTCTAGTGCTCTAACAGTCATCTCTGCCATGATTTGTATGCAAGTTCATCTCTGGTTTGACATTTCGGTTCTTGGCATAGAAGTATTGAGTATCAATATAGTTATCATTTATGTAAATTTTCATACGGTTTTCACAAGATGGATTTGTTCCTTCTGAAAATGTTGGAAGATAGACATTTTCTTTAAGAAATGATGTTTGGTCAGTGAATGAAGTACGTTTCGAAGCCCTGTTATCTTTTGGTTTCTTTGACAAATGTGAAAAAAAACTTTTTGAGAGCAATGGCCATGCAGTTGGATTTGTGGAGGTTCTTTTATTGGTTTATGCCATTTTCTTAGTTTTGGGTGTTTGAAGACTTGAATTTGTTTGAAAGAATGAACAACTTTGAGTATTATTCCCAAGTTTTGTCTTTTGATGTTTAGGTTGTAACATGTCCTCGTGCAAGTCATTTTCTTTTCTTTGCTTGTCTAAATATCAATAGTAAAGAGCTTGCATGCATGGATTAAAGGAAGATGTCACAATTTCAGGATTTTGACGTATTTTGGAATGCCATGATTTTGTATGCAAGTTCATCTCTGGTTTGACAATTCGGTTCTTGGCATAGAATTATTGAGTATCAATATCGCTATTTGGCTTACATAAAATCTGCTTGCACATGTTTTGTTCAAAGAAATCGTTCTGAATTGGTTTTATGATGGTCCTGAGAGAATATATTTTTGAATAAGGCTCGCATACATATATATATAGTCAAAAGAAATGAAAATATGATGCATTGGTTTGAGAAATATACGTTTCTTGGTTTTTGACATACACAAAATCAAACTTTCAAGGGTTTTATTTCTTTGATCGAGGAGATTATGGAATATATGGTTCGGAGTATTTGTCCTATGATGCAGTTTTAGGCCTGTATGTTAAAAAGAAGTGTTAAAAATACACTCGGTTATTCATTATGTGGAAGTTTTTGTGTTCTTTAATTATTTTAGGAAAGATGATTCTTGATAGTTGGCATAGCCATGACTGTTTGATGTCATTTTGAGGATACAGATGCAAGTACTTGTTTTGCTTTCATCTTTGTATTTGGAGATTATGTGGGATTTGAGATAAAAAGGGACCTTTTCTTAAGACTGGCTACATATATAATTTTTGACTGCAGGTATCTTGCTTCATATTGTGCAAAGATGACAAATGTGGCATGAAGACGGGGGTATAAATTCTGCCTTGTTAGATAGTTCATGCACTTCCATATTTTCATATTTATGTCAAAAAATAAGTGTTTTGTGTCATTTATTGAAAATTGGAATTCAAGGGTTTTTGTGTCCTTGGCTTGTGAAAAAAAATGTTTTTCCTGCATTCGGCTTTTTCATCTCAGAGTTCATAAGCAGTGGTATATTATTGTTTTGGTTTCTACATGCTTCAGTGTTCAAATTTATACAAGAGTGTACCCTCATTTAGACAAGGGTTTTTTACGCAAGTTATGATAAAATGTGATACCATTGGATGAATGCAGTTGCTTTCTAAATGATATATAAAGACACGGGCAGTTGTTAGCACAATTGTTGTATTTTCAATACAAAGGAAAGTCAGATCTTTAGATTGGCATTGGTCACATATAAGTATATTAGTTTTATGTGCTTCCTTCCTTTATTGCATAACTGGAATATGAGACAGTTGTTTTTTTGATATGTTGACATAAGACAATTTCCTGAGGAATTAGATATTTGATGGCATGAGAAGTTGAGCTATATGGTTTTTTGTGTTGCTTGATTGATATGATGACGCACAAACAATTTGAGGCAATTGTGGTTGTTTGAATGTTCATAAATATATTTCAAAGATGATAAATTAATAATGGAGCATATATATATAGATAGCAGATTTCCTCATTAGTATGTCTAAAGTTTGGTGAAGGATGCATTCTTTTCATTTGATCAAGTCATGAAAACCTAAGTAATGGAAAGCTTTAAGTTTTGTTGCAAAATGAATTTTTGAACATATCAAGATTTGGCTACATGTGTTCTATTGAGGACTTATTTTAGTATACTTTTTAGTATGTCAAGGTGAACCCCAAACTTGCATGAATCAGTTAAGAATGCCTAGGACAGAGGTAATAATCAACTTGACAAAGACACTCTTTCGCAAGGTAGTTCTCGAGGTCAATTCTTTCATGGCCATAGGGCAGCTAACACTTTTTCTCGACGATTTGACCATGGAACACGAGTATCCATTCATTTTGATGCCATTGATCCAAATTTCTGCAATGTATTTGATTTTTTGCCTGCTAGATCCTTGAACCGTAGTAATAGAGGATTAAGGAGAGCACATTAAAGACATCATCCTTATGGGTGAGGCACTCTAAGTGAGTCTTCTCAACATATGCATATTGTTATCCAATCTAATCAACATAATACTCCATTGCATACTCAACCTGAAAATGTGATTGATGTCATTGCAAAACTTTCCAACCTAATCCAATTGGGCATCTAAATACTAAAATTCCTTCCCCTGACCCTGAAAGATCTACTTCTAGTAGGAAACGTGCTAGCAACATTACAGCACAACCCATGGTGACTAGGATGTTAAAGGAAGTAAAATTGAAGATTAATAATCCTGAGGGTAAGCATTTGATTGAGCTTCCCATTGCTTCCTTGAAGCATACGAAGTATCAAACTGATAAGGGTGCTCCATTAATTGATTTACTTTCTGATGTTGAATCCGACTAGACTATTATGTTCATGTTGATATTTTCACTTGTCATATTACTGAATTTTTGAGAATGTGAATATTATTTTTGACAAGGTTTAGTATGTTGTATGCCCACAATTTATTTTGTGTAAAAAAGTTTTATTAAGATGTTTACTAATACTATGGATAAATGCTTATGGAATTTAATATTAGGAGTATTAAAATTTATTTAACTGATAGTATTTATTTAATATTGTCATGTATAGTTAGATGTTCATTTAAATGTTATCCAATGAGTTAAGGGCCCCCACCTGTTAGAAATGTTAAGGGTCTATTATATTTAGATTTGATCTATTAGACTTCCTGTTAGGTCTAAACTTATAAAGATATAAGTCATAAAGTTAACTAATT
Organism: Torreya grandis; assembly: GCA_037957365.1. Lineage (NCBI taxonomy): Eukaryota > Viridiplantae > Streptophyta > Pinopsida > Cupressales > Taxaceae > Torreya > Torreya grandis. The sequence goes on along the minus strand of JARHVA010000164.1, from coordinate 4,636,793 downwards.
GACTTTTAAAATCCAATTATAATTAACAACTAAGTAATGTGTAACTTATTTTCTAACTACCTCTAGAGGAGTTTGCAGATCAAAGAGACATTATAAAGAGAGAAACACATATAGGTGAAGAAATCTCTTCTGAAATTTTGCTCTCTTTTGAAGTTTGAAAGTTATCCATCATTCTTTTCTTTTCTGTGCAACATCTCTGAGATCAAATCACTACTTGCAAATAATCCAAACAAAACATTCTCTGACAATAAAATAAGATGCTTGTTTAACACAGGTATATCCATATTTCTTATTTATTTCAAAAACCAATTATAAGAAATCTTTTAGCCTTTAATATCTTTTAATGATTGCAGATATGTAATCATATAAGCAAAATTCCATGTGTTTGCGCTAAATAATGACGAATACATCACATCTTGCAACATTTTGTTGATCTTTTAATTGCAATTTGTAATCTTTTGAAGACAGTTTGTACTTAAAAATTATGTTTCTCAATAAATCTTATTTTACTTTTATTCAAAGGCAATTCTTGTTTCAAGACTCGCAATTTTATGTTTAACTTTGTTTATTTGATTGTGTTTTTTGTTTAGATTAGTTTAGTTAGATTGGATTAATTTGGATAATTAGTTTATATTTAATTATCTTTTATGTCCTTTTTTATCTTAGTTTTTCATTCTTTTCATCATATTTACCCTTTAAATTTAAACTTTTTCATTTGATTATTGTTTTCTTATATTGTAATAGTTTAATCAATACTTCTTTACTTAAGTTGTTACATTAATTTGTTTTTGTTTATTAGTTAGTTTCTATATAACTTAATTAATATTTATAGCAATTTGTAATATCATTAGATTTATTTTCTGTTATTTCCTAGATTATATTTAACTCATTTTATTATTGTCCTTTCATTTAGTCTTGTTGCACTTCAATTTCATAGGATAGATATGTACTTAGAAATTTACTTGTTCATTTTTTAGTCTTGGATTTAGTTTAGTATTGTTCTTGTTTTCTGTTAAACTTATATGTTAGTGTTTATTTTCATTTCAGTGTTTGGTTTCCACTTCCGTTTGTTTTACTTATCTTTTGGTTTGTTTCTTTTCTTTTCTTTTCTTTTAATCTGTTTTGAGCTTAAGAGATATCAAGAGATTATAAAACACTTGATTAAAAACAATTATAAACGATCACAAATCTTTCCTTCAAGGGATTGCCTTTTTTAAAGGTTTTCACTATCGAAGAGGTTAGATTACATAGTCATATTCTTATTCTTTTTGATATTTAGAGACGTGATTTCTGAAATGCATTGTTCAATATTTGACTTGTTTATTGTTTCTCAAAATTATTTTTAAAAAAACTTCACATCTTTGTAATCAATTCTCATTCTTTAGACCCTTATGATTAAACTAGTACAATTCCATCTTAATCTTCATGATAAGCAAAAGGGTTGATTCATTAGCATAACAATTTTCACCGTCAACAAGCCTATTTGTTCACGCCCTGATCTACCATTTGGCAGTGCCATCCCGTTCTTTTCCTCCCTTGCTCAACAATGACCACGTGTTTTTTCTCCCAATTTGCTTCAGGGATTGTCTGGGCCTCAACCTTGCTCTGTTGTTGCTCTTTTGTTGGGGACCCATCTTCTATTCCTTCAAACTTCAGTTGTGCGCTTTCCTTCAACAAAGATTTCTTCTACGATTATGTAGCTTTTGCTCTGCTTGGGCTTTGTGCTTTGCTTCAGTTGATCGTCCCCTCTTTCTTCTCTTCCAGGGCTCCCCTGGCTCTCAATATCTTCTTTTTCAGCACCTAGTTTCCCTTGTCTCTCCACACTAGCCACTTTGGTTCCTGGTTTGGCCTTTTTTGTGAGTGAACCTGTAGCATTTTGTTTTCTCACTATTGGACTTTGGTCGAGGAAGGCGCTGTGCTTTGTTTTGTGTAGAGCTGTAGATACCAGTTTTCTTCTCAAATGGATATGGGGTCAGTAGTTTCAACCTTGGTTTTCTTCTTGGACTGCGCCTTGGTCGTTTTTTCTTCTCCTATCCCGATGAGGGACCCATCTCTTCTTCATTTCAGGTCTCCTTCCTCTTCAACTCTAGTTTTCATTTCTACCCTCTTAAAGCAACCTTTCCCTAACTCAGATTTTCATTTCTACCCTCTTAAAGCAGCCTTTCCCTAACTCAGATTTTCATTTCTACCCTCTTTCAGTCAAATGGATCTAACGAGCAAATAGTCAAGAGTAGAGAGCTTTGTGCCAAAATAATTCCTAGGAAACTATCATCGACTCAAGCTTCTTTCTTATGCAATTTCATATCTTTAGATGAGATCCTAAACACTACTGATTCTTTGAAAGATGACAAGCCCCACGGTATTGATGGGTTTCCTTTTGAGCTCTATAAAGCTAATAAAGAATGGATTGCATCTGAATGTTTAAATGTCTATTTGGAAGCCTTTAAGGCTAGTTTGCTTGGACCTGAGATTAATAGAGAAGTCATCAAGCTCATTCCCAAGGAAAGAAACCAGTCCCTGGGTAAAAATTGAAGACCAGCTACATTTCTTAATGGTTCTTATAAAATTTTGGCTAAAATTCTGGGAAACAAAATCTCTTCATTGCTTCCCTCTATTATATCAAAGACTTACACTAGATTTGTGCCAGGGAAATATACTCTGAATAATCTAATTTCCAATTGGGACAAGATGTACTGGGCTAGAGACTCATCAGAAAGTAGAAATGATTCTCTTGGACTTTGAAAAAGCTTATGACAAAATTGAGTGGCCATTTATTGAACCTATTATGCGAGCCTTTGGCTTTCAAGATCACATTGCAGAACGATTAATGTTCTTTTCAAAGATGCCTTTGTTGTTGTGGAGGTGAATGGGGAATTTGTTGAGGTACTGGACTTGCAGAGATCTATTAGACAAGGTTTCCCTCTTGCTTCCTCTCTCTTTGTTATTGTTATCGATGCCCTGCATTATCTTCTTTGTTGCAGAGAGGTTGGCCCTCTTGTTGTGCGTATCACTCTCCCCAATAAGTTTGCAATCATTGACATTCTCTTTGCTGATGTCACCTCTCTTTTTGTTGACCTTTCCCGTGACAACCTTCTCCAAGTTGAACTAAGGCTCAATATCTACTACCAAGCTTCAAGCTCCAAGGTTGCCATGCACAAGTCATTCATGATGGGGTGGTTTGATGAACCTCCTAGTGTTATTTCTAAGTTTGGTTGCGAATGGAAAAGTCCTAATAATATTGTTAGATATTTGGGTATACCCTTTGCTCTCAACCCTTCCTTTAAGCAAATGTGGGAATGTTTGTATGTCAAAATCAATAAAAAGATTGGTAAATGGCAAAATCATGTGTTATCTCTTCCAAGAAGAATCCAAGTTTACCAGAAGGTTTTCTCCTCATACAACATATATTATGCCTCTTGCTAGATGTTCAATAAGTACCAAATCAACTCACCAATGAGATGTGCATGAGTTGGTAAAGTGACTTGGTTGTTTCAAGCACCACCCAAGTTCAAATCTCAGTATGGTATTGCAGGATGGTTGTGACCGTTTATTGGTATTCTTGAGTTGGTTGTGGCCATTGTTGGTAAAATCTGGTACTTGTGATAGTTGATCACTTGGGAATCTAGGTACCCAATTGTGTCCCAGACTAGTTGGAGCTCTAATCAAAAGCAGAGTACCAATCTAAAAAAAAGTACCAAATCAACTTATTGAACAAAATTGTTAAGAGATTTCCTTTGGTCTGATGGCAAAGGTAACAATAAACGCCATGTTATAGCCTAAAAATTTTGTTGTAGGCCAAAATGTATTGGGGGGCTTGGTATAAAAGATCTCAGAATTCAAGGAATCACTCTAACTATGAAATGGATCATTCGCTCTTTTGTTGGCAATGAACTTTGGAAAGTCCTCATTAGACATAATATATTGAGTGGCTTCCCTAAGGGCAGGCCTGGGTGGACAGGGTTACATATGGCAGATCTTCTAGGCCCTTTCTTGGTAAAACTTGTTGACTCTCTTATTTTTGGGTCAATTTGAAAAGCTTGGGATTTGGTCAAACATTTGGTCACTGCAAAACATGTCTTTAGCCGGTTTGGGACCTGCTATCAAGGGTATAGAGCAATATGGTGGAACCTCTCCCTCAATGGTCGGCCCCTTGCTTTTACCATGGGTTGCTCTGCCTTGCAATGGTTCCAAAAAGATCTTCAGAGTTTCAAGGATCTCTTCTCATTAGAAGGATGGGCCTCTTGGAATCTAATCAGATTTAGATATCATAATCTTTTGTCTCAAAAGAAGACCTCCATGATTTCTAAGGCTTTGAAGGACAATAATTCAATTTCAGTGCTAGACATTGAATATGTATTCTGGGAGAGTATCAAGTGGGTTAATGGCCCTCCCTTGCTAGAGTTCTCCACTAAATGGCTATATAAAAAGCTTTCTTTTCCCAAGCCCCTTTACCTCTCTTAACCGTATTTCGAAGGTGCTTGACCCCCTCCAACGCTGGTCCTTAAGATTTAATGTGTTGTGGGCTTCTTGTTTGGAACCTAAGAAATCTTGCTCTCGCTAGCTTATTATTTTTAATAGACTTGTTGTTAGGGAGATCATTTCTAAGCACTTTGAAGTCCTACCCTATTGTTTACTCTGTGGTGATTGAAGAACTGTTTACAGTGTTGGTCTAATGTTTTTGGTTGTGATCTTTCTTTGTTGAATATTGCTTTTAGTTATGTTTGTCATAAGATAAAAGTGCATCCCTTCTTCCATAAGTTTTGGCTTTGTCTTTTCAACTGAAATTTTATGGTTTATTTGAAGACAAAAGAATAAGGAGGTGTTTCAACTTAAAGCAAGATCACTTACTAACTTCTCAGTTGAAGTCATTGCTAGCATTGTTTTTGTGTAAATTCTTCTTAGGTTCAAGATCCATCAAGAGGTGTTGGAGAAATTTCTGAGCAGGGGTATGTTGAAAGTAACATCGGATTATTTGTTAGACTCGGTAGGATTTATGAGATTGTCCCCTAACCTGGACTGAAACCTCTCCCATAGCATGGCTACAAAGTTCAAAGTTTTTGAGTATGAATGGTCGTGCATCAAGGATTTTTATTTCGAGCAAACTAAGGATCATGTTTTTGGTTGGGTTGCTTCATAATCTGATAAAAATGGTGTCCATAGTTGGATGAATGTGATTCACAATATGAGTATTGATAGTGTCAACCCCATTCCAAATTCTTAGGTAATTGTCGATGCCCTGGACTCTTCTAGTATAGGTTTCACGAGCCTGAATCTTGTGCTTGACGTTATGGGAGATAATACAGGGGTGGAACTTACTTCTTCTCCACAGTGCAATGAGGAACAACAAAGGGAAACCTAGAGAATCATTCATAAAGAAATAAACGAGTTTTCCAATAGGGTTGAGACATTAGTTGAAGTTGGTGTTCAAAAGGAAGTGGATGATGTGCTTCAGTTTACAAAAGAAAACAGAATTGCTCCGTTGTTGGACAAGGTTTCTAGATACTCCCCCTGGAAATGGATATTCAATCCCCTGCTCAATTGGGCCCTGTAGATTATGTTCAACAAGGCCCTGGTTGTTTGTTAAATATGGTGTTGGCGAATGCTTTAAGTGTGTTGCTTCTAGGGGGCAAGGATGATCATGCATAGTCTTTTATTTCCTTGACGTGTTTTGAGGGCAAACTATGGCTCGTGACTCTTATGTTGTTTAGCTCACACTTTTTCTTTTTTGTTGTTGACCTCCCACATGAAGCGTTTTTTATATTGACATATCGTTAATGCTCTGAACATGTATCTTTTTTGGTGAGACATTTGACTGCCCTTGTGGCAATACCCTGTCTTGTGCACCCTCGGGTGTTTGACTTATGTTAATGATATTTCAATATATATAAAAAAATGTTCATTTTAAAATTTTGCTCAAGGGCGTTGGGCTTGGAAATAATCTTTGTTTAGAACATTTGGCTCTATGACTCCAAGTTCGCAGTTTTTCTTGATTTTTTTTGTGGCTTTTGTTGGGCAAAAAGACTTTACATGGTGGACCGAATGCAATTGTTCCTTCAACCTCATCACGATTTCCACTCTTTTCTCTTCAAAGGCTTCGTTTTTCTAGTGAGTGCTTCTTCAAGGGTCAGATAATTCAGCCCCAGTTCTGGTTGTGTGTTTCTTCATTTTGGTGGGTGTTACGATTAAGGACAAATTATTGGGCCTTGGTTCTAGTTGTGGGTTGTGACAAAGATGTAGACTAGGTTTCCCTTCCTCGGCCCTGACATGGTACTCTTTCTCTTTGTGGGCAAAGCTTATGTTTTGCCCCTTTTCTTCTAAGCTCTTACTTTTTTACTCTATCTTACATGTATTTTGGTTTTCATCTCTACTCCTTTGTAACAGCACCATCATGATGTGTTATGTAATAGTTTTTTTCCACTTGTTTTCCAATCTATGCTAGGAACCATGGAAGGGAAGCAAGCATTGTCTCAATCATGGGGCCTTCTAAGAACGAGTCTATGCCTTTCTTGGTCTCCATAATGGAATAAAGCAACAGAGAATCGCAAAGGGTAGGTGGCATAATAGAGTTGATAAAAGAGCGTGGAGCAAAAGTATCAGAATAGAAAACCAAGATGAAAATAAACACTACATATGAATAAGAATCATAGAAAATGACACAAACATTAGCATAGTTGCATGTTATTTCGCGCCTAAGAATTCCAAATTTTATAAAAAACATGCTCTAGACCACAACTCAATGTACAATAAGATTGGAGAGATTTTTTTAATAGGGGACTTCAATGCAAGAATAGCAAACAAGCAAGCCAGCATGTTGGGAAGTAATGTGGATCTAGACATGAATCCTCTTTGAAAGTCAAAGGAATAAAATCAACAATAGAACAAGTCTTCAAACAATAGGCATGGGGTTGTCACGGACTTTGGAGAAGACCTAAGTTTTTGTATTATGCATTAGCTTAATTAAACGACATGAGTAAATGGGAAAAATAAGGAAATTACACAAAGGGCAGAGTGTAATATATTATGTTATATGCTCGCAAAATTCTATACGTAGATTAAAGAGCTAGAAGTAGAAGGTTCTCTCGTGGAACTTAACTCAATTTTTATGAAACTCCAATTACAAAGCGACAATCACCAAGATGAGTACACTAGGGTCAACCAAGATAAGTTGCCACCTAAAGGAAAATTTCTATTGACAAAAAAAATCAACAAGCCTTTAGAGCGGCATTGGTTTAGCAAAATGCAAGAAAGGGAATGCATAACAATGGTACAAAGTACACAAAAAGCGAGAGGCTAATGAACACTACTCAAGAGGCACTAAAAACATGTAAGAGAGCTAAAACTAAAAAGAAGGAAAGAAATAATTTCCCAACAAACCCGTTGTATGATGAAGAATGCAAGACGACACGGAGAGCGTTAAAAGAACCAACAAGTAGAACAAAAGCAATCAAGAAAGCATATGAGCAAATGGTAAGGGCAAAAAAGAAGTGAATACAAGAACTTGAAGGAAAGAGATGATTTATTTAAGAAAACATGAACCAAAAAGATTTTGGAGGGAACTTTGAAAAGAAAAAAGGTAATCTGAAAATAGCATAACAGCAAGATAGTGGTTGGAGTAATCAAAACAATTGTATGAGCGTGAAAGTGAACAAGATACACCTCTCACAATTAGTGTTAATGAAGAGATTTCAAGATAGAAGACATCATGCAAGGGATTAAATAGCTAGCAACTAGTAAAGCTCAAGACATTGACAACCTACAAGCAAAGCATCTAAGATTGGGAACAGATATAACACCTCAAATCAAATAAATTTTCAATGAAGTTGTTCAAAAAGACTTTCCAATAGAGTGGACAACCAACTTAACTATACCCTTGTTTAAAAGTGTTGATGTAAATAACAACTCAAATTACCATATCATAGTCAATCCGCTCTTTGAAAAACTATTTGGGACTATGATAGAACACAAAATTAGTAGTTGGGAGGAGGAAAAAGGAAAGAGGGCAAAGGGACAAGTAGATTATGGACCCAAAGACGCTATTGATCATTGTGTCACGCTTAGATACTTCGTTGAAAATGTGTGGGATTAAAAAGGGGATGTATATTACCGCTTTGTGGACTTCTAAAATGCATTTGACACAGCACCAAAGAGCAAACTATGGAGTAAAATGGGAGAGCTAGAGTTCCCAATGCACTACAAGGCAGTAGTTCAAAGATTGTACGAGCAAGTCAAGGCTAAAATCAAAATGCAGTCAGGGCTGTCCGAATATATTGGGAGTGATATAGGCATCAAACAATGCTGCCCTCTATCCCCGACTTTAGTTGGACTTTACATTAATGAGCTAAAGGATTGGATAAACAAATTTTGAAGGGGGGGTTCACTTATCCAACTATGTGGTGAAACTTCTACGTTACTCCGATAACCTAATCCTAATAGCAAAGACTATCCAAGATTTAAGAGACCATCTTCGAGCTCTAGAACTCTTTTGTAAAAAAGTAGGGATGCAAGTAAACATCGAGAAAACCAAAACTATGATTTTTTCAACGAAAAAGAAGGAACAACAACCTGATTTTCAGTTTGCACAAGGGTCTCTTGAAGTGTTGTCAAAATACAAGTATCTCCACCTTGACTTTCACAGCAAGCTTAGATAAGATACTTGCAAGATGAAAAGAATACAAAGTGGCTGGAGAGCTTTTTATGCACTTCAAAACCAATGCAAGAATGCTGAGACATGGAACTAGAAAACCACCACGGTCTTATTTGGGTTACTTGTTACACTAATGATATTAAAAATTTATATGGTTGCTAGGTGTGGGCTAGTGGAACGAGGAGTTTGAAATTGAAGCAAATAGAAAAGATTCAAAAGCGTCTAATCATAAACAATTTCAAAATTAAGGACTTAATCTCATATGAAACTATTCTTGTTGAAACAGGTACTTTCCCTTTAAAAGCAACCACTATTACCAAGGTATTATGTTACTTGAAAAAACAGAAAGCATGAAGACCGACAGATGGCCTAGGGCAACAAGAGAAAAAACGTTGCAAAGGAGGAAGAACACTTAGATGAAGCATAATCACAAGTGGATGAATAGATGGGATATCAACGTAACTGAATGTCCAAATTGTAACAAAGACATAAAAATTAAGTGAATGAAAAATTTAGCTTGATAATGCGAAAGGGATAAGCAAGAAAAGACAACTCTATATTTCAGTGTTCAGCCCAACTTATGAACAAAATGAAAAAGCTTATATAGGGGCTGAAATCAATTGGAGGAAAAAGATCCTCGTTGCTCAATTGAAAACTAGCTCTCATAGACTTTGATGTGCGACAGGGAGAAGTGCGACTCCTAAGGAGCAGTCTTGCTAGAGGGTTTGTGCTTTATGCACCACAAGGGCGGTTAAAAAGGAGGAGCACCTCATCCTTCAGTGTCCCTAGTACACAGACATACAATCCAAATATGTGGAAAATTTAAGAGTTCGCTGCATGGTATAGATATATTTGAGGGAAAAAGATTAAAAAGGTTGGGGGAGATACTAACCCAGATCAGTAAAAGGCGGAGCAACCTTCTAAAAGATACATTGGGTCCTGCGAATTCTTGAACGGTCAGAGCAATCAGTGTAATCAGTGGTCCCATAGACCGTTTGGTCTAATGGACATAATTAAAACCATTTCATTTTATTTTTTCATTTCCAGGCTACAGATTTTCTCTTTGTGGCCAAGGTGGTGGCTTTTGCAAGGTTAGATGGGGTCTTTTGGCACTTTTCTTCCGTCTAGAAGCAGGCTGTGCTTTTCTCCTCTTCTTGGCAGGGCAGATTTAGCTTATCTTGCTTTACGAGTCCTTCCTTCAGCAGCTTTGTGGTTCTCCTAGTCTTTTTTTATTTTTTCCTGTTATGGGTTCTGCTGTTAAATTCTTAACAAGTTTATGTGCTGGCAGCTTTTGGATTCCACTGTTACATTCTTAACAAGTTTAAGTGCTGGAAGCTTCCAAGTTCTGCTGATGAATTCTTGACATGTTTATGTGTTGGTGGCTTTCGGGTTCTGCTGTTGGCCTGCTTATGGGCTTTATAATACTCCTCTTCCCTTTCCTCTTCACACTTCCTTTTCTCGCTATTTCTTGATCCTACTGTCTCTGCTCTTTCAAATTGTCTCAACAAGTTGGGGGCCCCAATTGAATCCCTCAATTTACCAATCAAATATGTGTGTGTGTGTGTGTGTGTGTGTATGCCATTCAATTATGGCCATGGACATGTCCCATTTCCAAAGCTTCGAATTTTAAGCTGTCTGATCAACTACCATAACCCCCAGTTCTAACCATTTAATTGTAATAATTTCTAAGAACCTATCATACACTCACGAATGGAGTTCACGTACTAACAACCATTTTATAATTAAGTTATCTCCTCAGAGACTGCCTAATTGGCAGCAAACAACTACCAAATGAAATTGTCATTGAAACATAAGCTATCTTAGTATAAACACCAGCCAATTTGGCCTATTATACCCACAGAAATGATTCTAAATGAAATATTATCATGTGAATCCAAGTTCATGAAGTACTGAAATAATGAAATTTACTGAGATCTGTATTATTGTCTATCAACCAGCTTCCAGATTGCCTTCATACAAAGTTTGGAAATGCATTTTGCCATGGTGTTACCATCAGTCAATCTATACAGTTCTTCAGTTAGGTCAGTTGTCATTTAATGCCCTCTTAAAACAATACCACTTATCTGATCTGCAAAAGCTAAAGCACATAGGATCATATTCTTGGACATTGCAAGATAGACTTACTACAGTCTAAATGGCAACTTTTCGGATTTTAATTTGCTTTTCCTTTCACACATAAAATAATGTAGCCAAATTGCAAGTTTGTCGATCTTCCTATTTAAGTTCTTAGATTTTACTTGCTTGCTAACATTCTTCCAATTTTTCCGCACTCCCTCCAACTGGGCTATTGAATTATGATCAAGGATTTAGCCCTGGATTAGCAACTGTATAGCACATATTACACAAGCCTATTCTTGAGTAGAAGGTAAGAGAATAGTTGGCTCTGTGCTGACAGCGAGGCAAAAGAATCTTAGTTTGTTGTCAAGTATTGCTTTAATCTAGGTTAATCTTTGCCAGCTTTACCACTACTTCCTTTTGGAAAACTTCATTGATATGGATGTTATACATAAAAAACAAATATGATCTTTATCTAGCAATTTGCATGTCTTTAACCGTGAAGAAATCCTTCCATCATACATTCCACCACACTCCATCCACAGGCATTGCATATTTTAACCAATATTATTAGATTGACCAGACCACCACTGCCAAAACAAATCCAATAGAATTGTGAACTGCTAACAACCATATACAAGTGCTAAAAAGAGAAAATGAGCTGAAATAAATCCTTCCTGATCAAACTCTCTTATTACTCTCCTCAGAGAATTGCTAAAATCGTAGGTGCAGTTTCTGAAGTGTTTGTAATAGAGGATTACCATGATTGGCTATGAATTCCACAGAATTGTTTCCCAAGCATTTATTTTCATATTATTTAAAACTGGAAGCTTATCCATTCCCACATTCCTTTGCATAGGCAGTGTTTATATTGTGCATCCATATAATATCAAAAACCTTTCAAGAGTTGACAGGGCAACAAAGAAGATCCTTAATTATCTGCATTTTTCTACCATTCGTTATGTCATTAGCTTGTTCTACAGGTGGGAGAGTCAGGAAGTTACAAAGTTTTGTGTCTCGGACCATAAAATAATTTTTTTAGATTATAAGTTTATCACGTTGTTATTTTCAAACACAGTTGAATCATGCATTTTTTGTGCAAGACAGACAGAGAAAGATGCAAACAAAAGTATGGTAAAGGAAAGACTACCTGAAGTGCAAAGAACTTGGTATTCAGATTCTGTGAATTCTGTAAAATGCTAACAACTTGAAGCCATGTATCCGGATTAATTTGTAGCTCTCGCAATATCCGCTCTGCAGCTGCTCTCTGGCGAACACCAAAATAATAATACATAAGACACTCTGATTAGGATCAGACAACATTAGAGAAAATTTCTTGAAAAACTTCATCCAGAATATATGTAAGCTATCAGCTTTAGGTAACTTTTCCTTGTCTTTAACTGTTCAAGATTGCATAGTTGCCTAATTGTTCAACATTGCATAGTTACCTGTAATGTAAGAAAGAAAGAAAGATATTATATTAATGTCCACAAATGACCAAATTGGGTCAATAGGACTCGAAAGTATTACCAGTTACGATAGATAAGAACTAGGGTAAGGAGGCCCTAGGCTATGAAAGTAACTAAACATGGAAATGCAAAAAAGAAAGAAACGATATAAAGCAAGAGAAAGTAAAATGAAAACAGTTAGATACCCAGAACAATAGCATCCAAGTATAGTTAAACAAGTGAGGGGTGTACCTGCCATCACGACCTTGACTGCAGGCCAGAGGTTACATGGCCAAACATATCTGATCGGGGCAGCAGAAGAGGGTGAATAGATAGCCACCCAAGTCCCTAAACAAACTATGATACCAGCCAAGTCTCTAAACAAACTATTACACCTCACCCAAATCTCATAGCAGTTGACACACCTGAAATAGTGTTCCTCAGTCTCCACCTCCTGGAGGTAACAGAAACAGCACGTGGTGACCCATCTCAACTTGTAACTGATGGGACAAAACACTAAGCTAGCCAAGCATGACCCTTAAGCCTCATGACCAATGGAGTTGGAAAAAACATGTGGAACAATGGTTGTGTCCAATATGTAAGAAATGCTCGCACTAAAAGGCCCTCTTTAGGCTGAGAGGCTGCAAAGGGGAGATCCAGCTGACTTGGATGTACTGATGGTATAAGTCCTCTTCGAAAACTCTGTAGATCACTTCTTTTGGGGGAAGAGGACGCAGTAGTGCATCCAAGGAGTATTGATAAGGAGAATCAATCAATAGAGATACCTGTATTAGGATAAATTTGAAAATGATAATGCAAATGTGAAATGATTGTTCAAGTAAACCAAATCACTGCAAAATCAATCCAAATTCAACTAAATACTCATGCTGGGCAAGGTAGAGAAAAAGCATGCAAACAACAATGAAAATAAGACAGTTATACCTTCATTATGCAACCAATTTACCTCCAAAATGAGTGATATGCCCCAAGAAGACAAAATTGACAAGTTGAATGCTTGATAAAAATGTTGGACTGTCTTGTGAGTCAGGAATTGGACAGCATGTTGGCATGTTTTGGCTGATGAATGGCTTGATAAATAATAGACAAGTTGACAACATATGATTAAACCTTGAAAGCTCCTCATGAATTTGCATGAGAATGCATATGGTTATATAGGAGGTGGTGAGAAATTTCCAAGGAATCTAAAATTCCTTGAAGAATTCTAGAGTGTAGAAGACTCTAGATTCCATTAGAGATGGCTAATGATGTTTAGAAGGAGATTAGATAGGGGATTAGAAGAGTGATTAGTAGGAGAAAGTGGGGGTAGTTGGAGGGTAGGTAGAAGTGAATTTTAAATTCACAAAATAACAGAAAAGTGGGATTAGTGACAAATAGAATGTGATTAGAAGAATTAATTAGGACATGGGATAGGGGCAAGGTTACTGCGTGGTGAGAGAAATGTTAGAAGGGGACTAGGATAATTAGACTATGGACGAATTAGATGAAATTATTGACAACGAAAGAGCAGCCAAATTTAGATGCATACAATACCCATGGACTAAAAGAGTGAATTGGCCTCAGCTTACCAACTAAATTGACACCTGGTGAGACCCAAGGAGCCAACCATCTCTAAAGAACAAAGGTACAAATATGCTTATAAAGTAGGCATGCAGACAAAAAGCTAAATCATGGAAGGATCTAGGTCAATGAACGTATAAAGTAAGCACAAAGACACTCTCAAGGAGAAGGGGCTACGCAACAAACTCGGCTTGGACAATGCACTAAAGAATTGTTGATTTCAACAGAACGTACGCTGATGCATGATAGTTTGAACCCTCTCAATATGTTCCAACTCACTAGATCCCAAACTAGGGTCTCAAAACTCTGACCTATAAAGAATTGTGGGTTTAAAGATTGCATTGAAGAGTGTAATGAAATTATTTCACCAATAAAATAGAATCACAGCATTAGATCACAATATGACTGAAACAGAGCAGAATGTATGAATAAATGATGAGCCACTTCAAGGAGGCAACCTCCACAATCTTATAATAAGAATAGAATTCGCAATGCGATGATCAAATACTAACTGCTGCCTCCCATGCATACCCTAATTATGCTATGAAAACACCCTAAGCCAACCCTACTAACAATATGAAGCTATAGAAATTATCCTATGACTTAATTAAAGATTATGATAGCCACAAGTTGGTCACGAATATCCCAATACACACTATAGGCTATAGGCATATCAAGAGGCGTGTCTTTGAAGGAATAACTTAAAAAAATTTATCAAAGAATCAAAAGCATTAACTCTACAAAACAGAAAGTGAGGCATTACCCTTAAAAAGACACAATTGTGATGATGGCTTTGGGATAAACGATGGCACGGTAAGCCACACACCTAAGTAGGTGTAAGCTGTTGGGATCTCCACAAGCTCCCCTTTGTAGAGGAAATGAAATCTAGAAAGAGCATCCTTGGAGGTGTTAAATACCATGATTTTAGTCTTACTAAGGTTGACCATCAGTTGACAAAGCTCACATAAGTGAGTAAGAGAATCATGTTGTCTATGTAGACTGTCAAGAGAGTGGAAGGAAGACCACAGCCAAAGTAGTTTAGCAATCATAAAATGAAATAACATACAACCATCATCAACATAGGTATGCAGCTGAAGAAAATCCTTGGGCACATCTATGTAGATACCCAAGAGAGGGCACCCTTGATTGATTCAAATGTTGTTTTAACAAAATAACAGAGAGACCATGGTGAGTGTGGAATTGGCCAAAAACCATTTCATAGAATCTCATGATGGCAGCTTCTAGAAAAGTAGATGCCTCAGAACTGAGCCAGAGGCCTTCCTAAAGTCTAAATAACAACAGAAGACTTTTGGACCTCGTAGATGAGCCTTCTAAATAATAGCCCAAAGACTAAAAATATGGTAAATAGTCTGGAAATCTATTGTTAAGCCTGCTTATCCCTTTACTCTTAAGATTGCCGCTCTCCAAACATTTGCAAAGCTTTGTGTCCGACACCGTGGCATTGCCAAATTCATGCACAATGAGGATAGTCGTGTAGATATTTGGGTTAAAACAATCCCTTCAGTTAGTGAAATAGCAGATGATGTGCTGCAACCAAGATGGGGGAACCCTGAGCAAACAACCTCATTAAATACTCAGCCTTAAGAGAAGCAAAGCGAATCCACACCACATATGAGGAATTCACCTTGAATCACCTCACTATCATATGCTTTGCTAGTACATCACTTCCAAATAGCTCTCTTAACATCACCTTAAGAAAATAAACGACAAGAAGGCAGAGAGGAGATTCAGACAATAGGTGATATGGGATATCATAAGGAGAAAGAAAAACCATGCATGTATATCTGCAACAATCCAGTACCACCTTGTTTGATTTTGTCTCATAGCACAAAGACATGAGTATCGCTATAGTAGAAGCTAATACTCAAACTACTTGCCTACAAAAATAACTAGTTTAGTACCAAAGAAATGAAGCATTTTTGCAGACCATTATCATGAGTTTAACTCCTTCCAATAATATAATTTCGACATATACCACCTATCAGAATTGTTAAATTAGTCAAACGAATTCCTTGCAATGACATTATTTCTACGTAAAACACTACACATCACACAAATTCTATCATCCATTTCAAATACTGAAAGAGATTAGTTTTTTCAACCTCTCAAAAAACAGCGCATGTTCACGATGTTTTTGGTGTAATCTGTCTTAACGATAAAAAAATGAGACACCCTCTAGTCGGGAATTAAATACCAGTACTTGATGAGGAGGTACAACTTGTTCTAGAACTGAAAGAATTTCGAAACACATTCACGTATACATTCTAGACATATCATATGCATTCCTCTCTCCTTATGCTTTGATAACAAAGCAGTTTCACCAGGGGGGACTTGTTGGATAGGGGTGCAGGTTGCTTCCATACCAAAAATCCGACATGGGACACATCCGGCCCAGTTCTAGTCCATTTGCCTCACCAATTGTTTTGGTCAAAAAGAAGGATGGGACCTTGCGCATGTGCATAGACTACAGGGCCTTGAATAAGAAAACCATAAAGAACAGATATCCAATTCCCAGGATCGACGAGCTACTTGATGAGTTACACGAGGCCGTGTTCTTTTCTAAGATTGATCTTCGCTCGAATTATCATCAAATACGAGTCCAGGAAGAAGATGTTCACAAAACTGCCTTCCGTTGTCATTATGGGCATTTTGAATTCCTTGTCATGCCATTTGGACTCACCAATGCACCTGTTACATTTCAATCGTGCATGAATCACACCTTCTGAGGGCAATTACGAAAGTTTGTTTTGGTTTTCTTTGATGACATTCTGATATACAACAGGACATGGGATGATCCCCTGCATCATTTGGATGTAGTGTTGAGTATCATGGAGGCCCAATCGCTTTACGCGAAAGCTTCCAAATGTGAGTTCAGGATGACTGAGATACTCTATCTTGGACATGTGATTGGCACTGATGATGTGAAGGTACACTAGGAGAAGATACAGGTAATTCTGGACTAGCCACCTCCAAAAAACATAACAGAGTTGAGAGGTTTTTTGGGTTTGTGCTCTTACTACAAGAGATTTGTGTGAGGTTTTCACAGTTGGCATCATCCTTGACAAACCTTACTAAGCAAGGTGAAATTTATTTGTACTAAGGAGGCACAGGTAACATTTGACAAGCTCAAGGGGGTCATGAGCTCGTGTCCAATATTAGCATTGCCGGATTTTACACAACGGTTTGCCTTGGAGTATGATGCATTGAGACAAGGAGTGGGTGCAGTTCTAATGCAAAATTGACATCCGACTGCATTTGAGAGTCGGAAGTTGAGGGATACAGAGAGGTTGTATTCCACTTATGATAAGGAGATGCTAGCAATTATGCATGCGCTAGCTAAGTTCAGGCAGTACTTAGTAGGGACTAAATTTGTGGCCAGAACTGATCACAACAGTCTCAAATATTTTCTTGAGCAGAAGGACTTGAATGAGCAACAGCAAAAGTGGATGAGCAAGATTCAAGTATTTGACTTCGATGTGGAATACATCAAGGGGAAGAAGAACATTGTTGTTGATGCTCTTTCCAGAAGACCAACACTTTGCTCTCTCACTGAGATTTCGACTGACTGGAAATCCCAATTAGTGGTCGAGTATACCAAAAACACTTTTGCCTGTGATTTGATTGATGGTGGGGTACAGGAGGACAGATATTTAGTAGTGAGCGACATTATTTATTATAAGAACAGAGTCTATCTTGTACCAGGATCAAAGTTAAAAGCTAGGTTATTGAGGGTTGTGCATGATACCCCTCTATCCAGACATCCAAAGTTCTTCAAAAATTATCGCCATATTCGTGAGAGGTACACTTGGAAGGGTTTGAAAGATGATGCGCTGCAACATGTTAGAGAATGCCTGTCTTGCCAGCAAAACAAGGCAAAACAAACATTCCCTGTGGGACTTCTACAGCTCTTACAGATACTCGAGCAAAAATGGGAAGGAATATCCATGGACTTTATCACAAGATTGCCACGTGTCCAGGGGAAGGATTGCATATACGCGGTTGTGGATA
This sequence comes from Torreya grandis, assembly GCA_037957365.1. Lineage (NCBI taxonomy): Eukaryota > Viridiplantae > Streptophyta > Pinopsida > Cupressales > Taxaceae > Torreya > Torreya grandis. The sequence goes on along the minus strand of JARHVA010000164.1, from coordinate 4,619,018 downwards.
AGCTGACCAAATATGCACATTTCTTTGATATATCTTTTGATTAAACAGTAGTTCAAGTCACAGAGGTATTCTTCAAGGAAGTATTCAAGTTGCAGGGCTCCCCAAAACAATCATCAGTGACCGAGACAGCAAGTTCTTAAGTATGTTTTGGCAGGAGTTGTTTCGATTGGCAGGTACGGAGTTGACACCAAGCACGAGTTACCATCCTCAAACCGATGGACAGACAGAGATAGTAAATAAGTGGATTGAGGGATATTTGCGGAATTATGTGTCAGGGCAGCAGCGTGCTTGGATCAGATGGTATCATGCCTTATACGGGTATGATGCCTTATCATTTGTAGATTTGGCCTTTGATGACAATAGGGTCCCACGGGCCAAGGAGACAATGCAAAATTATCAAGATATTCTCTCAAGGCATTGAAGGACAAATTGCAGCATGCGCAGAACCAGCAGAAAATGTATGCAAATAGGCATCGAGTTGAGAGGTCATTTGAGATTGGAGACTTGGTTTTTCTGCCTTTACAGCCATACAGGGAATCCTCATTGAAGAAAAGTGGTTCAAAAAAACTTAAGCCACGCTTTTATGGACCATACAGGATCTTGAGAAGAATTGGTGAGGTTGCATATGAATTGGAACTACCTGAGGGCAGTAAGATTCACAATGTCTTCCATGTATCTTGCCTCAAGAAGGCATTGGGACAGCAGGTTGAGGCATCTCCAGAGCTTCCTCCACTTGATGAAGACGGAAAATTGGTGTTGGTTCTTGAGGGTATTGCAGATTGGAGAGAAAGGAAGCTAAGAAATAAGGTGTTCCGAGAATATCTAATCAAATGGAGGGATTTACCAGTTGAGGATGCAACTTGGGAAGGGGAAGAGATTCTACAGCACCCCAATTTACGATTGCTAGAGGGCCAACAATCCTGGGAAGGGAGGACTATAATGTCCCTCTTCATTTAAATTCTCATTTGCGAAGAATGTTTCTAATCTTCTTATTCTCGAGATTAAAAATAAATCTATACAAGGGAATTAAAGGAGATAATTAAATAAGGATTAACAAGCAGAAGTCTATCAAATTTATTTAATTATTCTTTTGATTATTAGTGGGGCCACTTGGAGTTTTTAATTGGAAATTAATAATTCCAAGATTTGCTTAAATCAAAAATAAGAAGCAAATCGTGGGAAGATAAAGATGTGGGACTTTCATTTAAGAAACCTTCTAACTCCAATGGATATCGATTGCTTTATGAAAATAAGTTTTGGCAACTTATTTATTATTAAAAAGGGATCGATCCGGAGAAGAGAGGCACTCAAAAATTAAACTTGATTTTTATTCTCTTATCGAGCTATGGAGAAAACTTTCACCAAGATGAAACCCCTGAGATGAATGGGACAAAAACCCCATTGAATGATATACTTTGGAACGACTGAGAGTTCTGTGCAAGTTCATTGCATAGAGTTTGATGAAGGTGTTTGGGACGAATCGCAGCAATCTGAATTGATTTTGGCAAGACGTGTGACCATTGAGGCTAAATCGCTACTTGTAGGGGATGAGACGTGGCTTGTTTATCAAGGCACTGTTACTTGTTGAGTTTCACGTGGAGCTTGGAGGTTGATTTATGTGTGTGCAGACATTGGAGGACTATCAAAATCAAGTCATGGCTCCTAAAGGAAATTTTGGGTGCACTACCAAATATTCTATATCTCAAACCAGCGTATTCTCCGGGTTCACTATTTGCTTATGCTCTATTGTTCATTTCTGCAATACTGTAAGGAGCTCCATTAAGTGTTTACTAGACGTCTATGATAGTCTTGTCATTTTGGGTTAATTTCCATGCATGTTCTTGGGTTGCACTATAAACCTGGGCAATTCTCAAGTCAAATAAATTGTAATGAAAATTCAAGAAAAGTCATTGTTTACATGCATTTTCATTTTATGAAGTTGTTCATCATTCATGCAAAATTCTGAATGCTTTTGTAAAGCATAACCTCTATTAAACCGGAAATTTCACAAACATCTACATACAACCAGGAAAGCAAATTTCAAATAATTTTTCCAATGCTACAAAACTTCAGTGCCAAAGCATGGAGGAAGGTTGTCAACAGTTTGACAAAATGTCAGCATGTTATTCCATTGTCGATAATATTACAGGGAAGAGTACAGAAGCTAAGAAGACAAGGCATCAGATAATGATTCACTCCCTTCCCAGGAAAACCATTTGTCAATGGATTCAATTGACAGATCTCATGGTAGATCTGAAGAGGAAATTAGAGCTTTCTCTTGGGATTACACTGGATTTACAACGTCTCTTGCATAAGGGTAAAAAACTTCAGGATTACAATCCTCTATCAAGCTACAATCTTGGCAAGGACTCCACCCTCTTCTTCGTGGTTGAGGATGCATGGAGGAGCTACAGATTCTGAGAAGACATCAATTTCCAAACCCATAACATTCAAAGAAGCGATAAAAAACTCAGTCCCCAATCCCAGTGCTTTGAAGCCACAATCTATCCCTAGTGCCTATATTGTAGAGCATGCGGAGGAGGTGTCAATTGTTGAGATCGCAGAGGAGGAAGTGACCCGATACCAAACAGATTTATTAAATGAAGTAGTTATATGCAGATTTAATGGGTTTTGGCCAACTACTTCGGCCTTATTTCACTGGATTCATAGAAATGAACAAAGCAGTACAAGATATCCCTACGTTCCAAGGGATTATTCATTGTTCATCTCTACGATCAGGGAACCTATCAGAGAATCTTTGCAGAAGGCCCATGGTTTTGCAGAAATGCAGGGTTGTTCATCACTCCTTGGTTCCCTGAATTTGACCCAAATACTCTCTTAGTTACCAAAATGCCAGTTTGGGTTTGCCTTCCAAATTTGCCCTTGCATTTTTGGTATGCTTCCAAAGAGATTGGTAACTCCTTGGGCACTTTCATCAAAGATGGTGTAGAGAGAACTACAGCGGGTCTATGCACATATGCCCGCATTTTCGTGGAGATTGATCTCAACAAGGGATTACCAAACAAAGTGATTTTCAAATATGGTCAAACCCAACATATACAAGTTCTCGAATATGAAAATACTGAATTTTGATGCCGCATTTGTAAGCTACCAGGTCACCTACAAGCTACCTGTACCCAGGCCCAAGCTCCTTCCCAAATGAAGGGGACCAAATCCCACTCTAAAAGATGGAATCATCCAGAGCAAGTGGTAGAGGGTGAAACTGAAGATCAGGGAAAGGGAAATCAAAATACAACAGAGCCACATAACAATAAAGATCGAGAACCAAATATACTTGTTGAAGAATTGGTGCATGCTGAGCGAGAAAGAGGGGGAAATCAAAATACTTCTTTGAGGAGCCCATCAGTAAGCGTAACGAGAGGACACGAATTGTAGAATTCAGATTATGATAAGGAACTAGCAATCCATTCAAATTTGGAACTCCTGCTTTCAGACACGCCTTTAGATATCAGACATCAGAATTGCAAATTGTCATGGTGGAACCTTCTCAAGGGATGTGGCAGGATGTAAAAAAGAAGGTAAAAAGGGCATGACCAAAGATATTCTAGGATATATCTCCCACTAATTTGTGAACCCTTGGTCCTATTCTTCGGGACTTTCTTGTCTTGTTTTTTTTCGTTTCATTGTTGGCATCATCTTGTTATGTGCTAACACTTCCCCACAGTGGGGCTTCTAGTGGGGTGCACACACCCCTTTCTTGTACTCTTTTTCCTTTGGAATGTTGTTGCATCTACAAAATGTAATTTTTATTTTAATTAATATGAATTTAGGAATTATTTCCGGGCGAAAAAAGAAGGTTAAGAGTATGGTATCCATGTTGGCCATTTACAAATATACAATTCAACAAATTCTAGCATATGTCACCGCGTATATATGTGTGCATTTATTATACTTTCTTGTAAACAAGTATCACAATAACATACTTGAATCATTTATTGATTGACACAATACAAAGCGGTCAATAGATATTTTGGTCACAACAAAGCCAACTACTATATCATAGAAGAGTAGAACATCAGCCAAAAGAAAGTAGTAACAATGGTGGAGATTCAGAGTCTATGTAGGAACTTGTCTTCCCACTATAACATCAAAGTCACTATGTGTGTATACATATAAAACATATGTGACCATATATTCTACTCTCTTGTACTCATTAAATTCTTACTTTACATGCATTTAAAATATACCACCATTTATACCCTGTTAATAGGACAAGAGTCAACCGTAATGATCCTTGCCCAGATGGGTCACCCCCCAACACAAGCTTGATTAAGCTCAATTTTGATAGTGCATTCCAAGGTACCCCAACAATGGCGGTTTAGGCTGTATCCTTTGCTCGCCTCAATGCTTCCTCATTGCAGCTTTTTCCACCTATATGCCTTATGGTACTAATAATGAGGCAAAAGCAAAAGTGTAGATGGAAGGGCTCAAGCTAGCAATTTCCCATGGGGCGACCTCACTAGAGGTTGAAGGCAACTCAGTGGTGGTCGTAATCACAATGATCAAGGTTAGCACCCGAAACTAGAAACAAAATTACATCCTTCAACATGCCTTCCAATTGAAAAGCCACCTCGAGAACATCTCCTTCACTCATTGCCTCCGTGAAGAAAACCATCCAACTGAATTGCTATAAAACTCAAGGGTTGACTTGGGAGTCTTCTCTAAAATTGAAAGCTCACTCCCGCCTGTTTGTTTTGGAATGGAGGAGCTCATCTCCTTGAATGTGAGGGGGGAATAGCCTTGCACTAACTCGTTGGGAATAAAATTGAAAACAAAAAATTGGAACAACACTCCATAATCATAGTATCGAGATGGTGTATTTTCATGATTTGTGGGGTCGTGCCATCCCTGTCGTCCACCCCCAATGAGACCATTCACAACACAAGGAGAGGTGTTATGAAACTTTCTCAAGGTGATGATTCCTTGTTGATGCCTCCTCACCCTTTTGCCACTTTATTATATGCAATTAGTCTCATGTTTCCCCATTCTCAATTGTTTGCTCTCCTTAGGACCTTTACTCTTCTGCACATTGATTTCAATGGCTGCCTCCAACAATATCTGCCTCTTTGGGGGACCTATAACCTCAAGGCTGCTCCACGAGTGTTTCATTCTCAAGAATCCTGTTCATCAAATTTTGGGTATAGGTGGTATTAGTGACTCTACAAGCGTGAAACGCTCCGTCAAATCCCTCAAAGAGGATTTTCTCCACAAACCGTCCACCATCACACCTACCATGTTTGTCTTCGAATTCATTGTGAAGACATTGTTTCATCCCTCTAATTTGCCCTCTACTGTCTAAAAATGCCCTAGGCCAAGACATTCCACATTGGCATCAAATGGAGATTCCCATAGGTGGGAGCATTTTTGAAAGCACGAATACAGCTAGTTCTTCTTGAGAAAAAAATGGAAAATTGCAAGGGGGTGTGTTAAGCAATCCACAAATTTGAATCCACCCTCAATATGAATTCTTTTGGTCCCTCCCCAACCCTTTTCCATAGTAAGGTTCCTTTCAAAGCTAAGGCTAGAGCCCTTGTCTCTAGAAATCCCAAATGTACCTACTCCCCTATTGATCCTAAACCCAAGCGTGGAAGGCACAAAAGCATATGATTGCACAAGAATGGGTTAACAATTCTAAAAAGCATTCTATGGAGGATCTCCTCATTGGCCCAAAACTCCCAATGGCCCAGCTTATGGATCTGAACAAGTACGCGGATTTTGCTTCAAAAGTGAGCTTTGTCTCAATGGCTTAAGATAATCCATTGGAATTCTACATCCACGAGGAAAAGTTGCTTAGCCATTTTACAACTACCACATGGGGTATGGCTAGGTACAAGTCATGGTTGTGCATAACTTTGATGTTGGTAATGCCTGAGATCCCAAAAACCCACGAGGAGAATTTGACAATTTAAAATAAACAAGACAGTTGTAAAATCGTGATTAAAAAAACACAACATTTGTCTATCACAATCCCCACTATGGTTATATGGTATCTAACATTGACTTGTTTCTGAAAACGTCCCAATCACACCACCATTAAACACTTAAAATAGATAACCATCAAACATTGCATTACCCCTCATTGCATATTGAAGAAAGATGGTTAAGAAAAAGTCACCACTGCCTGTGTAAATAAGCAACCTGTACTCTCTCTAGCCATAGTGCTACCCATAGTAGAAAAACTCATAAACCACAATTAATCAGCAGCCAAAAAATTTGACCTGTAATCGCAACTCGGCAATTACACTGGCCATTTTATCGCTACTTTAAAAAATATATAAATTCATAAAATACACTGAAATACATTAAAAAATGAATTGAATGTAGAGAAATGATTGTAGACGTCATTCACCAATTGCCAATGCACACATACATCAAAAATCGCAACAGAAAAGAGTAAAAATGATGTTTTTTTTGGCCGAAAGCTGGGTCAGGGCTGGTTAGCTCCCTGAAACCCGTGGTTAATGACAAGTACCCCGAAAATTTTGCAGGAAACCTGGGTGTTTTAATACAATGGTGCTATCATATTATTTTTATTCGTGAAAATAAAGACACCAAAACCCTCAACCCCCAACGAAATCACTTGCTATGGTTAATACATCAAAACCCCTGCAGCATTCCCGCGAACCTAAATCACGACTTATCGTTGCCAAACCAAAGAAAAAGGCCATGCGACCCCAACATTGCCAGTGAAAATCATAAAATCCATGAAACTGAACTCGCAAAGAACCCAAAACAGAACCAGCCAAACATAAACAAAAATCAAAACAGATAACGAACGAACAAGCCTACTGCTGACATCCATGATTTCGTTTTTTGTTTTTCTGCATATCACTATCCTGTCTGTTTGCATTACCAAAAAAACACAAACAAAATTTCCAAGAGTTGACATTTTGGAAAATCTAACATCTGTGGAAAAAAAACAGCAAAAAGAAATTCAAAAGTAACGGACTCTCACCTCTTCTTTGGATCCCGTACCGTAAAAAGCCGCAACAGTAGCGTCAAGAAGAGGAACATCAATGGGCTGTGAGAGGTCCAAAAGCTTTTCGGCCATGGCGTTTCCTCTTATTTCTACTTGACCAAAACACGCGGAAACTATAGCCGAAACAAGCCCTTTCCTAAGCTCCAACCCTTAGCCCCAAAACCCTCGAGTGCCGCATAAACCCTAAACCATGGCCAAAAAGAGAAACCCGCGCATCAATCTGCAGCGAAAAAGGACCTTTACACAGGCTACACAAAATCTCAAGCCTTTGTGCTCTGCAAAATTCCGTGTCCTTGCAATTTATAGCTCCCCGCCTGCTTCAGAAGATCGCTCGGCTCCCCCCTGTAATGTTGTTCTTCTTCTTATTGGTTCCTTCTTCCCCCTGTTGCTTTTCTTTACACAACCAACATACTAAAGAGCACGAATAATAATATGCTCAAAATTAAATTAAAAAACGCGACTTCTTATAAGGAAAGCCCAAAAATAAAATTATCTCCTTTGCACGGCTTCTCTTTCCCCCGCTTTTCTTCCTCTCTCTATAGTTCTCGAATTATTAAAAAAACATGGGATATTGGGCCCTTTTTATTAGTGAAGGCTATGCATGGTGGACACATTTTCCACACGTAGTCCATCCAAAATGAACGAGATTAATTTATGCAAATTTTACTATTTGTTGTTAGTCATGAAAATGTTTTGTTTATATTAATGTATGTATGTAGCAATGCTTTTAAGATGTTAGGTTAAGTATTTGTAACAATTTTTTCGAGGTGTTCAATTCAACAATAAGATCAAGTAAAATAAATTTGTTTTGTTGATAGGGTTTTTGTTTGATGATTATTATATGTTTGTGGTTTCAATTTCAATCAAATTTGGAGAAGAGATCTCGACAAGTGTCACTTCCACGGAGATCAATTGAAATGAAGAGAAAGGCCAAGTGTAAATTGGTCTCGAGTCCTAAAGGTTCACGATGACACCATGTGACACTATTGTAAGAGCTCGGAGCTTGGAGGGGAACGGTGAGTGTAGAGACAGTGCAGAGCTCTATGATCATGTCAAGTGGCACGACCGTGTTCAATCCCAAAAAGTCCAAAATGCACAGATGTGATGATGTCAGCAGAGCAATCTATTAAATTTGATGGTCGTATTAAAAGTCATTTTGCAGTTCTAAAGTTTGATTAAGTCCCAAAGATTTTCCTTTGTCGAGATCTCGACAAGTGTCACCCCCGCGAAGCTCGATTGAAACAGAGCTAAATGGCCTCGAACCCCAAAGACCCACATGGCATGATCCTAGACAATTGGGTCTCAAACGAGAGACCGACGTATGGACCTGCTGACGTCAACATAACATAAGATTAAATTGGAGGGGTGTTTTAAATGTCAAAATATCAAAACCAAAAATGGGCATGTTTGATAAATAATTGGTTTGTGTGAGTCTCATGGGTCTCAACCATGATTAATCCATATCGGCATGACAAGCATTAGGCTCTGGTGAGTATTTGTTTAAAGCTTTGTTATAAAAGATTTTTTTTTTTTTTTAATTCTTTGTCTACACTTATTCATTTAGTAGTAGTGGTAAGGGGTTAGGCTAACTATTTGTAAGTAATATGTTTAGTCTAATAGTTATTTGTGACAAGACAAGTTATGCCATTTAACTCGTAAAAGAGTTTTACAAAGTAGCGGATTACTCAAAAGAAGATTGTATTGTCATTATAATTTTGGTTTGTTGGTCATCGTAACTTTTCATTTTCAATTTCAATCGAATTACAAAAACAATTTTATATAAATATATTTTGATGTTGTTTATATTTTAAAAATCTATATATAAATATCCTTTGTAATGAATACTGGGTTTTTTTCTACTTACCTGTTTTGTCAAATTCTTGTAATGTAAAATAAGTTTTAAAAAATAACTATTATTAATTTTAAATTAGAATGTTAAATTTATATTAATATATAAATACATAACCCATTTAAAATATAAATAAATTTAAAAAAAATAAATTAAAGTATAAATATTTGATGTATTTTAAGTGGCTATTCTTCCATATTAAAAGTGAATATATTTTATTTAATGAGTGGGAAAATATATTTATTTCAATATTTATACTTTAGCTTATGAGTCAAATTGCACTATACCAAATAAAATTAAAATTTTGACAAAGTAACAAATTCATTTTTTATATATATTTGAAAAACAATATTAAATGTAAAATGAATTCAAATTTTCATTTTCATTGTCATTGTCATTGTCATTGTCCCCTCTCTATATTTTAAGATTATAGCTTATATTTAATTCTTGCACTTGATTGGACAATGAAATTTTTTCTTATTTTTTTAATTGAAATTCTCTTGTTTTCTCAAAAAAAAATAGTCATGTCATGTCACTACAGCCAATAAAAAGTCAAATAAATAACAATTTTTTGAATTTTCTATTTTCAAAATTATTTTAATCACTTGAAAAACTTTAGGAAATGGGAAATTTTTTGCTATGCACATTTTCCAACACAAATTAATAATATTAGTTATTTTATTTTATTTTTTTATAAAATATTATTATTGATTGGTGATAAATAATCTAATTTTTTTTAGTATTATATTAGAGTAAATAAAAATTTTGTAAGAAAAAATTATGGGTTTCAAATTCTTTCATATGTCCAATATATCATTTTTTTTATCGCTTTTTAGAAATAAGAAGAAAAACTTCTGTATAACAATTAAATGGTCATCAGATTTAAGATCGTAATTACTATATAACAATCAAATAAATATTAAATTTAAAGTCGAACATTTATTTTGACATCTCACACTTTAACACTCTTAACTCCCCCACCCCTCTTTATTGTCATCCTAGGTTACATCTATTGATGGAAAAAAAATGCTTTGATTGTTTGAGAAAATAAACTTTGGCAAGCTAAACTCTTACTCAAAATACTCTCTTTGCATGGCTTATACATCAGAATAAGCAACTAACTCAATATTCCATGGTTAAGAAAGGTTTTTATGGGCCTGCTCGATGTGCTTTTTATCATCAAGAAGATGAAAATGCAATGCACTTGTTCAACCATTGTAAATTATAATGTCCCTTTTAGAGCAGAAATATAAAAATTTGGGTTTTCCAACAAACCCTAACATAAATCCATGCAACTTCTGATTTTCTGATTCAAATCCTAAGTAAATAAAATATAGAATTCTATAGATGCCAATTTTAGGGCACAAATACAATATTTTAATCACTAAAATACTTGCTAAAAATTATAAATATTACGACCCAATAAAGTATCTTCAAAATTAATTTTTTTGATCAAATGAATGGTTGGGAAATTTAACAAAAATACTAGCTCAATGTTCATGCCCTTAAACAACAAATTTGGCTTTTTTTGGCCTTACAAATGGCACTTTTAAACCCCAAGGGCGTTTGTTGCCCAAACAATTAAAATTATTTTCATTCTAGGGCTTTCAAACCCAATCGTTACTGTCTATACTATTGTGCCACTGCTCCTTGATGCCTTATACCATTGTGTTGTACTTGACAATGGTGTTTAAACACCCTAAACTAATCAACTCTACCCAATATGACCCCTGAAATGGAGCCACCCAGCTAAAGGTTGAAGGGTTTCATCCTTAACTTGAGTTTTTCAAAGAAGATTTTTGTCTCCTATAGAAGCAAGTCAAGCAAACTGCTCAAACTTATGATTTAATTTGATAAAAAAGACATGATGCTTAATGAGTCTCCTTTTCTTTTTATATCCTTTCTCTCAAAACACTCTTTGAAAAGGTGAGTGTTCTACTTGGAGGGAAAGCTAAATATTCAAAAAACAACTTTCTTATAACTTACTTAATGGCTAACTTGCCCATAACCAAAAAGGGTCCCCTTTTTAAGTCAAAACTAATTAAAATCAAGTAGCCAACATAAGTCACTTTTTAGCAACTAAGACATATTATTGTTTTACTTTAAGTATTTAAAAATATATTTTATTTTAATAATAATATTATTATAATCTCAAAAAAAGGACATTACAGTCTGCCCCTCCCAAATTTATTTGCCTTCAAGCAAATACAAGCTCCATTCTTCACTCCTTATACCCTTTCGTAGATATTAGGATTCCAAATCAACCTCAGGGATTCTTTGGAATGTGGACAAACTTCAGCAACCTCTTCCATCTTTGTTGCAATAACATATTCTTCATCCTTTGCTTGGGCTGAAAACAAACTCAGTTGCTCCCAATCATGCTTGTCATGTGCCATGATCATTGTACTCTCCTTGGACATGTGCAAACTATGCACTCTTTGACTCGTAAGAGTATCTTTAGCAACACTCATATAGGTTGTTCTTATTTTTAAACATGCACATAAAACAAACATGTCAATGAAATTAAGAGCTCCCCATACCACTCCTTCAACCGCTTCATCATACATCATAGGCATGTTGTTCAACTCTCCTCCAATGCTTGCATCTTCTTCATAATTTTCATTCATGTGATGGACTTCCAAAGGTCTAACACTTATGAAGCTATAATGACAGCGAAATCCATCTAATTGCCCTTGAACTTTGTTCACCTTTCTAAAAGATAATTTGTTATCATATGGGTTGAAAGCAAAAAGATGTGTAGATCTCACCATATCACAAGTACAAGCTTTGCATCTTGGAACCAAAAATATGAGCAAACATTTCAAATATTTTTTCTTGACTTGAAATCCACTGATGTCCTCTTCCCAAGTTCTAAAAATTTCCATGCAACCTTCAAGTTTAATTCTCTTACTTGACAGGTGAAACCATTTGGACCAACAAGTGTAACTCTCAGTCCCATTAACTACGATGTCTCTTAGTAGCTCAAGGAATAATTTGATCATCAAGTGTGCATAATCCACAACACATATCTTCTCGAGATGATCTTCATTAATGATATTGCAAGTTTTTCCTTCCTAGAAATGACATAAATAAGCTTGCATGCAAGTTGAAAACAAATTATGACAATCATGAATTATCTTGTTTTCCACCCAAATCGGAGCTATGTTGGCTGAAGTATTCATTCTCTTTAGTTGAACCCATTCACCAACATTTCCCAATGATTTAGTGGTCTTAAAAAGATCAATCTTGTAGTTGTTCAAGTATGGAAATAACAACTTATAATCTGATTTTACCAAAGTTAACAACTTGAAAATGGAACAACAACTACAAAATTGAAACCTCCTTGCAAGAATAGGTAATGTGAGCATTGTAATGACTGGAAACACTCTTTTACAGGCTGAAAATTATTTCCCAATAGTCACCAACTGAAAAATGTTTTATCTCGTGACTGAAAATACTTGCCAACCCACTTGTATGGATGCAAATGAAATCAGATATCTTGGTCTGCCAACGAAAAGCTCATCCTCCTTTGGTCAAGCAAGGTTTGTAGAGATACCTCCAACCCTTCTATCCTTGTGATTCCCAGTATTTTCTTCAAACAGGTCTCTCGACAATGTTGTCATGAACATCCATCTCTTATAGTAATGGCTCAATCATTAGAATGCTCAGAAAATGGATAGAGGCTTCTTGGAAAATATCCTCTTTCCATTTGGTACCCTTCATCTTATCCCCATTGTTAAAATGATTCTCATGATGATCAAAATATTGTAAAGACATAGTATGATGGCGATACAATAAATTCTTACTATGAAGATAATCAAATTACGTACCCTTCTCTTTAAATTCTTTTAGGTGTTGTCTTGCTTGAATGGCTATCAACTTTGCCTCTTTCGCTCTTCTTAGCCAATCATCACATCTGTTTTGGTCTTTTATCACATCTTTCATGCTTGCTTGCAATGTAGTTGGTTCTCTTTCAACCCTAGGATCCACTTTTGTTGTTGATGGTGGATCATTGAATTCTACCTCACATACGTAATTTATGCCCTTATTTTCCGCTAAACTCTTAAGGCAATAAACAAATGGCATTTCTTTTTTCAGGATTTCTTCCTTGGCTTCCTCATTCCTTTGCTCCTTTGTAGAGTTTTGAAATTCAGACCTCGAGTTTCTCATTTTCTTTTCCTTTAAGAGAGACTCTTGAGGTTTAAGGCTTATCCCTATAAACTTCATCTATTCCTTGGGACCCTTTGCCTTGTGAGATTCTTACATATCTTGTAATATCTCTTCCATGGCTTCCTATGTCAATTTCATTTTTCTATCACTGTCCTACATGATGAAGAGTTTACAAACAACTCGCAACCCACAGTTGGCCAAAAATGGCTCTGATACCACTATAATGTCCCTTTTACGGCAGAAATAGAGTAATTTGGATTTTCCAACAAACCCTAACATAAATCCATACAAATTTTGACTTTATGATTCAAAACCTAAGAAAATAAAATTTTGAATTCTATAGATGCCAATTTTAGGGCACAAATACAATATTTTATTCACCAAAATACTTACCAAAAATTGTAAATATTATAACCCAATAAAGTATCTTCAAAATTGATTTTTTTAATGAAAAGGATCGCTGAAAAATTTAAAAAAAATACCAGCACAATGGTCATGCCCTTAAACAATAAATTTGGCTTTGATTTGCCTTACAAATGGCACATTCAAACCCCAAGGGTGTTTGTTGCCTAAATAATTAATATTATTGTCCTTATAGGGTTTTCAAACCTAGTCATTTATATCTATACTGTTATGCCACTCCTCCTTGATGTTGTATACCATTGTGTTGTTGACAATGGTGTTTAAACACTCCAAACTGATCAAATCTGCCCAATATGACCCCTGAAATGGAGCCACCCAGCTGAAGGTTGAAGGGTTTCATCCTTAACTTCAGTTTTTCAAAGAAGATTTTCGTCTCATATGGAAGCAAGTCAAGCAAACTGCTCAAACTCATGATTTAATTTCATAAAAAAGACATGATGCTTAACGAGTCTCCTTCTTCTCTTTTTATATCCTTTCCCTCAAAAGACTTTTTGAAAAGGTGAGCATTCCACTTGGAAGGAAAGCTAAATATTCAAAAAGTAACTTTTTTATAACTTAATCAAGGATTAACTTGCCCATGACCAAAAAGAGTCCCCTTTTGAAGTCAAAACAAATTAGAATCAAATTGCCAATATAAATCACTTTTGGCAACTAAAACATTATTATTTTACTTTAAATATTTAAAAATAAATTTTATTTTAATAATAATATTAATCTAATCTTGTAAAAAGTGATATTAAATAAATTTACTAAAACTTTATAAGATCATTGGGCAATATTTACTAGAAAAATGCCTCAATTCTTTAATTATATTGAAGAGAATTGTTATAGATGGCCTTACAATGCTTTTGGTTCCTAGGTACTCAATAGTATGTGGATCAAAAGTACATATTATATACCATGAAATGTTTGGATTAAGAGGAAGAATAGGCTTTTTAGGCAACACTAACAACCATTTCAGTGCATTTAGCAGAGAAACTTAATTAAATTGGAAGAAGATACATGATAAAATTTGGTGTTACCTTTGATTATTTCTATTATATGAATCCATATATTTAAATTGAATCAAGCCCAATCTATACCACAATTCTTGAACTACAATATGGAATTACAAAATATTACAATTCTTTTCTTTATAAATAACGCTTATAAAAAAAACCCAAAGTAAACATCTATTGCGGGTGCCTTTAAAACCTCTTAAAAAAAGTTCGAATATCTATTCTATAAAGATATTGAAATCCACTCAAATAACATTGTAGTGGCCTTGGTTATTAAGATGTGATCAATACTCCAATCTTGTAGTTTTCTATGGCTCATAAATTATAAAAGAAAATATATTCCCATAAATAATATAAATCCAAACAAGCATTGTTTGATATGGTCGTCGAGAATATAAAAAAATCTAAGATCAAATTAGCAAATAATATTACAAAGGCAAAGGTACAAGTATGAAACATGGATGAAATAAATTCATATTATAGGGAACAATATGTATATTGTGTGGAGTACATGGGACCATAGAAACTACTAATTTGAAATCCCAAACTATTTCGTTGTAGCTTTTTTTTAACATGTAAGTTTAGATTTAACATATATTATTTATATGGACAACTTATTTTTTTAAATTAAATAGCAAAAAAAATAATTTTATGAATTATTTAAAGAGTGGTAGTTATTGGAAAAAAATAATATTATTTTTTTATGGAAAAAAATAATATTATTTTTTTATGGAAAAAAATAATTATATAATATATACAGTTTAAAATATATTCAATCATATATAAATAATTATATAAAAAAAATTTATTAAATGTGATGTTTATTTTTTTATTTATTATAAATTATTTATTAATTTAATGTATAGTTTTTTAATTTACTAACAACTACATTTATTGGATGTAGCTTTTAAATCTTTTATTTATTTCTAATTAATTTTTAGAAAATATATATACACAAGACATAAAAATATCTATATGTTGAATTGTGAAAGAGTCTTAAATATGACACACCAAACAATTGAACTTCTAACCTTGAACTCTTAAACATAATATTCAGCAAGGGCTATGGTATGGCTTTAGTGCCTTCATTTTAAGATGAAAAGCGTGCTTAAGATGGGACAAGTTTAAGAATTGTACTTGTGCAATAACACAAATTATAGATTCGGTTTGGGAGAAAGCAAAAAAACTCAATTTTTGAAATATCAAAGAATAAAAAAATAGAGTTAGAATGTGAGATATTTGATAGTAATAAAATTAATGTTTAAAATTAATAATATAAGAAATAAGGTAAAAAAATATAATCGAATGTAATATGGCACTTGCAAATGCATACATTCATACCAACTTTTTTAGCTTCTGAAATCCAAATTAAAAAATATAACTACATACGGGTTACTCCAAAAGTTACAAGAAAAAATATATATGCCCCTCCATAGATAAATTGGTCATTTGAGATAAAATGTTGTAAAGATTTGTCATTTTTATCGTAGTAAGTGGCATTTGAGGAGCCATCATCCTTAACTCGTCTACAAATTTATTTTTATTTCATATATTTAAAACTATATATCAATTAATGAATTGTAAATACAATTTACAAAGTTTTGTATTTTTTTCATTAAAAAAATGTCGTTAGTTTTGTGTTTATATTTCATATCTCATATAAAATATCCTTTATTATTTTTAATTTTAAAATAGTTAAAGACGATAAAAAGAATTATATCAACAAATATTAATAGGAGCAAATGTGGTGATTGCTACTTTAAATTTCACTGCTAGAGTTTTTATAATAACAATTGAAAGCTTGCAATAACTTGCTCCAAAACAATAATTCGAGGATAATTAAACCTGGTATATAAATACAAGAACAAAAGCAAGATAAAATCCTTTAACTATAAAACATTAAATTTAATATATTCCCTAAAAAAATTGAATCGCGAGGTTGAGGTTGAAGGCATGAATCATGGCATGCTACTATGTAATCATATGAGTTCATTGTGTAATTTTTCTTTACATTCTAATAAGAGGTTAAAAAAAATATTTGTGATGGAATCTAAACCACAAATTAAGTCTTAGACTACTCTCTCTGCCAACATCTCAAAAAAATGATGGGCCACCTTAAAAGTGTTAGCCATGTCTACAAATCATGAAATGTCAATATCAAACCCCTCACTAACTTATTTTTTGGAAAGTGTTAGCCATGTCTACAAACCATGAAATGTCAATATCAAACCCCTCACTAACTTAGGAGGAGGAGGAGGAGGTCGTCTTAAAACCTATGACCTTCCAGTGTTTCTAATTTCATTTTATTTATTGTTTTTTATTGTGTTAATTCTTCTAATATTTTTATTTTTTAAGAAAATGTATTGGTCTTAACTTTAATGATGTTTGCATTTTCTATCTCAATGTCAAAATTTTTATCTTGTGTGATAAATTTGAATTCATATAAAATCTTTGCAATCCTAGATCTAAAAATCTTTGAATTTTCTTGATTAATTAAAAATTGGAACATTATTTCTTATAATGTTAAATAGTTTCTCAATAAGATATAGGATTATTGGGAGTACTTCAAATGAAAACTTACAAGATGGCATAATGTATATGAAAACATGAAAATCATATTATCATTAAAAAAAAATAGAAAAATAATCACAAGGCATAATTAAGAAGGAAATGGATACCAATCAAATGCCTTATATTATGTTTTTAAATAATGTATTCACCAATAGATTTCATGTATGTAAGTAGATGTAATAGAGGCAATCTAGGGCGGGGGTAGGTGGGGGCGGGCCCGGGGGAGCGGGCCAGGGCGGGGGAGGTGGTGGAACGAGAGGAAGAAAGGCATTAAAAAAAACTTAGAAATATAAGTGGACATGTAGACCTTACAATTCAAATCAATCCATAGCGACAATGTTGTCACATATGAAGTGAACAACAACATGCATTGGAAAAAAAATTGACATATAGAAAAAACATTAAAAAAAATAAAGTGATAACTACTTATTTTCGCCAGACCATAGCCTTTTAAAAACAATGATAATTTAATTAATTCAACAAATGATCCCAATGTACTATGTTGATGCAAGATCATCCAAGTTCATAAGAAATCATGTGTCATCCAAAAACATACTTAGGGTGGTAACAAACAATTTTGTCCAGCCCTTTTATTATGTACAACTCTAGTTGTTTTTTGCAACCTTTATGTGAGTGCAAAGTTGTTTTGCACACCCCTTTGTGTGTGTGCATAGTTAATTTTGTGTACCCTTAATTGGTACATACAACCTTAAGATTACAAAGAGCAAAGGCTTATGTTTTACATAATTTGTGAAGTCTTGCAAAAGTGTTGCTTAGAGATCTTTGTGAGTTTTGTGCGAAGAGTCATGAAGTTTTGTATAGAGATGTGAAATTCGAAGACCTATACGACATCAAGACCAGTGCAACATTTCATTTTGTACAAATTCTTTGATGACTTCTGAGCTTGTATATTCGCATATAACATTATGATAGAGAATTCTTGTGAAACCTTATGCTTCATCCAATCTGTGAAGGTTGTAAAATATGCTTGCAATTTATAATATCAACGCATCATATTTGGGGTATTGAGTTCTTAAAAACTTATATGATGCATGGTCAATCCTGTACAACTGAGCAAGGATCCTTCTGTGCAGCGAAGGAATATTATGTCTTATGGCATGGGCACCAAGAACTAGAAAGTGATCATACCTAGGAAGTGACTCATTTAAGACATGCATCAATACAATGTATGTTATGATTTAGTGTCATGTGTCAGCGAAAGATGAAGGGACAACATCCCTAATAATCTATAGAGTACAACGGATTAAGAAGTTAAAGAGTCATGAAAAATATTATAGTTATCTGATGGATAGAAGGTGAATTGTTTCAACATTAGTTTGATACATGCCTAAATATTGATTGAGTGCCCTTGTTTTAGGGGTTGATTAATTTGGAAGAGAATACTTCAGTTGGTGAGGATAGAAGCAAATTATGTAAAGATTGACAGTTAGCTAGATTTGCAAGGGGAATAACCAAAACTAAATAACCAAGTCCTATTCAAGTGGAGATTTGTCATGAGCCTAAGTCTAAGTAGAGAGGTATTGATTAAGCCATCCTTTGAGGAATAGTTTTAATATTATAAGTAACCAAGTCCGTGATTGGATTGAAATTGTGTAATGTGTGTGTAATCATAATTTCTCTCATTGAATTCAATAAAGATCATAGTTATTGTGTTTTATACCATGCACAAATTGTGATTTGGTCCATTTTCATGTGTTGAGTCCATAGGTTGCATGGTCTAAGGTTATTCTTCATTGGACCCCCTAATAGTGACTACATCAATTGGTATTAGAATGGGTTGTATCCTTTGAAATAGATTATGTTTTCCACATTTTAAAATGTAGGTAAAAAGTAGCCTTCCAACGAGGATAATGTTATGTATAAAGCGTAGGTGTTGTTATTTGTGAGGAAAAAAATGGAACAAAGAGCCATACATAGTGGTAAAGCAAGAAGGGGACCAAGAATTATAAATCTAGTCGAGATGATGACAGGAATCCAAGCCCGGTTAGAGGCTATGGAAATTGTAAAACACAGAGGAGTTTTCATAGATGTAATCAAAGGTGAATCAAAAGAAGCACTCAAAGTGAATGTGGAAGAACTGGTCGATGAGCCATAAGATAGATTCTCACAAATAATTACTAAAATGGGTATCAAGTTGTGATTGACCACCCTTAAGTATGTTTATAGTTTGTGTCTTGAAGAACTCATTAATTGTATCACTGAGTTAGAAAAATGATTTGATTATGAGTAATTAGAGGAAACTAAGAGATCAAAGTTTCCATCTACAAACTAGAAAAGGCATGCATCCTTATGGTGCGATCATCTGCAAATCAAAAGAGTACAAACAGGTAAAGATAAAATCAAAAGTTGGGATAGGATGGTTTTGAAAGTATGATGTAAGTTCATACCTTCTAATTATCGAATGGGTTTGTTTAAGATATTGCAGAACTAATGACATAAATAAATGAGCGTAAAAGATTACACATAAGAGGTATACAAATTCACCATCTGAGCATGTCATGCTACGGATGGTGAGGAGAAGATTAAAGTATATTTGAATGATCTACCCATTTCCATTCAAGGAAAATTTGGGATGATATTGTTATGTTTAGTTGAGGAACCCTGTCAATACATATTTAAGGCTAAAGAGAAGTTGTCTCAAGGACAACAAGAGGGGAATGAAATTTATCATGCGAGAGAGGACAAGAAAATAGTATTAGAGGATACTATGTGTAGATGGGATAAACAAATACTTCCGAGAGTAATAATACTATGCAAAGAGCCATAAGATAAGCTACCGTGGGTACATGGTTCAAATGTGATGAAACAAGTAATAAAGCCTTTGAGTTCCTGTATTTGTATAATGATGGTATAATAAATGAGGCGAATAAAAATATTGTGTAAGCGAATAAGGAGAGTGTTGTGTTAGTCAATCACATGGAGGAGATGGAATGAAAAGAAGCTCTCACAATGAAAAGAGTGTTATTGAAACCAACTAAAAAAGAAAAATCACCATAGTAGAGGAAAAATATTTACAAGGAACCTTAGAAATTTAAAGGTGAGTGTTGAAAAGTTATTATTGATAGTGGAAGCACCAATAATTTGTTTCAAGTGAGATGGTATAAAATCTAGGTCCAAAGAGTATTGTGCATCCAAATCCCTATAGGGTGTCATGGTCACTAACGGATACCAAATTCTGGAGGATGAAAAATAATTGGTAATTTTTTAGATTAGAACAAACAAGGATGAAGTTATTTGCGACATAATTCCCATAGATGTATGTTACGTGTTACTAGGAGAAACTTAGTATTTTGTTAGAAAAGCTTTATATGATGACTGAGCAAACACGTACACTTTGGTGAAGGATGGTCACAAATACACTATGAATCCTTTAAAGGACAAAAGTGAAGAGGTAGATAGTAGTCCAAGGATATTATTGGCTTCAAAAAAGCAAGTCATGAGAGCGGTGAAGAAGAAGAAGGCATGATATGTTTTCATTCCCAAGCCTGCTTAGGTTTGGAAAGGCAAGAGAAGAGGAAACACTTCCACAAAAAATGAAGGACTTGTTGGATGATTTAATGAGAATATTTCCAATGATATACCAAATGGGTTACCACCCATGCTAAGTATAAGTCATCATATGGCTATGATTTTAGGATCTGGTTTACCCAACAAAGTGCCTTATAGGTTGACACATAAGGAGAATGAGGAGTTGCAAAGTACAAGAGCTATTAGATAAAGGTTGGGGGCGGCCTTTCCCCTCCCACCTCCCCCCTCTATATAAACTAAACTAAACAAAACTACTCAACTAGACTTTATATATAGAGAGGGGGGGATAATGACCCCATCTATATCTATCCATATGGCCCCAACTCTATCTTTTGGCTATCAAAATTGTGAGCATCAGCATGTAGGTTCTAGATCCAAGTGGTCGTATTAGGTACCTTAACTAGTGTCTTTGAGAAACGATCAAGTTTTGCCCATTTTTTAGAAGATGTTTTAATAGGATCCCTCTCCACCACGATCTTTACTTATGGTTTCAATGAATGAATGATCATTGAGTTCTCCTCTTTCTAGATGAAACATGAGAAAAAACCCACCAACAAGAAGGAATTATTGAACGATAGATATATGTTCTCAACTCATTCCTCTCTTTATTTCCCAGTTCAGGACTGAAGCAAACTATGATACGGAAGTCAATCTGAGGTAGGTGTTCAAATTTATTATGACATATACCATAGGTTCTCAATGGACCATTACAATATGGGAAACGTCTTTCCCATCTAGTAGGAAATGGCATTTCTCGGTAAGATAAAGTTTGATCCCATATGCATTTACAACATTTTTGACACCAAATAAAGGTGGAGAATGGCGAATGTGCACATCATCTAGAGTCATCAATAAGATAACTATAAAGTATAAATTTCCATAACCACATGTGGATGACTTGATTGATTATTTGAGTGGAGTGAAGTACTTCACAAAGATTGACGTGAAAAGTGGATATCACCAAATTTGTGTTAGAGAAGGTGTTAAATGGAAGATTGCATTCAAAACACATAACGGGTTTTATGAGTGGATAGTCATGCCATTTAGGTTGACAATTGTAGTGAGTACATTCATGAGACATGAATGAAGTGTTAAAACATTTCCTTGGTAAGTTTGTGATTGTGTATTCAGATGACTTTTGAATTTTCAACACGACAACAAAAAAAACTTGATGCACTCGAGACAAGTGTTGAAGTAGTTACGAGAAGAGAAATTGTTGATTAATTTAAAGAAATGCAACTTCATCAAGGAGGAGTTGGTGTACTTGAGTTTTCTATTTCCCAAGAAGGATTGAAGATGGATCCAGAAAAGATGAGAGATACGATTGATTAGCCATCACTTAGAAGTACGTTTTAAGCATGTAGCGTGCATAAAATATCAAGTTTTTATACAAAGTTCATTTTAAACTTTAATGTGATATACACAATTATCAAAAAAGTAATGAGAGGTGATAGAAAAGAACTTGTCTAGACAATAGAAGCAAGCATAGCTTCCAAATTTTGAGGGGGAAAGTAACTAAACAAACTATGTTGGGTTTACATAATTTTAACATGTTTTAGGTTGATTATGATGCTAGTGGCATAACAATCACAACTATGTTGATCCAAGAAGGTAAGCCCATCACTTACTTCAGTGACAAAAAGAAAATATTTAGTTTATGATAAAGATTTTGATGCCATAGTACAAGCTCTCTAGAAGAGGAGGCAATACTTGTTTACTAATGAGTTCATGTTGTACACAGACCATCAAGCATTGAATTCATCAATAGTCAAGGTAAGTTAAACTAAATAAATATGAAGTGGGTTGAATTTCCATAGAGATATTCATTTGTATTAAAGCGTAGGAATGGAAAGTCTAATAGAGTTATAGATGTATTGAGTAGAAAGTGTCTCATGTCAAACAAGATCAAGATGCAAGTGGAAACAATGAGATTTGATTCCATAAAGGAGATTTATACATAAGATGCAAGTGGAAGTAGAGGGATTTGATTCCATCGAGGAACTTTACATGGAAGGTGAGGATTTTAGTGACACATAGAAACCACGTGCATAACCATTGAATGTGGATAAAACACCATGATTAGACTATTTCTAGCAAGAATAACTGTTGTTCAAAGGAAAATAATTACATATATCTCGAGGATCTATGTACAATAATTTGATCAAGGAGAAACATAGTAGAGCACTAGTTGGTCATCTTGGCATTGACAAAACATTGGCATAGATAGCTAAGAATTAATATTGGCCTAAGATGGATATGAATGTGCAAAAGTGTGTGCACGAATGTAGAAGCTCGCAAAGGGAAAAATTCATAATACTGAGTTATATCAAACACTGCCTATTCAAGAGATACCATGGGAACATATCAACATGGACTTTGTTTTATGATTTTCTTAAATGCAAAAAGGCCATGATTATATTTTTTTGATTATAGATAGATTTTCAAAATTGATTCGTTATTTTGCATGCATCATATTATCCTATAGTAAAACAAAGTTTGTGGGACATTTTTGGAAGACATTGTGGAAGAAGTTGAATACCAAACTAAGTTCACTTTAGCATATTATTCCTAAATGAAGGTAGTCAATAAGAGTCATGGTAACCTATTGTGCTGTTTGATTGGAGAGAAGCGAGGATTGTGGGATTTGGTCTTGGAACAAGCTGAAATTACTTATAATAACTATGTGAATAGAATTAATGGAATGACACCATTTTAGATTCTTTATGGGTGTAATCCAAGTGGTGTCACATAATTGCATGATATAAAAGGTGTAAGCGGGAAGAGTGTTGAAGTGGAAGATTTTTTGAGTACATGTTAGACATACATCAACAAGTGTGTGAGCAAATGGAGATAAGTTTTGTGAATTACAAGCAATGCATACATTTGAAATGGAGATAACAAGAGTTTCAAGTGGGTGACATGGTCTTAGTGCACCTAAGTAAAGAAATGTTCCCAAAAGGAACACATGACAAGTTGAAATGGAAGCAGGTTGGACTAAGTAGAGTGGTGAAGTTTGTGTCCAATGCATATGATATAGAGTTTCCTGGTGGGATAGATGTTTCTCCCATTTATAATGTGGTAGATTTGTACCTGTACCATGAAGGACAAAGTAGTGATGAAAGTGCAAATGCAAATTCTAGAGAGGTAGATTGGAGACAATAAATGCTTGAGAAGATGAGAGAAGAAATTAAAAGGATGATTGATTTTAGAGTCCCTGAGAAGACATAAGGAAAAGAGTACGAGGAATATTTGGTGAAGTGGTTAGGCCAAGAAGTGGAGGATGCGACCTTTATAAGCACATCAAAAGTTGTTAAGCATGTTGTATTTCTAAAGGAGCTCATGGAATGTACCTGAGCAGGAGCTCATAGTTCATTTCACTTATGAGGGTTGTATGATGCAAGAGGATATAGGTTGACAAGCAATCTTGCATTATCCAAAAACATATTAGTGCAATAATAAAAAAAATTATGCAACCCTTTTATTCTGCACAACATTTGTGTGTGCATAGTGTTGTTTTGTGCACCCATTTGTGTGCATACATAGTTATTTTTGTGTAACCCTTATTTGTGAGCATAGCCTGGAGATTCCAAAGAGCAAAGGATTATATTTTGCATAGTTTGTGAAGTCTTGTGCAAGTGATGCTTGGATATATCTATGAGTTATGTGTGAAGAGTTATGAAGTTTTACATGAAAGTGTGAAAGGTGAAACCATTTGTGACATGAATACTAACACAACATTTCTTGTTCAATAAACTCTGTGATTAATTACAAACTCAGAGATACACACACAACATTATGTTTAGAGAAGTCTTGTGCAAACCTTGTGGTTATCCAATTTGTGAAGGTTTCGAGGTAAGTTTACAATCTTTGAAATCGACACACCATCTTTGGTGTGTAAAGTTATTGCGAACTTATATGATGCATGATCAATCCTACATAACCAGACAAGGACCATTCTATTTAACTAAGGAATATTGTATCTCATGGCATGCCCACTGAGAATAGGGAAATGATCACTCATGCGAAGGGAGTTAATCAAGACATGCATTAGTCAAATCCACATTATGTTTCAGTGCCATGTGTTAATAAAATATGAAGGGATAACATCCCTGACAATCTATGGAATGTAATCCATTGAGAATTCAAAGAGTCTTCAAAAAGATGGAAACTATATGACATATGAAAGGTGAATGATTCCTATGTCAGTAATAGTTTCATGTGTGCCTAAATATTGATCGATTGCCCTTGTTCTAGTGGTTGGCTAGAAGAGAAGACTTTAGTTGGTGATAATAGAAATAAATTCTACAAAAAATGGGAGTTAGCCAAGTTTGTGAGGGGAGTATCCAAACCAGATAACCAAGTTTGGTTCAAGCAGAGGTTTTAGGGGAGTCATAGCTTTGAGTAAAAAGATGAGGTGTGTGACATTGCTTAATGAATTGTTGTAAGACTACAAGTGACATGAATGTGATTAGAATGAGATAGTGTATTGTGTGTGCAATTATGATTTCATTGATTGAAATATATAAAGATCATAGTTGTTGTGTTATGTTCTACGTGCAGATTATAAGTTAGTTTAGTGTTGTGTGTTGAGTTCATAATTTTTATGGTCAAAGGTTGTCCTTTATTGGAGCACCTAATTGTGACTGCATCATATGTGCACCACTGGCGAGTTATATCAGAGTAACTTCACTAGTGCCACTATTGCATCAAGTTTATTTTATGACAATAAATTGTAGGATTGAAAAGGTAGAGGAGCCATGTTACATTACATAGAAAGGTGGTTGCTATGCCATCTATTTCCTTGGAGTAGACACATATAAATGCCAGAATAATCCAAATTTTAGTATAGTAGTCAATTCACCTTTGTTAACAAGTCCGTGGCCATTCAACTGAAAAAAAATAGTCCCATATTGTTATTTTTTTATATAAAGGTTAATGCTTTTGAATGAATCTATGAAGTGCAACATACGAGCTCTTACAAAGACTAGAGATTTAAACCAGTGTTGGGACACAACAGGGGACCCAAACACTGAAGAATACTACATTAGCCAAGTTCTACTCAATTACAAACAAAATATGACAAATTGGCTAGAATGATCTAAAGAGGACAAAGGTCCATAACTTACATCTAGAGCAAACCAGTCTACAAAAATGTTGAAGACAAACAAAAATAAGTACGCAAATAAATAATTGACCAAGGGACACACCCAAAACATCTAAAAAAGAGGACATTACAAAAACCATAAGCAACAAATGAAAAGTAATATATGAAATATCTAAGAAGAGGCAATAAAAATAATCATCCAAAGGTTGGAATTAGCCTTCTCCTATAAGGGAATTCCTCCAACATCCTCTGACAACCATCTTGAATTGATTCTTCAGCTTCTAGTCATAATATTTTTGCCTCAGATCATTGAAAGGTCCCTCATTATTTCTTTAGAGTCTCTGCTAACCTGAGGATGTTTGAGAAGGACAAGCAATAACACAATGTCCAATCCGATTACAATGAAAACATTTGAAGGGGAGGCCTTTGTAGTTGACAAATTGAACCCATGATCCTCAAGAAGATTCCACCTTGACATAATGAAAAAGAGAATATGGCAAGTTTATGATAACACACACCCTCGTTGTCTTGCTTCCCCTAAAGATCCCATCCATCTTAAAGAAAGAGCCTACCAAGCTAATAAGTTGTTTGATATGATCATCATGGCATTAAACAAGCATAAGGTTATAAAATTTGAGCCAACCATGAGCCTTTGAAATCATCGTCTTGTCTGCATCAACAAAGGGGGAACATGGGCAAAATAAAACCTGTAGTAACCCCAAAACCATAGACCAACCATATTTACGAAGTTACAATCATCATAGCGACAAAAGATGACATGAGATAAGCCTTTTCCAAGTAATGAGAAAGTTGGGGTAGTGATTGAACTCCATTCGGATGAAACCCAACTAGGAAGCTTTGCCTTTGAAAAGGATAGGCCCAAACATTTGCCAAACAATGATCTGTTGCCAACGTCTGATTCCATTCTCAAGATAGGCGAATCAAAGAGAGCAAGAATGAGGGACCCATTTGATAAATAAATAGGGATGAACCCCACCAAAAAGGATGTTTAACTAAAGTGAGTTTGTGCTTGAGAAGAATCCCCTTTTGGTTGAGCCATGTCCTCTATAGATGATGTAGGGACATTCTAAAATTTGTTTACCCAAACCAGAGATGGAGTAGAAAGGGGAAATGATGGGAGAGAGGACAAACATAATGTTGAGCATGTATTAAACTGGTCTGCTACATTTTTGCATCCTAGATACACCCATCAATCCCCAGATTCGTAATTGGATTAAAATCCTACTAGATTGACAACATGATGCTCGGGGGATTTGGGTGGAGAAGGATTAAGAAAACCCCTACACAATCCTTTGTCATTGCCAACAACATGCTTCAAAACCTACACCCTAATGTGGGAACCTGAGATAGGTACACCACTTGCCTCGAAAATGGAATCATTGCTCGAAATCCTTCTCAGCGTCAACATCCTCCTAATCTTCATCATCTAGTAGGGCTAAAGCATAAGTCTTGGAGCCAAAAAACCTATGCAATGTATCAGGTGAAGATCTAGCCAATATTTTGAATTTAACCTTTTCGTCCTTCGCCTTAGAAGATGATGCCTTCATCGTGGCCGCTTTCACTTATGACGCCTTCGTCATTACCACTTTCACCCATGACACTTTCAATGAGATGCTATTTATGATTAAATGGTGAGCAAATAAAAACTCTGTATCGCCATTCATTATTCGTGTCTTTGTATCATTGCACCTCTACATTCGTCATTTGTTATTTCTAATACTAAACATTATTAGTACCTCCCATATTATTATGCTTGTTTTTGTTTTCAAAATACTATAATTGTAAACATAATGATGCTCTGATTTTTGTTTTCTTTATTGCAAAAAGCCATCACCATAGTACTAGTGTGTTGAGAAGTAAACATATGAGTGAGAAAATATACTAGTGTGCTTTGGGAATGTCTTTTCAAGATTTTGTTTTGTTTTGATTTGTCACAGGTGTAGCACTCCTTAGAACGTGATGTCCATTAATGGGAAGTAACCCCCTTTGGTTTTAAACTGCGATGGAGGTAACGATAAAACTCTTTACAACGTGACGTTGATTGATGTTTACCGACATACGTGGGGTTAAATTGACGCTAATAATTCACATAGATTCGATACGAAAAGGTATCACGTTTCTATATGGAATTTGTGGATGCGTAGGTTTTACGTCACAGATGTAATACAAAATATTCATAGAGTGTAATTTCATATAAAAAGGTCAAAAATAAAAATAATTAATATTTTGAATTTAGGATAATAAAGGATTAGTAGATTTTAAGTAGTGTGTTATTAATCTCTTTCATGCTCAATTCGCTCCAAGAATGGGTGAGGGTGCTTCGGTTAATTGTATTCTTCAATCCATGAGAGACTTTGGTTAGTCCACTTTCGGTTGGACACTCTCAAAGTTACTAGATTAATTGGTGTCTGAACTATTTTTTTAGGGTTAGTAATAGTCATGATATCCATGAAAATGTGGAGCAAGTGGGTTTTAGTTTGCGATGTAGACTTGATTAGGGTTGGTTGTTGCTAAACGCATGGTTATGAAAGATGTTATCAAAGGTAAGAAGATAGATGTAATATGTCAACTTTACACAGACATATCTCCTAAATATTGATCAAAATCCATAATGTACACACTTTTCAAAAAAATCTCAATAATATTTTGGTGATGATGTAAGATTTAACTAAATCAAAGAATGCAAGATGGAAAACAAAGCTCCTAAAGTTGACCTAATTTTCATCGATTATGTGCCAAAAAAATTGTCAAAAAATTAGATTCATAGGGTCAATTTCATACATACATATCTCCTTCAATATTGTTAAAATACTTAGGGTGACCACTTTTAAAAAATTTCTCAGAAATATTTTTTAAACCATGCAAAAAAATGTCAATTTGACACATATGTGAGGAGAACAACCCTTTACAATATAGATAATTTCTCTTTGAAAAAAAAATTGTAATATTATACAATCTACCCTGAAACAATTTCCTTCTTTGTCCAAATCATAACTCTGATACCACTTGGTATGGTCTACACATATAATAATAGAAATATGTCAATCAATAATAACAATATGTAGAATATATTAGCGATCGCACAACATGAGATGTTTTTGGGCCAATATGATCTATTATGCAATATGATTAGAAATAGAATAATTACCTTTAAGGTAGGGCAACACCATACAATACTCCTTAAGGAATGAATCACTCCTCAATGTGAGAACACCACTTCGAGGAAACAACTTCCAATATGCTTATACAAAATAAAGTACTCTCTACTTACTTCTCTCCCCTCACAATGATATTCATATCCTTTCTATATACTTCTCTTTGATAATAATGGAGGGGTAAACTACTAATCCCTTCATACATTGACTCATTTTCTAATATAACTAACTATGCAAGTTATCCATTTGACCCAATGTAACTAACTAAAGGGGATGTGTGCCACATGTCGCCATTTCCATCAACCAATAGACATCACAATATTATATTCCTAGGTACATAACACAATGCACATCTTGATATATATGATTAAGCATGTAACGTCCACAAGCATATAATGTCCTCCTCACCTCCATCTCCTTTATCACACGTTAAAGCCCATAGGTGCATGATATCCCTCTCGTGTCGATTTTTCCAAAGGAGTTCAATAATATGATCATACATTTGCACAACCATGGCACATCCCCATGTATGATATCGCTCGGTAGCACCCTCCCTCCACTCTTTACTCCACATGTAGGCCCCCATATAGTAGGCATGGGATGATCTATATGTGGTCTATCCAAGTCTATTTGATTCCACATGTCTCCCCTTCATTGGTAACCTCGTGATCCTCTATACATCCTCTACTGTCATTATCATCTCCCATGTCAATATCTAGAAGTTACAAGCATCACTATTCCTCCACTTTTCCAAAGTAGTGAGAACAAATGTCATGCCACATTATGGGTAGGCATGCATCACGACCTAAGAAAACTATCATTATATGCTCCCACGCCACCTCCTCTTTCTCAAGTGCATATATGCTCTGTTGTGCTCTCCCATGCTAGAACTCCTGCATGTGTATGGGGTTCTATGTCACTATAAATAAAGATAAAACTCAGCTTTTTTTTTGCATTGATATGTATTTATAAGAAATAAATTTTACTTTCAGATTTCAATAAAGATTAAATTATGCAAATCTCCATAACCGTATTGCTTTATGCCAAAATCATACAATATTTTTGGAACCATATTATTTTGTCCATAATAATACATTTATTCCCACAAACATAGGTAACTAGAAATGTGTCAAAAATTCTCCCCTCCCTATTTTCAACAATTTGGAATTTTAAAAATCTAAAGCAAAAACTAGAAAAAAATGGGTTTCAAAAAACTCTCCAAGAGCACATGATTGGTTGGTGTGGCTATTACTCAAACTCGGTCTAGTCTATGTTGTAGAAATCCTCATTGTTCACCCATGATAGTCTTCTCTCATAGATCTGTTTGCAAAGGTAAAAGGTAAAAATGAAGGTAGTGCTTTGCATATGTTGGGGCAGTACCCTAATTGTTTGTTACTTTTCCCTTATCATTATTTCAAACACTTATCAAGTGACAAGATACATGTTGCTTTTTTAATTCGTGTGAAGTGGTGATATTTTAGGATGATGTTAATGCATGACTATCGTTATTATTGAGTTCATTATAAAATTAATTTCACATATATTATTGATGTACTTGTGTAACCTAACATTTCTATTTCATTATCTAGCAGTGGCAATATCATTAGCTTTCTCGAGATCTAGTTATCACTATTACATGCTCTTCTTGAATCCTTAGCGAGGAGCAACCATAATTTTTATTTATTTATCTTGGTACTCTGATTGCTATTAATGTTTAGTGCAAACAATATTATAAATGATAATGGGGATAAGAGGGTCAACATCGACAAGGTAACTCACTCCAATTCTTGATGACTCCAAGACACGTAATTTAAAAATGGTTTGGTTGATTTGACTCTTAGATTATTTAATTAATTGATTTTAGTACTTCAAGATTTTTCCATCCTTTATTATTAGTTAGAGTTTAAGCATGCATGTGTAGAAAAGGAGACAATGTTTTTACAAAATTTAACACAAATTCCAAGGCACATTATCTCAGATGGGCATTGACATGTCTTCAATCAATCCAAGTGTATAATTTTTAGTTTTTCTTTCAAGATTTTAGCATAATATTATTACATACACTTATCCATGTGTGATTGTCCTTTTAGGGTTTATAGGTACATTAGAGTTTAGAGTAGGAGCTTCAAGAGAAATAAATTATGTATGCACACTACATGTTTTACTTTGACATATATGTGCACATGCACACACAAACACATCAAGGTAGGGCATCGTGTAAACTCCTAAACTGGACCTTAGGCATTTATTAATTGTTAAATTGTATTATTAGGGTACATATATACTTGTCAATCATTGGTCCAAATTAAGCTTTATAGGTTGTAGGTACATCAGAGTTTAGAGTAGGAGCTTCAAGAGAAATAAATTATGTATCCACACTACATGTTTTACTTTGACATATATGTGTACATGCACACACAAACACATCAAAGTGGGGCATCGTGTAAACAACTAAACTGGACCTTAGGCATTTATTAATTGTTAAATTGTATTATTAGGGTACATATATACTTGTCAATCATTGGTCCAAATTAAGCTTTATAGTTTGTAGGTACATTAGAGTTTAGAGTAGGAGCTTCAAGAGAAATAAATTATGTATCCACACTACATGTTTTACTTTGACATATATGTGCACATGCACACACAAACACATCAAAGTGGGGCATCGTGTAAACACCTAAACTGGACCTTAGGCATTTATTAATTGTTAAATCATATTATTAGGGTACATATATACTTGTCAATCATTGGTCCAAATTAAGCTTTATAAGTGTGTTTTTAGTCATTTTCTATCAAGCCCCCTTTCTCCTCTCTCTCCCTTATTTATCTCTCTTCCATTTCACTCCCCTTATTTTTAGTGGTCCCCCCAAAGTTGTGCATTGTATGTTTCTAGGACCCATAAATATACAATGTACATGATTATGTCATGTTGGTCCATTTGTGTGCACTCGAGTATTGTGGTCTTATCTTGCATGTTTCTTACCCATTTCATGTTGGTTTGAAAGCCAAAAGGGTCCTAATATGAGTTCAAAAAGTCTATAAATACACTTGTAATAGTACATTTAGGACAATCAAGATCATAAATAGAGAAGGCATCCAAGAATATAAAGGGAATCTGAAAGAACATCTAACATGTATTATAACAACATTCTACTGAGCATTCACATACACTAGGGAAATCAAGCATTTATATAGCATTCATTATAACATTGAAGATCATAGTTGAGACACATTTCATCACATTGGACTGCTTGCTTGAGTCACAGTTGCTTGCATTTACTTGGTAAATTATCTTTGATATTGTATGTTGTTGAGGGGCAGAGTAAGTAGTCAATGCTTAAGAACCTTGTTAACCTTAAGCATAAGCCCCCAAATGAATCATTTTTATTAAAATTTGTAGGTTCAATAACCCTACCAGGGTTCGAAGAAATGCAATTTCCTAGTGATCATCACGAAGTTTCAAGATTATAAGTGAGGTTTTCAGATCCCAGACATAAGAAACACAATTACATCAAAACAATTTTTGTTTGCCTATCATTTACAAGAAACTTGAAGTCCATAATTCTAGAGCCCAAAAATGTGGAGTGTACAATTCTGGGGAGGTGCTCAGGGCACGACAAGTTTTTAGGGTTCTCATTGTCTTGCCAAAAAAACCTAATTTTTGTTGTCAAATTGTAATGACTTTTCATAAATTATGTGTAAATCAAAATGCTCTTATAAACCCTATACTAATCATTTTTTTTGAAAGGGTTAGACAAAAGCTACAACTTGTTAATTAATATAATATACAAATAAAACCCTGGACAAATCAGAAACATATGTTTTAAACATACTACCGCCTTCCTCTAAGAAAGCTCTATTAGAGATAAAAATGAAAAGAAGAAACATGGCAATAAAAAACAAAAACTAAGCATCATCACTAGAGTTGGACCTAACAACAACGAAATGTTAATCCACAAAAGTGGAAAAATTTATGTCCAAATTGTTACATATTACATATATCTTCTTACCTTTGATAACATCTTCCACAGTCATAGCTTTTTAGCAATAACCAACCTTAATCACGTCTGCAACCCAAACTAAAACCGAGTTGCTCCACATCTTCATATATATCATGAGTATATTACTAATCCCGAAAAGAGTCCTTTAAACACCAATTAGCCATGTAACTTTGAGAGTGTCCAACCAAAGCTAGACCAACTAAAATCTCAAATGGTTTGGAGAATGCAATTAAGTGAAACACCTTCACCCATTGTAACGAACTAAGTGCAAAAGAGATTAATAACACAATCATTAAAATCTACTAATAATTTATTATTCGAAATTTAAAACATTGATTTTTTATTTTTTCAAAACTATTTTATATGAATATTTGGATTGCATCTTTGACGTAAAACCTATTTCTCCATCCACAAATTCCATATAGAAACGTGATACCTTCTCATATCGAATCTCTGTGCATTATTACCGTCAGTTTAACCCCACGTATGACGGTAAACATCAATCAACGTCACGTTGTAAAGAGTTTTAGCGTTACCTCCATCGGAGTTTAAAACCAAAGGGGGTTACTTCCCATTAATGGACGTCACGTTCTAAGGAGTGCTACACCTGTGACAAATCAAAACAAAACAAAATCTTGAAAAGACATTCCCAAAGCACACTAGTATATTTTCTCACTCATATGTTTACTTCTCAACACACTAGTACTATGGTGATGGCTTTTTGCAATAAAGAAAACAAAAATCAGAGCATCTTTGTGTTTACAAAATAATAATAATTTTAACTGTTTGCTATTGGCTAAAATAAAAATATGGGAGGTATTGATAATGCGTAGCATTGGAAATGACAAAAGACGAATGTAGAGGTACATCGATATAGAGATACGAACAATGAATAGTGAAATAGAGCTTTTATTGGCTTGGTGTTTCACGACAAATGGCATCTAACTGAGGGTGTCATAGGTGAAAGTGGCAACGACAAATGCGTTATAGGTGAAAGCGGCCACAATGAAGGCGCCATTTTTTGCGACGAAAGATGAAAAGGTTAAATTCAAAACACTGGTTAGATCTTTGTTTGATACATTGCATAGGTTTTTTGGCTCCAAGGCTTATGCTCTAGCCCTATTAGATGATGAAGATTAGGAGGATGTTGACGCTAAGAAGGATTTCCAACAATGATTCTATTTTCGAGGCAAGTGGTGTACCTATCTCAGGATCCAACATTAGGGTGTAGGTTTTTAAGCACGTTGTTGCAATGACAAAGGATTGTGTAGGGGCTTTCTTAATCCTTGTCCACCCAAATCCACCGAGCATCATGTTGTCAATCTGCCAGGGTTTTAACCCAATTACAGGTCTATGGATTGATGGGTGTATCTAGGATGCAAAAATGTAGCAAACTGGTTTAATACATGCTCAACATTATGTTTGTCCTCTCTCCCATCATTTCTCCTTTCTACTCCATCTCTAGTTCAGATAAACAAATTTTAGAATGTCCCTGCGTCTTCTCTAGAGGACATGGCTCAACCAAAAGGGGATTCTTCTCAAGCACAAACTCACTTTAGTTAAACATCCTTTTTGGTGGGGTCATCCCTATTTATTTATCAAATGGGTCCCTCGTTATTACTCTCTTCGATTCGTCTATCTTGAGGATGGAATAAGACGTTGGCAACAAATCATTGTTTGGCAAATGTCTGGGCCTATACTTTTTGAAGGCAAACCTTCCCAGTTGGGCTTCATCTAAATGAAGTTCAATCGCTGCCCTGACTTTCTCATTGCTTGGAAAAGGCTTCTTTCATGTCACCTTTTGTCGCTCTGATGATTGTAACTTCATAAAGATGGTTGGTTTGTGGTCTTGGGGTAACCACAGGTTTTATTTTGCCCATGTTCCCCCTTTGTTGATGCAGACAAGACGATGATTTCAAAGGCTCCGTGTTGGCTCCAATTTTATAACCTTATGCTTGTTTAATGCAATGATGATCATATTAAACAACTTGCTAGCTTGGTAGGCTCTTTCTTTAAGCTGGATGGGATCTTTAGGGGAAGCAAGACAATGAGGGTATGTCTTATCATCGACTTGTCATAGCCTTTTTTCCATTATGTCAAGGTGGAATCTTCTCGAGGATCGTGGGTTCAATTTGTCAACTACAAAGGCCTCCCCTTCAAATGTTTTCATTGTAATTGGATTGGACACTGTGCTATTGCTTGTCCTTCTCAAACATCCTCAGGTTATCAGAGACTCTAACAAAATAAGGAGGGACCTCTCAATGATGATTTTCTCTAATGCAATCATGGTGTGTGTTTTTCCTAGTGTGTGGCTCCTCCCTCTTCGATCTCTTTTGAACCTCCAACTTCTTTTCACGAGAAGGTCATGGCAGAGAAGATTCCTTCCCTTGGGGAGTTGGATTCTCATCATTTGGTTCTCAGTGGTTGTATTGATGGGAAGATGGTTGATGGTTCTTCAGAGAATTAATAAGTGCCCCCAAGGTTCCATGTCCAATGCCCATCTTGCTCTAGTGGTGTGAATCCAAAGGTTCATTTGGGTGAGCTGACTAAACATAGAGGTTGAAGATCTGAGGCAAAAATATTAAGACTGAAAACTGAAGAATTAATTCAAGATGGTTGTCAAAGGATGTTGGGGGAATTCCCTTCTAGGAGAAGGCTAATTCCCACATGCGGATGATTATTTTTATTTCCTCTTCTCAAATATTTCATATATTGTTTATGGTTTTTGTAATGATCTCTTTTTTAGATGTTTTGGGTGTGTCCCTTGGTCAATTATTTCTTTGCTTACTTATTGTTGTTTTCCTGGAACATTTTTGCAGACTGGTTTGCTCTAGATTTAAGTTATTGGGCCTTTGTCTTCTTTAGATCTTTCTAGCCAATTTGTCAATTTTTCTTTGTAATTGAGTAGAACTTGGCTAATGTAATATTCTTCAGGGTTTGGGCCCCCTATTGTGTCCCAACACTGATTTGAAGCTTCAGTGTTTGTAAGAGCTCATATGTTGCACTTCATAGGTTCATTCAAAAGCATTAACCTTTATATAAAAAAATAACAATATGGGACTACTTTTTTCAGTTGAATGGTCAGGGACTTGTTAACAAAGGTGAATTGACTACTATACTAAAATTTGGATTATTTTGACATTTATGTGTCTAGTCTAAGGAAATAAATGGCATAACAACCACCTTTATATGTAATGTAACATGGCTCCTTTACCTTTTCAATCCTACAATTTATTATTATAAAATAAATTTCATGCAATAGTGGCACTAGTGAAGTTATTTTGTAATATAACTCGCCAGTGGTGTAGGTATGATGCAGTTACGGTTAGGTGGTCCAATAAAGGACAACCTTTAACCATAAAACTTATGAACTCAACACAACACTAAACTAACTTGTAATCTACACGTAGAATAAAACACAACAACTATGATCTTTATATATTTCAATCAATGAAATTATAATTGCACACACAATACACTATGTCATTATAATCACATTCTTGGTTACTTGTAGTCTTACAACAATTCATTAAGGGATGTCATACACCATATCTCTTTACTCGAAGCTATGACTCCCCCAAAACCTTTGCTTCAACCAAACTTGGTTAGTTGGTTTGGATACTCCCCTTACAAACCTGGATAACTCTCATTTTTTGTATAATTTATTTATATTATCACCCACTGAAGTCTTCTCTTCTAGCCAACCATTAGAACAAGTGCAATCAATCAATATTTAGACATGCATGAAACTATTACTGACATAGGAATGGTTCACCTTTCGTATGTCAAATAGTTTCCATCTTTTTCATGACTCTTTGAATTCTCAATCGGTTACATTCCAAAGATTATCATGGATGCTATCCCTTCACCTTTTATTAACACATGGCACTGAAACATAATGTGGATTTGACTGATGTGTGTCTTGATTGACTCCCTTTGCACGAGTGATCCTTTCCCAATTCTCTGTGGGCATGTCAAGAGATATAGTATTCCTTAGTTTAAAAAAATGATCCTTGCCTAGTTATGCAGGATTGATCATGCATCATACAAGTTCGCAAGAACTTTGCAAACCAAAGATGGTGTGTCTATATTAGATATTGTAAACTTACCTCAAAACCTTCATAAATTGGATAACCACAAGTTTTGCACAAGACTTCTCTAAACATATTGTTGTGTGTGTATCTATAAGCTTGAAATTCATCATAGAGTTTGTTGAACAATAAATGTTGTGTTAATATTCACGTCATAAAGGACTTCACCTTTCACACCTTCGTGCAAAACTTCATAACTCTTCACAGATAACTCATAGAGATATCCAAGCATCACTTGCACAAAACTTCACAAACCATGCAAAACATAATCCTTTGTTCTTTGTAATCTTCAGGGTATGCTCACTAATAAGGGATACACAAAAATAACTGTGCATACGAACAAATAGGTGCACAAAACAACTCTATGCACACACAAATATTATGCAAAATAACCACACCCACGCATAATCAAAGGGTTGAGTAAAACTTTTTATTACTGCACTAAGTATGTTTTTAGATAATGCAAGATTGTTTGTCAACCTGGATCCTCTTGCATCATACAACCCTCATAATTGAAATGAACTATGAGCTCTTGCTCATGAACATTCCATGAGCTCCTTTAGAAATACAACATGCTTAACAACTTTTGACGTGCTTATAAAGGTCTCATCCTCCACTTCTTGGCCTAACCACTTCACCAAATATTCCTCGTACTCTTTTCCTTGTGTCTTCTTAGGGACTCTAAAATCAATCATCCTTTCAATTTCTTCTCTCATCTTCTCAAGCATTTATTGTCTCCAATCTACCTCTCCATAATTTGCATTTGCACTTTCATCACTACTTTGTCCCTTGTGGTATAGGTACAAATCTACCACATTTAAAATGGGAGAAACATCTATCCCACCAGGAAACTCTATATCATATGTGTTGGACACAAAGTTCAACACTCTACTTAGTCCAACCTTCTTCCATTTCAACTTGTCATGCAGTCCTTTTGGGAACATTTCTTTACTTAGGTGCGCTAAGACCATGTCACCCACTTGAAACTCTTGTTATCTCCTTTTCAAATTTATACATTGCTTTCAGTTCACAAAACTTATCTCCATTTGCTCAAACACTTGTTGAAATATGTCTAGCATGTACTCAAAAAATAGTCCACTTCAACACTCTTCTCGCTTACACCTTTAATGTCATGCAATTATGTGACACTGCTTGGATTACACCCATAAAAAATCTAAAATGGTGTCCTTTCATTAATTCTATTTACATAATTATTATAAGCAATTTTAGCTTGCGCCAAGACCAAATCCCATAATCCTTGCTTCTCTCCAACCACACATGACAATAGGTTACCATGACTCTTATTGAGTACCTTCATTTGGGGATAATACACTAAATTGAACTTAGCTTGGTATTCAACTTCTTCCACAATGTATTCCAAAAATGTCCCACTAACTTTTTATCTCTATAGGATAATATGATACATGATAATCCATGCAACCTGAAAATTTAATTGAAAAATAAATTAGCTACATCCATAACAATTTTACCCTTCTTGCATGCAAAATAATGAACCATTTTGGAAAATATATCTATAATCAAAAAAATATAACCATGGCCTTTTTGCATTCAAGGAAATCATAAAACAAAGTCCATGTTGATATGTTCCCATGGTATCTCTTGAATAGGCAGTGGTTGATATAACTCAGTATTATGAATTTTTCCCTTTGCCAACTTCTACATTCGTGCACACACTTTTGCACATTCATATGCATCTTAGGCCAATATTAATTCTTAGCTAGCCATGCCAATGTTTTGTCAATGCCAAGATGACCAGCTAGTGCTCTACTATGTTTCTCCTTGATCAATTTATTGCACATAGAACCTCAAGGTATATATAATTATTTTCCTTTGAGCATCAATTATTCTTGCAAGAAATAGTCTAATCACTGTGTTTTGTCCACACTCAATGGTTATTCACGTGTTTTCCATGTGTCACTAAAATCCTAACCTTCCGTGTAAAGCTCCTCGATGGAATCAAATCCTGCTACTTCCACTTGCATCTTATGTGTAAATCTCCTTTATGGAATCAGATCTCATTGCTTCCACTTGCATATAGATCATGTTTGACACGAGACACTTTCTAATCAATACATCTACAAATATATTAGACTTTCCATTCCTACACTTTAATACAACTGAATATCTCTATGGAAATTCAACCCACTTCTTATATCTTTAGTTTAACTTACCTTGACTATTTATGAATGCAATGCTTGATTGTCTATGTACAACACAAATTCCTTAGTAAACAAGTATTGCCTTCTTTTCTTGAGAGCTTGTACTATGTCATCAATTTTTTTATCATAAACTAATTTTTTCTTTTTGTCACTGAAGTAAACAATGGGCTTACCTTCTCGAGTCAACATAGGTGTGATTGTTATGCCACTAGCATCATAATCAACCTAGAACATGTTGTTAAAATTATGTAAACCCAACATTATTTGTTTAGTTACTTTCCTCCTTAAAATTTGGAAGCTATGTTTGCTTCTATTGTCTATACAAATTCTTTTCTATCACCTCTCGTTACGTTTTTGATAATTATTTATATCACATTAAAGTTTAAAATGAACTGCCTATAAAAACTTGACAATTTATTCAAGCTACCTGCTTAAAACATACTTTTAAGTGATGGCCAATCAATCGTATCTCTCATCTTTTTTGGATCCATCTTCAATCCTTCTTGGGAAATAAAAAAACACAAGTACACCAACTCCTCCTCCATGAAGTTACATTTCTTCAAATTAATCAACAATTTCTCTTCTCGTAACTAGTTCAACACTTGTCTTGAGTGCGTCAAGTTTTTTTCTTTTGTTTTGTTGAAAATTGGATAGTCATCTGAATACACAATCACAAACTTACAAAAAAAATGTTTCAACACTTAATTCATGTCTCATGAATGTACTCAGTACAATTGTCAACCTAAATGGCATGACCATCCAATCATGCAACCCCTTATGTGTTTTGAATGCAGTCTTCCATTTATCACCTTCTCTAACACAAATTTGGTGACATCCACTTTTCAAGTCAATCTTTGTGAAGTACTTCACTTCACTCAAATAATCAATCAAGTCATCCACATGCGGTTATGGAAATTTGTACTTTGTAGTTATCTTATTGATGAATCTAGAATATGTGCACATTCGCCATTCTCCACCTTTATTTGGTGCCAAAAATGTTGTAAATGCAAATGGGATCAAGCTTTATCTTATCTAGCCTTTATCTAATAGCTCTTGTACTTTGCAACT
Source organism: Torreya grandis (assembly GCA_037957365.1). Classification (NCBI taxonomy): domain Eukaryota; kingdom Viridiplantae; phylum Streptophyta; class Pinopsida; order Cupressales; family Taxaceae; genus Torreya; species Torreya grandis. The sequence goes on along the minus strand of JARHVA010000164.1, from coordinate 4,578,838 downwards.
CCTCATTCTCCTTATGCGTCAACCTATAAGGCACTTTGTTTGGTAAACCAAATCCTATGCAGGCTTGGGAATGAAAACATATCATGCCTTTTTCTTCTTCACCTCTCTCATGACTTGCTTCTTTGAAGCCAATAATATCCTTGGACTACTATCCACCTATTCACTTTTGTCCTTTAAAGGATTCATAGTGTATTTGTGACAATCCTTCACCAAAGTGTATGTGTTTGCTCGGCCATCATACAAATCTTTTCTAACAAAATACTAAGTTCTTCCTAGTAATGCATGACATACATCCATGGGAATTATCTCACACATAACTTCATCCTTGTCTGCTCTAATCTTAAAAATTACCAAATATTTTTCATCCACCAAAATTTGGTATCCCTTAACAACCACGACACCCTATAGGGATTTGGATGCACAATCCTCTTTGGACCTATATTTTACACCATCTCACTTGAAACAAATTATCAGTGCTTCTACTATAAATAATAACTTTTGAACACTCACGTTTAAATTTTCAAGGTTTTTTGTAAATATTTTCCTCTGCTCTGGTACTTTTTCTTTTTTAGATGGTTTCAAAAACACTCTTTTCATTATGAGAGCTTCTTTGCATTCCAGCTCCTCCACGTGATTAACTAACACAACGCTCTCCTTATTTGCTTACACAATATTTTTATTTGCCTCATTTATTATACCATCATTATACACATATGGGAACTCAAATGCTTTATTCCTTATTTCATCACGTCTGAACCATGTACCCATGGTAGCTTATCTCATGGCTCTTTGCATAGTATTATTAATCTAAGAAGTATTTGTTTCTCCCATCTATGCATGGTATCCTCCAATACTATTTTCTTGTCCTCTCTCGCATGAGAACTTTCATTCCCCTCTTGTTGCACCTTGTTGTCCTTGAGACAACTTCTCTTGAGCCTTAAATATGTATTGACAGGCTTCCTCAACTAAACATAACAATATCATCCTAAATTTTCCTTGAATGGAAATGGGTAGATCATTCAAATATCTTGAGATCTTCTCCTCACCATCTTTAACATGATGTGCTCAAATTGTTGGGATAAATCACGGAAGCACACAATTGATTACCAAACAACTTAACATGTGGAAATTAACTAGAATACACAAGTAACTAGAATTCAAAAATAACACAGAATATGAGAGACAATACACAACTTGTATTAAAACTCTTTCAGAAGGAAATACAACAAAGAAGGCTGCCACAGTTCTTCTTCCTTACACACCTCTAGGGCATAAACAATAAATCTTCCCTCAAAGCTCTCTCTCTTAGGTCCCAACACCCAACTCAAACACAGAGTTGGTGTTCACCTCCAACTAGCCAGTATCCACTACTGCCAGTACACCTATGCTCCACGCACTCCACAAGTTCTCCACGCACTCCACAAGTACACAAACGTACTTCAAGTAGATCTCCCCTGAACTGCAACAACCTGCAACCCAAACTAATCTTACTTATGGAAGGATCTTCCTTGCCTTCCTCTTTGCTCTCTTTGAGTACACACTGTACTCCAAGTAGATCCCACCTGATTCTGCTCCCTGTTGTGTTGTTGTCCTATCTGATCTTGCACACCTGCAAATCAATCTAGTTCTGCACACTTGTGAACCTTGACCTTGCACACACATACACCTGCAGATCAATGATCTTACTTACCCATGTAGATCTCCAAAAGTAGCCATGCTCACCTGATGACCAAGATCATACATACATGAAGAACCCTGCTGATTCTCCAATCCAGCACCCACCTTGGTACTGCTGTGGAACTAGGAGGAACACCCTTGCTCACCTCACACACAGAAGAAGCAAACTTTGCTCAACTCAAACTAGAACAACTTACAATACAACTAATGAGTCTCTTAAATAGATCTCATGCCAACAATAATTAGACACCTAATTACAATAATTAGAACTGCAGCTCTTAGTATAAAATTGGCTCTTGACATGCAAACACTTGGTTCGTTAGCTAACTACCCGTAACATTCACAATCCAAACCACACAGGTGACCGATGTCGGTCCCTGTCTGCCTGGGGGGTGCCGACACCAGCCGACTTCTAATTGATGTCAGTTGCCTTCTTGTCTGATCCTGCTGACGTCGGTTGGCCTGACCTACGCCGGCGTCTGTAACACTCAGCAACCTTCCTGAAACCTCCTCCTCTATTTGCATCAGTGAAACTTTTAGCTCCACAACCTAACAATCTCCCACTTAGAGATAAATAGCTGCACTGTACCTGTACCCCGTCTAATCTATTTTCTGGCTTGTATCCCTCTTCAAGATGAATCCTAAAGACAACCCACCACACAACCTGTGGTGCACCTCCTGTCATCCGAGTACCCTGCCACATCCAAACCTACAAACCCATGTAGTGAAGTCCTGACCCTACGTAGCATGAATCCCTACTGCTGGTCCCTCTCACATCCCTGAGAACCCACTTCCCCGAATTGGCTCCTAACTCTCTAACAACACCCACTGCTTGGGCAAACTCAGGTCTATACCAGACCTCATGTGATTTCGGACACAGAACTATCCAGCCCTTAGTGTGCTCCAGTTTTACATCCTGCGTAATGAACCTCGCCAACACCTGATTCACATCAGCTCCCACTGGAGACAAAATCAACCTGTGATCTCCATGTCTCCCATGCCAAAGAATTTCACTGCTCCAAATTCCTCATGGCAAACCACTAAACTAATCTTACCCTTAGCTCAGCAAAACCCTGTATGTACAAACCTGCTATCAAACATACCATCCACATACAGTAACAGAATGATGTCATGACTCATCATCCACCTGGTAAGACAAACACAATGGTTACACTGACACTGACTAAAGCCTTGCTTTGTCATCTCCCTGTCAAACCTGTACCACTGTCTTGCAGCTTCCTCAAGACCATATGACCTGGTCTTTCGTCTCACGTGTCCGTTCTCTCTATTTTTCAACTAAGGTATCCATTCGTCTCTGTACTTTCATATCGGCTGGCAACCCTACCAAGTCTCTGCTTGGTTCTGCATCATATTCCTGGCACGCTCCCACTGTTTCCTGGATCCTTCTTGCTCTGTAGTCAGCAACTAGTATAAAGAAGAGGAACAATGAATTTGAGGCTTACCACCTTCAGTCCTCCATATGGGCATTTGAGACTCCTTGACAACTTGCTGTTTGTCTAAAATTCGTTACAGTGACCGACCTCGATCACCACACAGTCTGCATCCAACCGACATCAGTTCCATGCGCTTGTCCTGACTACCAACCCTGCCGATGTCGGTGTCCCTGTTGCCGACGTCGGTCCTCCTGATCGACGTCGGTCTTACCTACTACCGACGTCGGTCCTCTTGCCGACGCCGGTACCTGTGTTTTCCTGTGAGTGATGACTTTTTACCCGCGAGCTCCTTTGAATCAAAACCCATGTCCAAACTGCCCTGCTCAGAAGTATCCAGCCCCATCCACTGAACTCTGTCCGTCATCTCCTCCAAGAACACCAAGGCTTTCCAGTTCTTAAGCCTGTCAAAGACATCTGACTTCCTCTTAAGAACTTGCATCTCCTTCTTGCTCATGTGACCAAGCCTACAAAGCCACGTCTCCGCAACAGAAGAAGAATCAGTAATATAAGCAAGTAGATAAAGGGTACCTGCTTTCTTACCACCAACTAATTCAAGTGTATCTGCTGTGAGAGTTCTTGTGCATCTCTCATCACCCAACTTTTCTGAAGAAATTAGCCACATCTCCAAGCCTGGGACTTGCATGACCTCCTTCAACACCCATGTGTTGGCCGCCTGTAATTTTAGCATCACTTCCCCTTTGCCAATTCTTTGGCAAGGCTCACCAGCGCCTCTCCTTGGGGCTGCATGGAAAGAGGCAACATAATCTATAAAACAAGATTCTACTTTATCCAAGAAACCTCCCAGAGCATCTTGTTCAACAACACCTGCAACACCTGCTTCCTCAGTTCTTTCTTGCTGATCTTCCACAAACCAACAATTTTCTTTTACCTGCTCTTTCTTTCCATATGACCGTAAGTGATCATTTGTGCTTTTCAACTCCTCCATTCTTAGCTTACTTTGATCTGCCATTGCTCTACTCCCACTCAATCAGAAACCCCTGAGAGTGACATGTAATCAAACACAAAACCTGCTCCCTGCAACCTTAGCTCTGATACCACTTGTTGGGATAAATAACAGAAGCACACAATTGATTACCAAGCAACTTAACATGCAGAAATTAACCAGAATACACAAGTAACTAGAATTCAAAAATAACATAGAATATGAGAGGCAATACACAACTTGTATTAAAACTCTTTCAGAAGGAAATACAACAAAGAAGACTGCCACAATTCTTCTTCCTTACACACCTCTAGGGCTCCCACACCTCTAGGGCATAAACAGTAAATCTTCCCTCAAAGCTCTCTCTCTTAGGTCCCAACACCCAACTCAAACACAGAGTTGGTGTTCACCTCCAACCAGCCAGTATCCACTACTGCCAGTACACCTGTGCTCCACGCACTCCACAAGTGCTCCACGCACTCCACAAGTACACAAATGTACTTCATGTAGATCTCCCCTGAACTGCAATAACCTGTAACCCAAACTGATCTTACTTATGGAAGGATCTTCCTTGCCTTCCTCTTTGCTCTCTTTGAGTACACACTGTACTCCAAGTAGATCCCACCTGATTCTGCTCCCTGTTGTGTTGCTGTCCTATATGATCTTGCACACCTGCAAATCAATCTGGTTCTGCACACCTGTGAACCTTGACCTTGCACACACATACACCTGCAGATCAATGATCTTACTTACCCATGTAGATCTCCAAAAATAGCCATGCTCACCTGATGACCAAGATCATACATACATGAAGAACCCTGCTAATTCTCCAATCCAACACCCACCTTTGTACTGCTGTGGAACTAGGAGGAACACCCTTGCTCACCTCACACACAAAAGAAGCAAACTTTGCTCAACTCAAACTAGAACAACTTACAATACAACCAATGAGTCTCTTAAATAGATCTCATGCAAACAATAATTAGACACCTAATTACAATAATTAGAACCGCAGCTCTTAGTATAAAATTGGCTCTTGACATGCAAACACTTGGTTCGTTAGCTAACTGCCTGTAACATTCACAGTCCGAACCACACAGGTGACCGACGTCAGTCCCTGTCTGCCTGGGGGGTGCCGACGCCGACCGACTTCTGACCGACGTCGGTTGCCTTCTTGTCTGATCCTGCCGATGTCGATTAGCCTGACCGACGCCGGCGTCTGTAACACTCAGCAACCTTCCTGAAACCTCCTCCTCTGTTTGCATCAGTGAAGCTTTTAGCTCCACAACCTAACACAAATGGTGAGTTTTTATACCTCTTATGTGTAATATTTTAGACTCATTTATTTTTGTCTTTAGTTCTGCAATATCTTAAACAAACCCATTTGATAATTAAAAGGCATAAACTTACATCATAGTTTCACAACCATCCTATCCCAACTTTTGATTTTATCTTTACCTCTTTGTTCTCTTTTGATTTGCACATGATCCCACCACAAGGATGCATGCCCTTTCTAGTTTGTACATGTAAACTATTATCTCTTAGATTCCTCCAATTACTCGTAGTCAAATTATTTGTCTAACTCAATGATACATTTAATGAGTTCTTCAAGACACAAACTATAAACATACTTAAGGGTGGTCAATCATAGCTTGACACCCTTTTTAGTAATTACTCATGAGAATCTATCTTATGGCTCATCGACCAGTTCTTCCACCTTCACTTTAAGTGCTTCTTTTGATTCCCTTTTGATTACATCTATGACAAATCCTCTATGTTTTACATTTTCCATAGCCTCTAACCAGTCTTGGATTCCTATCATCATCTTGACTAGATTTATAAATCATTGTCCCCTTCTTTCTCTATCAATATGTATGGCTCTTTGTGCCGTTTCTTTGCTCACAAACAACAACACCTACACTTTATAAATAACATTATCTTTGTTGGAAGGCTAATTTTTACCCACATTTTCAAATGTGGAAAACATAATCTAGTTTAAAGGATACAACCCATTCTAATACCAATTGATGTAGTCATTTTTAGCAGGTCCAATGAAGAATAACCTTAGACCATGCAACCTATGGACTCAACACATAACAATGGACCAAATCATAATTTGTGCATGGTACAAAACACAACTATGATCTTTATTTAATTTAATGAGGGATATTATGATTACACACACAGTACACAATTTCAGTCCACTCATGAACTTGGTTACTTATAATATTAAAACTATTCCTCAAAGGATGTCTTGTTCAATACCTCTCTACTTAGACTTAGGCTCACGACAAATCTCCACTTGAACATGACTTGTTTATTTAGTTTGGTTATTCCCCTTGCAAATCTAGCTAACTTTCAATCTTTACATAATTTGTTTCTATCCTCACCAACTAAAGTACTCTTCCAAATTAACCAACCCCCAAAATAAGGGCACTCAATCAATATTTAGGCATGTATCAAACTAATGTTGGAACAATTCACCTTCTATCCATCAAATAACTAGAATATTTTTCTTGACTCTTTAACTTCTCAATCAATTACACTCTACAAATTATCAGGGATGTTATCCCTTCATCTTTCACTAACACATGACATTAAAACATAACATAAAGTTTATTGATGCATGTAAATGAGTCAATTCATAGGCGTGATCGCTTTCTAGTTCTCTGTGCCCATGTCATGAAACACAATATTCATTGGTTGCACAAAAGGATCCTTGCTCAATTGTGAAAGATTGCTCGTGCATCATATAAGTTTTCAAGAACTCGATACACCAAATATGATGTGTTGATATTATAGATTGCAAGTTTATCTCACAACCTTCACAAATTGGATGAATCATAAGGTTTCACAATAATTCTCTGTCATAATGTTATATGCGAATATACAATCTCACAAGTCATTAACGAGTTTGTACAACATGAAATGTTGCACCAGTCTTCATGTCATATAGTTCTTCGGATTTCACTTCTCCATGCAAAACTTCACGACTCTTCGCATAAAACTCACAAAGATCTCTAAGCAACACTTTTGCAAGACTCCACAAATTATGTAAAACATAAGCCTTTTCTCTTTGTAATCTTAAGGTTGTGTGCACCAATAATGGGTACACAAAATTAACTATGCACACACACAAAGCGGTGTGCGAAACAACTTTGCACTCACATAAAGGTTGCAAAAAACAACCAGGGTTGTACATAATAAAAGGGCTGGACAAAATTGTTTGTTACCACCCTAAGTATGTTTTTGTATGACACATGATTTCTTATGGACTTGGATGCTCTTGCATCAACATAGTACATTGGGATTATTTTTTGAATTAATTAATTTATCATTGTTTTTAAAAGACTACGTTCTGGAAAAAATAAGTAGTTATCACTTTATTTTTTTAAATGTTTTTTCAATATGTCAATTTTTTTTCCAATACATGTTGTTGATCACTTCACATGTGACAGCATTATTGATATGGATTGATTTAAATTGTAAGGTCTAAGTGTCCACTTAGATTTCTATGTATTTTTTTATGCCTTTCTTCTTCCAAGAGATTAATATTGGAATTGGTTGTTCTCACATATGTGAGAAATTGACATTTTTTTTTTGCATGGTTGAAAACATATTTTTGAGAAATTTTTGAAAAGTGGCCACACTAAGTATTTTAGCAATATTGAAGGAGATACGTATATATAAAATTGACCCTATGAATCTATTTTTTTGCCAATTTTTTTAACACACAAGTGATGAAAATTAAGTCAACTTTAAAAGCTTTGTGTTCCATCTTGCATTCTTTGATTTAGTTAAATCTTACACCATCACAAAAATATTATTGAGATCTTTCTGAAAAGTGTGTACATTATGGATTTTGATCACTATTTAGGGAGATATGTTTGTGTAAAGTTGACCCTATGAATATGATTGTTTTCAAATTCTATTTGTTGTGAAATTATGGCAAAGGTAATTAAATTCAAAAGTTTCGTTCTCCTATCCACATTTTATGATTTAGATGAATCTTGCAACACCAAGAATAATTTTCAAGATCTTTTTGAAAAGTGGTCATACTAAAATTTCTAAAATGTATTGAGGTAGTTGTGGCCATCCAAAGTTGACCTATGAAACTAAACATTTGTAATTTTTTCAAGGCACCACCTTAAAAGATATCTTTCATTTTGTTTAAGCAAATCAATTACCATTTTTTTGTAATTCCAAAAAAATATTCATATCTATTTTTATATATATTTTATTCTTAGATCTGGGGTAGGAAAGGAGATCTAATGAATACATGTGTTCTTAAAATCCTACTTTTTATATGAATTATGGATCATGGGTTACCAATGTAATGCATTCTATAAAGGATGATATTGATGGTAGAGGATCATGGCATACATGTTAAGAAGTAAATGGTTATAAACATTTTGATTACAAGGTTGTATGGTATAACTTAGATGGGGAAGCCTCTATTTGGTGGGAAAAACTCATTGCACATGAATGCTTTTTAATTTTGGGTTGGGATGATTTGGATGGTAGTTCGGGACAATATTTTGGTCAGAATAACAAAAAAACTAGTATATCACTGGTACATCACCTTGTTGGGGTCATATCTCCTAGATCGTTGATCAACATTGTAAATTGTAATATGGGTTGAAAAGCTCATCAAGTGAACTAGTTTAAGTGCCCTAAAATAATGCCTTCAACAACCATGTAGGGCACCCAACTTACTCTTAGTGTCCAAATTCCACACCAATTGGCCTCGAAAACTTAGAAAAACAAAACGTCAAATAAATGCCTAAAATTAGTAAAATTCAAATTTTTTTGAGTTTCGAGTCATGATAACATCTGAACACCTTGGGGAAACACTTATCACATGACTCTTCACATGCCAAGTCGAATCAATTCCTATTCTATTTTTAGATTGTTCATTTCTTGGTAAAAATAGTCATAAAGGAAATGTCAATCAATTTGTAAAAATAGTGAAATAATTGTAAGAATACAAAGGGCCTTGTATCTTCTCATCTCTTTGCAAAGATCGCTATTCATTTTGTAATATGTATAACAAAGATCAATAACTTCACATCTATTTGTATAAATTGCTATATTTTATTTACAATAACACAAGAGAAATAACTTACATTGTTTCTTCTTAGAGGTAGTAGCTCACATTTTATTTTAGAGATAATCGTACATACATCCCACATCAATAAAGTAACAAAATTATTTGTTCAGAATCTATTCTCTTTGTGTATATTTTATTTCCATTCATTCATGGTTCATTTTTACATAGTTTTGCAATCTTACGTTAGGCTACAATTATTGTAGTTAAACTATTTCTTCTTATATCACATTAGGTTTCTTGAAATTTAGTGTGTTGTCCACCAGATTCCTAATCCAAATTTGGATCATGGGAAGAAATATAAGAATTAAATTTAGACAGATGGCCAATGATAACAAAAGATTTAAAAACAAATATTATAATAAAAGTCCTATAAGTATTGCAAAAATTGAAAACAAGTAATGAAGTATGCAAAATGGAGTTTCAACAATTAAAATTTGACGAGGATAGGAGGTTAAAAATGGGGAAGAAGAGGAAGAAAATAAGGAAAAAAAGGAGGAAAAAATGAGAATAATGTAGAAGAAGAGGAAGAAAATAATGATGAGGATGAGGAGGAAAAGATAAGGACAATGTAGAAGAAGAGGAAAAACATATTGATGATAATGGTGATGATAGAAATGATGATAAGGAGGAGGAGGCTTCATGTGGTGACAATGGTGATAAAGGGAAGGATGAGTACAAATAAGGGGCAGAGAATAGAGGTTTAAACAATTTATCTCCAAAGAGGGAAGCTACAATATTTCAATATTATATAAAGATTAAAATAAATAAAGTCATTCTATCTATAAACCCTAGTAGCGTGTTTAACTTTATCAACAAAGACTTAGCTGAAAGTCTATAGATTCAAGCGAAGAATGTCATGGAAACTCAAATAGAGGAACTAAGAATATTTATGTTTTTGAAGATTTAAAACTCGTCGTGGACAAATATGTTTTGCATTCAAATTTTAACGCTTGGGATATGGAAGATTTGGATATTGTTCTTGAATATCCTTTGTTAGAGACTATGGGAATGATCAATTTTAATGTGCAAACAAAGTTCCTTAAGCTTTAGTATATAAGAAAGAATTTAACTTTGTAGATCATCACACGTAAAGAAGAACCAAAAAAGGTCATGATATATTTTAAGGTTGACGCCGATAAGTGTGGAGAAGAGCACAAGGAAGATTCGGAAAAAAAAGTTTTATAGGAAATCAACACAAAAAACAAACACTTCATCTACTTAAGAGAAAAAGGCACTAGCAAGGGAAAAGTTGGAAGAGGTGCACATAGCAGAAGCAAGGTTGAAGAGGCTCATTTGGTGGAATAAAAGGTTGACAAGGTTAAAGAATAAAAATTAAGAGCAATTAAGGTTGTTGCATATAGATGTCCACATCATTATGAGAGGCAATAATTATGGAGGCATGTTAAAGAGCGTCAAAGTAACAATCACTATGGATTTACATGGAGCCTAAGGAACAACAACATATGAGCCCAAAAAATGGTCTTCATCTAGCAACTTAGTCTTTCTTAAACACCTCCTTATTTTTATACTTCATATTGTTTCAAAATATATTATGTTGACAAATGTACATATGATATAAATGATGTATATGCATGTTATTTATATTTAAACATGTTTTGTCTAGATAAAGCAATATGATTTAATGGTTTAATTAATTTTGATATTTTTAATGGTGATAAGAATGCAGAGTGTTTGTGCTTATATCCTTTCTTGGATTATGCTTTACACATGTAGCTAATGTGAAGGGGTCACCTATAGCCACATGTTGGCTCTACATTATTTCACCATAAAGTGCATTTCTCACTCATAACAACTAGTTGTGCCAGCCCATAGCAACAGTTATAGCTGATTACCCTCTAGCTATAGATGACCAAGAAACTGTTATATGTTATGAAATAAACTACCTAGAATCAATATAATGGTCAATTTTATATGTAGCAATAAGGAGTGAAGAGGATTGTAGCTAAATTGGAAGTTGTTAAAATATCTACTATATTTTCCTTTGGTCTCATTAGATCATGATGTATTTGTTCAATTCATATATACGACTATAACTGCTCTTTGCCACCATTGCCTTAGTTGTTGTCCAACATGATATTCCAATCATTTCCTTGGATTTATCATTGTAACTAGTAAGATTCTAGATGATTGAATAAAACCTTCGCATTCTCTATTTAAAGGGAAGCTGCAAATTGTGGACTAATAATAAATATTTCATACTCCATAGATTTGAATTGTAATTTGATGAAAATTATAATCGATCAAATAATTAATCAAGGAAGGGATTCAAGATCCAATCTGACTGAGTTAGGGATCACTTCTGAGGATTTGCAGTGAACACTCCCATTTGTTAGTTAGTTGCTCTCGTTGTGTGAGTATTCCCTTCATAATCAATTATTATGTGAGTATTCATTTTATAGGTAAGTATTGTATGTGTATTCATTCATAGTTTAAGTGATGCTTTCTTAACTTTGTCTTTAATTCCCTATCAACACGAATGACTAAAATAGTTATGTTTATGCAAGCTCAATTTAACATTATGTGGGAAACTTCCAACATAGTTAGCATTTCCTTTTAAAGCATTTCAATTCAGTCATTTGAATTATAATAGTTGTGTTTACTTCCAAACTTATGCGTTTATTTCCAATGCAAGTGTGTGTTTAATTCAATAATTATTTTCAGCTGCCATTGCCTATACAACAACTAGATTACCTCTTTGAGTCATTCAATAGGATTTAGTATCACATAGATGATGTAGACCCCTTACCAAGATGTCCCTGGATTTGACATATTAAATGTATTCACTTGCATTTTTGGAATCATTGCCCGAGACAGGTGTCAAGTACTAGATTCTTAAAAAACTAAAATAGGTTCATGTGAACCTTGAAAAACTGAAATAAGTTCACATTTTCTAAAATAATTTTCATTCATATTTTCTATAACATAAGTTAGTAGTTAAAAATTATAAAAAAAAATCCATTCTTTTACTACGCTTGTGTAGGGTAGAGCAGGGTATTTAAAAGAAGAATTGGTTAATTATATGCAACGTGAGAGAAATCACTTGTGTATATTTATGCCTATGAGACTGAAATTTGATGCAAGCCTAGAGTTTGAGATACCACATGTAGCCACTAAAAGCAACATAAGGACACCTATTGCCATCTCAGATCTAACATTGTCTGAAGAATTGTTAGAAGAAGCTACAATTGAGGAGTTATTGGCAAAATTGGTGAAACACAATGAATCTAGAGAGCAAGAAGAGCCTACCACTCTTGAAAGGGGCATTCTTACTCCCTTTCAAAGAGTTCCAATTTTTCCACCTTATATTCCAAAATTTGGAATTTAGTTCCTTCCACCCTCACCCAAGCTCCTCTCTAAGAGATCATATCATGTCCTACCAACCCCAAGAAGAAATCTTAGACCAATATAACCAACATAATCGACAAAACCATATGATATATTAGTTGAATTTCCAAAATAACTCCTAGTAGAATTCACTACATCACCTCCATCTCAAAGACCCTATTTCCCTAGAGAAAAACCCAAGACTTTAATTCATTACTCTCCTTAGTCCAAAAAGCATTGATAAGGATTTTGAAAGGTGGGTTGAAAAGTTGATTGGAACAATAATAGTCTGTAACATCATGGGTGACCTTCCAGGAGAGAACACTATAAATGAACGTTCCACATTTGAATTCCACATCAACAATCCTACAGATGTTGTCCCCATGAATAATACTCCTCTGTCAGCTTTGCATAACTTTCGAGGGATGCCAATTGAAGAGCTTGACTCAATCCTTTTTGAATTTGATGTTCTATGACATAATTACAACTACAATTAGGAGGCCTAGAGGCTGAAATTATTTCCAGCTACTCTCAAAGATGCATCTCTCTAATGGTTCATGGGATTGGGGAATGATATTGTAAGCAATTGGAGGGACATGAAAGAGAAATCCCTTAGCAAATATCAAGACTATTGTAAGGATATAGACCCTCGTGGAGATGAAATTATCAAATGTCATAAAAGGAGAAAGAACCATTGGAAGATTACATGGTAAGATTCCAGTTTATTCTACAAAGATCTATTCAAAATAAGTTGAAATGTAAGTCCCTTTAGCTAGTATTCTTGAAAGTCATAATCGAGGAATGCATAAAATCTTTAGATCTCATTGCGGTAGGGGATATATCACAATTTCCATACAAAAACATTTGTTCCATTTGTATAAAATATTCAAGACCATTGATGAATAAACCTAAATGCAATTGAGCAACACCATCATTATCAAGGTCAACTAATGGAGTCTCTTAAGTAGAAACTGGCAATTTACTGTAAAACATGAAGTTGGATATCATCAACCACATGGCTACACAGTTAAACATGTTACATGCGAGGAGGAAACAAGAATAGGCAAAAAGCGTTTTAAATTTTTATTGTCCTGAGTGCTGCGGGAAGAAGGATGAGCATAGATGCCAATTCACTTATGCAAAGGTGGTAATCATAACAAAGAAACAATTAGCTACAATGAAACTTCAAGTAATCACAGATGAAACTAGGAAAGTCTTTGTTTTTTCACAAAGGAGACCTTGGAAACCAAGGAAACGAAACTTAGGTTCGTCTAATAACCCTTTTGATTCTCATGTTGATATTAATGTGAATGCTACTCCTCCTAACAACTGGAATGTACCTAACACTTTGATTAAAACACCTAAATTTCCACCTCAAAATTAGAATTGGCCAAACCAATATCAAAAACTACAAGGCCATTGACAACAATACCAAGGCTAACAATGGTAACCACAACCTCAAGGCCAAACATGGCAACCAAAACCCCCAAATTAATAGTGGCAACAACCTCCCAACCAGTGGCAACAACCATATATGGGAAATCAATCTTGGCTAAAACAAAATGTTACATTCCAACCGTGAAAACAATAATCACAAGATTTAATACCCAAAAATTGAAATTGACTACCCTATCATACACAACAACTCCTTGCCCAAGCTACACCCAATCCCAATAATAAATTGGATTACCCATTATATAATAGTGAAGTGATGAGATATCTTATGTATTCAATGGATTTAAATGACTTGAAACTTCATTCAAGGAAGCTGGTCGAAAACCCCACCATGCCCATAATAGCTTAACCTCCTGAAGCAGTTTATGAAAACACAATTGACTAACCACCATCACCAAACAATGAATCCATCCCTAAACTCAACCCATCAACAAGTCAAGCTGTATAACCCAACTCTCCCTACCCTGAACGTCTTAATCATTAAAGGGAAGAACCCCAAATTGAGTTTGAATTTGTCATTGATTTGAAAAATGTTTGTGTCCATATACCCTTATTCCAAGGCATCAAAGACTCACCCATCTACACCAAGGTTGTTTGAGAGCTATGATCGAGGAAACCTAGTCAAAAGTGGAACGATCCTTAAATTATTTAAGTAATTGGACAACTTGTTGATCTTATGTTAAGAAACATTGTTCCTCCTAAACATTCTAATTTGATAGCCCTATTGTAGATGTACTCATAAGAGATCTCCTCATTCAAAATACTCTTATAGACCTAGGAGTTGCCATCAACATTATGACTAAGGAGACCATGGAACAACTTAAGCTATTAGGCCTTTGACAAACCCTAACAATCCTTCAAATGGTAGATAGATCCATTATGTGACCCGAAGGGGTGATTTAAGGCTTTGTTATGTCAGTAAATTCATGTGAGTACGTAGCTGATTTTATGGTCCTACAACCAAGGGCTAGTTTGGGAGGGTATCCTCCTATCTTGGGAAGACCCTGGCTAACCACAACAGACACATATATTAATTATGGATTTGGGAACATGGTCAATTTGCAATGAGAGTAGCACTAAGAAATTGGTCTTATACCCAATTGCCTAGCTCTCATTACAAACCTAACAACCTCTTTGGCTAGAGTCGAAAGAAACTAAGCAAACTCACATTCAACACTTCTTGACTATTGTTCAAAGATTATCACTTTGTTTTAACCTAATTTACATTTCTAAACCCTTATAGGATAGAAACTAGTATGGAAATTTAGACTATTAAATATGACCTTCAAGCATACATCTGAATGTAAAATACTAAAATTGATGGTAATGATTTGACAAGTAGCATATGCTAAATATGGTAAGTACAACAAAGGGATAAATACTTAGTTTTTTTAATCACCTGTCTAACTGTGACTATATTCTGTTGGTGGAAAAAAGATTGAAGCATAATTGTGAATCATCTAGTTCAAGAATTGTGTTTCTGTTTACACATGGTCAATTATGTTGGATTTGGGTTAGTATTGACTATCGATACTACCCTGGGTGGTCGGTAGTGACATGTGCTAAAAGATGAGTTTGTGACTATACAATCGCCTTCGCCTATCTCTGAAAGCTATGTATGTGTGATGATGAGCCCTAATGATGCACATAACTCTAGAAATCAGCCTCCTTCACTTTGAAACCATAAGTGTACTTGTGAAGGTTAGAAACCTAAAAGACCTGGCAAAGTTTAATGGGTTGAGCTGACCCTGATCACCCCCATTGATGATTGACTATTGCATACGTATCTGATACTCCAAGGAGGGAAATAAAGCCACACATAGTTCTCCCACCTAGTGTGATTGTGCATTAAATCCTTTGCTATATGAAAGAAACTAATGATTTGGCTTTGGTACTTGACAATGATTTGTTTGACTTGGCTTTACTATGCTTCAAACTTGGCTTGTGATTGTTCCTAGTGGCTGATTTACAATTTGGGAAGAACAAGGCATACTTGCTTGATGTGCTATATTGTATACATGTGTACCAAATGTGTGCCCAGTCCCCTATCAATTAAGGCCTTGATTTGTATATATGTGAATCTAATTGGGTAATTTGTCATGCCATTGATATGCTAGGGAGATGGGCTGACCCTAATGATAGATTTGATTTTTAAAATTATTCATTGCTAGGAGAGGGTTGGTATTCTCAGGTTTAGCTCAATATCGATTGGCAGTACTGACCTAATCTAATGTTATTGACCCGTGCAAAAGAGGACAAAATTGAAGGTCTAGAGATGTTTGTGCAAGGTAGTAAGTAGGTTTGAAATACATGGTGAGGTTTTTATAGGTGTGTAACAACAAAACAAAAAGATCAAATTCATAAGGTAACATGTAGGTGTGATAGAATGGTGGGTTAGGACAAGATTTATGTGCGTAAATCATGCACAATAAATGTATGTCAAGCTTGTCAATAACAAGTACTTAATACAAAATTTTAGTATTTACACGCTCAAACAACCAGATGAGGACACATTAATCTCCAATTTTATATAAAATGTAACACTAAATCGATTTGTAGATAATTTCTTTCAATACATTTATTGCCCCCTCACACATATTTTTCCAACCAAAGTATATGTAGATCCTAGAAAAAATATCATTACTTTTCATTAGATTTTATTGCATAAGTGTGTCTTAAGCAATCTTTTGGTTAGTATTGAGTCTATGGTCTCACTTTCCAAGGTAGTTGAAATCTTGTCTGACCAATAACTCAATATAAACAATCAACTATAACCTCAACAACAAGACACGATAATATCCATGCTTCAAATACACCAAATTGCTTTTGCATGGGCCTACGTTGATATGAGAAGCATACACCTAGATTTATGCACCCACCATATTTATATCAAAGATGATTGTAAACCCATTTGCCAACCTCAAAGACATATGAATCATGTTGTAAAAGAGATTTTATCTATCTTATTTATGACATCTAATGGGTATCACCACCTGTCATTGTGCCTAAAAAAAGTGAAAATGGAATGTTTGTGTGGATTACAGGGAACTCAACACAACCACTGGGAAAGATCATTCACCTCTACCATTAATTAACGGGGTTCTTGACACTCTCTCTAGAAAGAGATATTTCAATTTCCTTGATGGATTCAATGGTTACAACCAGATAAAAAATGCACTAGATGATCAAGACAAAATTACTTTTACAAGCCCCTAGGGAACATATACTTACCATGTGCTTCCCTTTAGGCTATGCAATTCTCCAACAAATTTTCAGAGGGCTATTTTGAGCATAATTTTGTGATCACTCTCATGACTGCATAGAGATCTACATGGATAATTTTACTTTTTATGCAAATACCTATGAGGAGGCCATGAAAAACTTTGAGAAATTTCTTCAACTTTTTCAAGATAACATCCTTTCGCTAAGCCACAAGAAATGCTACATGTTCATGACCGAGGGCATTGCCTTAGGACATAACATATCACCTACAGGGATAGAAGTAGATCCAACCAAAGTAGAAGTTAATAAAAACTTGCCCACACCAATATATATATATATATATATATATATATATATATATATATATATATATATATATATATATATATATATATATATATATAAAGTTTTCTAGGACATGCTAGGTATTATAGAAGATTTATTAAATATTTCAACAAAATCATGTCCCCATTGTTTGTTTTATTGTCTAAAAGTGATAACTTTGTCTGGAATGATGTATGTCATGAAGCTTTTAGGCTTTAAAGGAGATCCTAGTGACCACCTGTTTTATGAGGACTGGATTGGAATTTTTTGTTTCATTTCCACACTAATGCATCTGACACAACACTAGGAGTCGTCTTTGGTAAAAAAGATGTCTAGTTGAATTATGTGATAGACTTTCTTAGTAAAAATATTGCTACAAGAGAACTCAACTGTATATTAATTGACAAGGAATTTCTTGTTGTTTATGTTGTTAAAGAGTTTTGCCACTATATTATTGGTCACCCTGTTTTCATACATACCGATCATTTTGCTATGAACTATTTGATGAATAAACCAATAATGAATGGTAAAATTATTAGATGGTAATTACTACTATAGGAATTTGATATAACTATCTTAGAAAAACCTAGTAAAGATAATGTAGTTACAGATTTCCTTTCCCATCTAACACCTAATGAACAAAGTCCATAGGTAGATGATTCCTTCTCAAATGAACATTTCTTACCTTTATCAGTAAAGTTTCCCTGGTTTGTAGATATTGCTAACTATTTGGTTGCAAGCAATTTACCCCAACATTTCTCACCAAAGGAGAGGTGCAACTTGGTAACCTATGGTGGTCCATTTTCTTGGATTTCATGGTAATTCTTCTACATCGGTCCTGACTTAATCATGCATTAGTGTGTGAGAGAAGATTAAGTATTTTTATATCCTTTGATTTTTCAATGATGAACCCTAAGGGGTACATTTTGTAGCAAAGATAAAAACCACTAAGATCCTCACATTCAGGTACTATTGGTCTATTATGCACAAGGATACAAAAGAATCTACCTGATAATATGACAAATATCATCACGTTTATGACAAATATCAACATGTTTTGATTTTTTTGGTCCCATAGATTCCCCTTCCAATCAAAGGGAGTACATTCTGGTTTGTACAAATTATGTCACCAAATGGTGGAAGTACAAGCACTCAAACATGCTAGAGACGAGAAGGTTGATGAGTTTTTGTATGAAGAGATCTTCACATGTTATGGAGTGTCACACAATTGTCACATATCAAGGATCATTGTTCACCTTAGATTTAATTGCAACCCTTATCTATCTTTGCCATCGGATGTCCACAACATATAATCCACAATCCAATGGCCAAGTAGAAGTCACCAACATAGAACTGGAGAATATCTCGACCAAGACAACATCCTTACACCATCATGATTGGGAAAATCACCTTCAGGAAGCTCTTTGGGTTTAATGAACTACATGGAAGGCCACCACAAGGTTCACATCCTATGATTTGGTCTATGGTAAGAAGGTTGTTCTCCCCATAGAGTTTGAATTAAAAATTATAAGGATTGGCTTAAAACTTGGCCTAAATTTGTTTGATGCATAGAAGAAAAGGATCACTTAAATCAATGCTTTGGATGAGCTTTGTGAGGAAGCTCTTCATCACACAGAGGCTATTGAACAACAAATAATCATATGCCATGATAGATTCATAAAGATACAAAGATTTCAACCTAGATATTGGGATTTACTCTCTGATTCAAATTATAAAAACCACAAAGATAAGCTACAAACAAGATGGTTTTGTTTGTATTAGGTTGACAAAGTATTTGAAAACAGAGCAATGAAGATGTGCATTGTTGACCCAGTAAGATTTTTATTAATGGTTAATGGTCATTGCCTTTAGTTGTATAAAAATCCCAAATAAAGGAAGAGTTCATTCAAACCCTCACATCAAGGTTTGATTTGGAGGTTCTTAAGGTTGTGGTACATCCTTTATTAGATTCATGATGTCATCATAAAAAATGAATTAAAAAAATCAAGCAATAAAGGTAATCCATTATATCTTGTAATTTTTAGTTGTTTTTAAATTATTGTAGACATATTGCCTTACAACTATAAGCTCCTACTACCTTTGTGTCTTTCTTGGAACAATTGTGGGTTAGCTTGCCATTGTTCCAAGCTCCTACCTATAACATTGGAAGGCACATCCAAATCACTACAAATTACAAGGATGGTTATCTTCAAGGGTTGTGGATCCATGCTCTTCACATTTTCATGGTTTAGATCCTAGCCTATCTTTCTCCAAATTTCCATTATTTATCTCAACGTTAAAAAATCATATTTTCCATTATGTTTTTCAAACGGTGAATATGTGGTATTGTATACCCTCGACATAATGGTTACATGTGCTGAGTTCGGTCATGCAACCACTACTGCACAATTTTCTCTTCCAACTACTACTGCCAATATTGTTCCTACATCCACTATTGTCACTTTCTTACTAGAACTTGTTGCCTTGAAGTGCTCACCTTGCACATCTGTGTTTACTCTTTGTCAATTCTAAGACAACTATGAAGCCTATTTATTGTTTTAGGGTAATCCAGAGTTGGTTTCTACACACTTGGGATGTTCATTTCATGACCGTTAATCTGAACATTCCCACAAAAAATTCAACATAAGTATATGGTGAAGTTATGAAGCAGTTAATAGTTTTACAATAAAAATATTTCACCATGTTGACCTTTCTTTAACTCTCAACTATCCTACATGATTGCATATCATTTGAAATGTTGATTTTTTCCTTCATTTTAGTTCCAGGAAGACTCCATGCTACCAATTCAATCCACATACTACGAGGCTTGTCTTCAACATCAATTAGATTGGTAAAACAATGCTATTAAATTAGGTAATTATATTATTTATATAGTGTGATCATACTTTTCCATTGTCAATAAGTATGTGCAATGTTTGCATTCTATGTGCTACTTCCACCTATTACTAAGTTAATCATGGAAAGAATCCAATCCTCTTCCCATGCCATGTCATGTCAAACTAATGCCCAATCATCATACCTTTTTGTCACACCTCCCTAAAGGTCATCATGACATCATTTGCTTGTCTTTTCAATTGTTTCTGCATTAATTATCACATTCCAACCCCAAAGTTGTGTGTGTCACATTTCCTAATGATCTAGGCAACAATTCAGGAGATAATTCGGGTGACAGTTCTACCTCAATTGATGACGAAACTTCCAGGAGCCATAACTTTTGCACCATAGCTCCAATTGACTCCCTGTTTGAACCGTTGGAAAGCTAAGAACGAGGAGAACGCGGTGAGATGGCACATAACTCCGCTCAGTGTTTTTTGACCCCCAAAAACCCAATAGAAGTGCCCCAAATTTTAGTTTTAGTAGTGCAGTCTAAAAATAGTAAGTTTCTAAAAATAGTAATTCCTCGAATTCTGTATTGTTTTAAATCGTGGAAGTCAAACCACTTAATATTCCTCGAGATTGGTGACCTTCCACATCCTCCTCTTGCTTTCAAAATATGTATAAATGAAGATGTAACCCGAAATGAAAATCAAACATCTCTTCACAAAGATAAGCATATAGTTATATTGCGATCTTGAGTAATAAAACATCTCTTCTTAGAGAATTTATTGTTACTGTGTTATTTTTGTGTTCTTGAAATATCTGTCAATCAAAAATTTTGAGTTTTGGATTAGTGGTATCAGAGCGGTTTGTCTTGAGAGTGTATGATCCCGAGGACAAGGTCAGGTACAAGCAGCTTGGGTGGAAAATAACAGAGCTTCCAAACTATCCACCTATTCACTCCAAACAACTTCAAATGGCGGATGACATCGAGACATCCAATACCTTCAAGGAAATGGTGAATGAATCTCTCCAATGGCAACAAGCACATATACTGCAACAATTCGCCCAAATTCTCCAACAACTCCTGATGGGAAATTTTGGCTCCTCATCTGCACTCCCTGGCTCCTCATCCATGGAACGTCCTTTCAGTGCCCCAACACCCTTCAAGGTTCAAATAAATTTTGATATCCCTACATTTGAAGGCAAAATCAATGTTGATGTAGTAAAAAATTGGTTGGATCAATTATCTTCCTACTTCTCTGTAAATAAAATCACTGATGGAGAAAAGATCACTTTTGCTCTTTTGAAAGCATCATTCATTGCCCATGAAAAATTAGTGGAAGTGTACAAAAAGAGGTTCAATACATATGACATTGGCCTTGAGGTGGAACCTACCTGGGATGATTTCGTGGAAGCGGTAAAGGAAGAATACTATCCCATTGGAGCATATGATGATCTATACATATAGTGGCAACAACTTCACCAAGGTAAGGACCAATCTGTTCAAGATTACATAAACATTTTTCATTCTTTGTCTGCAAGATTGGGCATCCAAGAAAGTGAGAAACATAAGACTCTCAAATATCATGGTGGACTATAATGGTACATACGGGGGGAAATGAAACTCTTCAATTTGGAAACCCTCGGTGAGGCATACAAGTTCGCAGTGAAGATTGAGCGGAAGCATGGAAGAAAAAATATGAAGAGTCAGCCTTCGAAATGGAAAAGTGACAAGGAAGGTCAAACACGAGGCCAAAATTGGAAGCGAAAAGAGTTTCAGGATAAGAAACCCCAGAAAGGGAAAACTGGAAAATGGTGTGATTACCACAAAACTGAAACTCACTCCAAAGAAGAATGTCAAGCCATCAAGCCACTACTTTCTGAGTCACAATACTTGACATCTACTGCTCTATCTCATACACAACTTATAGTCGAAGAGGACGAAGAAGAGATTGTAGATGCTAAGCTCGATACCATCGTTGCTTCATCACAAACCCACAAGAAAAGGCCAGATGACAAGAAAAGATTGTTTCACTCTAAACTATGGGTAAAAGGTAAGCCCTTGCATTTCATTATTGATAGTGGGAGTCAAAAGAATTTAATCTCTACTAAAGTTGTGAAAATTCTAAATCTATCCATGAAGCCTCACCCAAAGCCATACAATATTGGATGGTTGAGCTCAGAGAGAGACCTCCGTGTCACCCATCAGTGTTTTCTTTCATATGTAATAAAACCTTTCCAAGATGAAGTCTTGTGTGATGTGGTCAATCTAGATGTTTGTGATGTACTCCTTGGTCAGCCGTTCATGTATGATTGACATGGAATCTATGAATCATGAACCTGAAGAATCACCTTCACTCTTGGAGCGTGGCACTATAGGGTACCAGAGGTACTACCTCCCACATTTGTCTCCCTGATTAGTGCCAAGCAATGTAAGAGATTGGTGGAGAAGACAAAGCAATTCGTTCTCATGGTGGTCAAACCACATAAATCCAAGAAAATCGATGTTACAGTACTAACTGCATAATCAACACAACAGAAGCAGATGAGACAAATCACAAGAGAATATGATGACTTATTCAAGTCACCCACGGGAGTTTCATTACATTGCCAGGTAAAATATTCTATCGATTTGATCCCAAGATCACCTTTGCCTAACAATCCTGTGTATCATGGATCAATTTTGAAGAATGATGAGATAAAAAGATAGATTCAGGAATTGATCCAAAAGGGTCTCATCAGGCCAGCTCTTCACCCTGTGGCAGCTCGATTGTCCTAGCACCAAAGAAAGATGGAACATGGAGGCTTTGCATTGACTATCAAACCCTGAATAAAATCACTGTGAAGAATCGCTACCCCCTCCCCAAGATTGATGACCTATGGGACCAACTCTGTGGTGCGAAGTTCTTCACCAAAATTGATCTCAAATCTGGCTATCACCAAATTCCCATCGATCCCACCGATGTCTGGAAGACTGCATTCAAATCTAAGGAGGGGCTCTTCAAATGGTTGGTTATGCCTTTTGGCTTAACTAATGCACCTGCAACCTTCACGAGGATGATGGATGACATCCTGTGACCCTTCACCAACTCATTCATGGTTGTCTACCTGGATGACATACTCATCTACAACAGAACATGAGAGGAACATTTGCAACATGTTCGTAAGGTGCTTCAAACTTTTAAAGAGCATAATTTGTATGCAAATCTCGACAAATGGACATTCGGGATGAAAACAATTCAATACCTAGGGTACGTTGTGAATGAGGAAGGGGTCCATGTCGATTTAAAGAAGATTCAAGTTATTCGAGAATGGCCTACACCAAGGACCCTCACAGAACTTCATAGCTTCTTGGGTCTTGCAAATTTTTATCACAGGTTTATTCTTGGATTCTCACATGTTGCTTGGCCACTAACTCAAGTGACTAAAGGAGGAGTTAAAGCTACATTTCAATGAAGCAAAATACAACAAAGGGCATTTGAGAATTTGAAGAACATACTTTGCTCATCCCCTGTTCTTGCTTTGCCAGATTTGCATCAACCTTTTGAGTTCATGATAGATGCATCTGAATATGTCATGGGAGTTGTCATCATGAGACATGACCATCCTGTTGCATGTCACAGTGAAACTTTCACTGATACATTCAAAAAATACACGACATATGATAAGGATCTCTATGCCATTGTGCAAACCTGCAAACAATGGAAAAACTACATCTTGGAGAAAGAGATGGTCATCCAAATTGACCACAAACCATTGGAATTCATCTAGACATAGAGAAAACTGCGAAATGAGAGGCACCAAAAGTGGGCCACATATCTGCAGCAATTCCATCTGATAATCAAACACAAAAAGGAGAGCTCAAATACAGTTGCAGATTGTCTGAGCCGCCCACCAATTATTGCACTCACAGCAGTTCTTGACTTGTGTGGACATGAGACTGCCACTTGGGGTGCTCTATATGAAGCAGATCTTGCCTTTGTTGATACATATCAGGTGCTTCAAGAAGGTAAACATGTTTTTAATTTTTATTTGCAAGATAATGTCCTCTGTCATATGGAGCATATCTGTGTTCCAACTGCAGAGCAACAAAAGATGATATGGGAAGCACATTTCAATAGGACAGCTGGACACTTTGGTGTAGAAAAGACATTGGCAGTTCTTCAAAAACACTTCAGCTGGCCTCACATGTGAAAGGATATAGAAAGGTACCTCAAATCTTGCACCCCATGTGCGATAGCCAGCCAACAAATAAGAAGCAAGGATTGTACACGCCATTGCCAGAACCAAGAAGGCCTTGGGAATCTGTCTCAATGGATTTTCTCTCAAGTTTGCCCACTTCAAAACATGGCAAGGACTGTATTTTTGTTGTAGTTGATCATTTTTTTAAAATGGTTATCATGATTGCTTGTAAGAAAAATATATCTGCTGAAAAAATTGCTCAACTATATTTTAGTCATGTATGGCTCCATTTTAGTCTCCCCAAGTCCATTGTCTCAGATCAAGATAACAGGTTCCTGAGCATCTTCTGATCCACTCTATGGAAGATGATGGATACCATGCTGATTAAGTCCACAGCCTTCCATCCACAGATTGATGGTCAAACAAAAGTGGTGAACCGCTTGATTGTTCACATGATTCAGATGTATCACTCCAAACATCCACACACATGGGATGAGCAGCTTCTTTTCATACAACATGGATACAATCGGGCTCTACACAACTTAACCAAGCACAATCCATTCCAAGTATGCTTCGGGTTCCAACCCATGGCACCAATTGATATAGTCGTTCCATTCTCCACCATGAAATACACACCTCATGGGAGATCTGAGGCAGCAAAAGCAACAAAGTTCATTAAATAAATGCAACACATCCAACAACAAGTTCATGACATCTTGGAGAAAATGAATTAGAAGTATAAGCAATGCCATGACAAACATAGGATTGCACACCATTTTGCTGTGGGTGACAAGGTTTGGTTGCAGCTTCAAAAGGATTGACTTGCAGGCCCACACAAAAAAATTCGGCCTCTAGAATATGTTCCATACACCATCACTAGAAAAGTTGGAGAAAATGATTTTGAGTTGAACATACCAACCTACCTTGGTCTGCATCCAATATTCAATGTGGAGCTCCTCAAACCATATCATCCACCTTTGTTGGACACTTCAGTCATAGCAGAACAACTATACATTAACGAGCTTGATCTGCAAAGTTTTGCTCTAGTGGAAGAGGATCAGATTGTGGACACTTGGATGAAGACAATAGAGGACGCTCTATTCTGCTTTATCGGGTGGTCAAAAGGGGCTAGCTTAGCCACCAAGGTGAGTGGCTTACAAAGAATCAAATTAAGGCACAACTGCCACACTTGATGAAGAATATTGACACAATGGGGACCATTGCTTCTCAAGGAGGAAGGAATGATCTGGGCAACAATTCAGGTGACAATTCGGGTGACGGTTCTACCCCAATTGATGACGAAACTTCCGGGAGCCATAACTTTTGCACTGTAGCTCCAATTGACTCCCCGTTTGAACCGTTGGAAAGCTAAGAATGAGGAGAACGCGATAGGATGACACAGATCTTTGCTTGATAGTTTTTGACCTCTAAAAACCCAATGGAAGTGCCCTAAATTTCAATTTGAATAGTGCAGTCTAAAAATAGTAAATTTCTAAAAATAGTAATTCCTCAAATTTTGTATTGTTTTAAATTGTGGAAGTCAAACCACTTAATCTCCCTCGAGATTGGTGACCTTCCACATCCTCCTTTTGCTTTCAAAATGTGTATAAATGAAGATGTAATCCAAAATGAAAATCATACATCTCTTCCCAAAGATAAGCATATAGTTGTATTGTGATATTGAATAATAAAACATCTCTTCTCAGAGAATTCATTTTTACTGTGTTAATTTTGTGTTCTTGAAATATTTGTCAATCAAAACTTTTGAGTTTTGGATCACCCAACCAACTTCTCAAAGACCAACTATGTGCTTCACTTGAGGACAAGTGTCCAAATTATGTTGGGGGAATAAATTTCGTTTATGTCGCTTGGATGTATACGAATTTCATTATTAAGTTGGATTGATAATAATGATTAATTCATGTTGTGATACCAAATAAAAAGTTTGGTCTAGATTCATACAATCAAAAACACCTAACTAATTAATTATTAAATCAATAATAGACCATACACTTATATAACTACTCAATCTAGTATTATCTAGGGTTTCTCTATATCCCACATTAGTCTCCATTAAACCTATATACATGAGTTTGTTTAAACAACTCATTATCTACATACAAAAATATTATTAATTTTCTCACATGACTAAACACTAATTCCTAACAAGATACTTTGTTTTTCAAACTCTGGGATATCAATTTCATTCAAGAATGTTTTCTTGAGTAGCACATAATCGACCATTGTTTGGTTAGGGTCATATTTTTTAAACTAGGTGTGTGCATAACCCAACAAGGTGGTGGCAAACTAACTTGCCTTACGATAAAAAGTTGTAATCCATTTTTCCTTCTAGAGGATCTCACACTTTTGTACATGTTCAGTGGCATATTCCACACCATTGTATTCTAGTAGCTTCATCAACATCTCTTAAAATATGTGCAATTGTGAAGCACGTTCTTGCACACTTGTGTGCCCGATCAGGGTTGATAATATCTCATTGAAGTGCTCAAGGTCCCCACATAGGTACTTGGTGACGTACCCGCTCTTATTCCCTAGCATCCTTGTACCATGAAAAGGGTTTGTTACTAATGTCACTAAGACCATTAGATTATTGCTTCTAATTCCATCTAGCGTCCCAAACATTCCTATGCTTGATCGCATTGTAAGATTATAACTTCCTCTCACAAGTGTCTTAACTTGTATATGTTGACCCACTCGCATATTAAACTAAACAATATTAGATAAACACACACTTCCTCTAAAGTTACCTTCTTGGTAATTAGAACACGCATGGGCATCTACTTTAGGTAGGATATGGACCAAGACTCCTCTTGTCTTGCACTTTCTTCTTTATTCAAACCCAGTGGATCCCAAGCATTTCCCTCAACTAGATATTCCTCAGTGAATATAGAATCAAGATCTTCTTAGCATGTACCTCCTTTATCAAAACACATACCTTTTGTACAAGAGTCCATCAGGGGCCCTTTTCGACATGTGTGGGTTCTCACAATAGCCTCCCTATCTAGCTTCCCCTCCTCATGGGGTCCTTGGCAACAATGATTAATTTGTTGCCTTCATTATACACACACACACACTCAACACCCATCCACCTTGGTCGTCCATCCCATCCTTTTCTTTGGGAATCTTCCCCTTATAAGATTTGTTACAACTAAACCTTCCCTTCATTTCTACCCTCCACTTGGCCCATGCGTGGAAGAGTTTTAGAATTCCATGGTTAAACAATCAATGCCCCAAACTACTGACATATTTTTTGATCTAAAAAGGGATCTAAGAGATTAAAGATCCCTATGGATCACAAAGAAACTTATTCTATGCCTCTTTTGGATATGTATATTTGGATATTAAAAAGTCTAATAGGTAGCTACCCAAAGTTCCTTTCCAACATACATCTACCACATAAGTCCATATATCATCAATATTTTTTAGCTTCTCATTTAGATCTTTCGTCCATCCATTCCTCATTCCAAAATTCCTCTTACAACCAATTATGTAGGCTACTAATCATGCATAAAGATACTCCAAAAACTATACAAAGAACATTTTATATAGAGAACCATAGATATCCTTCTCCAAATACTTTCTTGTTTTCAGATCCTCTCTTTTGGGCGCATTTCTAGAAAATTCCAAAGCTTCTTCATCAAATCATTCCTCCACACATTTCAATATGATTTGAAACTGCATTAGCCATAAACATTTCCATCTATTTATTCAAATCAGGTACCAACAACATAACCAAAACATTAGGGTTTTCCCTATGCACTACAAACAATAATGTGTCACTCATGCATGTGCAATAGATGAAAATACAACACACTTCTATGTTGATCTGTCACCCATAAGTCACTCTTAAGTGCAGAGAGAGAACATTGAGCCCTTATCAGAGTTAGAGGGATATCCCGATTGGTATAATGGCCATTAAACACACAACAAAAACATAACACAAAAGATACATGATCAACATTATGCATGCTAATCAATAAGAAAACTGCACATATGAACTGGAAACATTCATAATAATCAAATCCACAATTAACATCCTTTATACATTACTTAGAACTAGATAAGCCATTACGTGTTCTTGCAACTTCTTCAAAAAAATTCACACTAAAGTATCTCTAGCAGTCTTTCTAATTCTCCAACTCTTTCTACTACAAGCAGGGGTGGGTTTATATAGGCACCCCACCAATTTGTTTTACTAGATATCTTATCCCTAGCCTAAAGATAGATGGATCTCATCCGAGAAAGCAAGTGTTCATCCTACTCTACATGCAACATTATCTACCTAATTTGTCACTGCAATTCATAGATCTATAATTGCCTAGATGAGTGTATAGGTTTCTAATAGTGTCAGTAATCATGCACAACTTACATGTAACTTGTCCTTTTTCTTCACTAGGTAATAATTTTGGTCTATTCTTACATGCACAACTTCCCTATTGTGCACACGAAACATACTTTCTGCACACGACTTGCCCATACTTATACCTAAACTCAAGGATTGGAATCCAATGTGCACACTGTGCAGTAAAAAATGTCCCTGATAAAATACATACTTCATACCTTCACTAAATCCTTTGTCATCTTATACTTAGCCGACATCCTAATCTTCAACAAGACTTGGGGGAAGCATGTCAGGGACATCTTAGACATATGGCACAAGCACAAGTTGCAATCCAACTTAGCCAAGTGTACATTTAGCACTACACAACTTCAATATCTAGGTTACATCATTGATCTTGTACACATTCATTTAGATCCTTATAAGGTCAAAGTAATCCAAGATTAGCCAACTCTACCAATCTGACCAAATTGAGGAGTTTTCTTAGACTTGTTTACTTCTATTGCAACTTCATCCTTGGTTTCTTGGACATATCATGGCCTCTTAGCCAAATCATGCACGTCAAAGTTGCATTCCACTAGACACCTTCGTAAAATGCACATTCAGGGAGCTTAAGCAATTTTGGACATTGTCCACCTCTTTGAGATTCAGAATGGTGCATCTGATTATGCACTTAGTGCAGTATTCATACAATATGGATATCTAGTTGTATATCACTTACAGACATTCAATGATATGATTCAATGCTACTCCACTTATTAAAGAGAGTTGCATGTCATTGTTCAAGCAATTAAGAAATTGTGCCACTACATATTGGGTAAGGGGTTAGTCATCCATTATGATTATAAGTCACTTCAGTTCCTACACACCAAAGAAAGCTAGAAAAAGCATGCCACATGATATGAATGACACACTTATAGGTGTTCCATCTAGTGTTTAACCATAAGATGAGAAAAGCTAAAAAGGATACATATTGCCGTACTCATCAAAAAGTTTGAAACACACATACAAAACAACTCCACATGGATATCTCTTTATTCAATAGAGCACAACTTTTCTCAAGCTTATACCACCCTTGTGTAAGGAGAGGTTCAATACTTCCACATGTATAAAAAGCTTCTTTACAAGCTTGGGCATCTCTATGTTCTTGATGACACACCTCGTAAAAGACTCATCTAGGAGGTGCACTACACCAATACAGTGAAACACTTTTGCGTTACTAAAACATAGGAAATGCTACAACACCACTTTTACTGGCCTCAAATTAAATACATTTATTTAATAGATTGATTAATAACCTTAATTTTATTTGCCCTTAGTAGTTTTGTTAATTTAGTTTAACTCA
Organism: Torreya grandis; assembly: GCA_037957365.1. Taxonomy (NCBI): domain Eukaryota; kingdom Viridiplantae; phylum Streptophyta; class Pinopsida; order Cupressales; family Taxaceae; genus Torreya; species Torreya grandis. The sequence continues at coordinate 4,548,580 of JARHVA010000164.1, read as the reverse complement.
AATTTTGTATTTAAATTTTATTTTCTAGCCTTAATCTATTTAAACTTCCTACATGCCATCAAATAAGCCTTTAAAATTATATTATATATTAATTTTAAAAGTTACAATCAAACTATTTTCAAAACCTTTTCGTTTACAATAATCAGAACAACTTTAGTATCTTCGTTTATACCTTTTTTAAATTTAGAAATGATAGTATACAAAATATTTAAACTTGTTTCTATTTCATCTGCATACTTATGAATAGCTACCATCTCATTTCTTATTCATTTTGTTTTTGGGGGCACTTCAGAAACAATCACTTAGTAAGAATAAAAAGAACAAAGTCAAACAAAAAGATCACAAGATCAATTTTAATTTTAAGATCACATTTCTTAAATGGATGCGTTTGAAGAGTTAAAAGGCATGGAGAATGATGGATGGAAAAAATAACAATTAAAACTTTAGCAATATATTACACTTGATGTTAAAAGATAATTTAAAATACATATTTGTTTGATAAACTTTTATTACGCTGAACATACCAATTTGGTCTAAATGATGTTAAAAAGTCATTATTTATCTTAGCTTACCTTATTATTTCATAATTTTATCTAGCTTATTTTACTTATCTTCTTAAAGATTCAATTCTTATTGGTTGTTATATAAGTTCAAACTAGATTTTCTCACTTGACAAAGTATACAATAATTAATATTGAAATACTCTAATAAGATATACACACTACCTTGTTTGAATTTAGCATGGGATTAAAAAGCCCTATTAGCAACTGATTAAGATGCTCGGATTAGCATAGGCTTGCCTATTATACTTCAAATATATTACCATAATGGATGGAATACCTTGATAAACATTGTTGGAATATTGTGCTAAAAGACTAAAAATGCTTTGTGTTGTCATGATATAGCTATTTGTAACACTTTCATGTCTACTTGTTAACTTCCCATTTTGAAATTGTAGTAACTAGCATTTTTCTCTTGTTTTCTAATTTAATCATTTCTAGTAGTTATTGTTTATTTTAACCATGCAACTCTTCAAGAGTTCATTTACATTTTCAAATTTATGTATTTTTTATTTTTTGGGAAAGATAAAGGTGAAGGCTTGTATAAGCTATAAAGAAAGCTTAGTTGTGACCTAAAAAACTACCTTTGCATTTGCCTTTACCCTTTAAGAAAGTTCTATTATAGCAAATAATTGAAACAAATTCAAAACTTAAACAAAGTATCAAAGAGACTACTAGAGTACGTGTGAGAGTATCTGCCTAACAATCATTAGTTCCTATTTGTATGCTCGATCAAGCAAGTTTCCATAGTGATTAGTGGGTCGACATATGTAATGTTACTATTGGTCCCATAACCCTGTTTTGGTTGAGTGCTTCCTCTCGAACTAATGATGCCGACCATTGAACTGGGGCAGACACTGATTGTCCTAAGAAAATGGAGGTTGATAAGCTCTTTTGTCAGTGCAAGAAGTCATAAAACAATAGGAAGATTTCACGTCCCAAATGCATGTGGACCTTTACCATAAATGGCTTTAGGAAATGCAAAATGTTAGGAGCTTCAAGAATCATCTGTGTGCAAGGAAATATGCCATCCTTGCCTCATTCAGTTGGGTTGAAGGAAATCGAGGCATATTTCAGCCAATATTACTTGGTTCCCTTTAATGTGAATCTTCCAGTTTTGTAGTATGCAGTCTATTTGTAAAGTTCTTTATGCAACGATAGTAGAATCCTAGCCTAGGTAGTTAATTTTTACTGTAGTTCTACATAGTGGCTTATAGTAGATTGTAGTTGTAAATTTGAACTCTAGGGAACTTGTATCCTTTTGGCAAAGCGATATTTTAATACATTTGAATCCAACAAAAGCTAAGGGGACAATCTAACAAACCAAATTGTCCGTTTGCATGCTAAGATTCACACAACATAATTATCATGTGAACCAAAGCTGAAAAATCCATATGAAACTAAAAAACATGTCGTTCAAATAGAAAAGATCACATTTAATCCATGCTAAACTAGCACATACTTCTATGGGTCAACTAATCACATTAATTTGTTTAGTAACAGAAATTAAAGGTCATGCAAGTCAATTTGAAAAGTTCAAACCGAAGAAAGGGAAAAATAGAAATCATCCTTCAAAATTGCATATACCAAAAGCTTTGTTATGATATTAACTTTGTGAAATACACAGTTTTATTGGTAGAGAATGCCCAAAAGAAGCATGCTGAGACTGGTTTGTATTTAAATGTGTTTTTTCTACAAGTTTAATATAGTAACTGTTGTCAATCAGCGTTGCACCCTTGTGAAGGTAGTTTTAAGCCTTCACAGTCTACTGAAACATGAAAACAATCCTAGGTTGTGGGTGAACTAATTAGTTGCTTGAATCTCTAGATTCTAAGGGCTAGCTCCCTTTGGTGTATCAATTAAAACCTTTCCTCTACGCTACAAACTGCGGAGGAAAGAGTGAAAAACTTGAACGAAAATCCTATCTAATGATGGTGATACCTCTATAATTTTTATTGATCCACTCAATTAGAGCTCCTAACACTGATTTAGACAAGACGAACGCTAAAGTTTCAACTCCAGTTGACCGATATGCATAAGCATTTCACGAAAATGTTTGATCTAGTAATTAAAACTTGAAGAAAATGAAAAAATAACCCTGATTGAAGACACTAATCAACCACTTGTATCCACTAAAATTTCAACAAAAAAACACCTAAACACAGAGCATGCCTGCATAATTTGACTAGCTAGTAACTAGGTAAGAATCAAGACTTGCCAAAGAAAACAAATTATCACTTATGCAAATCAACGACATGAATACACTAACCCAGTAATTGAAATCTGAAAACAACAGTCCTATTAATCTGAAAAAAGCTTACAACTCAATCTTTGACAAAATTTTGTCTTGCCAAAAAAGGGATACATTTCAACGCTGAAAAGCCAACTTATATAAAAAAAGATACAAAAGCCAAAGAAGTTGGCGATAAAAATAGAGAGGAAGTCAACTCTCACATTAGCCCAAGTCCACTTTTTGTTATGCCAAGATAACAAAGCCTTCTAAATTTGTCTTTTCTTGTCTTTGTCATGCATGAAAAATCCTTTGACGTTGAAAATAGACGGTGGGCTCATCTTGGGCTACATGAAATCTATGCCAACTTTGGATGTCTTAACTCAAGCTTAAATTGACTTGAAGCTAAGTTAGAACGTGAGAACATCTTATATTGCATGGAGCATGAGTGGATGTAACACTTGTCCATTAGTCAACAAGACCCCAAGACTAGTCAACTTCCAATGGTCTTCACTCGAACTACTAGACCGTTTGAAAGGTTCGAACAAAACAAGACTGTGCATGCATGAAATCAATGTTAAGCTCTCCCACGTTAAACTCGTTTCTTCATGCAAACAAGCCTTCGTTTTAGAATTGTCGTGCTTGAAATCGCTGCATGTCTTGGATGTGTAAACTCAAGCTTGATGGTTGTTTACATGCTGGTTAATTTGTTCATTCGCTGTTGGAAACTCTTGTATTATCCGGTCCTTCATTTTTGTGCATATCCTGTTTGTATTTCCCTGGACTTTCCCTTTTGCATGTATTTGCCTCGGCCATTTGCTTATGTCTTTTCCTTTGGGGTTATTTGCCCACGGCTTTTCTCAGTGATTTTTCCCGTGGACCTTTATTTGTCACTCTCTTGTGCTCCTCTTCGAACAAAAAGTCCGAGACTCTTCTCCTAGTGACTCTCCTTTCGGGGAAATTACCCGAAAGAATTACTCTAGGTTTCTGTTTTGTCTTTTTCCTTGTTTATTCCTTAGGCCCTTGGAATTCTTCTTCGAACTTACGTCTTCGAACAAAAAGTCCGCAGTTTATACTTCCTCATGTTTATTTCTTTCTCCTTTGGCTTGTATCTCTTGTGATTAAATCTTTCGAAAGATTTATTTCGAACCAATTGTCTGAAAGAAATCTTTCAAACTTTTGTCCATCTTTTTCCGACGGACTTTCCCTTCGGATATCCTTCCATGTCTCTCCGGCACTTTCAATAATGACTTTCCCAAAGGGCACATACCCTTCGGGTTTCCTGCAAATGAACTTTACCGAAGGGCACATACCCTTCGAGATTTTGTTTTGAACTTTTCTGAAGGGTGCATATCCTTCGGGATACTTGTAATTGGTCTTTTTCCTCTTTGAAATTGGTCTTTTCCAAAAGACATGTACCCTTCGGGAGCTTCTAAATGCCCCTCGGGCTTTTGTAAATGATCCACTCGTCTTCGAAATTGCCTGGATTTCTTCGAAATGTACTTTCCTCCTCAAAGTGCCCCTCGGGTTTCTTTGTTTTGAACTTTCCCGAAGGGTTGTTACCCTTCGGCATTCGTGTAAAGGACCTTCCCGAAGGGTACACACCCTTCGGGTTTCTTTTGATCAGTCTCATTTCCTTCAGACAAAATGTCCGAAAGAATTGAATCTTCAGCTAGTGATCCTTTGGACAAAAAGTCTGAAGGATTCAAACCCTTTGTAACTTCGAAATGATCCTTGCCCCTTTGTAAAACCACAAACCATCTGTTCTCTTCAGAATCTGTTTATTCAACTGCTTGAATAAACACCTGTTCTCTTTAGAATCTGTTCATTCAACTGCTTGAATAAACATCTGTTCTTTTCTGTGGGCAGAAAATTGTCAACAGTAACCACAAGAGTAAAAGGAGAAACATACTGGAGAGAAGATCCAATCAAGGATTTCTGATTTAAGAAATATTACATGTACAAAAGAAAAACAAGATGAAAACTCGTCTTTACACCTGTTTCAACTGCTGCAAAAGTTCAGTGTATCTATTTAATTGGTCAATGACATTGCGAGCATTTTTTATTTTCTGATTTCTAGCCAATCTCCAAAAAAAAACTAAAATAGACGGCCTTCAAAACAAAACAAATATCAATAGAACACATGATAAAATAATAAATTTGAAATTCTACATAATCATACAAGCGATAGATGTGTAAAATCTAATATGTTACATTCTTCTGGAGTCGAAACATCAAATAGGCCCAATTCAACCAGAAATTACAATCTCACCTTTTGTTGCAAATTTATCTGATACAATGTTATTATAGAAACAAGAAATAGGTAAACTGATTGGAAGAAAATAAAATGAGGGGAGGAATTATAGCTTATAGATTCTGCCACTATTGGCAGACTGAGCAAAACATTCCTGGAAATTCTTGATTGATTAAGAGGAAGCATGCTAGACCCATTCATATTAGAAACAGCACACAATGTGCTCTCTTTGCATAAAGGTAATTACTAATGAGAACAGATAGTTCTGCAGAGAATAAATTCAGTTCATTAACTATACTTTCTAACATCGAAGAGGAGACAGTGGAACTTGTACCTCTCAAAAACATGTGTGCCCCGTCCAAAAGGGTAGATCTATAGATTGTTAATGAATTTTATCTCTGGTTACTAAAAATGTCAAAATCCATCACAAATGGAGAAAATGCAAAATTACAAAGCAATGGGAAAAGACATTATTGCCTTCATAACCCATCATTAAACTGAGACTGAACAAAAGCAGCAGATAAATGTGAACACTCAAAGATTTAATTCGTCCAGAAGCTTACGCCATCGTGGTGGCTCTTCATCAAAGATGTATGTTAATGGAGAAACAAGTACTCCACTTCCTCCGATCTGTAGGAAAATGTGTAGATCACACTGATTAGCTAAAAACCTCAACCTATATGTTTCACAAAAATTTGGCATGTGAACAGAATAAAATTTAAAAGAATAAAAAAGTAAATAGATCTTACTTCTCTCAGCTGGCAAACACACTCATAAAGTCGTTTTTTAGGTACACATATAACTATCGCATAATAATCAGGTTTGACTTCTCCATCTCTCTTGCAAAAGACAGGACTTACAGTAGGTCCCTGCATCGGCATATAACCATACAATTTAATTTAAATCAGACAGGCTATAAATTGAGTTTGTTATATTTCGACACTGCGATCAACTGTACAAACTAAAGCTTTACCTGTAATCCATAAAAAACAGTTCTTCTGAGTAAGCGTTCTGCCACTTCTTCTGCAGAATTCCCTCGCATGTTTGCAACAACCTAATACATAATTTTTATTAAGAATGACATTAGCCGACCTAACACATTTGATGATTAAGAATGACATTAACCAAAGACTAATTGCAATTCTTAAGATCATTTAACAAGAACTATCTTGTACCAGATCCGAAACATCGGATACTAATTTTTTTACACAGTTGACTCCAGAAGAACCCTATTTATCTTGTACCATTTCTCTTAGATCCTTGGACAGGATATGAATTTATGCATAAACCTTCAACAACACACTGACATTATGACTTCAGTAAGAGAAGTTCACAGGAAATTCGTAGATTGTAAATGTAGTATTTCCATTCAATTTTTTGCTAATGCTAGTATGCTATGTTTTTGCACTGTCATATTCAAGATCGGTAGACATAGCCTTAGGTACAACAGTAGCATTACCGTAAACTGACCGTCTGCTCTCAGATGTGCTTCCAACCTCTCAAGCATTTCATGTGCAGTTTCTAGCACATGTTTGCGCTGAACTAAAGCTTTTTTACTTGCAACAAATACAGCCTGCAGTGTCATCATAATTAAATCTTTAAACAGCGAACAACTGAGCTGCAAAAGCAATTGCTAAATCAAAGTCATTTTTAAAAAGCACACATTGCTAGAAAACTTCATAAAAATATGAAACTTTGTATCATCTTAATATCATAGATCTTATATGTTTACTGGATATATTTTGAATTCTACAAGTGAATATTATAGCCATCTGATCCGCATATTGCCCAAAATAAATAGGCATACCTGACTTTCTATAACAACATACCTGACTTTCTACAACAATTCCACCCTTTATTTCCTTCAGATTGTTCTCACGCAAAGTTGTTCCACTGCTTACAAGGTCCAAAATTGCATCGGCTATACCCATCTGCATAAGCAAATAATTGGAGGCAATCTGAATTTGTAAGGGGAGTGTTCTGAGAAGGATCTTAATTGGCATACATACTAGTACTGCCCTAAATACCAAATAAATTTACTTGAATCATTTTAGCAAAATGGATGATTTATATCTCATCTTGATTTCAGTTCTCTAGAAAACATAACACAGATGCCAATAGTTATTTGCAAGCGTGCATGACCACATTTCCAGATTAAAATATGTACTGGTGTGAAGGATGCAACCACGTCAATAGTTGAACAAAGGAGCAGATCTTATATAAACAAATACAGACAATAGTGCTGGAATATGATGAAATGTCCATGTTACCAAAAAAATGGTGTTCAATGATCATTGCATATCATTATTAAAAAAATGAGAATCCGTAACTGCAAAAAAAAAATATATATATATTTCAATGAAAAGATTCCTGCAAGTAAATTGATAACAGGCTTACACACGATTAAATAAGAAAAATAGTTCTGAGAGTTTCATCTAAGTAGCCGATTCGTAGAATTGATCCAAGTATCAAAAGAAAGTGATTAGAGAATTCCCCAAGTCTCTATAAAGATAATGGTATCTCCACTAGATCTCGTGATAAATGGGGCATTTGAAAATGAAGTGCTCCTTAGTCTCCACCTCCTGGAGGGGGCAAAGAAGACAAATCCGGTCCCCACGTGGAATATGATGATGAGTCTCAACCCACAATTGGTGTGAGCATACCTTCAACTGATCGAGGGAAAACCTCAAGCCGTGAGACCAATGACATTGGAGATAGTTAGGGCAACGAATGACACCATCCATCACCTACAAGAAATGCTCAGCATAAAAGGCAAGCTTGGGGTTGAGCGGCCAAGGAGGAGAGATCCAAGTGACCTAGATATACAGCCTATAGATATATCATCTCTTACAACTCTAATGATGACCTTCTTTAAGGGAAGAAGCTGAGGAGGCACATCCTATAGATATCATCTCTTACAACTCTAATGATGGATATCTTGCATGGCTTGAAGCTGAATCCCCCATGGTTTTGAGTCTGTGAATGTAGAAAGTTAGCTTGAAGATAGTCTTAAGGCACAAAGGTTGGATGGCAATCTGGGCTTGGACGAAGCACCAAGGAACAATTTGTTTGTAATGGATCATTCACTGAATCATGACAGTCTGGACTATCTCTATAGGAGCCCAATCAACTAAACCTAAAACTAGGTCCCCGAACCTCAGACCCATATAAAACTATAGGCTTGATGACTATATCGAAGAGGCACATCTTCAAAGGGATATCCTGGAAGTGGATCTAAAAGCATTGGTGCTCCAAAACATAATGAAACACATATCCCTTGCAAACGTGTGACAAAGAGGCAAACATCATACTAAAATATGATCTGGAAAACTAGAACCCCAAGTAACTATAGGCCAATGTGATCTCCAAAGATTCCCCTTTGTAAAGGAACTGAATGTTTGGAGGGGTTGAAAATCACGACCTTAGTTTTGCTAAGGTTGACCGCCTGCTGACAAAGCTTGCAGAAATAAGCAAGGACATCAAGTTGTCTTTGTAAACCATTAGAAAAGTGAGAGAGGAGAACAATATCATCAACAAAGAGAAGTTTGGCTATCACCAAATCATGTAAAATGCAACCATCAACTACATGGGTATGTTGTCAAAGAAATCCTCTAGCTCATCAATGTAAACACTGAAGAGGGTTGGAGAGAGAGGGGATTGTTGCTTGACCCCAATGGTACTCTTCACAAAATTAGAAAGATCACGAGAAGTACAAAATTGTCACATAGAGCCTCCAAGCGATGGTAATGAGAAAATCTGGAATGTCGACATCACGCACTTTTTGCAAGAGTAGATGTCGTGGAACTGAATCAAAGGCTTTCCGGAAGTCTGCAAAACAACAAAAGACTTTGGAAGACCAATAACGAGCATCGTCAATGATAGCTTAGAGTGTAAAGATATGGTCAATTGTCTGCTATTCCCCCCTAAAACCAGCATGCCCCCATGCTCTAAGATTACCCCTCCAAGGCACTTTGAAAGCTACACGCCTAACACTATAGCATAAAGTTTTGCAAACGCATGCCCAATCATAATGGTCATGTAGTTGCTAGGGTTGGAGCTATCCCCAAACTTATGAATGGGATGGATTATGTTGATGAGATAAAATCATATGTAATTCCACTTGATGCATTTGATGTGGCGTTTGGAAGTCCTTACTTGTATCTTAGAGATGCTATTTTCATGAGGAAGGCTAAAAAATACAGATAAGTCAAGAATGTGATCAACCATTTCATCAAGGCACATCAAAGCAAGCTCAAGCCTGCTATGTTAGATGCCAACCAAGATAAAGGATTCATTCAAGCAAATAAGTCATTTTGTTTAAATATTTTAAAATATAAGCAAGAAGATGGTCTAAAAATTTCTGAGATTGATTGTGATCACATTGGATTGATATATTTGGATGAATTGTTGCAATCTTTTCAAGAAGTGCTCCAAACTCCTAAAGGTTCACCTCCAAAAAGGGAAGTAGAGCATGGGATTTAATTGCTGCCCAAATCTCTTTTACCTAGCATTAGTTTGCATTTACAATCACTTTTACAAAGTAATGAAGCGAAGAAACCACTTCAATAGTTACAAAAGGGGTCTTCCGCCCAACTCCTTCACTGTGTGGGTCACCCATTGTGAAGGTAAAAAAGAATGACTCATGGATAATGTGCATAGTTTATAGAGCCTTGAACAAGATCAACATCATGAATAGATATCCAATCTCGCAGATTGATGACTTGTTTGGACCAACTTCAACATGCCAAATACTTCACAAAGTTAGATTTCAAATCCGAGTACCATAGTTTGTATGGAAGACAAACTTTCAAACCACAACCGAGCTTGTACGAATGGATGGTACTTCCATTTCGCCTATGTAATGCACCCGCTACATTTATGAGTTTGATGAATGATGTATTGAGGTCTTTCATAGATACATATGTCAAAAGTGTATTTATTTGATATTTTGGTTTTCGATGCTACATGGGAAGAAGAACGTCTAACTCATTTGGAGCAAGTCTTGTTTTTTTTCTTTTATGTAATATGAATAAATATGAGTTTGCAAAACAATCACTAGCATATTTGTGGCATGTGGTTGGAGCAGGAAAACTGATAGTGGATCTAGCAAAGATTGAGACCATCACTAATTGGACCATGCATAGGAGTGCTACAAAGACTAAGAGTTTTGTTGGAGCAATACAATACATGAGAATGTTTATTCCATATTTCTCCACTAGTGCAACACCTCTACAAACTATTACAGCAAGGGGTAAGCATTTTCATTGGGATTAATAACGTGAGAGTGCTTTTTCATTATTTGAAATATAAAATAAGCCATGCACCGGTGCTTACTCTTCCTAATTTGCAACAAACATTCAAAGTTGAAATGGGTGTAAGTGTGTGCGCTATGGGAATAGTTTTGTTGCAAAGAGGTAAGCCAATTTGCTCACTTAGAAGTATTTTATTCTACAGTAAGAGGCTATCTTGTATATGATAGACGTACACACTAGTTCAACTATTTAAGAAATAGAAACATTATTTGCTGGGGAAAAAAATATTTCGCATATTGACCACAAACCTCTTCAATATTTGCAAGCAAATATAAATTGTAGAAAGCAAGAATCTACAAATGTATGGGTTACCTTCAACAATTTCATTTGGTGATCAGGTCCAAGAAATGAAGCACAAATGTTGTGGCAAATATTCTATCCAAACCACCAATCAGAAAGCAAGTTTCAGCTTTGGCAACAATTTCACAACTTGAGCCTTTCACAAAAAAAGCCTATGAGGAGGAATATGCACAACGTGCATTTCGGAGAGACCTTTCAGCAGTTGCAAGTCAAGAAAGTTGATAATTTAGGCAAAGGTGAATGCTACCTCAAGGATGGGATACCCTACGAGTTGGAAAAATTGTGCCAAAGGTTGAACGACTTCTATTGATGAGGGAAGCACACACTTCAAAAGTTTCAGGTCATTTTGGTGTTGGTAAGACCATGGCTCATTCATAAAAGCATGCATATTGTCCCAATATGCAAAAAGAAGTATCTAGATTCATTAGAGGATGTAAATTTTGTTGTACAACTACAAACTAGTGTTCAAAAAGAAGTATCTAGATTCATTAGAGGACATAAATTTTGGTGTACAAACTAGTGTAAGGTTAATAAAGGAGGATTGTACATGCAAGCACAATATAAATTGTAGAAAGCAAGAAACTACAAATGCATGGGTTTCATTCAATAATTTCATTTGGTGATCAAGTCCAAGAAATGAAGCACAAATATTGTGGCAAATATGCTATCCAAACCACCTATCAGAAAGCAAGTTTCAGCTTTGGCAACAATTTCACAACTTGAGCCTTTCACAAAAGAAGTCTATGAGGAGGAATATGCACAACGTGCATTTTGGGGAGACATTTCAGCAGTTGCAAGCCAAGAAAGTTGATAATTTAGGCAAAGATGAATGCTACCTCAAGGATGGCATACCCTACATGTTGGAAAACTTGTGTCAAAGGTTGAACGACTTCTATTGATGAGGGAAGCACACACTTCGAAAGTTTCAGGACATTTTGGTGTTGGTAAGACCATGGCTCATTTGTAAAAGCATGCATATTGGCCCAATATACAAAAATAAGTATCTAGATTCATTAGAGGATGTAAATTTTGTTGTACAAACTAGTGTGCAAAAATAAGCATCTAGATTCATTAGAGGACGTAAATTTTGATGTACACACTAGTGTAAGGTTAACATGGGAGGATTGTACATGCCACTACATGTGCCTCTACTAGACCATGGGAAAGCATCTCTATGATTTTGTACGAGGATTTCCAATGTCCAAACATGGTCATGACTCTTTATATGTGGTTGTAGATAGTTTTAGCAAAATGTGTGTTTTGATTCCATGTAAGAAGACAGGGAAAGGGCATGAAGCAACTAAGTTATTATTTTCTAATGTTTGAGTGCATAATGCTTTGCCTAAGTCCATTGTTTCTAAAAAATACTCCATAATTTTTGGGAAGTTTTGGACCACCTTGTGGAGCAAGATGGATACCAAGCTCCAAAGAAACATGCTTTACATCCTCAAATCAATGGTAAGACTTCTTTAACATCTAATTAGGGGCTACAACAAGAAGTATCCAAGGGCTTGGGTGAATCTTTGGAGTATATCCGACCTCAGTTGACAGGAGATGGGTATGGGGAGAAGGCCAAATATATAGGTTTGCATGTGTGAGAGAGAGAGTGTGTATTTGTGAAAAGTTTAGAGAAAAATATATTATGCAATGACCATGGCACTTTAAAACTGTAAAATGCATTAAAAATAACTTTTTATAAAGTGAGGAAATTAGATGTCGACAAAATAAGAGTGATTATCTTGATATTTGATATCTCATCATATCAAGGGTCAAGAGTACATTGTAACACACTAAAATGCCTACAAATAGGAATGCAAAAAACAAAAATCACAAATGTGAACCCAAATCATATCTCATCTGATACTATAGGGTCAAATGCCACATCAACTGTCATAAGTCTCCAAGTCCTCCGCTAGGATGTTCTCTAGATACTCATCACTCTCAAGCTATGGTTTCTCTGCATATAAGAAGGGGTAAATCATTGAGGCCATTTGCTTCAAACACATCATCCTCCAAGGATTCGTCTATTGCTTTATCAGGTGGAATTTGGTCCCATTTTGCTAAAGGACCCTCCTTACACCCTAGGTCTCCACGAGAAACAAGACAAAGCGTACTATGAATGTAAATCAGGTTCCCTCCCTATATTGACCCTAGTTAGTTTCTCTTCAATGAATGAATGAAACCGTAAGTACTCCAATTCCTCTCACAAGATGAACTAGCTACTTGTGAGAGTAATTGTATAGCAATTCTTGTGCTTCACTGCCATAGTTCCACCACCACTCCATTGGGTCCTTTGCATGCGTATCATAGAAAGCCTCCACTGTAAAAAAATTGACCATGATCATATCAAAACATATTCCATTGAGTCTTAATAGTAGAAGCCTCCTCTTCTCAATCATAAATTTTTTTTACCGCAACATAAAATTCCTTCATCACTTTTGTCCTTAGATGGAGCCCACTTCTGGGTGATTTTTGTAACATACCACTTTGGATTTAAAGCATAAGTAGCACAATGTACAAGTGTGTTAAGTTTGTTCCATCTTCCATGTACCTTTTTCTCAATCAAAGAATATAGAGAAGGATCTCGTCTATGATTTTTTTATTCTCACACATGATCAATTTCTTCATAAACCTCCCCCGAACATGGCTTGTATGAATCAACAAAATAGATTACTTCACAAATGGGCTACATGAAGTCAACAACAAATTTAACATCAACCAAAAAATGGTCATCAAGGACCATCTACCTCACCTCAAATGCAGTTTCTGATGTAGATCGTCCACAAGCTACACATGCATCACCAAATAGTGGAACATAAGGCCCTTTGACAACATGACGATAGGCAAGAAGTATGAAAAAAGAAGCAAACCATGTATCTGCAAGTTTGATAAGTTCCACTTTGGCAAATCTTAGATAAATAGCTTACGTGTGGTGATGATTGCATATGAACATTTGTATTTTCCTACCCTTTTCAATAAGCTTAGAAATCCATTGAAACCTAACCACATCTTTTAGTGCACTATTCAAAGCATGCACACAACATGGTGTGCAAAATACATGCTTGTACTTTTTTAAGCACCAACAAGCCAATTGCTTTACAAAGCGAGGCACTATCTGTAGCAACTTAGACAACATGTGATGCCACCACCTCCTCAATTGCATCGCATAGCTGTTCTAAAGGAACTCTGCACATTTCTCTTGCCTCAAGCTTTCAAAAACTAAGGCTCTTTAGAGCAAGTTATCATAATGTTCAGAACTGGATGGTTTTTAATATCAATCCAACCACCCATCACAATGTTGCATCCTTTTGTAGACCACACTCTTTTGATTGGCATGGTTTGTTGCTCTATCCTTGTTTTCTTTTTGTCAATAAGAGTCGTACAAAACTTCTTATATCTATGAGGTTTATACCCCGCCAACACATTGCTAATTGCACTAACCATCTCCTCATAATAAGGTAAGCGAATAACATTGAACAGCATTCCATTCGCATAGAAGAATTGTGCAATCGTTGCATCGACCACATCTCAATCATGCACATCGAACATGTTTCCAATGGGGTTCACACTACCAATGTGTGGTCTCTTACGAGAAGACTCCACACCCTCTACTATATGTCCAAAAGACATGTCTAGCTCTGATTTTGTTTCCCCAGTTGTTCTGATAGGATTTGAGTTTAATATGTGTTGAAGCGTGAGAGCTTAAAGGAGTCACTTTGCCTTCATTGCTTTTCTTGTTCCCTTATAGCTTTATACCATGCTTCCTCATTCAGGCAAGGGTCAACACCCTTTCCTGGTATACGAAAAAATATATGCATTCACCCTCATGTAAGTGCCCTAAAAGGGCTTTGCACAAAATTTATAAGTGATCCCCAGTGTTCCAGTACATCTTTTGTAAATGCAATTGCAATAATTCGAGAGCGAATATAGCACTTCTTTCCTTCCTCCTAACTAACTGACAAAAAAAATTAAAAAATAACAGTTTGTTTTTGGGGGAGGGTGGATCTATTTTAAAGTAAAAATGTCAGATTTTTTTTTTAAAATATTGATAATGTTTTTTCAAAAATTTTGTTTGAAGGTAGCTAAGCAAAATATTGCTATACAAACTAAGTTGTTCGCTTTAAATGGAGGACAAATGTTGTAGGATTAGAAAGCATTCTTAGCACTTGCACAAAGCACCATATCCATTAACCAAATAACTCATCAAGTCAAAGGAGCTACCATCAAAAGATGCTATATGGAGGATGAGTTGTTCTTAGGAAAATGTCTAGATATGCCCAAGCTTTGAAGACAGCTTTTTGAAGATAGGGAATGCACTATGCATGTAGTATGGGAGTTATTGTGTGCATAGCAAGGATGTTGTATGCACTATTCATGTGGTATGATTAATCTAGTCATCATTGGTTACAAGAGTCAGAACTTGTGATTGTTATAAATTAGGGCACTAAAAGCCATGAAGGATACGTGAGAATAGTATCTCTCTTGTTATTGTGTTTGTGTGGGAGATTGTAGTTTCAAATGGGTTGCCTATCAATTGAATATTTATTACATTGTGTTTCTTTGTGTGGAGGTAGATGTTGGAGGTCGATGAGCTAGTTATCTCAAGTAGATAATATCATATATAGTGAAAATAATAGAGTAGTTGACGACAAAGGTTTTTGAAGAAAGAAAGGAGATTAATGACCACAAACAACCAAAGTAGGTCGATGGGACTCAAAAAGTACATCCGAAACATTATAAAAGAACTAGGGTGAAGTGACCCTAGGTTATGAAAAGCAATTAAACACTAATCATTAAGGAAATTTAGACATAACAAGAGTGGGTAAACCAAAATTGGTTAGACCCCAAACCATAAGAATTAAGTACAAGTACAAATAGCCTTGTGAGGGAAGGACCACTCAATGGAGGAGGACCCCTCAACAAAGCAGCGAGATCATGACGATCAAAGTGAGTGAATGATAGGAAAATAGTACTATCACATGCTTGTAACAAGGTTCGGGCCACAAGAGCCAACATTGTCATCTATCACAGCAAAAGGTCCAATGCAAGATCTGAGAATGCTCATAGATGAATGCTCAGAGGTTAAGAGGAACAGGCTGGACATTCCTAAGGGGAAGTTGAGCATGGCCCCTAGAACTTCTCATAACATGCAATGCTGATGAACCTTTGGTGGCAATGAAAGAATAGTAATGTAGATCTATTTTAAAGTAAAAACAAAACAGATCCACTCCGCATAGAATGAGACTAAGGGTGACGGGATGGTCTAGAAATAATACACAAAGAGGAGTGTTGTCTCAATGGAATGTCCCCATTCTATGGATGAATCAGTTGTATCCAATGGGTGCTAAATTCCTCCAATGCCTATTGTGGGCTGAAAGAAGGGAGTTATCAACCCGACAGCTCTAGATGTCCCTTATAAGGATCTACATCTGAGAATTATACCTTCTCGACAAAAAAATATATTATCAATGCCCATGCATTAAAAGAATAGCTCAATGCAACTCGATATTATAGGTGATAACAATAGCAAAAAGGAAGATCCTAAATCATCTCCAACTACATAAAGCAATAAAACAAATGGACTAAGAAGACCTAAAGTCCTAATAAGTTACAGAGGCACATGGCAATAGTAGTAAAAGTACAGTGAGTGATATAATGAAGTGACAGGAAACATTGTCACTGCAGAAAGGAGCAAGTGACCCTAATCCTCGTGGGTAGCAAAGAGAGCCATCTGAGATATCAATGTCCTCTCTGGAATATGGCAACTAAAAGATTCATATTCATACTATTATTAGGATCCTATTGGGGAAGATGAAGACAAATTCAAAAATCAAATTAACGATAGTTGCCAAGTTGTCTTCATCATAATAAATAAAAAGAAAAATAAGCATACATCTTTTTTCAAGTTGGGTACAAGAAGAATGTAAGTAATTTAAATATTCACTATTTATAGCCATAAGAACACCATTAAAGTTGGAAAAATGTGATTTATTACCGCAGGAGCAGCTTCTAGTGCTCCATCAGCTGTGGAAAATCTGACATGCTTTAATCCCTTCTCCTTTACAAATTTTGGACCTAGCTGCATAAAAATGATACCTTGTTAACTGCTTTCATATTCTTCCAAGAACTCAGCATAGATATTGTCATAGACAGCAAATAAGACAGAGACTGCAAAGGAACAGTTAAGCTAGACTAGAGGCGCAAGTACAGAAACTGATTTCTTGAACAAAAACATGTGTGAAATAGCATACATAATTGAATCCTGTTGCAATCCGTAAAGGTCTGTCAACAGTCCAATGAGGCATTGCTGCAAGTTCATCCATGGATGAGATGTTCTCAAAGATTCCATACTTCGGAATCTGCAACAATTAACCAAATACATTATGATTAAGTTATGCATCAATGACAACTAAAATTAGGAGTAAAGAACAGCCAAAGAAGCAGCACTTGGAATACAACTTACTGCAATTGATAAGTGACACTCTCCATAGTTGAGCGCATCATGCACAAGAATCAAGTCTTCATCACCCTGTTTATAAGAAATAAAAATTACATCATCCCCCATAAGGAACTAGAGATTTAATAAGATACGTCTTGATTGAAAATTTTCACATTTTTGGGTATTATAGAGAATGAAAGGAAACAAGGCATAGATCTACAAGTGTAGCCATATATATATATATATATATTTAAATGTCAGTAGACATGTGTGGTCCAATGGATTCAGATGTCCTTCTTATTCTGCTCAATATTTGTTGAATCATATTGAACTTGGTTCAATTATGGGATGTAATAGACAAAGCCCACTCTGAAACAAGATGCCAATTGAATCAAGTTCGAATTATGATCTTATGCACTTTATGGGCCCAGGTTTCTTTATGAGTTGGAACAAAAGACAAAAGGTGGCAACTCTAAGTGAACACACATAGCAACTGATGATGAACTGTCCAACTTCTACCAAGGGTCAGTCATGAGGAAATCATGGCCTGATGTGCCATGTAACTCCCTGAAATTTTTAACATAGATATCGATACTTTGTAATATGCAACTTATGAAAATGCACTGAGTGTAGGCTGTGCCCATGAACATGTCTCTATTTGGCCATTTTTTTAATGTAATCCTAGAAAAGGACGATGAACTTTGCCAAAACCTTGCCTTATGATATTTATTATTAGCAAAACACACAGAAAAGCATTTCAAAGGTCAATATAAGCTCCAGTACAGGAATACTTATAATCTCCAATACAGTAGTATGCCTTACAAAACAAAAATTTACTAATGTAACGTGCTTTTGATTCAAATGAGTGGTGGACTGTGAACTTTCCATTAAGATAGATGTTGATTATATGGTTTAACATGGATGATCAGAGCAGCACAAGTACTTTGGAGTCAGATCCACACCTTCCCAAGCCATTTCACACATTTCTTGGGCTTCACAAGACAATCGCAAGCTTCACAAACCTTTTGCATACCTATCACAAATTCCTTTGTTGCAAAGTTTTCCTCTGTTGTGAAGCTCATCTCTTCATTACAAAGCTTCTTCGTGTTATGAACTTCATACTTCACACCACACCAAATCTCTTCATTTGGAAGCTTCTCCATGTTGGGAACCTCATACTTCGCACCACTCAAAATATCTTTGTTGCAAAGCTCCCTATTTCACACCACTGGCATATAACACTGCTTCCTTCACTCCTAAAGGAGCAGAGCCAGATTCTTGACACCATTCAGCTCGAACGTTGAAAGGTGAAGAGTCACTGATGAAAGTGCAACCATTAAAACTTCCATAACAGTTCTTTAGCCTCCAGGGCCTTGTACTATTATGTATACATATCAAAAGATAAGCATTAGATTCTAGAAGATAGGAAGCCATACATCTCCCTTGAGACTGTCATGTACGGAACACAGATTAATAAGTTTTTTGTTTCAATTCTATTATCTTCTGTATGCTTTATTTTCTGAACATGGCTTATTATTTCTGAATACTGTTTAATATTGCTTCCACACGCATTTAACACATCCAAATTATCATTTAGAGTGTTGTCCCGCGAATACCTCATGGGATTCGGATCAATGCATGTACATATAGGGCCAATTAAACAAGCACTGTACCATCTAGCCCATGTTGGAAAAAAATAGGAGATGCAATTGTTCTATTAGGGTAAGATGAGTATTTTAATCCAAATGTGACTTAAAATTCATCCTTGAAGAGGAAAGACAAGTTTCTACCATCCGATATAAACAGCCACTTGTACCTAAAGTATGGTACAGACTTTCTTCATGACTAATTTACATCCTGGAACATATTCATGCTTATGCAAGAGATGCAAATATGGTAATATTGTTTAGATCAATATGTTCACTATAGACATTCCAAGAAGAATTAACCAACATGGATTTACTTCAACTTATGTGCTGACCCAATGTTCTATGCTACTCAAATTGACATATATAAGGCTGTAAATTAATTTTTGCTACAGCTATGGCTGCCATCTACATTTCATACTCATTATGCAATTGTGTGCATTCTCGCATACATGGCTACACTGCTTAGAAATCATATTTCACACCCCTTTTATGCTACCACCAACACGTGACTCTTCAAATCAACAAGACAATGGTGTAGTAAAGAAGTATGTTGATTTTTTTTATTGTATACAACTCAACCCTACTTCTGTCTGCTGTTATAAACAAGGACAATGCTTCTAAGAAGCTGACAATGTTAACTATATGCATGCTTAAATCATAATTACCTAAGTCTCGCGAATGGGGAGACGAGGAACGGAGTTTCCAGGATGGCAAAAAATATCCCAGATTTAGAGACAGCCAGGGGGTGGGGGAGGCTATACAGCTATTTAAATAATATATAAAAATAAATATTTTAATATTTTAACTTTAAGCAATTAAATCTAGCAGTTTAAACTTGATTCAATGTTTTTCAGGATACTTTCTAAATAAGTGTTCAATGTTTTTGATAAAATAACAGTTTGTTTTGTGGGGAGGGTGGATCTATTTTAAAGTAAAAATGTCATTTTTTTTTTTTTAAATAAAAAACTGGGGACATCCAAGTCCCCAAGTCCCTGAAACGTCTGGGACATCACCAAAATCTAGGGGACACATCTCCGCATAACACTAGCTTAAGTGCTTGAATTAGTGAACTAGTTGCATAGAATGAAAGTAAGAAAGTAAATGACTCAAACACATGAAAAGAGAGATTAAGTAAGACTTTACCTTGAAGAAACCTGATGTGGGAAAACGCCATAAGAATGGGGTTGTGCTCCTCATTTCTACCATCATCTTGCAAGATTTATAATTTATTTGCTCAATTTGAGCCTTCAATTGCATTGTAGGCCTTCACTAGCACTTCTTTAATGCTCATTGGACATTGTGGTCTTTCTCCAGCAGTTATACAATGCTTGACAAGCTTGCCTTGTTATGGAATACTTGCTTATTCAACATGCTTGACTGTTGCGCTCAGCTATACAATCATTTTCTACCTCGAGAACTTTGAATTCCATGCTTGAAACCCCTAAGTGTCATGTTTATACTTACAAGTGAGCAACTAAGTCGTATAGAGGATTATAAACACCTCTCGCACGAAGAGACAGAGGAGTATTAGGTTCAACTCCCCTTTAGTCTCTTGGTTCTGCTATCTTATCTCTTATGGAGCATGTTCGGCTATAACTAAACTCATTTGTACACCCGTCTCATGTCGATCAGGTTTGTCTAAAGCCAAATGACCTTGACATGCTTGTTGTAAGCTGATTCTGTTTGACAGGTTTGTTGTAAGCTGAATCTGCTTGACAGGTTTATCTTAAGTCGAACCTGTCAACTATGATTCTTCAAGCAATGTGGGACCCACGATGTCTGAATCATCCCTGACATTTTGTTCATACGATCTATTTATTCAATTCTACTTTTGGAGTGAATGAAAAAAAGTCTCAAATCACTTCATTAGTCACATGAACTATTAAGTAAAGTTGATTATCTGATTTATGAGAATTTTCTAGATCCAATTCGGATTAAGTTTACAAATTTATTTTAATTTAAAAAAAAATGGAGCCTAACTCAATGAACTCAACAAAGAGTCCAAGCCTCCAAATCCAAATTAATAACCTTGGTCTGCTTCTGGGATTTAAAGCATAAATTCCTCTTCTTTGTTTGCCCAAGCCTCCATGGTCCACGACACCATTCCAAACTATGTTGATGAAGTTTGATGGTTCCATTTTTTTAAGGTTGAATGGGGCAATTCAAAGCCTACTAGTGTTGTTCAAATGAAATTTGCTAGCGCTGATTGCTGCTGCTGACTGAAATATGTCATTTGAATGAAGTCTATCGATAGTCCCATTTGTTTGCTTCTTGCTGATTATTGGAATCGTCAATAATCGATTAGGGCATGGGGTAGAGCTGTTTAGGGTTAGGTGATAGTGGTAGGGGCTGTGATATATGTTTTATTTTAATATCCTTTTTTCAAAGGAGGCGTCTGTTAAAACTAAGAGTCATCATCGAAGATACAAAATGATGTTTCTTGGTATTGATGTTATACCTAAATTTGACATCGTATCAAAACCAAATTTTGGGATATCCTTAAAAATTTCCCAATGTCATTTCTCACCATTTTTCCTCCCATCTTTCCTAAATCTAAGGTCGTATGGTTGGAGTTAGGGGCCATGTGAATGGCTACCTTGTCCCTGCAGCCTATACCCAAACACTCTTCAAATGGACACACACACACACAATTGTATTCAAGATCACAACTTTATTCAATTCATATGAAGAAATTACAATGGACACCACACACTTAATTTGTCTTATTTCTGGAATAACTAACATGAAGAGAAAGACAATATGATGCAGTCCCTCAATGACTTGAGACATTTCTTTGCTACTCTTTGCTCTCTCTCAAGCACCCTCTACTCTTCCCAACTGAAGCTACTCCTTTTCCATTGATTCAAATCTTTCCTCTCTCTTCTCTTCCTACTGGAGTGCCTCTTTGAATTCCCATGTTCTTGGAAAACACACCAAATGGCCAAAACAATCATTCTGGGCCATTACTCTGCATATGCAACTATCGGAGGCAAAACTACCACTTAATGCAAACCGGTGGTTACGTAACCACTTATTAATACATACTATCAATTGCATCCTCTTTCAAGGAACATTTAAATTGATCCCTATTTGATGATTGAAACATGGTCTTCTTTGATCCTGGGGCTTGCTACAACACATAAATCTTCAAGGAACTCTGACAAGACTCTTCCACATGTGACAAGAAGGAAACACAAGAACGCATATTTTTAATTGATGCAAGATTGCACATCATACAATGGATGCTCTTGTATCAGACACCCTGGATAAGTAAACATATTTATAAGTTCCTGCTCAAGAACCTAGAGTGAGCTCTTCTATTGATTTATTGTGGTTGCCAATTTCAGATTTATTTAGCCAAGTTGAATCTTCCATTGTTCTATCCTTCCATTTGACCAAATACTCCAAATATTGTTTACCTCTAGTCCTCTTGACAACTTTAGAGTCTAGAATGGCCTCTATCTCTTCTTTTTCTTTCTTAGGCAACTAATATCTCCAATCTGGAATTGACGAAACTAAACCAACCTCATCTCCAAGTGGTTGTCCTTCATGAAATGGATACACATTTACTACATACAAGCTAGGTGAGATGTCAATCCCGTCTAGTAGCTCTATCTCATATGTATTTTCTAAAAACTTCCTCAAAACTTTGCATGGTCCAATCTTATTTCACTTGAGCTTGTTGTAGATACCCTTTAAAAACCTCTTCTTCTTCAAATGCGCTAGCACCAAATCCCCAACCTGAAATTCTTTTGTTCTTTGCTTGAGATCAACATGATGTTTGTATCTCGTGGTGTTTTGCTCCAACTTATCTCTCACTTGTTGATGCACTTCATGCATAATCCTGCACTTCAGCACTCTTCCCACTCAAATCACTAATGTTCCACAATTTTGAAACAACACTTGGGTTGCAACCATACACAATTTGAAACAGTGTCTTTGTTGTACTTCTGTTAACTGAACTTTTGTAAGCAAATTCAGTTTGTGCCAATATCAATTCCCACTATTTAGGCTTATCTCCCACCAAACATCTCAACAAATTTCTAAGACTTTTAATCACCACCTCCGTTTACCCATCCGTTTGAGGATGATATGTTGAACTTAAACTCAACTTAATGCCCAACTTCTTCCACAAAATCCACCAAAAATGACCAGCAAACTTGGTGTCTCTATTCAACACTATGCATTTGGGCAATCCATGTAACCTCACTAATTCTTTGAAAAATAAATTGACAATGTTTGTGGCATCACTAGTCTTCTTACATGCAATGAAATGACACAAACTTGGTGTCTCTATCTGACACTATGCTTTTGGGCAACCCATGTAACCTCACTAATTCTTTGAAAAAACAAGCTCGCAATGTTTGTGGCATCACTAATCTTCTTACATGCAATGAAATGTGTCATTTTTGAAAATCTATCAATAACAACAAAGATAGAATCATTACCCTTTTGGGTCCTTGGCAAGCCAAACATGAAGTCCATGTTAATGTCTTCCCACAATCTTTCCGGTATTGGCAATGGCTTGTAAAAAACCCACATTCTGACTTTTGCCGTTAGAAAATTGACACATGCTACAAGTTTGCACAAACTTCACATCTGCACTCATCTTCAGCCAATAGTATCTCTCACTCAGATATGCCAATGTTTTATCTACATCAAAATGACCAAAAATTAATCCGTTATGCTTCTCTCTTATCAAGTTCTCCCTCATCGATCCTTGAGGTATACACAGTTGTCCTCTGAACAATAATCCATCATGCAGAAAAAAATTCAGCCATGGAGTTCTATCCATGCCAGTTGTGCTCTTACACGCTGCCCATAGTTCAAAATCTCAATCTCAGTAGGGCAAAATTTGAACCGGGACTCAGGACTCAGATCTCGACAACTTTATCGCTACTTTAAAAAACATATAAATTCATAAAATAAACTTAAATTAAATGTAAAACATTGTTAAATGACATGAGAAATGAATGTAGAGAATGCCATAAATATAATTTCTATTAATTTAACTTAAATGACATGAGAAATTAATGATGCTTACCAAACCGCAGTATATAGAGTTGACAGTTCTTAGCATTTGATTTATCAACAGGGCATTTTAAATTTTATGTTTAGCCCAGGTTACCTATTCGCTGCAGATGTTAGTTTGAAAGTCTTTTTAAGAATTTTCAGATTCAAAATTTCAACTGTGGTTCCATTTTCCTGGACATATTTCGGTCTAATTTTTGCATACATTTAAATTTCATCTATAAGTGATAATTGTAATAATTCAGTTTTAAGTTCAGATTTTTGTCTTAGACTTTAGTGTTCTTTTTATAGGTATAACTGCTCTTTTCAGTTAGTTAAATAGCGATGACCAATTTAGGATCATAACAATGGTGTTAGCGCCACAGATTTCACTTTTGTCTGATGTTCAACTCCGATTTCAATACTTTAGATTTTAGATGTAAAGTTTTTCTAGCTATAATAGTATATTTCTTTCAGGAACATAATGACACAAATAACTTTTAAGGGGTTTTACAGGTGTAAGTTGTAAGTTGTAACAATCTAGTCAACATCATACTTTCCATGTTGCACCGAGAATTTTAAATCTGAAGTGATAAATTGAAAAAAAGACTGAACAGTTCTTAGGAAATGGTAATGGCTATTGTTCAATGTTGGCCAAAAATTGTGACAACTGACAACCTAGGAAGAAATCTCAAGAAACATGGAAGCAAACGAGAGAAAACTATAGTGAAGCATTACTGAAAATCCCCGGAAGCTCCTTAAAACTCAA
This sequence comes from Torreya grandis, assembly GCA_037957365.1. Classification (NCBI taxonomy): domain Eukaryota; kingdom Viridiplantae; phylum Streptophyta; class Pinopsida; order Cupressales; family Taxaceae; genus Torreya; species Torreya grandis. The sequence goes on along the minus strand of JARHVA010000164.1, from coordinate 4,524,057 downwards.
GAAAAACCCTTGGAAATCCTTTGAAAGCTTCAGACTTACCCTGTCGAGAAATTGCCTAGAAATGCCGAGAAATTGCTGAGAAATCGCCAAAAAATCAAAGGATCTCGTCTCGCGATAAACCCTCATGTTTCTCATTCTACAATCATCTTGTGAGATTCGCCGAGATCTCGTTGGGATTTTGAACTATGACATTGCCCATGCATCTCTGAAATCCAAATCCTCTTCATACAAATCTTTCATGAAATCTAACCCAATCAAATCTATTATCATTTCATTCAACAAGATATATATTCTACTCAATGCATCTGCAACTCTATTTGAAGCACTACTAAAAATCCTCAGAAGCTCCTTAAAACTCAAGCAAAACCCTAGGAAATCCTTTGAAAACTTCAGGCTTACCCTGCCGAGAAATTGCTGAGAAATCGCCAAAAAATTGAAGGATTTCATCTTGTGATAAACCCTCCCGTTTCTCATTCTGCAGTCATCTTGCGAGATTCACCAAGATCTCGTTGAGATTTTGATCTATGGCATTGCCCATGCATCTCTGAAAGCCAAATCCTCTTCATACAAATCATTCATGAAATCAAACCCAATCACCTCTCTTTTCATTTCAATCAACAAGATATATCTTCTACTCAATGCATCTACAACTCTATTTGATTTCCCACTTCTATGTTTCAAAACAAATGAATAGTTTTTAAGACATTCGACCATTTCATGTGCTTTTGGTTCAACTTACCTTGGTTGTTTATACACTACAATGCTTGATAATCCATGTATAAAACAAACTCCTTCGGAGGCGAGTACTATCTCCATTTATTAATAGCTTGCACAATGGCATAAAACTCTTGATCATACACTGAATACTTTCACTAGGCATTCTTCAACTTCTTGCAGAAATACGCAATGGGTTTTCCCTCTTGACTCAAAATTGTACCTATAGTTGTCCCACTATTAGCGCAATCAATTTGGAACACCTTGTTAAAATCTAGAAATGATAACACTAGCTGTTCGGTTACCTTTTTCATCAAAATCTGAAAGCTATTCTTAGCTGCAGTTGTCCATTTGAATTCTTTTCTATCACCTCTCATTGTTTCAATGATGAATGCACATATTTCACTGAGGTTTCTAATGAACTTCCAATAAAAACTAGCTAATCCATGAAAACTCCTTGCTTCAAACATGCTCTTTGAAATGGCTACATCAAATTGGTTTTTACCTTTTCCAGAATCATCCTCAATCCACCATTTGAGAACAAAAAACCCAAGTAAACCAACTCAGTCTTCATAAAACTGCACTTTTTCAAGTTGAACTGCAACTTCTCTTCTTTCAATCTTTGTAACACTTGCCTCAAATGCATTAAATGCTCCTCTTGTTTTACGAAATATCAAAATATCATCTAAATAAACAATAACAAACTTACCAAGATACAACTTCAAATCTTCATTCATGAGTCTCGCAAATGTCTTTGGAACAATTGTCAAACCAAATGGCAAAACCAGCCACTCATACAAACCATCCTTTGTCTTGAATGTGATCTTCCATTCATCACCTTCTCGAATTCTGATTTGGTGATAACCACTCTTCAAATCTATATTTGTGAAGTACTTTGCTCCACAATCCATCAAGTCATCCATCTCAGATAATGGAAATCTGTACATGATTGTTATCTTGTTTATGGCTCTATAATTAATGCGCATACACCATTCTCCACCTTTCTTAAGTGCTAACACAAACGAAACTACACATGGGTTAACTTTTTTTTTATGAAACCCTTCACCAACAACTCTTGCACTTGTCTCTTCACCTCTTCATTCTCCACGGGTAACAATCTATACACTCCCTTGTTTGGCAAACTAGATCCAGGTATCAAATCCATGTGATGGCCAATGCTCCTCATGAGTGGCCACCCATTCGGGTGATACTTGAAAACAATCTCAGCATATTCTCCCAACAAATCCTTCACGTCACTTGGAATTTCACTCACCTTATCCATTGTCCCAACTTGCATGGGGTATGAGAATGAAACCAATGCATGCCTACTCCTTTGCCTCTTTCAAAAATTGTTTTCTAGAAATAATCAGAACTTTAGGACTGTTATTCACTTCTTCCTCTTTGTCCTTCAATGGGCTCAATGTATACTTCTTTCTATCCTTCACAAGTGTACCATTAAGCATGGCCTCTCTATAGGCATAATGGCACATAAATTTCATCTCTATATGACCCAAATTTAAAATTGACCACGCATTGTTCATTCACAAAAATTTGATGTCCTTTCTTGTAACCAAGACACATTATATGGATTTGGATGCATCATTTTTTTTAGCCCAAGCTTATCTACAATTTTATTAGACACCAAATCATTCGTGCCACCGCTATCAACAAAGACTTTACAACGTCCCTCTGGATTTGCAAATGGTTTGGAAAATATTCTTTCTTTGCACCGGTTCATCTTTTTTCTTTGTGAGAAGGATCAGAGTTGATAGTTAAGCAGCACTTCTCTCAGCACAATATTACTACTCAAACTACTCAAATCCCCAAGCCCATTTTTTCTCAACATCGTGGCTCTTTTCCTTCCCATCGGCATGACTCTACCCCTTCACGGCAACATGGATCTACTACTTGCCAACCGCCCCCAGAGGGTGGGGGTCCAACTAATATTACAAGTTTCGTTTCTACTACAAGCGTTATATTGGCCTTAAATGTTAGGGGGGATTCTAGAGGAAGTGTCTTGCTTCCTCCTAGGATCCCCTAGCCTGGCTCCTCGGACCCTATATACTTCCCAACAACATTATCAAATCTTTCACAATGATCGATAATGGCTTAGATGACTCCACCACTTTAGGCATAAAGAGAGACATTAGATGGAATTTCCAATCTTATTTGGCACATGCTTTTAGGGATCTTGTTCACCCTTTATTGTTATTTGTATTGATTTCATTGCCGCTTGTGTTAGTGGCACGCCGCTCTATTTTGTCTTTTGTACTTTTATTTCTTTAGTTCACTTCTAGGATTCTCTCTTCCTAGAGCTTTCGATTGTTAATTGTTGTATCCTTGAGTCACATTGACCTACTTTTGGTCATTTGTGGACATTAATATATTTCTTTCTTTCTTTCTTTCTCAATGTTCCAAGTCATTTGTGTGGTCGAGTGATGCAATTGGTTCTTCATCCGCTTGGGCAATATGAAAGTTGGCCTCAATTCTCCTACTATTATTTTGTGCTTGTGTGCACTCATAAGATCTATGACCAACCTCTCCACACCTAAAGCATGTACCCAAGAAACATATAGCCCTTCCTCTACCATAGTATCCTATTCCTCTTGAAAGATATGCTCTTACTCTTGGTGCATGATTGTTATTGTGTGAAGTACTAGCTTCTCCCTCGTGTGTGTATAGTCCTCTTCCAATATTTATTTGACCTATTCCCCTTGAAAATCTGCCTCTACCTCTCGTTGTGTTTTGTTATTTCCTCGACAACCTCCCTTACGCCTTCAAAGCACATTGATAGGCCTCTTCTACATAATGCAACTTGATCATTCCAAACTCATCTTGTATGGAAATACGAAGAGCATTCACAAACCATGAGATCTTTTATTCGTCATCTTCAACATGACATGCCTGGATTGTCAGCTTGTAAAACTCCTTCGTGTAATCCTTTACACTCGTCTATTTGCCTCAGGTTTTCCAACTTCTTGAACAAACTCAGCTAATAATCAGATGCTATAAACTTACCCTTCAACTTTGCAATCATTCTATCCCAAGTATTGATTTTAGCCTTACCTCTTCTAACCCTTTCCAGCTGCACATGATCCCATCATAAGGATGCATGTCCCTTCAACTTTGTGCAAGCAAACTTCACTCTTTTGGGGTCCTCCATTTGTTCATACTAAAAGTATTTTTCCAGCTCTGTGATCCAATCAATTAGATCTTCAAGGCACAAACTTCCTAAGTATCTACGGCTGTCCAACTTTGGCTTGCCTCCCATCTTGGCAATGGCCTTCAAGAATCTATCCTCAGATTCTTCATTCAACTCTTCTAGCTGAATTTTAAGGGTTCTTATTCGTCTTCACTCATGTCTGCAACAACTCCTCTAAGTTGTGCAAACTCCATACCATCCAATTGAGTTTGTAATCCTCTTAACATCTCTGCCAAGTCTGAATATCTTGGTGCTCATCCCTCTCTTCCAAGAGGTACTCCTCTATTTGTCATCTTGTACTCTCACAACTCTCAACTCAACAATGCAGAACTCTTCACAACCTACAACAAACTCAACTTGAGCCTCAAACACTCAACTATGCAGGGCACAACCTGCTCTGATACCAAATGGTGTAGTCAAAATTAAGGCGCCAACTGAATGGCTACCTTATCCCTGCAGCCTATACCCAAAAAGTCTTCAAATGGACACACACACACACATACACAACTGTGTTCAAGACTAGAGATCAAGATCACAGTTTTATCCAATTCATATGACAAAACTACAATAGATAACCCATACACCTCATTTGCCTTATTTCTTGAACAACTAACATGAAGAAGAAGACACAACAATACAGTCCTTCAATGGACTCAAAACAATTATTTGTTACTCTCTAATTTCTCTCAAGCACCGTCTACTCTTCCAACTAAAGCTAGTCCTTTTCCATTGATTCAAATCTTTCCACTATCTTCTCTGCCCTCTCAAATGTCTCTTTGAATTCCCTTGCTCTTGGAAAATGCTCCAAATGGCCAAACCAATCATTTTGGGCCAGTACTTTGTGTATGCAACTACCACAGGCGAAACTGTTGCTTAACATAGACCAGTGGTTTTGAAACTGCCACTTAATGCAAACCAGCAATTTCGCAACTGCGGCCTACAAGAACATGTGGTTTTGTCAACTTTTAGGGAACACTCAGACTGATCCCTATTTGATGACTGAAACCTCCTCTTCTTTGATCCTGGGACTTGTTGGAGTTCAAAAATCTTCAAGAAACTCTTAAATGACTCTTCCACATGACAAGAAGAGAACGCATGTGAAACACAAGACATACACGCATATTTTTGGTTGATGCAAGGTTGCACATCATACCTTGGATGCTCCTGCATCACAAGGCAAGTCCGTTATTTTGAGTCAAAGTCCCAAAAAACGTCTAATTATGAAAATTCGTCTGAGAAGCAGACCTTACGAGCACTTTTGCACTTTTTCTTAGTTCCCCCCCTTCTCCCCCCATCAACAAATTTTGAAAATCCGTCTAAGTCCATTTTTTGGTTAAAGTATTAGAATTCAAATGGAAATGTCGAAAGGACATATTCCCCACTCACATATGGTTAAAAATACAAAGAATGGAAATCAAGCGTAAGTATGGAGTTCAAAAGACCATTTGCTTTGCATCATGATGCACTCCCTCGTGTGTTTTCTACCTAGACTTGCTCAAATTGGCTAAGTACAAAATATTTGGTAGGAAATGAGGACTTTGAGTGAACTATTGTCTGTTCAGGTTGTGCCATGCTACCCTTCAATTCCATCCACATATCTTTGAAATGGCTAAGTATGAAATGTAATTGGGAAGGGCGCACTTTGATGGGTCAATTGTCCTTCATCAATTACACAACACTTCATATTTTGTTCCTCGTATGGAGAATTGACTACAATTGTCCCTAAATGAGGTGCTCCACGAGTCTAAGTTTCCACTCAAAGTTTAACAAAATGACCAAGGATAGAATCTAGTTAAAGATCAGTCGCAAATCCCTTCGCCCCAACAATGGTGCTCATCATCCCCTCATTCCCACTCGATATGCGTGAAATCGTCTATGAGAAAAATCACATTGGGGATCTAGAGCTTGCTGACCTATCTTGTGGATGCACAGGGCCTACCTGATTCCATCATTCCGCATCCAACACTCACACTTGATTAAGTATGGATTGTTGTTAGGAATGCAAAACCCACACAACCATTTGCACTAGATCAAAGTGCTTTCATTTTCCATCATTCCACTAAGGAAGCATAAAATTAACTAAAGTATGGTTCCAGTTGGAGTTGCAAACCTTGGAGATCGTTTTGGCAGGGGCAAGTGACATTTACAACATCCACTTCTGTGCCTCATCCTCAAAACAGAATTTTTTTTATTCTCATTAGGAAATCTTGGCGCATTGGGTTATTCAATTTTTGTGAGTCTACCTCAAATTAGGCTAAGTCCAAATTCTTAGAGGCCTTGCGGATTTAAGAGGGTAAAATGCACTTCCAATTTCCACCTCCACTCTTTGTTTTCCTTGCTTCTTCTATCCTAAAACATATAAGTCCTATTTTCATCAAACATCCGGAGCTTAAAGGGCAAAGTGTTCGTCCCTACATGTCTTGCAACTTTTGTTTCTCTATCAAAAACCCCTAAAAATGGCTAGGTACCAAAAATGCAAAAATATTAAAAGGTGTCCATACCCTTGTGCACCCCACCAAAGCTGCATTTAATGCGTTCACCAACCCACTTGGCATTCAATGTATTTTTACTCATAAATTCGACACTTAGATGATTTGCATGCTTTTATTGCATCCACTTTCCTGACTACTAAACCCTCTTCACCTTCACCACATCTCTATTTTTTGATATAGCAACCCAAAAAAAATTCATTTCCATGCCAAGTTTTCTTGTATCGACACTTGCAAAGCTCTAATGCATTCTTAGCCCACCATGAAGTACAAATTCCAAAAATTAAGATCCAAAATACTCATTGTAATTGGAGATTGAAGAAATATAAAAATATTGTTATAGGTTAAAATATCCTCAAGGAACTTCATGAACCATTGGCACAAAGAAAAGGGAGCAGCTTATAGACAAATCTTTGGAATTTTGGTCTAGTCCTGGCAACTGCTTTTCCACCATCCACTCAAACCCTAAAAATTGGTCTTTGTTGTTGCACATAACTACGAAACCAAATTTTGCAAAAGCCACTCCAAAATAGGTCTCATCTTTGCCTACATGAAAGCCGACTATTTGGAGGGTTGGCTGCAAATTCCCCCTTTTAGATAAATAGTCGAAATAAGCATCGCCGACAACACTGGCTCTGCCCAAACACGAAAAAGGCAACAAACCTTCTAAGGACTTCCATCCTCGGATGAATTGTTTCACTCCAGAATCTTGGCGAGAAATGCAAGAATTTAGTGGCCAAGTATCATCAACAACTACTTGGACCACTAGCAAATTCTATTTGACATCTAACATAAGTGTATGCCATTGCTAGGAAGTGACAAGGAGCAAGACTAAAGCAGGAAGTAAGCCTGCAAAATGGCACTCCAATTTTTAACTTCTACCCTTAAATGCAGTGATCTTCACCAAACACATTTAATAAATTGACAATGACCCTAGCAAATGCATTTTACTAGAAGGAATGGAGGCTGTTAGTGAGTGGGCTGATTGGTTTATCTCGTTCGCCACTTTTAAATTTGAACCAATGGCCTTAATGAACTATCTTATAGACTTCCACAATTTGTCAGCAACAGAGTCCTCATGGATTTTGTGCAGCAATTGGCTGACATGCACCAATTCCTCACAAGTATAAGACAAAGTTGCACTTCCCAATTAAAAATAGCTTTTAGACATGTAGGAACCTAACAATGGCAGAGAACCTAACTGGTGAAATTTTCTCTAACTTAAACTTCACAATGTTTGTCTTTCCTGTGTCAAACGAGACAAATATTGAGACCGCTCTTGGCAAGACACACGTCCATGTGCCTTACCTTGAGGACTTTTGGGCCAATTGTGAAGATGATTACAAAGTCAGACACATAGACTTGAGGAGAATGTATATGAAAAAATATACCAGTTCGATGCATAGCAGCTTCCCCCATACATATCCGAAGAAGGCCCACTAGAGTCACCCTCATAATTTGCTCAAAAATTCTTCAATCAGCCCTTGGGTGATGTCAATTGGTGTTTCGGAGATAGATCTCGAATTAAAGAACAAATGAAGAGAGTGATCAAAAGTACTTTGGAATGAGCAAAGAGGATATCTGAGGAATATGAAGGGACACGCATAGAGACAGGTACATTTGTTGTAGGAGACTCTTCTCAATTGTGGAGAACAACTCAAAATCCTAACCAAAAGCAACCCATATTGGTCTCGTTGGGCATTTCAAAATCAATTGGTGCCAATGGTGTTGGTGTTAGTGACAATGATGATTAGAATTCAAATAAGAGACTAGTGATTGACTCACTGTGTAGTTGGGATAGTGGCAGCAGGAAGATCAAAAGATTCAAAATCATTCCCCCATAGAGCCCAAACAAGGTTGATGACAAAGAAAAACATTTGCAATATGATGTTGATATTGTAGAAGATTTGGATGTTGATAGCCCAACAATTTGGGAATCAGCTTTGGACACACCAGGTGTCCCTGTTGATAATACAACAAATGGATTTTTAACCCTTACAGATACAATGAAGTGCCCTCGAAAGGGATCACTCATTTTGCAATAGATTTTTGACAAAATTAGGTCATAATGGGTTGATCCCCTTAAACAAAGAATTATAATAAATGTTTCAGCCTTCAGGGAATCAAGTGGCTTAGGGTACAAAACATGACATAAATGTACATAATCAAACAGCAAGTTCCCACGAGAAGTTAATCCCAACACAACAAAAAATGCAAATGATAACATAGTTGTCCATACAGACATAGTTTTTCGCCATTAATATGATCAATCATCCATCATTATTAGATGTCAAATATATCTTAACATTTGTTGATAATTTCTCCAGACATACATTGATGAATTTTTTGAAAACCTAAACTCTTGTATTAGAAACGTTTGTTGAGAATCAGTTCGGCATTCTAGTAATTGTTTGGATTAGGTATACACGATGAGTATATTAACAATGCTTTGGAGGATTTTTGTCCTCGACATGGAATTAGGTGGCAAAGGACCATAACTTAGACTCCCTAATAGAATGGTGTCGCAAAAAGAAAGAACAAAACTTTGACTACGATGGCAAATTGTATGCTCCAAGACAAAGGTATGCATGGCAATTTGTGCCCGAAAGCTATTTTTATCCTAACTATATTTCAAAAATGGTTCTACCAAGGTGGTGAGAGATGTGACACTTTGTGAGAAACAGTGTGTTAGGAAACCAACAATCATACACAACAAAGTCTTTAGTAGTGTTGCATGGGCTCACATTCTGGAGGAGATGCAAAAGAAGATATTTGAAGTTGTCCAAGGTATACAAGTTATGAGATCCGACTAAGCACGAGTTTATCATTTGAAGGAAATATTGTCTTTGAAGAGATGTCACCATTTGAGGAGGCACATAGGTGCAAGTGTGGTGATGATTATCTTAGTACTTGGCAGATATCTGATGCAAATTTCAATCAAAAGGCTTCTTTGGATGATGCAGCTCCTTCTGTTCTGACAACATTGGATTATATGGGGTAGATTCACGTGATGGAGTGGCATCAGATGACATGGCAGCACTAATTGTTGAGGCAAGTTCAGGAGGTTAGACTTCTATAGTTTAAGTCGATCCCACACATGAGGCTGGTGATATTTTTGTAGTTGATGTTGGCCCCACACACAAGGCTCTTCCTTCAAGGGGCAGGTTAATCATCCCAAGTAGGCTATTGCTACCCTTTAGGAGGCAAAAGAGAATAACGAAGATGAGCCTACCACATGGAAGACCTATAAATAAAAACAAGCCAATTGTGTTCTCATGACTAGGATGATGGATACGTGTGATACTCAATCCTATGTGGAGGTTGTAATGTCCCCAAATTGGGAAAATTGACCAAAACAAGGGTTTTCCACAAAACCTAACAATTCTGAAAATGCACAATATTCAGCCCAAGAAGTAATTTGAAAATCAATGCCATAATTCTGGAAATGAATGACAAAAAAAATTGTTTGCTGCCCTAACCCTAGCACCTAGGGTTTTTATCATGGAATGACTTTGATCCAACCAAAATGCATGAAACCACTTTCAGATTTTTGCAAATAATTCTCTCAATCAGATTTCATAAAAGAAATGAAATTCAGAATTCAAAATAAATTGATTTTTCCAAAATTTGTTGAATATGAAGAAATTCAATATCTCCCACAAAACGGAAGATCTCCAACTGAATAATAGCTCAAATTGAATCTGAAAATATAAGTTCTCAAACGAAATACAAATCAAACTATTATGTTGGGTGGAAGTCACCCAAAACCGAGTCCAAACCCTGAAAGTATGTAGTCAATGCCCTAGATGAAAATATGGAAATGCTCACAAATTTCAGAATTTAATGTACCACAATTGGTGTCAAAATGACCTCAAAATAACGTGATAAACATTAGAAAATATAATAATAATTTCAGAATTATTATTATCAAATTAGGGCATACTTTGGCCACTCAAAAGGCCTTGCAATCCTTCCAAACCCAATCGCCCAACTTGGAATAAATCAGAATTAATATCCAAACCCTAACACCCAAAACCACTTCCCAAGGCAAGTCGCCTACCTCCTTAACCTACAAATACAATCACCAAGCTCTCCAAAGTGCTCGCCAATCTTCCAAATCAAGTTAGTGTTTCAAAACATCTTTGTAAGACCAATTGCATGCAACCATGCAAATCTGAAGCACAATTACAGCCCTTGAGTAGAGCTACCTTTAATGAAGAAATGGAGGTTTTCGTCCCCAAACCCTTGGTGCACTTAGAGGTTTTCGTCCTCAAGTCACTTTGAACAAGCTTGACATACTTGATCATCAATTCAATATTTAAAATTAGCATATCAAAAATGGATCCCTTGATTGCAATAAATACCCTCCCAAATAGAGCGAACCATGTGAGAAAGTCCAATGCATAAATTAAAAAATTGTTGCCGACCTTTAATTCCTCTTTTCCACTTTTGGATCCCACTCCCACCCAAAGGGTGACGTTCCAATTTGGAACAACTCAAAGGCCGACAAAGTCGCAATTCATTCTCCAATTATTAAATTAATTTCCCTTAATAAATAATAGTAATTAAAATTACTTTTGGGGCAAATAATCTAATAATTAATTAATTAAAGTGCTCTATTTGCAAGAGTGATAAAAATCACTTTTTGAACAATTAATTAATTGAAAATACTTTACCTAAATTATTTTAGTTTTTGGAGTGGTAAAAACCACTTTTCAGGTAATTTAAATAATTAATCATGATAGTTCCATTATTCTAATAATCAATTAAAATTGCCTTAAGATAACAAATGATTAAAAACACTATCCAGAGAACTCTAATTAATTATTAAAATAAATTTCCCCAATTACCATCCTTAGCCTACGGAGAAAATTAGGCTAAAGGTCTTCAGCTTATTTTCCTTTATTTTGAAAAAGGGGGCATTACAGAGGCCAAGGCCAAAGAAGAGTGGGAGAATGTTATGGCAGCAGAGTTCAATTCCTTGATGAAAAATAAGACTTGGGAGTTAGTACCTTATCCTAAGGTGAAGAACATTGTGAAAAATGTAAGTGGATCTTCATGACCAAGCTCGATTCAAATGGATGAGTTGGGAGGTATAAGGCTTGTATGGTGGACAAGGATTCTCCCAAAAGGAGGGCACTGATTCTTGAAAAACTTATGCTCCAATTGCGAAGATGGAGTCCATCCATGTTATTCTTTCATTGGCAACTAGTTTTGAATATGAGGTGCCCCAGATGAATGTGAAGTATGCATTTCTCAGTAGGTAACTTCGAGAGGAAATTTACATGGAACACCCACCATGTTTTGTGAGGCATGGGGATTCTCATCTCGTTTTAAAAGTTGAAGAAGTCACTTTATGGGTTTGAAGCAAACAAGCATGGTATGAGAAAATAGACATGTTCTTTCTTGATTGTGGTTTCACCCAATGCCATTATGATCATAATGTTTGTGTGAGGCATATGGATGGTCATGTTCTAATGGTCGTGCTTCTTGTTAATGATTTGAAACTCCCTGGGAGTAACACGCATTTAGTTCATGATATGAAGACTGAATTGAAGAAGACTTTTGAGATGTCCAATTTAGGCTTGTTGCATTACTTTCTTGGTATTCAAGTAATGCAAATGAAAGATGGGATTTTTATCCCACAAACTAAATCTGTCATGATTCGTAAAAAAAAATCAGTATGGACAAGTGCAAGCCTTCATCTACTCCATATCAATTGGGAGTCAAATTGATGACTCGGTGCACTTCTCCTTGAGTTGATGGTACTTTATACAAGCAGCTTGCAAGACTCCTTAAATACTTGCCTCATATTCAGCCAGATATTCCCTTTGCAATCACTCTGGTTTCCAAGTTCATGGAAAAGCCATTGGGAGTCGAGGGAGAGCCACTGTTACGAGATCAAGAGGATATTGAGGGGCATCCAAGGTACTTATTATCTTGAGATCAAGTATTCTAGAAGAGGTGATGGATGCTAAGTGGGTTATACATAGTCAGATTGGACAGGTAATGCGGATACACAAAAATCAATTTTGGGCTTTGTGAATCATCTTTGGATCAGATTCGTTTACTTCATCATGCAAGAAACATCATGTGATTGCTTTGCCCACAACTGAGGCAGAGTTTAGAGGAGCAATGAATGCAGCACAGAAGGGAGCATGGTTTCATCAGTTGTTGAATGAGCTTGGACTTCCACAAGGACAACCAGCCACACTCTTTTGCAAAAGCCAAACTGATATTCAGGTTGCTCATAACGAATTCACACATGCCAGGACCAAGCATATTGAGATTCATCAGCATTATATTCACTAAGGCATTTAGGAGGGAATACTGGATTTCTAATATTACAAGACTGACAACCATATAGCTAACATCTTCACGAAGCCACTTGTTGAGACAGAGTTTTCTAAGTTTAGAGATTTACTTTGGCTCATGAAAGTTGTCATTAGGTGGGATGTCAAGTAAATGACTCCTTCCAAAACCATTGGCGAGTAAATGCCACCTTCCTTTAGGCACTCTAAGTTGTATTTTAGGGGGGGTTTAGACTAATAAAGCATGTCTTGTCAGGTCCATTGAGTTACCACTCTTGTGGTAGACCTTTAGGTCATTTGTATTGGGGTGCAGGCCATAGAGTGTCCACCCTCCCACTATCTCAGGTTTTAAGTGTATAAATAAAGTGACGTTGCCCACCTAAACAACATGTCACATTGTAATTCTACTTTCTCTATATTGAGTATTCCTTTGCTTTTCATTCTTTCTCTATTTTGAGTATTCCTCTGCTTGGGTGCCATAAAAAGCACTTACCGTATCCTGGTGTTCTTTTTCCTGATCTTTGCTAGGGTTGTGTTTTCTTTATGTCAATCATGGGTTTCTGCACTTAATTCTCACAATATAAACTAGTTAGCTGGATGGGAACATCAGATTAATATCATGAAGAAAGCATAATAAAAAATTATGCGTACAGAGTAGCACAAAGCCCTTAAAGAAGTTGTGCTCCTTCCAAAACCTCGTCAAGCTAAATCTCTTACCATCAGCACATTTAAACAACATTGCTAGTTGGAAAGGGTAGATGTTTACGTCCAAATTAGAATAACCAACTCAAATTACCTAAAATATGAAATGGACAACCACAGACCCAACATAGGAGGAGCATGTCGGTTAATTCACGTGTAAAAATATCATAGAATTCAAAGCATGTACAATCAAAGAGCTTATATTTAAGGCATTTAAAGTAAACACAAGATCATCAAAAGTACGAGAGTCCAACTGCTTTGACAACTAAATAAAGAATACTAGAATGTACTCATCAACAATGAAATAGTTTTTAATCAAAGAATTTTCAATGAACAAATAAATAAGTCAAAAGCTGCTTGACTGAGTGACGAGGGTCACCCCTTCTTAAGTGCTAGGAACAAGGTTGCAGAATATGTTTAAATGACTTTACTTGAGAATTAAAATTGAACACGGATGTCACATACAAAATATGATGGGCTTGCCAAAAATTCAAACTCTTGAGATGACATGATCCATGAAATTATACAAATGAGCAATCGTTAGTTAGTGTTTAAATCCACACTTTCTCTATTAAAATATTACATGAATCTTGGACCTGTGATATTAAGGAAGATGAACTAAAAGTACCATTTTTATTTATCTGTTCAAGCACAATAAGGTTTTTATAACTAGTGAATCATAGAAAGCAACTCAGACAATCTCTTTGAAACAAACATACTGAGCATTAAAATAAATGACATCAATTAGAGCTCTATAGAAGTATTACAGACCTGTCCAAATTCACAGACGGTATCATAACCAACAATACCAAGGTCCAGATCCCCTGAGAGAAGCTTACGAACAATATCCTTTGGTCTCTGGAACCACACTTCTAAGTTGGGAAGCTGAAAAAATAATCATTAAGGGAGTCAGGTAGCTCTTCTTTATTCCAGTAAGGACTTGCAATAATCAATTGCATTTAGCTCCGAAATATGGAAAAGCACTTAAACAACACAATGTTTATCTGCATTGAATTAAAAACGACTAAACCAACAATCAAATTATTAGCTATAGTAATTGTGCATAAGATCTCGATGACGGTCCAGAACAGCATACTCGCACCAGTAAGTATATATTTAACTAAAAATATATAATAAGTAAAATTTCCAGTATATCCAATATTCAAATTTTCTAATTATTTGCTTTGCAGACAAAAAACATTTCAACGTCCAATGCAGCAACCAGTTCAGAATTAAAAAATTAATCAGAATGACCAATGCAGACCTACCAAACCATGCTTAGAATGTATGTTCACACTTCACAGCAAGTAAAAATTTATGTTTGAGCCCAGAGTCTTGTCAGCTCGAAATCCAATAAAGATCATAAATCAAGAACATCAGTGGCTAAAATAACATTTTCCTGGCACAAGCCTCCATTATTTGGTTCAAAGTTCAAATATTGGCAGACATCGTTCCCACACCAGCTATACATATCCAGTGACCATATACATAATAATTGAATGTCACATCACATACCCCTTGGTAAAATACGAAATGCCAAGGGATATTTCACAAATGTGAATCAGTGTTACTAAATTCATAGGCAGCAAAATTGGTGAGGTCCAAAAAAACAAAAATTCAGCAAAATAATAAGAAATCAAGAAAAAAAAAAAACTTGGGAATTGGCAAAACTCCTGACCTTTCTAAAATTTTGGTTTTTTTTAAATTCTGATTTTTTATTTATTTTTGTTTTCATAAAACTCACATTATTTGCATAGATGTCAGTATTTTCCCAATTTGAACATTACCCATTTCTTTCAAAATCACAACACTTCTGGTAACACTTAGTCAAATGCTATATATAATTTGGCTGGATTACACATTTGAAAAAGCTGAATACTTGTAGTTGTTTTTAAATCTTTAGAAATTGAATAAGGAACTGTAACAAATCAGATAAACAAAATTCCGCCATTTTATATTCATTCAGCTTTTCATGAAAGTCCATTGTTTACATAAGACCTAAGCACTAAGCAAAAGAATACAAAATATCCCACTGACCCTTGAATATACTCATCACTAAGGTAAATCAAGCAAACGTGTTCTGTCCCAAAGATTGAACTAAAACCCTGGAGTTCATTGCAGGAAAAATCAACATGTTTTAGAGAAATCATTAAGTTGCATAAAAATAGTTACTAGCTTAAATGCTTCCATCTCAGTTAGCGGAACAGTTACAACTCCACCGCAGGAGAGAATTGTATTGTAAACATATGAAATGAACAGATTGTCTGCATCTGGGAAGTTTTTATAATGTGGACTGAAAGAATTGGAAACATGAAACTGAAGATACAGAACCACCACAGTTTTCATATTATTTGCCCTCCTCTTGTAAGCAAAGCCGAACACAGCAAACCCATGAATTGAAGCATTTGGATACATAATAGCGAAACCTATGAAGGCAACACTGCAAAAATATCAATACTATTTTAACTTTGTCCAGCAGTTGAAAGCAAAAATAGTTAGCACTTTCCGCTATGTTACCCAAAGCTTGGAGATGTCATTCAAGACAACTCTTATAGCCATTTGTTCATATAGAGGAGTAGAGACACCAAGATAGGGAATGGGTGAGTTCTGGTTGATGACCTGATCCCTCTAAAAAAAACTCACCATCTCTCATTCAGATACGGCTCAAGTGTTCAAGCCATGTGATTCAGCTAAGGCAAGGGAATTTTACCCCAAATCTTTCGACAAAGTTTTCAGGCGCATTAGTAACTTATCCATGAATATTTCAAAATATAGATCTTCTAAAACATTTCTCAAAAACACCCAAGAGAGGAACTCAACTAGAAGCTATATACTCACTCCTGGAATATCTGCAACATACTGTCGAGGATTAACCTGCTGCACTGCCAGTTGACAATCCTGCCAAGAGAAACCGACTGCTCACATTAGCGTTCAGCATTTTACATAAAAGAATCATGTGCCTTCAAACAACTAAAATTAATAATGTAAATGTTGATTATACAGCAAAATCAGATCTCACCTGTCATGTTTGCAAAGTTAAAAAAGTCCAATATCTCTAGGCAATTTGTGGAGTTACAAAAGTTTAGAGTTTTTTTTATTTATTAATACTTCTCGCATCCATGTTTAGCACTGTCCCCTTGTATTAAAACTTGTATGAATAATCTCCCTCACATAGGGTGATAATAGTTTCAGATTATTGTATCCAAAGGTGTTATTCATAAAAGACACACTGGAGTACATAGGAGTTATCCTGTAAAGTTGTTTTCGCAGGAATATGGTTCCTTTCTTTTCATTGTATATAGTAGTTTTGAGCTTTCCTACTTGGTGGATTTGTGTTTAGCCTACATATAGTATTAAGTTGCAAGTCCAATACATTTTAGAATGAAGACTTTCACAGGAAGATAACTGCCAAAGTTCTTTTGGATAACATGTGTAAAAGCTCTTGTCCAACTTTTTGAGTAAGCTGCATCACGAATTTTAATTTCTATCTGAAATGTCAATTAATAATTTTGACAGACTACACTAACAAATTGTTCGCAATTTAGGTTATTACACCATCTTCTATAGGTTATAATACACTTGGCATATTATAATTTGATAAACGAGTTAGTTTAGTAAGTAAATCATAGGATAGGTTAATAGCTAAGTTGCCGATACGGATACGGGTACGGATACGGGTACGAGTATCGGATACGGGGATACGTCGATTTTTTTTTGTGAGGTTTGGATACGGCTGGATACGGCCGTTCAAAAATATATATAAAAAATTAAAAATATAAAAATATAACCATATAAGCAAAATTAACCACATAATATGCATAGAAGAAACATAATAAGTTAAATAACCACAAAACATAGTAATAATTCAATGCCAAATATCATAATATTCAATTGTTGAACTTAGATTAATCTTATTTAATATTTATTATTACAAGTAAATAATGCAAATGTTACAACTTACCCGTATGGACAAAAATAAAGACAGAGACAAAAGAAAATCCGCTCTCTGCAGTTTGGTGAAGATTACAATGAGATGACCTAGTGTTCAATCAACTTAAGACTATGCCCTGTTCTTTTCTTTGAGCTTATTCACAAGGGGAGCGCGGCAGCCGGCGGGGAGCGCGTAGTCGCGCAGGCGCGCAGGTCTCGCGGAGGCAGGCCCGCAGTCGCGCAGGCGCGCAGGTCGCCCGGAGGTAGGCCCGCAGTCGCGCAGGCGCGCAGGCCCGCAGTCGCGCAGGTCGCGCGGAGGCAGGGGCGCAGGCGCAGGGCGCGCGGAG
The DNA here is from genome assembly GCA_037957365.1 of Torreya grandis. NCBI lineage: Eukaryota > Viridiplantae > Streptophyta > Pinopsida > Cupressales > Taxaceae > Torreya > Torreya grandis. The sequence continues at coordinate 4,506,362 of JARHVA010000164.1, read as the reverse complement.
GCGGACGTGGAGGCGCGGAACATTTAGGGTTTTCGTTTTTTTTTAATAAAGTGAAAAAAAAAATATATATATTTTACGCGGCCGATCCGCGGGGGATACGGCCAGGGTACGGCGTGCCCCCTGCGGATACGGCCGGATGCGTCCATGGACGCATCCGGCCGTATCCGCAGGGGGCACGCCGTACCCTGGCCGTATCCCCCGCGGATCGGCCGCGTACCGTACCGGACCGCCGTATCCCCGCGCTCCCAGGGCCTGCTAGGGGCGAATCCGGTAACGTAGGTTAATAGATATTAAAGCATGGTTGTTAGGTGTTTCATGTAGAGATTAGACTAGCAGTTGCCCCAAAAGTGCAAGTTATGCCATTAGCATTTGGTAAAGCGAGGTTTTGTAAATTAAAAGAGTGTAAATTGGTAGTCGTACCTCTCTCAAAACCCATGACAACTAACCCCATCCTACCTTTTATGCACGAAGAGTTAAGCAACAATAATCTAATGTTTTTGATGGAGGTGGTAGTGGAAAATGAGGTGGTGTATTCCTTCATATGGCTTGGCAATGAGCTATGGGGGGAGAAGACATTTTGTTTCATGGTGAGCTTGAGCAATGGCGAAGTGGTGGGGAAGGGCAAGGCCATACAAAACATAAGAGCAAAGAAAAATTTCATGGTGAGTTGGGTGGTGATAGTGAGGGGCAATGATAGGGTAATTCAAGTGATGGACTCAAAGAAGCCCAAGCAGATACACATGCAAAGTTCAATGACATGTCACATCTATCAATGCAATTTGTAGCTTCCACCGAATTGTTTTTGCTACCCAATATATGATTGAAACAGGGGCCGTCTCAGTGAACACAAGTGTCAAATATCCAACAACTCCTCTAAAAACATAGAGAATGCACCATAGATCAGCTGAGGCATTTTTTATTAAAAAAGATGCTTTGTTTTCGCCATGCACAAGATGCTTAATACACATGATTGAAGGAAAGGTGCATCAGATCTGTATTAGAGAGCATTGAGTTTTGTGCAAGAAAAACCCACCATCGAGTGTGTACTTCTGCAGGAGAGGTGCCAAGCAGAGAAACAATAAAATTTAAACAAATAAATTGCAGCCTGAAGGACAGCAGAGATAGAGGGGCGTCAATGTGCTAAAAAAAGGCCCAGGCAAACACCAATAAACGAAAATTAAAATGTGGCAAAAAAAGCATTTAGAGCAGTAAGATATGCAAAGTGCAGTTCTCTTTTTAAAAACTTTTATTATAAAGTTTTAAAACTCATAAACATTTAGGGCTGTGTTCTTAGTGTTTTAATTTTATAAAGATTTTATAAAAGAAATTGAACTTTATAATTTACTTAAATATTTCCTTAAAAATCAGCCTGGGATCATACTAATTATATATCTAATAACCCGGGGGGAGTTTTCTAATGATATTTTTCCAACATAAGCAGAAAAGCACTGTACAACGTGCACCCAAAGGATTTTGCTTCAGCTCCTACTATTTCTCCAACTTAATTGTTTTTGTAATCCCGTAATGTAATTTAGACTTTATAATATAATTCAGAAGATTAGTATTAATTGTATATCTTTTGATCCAGTGGGCAGATTCTGACAAAAAAATTGTCAGATTGTATAAAATTATATTGTAAACCATCTAGCAAAAGGGTTTTGTTTCAGCTCTAACACTTTGTAAGATAAAAATGTTTTTCCCAAAAAAAATCATTAAATGACACTTTGTAAACCCATCAATTGATTTTTGTATATGGGTGAATTGTCAGTAGTACCAGCACCCTTACAAACTCTTTGACTAAGGGGGGGGAAACCTAATCCCATGAAGAAGACAAATACCTTTAAAAATGTAGTTAGAACCGTCGGAGAGCTTCATGTCATGTTTTGTGGTCCACAAGGCCATCAAGATCAACCTGGCTGAGTAAGTCGAGTTCCAAAGGAGTATGGAATACACAAGAAGATGGAGGATAATTAACAATCTTAAGTTTGTTGCTAACTCAGAGACTGGATTATTGCTATGGTGGCAAGGTAGTGCGAAAAACAATTATAAAGTTGAAGATTGTGATCATCAATAAAGGTGATAATGAAGACGGTACTCCTATTGCACATGAGATGAGTTTGTTCAATGACATCCAATTCCTATTGAAGGATGAAATGTGAGAGGTTGTCCCACTATTTTGTCTAAAACTTTGCATGTTGTTAAGGTGAGGCCCACTCCCACTTGAAGAGCAGTTGAGGTGAGGCCTGATGCCACATAAGGATGAGATAGTAAGGATCAAACCAACTACTGTTTTTGTTTAGTGAGGCCAATTTCCACTAAGGTTGTGTAGTGAGGCCATTCCCACTACTATGGCTAGAGAATAGATGAATATGTCCCTGTTCGTATAGTTTGTTGTGTAATAGACATTTGTGTATGTCCTATTCACACAAGAGAGTGTGTATGGACTATAAAGTGTGTCCCAAATCCATGTTTATTTGATGTTTATTGAAAAACTCTATGTATGTCCTAGTTCACCGATTGTTTGTGAGTGTTGTGAGGCCGATTCTCAAAACTGTGTTTGGAAAATGTTTGAGTACCATTCATATTTATTGTTCAATGAGGTCATTTCCCGCTGAGGAGGTGTAGTGAGGCCATTCCCACTTTTGTTTGTATGTATGTCAATTTTTGAGTATGTCCAAGTTCACATACAAAGTATATTCTCTCCAAGTCTTTGAACTATGTTGTAATAAGGGGGGTGAATTTTAGGAATTTAGGTTATTACACCATATTGTATAGGTTATAATCCACTTACAATATTATAGTTTAATTAGACAAATTAGTTTGGTAAGTTAATCATGAGATACGTTAATAGATATTAAAGCATGGTTGTTAGGTGGTTCACGTAGAGATTAGAAGATGTTGAGGGACAAGTGGATCATAATAAGATTATATCCTAGAAAATAGGACATGACATTTGTATATATTACCCTTCCGGAATGAAATACATGTTGTCAAGCATTACAATGTGTCATTCATGAGATATGCAAATGTCAATCTTAGCTCAGATCTAACAAAAGTATTAAATTTACCTCCTTAATTGCTTCTTGATGGTTTGTCTATGATGTTTTTGTCCAATTTCAAGTGAGCTACCCCACGCATTATAATCACGAAGGTGAGATCAATCCAATGATCACCTACACCGAACAAGATTACCTCCAAGAGAATATATACATGCATAAAAGACATCCTTTGTCAACTTAGGCTAAAATCTCGTCACCTATTAATTGAAACAAGGAGATAGAAAAATAAAAACCAGGAAAAGTATCTATGCTTGTTCTGCAAGCAAGGAGAAGTAGAAGATGAGAAGCATGTGAAGCTGCAGAGCCCTTTGTATGAACAATTGCAATAAAACATTCATTACAACATGAAGATCTGAATAGTCTTCATAATTTGTTGAGTCTACCGGCTAAGCAAGTAGGCAGTTATATTAAAGATGTCTAAGAACACCATAAACAAGCTTTGATAGGATACATTTTATTTGTAGTTACTGGCTTGAAGTGAAAATGGCGGCTAAGCTGTAAAAATCTTTGGTTTTTCTGTTATAACTTTGTTCTTTGTCCCATATAGATCCCACGGGGTCTTAAGTTACAAGGACAGCAAGACACATTTCGGGCGAGAGTAAAAATTTGTTGACATTTGGAGACGGCTATTGAAAACACATATGAAAATAGTATTTGAAAATTAAATAAATTAATTAATATTATAAACTAAAACAAATTGATAAAGCTGAAATTAAATTGAAGTAACAACATTGATACATCCATGATCTAACATTGAACAATATTGTCACATTACTCGTGAATCATTGATGTCAATGATTAAAATTGATTACAAAAAGCTGATTTTCTGAAGTTACAATGACAATCCATCATCAACAGTCCAAGTTTCAACAGTTCAACTTCGAACTTTAAGCTATGCTAACAAATATCAAACTAGCCTTAAATGCTTCGTAATGGTTGGTTTATGATTTCTCATCAAATTTTGTTTCCTTGAATTTGAGGAAGATAGCTCCCTCGCAACATTGGACAAAAAACTTCTACACAGGTTATCCAGATGAGCTTTGACAATGGTCTAGCACACACCTGGAAAACGGGGTCTATGATAGGGTTAGGGGGGTCCACAGCAATCTGATATGTTTTAAAGCATATCAACAAAACAGAAATTTGGAACAGCATTTGTTTCCGTCTCTGTCATATGTCAGCTGCGTGTTAATTTTGAATCATTGAATCAATATTCATGGCCCATCTTTCATAAAGTAGTAGTTCGCATGAGGCAATCTCTCATGAGCTTGAATGGTTCACTTGGCACTCATTGCACCTAGGTGATGCTCACAGCAGCAAAGCATCGTAATATCTCGCAAGGTCACCCATCCACATACTATTTCAGCTCAAGTGCACTTAACCATAAAGTTTCCCCCACAATTAAGCCAGCATAGATTGCTACCAAATCCCATTTGCAAAACCTTCAGCAAGTATTGTACGTTACAACCCAATCTAGCTCTTCCATTTTTATGGATTTAGCATTTCGACAGTGCATCATTACATAATATTGTTTTTTATTTTTAGCCAACTGCATGTTAATATAGACTCAAGCATCACCTAAGTACATCATGTATACATCCAGTCAATCTCCGCCTAGGTTTTTACATAATCGTGTTAATATCAAGTCAAGCTTCGCCTAGGTATAACATAATCATGTTAATTTCGAGTCAATCTTCACCTAGGTGTCACATAATCAGCGCTAATATCGTGCCAATCTTCACCTCGATATTACATAATAGTATAATTACATGATGATGCACTGAGTAATTCTTAATCGTGTTAATATCCTCATCTAGATGTTTCATAATATCCAATCAATCTTCACCTATATATTAGTATTACATAATAATGCTCTGCAGAAACACCAAATGGATAAAGACAAATACATGAGCTAAATAAAACACTTAAATTTCGTTAATTTAATATCCCTGGCTAGGGTTTATGAAAAAAATACCTTGAGCAAGTATTGTACGTTACAACCCAATCTAGCTCTTCCATTTTTATGGATTTAGCATTTCGACAGTGCATCATTACATAATATTGTTTTTTTTATTTTTAGCCAACTGCATGTTAATATAGACTCAAGCATCACCTAAGTACATCATGTTTACATCCAGTCAATCTCCGCCTAGGTTTTTACATAATCGTGTCAATATCAAGTCAAGCTTCGCCTAGGTATAACATAATCATGTTAATTTCGAGTCAATCTTCACCTAGGTATGACATAGTCAGCGCTAATATCGTGCCAATCTTCACCTCGATATTACAGAATAGTATAATTACATGATGATGCACTGAGTCATTCTTAATCGTGTTAATATCTTCATCTAGATGTTTCATAATATCCAATCATCTTCACCTATATATTAGTATTACATAATAATGCTCTGCAGAAACACCAAATGGATAAAGACAAATACATGAGCTAAATAAAACACTTAAATTTCGTTAATTTAATATCCCTGGCTAGGGTTTATGAAAAAAATACCTTGAGGAGATCAAGGGTATCGGTGGCCATGCGACCCTTGCTGGGCAAACCGAGGCGAACCACACTGCGTTCTACCACATTCTGGTCCAATGTTCCATTCAACACCTGAGTCGAAACGTCCCCTGAAACAGCCGTGGATTGACATCTCAGAGACTCGAACCTGAGACCTCTCGGTACTTTGTAAAATGTACGTGAGGAATTTTTCCTTAAGCTTAGTGATGGCGCGTTTGAAAAAATGCAGATAGATGGAAGTATATGAGATTGCAGTGACGCTTGTTGAAGAGACATTGTATTTACAGTCGTTGAGAGCCTCTCCAATTTTTTCTTAGCATTTAATATTGACAATTCTAGCTGGGTTTTTCCTTTTTCGGGGCTTTTGCTCGTTTGGTCAATCGGATAGTCAGTTTTGACTGAACTTCTTCCGTCAGTAACTAATACCATGTGACGGGGCAAGCTTTGTTATTCAAGCGGCTTTTAAGGAATACTACCTCAAAGAATTCAATTTTACAGGGGATTATGAAGAAAAACTCTATATAGGGGCAGAGATTAAGTGGAAAGCGAAAATGTTGATTGCCCAACTTAGAATGAGCTCTCATCATTTTAGATGTGAAATGGGTAGATGGCTAACTCTTAAAGAGAATTGGAAGGAGAGAATATGCCTCTTTTGCAACAAAGGCGTGGTAAAGACGGAACGATACTTCTTCTTAGAGTGCAAGGCTTACAAAGACATCCGATACAGTTATGGTGAAATTTTGAAAATCGCCACCTTGGACACCCTGTTTGAAACAACAACGCTGGGTAATACGACGAATCTCGTGATCAAACTTCACAGCAGAAGGGAAGATCTCAAGAAGGAAGTTTAGACAACGTAAGGAACCTTTTTTGTCACTGAGGTCTCGTTTTGAAGAGGATGTGTGCGATGGATGGGTCCCATAGGCTGCAGCGGTCTCGTAGACGTTATTAAAATCTTTCATTCATTCATTCATTCAAGTGAACACTTGAGTTGGTGTAATGTAGAATTAGGTTGGTTTAATGGTAAAGATGATGTAAGATATGTCGTGTTAGGGTATGTGTATTTTTTTATTTTGGTAAAGTGAAGTTTTTAAATTGAAGAGTGTAAATAGGTCATTGTATTTCATTTCAAATTTATAATTGTTGATTTTGTCTTATTTTTTGTGCATGAAATATTAAACAATAAAAAAAAGTTATTCATTTTAAGAATTTTTCAAAAACATATTTTTCTTCCCAGTATTTAAACATGGAGCCTTGTCGTAATCAAATCAACTCTCGTGATATACTTATCCACCCCTGGGAATAAAAAATACTCAATCAAAGATGTCGCCACCCTGCAAGTTGTAGGACGCTTTACAATGTGTAAGGCATATAAATCCAAGTAATAGACCCTTGACTACGTTATCGGCATTTTTGTAAATTTGCATGAAAAATACTCTTACATCTCTAATTATGAGTGTCCATTAATATTAATCTTCGCAACATATTATTTATTTTTAAATCTATATTCCTTACATTTATAATCTCATTTTATTTTTCTGATAAAAATAACATTTATGAAAAAACAAAAAAATACAAAGTCAAACACTCACATACTAGAAAAATACATGCAAAAAAGTAACTTTTCCCTCTTTTTTTTTCCGAAGTTTACTCATGGTAAGCCTAGAATTTATTGCTCCACCAAGGATTGACCAGAAAAATATCACCTTGCTCATATTTTTATCACTTCAAACGAATGGGTGCACCAATTAACTATAAATACCCAGTACAACCCCATGCTTCTCCCTTCATGTCCAATCAATTTGTGCTCAATTCGATTTATTCCTAGAGAAAAACATTAAATCATGTACCCTGATCCATAAAATTCATGTTTAGTATGTCCTACTCATGATTCATACCCAATGTTAGATATTTTAAGAGTGCATTACAATTCAAGCAAATCTTCAAATTTGAAATAGAATATAGATGCTACATAGTAGAATATACCATGCATAAATAATTCCAGTCAAAGTTGCATTGTTTGTGCTTAAATAAATACTCAAAAAAGGTACAAAAATTTAGTTGGAACTACTGCCAAATTAGCAACCAAAACACCTGCATAAAATGCAGTACAAGTTAAGCCCATTGAAAGCTAAAAAGAGCACTAACTAAGCTAACCTAAGTCTCTAAGCAATTCGGTTATAGGTAATATAAGTAACAAACATCAGTAATTAAACAATTTCAAGAAACAAAATAACAAAATGTTTGTTTCCTTGGTTGTGACGAATATTAACTTTTTAATTCTTAGGGGAGCCATTAAATACTCGTTTATATCAGATTATAATTGAGCAACTATAATCAAACTTATAAAACTGAAAAAAGGCAAGAAAAATATAGATCACCATGTTGCATCATTTACTTCGTGTTCTTTTTTTTAATAAAGTTATAGTGTGTTTGGGATCTAGGGAAGCTTTAGAGATTGAAAGAATTCACACTGAGCAATACCATTTCAACGTTTGAAAGTTTTAATAAAATTTGTGAGAAACATAAGTTTGTATGAATCAAAATTATATATATAAGTATGCCAACATGAGGGTGGAGGAAGGTATTGTGGGTTGCAAAGACTTTGCAATCTATATGCAATTATTGAATTTAATTCATGTCATTCACCACATCATGGTAGATGGCTTTGGTAGATATGCAGTTATAATAAAAATATGGTGGCAATTAAAGTGGACATCATAATTAGATGCCAACAACGACTATTACATGCAATTCCTAAACACGATTTCACAAAATACAATAAAATATATGGGAATGCACCTATTTGATTGTTCCATGCATGTGTTGCCCATCTACATTATTCTTGGTTTTGTGGAATGAGGACTAATGTACTCGACATAATATTTATTAATGTCCTTGCTATCAATGTATTTGTATTTGTTAATAATGTATCATGTTGATGTGGAGCTTCTCGAGGATGTGTCATGTTTTGTCAATTTATATTGAACGATAATCTATATTAATATTAAATTTTCAACCAAAGATAGATACAATGTGGAGACCCAAGCCAAGCAAGAACAATTTTTTTTGGCATAATAGAGCTTAATCATGTCTTATTATTGGGATATTTTATTTTAATGAATGGTGTATATGGGTAAGGTTAGGTTACATATCCCCAAGACAAGTAAAATTTTGCATTGTAGATCTTGAAAATCATTTTAGTTGGTGAATAGCTAATAGGCAAGTGAAGAGGTGGACCTTTAGCTAATATCATTGTCTTTTAGTGGTCAATTACTAGATTTAACTGATATAACTTATTTTATATCAGGGTTTATATAAAACTCCATATCGATGCTTTTTATATTAATTATTACCCTATTGTTGAAACAACGTTACAATTTTGGCCTGTTGTTAAATAATCATTTTTTATATCAATTTTTAACAAGTGCCAGAAAGATTGAAATCTGGTTGGATCCAACTGAAAATTAATCACACTACAAGCTCAAATAATTCAATACAAAAACTACTCAAGTTGTAATGCTACCAAGTCCTTTCATCAACATTGTGGTGAATGTAAATCCCTAGGATTTGGTTCAAAGAAAATTATATGTGAAGCAACAAAAGTCCAATACGAAGTCGTAGGTCTTTTCAAATTTCCACCTTTTACCCTAAATTAAATACATCACTAAATTTTTATGCTTTTACACAACTATCAGACAATACTAAATCATATCAAATAATATTATATACTATTATTATTTATTTTATTTTTTAATTGATTGTCGCTTTTGACCAGAGATACGAACCAATTTGGGACACATATAGAGGCCAGATCCCCAGAGGATTACTAGATCAGCATGGCATAACCAACCTCATGAGTACGAGATCTATAGCCAACAGGTTTCAAATACACCCTATACAGCCACAAACCGACCTCATATGCCCAATGAGATTTGAACTTGGGTGGGACTGGAAACAACCAAGCCACTTTACCAACTCACCCACATCTCATTGGTTATAATCATAATATATATAATATATAATATGATTACAATATTATATAATAATAAAATATAATAATATTATTTTATTATATATTAAATATTAATTATATAGTATATACAAATGGTATATATTATATATTATAATATAAATATAATATTTTATATTTATATTATTATTAAATTATTATATATAATATAATATGATACAAGTTTCAATTTTATATATATATATATATATATATATATATATATATATATATAATCTTATTAGATATTAGTTTTTTAATTTAATTATATGAGGGAATGGGGAGAAGAAGATCTAATATATTTTTTTAAAACTAAGGAAATTGAGGTTTAACCCAGCGTCCTGGAGCTTATTTAGCTCTAATTTGAACATGGTGAGCCCCCTATAACCACCCAATCGACTATGTAAATGCATGGGTAATCGATCCCCTGGGAATGGGGGCAGGGCGGGCAGGGTATTGAACTTAGGTGGGGCTAAAAAATCACTCAGACCCCACCACATGTTCTCGCCCTTGCACTCACAAAATATGATATTATTATTTGAATACATTAAAGAAACCTTTAGTAGAGTATATGGTATGTCACGAAATCATGTCGTTAGTGACACATAGGCATGCACGTGTCATTTTGGTATGTATGTGTTGCATGTTGATAATAGGTAGGCTTATCCAAATCAATTAGCTGACCAGTTTCATACCAATTTACAAATGAATCGATGACTTCAAGCGAGGACGTATTTGAAAGATGTATGCAACATTTTTTTTTGAATTATTTTAATTTTTTAAAACTCCGTAGAGCTTTGGCGTCCTATACAATTATTTAGTAATAGTTTTTTATTATATGCCTGAAGGCATTATATGGGATCATTGAATTACATAGAATGTTGGCATCTCTTCCCATATTTTAGAAATAAACATATAACAGATTTACAATGTTGAGTAAGCGTATATCTAAATCAGTAGCTCTTTTGGCTAAGCAACCACAAGGGGCATCGATGCCATCAAAATCACCCAGGACACAATCCTGATCTTAACCACTTGAATCTCCATGTCAGATATCTAGATGGATTTGTACCTTTGTGGATGGATATAAGTAACTGTCATCCTCACTAGTTATACTACAACCCTTTCGATGTTAGGTAATGTTTTTGACAAGCATTTTTCTTGATAGGCATTTGTTTTATATTTTATCATCAATGTTTATCCATTTTATTTATTGTATTAATACATTTACTATTTCAAGTTGCATGTTCACATTTGTATTAGTGCATTTAATTTTCCAATATGCCCTTTCTCTATAACATATATGTAGGGTAAGCCAGATGAAGAGTTAGGGCTCTTGTTATCTATACTATTCCACCACCTTTATGAAATACATTTGCAAGACTCATAAAACCATACAAATACCCATTTTTGTCTTGATCAAACCTACATAACAACCGTCATAATGGGAGAGCATCATCGAAAGCCTCTGTAAGCACCAAACTGGGCAAAGAAGTGTAAAGGCAACTAGAATCATTAAAAAGATGTTTAAACAACAACAACAAAAGTCTTGAAAGTTAAGCAAGATTTATATAATTAAATCAAAATAAGAAAAAGATAAGATGGTAAAATATTAATGAAACGAAAGTAAATGGTTATAGTATACACAACAATTTATATGTACAAATTCAACCAAAAATTCAACCATATCCTAATGGAAACCCATTCTTATGGATACTCATTTTCTCACATCTTCAAGAAATGTTAAACCTTTAAGCTTTTTGTTTGTATGAAATATTTCTTGAATTGTTAAAAAAAATGGTTAAACTCATTTTCTCACTTTTAAATCAACTTCAAGAAATGTTAAACCTTTAAGCTTTTTATTTGTATGAAATCGTCTTTGAATTGTTAAAAAATTATTTGCAAGTCGAGGATTTTCCAAGTCTTATATTTAATTGATTATGATTTAGTTGAGGAAGGGTTTAGTAGATTCAATATGTATAAAAATTATTTCCAAAAAATAGGCTATTTGTTTGTTTCATACTTTAGGTTGAAGGATATTGTAGAAACAATTGATTTCTTACAAATTATAGTCGTAAAATTCAACGTGCTTCGCCCAATGCTTGGATTTGAAAGGGGGCAAATTGTGAACTCTAATCTAGGTAAATATTGAAACAATTATATTAGAAGGAGAGATAAGAGTGTAGTATATGCCTTAATATTGATTGTTTTAAATGCAACTGACAAGTTAAATAAAGAGAGAAAAAAACATACTTGTTATCAAATGCTTCAATTAGAGATTCACTAAAGGTTTAAATGCCTTGCTTCAAGTTGGGATTAAATATAAATGAGAACGTAAAACATGATGAAATATCCATAGGTTTGAAAACCATATATAGACATATAAAGCTGATAATGGAGGAAGGTGACATTAGAGCTTTTAATGAAACATAGCGTTGCATTCAAGTCAAGTCTACTTAATAGGGCACTTGTAATATTCATAATAACGTGGTAGTCATCTTAACCAGTTAATTTCAAAAGCATTGGTATGAAATTTGATTGTGTATGAGGTAGTTGTATCAGTTCATAGGAAGTTGTTAACTATTACCAACAAAATCGTTGCCACCAACCTATGTTTGTTCTTGTAGAATATCGATCTATGTGTTGTCCAAGGAATATGCTTCTAAATGGCATCTAAATGATGCAAAGACAAATCTAAGCAAGAGGCTTAACAATGAAACGCCTCTGACATAATGAAAAGGTCATTTCTCAATAACATTATATCAAATGAGGAGGTCGATACTATTAAAGACCATTTTCTTTTGTTTTGGTGTGTAATTTAAGAATACGAAGCCACAAATATATTACTTTCTTATCTTTATTATTTTTCATAATCATAGTGTAGTCTTTACACAAACTGAGACTCTAAAGGGATTCCAAGTGTTACTAGTTATGGAAAAATTATTTGGGGTACAGAGAAAGAATTATCAATTGTTTGGTTAAAGTATTGGAATATTCACTAATAACATGGCAAAATCTTTGGCCATCAAACAATTACTATTTAAGTTAGACATTTATTCCACAATATTCTTATTTTCTTATATTTTTAAATAATTTTGACTAGATTAAATTACAAACTATTGGATATCGTTATACAACTAGTTTGGATTGTACATTACAAGATGTAAATGAGATTGCATCAAAGTTTTTCAAAATTGACTTCTATTATATTTGTATATCAAATAATAAGGTGGATGATTATATTGTTATAGCCATTGATGTGGCGAAGGTGCACTACTACATATGGTGCAATTTGCATCACCATTTGGGTTGGGTTAACATCATCAAAAGTTTTTCATTCTTTCACAAATCCTCGTGGTGACACAAATGCAACAGAAAATTGATGCAAGATCGGTGTTGATAGTTGACATAAATAGCATCAAGTTTATGTTGTCACATTTCAAATGTGACCCAAAGCCACTCCTATATAACTCTTTATTAGAAAGTTATTTTTATTGTTCTTTGGCGACTTTCAAACAAAGTAAGAGGAGAAAAAGAAGTGAGAGATATGTGAAAATGACTCAAGTGTCTTTTTTGGTGGAGAAGGTAAGTTTAATTTTTATTTTATTTTTTTAGGTAATTAAATATTTTTAGAGAGTAAATTAGTTAGTTAATATTTTAGTTTTTAATTCTTTGTTAATAAAATAAACATTTTTAAAATGTTATATTATTATTTTGTTATCTTAAAATATTTAATTAGTTAGTTAATTTATAATAGTCATGGCTAACTTTTTTATTCTTAAATATATTAAAAGCAAAAATAACTATATATACTTTTTTTATTGATCATCATTTTTAATCATAACTACGAACTTGTATGAGGCACATATGAGACCCCGTCCCCAAATGATTGCTAGATCAACAACTTACATGCCTCATTTACATCATATACGGCCACAATCAGCGTCACAATTACTAGATCTATAACCAACACGAATCAAATACACCACATATAGCCATAATTGGCCTCACGTGCCCAACGATATTTGAGTGTAGGAGGGGATGGAAAACAACCAAGCCACTTTACAAACTCACCCACATCTTATAGGCAAAAAATCTATATATACTTTATTAGTTAGTTTTTATCTTAATTTATAAAAAAATATGTTTTAGATATGTAAATAATTTAAAAAATCGTCTTCTTATTCCTCACCAATATTATTTGATACAATGAAATATGAAGACAATATACTTAAATATGATGATAAGGGCAAATAAATTAAAGAGGAGGTCCAAAATAATTGTATTGGATGGAGTAGTATGTCAAAAAAATTGAATAAATTGTTACAATATAAGGGAAGGGTTAAGTTTAAAAGCTACGATGAAGAGTCCAAAGATAATCTCAAACTTTATGATCATATAGTAAATATGTGTAACTCTAAATTCCCTAATTGGCAAGTTAATGGGGTGTGGCCAATGGATAAGCCACCACCAACCCCTTATGAGATATTTACATTTTAGGGGTGATGTTATATGATACGCCTGTCAACTATCCCAAATGTAAGTTTTGGGATTTTTTACTTTGTTAGTAATCAGTGTTGGGTCTACCACTCCATTTGCATCAAGGCAATTTATATTGTCTTTTTAGGTCCAATGTACACCTTCAAAGATTATAATTCCTTAGTCAAGTACAAGATTAATATGTCAATATACGATATGTGTTCTAATTCATAGACTATGGTAGAGCAAATTTGTAATACCCCACAAAAAACCTATAGTATGCAAAACCATATAAACATTGATGGTCATCCTCATGCATTTAAAAATATTATTAGTTTCATTATTAATATACACGGGTGCAAGTGTTTAGCATATCCTAATTTACAATACATAAAGAGTGTTAATGATAATGAGGATAAAATGCCTCGAATTTTACATAATTATGCTTTGGTAAGAATCGGTAAGGGCCATAAGGGGGTTTATCGGCCAGGAAGCCAACATTTTTCTAATTCATATAAATTTAATAAAAGTTTAATAAAATTTATAAAAATCAAATGAATTATAAAGTACCCTACACAATAAACCTGTAATTGAGAATTTTTTAAATGCCTATGTCTTGCACCTAGGGGCACCTTTTGTAATGAAAGGAAAGGTTATCCACCTCTAAATTGGATGCCCCAAATGCATTGGTGACATCAAATTTTTCCCAGGAGGCTTCTAAACATTTTTTTTTCATCGAGGCTCTTTTAACATTGAAACAAGGGAGAAAAGCTTGAAAAGGCCTTAACAATGAGTTGCAATTCTCAAAATGAGAATACCTAAGATTCTATGGTTCCTTGGAGTATAATTGATTTGATACCAATGATGAGGATATATAAAGTCGATCCTCTCAAATGATCAAGCAGTCCAATGGATAGGGGTCTACGCAACACATATGACAAATTCACCCTTCATGGCTCTACATTGAGGATGTGCAACATACTCTCCCCGCCTCACAAAGCATGAACTTAAATGCAAAAGATAACTTGCAAGATTCTAACTAAATGTATCCATAAATGGATGCCTTTAAATAGGCCTTTACAATATAACCAACTATCCCTCAAAATTCTGAAGTATATTTATCCATTTGTTGGTAAATTTCAACGTAGAAATAGAGAGTGGAAGTGCATCCATGAAGAATAGGGGATTTCCATAAAACACTCCACCTAATCTAATCTCATCCTAACCACTAAGAACTCTAAGCTAAAATATTATCCTAAACACCCTGATTATCCAGATCATTACTTTTATGTGAACTAAATGAGCGTGTTGATTTTGTTTTAAATGTTATTTTTTTCTTGTGGCACATCATCACTTGTTCTTAATGATAACGACTACCCCATTGAAATAATTATTTCACCACCCACACCATCACCTCGACCATCACCATGGAACATAGACCACATGATCACAACTTTGAACATTTTGCATGCCCAAAAACACATTAAAGACCAAATGAAATTATTCATGAACTTGTTGAAATGTCCAATCTCCCTCCTCTAAGACCTTCTTTTTTAGGGCCATCAATGTCATCTGCACCATTTATTTATATCACAAATCTAATTGTTGATTGTTTCCCCATACTAGGACAATCATGGATTGACTTCATTGAAGAGCAACAACAAGGGATACAGACACCTTCACCTCAATTGGATGGAA
The DNA here is from genome assembly GCA_037957365.1 of Torreya grandis. Lineage (NCBI taxonomy): Eukaryota > Viridiplantae > Streptophyta > Pinopsida > Cupressales > Taxaceae > Torreya > Torreya grandis. The sequence continues at coordinate 4,490,593 of JARHVA010000164.1, read as the reverse complement.
CTCTTAGTTATAATAATATTTGAAATTTTTGAAAATATATCTTTTACTATTGTAAAAATGTTGTTTGTATTAATATGTTCATCTTTACTTATAAAATTCATTTAATTTTTTTCAACTTATACATAATGGATTAATTATATTATAACATAATATACTATATTATAATATATTTTAATTATATAATATGAAATATTATAAGATATTGAAATATATTATATTGTATTATATTATATTTACTTGGATTATTTAAACTATTCAAATTATAGTATATAAACATATTATTAGATATTATAATATATTTTAGTATATTATTATGTCAATATAGGTAACCTACAATTGAAACCAAAGGTGGGAGGAGGGAATGTAATAGTGCGAGATGCCAATAAAAATGGTTAACCTTAAATTTTACATATATTTGCCCATTACAATGTAGCTTTTCTTCTTGATTGGAGGAGGTAAGTATAATATGTACACATTTCACTTCCATTTCCTCTTGTAGACACTAAATATGAATTCTATAGCACCTTAGTCTTGTATACTTAGCAAGTACTTCTCATGGTTGCACCCTTCAGTTCTAAGACCTTCCTACTATTGAAAGGCTTAAATCCGCTATCTCTTATGCCTATTGTTTATCTCTTAGTCCAACCATATGTTATTCTAATGACCAAGCCTTATGTACTACTCAAAATGCTATTAACCTATTTATTATCATCTTATCCAAGTTTTGAACTTGTACCGATTTTCCAACTTCCTAGACACTTAAATCCTAACCAGATGCCTACGTTGACACTAGTGTCATGTGCCAAACCAAGGGTTTAGTACCCTAAAGTCATCAAATTTTCAAATGAAACACATATTTATGGCTGACCTAAGTGTTTTAATGTGATATATTTCTAAAATGGATTAGTATATATACAATATCAATAGTCATTCATTACTCACCTAGCAGAGACCTAACAACTCACAAGGTAACTTACTAAAAACACTCAATCAAACATTCAAGTGAGAAAATATTTTGTATTTTTTACCATTTCAATATTAGTCATAGGGACAACCCATCTACAGGTTTGAATCACTAAAGGAGCGTTCCATGAGCCATATTTTCTAAGTTACAAGCTAGGTCACTCTATGTAATTGTTTATCACGTGTTGCATCTTGATACACACACAAGCCAACACGTAGGGGAGAACTACATAAGTTTAAGACCCTCTTTAGAGTATTGATTATGTAGGAAGTTCCCAATGACATATTGGTCCTTGGGGTAGCTCAACACCATGTGCCCACTAACCCATTATTCTCACAATCACTCGAAGGGTAAAAAAGTTAGGGTTTGATCATTTGATAAAGAGTGATAACTTATGCACGAGATCTAAACACACAAGAGTAAAGGTGAAAGAAAACCTAGAAGGTTATAGGTGGTTGCACCTAAATATAGTTGATATCTTATACTAGACACATGTGTCCAAGTCAAACAATAGTGTAAATGCAACCGTTCATATTCAATGTAAGCATCCAAGGCCATAAAATATGTTTTTTTAGAATCTGATGATTGATCCAGGATCCTAATCCAATCTACTTCCATCATGTTCCATATCAAATCTACATGCACATGGTAAACTAAGTACTTTTATTTCTAATTTATTGTAGTATCAATCAATGATATACTTTCCATTTCTAGCATATCTCAACATTTAAATTCAAAATATTGTTTATCTGAGTTTGTAACTTAACTGACATGTTATATATTTGTTTATCACCTTGTGCTTATTCATTTATATATTTTAACCCCTTGTACTATATTGACCCTTCTCAATTTAGGGTTAAACATTTGGTGAACCTAACCTTTGGTCCCTAAAACCCTAAGTTTTGACTTAGGGTTTTTTATTTATGATTTAGCAAGGTTCACAAGTTCAAAATTAGATTCTAATTTATTAAAAATGTGTGTAGTGTGGATGCATCTATAACCCACTTTGGTCTCCATTTTGTGATCCTAATTACATTTTATTATTACAATTACTTAATTAGACTCACCATTCAACGAAATAGGCAAATTCATCAATATAATGAGAGGGTTTTAAAATGAAAGTAACACAATATCTCTTTATAATTCCTTTTGTAATACTATAGAGCTAATATCTAGATGCCAACATGCATGGTCTCAATTATTTGTTCCACCTAGATATTATTCGAGTGACAACCATTATTCTGCACCCATTATTCTCCTATAGCTTATATTGGATTTGGTGGTCCATGTTGTCACAACTCAAAAAGGTAAAGGTGTCCAAACTAATCTACCACTTGTTAATATACATCAGGTGCCTCCTAAGCCAAAACTGCTGATCAAATCTAAGGGATATGACCTTGTTGACCAATTGAGCAACATGCATGCTAAAATTTCAATCCTTGAACTTCTAAAGTAACCCACTATCTGTAAGTATATCCTATATGAAGCATTGTGTGATACCCAAGTTCTAAGTGATATAAAACCAACTTACTTTGTATATATCATGCAAGACCTCGAAAATAATGCAAAACTCATCACCTTTGATCAAATCGATTTACCATCCAAAGATATTATGAACCAAGATTTGCCTTTGTTCATATAAGTGATTATGCATAATAAAAGAATCAAAAGGGTGCTCATTGATAATGGATCAGGCCTAAACATTTATAGCATGAATTTATGAACCATCTTGGGTATTAGCATCAATATTCTTCAAAAATCAGTTGTGCATATCAAGGGATTTGATAATTTGCATAGCCCTTCTATTGGCCAAATAACATTAGATGTGACGTTAGGGCCAAAAATGGTTCCAACTACTTCTAAGGTAATGTCTAAGTAATTACATTATAAATTGCTTTTGGGTAGACCTTGGGTACATATAATGGAGTTCATCCCATCTATACTACATCATTGTATAAAATTCATACATAATGGGACCTTAGTTTTAATGTTTTTTGATGATAAACCTTTCAACTTTTATAAAATGATACATTCTGATATAGATGACATCCCTACGGTGGTGTCACATAAATAATATATTCTGATTGAGAATATAAACACTTTTAAAATAGATGAATAAAGTACAGTGGCTCCTTTATCTCCAAATGCAAATAAAGCACCATGCACCGAGATGCACATCAAGAACAAGACCAATTTACAAATGAACCAATGATACTAAAACCAAAATAAAATAAAAAAGTTGAGCTTTCTTTATTGGTCAATATTGAACAACGAGATGGCCATGTTTGAGATTACTATGACAATGATGATGATCTAGCCCATGATATGACATATGAGACATTGTAAAAACTTAAATTTGATCCACTTGACCATCTTTCACATAACTTATTCACACCTATAGATATTGGTACACATAAGTTAAATTCACCTATAGATGATACAAAACCAAATCAAGATAAAGGCAAATAAAAAGTCGTCGATGAACATGTAAATGCTTGTTATTCCATACATCCCTCTTAGATACACACATTAATTCAACCTTACAAGTGTCAAATGCAAATACATCATGTAAATAATGTGGAGGTCTCTCATAAGATTCCACAATAGACTCTACAAACGACAACAAACCAAGATACTACGGATACAATACTTTCTATGTTACTTGAACATAGGATGATATATTTACCTCCTAACAAGGACAAATTAAGTAGTAGAACTTTTCCTAAAGAAGGATTACCATATTGTAACTATCATCATATCATTGGTCATCATATAAATCAATGTGAGGCATTGAAAAACCAAATTCAACAATATAAGAGTGAGGGTCACACAAATCATACTCGAGAAGAAAAAAGACAAAATAATTCCAAAGGTTCACAAGAAAACCATCCTTCAAATTGACCAAGGCATGAAGATCTAACTGTTACTACTAAGATTGATGAGGTTTATTTTCAACATCTCAAGTTCGATAAGAACAATTGGGATATAATTTGTAGCACCACATTTCTTCAAAAAGCGGGACATAATATAATTAAATTGACATACTCCTATTTATGCCAAAATCTTGTGGGTACATTCACCTACCAATAGCACGTGGACCACATGTAGTCCCCCATGATTATATGGATATTAGATTGTGACCCATATTTGACATTAAAATTTGGACAACATTGGTTCACCGATTTGAATGCAATATTGAATATTACAGATATGTGTATCACCTATATTATTAAGGATAGGGAGATTTGCCTACACAATGATGGATATGGCCACCCTACCTAATTATGGCTTCCAGAAAACCATTACACAGAAACATCAAGGAGGTGACCATGTGCTACTATAAACAAAGGTTTAAAAATGTCTCAAGTGATCCTACACCTTTTTATGATGAGGACTTCTTCAATTAGTCCTTTCAAATAGTCTAAAAAATACCAAAAAAATAAAAAATCCAAACACATTTTCAGCTTCTACATGTTCTATTAGCTCCTTGGCATATATGTTTTTTAGTTCCATGTTGGTAGATAACATATCATCTATTTCTATATACATGTGTTTCATGCATCTTTTGAGTCTAATACAAGCATAACCAGACACATGATCTATGCACTTTTAGATATTGGGCCTTCCCTCTACTCATGCCATTTACACATCAGGGGCATCCACTTATTTGATCATGATGCACCCAAGTTATACCATTTTATGATATTTTTCCATTATCATGTTTGGGCTTATATACTTACACATGCCTTTATCCATGATTATATCTTTGGCAGTGTACTTGACATGTTATGTACTTATTGCTTTTTTCTAACACATATCCAGGAACCAGTATAATGTGTTTATGATGGCTGCTTATGAGTATGTGCTTTCCTTTTTGAACTTACTTGGGTGTGTTCTTTGCTTTCTATTATCATGCATTATATTACTCATTTGGGCATTTGAATATGCTCTATTGTTTGTGTCCCTCGTGCCTATGTTTGACTATTGTAACATTTACATATGTCATAATTTTTTGTATGTGGACATTTGAGCACGTCTTTCTATGCTTTGTGGACATTTGAATAAGTCATGTCCCTTCAATTATACAACATTTGAACATGCCCCTTGCTCCTTGGACCATTATATTTTTATTTGATTTTGTGTGCTTTTGGGTGTGTGCTTGATTTCTTGTTGAGCTTGTATTGTTATTATCTAGATGTTTTCATGATTAACATCAAACATCTTAGGACTTGGTGTGATCACATATTATGTACCTCATTGCTATATATACCTAGACATGTTAATCATATATGTTACGTGATACATTCATATATTATATAATTATCTTATGCTTTTGAGCTAAGGTGACTACTAGTTTCTACTTCCCCTCACCTCAAAAGCGGGGCACATCAATGGGGGAATGTCATAGGGGCATGGTTTTCACACTTTCACAGTTTCAAATTTTTAGTGGGGGCATGCCAAAAAGGCAAGGCTTCCATACTTATTCAGTCTCAATATTTTTAAATTATAGTGGGGGTATGTTATGGAAACATGTTCTCCACACCTATACCAATTCTCAATTTTAGGTTTCAGTGGGGGCATGTCATGGAAACATGTCTTCCACACTTACATAGTGTAAAAATTTGCCAAAATTGTACAATTATATGATTAATATACACACTTGTGGTAACATTCTACGTATTGTTATCAGAGTGTTCGCCAAGATCACTAGATCAATTTAATGCACCTAGTTCAAGTAAGAGTCAAGAAATTGCATATAATAGTTATAAGTAAATCAAATGGGATAATAATGCAAAACTAGGATTAATCCATCCAACGCACTCAACTAAAATAGCTCACACGATGAAGATATACATATAAGAGATTGATTATGTAACTCCTTCATGAAAATGGTCAAATACCCAAGAATGGAATGCAACTCCGTAAAATCGAAACAATAGGTCAAAGAGTAAGTCCCACCAGCTAATAATGGCGATCAAGTGTAACTTTATATGACAAAGTACACCAAAGCAAGTTGAATCCACAAGTGTAGGAAAACCCATGTGAAGGAATAATCCATAATAAGTAAATATGTGGAAAATAATATCCTACATTAACACCCCCCTTGACTGTAGCTTGGGTGGGTAGAATAAAATGGGTCTAAAAAATAGGGCCTGATGAGCTACCCAAGTACAATACAACTCTTATAAAGTGGAGAAAAGGAGAAAACCTATAGGAACCTCCCCCCCCCCAAAAAAAAAATTAGAGAAAAGAAGAAGAGAGGGCTAAAAAATCCCACTAGAAGCTATAATTGCTTGTAGCTACCCTGTATCCTAAAAAGGAGCTCACTGGAGTGACCATAGATCAAAAGCTGATGCAATGAAGAGTGGATCACCCTAGAATAATGAATGTGTCTGCCAAGTTCCTGATAGATGTCCAACCAAGGTGTGGTTGCTATACATAGAATTATACTCCTTATGCATTGTAGATGAGCCAAATGCTCCATGCAATGATGACACACTAGAAGTAGAGGTGAAGAAGGAATGTAGAATGCCATGTAATTATGTGTTATACTACCTAATATCAATGAGTCATGTATTAATATACCTGCTCCCTATAATGTCTAAAGTAGACCATAATTAGGTGGATCAATAAATAAATCCTCAATATCTGGAAGGTGATAATGAGATGGCATAAGTGTGTCCCTGTCACTACTATAATCATTTGTGCTAGAAGAGGAGTCCTCGTCATCAAAGATGTGTTTAGGCTCATAAATGTCATCAAGTCCAGGTGAGTCTGATGAAAAAGAATCTGGAGGAGAGTCAGGGACAAAGTGTGTGAAGGTCTATAGTCTAGTCTTATGATCAATTATTGCCACTGCCACTATAGTATCATTATGCAACTATCTAACATACACTAAATCTGGAGTGAACTCAACTCACATGCCTGAACCAAGGTGAGTAATATGGTAGACTGATAGGAGATTAGTTGAAATTGAGGGAATACTTAGAACATTATTGAATGTTCCTCTATGCACTTCAATAGACCCTCTCTTAAAAATGTGTGTAGAAGTGTCATCACCCAATCGAATAGTGGACATGTCATATGGTTCCAAAGAAGTGAAATATACATGTGAAGAAGCCATGTGATGTGATGCCCCATAGTCAATAACCCATATAGGAGTTGGATGTACAATTTCAACTAGGGCCCTATATTTGACTTTATCCTTACCATATTATTTTGCCTTTTCTTTACCATTTCCATTTGCCTTGGAGTATTTTAGGGTTGATGAACTTGGTTTGATAGACCTAGGAACCCCCATATTGTTCTTCTCAAGAAGGCTAGTTAGGTGGTCAATCTAGTTTTTCAAACATTTGCTTTCATCATGTTTTCCAAGAAATACCCACATTTTATCCTCTCTTTCTTATGCTTAACATTGGAAGATGAGGTCTCATAGGTTCATTTAGAGGTGGGAAGATTTTGATCTTTTTCTTCTTAATCATTTTTATCTAGTTTCTTCTCCTTATTATTTGAAGCCTTTTGTTTCCAATTCCCAGCAATTAGGGCTTGTGGTTTTGAGGACTTCAGTGTACCCATCTATATTAACTTATCTTGCTCCTAAGTCAAGTCAATAATAAAATCATCTAAAGAGGGAATTTTCCATGTGGCTCCAAGAGCACCTTTTGTGGCATGGAAAGTAAATATAAACACATAATAGTCTAGACCTAGTTTAGAGAGTATAGAAAGAAAAAAATGATATTTTTTTTCTATATTACACATTCTTTTAATTATAAACTCAAAGAATTAAATTTAGTGAAGAAATCATGTAGGGTGTCAAAACTACTATGACCTAGACTAATAAGCTCGTTCTCTAGTGCATGACCTCTCATTACATCTAACTTCCCAAAGAACTTTTCCAGCGTGGTCCATACTTCATTAAGATGTTTTACAAATTCAACATGAAAGAGTAGATCAGGAGACACAAAAAGACACAACAATCCATAGGCTTTATCACAATGGTTAAACCATTTAAGCTTGTCTATAGTGGCATTTGGTTCAATCTCAATGGCATTATAATTTTATGTAAACCCTTGATCCTCAATATGAATTGCATTTTAGATTTCCATTCATGATAATTACATGGCATGAGTGGTCTTATCAAATTAGGATTCATGGTGTAGAAAATTTGTTGTAAAAATAAAAAAAAGGTAGGAACATAAGGAGTGATGACAATTCACACCACAACACCCCAAAAAATTATTTTCAATCAACCCCCTAGATTTGACACTTTATAATTTTAGTATACTTATAAAATGAATGGTTCTAATGGTATGAGCATGAAAAAATAATCACTTTTGAAAAAGATGACACTAAAATATGAGTTGCCTATCAAAAGTTACAATAGTTTCCATTTTATGTCATTAATAGCCTATTTGAATAAATTTAAATTCATTTTGACTAAAAAAAATGTTTCAATCATAAAACACAGATGAGAATTGAACTAGAGACCTCTCCAACAATAATGCCAAGTCTTAACCAAGCCACCTATGCACCCCTATGTGCACCTCAATGGAAAATTTTCCTCTTAAGGGAAATAAAAAGTTAGCTATTTAAAATTAATAATAGACACACATCGATGTTAATGAGTTTAGGGTTTAGCCGAATTAATTTTTTAGACTTAGCTTAGAGGAATTGCATGCATCACTAATGAAAGATGCAGTTCAGACCAGGATGAGTGTCACTAGGGTTTGGAGGCTAAGTCTGAAAGAGGAGCATGTCATTAGAGGGACATTAATGCTTACTCACAGGCTAGTTGTTGTTAATGCCACATGAATCTCCACTCAATATACAAGTCAAACTACCAATCTAATTGGTTTATCCCATAATCATAGGTCTGAAGTGCCACCTTTAAAGCTTCAAATTGGATGATGGATCTACCAAGGTTGAAAATTAAAATGCCACATTAAAAGGCCAATGCCAAGCACAATTAGCAAGCACTCTACCAAAGGCGATAGAGGTTGTTATTTCACTTTGATGTTGTAGACACTAGAAAACTATACACAACGGTTCTAGATGTCAAAATACCCCTAAACCACCTTAGGACCTCTTAGGGACTATCCTCCAACCATTTGACCATAACCCCGAGTTAGTTAGTCAACTAGCTAAACTAGCCCACTATCTTTTTTACCAATTTTAGCCTTGGACCCTTGATTGTCTACGATCACCCTAACCATCGATGGTTAGGCCTGACTATCGATGATCAGGTTTACACTGTCTAAACAAGCAAATACCCACTTCAACTCAAATTGCTTTTTTATAATTAGACTGTCTAATTCATGTGCAAGCCCATGCATACAATAATGAAATTTAGACAGTAAGTTAGACTTCTTATTAATGTGTTGTTGTACCTCCCCTTTCTTATAAAGAGAGAGGAGAGGGTGAATAAGGATCCATAATCAATCGATCAACATCTAGAGCCAGAGATTCTTGCATCAACATTTTCATTTGCAAGTGTTCTTCCAACAATCCAATAAATCAGTAAGTGTGACATAGATTCGAAGTGTTGTCATTTATCGACAACAACCAAGTACCATTACTCTATCGAAATTGCTCCAGGCTTCACCTCTTCAACCATTTATCAAATCAACAACCATCAAGCTAAGTATTTGTTTTCAATCATTTAGTTACTTTATTTATATTTTGCAATCAACCCAACCCAAACCCATCTCTTGGAATTCCAATATGTGACCTCATCCAAATAGCCTTCTTCTTGACTAGACCCAACTAACAGTAACCACTGATGGTCTGTCCCAATTGTTGATGGTTTTTTTAACTACCGACAGTTACCCTAACTATCGATGGTTACCCTAATCGTCGACAGTCACTATGTGACAAAATAACAAGCTATTTTCACTTGCCAGACCTCAACCAAATCTAATTTTTAGAACCTCTACCTGAGCATAGAACCCTGAACTATTTTCTAAACCATACCCAACCTATTTAACATTAGTATTAACCTGATTATTGATATAATTAGTCAATTTCATCTATTCTTTTAGTAAGCACTTCTTATAATTAATTTCAGTATCTTCCATTGTTTATACAGGAACTTTATCTTTCAGAACTTGATTGTTTAAAGGTGTGGATTGATAGCCTCCAAGGAAGCTCATCCTTCTTGGGTCTAGCTTGCTAGGCAATCCACCCTACTACCTAACTAATAAAACCATTTATTTGTGTGTTTTTATCTATAGGTCATTCCTCCCAAGCCAAATAGGAGTATCTACATTCGTTTGGATCAATGCGCACACAACATATCAGGTTTTTGTATCATACCCTTCTCGAGTTTCTTTTCTCTTTTCTTCAAGAACATAAGTGATTTTTTTTAAAAACATTATGGCATGCCTGATGTGACCCTTGTGTCTTTTATAAGGTTCATAGTTGCATTTAGGTGCTTTTTTCTTCTTATCCCTCTGCTCATTCATCAAAATCAAATTTATATTTTGGGCTTAAAATTAACTGCATACATTGGTTGCTTACAAGTTTAGCTCACATAGTTTAAATTAAAGCAAATTAATTCAATCATAGCTTCACTCTTATCACACACACAAGACCAAACCACTCACATATAAACAAGAATCAAATATTGATATAAGGCTCGACTAGGATTTCATTACCTAGTGGTCACCTTTCTTGGCTATCCTACTTGGATTTCATCACCAAGAGGAGAACTAACTCAGCGCTCTGATTGAGTATAAACTCTGGCAATCGATATATCTTGGATAAGCACCTGATACCCTTATCATTTTGATATGTGAAGTGAGGGGGTAGTCCTTAATATCAAGACATGTACTTATTTCCAATATAAATCCCTTTGAGAGCCTAAACACAACCTAAAACTAGCCATAGACTTCTTTCATAATACCTACTCTATAAGCCAATTTTAGTTACACAGTTCTTAAAGCTTAAGGCATAAGCTAAAAGAGAGACTGATATAAATCTTAAGATTAACGTACTTTAGTGTGTGTTTATTTTCCTTAACTTTTTCTTGTCTCCTCTCTGTTTAAGTTGTGAGATTGCTTGTATATTTTTCTTTCCCCTCTTTACATGGTTTTACTAGTCAACAACTAAGGAACCAAACAAACCAGGATCCACCTCTTGGCCATCCATCTTTCTCTTCCTCTTCATCCATGGATTACGTCTTGGATGTAAATGGTTCCCCCCACCCTTTTAGCAGTCTTAGCATCCCTCGAATGGTTGCCCAAGGAGATGCAAATTTTATCGCCGTCTTAGATAACAACTCTATAACTCTTCAACATTACCTCAACATCATCTCTCATCATACCCATATTTAAGTTCCACCTATTGACCCACCTTATGACATGCCTTCCCACTTTATGGGCAACACTTCTATTGCCACCATCTACACCCAAACTTTAGTTACCCAGGCATCATCCCCTACCAATACCACCATTCAAAACCAACCCAATCAACCAAGCAATACCCAGTCACCTTATTTCCCAACTAATAACCCTCCTTGCATATGAGTAACCTAACCTTTAGGTACCGATGCTTCCCTTACCATAGGAACACCCTCTGCTAGTGCCACCACCATTCCTCTCATTTCCAACCTACCTACCTCCACTCCATTTTAAAACTTGGTGCTTCCCATACCTTCCACCCTTTCACCCATCAGTACCAAAGTGACCACCTACCCTCTACCTGCTAACCCAACCATGCCTCCTACCCAACTTGCATTAATGTCTCAACTAGTACCCATTGCATAGAACTTGAGCTACATCCCTAACCCACAAGGGTATGTACCTCTACCTTCCACTTAACTGCCTATATGCACATATTTATATGTGGCATCATCTCAACCACCCATGACCATGTACCAATATGTGGCAACTTCTCAAGCCCCTACAATCTACCCATATGTTGCACCTTCCCAGACCCAACACATCCTACCTTATAACTACAAGAGTGCGCAACCCCAAACCAACCTTATCAAAATGTTAATAGATAAAATGACTACTTTGGAGTCATCCATTTATAGATCCCACAATATTTTGTCATATGACCAAATATTTAATGAAACAATTCACCCATCCATCCCCATTCGACCATATCCTCCTCAATGGGAACTTTTGAAGTTTTTGAAGTTTCAGAGTAAGGAAGAGCCTCAACAACACCTAAGAGCATTTAGGCATTCATGTTATATGATTGCCTACAATGATTTTTTTCTTCTTTATACCTTCCCCATGTCTCTATCAGATATGGCACTAGACTGGTACAGTGCTCTTACATAAAACTCCCTCTTTTATTTTGCCCAACTAGCTCAGATTTTCTTAAATGACTTTTCTATAAACATCTATAAGAAATTCTCCATCACCGACCTCTATTCCATCTGACAATTTGATAATGATTCTATTGTTGACTTCATGGCCTATTGGAAAAGTCTCATCAACTAACATTCTTCTAACTCCTCCAATCAAAATACCAGGAATCCAAACCACAACCAAAGGCAATTAACTCCACTAGGGGAGTCATACACTTCGATCTTACAGAAACTATTAAAACCTAACATTATCCAAATTTCTCTGATCAAACCTCCATAACAATTATATTCTTCTCATCCTACACCTACTTCATATAAAGAGAATGAATTGTGTGCCTTCCATCATGTCATTGGACATGATGTTAGTAGATGCAACACCTTTAAGAGTGTTATCCAAAATCTCATTGACAAGGTGGAACTTGCACTGGATAACCCCAATGCACCCCCAAACCAATCACTTGACATCTTCAGACAACCATTTCACAACCATGCTCCATCTACCAATAATGAAAACAAAGCAAAATCCTCCCTCAAGGTACACATTGTTAACGTAGTGCTTAGTGAACTCGCTACTAAGGAGACCACTACCTAACCTACACTACCATCCCCTCCACTTATTGAGGTAATGGAATCACCAACCTCTCCTTTGAAAATTGAAACAAAGGAGACAACTTTTTACCTTTCCATTTGTCGTGACTATGGAGTAATCAATCCATTTGGAGGACATATCGAAGGAAACAATCATTCCCACCACACCTTTTTCTTATATCCTACAACAATCCACTCTCCCTTTGGAAAACATCCCTAAAGAAGAGATCATTCTACCTACTCCTCTCATCAAGGAACTACCTTCCCAAGCCTCAAAACCTTTAATGAGATGAAGGATAAGCTACCCACTCCCCTTTCTCCACCCGTAGGCTTATCTTTTAAGACCACTGCTGAGGGGATCAAACTTGTCTACAAACCTTTTTCTCAGCTAGTCCAAAACTTGGGATACCTATCCCAACCTGACATGGATCATGCCACATTTTGGCACCATCTCCTACTTCCTTACCTAACCAGGCAAAGACCCCCAATCACGCCATTATCAAACCAACCTATCATTTCTACTGGCAAACCCACCATTATCACACCCAAACCATTAGATGGATCTACCAACCAAACCATTGCCAAATCTTCTCATTCTACTTTACTTAAAGTAACCAAGTCACCCCTCATCATTCAAACCAAGCTTACCATGAATCTTGGTATGTTCCCTGCTCAAAACCTTACTCACCCATTGATAAATGTGGATTTAAACCCACCAAGCCCACACAACAAACCCCTAACAAAATCAACCAAGAAAACAAAACCACCCAAGATTCCACAAACCAAAACTTTACCTCCCCTCTACACTTTGCCTTCTATTCTAGGACCTCACTCCTCTACCTTAGCAAGGAAGCCAACCACCTCAAGTATAGCTCAAACCCAACCACTGCTCTTGGTTACACCATCACTCCTAATTTCATCCTTACCCATTTTTTCCACACCACCTATAACCAAAATACCTATCCCTCATATCTCTACCCCAACACCTTCTACCACCAAGTCATCCACCATTGAGCTATCCACACCCAAAGCATCCACCAAGAAATTTCCCTCACCCAAGACTCCCACCATCAAGCCTATTCCTAAAAGGGCTCCTACCCCAACCACCAAACCCAAGACTCCCATGCCCTTGCCACATTTATAAGAGTCCTACTCCACCATCCTATAGAGGTTATTTCAAGCATCTTGCTTAACCTAGCCACCTATCAGACCATTTGACCCACAAAGTCCTAAACCATCTTGCTATACTGACAAACTAATATGTTCATACCATAAGACACTAGGGCATGACATGGAAAATTGTAAGGCTCTCCAAGTCTTAGTCCAAAAGTTGTATCATGAGGATGACTTGTTATCTGATGAGCCTCCTCTTAGCCCACCACTGACCCAAGAACCACAAATCATAAACCAACACCTACCTACCCCTCCCCTCTCACCTCAGAGTGAAGAGGACCTGAAGCAATCACCAGGCTTGACTCCTCTCTTAATCCATACCATCCATGTGGTCACACGATCACAGAGTCAACCAAAAGATAAGGTAAATGCAAAAGTGTCTATTCCATGGACATATCCCTCTTTTACCACCCAACCACCTAGCCAACACCAAACACCTTCACCTTCAATAAAAACTAAAGTATCTATTTTGGGACCCTCTCACCCCAATCTATCTAAATCAATCTAATGAGTAGTTCTGAAATAACCTCATCAAACCTTGATGAAGATGTGTTTTTATGAACTGATCAACACCTCACCACACTATCACCAAGCAATGATAAGAAGCATTGTAGTCTATACAGGTTAGGTCGAAAGACCCTAAACCTTTAGCAACTTTTGTCAGATCCCTTCACATTTCCAACCTTGTTACATTCAAAGATTTAGAAATACCTTCCATCCATTTAGATGACCTAGATCCCCCTCTTTTCATTACCGCCTATATCAACTAGACCTCCATCAAAAGGGTCATGATTTATAGGGGAGCTAACATTAACATCATCTCCTCCCCCATCTACAACCAACTCGACTTGCCAAAAAACATCATGTCTGAAACCTTGACAGTACTCTGATCATTCAATGATACCATGGCCATGAATTTAGGAATTATTATCCTTCACATTTAGCTAGGACCCCGCACCCTTCCTGAACTCTTATATGTAGTGGAAGGTGAATTTCAATACAATGTCTTATTGGGATGCCCTTAGATCCATTCCATGGGTTGTGTGCCATCCACTTTACATCGATGCATCAAATTTTAGCGTGATGGTCAAGTTGTTACCATACAAGATAACCTAAACCCTTTCACATCATGCAACATGACATATCGACCTAATGATGTTCTCCTTCTCCACCTAACATACCTTAACTAGTGATAGACAAAACCCCATCTTCTTCTACCAACTAAGCATCCACTAGCTCTTATGTCCCTCCCATCCAAATCCCTAACAAACCCTTTGGAATCAACCTTTCAACATTTTTCATTAGGGGAGTATCACCTTCTCACCCTTGACGCTTTCCCTACTCCCCAAGAGTATGGTAAACTTGACCACCAACTTGGTTATGACCCCAATATTGGAGCCATTGTTATTTTTAGACCCTCAACTTGTCAAACCACTTTCATCTATGGGGGACCTGATAAACCCCTGGGCACTTATATCATATATTTTTAACCTCAACCATTCACCTCTAGCTTCTCCTATCTAGATAAACTAGAATTTGCCAAAACATACCTCTATAAGTGTGCTTGAAAAGGATTTGGTCTAAGTCAATATGAACACTGGCCACATGAGTTGCTTCTAATCAAAACCCAAAAACCTCATGAAAAGCATGGCCTCCATTTCACCCCACCTAAACAACAAAACAACCCACCTCCCATTACCATCATTGATGAGGAAATCCCATCCTCACCATCCACTCCACCATCAATAGTTGAGGATTCTCACATCATCCCCCCTAACTTTTTTTTCATCAACATGATCAGCCTTGGATCCCTAACTTATCAAAAGGATGGAGCAACCGTAACCATCCCTATGACCGATCTCAAGATGATAAGAGATGACTCTCCTACCATTAATACCATTCAATGTCAGGATGATGATTCCATTCTCACCTATCTTGGTACCCCAGATTCCTCTATCCATAAATCCCTACCTCCTGAGACTTCGGCCATATTGAAGGAATCTACCATGGATATCAACTTGGGTACTTTGGATGACCCCCACATTGTCAAAATTGCCCAATCAATGAATTTCAAGGAGCTCCAAGACTTCCCCTCCTTCCTATAAGACCATAGCATAGCATTTGCTTGGTCTTATAGTAACATGCCAGGAATCGACCCCTCCATTACTACCCACAACATAGTCACCAATCATGATGCTAATCCTGTTAGGCATAGACTTTGATGAATGCACCATCACATAGCCCTTTTCATTAAAGAAGAGCTCTAACGACTCCTATCCATCAATTTCATTCAACCCATTGACTATCCCCAATGGGTATCAAACATCATACCTATCACCAAAGCCATAAGGGGATTATGGATTTGTGTGGTCTTTCGTGACCTCGACCTTGCTTGCCTAAATATGGCTTTCCTCTACCAAGCATTTACTAGCTAGTTTATCTTACAGACGACCATGAGATGTTATATCTCATAGATGGATTCTCAGGTTACAATCAAATCCTAATTTACCCCAAATATCAACATAAAATGGCCTTCATCACCCCATGGGGTACTTTTTGCTATAGGGTCATGCCTTTTAGCCTAAAGAAAGCTAGTGCAACCTACCAACGTGCCATGACCTACATCTTCCATGACCTAATCCACAAAATCATCAAAGACTATGTCAATGACCTTCTTAGGAAATCTAAATTTCATAAAGATCATTTGGATATTATAAAGATTATCTTTGAGTGATTCATTAATTATCATGTCTGCCTTAACCCCAATATTTGCATTTTTTAGGTCTTATCAATAAAGTTCCTTGACTTTATCATATCCCTTCAAGGAATTGAAGTTGATCCAGCTAAAATCAAAACAATCCTCAACATGTTGCCTCCTACCCACCTCAAATAACTCCACAACTTACAAAGGAAGCTCCAATCCATTCATCACTTTATCTCTTAACTCTCAGATCGATGCCAACCCTTCTACCACCTTCTAAAGAAGGATTTATCTTTTAAGTAGAATAACGACTATCAAAAGGCCTTTAATTCACTTAAACATTACCTTTTGTCTCCACTTATCCCCACTCCTCCAAAGGATGATCAACCTTTATACCTTTATATCTTTGCCACTGACCACTCCTTAGGGGCAATGCTCACTCATTGGGATGAACAACATAAAGAGCAAGTTGTCTACTACATCAGTCACACACTTATAGAGTACGAGACTCAATACACCCATACTAATAAACTTTGCTTAAATTTAGTCTTCATGGCCACCAAACATTACCACTACCTTCTTAACCACAAGACCTATGTCGTAACGAATACCTACCCACTAAAGTATATGGACTCTAAGCCATACCAAAACTAATGTATAGCCAAGTATCTCATGTTTTTTGCTAATTTTGACACTGAGTTTCTTTAGTAAAAGTTAGTTAAAGGGCAAGGTATTGATGATTAATTGTTTGATGCACCATTAGCATACAATCAACCTCCTCCTCTTGAGTTTCTCGATGAGTCCATCGTGACCCTCTCTCAAGCAGATTTCACCTATTAAGTGACCATGTTCTTTGGTGGATCAAAGTGTCAATGTGGTGGGGGAGCCAACATTATCCTTATCCCCCTTTACATTGAACCTCTTACTTTATCCTTCAAGCTAGATTTTGAATGCACCAACAACATGGCTGGGTACGAAGCCCTAGTTATAGGCCTTTAAACTGTGTTAGCTTTAAGAGTCAAAATGATCAACATGTTTGATGACTCTTAACTTGTGGTCAATCAAATCAATGGCTCTTATCAATGTAAAAATGATGTTTTGTAATAGTACAAACAACTAGTTGACAAACTCTTAACATCATTTGAACATTACCATATCCAAACCACCCTATGATTTATGAATAAGTTTGTCAACACCATGGCTTCCCTCTCCTCTCAAATCATGTCTACACCCTCTGACTCTAAGCTATTTATCATCATCCATTGACTTACTGAGCCTTCCTATGTCAAAGTAGACCCTCCCACCATCTTCAATGTGGAGGGGACTCAACCTAACCTTTGGTATCAATATGTCTTCAACTATCTCAACTTTATCATCATTCCTTTCGATCTTTATAGGAATTCTCAAAGAGCATTTATCCAGAGAACCTCCCATTATACCATTCTCGAGGGAATTCTTTATAAATGTGGCTTTGATGGTCTCCTTTTCCACTACCTATGTAGTCACGAGGCCTCTCATGCTATCATGGAAATGCATGATGGGATATGTGGGGGACACTTTAGTGGCATCACCATGGCTAAACGCATCCTTCAACTTGGTTATTGATAGCCTACCCTTAACCAAGACTACTGTGATTATGTGAAAAAGGGTGTTAAGTGTCAACAACACACCAAATTTTCATCACACACCTAGCCATAATCTTCACATATCCACAAATTTTTGGCCCTTCTCATAATGGGGTTTGGACCTCATTAGTGAAATTAACCCCAATTCTTCATAGTGACACCATTCTATCATCACTGCAACTGGATACTTCACCAAATGGGTAGAGGTTGTTCCCCTTATCTTAACCAAAGTTGAAAAGATTTTCAACTCCATCAATCATCACATCATCTATCATTTTGGTGTTCCTCACAAAATCATCATAAAAAATGGCAAATCATTTAAAAACAAACAAGTACAAGGTCTTTGTGATGCATTCATTATCAAGTTAAGTTTCTCATCATCCTATTAGCCTCAAGATAATGGATGGGCCAAAGCCTCTAACAAAATTCTTAACAACATGATAACTAAAATGATTAATGCATATGGTCGAGACTGACATTTACACATCCCGTTTACCTTATGAGCCTATCGTAGTAGCATTTAGACACCTAAGGGCGCTACCCCTTTCTCTCTAGTTTTTGAAGAAGAGGTTGTTTTGCCTCTCAAAGTCTAAATTCTGTCTCTTCACATATCCATGCAAGATATTGTCTTTGAGGACAATTATTATTAAAAATGTTTAGCTCAGCTTGAGCTACTTGATGAGCGTCATTTAGCCGCTCTCAACCGCCTTCATGCCTATCAAGAATTCATCAAATGAACTAATAACAAACACCTTAAAATGTGAAAATTCAATATTAGAGACCTCATCCTAAAGGAAAACCAACATGCTACCAATATGGAGAAAAGCAAGCGAGGCAAATTTGCTTTCAATTGGATTGGACCTTATATCATAACACATAAGTACGAATTAGGAGCTTACCGATTATCCTCTCTTGAGGGAAACCCAAAACCTGAGCCCCTCAATGCTTCACATCTGCATCCTTTCTTTTGTTAAAAGGGGTCAAACTCACCTTTTGTCTAACTTAAGCTCATCCCTTGCTTTCAAACCACATTCATCTCTTTGTTTTAGGGACAACTGATTAAAACTGAATCATGTGATTGTCTGTCATGATCATAGCCTAATCTTGACCAATGGGTACCATGACTTTATCCATGACGTGATTCTCATGGTACTTTCCACCCCTTTTCTAGGAGGGATTCCCATGATCATTGTCACCTAAACCTCCTTTACATCTAATCAATCTTCTAATGATTTTAGCTTTGTCTTCATACAAGGAGAACATTTAAGCCTATATAAGTAAGTCTATGTCAAGCAAGATCAAAAGCAAACTCATAACCAAAAATAATCATGGGTCACTTCCTAGCATTCATATATTTCTCCTTTGAAAGACAACTACTAAAATCATATCAAAATTGCTAAAAGTAAGATAGACTTCTCCCTCGAAGGACAACTATCAAAAGTATTACACAAAGCACACAAACTTAGACCACTCCCTTCAAGGATGGTTGAGTAAAGCATTTGTCACAAGCATAACAATTTATTGTGAGCTTCCCATATTGATCAACTTCCCCTAAACAACAAGAAATCAAAAGACCTATTGTCAAAATTAAAATAAAATCAAACTAATTTTAAAAGCTGCAATCAGCTCTCATGAGTATACATCCCACATCAATCAATCTACATCTTATAAGACATAGACTTGTTTATATTGAATCTTTTGTAACTTTCCAAAGAGGCAAGACAATCTCGCAAGAAGGTTCCACCTTCATCCATCTCCCATTTATGCACTATCAGCAAGGGATTTTGAGCTTACTTGACATTTTGTGATGAAGACACCTTTTTAACCAACTAACAAACACTAATATTAGCATTCAAAGGGCTTATGATTCTTAAGCCCATCCAACTTTGATTTTGTTTTAGTCCTTGCCAAAGAATAAGCATCATGCCCTCTTCTTATCCGCTCATAATTGGTTGGCATATTCCCTTGGATGTTTGTCTCTTGATTATCTACCCTTTCTCACATCTTGTTTTATTGTTTAACTTGCTTTATGTGCTTCACTTTTAAACAAAAGGACCATAACCATAACATCATCATCAATATCATCATCAAAATCCACAACAAAATCATAATATCAACATCACAACATCATCATTATATCCTGAACAAAACATACATCATTGGCATAAACCATATCTATACACATACACATTACCATCAGCATCATAACATCCATATAAAATAATGCAATAACCCACTTTCAACACATGTCTATATCTAAACAAGAAAGCATATACTCATTAAATCAATAAACCACTTTCACCACAACAATATCAACATATCAACATCATAGTAAAAACCATCCATAAACAACATCGTTAAGAATAATAGTCATAACTATTATAAACCTCGTCTTAATCATCCATAAACAACATCATCATCATAAACAATAACAACAAACCATAAACAATAATCCATGTGATCAACATCATAACATTGTCCATTCATCATATAAATGCTTATCATATAAAACGTACCAACTATGACCATCATATCAATATCATCATGAACCTAAACAAAAATCCATCTCATCACATGCCTGGCTAGGTGAGTTTATACCATCATCCATTATCATAACCATAATTAATAATCACATCATCAATAAACATCATGAGCATCACAACTATGAACCATAATTAATAAACAAGGATCATGTCTATAAATCGTAAGTCCATCAACCATAAAAATCATCACGTGTATAATAATATACATCTATCTCTCAAAATAAATATACATCTCACTGCATCAACTTGCAGGCCGATATCAAAATCATATACATCAATATATGTAATGTCTCATATCAAACTATGCCCTTGGGGAACTGCTATAACCTCCTGGTGCTTGTTCTCCTGGGGTAGCTACCTAATCTCCTACAAAAGTAGCCCATTGATCTAGTGTTGCCATGCTAGCACCACCTGCCATACCTACCTTGTACTTTCCCTATTGGGGCTCATCTAGAGAATGCCTAAAGACTATGGACTCATAATAATGAAGATCCTCCACTGTGGCTATATGCGATGCCATGGGGATAGTGCTCAATAGTCCTATAGGTGCTATTGCTCCTCCTTCGATAGGCCTTAAGGAATCTCTCTCCTAGGTAACCAAGTATAATAAAGATCTAACTTGGTCCCTCTCACTTGTTACTATAACCACCTAACCCTGTGCCACTTCCAACTGACCCTGTAGTGCTACCATATAATCCTATGCCATGACTAATGTTGCTCGTGCTTGATCCCTCTACGTTGTCACTTCCTATATATCTAGGATAACCCCTTGTAGTTGCTCTTGTTGACATCCACCTCTACCAACTAGATCAACATCCATAACCTATTGACCACCATCATCACCCCCAAAATCAGTTATCATATATAGTGCCTAGGACCATGTAGGGTGACCATCTACAAAACCTACATCATCTATATCAGCCCTAACCAATAGCTCCCCACGATCAATAAAAATTTGAACTGGCTATGGCTCAAGAAGTAGCAGCTCTACATCCTCCCACCTATATCTTTAGAATAGACCCAAAATACCCCTCACTAGATCAAGCTGTTGCCACACCCTGTCAAAAGAAATGAGCTTTGTCTCACCTTTTCTCCTGCCAAAAATCCATCTATAACTCTGCAAGGATATAGTCTATCTCCTGTAATGAGCCCACTCTAAAAACTTGACGTATGGTCTCCAAATCACATCTTTGATGACCAAGGTGTCTAGTAAATCTCTAAACTAGTCAATATCATGAGTCCTTCCACCTAGTCTTGAGAGGGAAAAATTATATCTCCACTACATGAATCCTACTCAAAACTCCATCTAAGCATACCCCTCCCATGGTAGCCCCATCAGTTGGAGCACTTGAATGTGCTCATATGCCCAATAATGCAGACCAAACCCCACATTGATACCATACCTCCTATGTGATTGAAATCCCCATAGCTCCTTGTAAATCTGAACTAATAGCATGGGTGCCCATGTGAACATTGTGCTACTCAACAACATCTTAACCAACACCCCCAACAACAAATAGGGGAACCTCCTATTGCTCAAATTTGGTATGACAAAGTATGAAATTACCATCATCATCATTGTCATCAGTTGCCTATCATCTCTCGCCCTCTGGTATAAAAGAGTATATCCAAACCCTCCTGCATACCACCTCACAAAGTTAATGTCATCTCCATACAACAGCTTGATAAAATCATCTCTCATCCCTCTCAATATGATAAATCAGCTCACCCTGTATGGGTAATTGTGTAATCCTATGGACATCCTTAGGTAAGACGGTCATCTCACCTATAGGTAGTAGAAAGGTATTCATGACGAGATCCCATCTCTCAATGAGCGCCATGATCATCATTGCATCCCTCAGCACGTGCTGGTAATGCAACATCACACCAAGTCCCACCTCTTCCATATGAGCCCAATCATCTGCAATCATCCCTCGATGAATCTCAATAAATATCTGAGGCATCTGATCTCACATCTGGGTCTACTCTTGTGCATGTAAAGTCTGATAGCAACAAACCTTAGTATACTACCACACTTTGCCTATGAACTATACCATTTACCTCTTACTCTTCACCTTACAACATAGCTACTATGGTAACATCTAACCTTACACTGTTACCTATTGACCACCAACGTTACACTTGACCTTAACATTTGCCATTCACCTTCATGTACTACCTATCAAACATTAACATTACCCTTGACATCATTTTTAACCAAACAATCAACACTAAACTCTAAACTAATTCATATCCTAAACTCTAAACTTTTTCAAAACATTCAACACTTTTCACAAGCATTTCCACCCCTTAATAACTGTCAATGGTCATGGTGACCATTGAAGGTTAGGAGACCAACCTACAACAGTCATTTATCGATCATTGATAGTTGGTAATGACTACCAACGGTCACTATGTGTGACCACCAACAGACCCAAAAACACCTACATCCCATTAACCCACCTAAACACCACCTATCCCTGCAAATTTCTACAAATATCTATCCTCTACCCTACCCTAACTACTATACCCTAACCACTTTTCCAAATTTCCCACAAATTTAACCACAAACTACACAAAACCCTAAAAACTAGGTCAACCCCACCGAATAATCAAATAACCAACACTTTTGGATCTAAACTACCAAAACAATAAACACATTTGCATCTAACTATAAATTCACAATACCCCCTACCTCATTCCTTGACCGTCATTGAGGAGGAAGCTTGGATACCCACGACAACATTGAACTTATTTAGGAGACTTGTGTTTATAAGTGTTCCCAACCATCACATACGGTCACGTGGTCCACTTATCACTTATCATTCTAGTAGAAACCTTGTTTAGGTGACTTGATTTTATGAGTGTATCCCAACTATTATCAATCAAACTTGCACCCTTGTGAAGGTAGTTTTAGGCCCTCACAGTCTACTAAAACATGGAAACAATCCTATGCTATGGGTGATCTAATTGCTGGATTGAATCTCTAGATTATAAGGGCTATCTCCCTTTGGTCTATCAATTAGGATTTGTTCTCTACACTACAAACCACCTAGGAAAAGAAAGAAAACTTGAAATAAAATCCTATCTAATGATGGTGATTCACCTGAATGATTGGTTGATCCACTCAATTAGAGCTCCTAAAAACACTGATTTAGACAAGAGAAATACTGAACTTTCAACTCTAATTGACCAATATGCATAAGTATTTCATGAGAAGTTATATATTGTGATCAAAGCTTGAGGGAAATGATGGAATAGGCCTGAGTCAAGGCACCAACCAACCACTTGAATCCATTATAAACTCAACCAAGAGACATCAAACATAAAACATGGCCTACATAAACTGACCAACTTTGCTGGTAGGTAAGAATCAAGACTTGGCAAGGAAGAGAAATTATATCACTTATGCAAATCACTGACATGAATACACTATACCAACATTTTGAAAAATAAAAATAGTCCTTCTATTAATCTAAAAAAGGTTACAAACTCAGTCTTTGGCAGAATTTGATCTTGACAAAAGAGGGATACAATTCAAGGCTGAAAAGCCAGTTTATATAGAAAACATACAACAGCCAAGAGGATGGCACTAAAAATAGAAAAGGGGCTCAACTCTTACATTAACCAAGTCTAATTTATGTTATGCCAAGTTAATAAATAATTCTAAGAATATCTTCTTCTCTTTTGTCTTACATGAAAAACCCTTTGGCATTGAAAATGAACGGTGGTCTCAAGCTTGGACTAATATGCCTCATACATGAAATCTATGCCAATATTGGATGTCTTAACTCAAGATTGAACTAATTTGATGCTAAGTTGGAACATTTTAAAGGCTTTTCTTTTCATGAAATCAATGAGTATATGTGGCACTTGATAACCAATCAACTCTATAAATTAAGAACAATCAACTCTATATTTGAATTTAAAACTTTGCTTGAATTGTTGGAACATTTGTAAGGCTCAAATTAACAAGAGTGAATGCATGAAATTAATGTTAAGCTCTCCAACATTAAGCTCTGTTAGTCCTCCATGCAAATGAGTCTCCATTTTTAGAACTGAAGGTTACGCATTTGAAACGGTTACACATCTTGGACACGTCTAATCCTGTTTCGACCACTTTGCATGTTGTAGAATGTGTTAACCTATTCGTTTGTTGTTCAAAGGCTATTGGAACCTCTTATATTTTTTGGTTATTGTCTCTATATATATTTCTCCATCATTTATTTGTTTTATCCCTTTGTAATTATCTTGGGCGTATTCCTTCCTACTCATTTCCTTTAGACTATTATGTTAAGTCCATTTCCTTCAGACAAAAAGTCCAAAGGAAATATATCTTTCGAGCTTATTCCAATGGTCCTTTTCTTTGTAAACTTCCTTTGGATAAAAAGACAAAAAGTTTTAAGGAATTCCTTCTTTTTAATTGCCCTTTGAGCTTTTAAAATGTTCTTGTTTTGAAGGGCCAAATGATCCTTTGGATTTCTAAGTGGACCTTCGGCCTTTCTGTTAAGTTCTTTTCTGAAGGGCTAATAACCCTTCAAATTTCTTGTTTTGAACTTTCTCAAAGGGAAGATACCCTTCGCGATTCCTTATTTTGAATTTTCTTGAAGGGCACATAACCTTTAGGATTTTTACAATGGTCCTCATCTTTAAAAATGGACTTTCCCAAAGGGAAAGTGCCCTTCGGGTTTTTCTCTTTTCCCCTTTGGGCTTTTGAAAAAGGTCTTCTTGCCCTTTGGGCTTTTTGAAAGGTCCTTCTACCTTCTAAAATGTGCCTTTCAGACTTTTGTCATGGTAAACCTTCTAAAGGAATTCTTTTGGATAATTTATCTGAAGAAATTCCTTCGGATAATTTTAAAAGTCCTTTCATCTTTTTGGGAATAGACTCTTTCGAAGGGCTAATAACCCTTCGGATTTTTTATTTTGGACTTTCCAAAAGGGTAGATGCCCTTTGGGTTTTCTTTAATGGACCTTCCTGAAGGGACTCTACCCTTCGGGATTCTTAAAAATGAACTTTCTCAATGGGCACACACCCTTCAAGATTTTTAAACTACACCTTTTCCCTTTGTCAAACTACCCTTCGAAAAAAAGCAAGTGGACCACTAATTCCTTCCAAAAAATTTAAATGACCCTTCAAAAATTTGTAAAGTTCCCCTTTCAAGTTTCTTACAAATGAACTTTCCTGAAGGGCACATACCCTTTAGGATTCTTGTAATGTCCCTTCCTTCAAACAAAATGTAAAGTCCTTCAAAAAAATTTCCCTTGGACAAAAGTCTGAGGAAATTATTCCAATCACTTAGCTCAAAAAAACTATGAGAAATAAAAAACACTTGGTGAAAAGTCTTAAAAGAAAAAATAAAATTGTACTCTTGATTCATTAGGCTTCCCACTCAGCTTGTTTCTTTTTCATGAAAAGTAATCCATCTCAATGCCTTTTTGAAACTTCAAAACCTCGTTGCCTTGGTAAATATCAAACATTTATTGATTGTGACTTATGCTCGTGTTTTGAAATTTATATGACCATGTTCATGCTCTGGACCTGCTGTAGGTGTCTTTAGGAATACATGGTTGTAGGTGGACATGTGCATTAGGCTCAATATGAAATCTTGGTCATTGTATTCCTTTCTCACAAAACTCCATATATGTAACATAAAATGCCATTTATCCAAAACCAAAACACCATGGAGATAAAACTTTCATCCTCATGCTCTTGACTATGCTTAGGATAGCTTGCCCTTGCTTTTAAAGATGCCTCTTAGGATTTCTGTTTGGACAATTCTCCTGAAAGAAAGAGATCAGACTTGAACAATTTTTAGACTATTCAGGACCCAAAATTGATTCACAAGATGAATTGCAAAGTTTTGAATGGTAAAGGTTGTAATTTTGATTTGTAGGGTTAAAATTGTCAATGTCAACCGTCACATACAATCACATGGTCTACTTTGTCACTTATCCTTCTAGCACTGACCTTAATTTTTACCAACAACATCAACTTAATCAATGCACGATCTTGGCTATCATACTTAGTCACATTTTATGCACGTGTTTGCACTTTAGTTCCCAACATATCAACCACTACCTTAACCACTTATCAAACATGTACCCAATTTTATTTCACCCCATTGACTCTCAGTTTGAGGAAGAACACCTCCTCCCATGCTCGGGGCAATCAAACCCTTGACCCGCACTCCATTTTTATTTTGTCATTTACTGATATAAACAACATAATAAAAATGGGCAAAATGTAGACACTAAAAAATCATACACAATGGTTCTAGCTGTCAAAATACCCTTAGACCACCTTAGGACCTCTTAGGGACCATCTCGCAACCATTTAACCACAACCCTGAATTAGTTAGCTGACTAGCTAAACTAGCCCACTAGTATTTTTACCAACTTTAGCCTTAGACCCTTGACCACCGATGGTCACTGTAGAGTAATTTCCTACTCTACGTCATATTCAATTATTTTTAGTCGAGCACTACAATTTTGGTTCTTTAGGCGAAGCGAAAGAATTTTGAAGCAGAGGGTCAGTTTGTTTTGCCTAAGTGTTGAGATGTAGCGAAAGCTGCCAAGTGTCACCCTCTGAGCAGGTCTTTTTCCCCTTCTTGTTTCCTTCATCTCATTTTTTCTCGAGTATTAGTTCAAGTGGATGCTGCCAAGTGTCACTTTCTGGGAGACAAAGCCGATAGTTGGCATCCCCCGAGTCCCATTTTTGTAACCTTCGAGAACCGCAGACCGTGCCACATACTTAGTAGTAGTTAAGCGAAACATACCACGTGTCAGCATCTGCGTCTCATATCGGCGTCCGCACTTCATTCAAAGACTTTCAATATAAGGCAACAGAGAAGGCGGAAAGCACCAAGTGGCAGTTGTGGAGGCCCTAAAAAATTGCAAGCCACCACATGTCGTCATCTGAGAGACTTTGGTCCAATGATTTTGTTCAATGCATAAAGGCATCCTTTCATTTTGCTTAAGTGGTAAGAGCAGCGGAGGCTACCAAGTGTCACTCTCTGGTCCCTTTCTAGCCCATCCCCAAAAGGCAGCAGAAGGCACCATGTACCTTTAGACGAAGAAGCAGAAGATGCCACGTATCTTCCTAGGAGCAGCAGAGATTTCCACGTGTCAACGTCCAAGGGATCATCCTTGAGTTTCATTGCTGAATAAAGGTTGTGGTGGGCCTCGGGTGTTACTTCAAAATCCATAGAAGCTGCCAGGTGTCGCCATCTGTAAGAGCCTATTATGAGTCCCGAATAAATCTACAACATAGCCAAGGAAAGGGAGAGGGCCACATGTCTTCGGTGAACCTGGTGGAGAGTGCCAAATGTCATTTTTCGATGCCTAAAGGAGAGTTTTTCATAAATTGGCTAAGGGTCCTCTCCCATTACAAATAGAATAGAGTGCCCGTCTACCTGTTACAGCAAAAATGGAGGGAAATTCGATGAGAGTTAATTCGAGTAGATGGAGCAGTGCACTAGGTAGTTTTTTTGGGGCTTGCAAGCATTGAAGATGCTGTCCGTTTGTCTCCTACCAGCGGAGGCAGAATAGACAGTTGAGCGGCCCAGTAGGTGATGAAATTTGAAATTCATGCACGAAGAGAGGAACTAGTCAGGAATCACCATGCCACAGTTAAGGGCAGCCATTCTTCTCCAGCATGGCTTTTTGAAGCATTGAATGCACCAAAGTTCAAATTATTATTTTTTTATTTACATATTCGGGGCTATAAAAGAAGAAGAATTGTAAAATCTAAAAAGAGGGGGAAATTCTCATAGTTTTAGAATATATGAAGTTTTTGGCCAATAATATCATTTGCTCTTGTCTCAATTTTCTTGAGTTGTAAGGTTGATATAGTCGTGCATGTTTCTTCGCCCTTTATGTGGCTGAATGAATTAAGGAAATTTGAGCTCCATGCCTTGGTTGGTGTTGTCTTTGTCATTTACAAAGTAGTTTATACTGTAGATTTTTGAGTGTTGTGATTGGAAATGTTATTTGCTTTTGTCTTATTTTCTTGAATCTGAATATTTACATGACTGTACGTGACTTCTGCGTCTCTTATGTAATCAGAAGATTCTATTCAGAAGATTGAACACTATGCCTTCATTGACAATTCCTGTATCTCAACAAAAGACTCCCTTGTTGTGAGCCTCTGTTTCTGTTATTCCAATCTTTTACATTGATCATGCACTTGTTTGCTCTTAAATGTAATAGAATCCTTTAATAGTCACTCTGTGCTCAGGTTAGGATTAGGATTACGCTCAGGTGCATCGCCATAGTTAGGTTTCAATTCTTGCATTTTGCATTTTTGTTTAGTCTCCTATCCCTTTTCCCCAACACCCAATACAAAAGAAGAGACCAACCTATTTAAAATATGGAGGTTGTTTTCAATCCGCATTGTCCCACAACTTGAAACTTCCCATTGTTGTTGATTAAGATCTAGTGCAATTTTAAGACATCAAAAGTTTGTGGCACGCCCGGTGGGACCAATCTTTCAAGGAGTTAAAGAATTTTGGTGTATTCTTCAGCCAATCTGCCTTTAGAGGTTTTTATTGACACCAACAATGATTTTGCATCACCAGCCAATCAAGCAGTATCATCAAGAAATCCCTTTGGTATGTATAAATTTGTATCTCATAGCTATGAGTCTTATTCTCCTTAAAATATGTTTTATCAAGAACAAGCTTCTCCTAGAATCATGTCGAGTAATGAGGATGCATATTGTTATTAGCCACATCAGTCTTATGCCTAGTCCCCCCAATATGTCTCATCCCA
This sequence comes from Torreya grandis, assembly GCA_037957365.1. NCBI lineage: Eukaryota > Viridiplantae > Streptophyta > Pinopsida > Cupressales > Taxaceae > Torreya > Torreya grandis. The sequence goes on along the minus strand of JARHVA010000164.1, from coordinate 4,460,913 downwards.
TGTTGAACCTAACCTTTTTTTCACTTTCAAAAAAGCATTGCTGGGATTTAAAAAATATGTGTTAGAGCTTGACAGCAGAAGGGGATATGGCCAAGAGATTCCTTGTCATATCATTTATCAAGTAAGGGACGCAATAGACCTAATTAAAAGTGAGTGGGATCCCATTGAGAGGACGAATTGGCAAGAACTTACATATGAGATGTTAGAAGTGTGTGGATTGATTGCGTTCTTAGAAGAGAGGCTAAGCATTCATGAGAACTAGCCTTACCAAGTCTACCAAACTTCATACCCACCACCACAAATCCCATATCAAACATATGCCACCCATGTTCGTCAACAAGGTCAAAATCGTCAAGACTAATTCCCCAATAATGCAGAGTCTATGATAGTAGCAAGGGAAGAGGATCCCAAACTCTCACTTTCCCCTCAAATTCCTTCCACCCTTACTAAAGAAGCTTCTTATTTTCCATCACAGCCTTCTTCTTTCCCCCTTTTCGAAGAAGAATATATTTTAAAGGAAGAAATTAAGTATGCAAAAGAATACGCTCAATCCATGGCCAAACAAGAAGATTACATCAGTATAGAAGAGGAGGAGATCACCATAAACTCCCCTTTTGATGAGCAAGAGGATAAGCTGCAAGCTTTTTCCTTAACTTCTGATGAGGAGGAGATCATTTCGGATTTTTTCCTCACTCTGCAAGAGGATATGGAGGAATATGGACACTCCCTCAACCAAGTCATTAAGATAGGAGGCGCTGAGCTGGTTTCAGATGAAGAAGAAAGCCCTGAGATTCAAATGAGTATGCAGAAGAGATGCCATCTTTTTAATTCATCCTTGTAAGAGGATGAAGTCATCAAAGAGCATGATGATGAAATAAAGCTGAAATCTAAAGAAGATGTGCTGAAAGATAATGGATATCAAAAGGCACAGCATGAAGAACCAATAGCCCATGATTTCTTGATGACACCCGACAACATGAAGAACCAGTATTCGACGAGAATTCAAGGACAAGAAGAGTTCAAGGACAAAGTGTGGATTGATAGCCTCTAAGGAAGCTCGTGCTTCCTGGGTCTAACTTGTTAGGCAATCCACCCTACTACCTAATTAATCAAACCATTTATTTGAGTGTTTTCTTATTTGCAAGTCATTCCTCCCAAGCCAAAGAGGAGTATCTACATTTATTTGGATCAACATGCACACATCATATCAGGTTTTTATACAGTACCCTTCTCAATTTTTTTCTCTTTCCCTGAAGAACATAAGTGAAATTTCTCTGAAATAGAAGGCACAAGCGATGTTCAAGTCAAAATATTGCCATTGAGTCAGATTTGGAGGCCATGGGGTATTGCTCCAATGGCTTCATGGTTTTCATTTATAGAGAATTAAAAAATTCCTATCTTAGCGCCATCAACCACAAAGTTTACAATAACCCTGGGGCCGTATGCAAACAAATCAAAGGAAGGCAACATCAAATGAATAAGACACCACCATCACATGAGGGTAAATATGCCTGTGCTTAGTATGAAAAACCAACACACCTAAAAATAATAATACCCTTGATTTTAGTAAAGAATGCCCTTACAATTTTTTTGGTTGCTTTTGAGATTTTAAAAAACTCCCTGGATTTTTTTGTAAACCCTCTTAAAAATGCCTCATAGTATATTGAAAAGCCCTCAAATATGGATTGTGAAGAAAAATCCTCAATAATTTTTTCAAATAAACTTAAGATTAAAAACTAACAGAAAACACATATATTTGAATACCAGAATGGCTCTGATATCATATCAGAGTGTTCAACAAGATCACTAGATCAATCAAGTGCAGCTAGTTTGAACAAGAGTCAAACAATTGCATATAATAGCTATAAGTAAATCAAAGGAGACTAATGTAAAACTAGGATCAATCCATCCATCACACTCATCTAAAATATATCATAAAATTAAGATGTACATGTAGGAGAGTGAATGTATAACTCCATGAAAAGTTGTCAAAGACCCAAGAATGTAATGTAACTCCCATGCCTGAAATAATTGATCAAAGAGTAAATCTCACTATCTAATAATGGTGGTGAAGTGTAACTCCCTATGAAAAAGTACACCTAAGCAAGCTAATTCCATAAGTGTAAGAAAACCCATGTGAAGGAATAATCCACAATAAGTAAATACATGGAAAATAATATCCTACATTAACACATTATACCTATATTTCAACTTGAAACATATATGAGGTGCATATTCCATGTAATAAAGCACCTAAAAATTTAAAATCAAATCAACTTTTATATTTCAAATACTTCTATGAACTTTATCCTACACCAGGATGGATTTTTATATATTGTTATTGAGTTATTATACTATAGTAGTCAATTTAATTTTGGCAAGGTCGAGGTGATTACATCACTCAATATTACCAAGTTTATAAGATGGAGTGATAAAATCATCTACCCACACTAGATTTATAGTATGAGTTGACTTGGTTCACTCACGCTCACCAGGTTATAAGTATGAATGGGTTGCATGGTTGAACTAATTTTAACTATCGGGTGGCAACTCACCTTTTTCTCCAAGGTTGGGGGCAAGTTTCCCTCCAATCTTTATATATATTTACACTTTCAGGTTTTACTATTATCATAATCTCAACTAAAAAGCTTCATAATAAAGTATCTCTTCAAATCAAATTTCCAAAAGGTAAGATGTTTGCATTGATACACAGGTGTACTCCTAATTTTGATCTTTATATTTTCAACAATTTCAAATTATTTCAATTCTAGATTATATGCACTGATTATATAATGTAACATTCTCTTAGTTGTAGATCAGTCACTAGCAAATCACTCAAGTGGTACTCACACAAAGACAAGGTATGTTATACACACCAAGGTATACATTCCTTTTCCTTCAAACTAGTAATTTCATTACTAGATTAAAGGGGGCAAATGTAGATACTAAATACAAATTATATAGCACCTTAGTCTTGTATACTTGGTAAATACTTCTCATGGTTGTACCCTTCATTTCTTAGACCTTCCCCCTATTAAAAATCTCATATTTGATTTTTTTAGTTTGACCATGTGTTATTCCAATGAACAGGCCTTTTGTACTACTCAAAATGCTATTAAACTACTTATTATCATCCTGCGCAATTTTTGAACCTATACTTGTTTTCCATCTTCCTGAACACTTGCATCCCAGTCGGATGCCTATGTCCTATGTCAAACTATATGTCCAGTGCCTTAAAGTCATCAAATTTAGAAATGAAATGTATCCTTATGGTCAGCCCAAGTGCATTAATGTGATATATTTCCAAAAAGGATTGGTATATATATAAGAGCAACCCTCATTGATTACTCACTTAACACAAACCTAATAGCTCATAAGTTAACTTACCAAAAACTCTCAACCAAGCATTCATGTGAGCAAAGCTTCCCTATTCTTTCTTATTTAAACATCAGTCATAGGGATAACCCATCTATAGGTTTCAAGTATTGTAGGAGCACTCCATGAGCCATATTTTCCAAGTTACAAGCTAAGTAACTCTATGTAATTGTTTATCAAATGTTGCATCTCGATACACACATAAGCAAACACATAAGCGAGAAATACATAAGTTTGAGGTGCTCTTCCGAGTATTGGTTATGTAAGCAACACCTAATGATATATGGGTCCTTGGGGTAGCTCGACACCATGTGCCCACTAACCCTTTTTTTTCACAATTACTCAAAGGGTAAAAAGGCCAAGATTTGATCATTTGCTAGTTAGAAATAACCTATGCACGAGATATGAACACACAAGAGTAAAGGTGATAGAAAAAATGAAAGGCTTTAGGTGGTTGCATCCAGATATAGTTGATATTTTGTACTATACACTTACATCCTAATCAGATAATAACATCGATGTAACCATCAAAATTTGACGTCCAAGGCTACATAATGCAATTTTCTAGAATTTGACAATTGATCTAGGATCCTGATCTAGTATACTTCCAACCTATTATATATTAGATCTACATGCACACATTAAACTAATTAAGTAGTCTTGTTTATAATATCAATCAATAGTTGTTCTTTCCATTTCTATTATATCTCAACATTTAAATTCAGAGTATTATTTATCTGAGTTAATTAGCATGTTATAGATCTATTTATCACCCTTGTGTTTATTCATTTCTATATCATTAACCATATATTATATTGACCCATCTCAATTTAGGGTTAAACACTTATTTGCTCATCTGAAGGTATAATATTTATTCATTTCACTTCCTTTTCCTTTGTGCTCATCTGAATTACATTTGAATGAGTTTACTTAGTTTTCAATTTATTTTTTAGTTTTTTAATAGATCCTAATACTCTTTCTTGTGTTAAATTTTGGCATACCCAGTGGGACTACGTACCCCACAACCATACTTGAAATCATATAAACCTCTTCTCCAAACAAATCAAATAACCTTCTTTTTTGGAGTTATAATTTGTTTACTTGTAGGTTTCCCTTCAAAGTTTTTTTTTTAAATTCTAATTTATTTACTTGTAGGTTTCCCATTGAAGATCTTTTTTTTTGGAGTTCTAATTTGTTTACTTGTAGATTTCCCATCAAAGAGTTTTTTTTTAAGTTCTGATTTATTTACTCGCATGTTTCCCTTTAAATATATTTTTTAAAGTTTTAATTTATTTACTTGTAGGTTTCCCATCAAATAGTTTTTTTTTAAGTTTTAATTTTTTTATTTGCAGGTTTCCCATCAAATAACTTTTTTTTTTTATGTTATAATCTATTTACTTACAGGTTTCCCATTGATTTTTTTTTTTCTAAAGTTCTAATTTATTTACTTTTAGGTTTCCCATCAAAGAGCTATTTTAGAGTACCAATCTATTGCTTGCAGGTTTTTTCGATAGATGATGGGTTTTGACTGAAGCTTGAATTGGTTGGGACACAATCAGGGGCCTAGATCGCCATGTAATACCATGTGTATACCATATATTACTCGAAACCTCAAGAATATCCAACAACCATTAACAACCCTGAGAATATAACCAACAACCATAACCGACCTCATATGCGTTTCTAGAGATTTGAACCTGGGTGGGGCTTGAAATAACCAAGCCACTTAACCAACTCACCCACATCTCATTACCGTCGCATGTAGGTTTTTGTTTCCAAAGACATTCTTGTAAAACCACTAATCAATTTTTGTAGGCAAGTCGCTTGCCAAATAAGAAAAAATCTAAACCAAAAACATTCATTTTATTTCTTTTTTCTAACCTTGTTTTTAATTTCAAGTTTTATTTTCAATTAATCAAGTAGTATTTAATTCACTTTTATTTCTTTTTCAGCTTGTTTGTTTGTATTATAAGATTTACGTATGCTCTTTCCTTGCATCACATTGGTGACAATTCCTTGAAATCAAAATCAATTGTTGTAAATTCATATTAATGAGGTTATTCTTACAGATACTCTTTCCTTACATCACATCAATGATGATACCTAAAATTTAGAAATGAGTATAGTCTTTTTTTAGGGGCCATATCAACCATGGATTTCACCATCATGAAATAGGCCAAATCTCATGTATTGGTGGGGTATACAAATTGAGGATCTATTATTTTAATTATGTAAGTGGTTGTGTGTTTTAATCAAACCATGATGTGAGAGGGTTTCATCCTCTAATACTCAGTGTTTCAATAACAACCTTGAAGTCTAGTTTTCTAACATCACTCCACTAAAATATTATAGTTGGAGTGGACATATAGGGACTATCCCATTTTGTGCAAGTCTGTTAATCAACTTCTTCCACATCCTTAGGCCTAAATGTACTATAATGTATATAGAGGACATCCCTTAGATGAACTTGTAAAAATATTAAGCCTTAAGAAGTCATTCAATCATTTGAATTGTAGTGTATTAGCAAACAATTAGCTTCAAGAAGTTACTCTCAATATACCCTTGAAACCAGGTTTAGTGGGCTATAGACATGAAAACCTCTACAGTTGGTGCTCTAAAATATTGGGCCAACACTATCCAACAGACAAGCAAGTAGAACTAAGAGCCTACAAATCACTCAAATCCTTTGTCTAGATTATCCTTTCACTACATGATTCATTTGCATTATTCTCATAGGTAATAGGTTTTCTTGGTTTACTTTTTGTGTATGCATAAACATTATTTTTTCCAATAAAAAACAAGAGTTTACCAAATCAAATGACATTAAATTAAACATATAAAGAGTCAAATCCATGTCTAAGTCCTAAGCTGAATTACATCAATCCGCATCAAGTCTAACATCCACAGTGCATTTCATTATGATCCAAACTAGAAGTAGCCCAAATTTTGATTCAAATTTGGGTAACAACCTCTCAGTTGAAAGGAATTTCGGTAATAATCCATTTCGCTTGTATCAAAAACACAATGGTCGTACTGTTAGTGACATTGATCAAAGTAAATATGGCCAAGAAAATACTAACTATTGGTTTTAAATTGATCAAGGAAAAGCCTATCTTGAACAATACCTCTTTGAAAATAAAAAACAAATCCTATTGTTCATGGACCAAGCAGGTTCATCCTACTATGTTGAAAAATACCCAACACACCTAGCCCATATGCAAGACCAAGATATTTAAGACCAAAATGAATATTACACCAATATTAAAAACATTGAGTCTTCTAGCAAAGGGAAAGAAGTTCATGTAGAACCTCCACCTCTTGATACCAATCAAATTGTGATTGGGCTATTGTAAAATGTGAGCCAAATACTTGTAAACTTGGATTTCACTTTGCATCCCACTCAATTCTATCAGCAACAACAATAGCAAATCCCTCTTGTTCAACAATAATAGATTCCTCTTGATCAACAACAAATTCCCACCAAACCTAGTGACATGGTATTTATCCCCTCCAAATTGGGTTCTAATCCTCTTACCTAGTCTAATCCACTTCTTTGATCCTAGTATCATGCATCACATTTATCCCAAAACCCACTTTTCTCTCAAGTGTGGCAAGAGATGAAGAATGTTATTCAATGAATACAAATGGGAAACCAATGCAAGAAAATCATCTTTCATTATATATTTCCTTATCTATTTGATACAAGTATCCTTCAAATCCCTTTACTGTCTCATTTTGAGATCCCAAAAATTGATAGATATAAAGGGAAAAGGGACCAAAGAGCACATTAAGGAGTTATCTATGGTTTGTCAAGAAGTTGCTTATAACCACATCTATTTGCTTTACATATTTCCCTGCAGTTTGGGTGGTCAAGCATTAGAATGGTTCTTGCACTTGCCCAAAGCATCAATTACAACATTTGATGATTTATCTGAGTAGTTTGTTAAACATTTCTCTTATAACTTAACACATGAATTAAACATGGTTGACTTTTGAAACACCAGACAATGAAGTGGGGAAAACTTGGCAACATTTTTATAGAGATGGAGCGGCTTAGGTAGTCGATTCCTCCATTCTCTCTCCAAGAAAAAGATTTTTAACACTTTTTCAACCAATTTGAATGGAGAAATGGATTTTCATTTATGACTGCATTATGCAAATACCTTTGATAAGATCATTGAAAAGGGTGTGCATATTGAAAAGGCCTTTATTGAAAGAGAGTTCATCAAAATATATTCCTAAAATAAAGCTCAAGCTAGTGCTCAAGTGCAAATAGAGAAACCTGAGTTCTTTAATAAGAACAAAAATGTAGTGGGTGACGGAGTTATAGAGTCTAAACATATAAAAAACATTCAAATAAAGCATTTTCAAAACATCCAATCCACTCCAAAATTCACTCTTAAAAGAGCACCTATGAAGATAAAATTTGGAATAAGGATCCTCACTTCTCTTGAAAAATGCTTAAAAGTTATTTTCCAATAACTAATGGGGGAAAACATTATTGTATTTCCTCAAACAAAGCCTTTTATATAGGGACAACCTCAGCCACAAATGGTATAGAGAAGATGAATATTGTGACTATCATCGCATCAAAGGTCATGTTATCCATCAATGTATATAACTCAAACACTACATTCAGGATCTATTTGATCATGGTGATATTTAACTCGACAATGATGCATCAACACCACAGAATCAAACTATGAGAAGTTTTCAAGGATCCATTTCAAAAACATGCTCAACATCATCGGTAATAATGAAATCAAGATCACTACAATGATCAAAACACGTGCAAAAATCATGTGGATTATCTCAATGTCTCACAAAACTATAATAACATTATTGGATGCATCAATGATAATCATGGGACCACTATAAAAATTAATTCCCATCATTCGTCTATCATAACTCAACATGTTAGAGTCATTATCTTGGGTCCTTCTATGTCCCAATCCAATAACCTTGTTCAAGCCCAAGAATGTGTTATTATTACTCGATGCTCAAAGGTCATAATTCAAGGACCTTCCACATCAGAATATCATAATCAAATCCAAAATACTTCCATGTCTAAATCAAAACCATCAACATCCACAATCAAAAATTAACATGATCTATACACATATCCATTTTGGATTTGTTATGAACATCCTTTGTTCATAAGAACACCTTATATCAAACCCTGCATTAATCAAAAGTACTTACTGATATTAACCCCTTGCAATTCCAATCACTTGTAGGACATTTGTCCTCTGGTTAAAAAATCACCTTTAATCATGGTGACATATCACCAACATGACTATCCCATAACAATCCTCTCTCCATTGAGGTGATCATTGTTAGGCACAAAATCAAGTGGGTACTCATAGATAAAGAGTCAGCACTAAATATTTGTAAGACTAAGTTGGTCAAGCACATTAGGTACTCAAAATTAGATATGGAAACACACATCTTTACCATCAAGGGATATGACAATGTTGAGAGAGAATCAACTAGCACTATTTATCTACCCATTAGTATTAGGCTTGTCACACATCAAACCCTATTCCATGTCCTCAACATTAAGGTACTATATAACCTCCTCCTCTTTCATCCATAGATTCATGACATGCACGAAGTTCCCTTCACTTTTCATCAATGTCTCAAATTCTCACACTCTAGTATGGAGATCACAATCCCTGGTGATACACAACCTTATCGGTATTGTAAGATGCTTGAAGTTTGATATCACAATAGCCATCATTATCCCCTCATAGAGTATGCCCCTCAAAAGGATAAAAATTTAATTCTTAAAAGTCCCAAATCATCTTAGATCCATCTAGATGACTTTTCATCCACATTCAACAATCCCTATATAAAAGCATCCACACACTTCACAAGCAGAGATAAAGGTTGTGCAGAGTGCAAAATTTGAGATGCTTTCCACATTGCAAAAATTCCACTATCCAAAAAAACCTATGGTATACCCAACATGGTGTGAAAAAATAATTTTGATTCATATAAAGTAGGTTCTATTTCATTTGCCAAGAATGGTCTTCTCAAGAATGACTAAATAAAAGATCCTAACAATTCATGGTTATGTGGTGATAGATTAACTCCATGATATAAAAACAATAAATATCCTATCCCCAAAAAGATGTTATAAATGGTAGATTACAATGGTAAAGGCTTGGGAATAAATTAACAAGGAAATGTTGAGCCTATCTCATTTGCCCAGCATATAGGTTATTGAGGCATCAGATACCAACCACTTAGAAGGGACCCATTTGATCTTGAGAGTGATATGATTACAATGTCTAATGGAAAATTTTATGACAACATAGAATCCTTTTATATCATCTACAATGATATCACTAATACAAACCTCTTTGATAATATTGCCATCTTTACCATTCATTTAGACCATCATTATCTTGACCTCATAGACTAGGACTAAAAGGATCAAATACCTTTGGACATTTTTAAGAATGATGAGGAAATTATAGAATTATTGGGACTTTGAGATGGTCTCACTCTTGGGGAAGATAAGAAAGGATTTGAAACCAATTCGCACTCTACTACCTACTTTGGAGAGCATGTGGTGTTCCTCAGTCATAAAAATCAAGAAAATCAAAAAATAATGTCCTCTAGCAAAAAACTCTCTGAGACACTATTGGACAATAACAAAAGTAAAAATAAATACATGTTCATTGGTAAAAACCTTTTACAAGGCACCAATGGACAAGGAAGTCTACCCTCTTGACAAGGAAACATAGAGCCCTAGAAGTCCCTACATTATCTTCGACTCATATGTCAGTCCTAAGGAGTAATACACATTTGACTAATTGGTCCAAGAATTTCCATAGACATTCAACAACCAGTCATTGCCCAAAATGAATGACTTTAATTATTCTTATATAGGTGAGCTCATTGAATTAATTGGGCCATAATCATATGAATACTATCAATACCATTTAGTACGTAATTTGTTAGAGGATGGTTCCACATTGCTTATGGAATACACCATTCATGTCAACCTTGGTACTATACACAATCCACACATCATTAAGTTTGGTGTCTCTCTCACTAAAGAAGAACGTGAGCTCATCATTGTTATCCTTAAATAATTCATTGATATATTCACATGGTCATATTTTGACATGCCTAGATTAGATCTATCCTTGGTAATCCATCACCTTGTAGTGCATTATGACACCAAACCTATCATACATTAATTGTGGAAGACACACTCACGTATTGCTATTTTGGTCAATAATGAACTCAAAAAAATCATATAAATTAAGTTCATCAGGCCTACTGACTATTCAGAGTGGATTTCCAATATCGTCCCTATCAACAAGAAACCCTCGAGAATCTACATTTGCACCAATTTTTGTAACATTAACAAATCTTGCCTAAAGCATAATTTTTATTTTCCTATCATTGACATGATAGTTGATTCCATAGATGGATATGAAATGTTATCATTAATGGATGGCTTTTTCAGGATACAACCAAATCAAGATAACACCTTAGGATCAACATAAAACTATGTTCACCACCTTGTAGGGAATATTTTATTATTAGGTCATGCCTTTTGGCCCTAATAATGCAGGTGCTACCTATCAGAGGGATATGATAGTCATCTTTCATGATATGATGCATGATATTGTGGAACATTATGTGGATAACATCCTTGGAAATTCAAAAATAAGAGTAAAACATCCAACAATTTTGCATAGAATCTTTGGACAACTTTAAAGGTACAAGGTTAGATTAAACCCCACGAAGTGTCTTTGGTATCACATCAGGAAAGCTATTGGGCATCACAGTTTCTAGAAGAAGCATTGAAGTAGATCCATCCAAAGTACATGACATAATAGAAATGTTTCCACCATCCAATCTTAAACAACTACACAGTCTATAGTGAAAAATATAAGCAATCCACAGATTCATCTCACAATTAGCTGATCATTGTCAGCTTTTCACACATCTCATGAATAATGGCAATACATTTAAATGAAATCAAGATTATCAAAAAGCCTTTGAAAAATTGAAAATATATCTAGCTAATCCACCAATCTTAGTCCCTCCAACATGAGGAAAACCATTGTTGATTTACATCTCCACTACTCAGCATACCTTGGGAGTACTTTTGGCTCAACATGATGATCATGGAAAGGAACGGGTTGTCTATTATTTAAGTATAACTTTGGTAGCCTAAAAATTAAATTGTTCAAGTGTTGAGAAAACATGCCTCGTTGTAATCTTTGCATCTCAAAAACTATGACATTATATGTTGAACAATTATATTCTCCTCGTCACTAAGGTGGATCCACTAAAATACCTTTTATCAAAGGCAAATCTTACATGCTAAATGGAAAAATGGATCATGTTGTTTATTGAATTTTATACTGAATATGTAAATCAGAAAGCCATCAATGGACAAGTTTTTACCGACCAGCTTGCAAAATCCCCATTACAAGATAAATAATCATTGACTAATCTTTTTAGATGAAGTTGTTTTCTCTATTGAAGATTCAAACCAATGAAAGGTCTATTTCTATGGGTCGTTCACATCCCATGGCTTGGGGGCAAGTGTTTTATTTTTGACACCACAAGGAGATCTTATCCCCCAAGCTTTTCACATTGTGTTTCTCTACATGAACAATATTACAGAATATTAAGCTCTCATTGTAAGCCTTTGTTTCATAATTCAATGGAACATTAAATAATTGGTAGTGTATGATGACACCCAACTTATCATCAATCAAGTCAATGATCAATACCAAATAATAGATGATAAAATTATACCTTAAAGTGCATGGTAGACAACTACAGGCAATATTTTTTAGCACATATAATTTGATCAAGTGCCACAAGCTAATAATAGATCAACTGATGTTATGGCCAATATTGGGTCACTTTTGAAGATGTATTATAATATCCAAGAACATTAGTTCCTCATTAAACAACTCATAGTGGTAGCATACATTTTTCTAAAATTTGAAATGGTATGTGAAATCATTGGTCCTAATTTACCATGGTATAACAATATTTATACCTACCTTCATGATCATATCCTTCTTAAAGACCTATCACGTAACCAACAAAAATATTTTATCCATAACACAACTTGATATACCTTACTTGGTAGCACACTCTATCATATAGGCTATGATAGAACACTCATTCATTATTTAAATTTGGGAGATGCTGATTTATCCATCAAAGACATTCACAATGGGATTTATGGGGCCCATACTAGTGGAATAGTCCTTGTTAAGAAGCTTCTTCACACATGATACTATAGGCCGACATTTAAAACTAATGCATGTGCATATGTCAATAAATGTGATATTTGTTAGAGGCATGGTAACCTAATTCATGCTCCATCACAAACATTATAACTAATCACAATTCCTTAGTTATTTTTAATGTGGGGACTCAATCTCATTGGGAAGATAAACCCTACCTCATCTAATAGTCATAAACACATCCTTACCATGACTTAGTATTTTATAAAGTGGGTTGAGGCCATCCCTCTCACTTATGTAACCAGGAAACAAATATCCAAATTTATTCTTAATCACATCATTTACCAATATGGTATCCCATCCACCATCATTTTTGATAATGAAAATTCCTTTAAAAATAAGGATGTTAAAGTCTTTTGTACCTAATTTCATATCTGACATAAATGTTCCCCTCCTTATTATCCTTAAGGTAACAACCAAACTAAGGCATCCAATAAAACTATTGTCAAAATCCTTAAAAAGATCATCAATGGCGTTGGTCATGATTAGCATTTGTAGATTTTCCCAACTTAATGGGATTATCAAACTAATATCTATACATTGACATAAACCACTCCATATTACCTGGTCTTCGTATTAGAAACAATCCTCCCTATTGATATCGAGTTACCCTCCCTACATATCTCATTGCATGAAATCATTGATGATGAGGATTATAGGGTTGCACGACTAAAAGAGCTCGAACTCCTTAATGAGAAAAGACTAACAACACTAAATAATCTTAAATCCTATCAAAATAAGTTGTGTCGCAGCTATGATAAACAAATTAAATCCAAAGAGTTTGAAGTTGGGGACCTTGTGCTTAAACAAAATCAAAGAAATACAAATGCAGATCGGAAAAAAAAAGGCAAGTTTGAACCTAATTAGCTAGGTGCATACATCATCATTGTTAAGTATGGTTCCAATGCTTATAAATTGTCCATAAAGGATGGAATAAAGATAGATGATCCCATGAACATAGTGCACGTCAAACATTTCTATGCTTAATGTCCATAAAAAACATTAAAAAAAATAAAATCAAAAAATCAAAATCGTAAAAAAAAATCATCATAAAAAAAAACTCGCCCAAAGGTGAAAATCATTTTTATGGCATCCTAGATAAGAACCATGATGAAAATTAATTTTTAGATGCCATGTAAACATTCCATTGTCTATGATTACCCCTGTGTTTGGGGATAGGTCCACATATTTTTGCGTCCTTCCATCCAATCCATATCATTATCCAACAAACCGTTTTATGTTTTGACCTTGGTGGTGACTTACGGGTACTACATGGTGCAACATTTTTGATAGATAAAAATATGGAAAAATCTTTGTAGCAGGATATTAGAGTGACACAAGGGGAAACTTCCCTAACATGTGATTCTTGGAAAACTTCCTTTTGGCTGCATCCATTCATTTGTCCATCGCATCTTGCATCCCTTTTTACATTTGCTGCTAGAGTCAATTTTCCCTTTGTTAGTATCCCTTGTACATACATCTTTGGACACTATTATTTATATATTTATTCTAAAAAATATAAAAACATTAAAAAATATATAAATTACCAAAATAGTGATATAAATCCACAAAACTCTAAGTTCCCATGAACACTCTTGTTTTAAGTTAGGGTTAAATCCTTGATCAATTTTGACCTATATCAGTCACTTCATTGGCTATTTTGTTTCCACATATATCCCTTGCGTGTATTCCTACTTGGGTTACCATCCGGCTATTAGTATCATCAAGATTTCACATGTGGATTTTGATGTGAATAATGACAAAAATGTTTTCTATTGATTTTATTTTCAAGTCTGTGTGAGTTTGCTTGCTTATTTGTTCGATTTTCCTATTGTGCCTTGATTTGGTCTATGTATGCCAACAATATCATCATGGTTTTTCCATATATTAGTGCATCCTATCATGCACTTGTACTTGATTCCACCCATCAACATAAGATAATAAATTATCCTATTTTTTCCATATCATGGTGTAATTTTGTCATTTGTCTGTTAGAACGAGGGTCAGCCCTTACACACACTACAACTAGCTCATCATGGTGTTTTATATCATGGAGTTTACTATCTTATGAAATATAAAAAATAAAGTTGCAAATTATATGAGTAAATGTGTTAAAATGACAATATATTTCCGTTACAAAAATATATCCATCCCTTAACATCCATCTTCAAATTCAATCAATTTGTCTATCTTTAACCATTAAAATTCAAATCAACATCTATCTTCATCTATTTATATTCATTGTTTATCGTCATATTCCTCCCTTCTTGGGAGAATTAAATAAACATAAGATCCCTATAGACTATGTAGGCAATGCTCAGTTACATGGGGTTTTGAGGTCAACTCAGTCATTCTTATTCTCATTCTTACTATTATTTCCATTGTTCATCATCACATCATCCTTAATGATTTCATCCCATTCCTCCTCTATAATAAACTATTCACTCTATCACTACCCATGTACACATAATCTCATCCTGTTCAACTTGTCAGTCTCTTTTAATCACCCATCTAGCTTGTCAATATCTTCTAACAAGCCGATTAACAACCATGTGGGTGTCATGCCTCCATTTCTACCAATCCTCCACTTTAACCTTATTTTCTTAACCCCTCTGACATCTTCCATCCATTTTCATCTCCAAATCCACCATTTGATCCTCCATTTCACTTGTCACCTTCCTCGTCATCACTATTCCTATCAATGCTTAGTTGATCATGATACACCTTGCTTTTTCACTCTCTTATCATTCATTTTACGTCCCTTATGCACTTCTTTATAGACCATATCCCTTTCATCGATGGTTTTACTTAACATTCATATTATTCACCATTCTCTTTTGTCCTCAACCTACTTCCAACCTCTTTTCATGACTTTTATTCTCTTTCACATCCCTCATTATGTCATTCTCCTACACAATATATAACATTCCCTCAAATATGCTTTCAATTCCCTAATCTACCCATTTTTCACTACCATCCTTCCACCCTCATCTTCTACATTTTGTTCTTCATTCCATTTTTCCATTTCATATCATTTTTCTCATCTTCCTTGTTTTCACTTGCTTTCCTTTTCAAGTCACATATAAGTCTTTATTCCTAACAACATCTCTTTTAAGGGTTTTTATCCTTTGAGAATCTCTCCATAATTTCTCTCTTTTTCTTATCTAAGTAAGAACTTGTACTTATCACTAATTTTTCATCCCATATTACCTACCAACACCAACATGGTTGTTCATGCTCAAAATCATATTTATTTCTGGCCTCATTATCATATTCATCCTCTTTCATCCATCTCAATATCAACATCACCGTAAACCCCAATGTAATCTCCATCAATTAATCCCTGCACAAACCATTCCCTTAGTGGTAATCAAAATCATCAATAATAAGGGTATGACCATCAAATTGTACCTATTTTACATCCATGCTCACTTACATTCTCCACTCTCTTACCACTCTCTTGCTTCAACAGACTAAATCTTATCAGGTTCACTACTTGTCACATACACATATTACATCAAAATGCTTCTATATGTTGTGCATGGGAATTTCTTCTTCTCATTATCTTTCTTCAGTTACTCACCTAACATCAAGTCTAGTTTCTTTCACTCTTCACATCAGCCAATGATTATGGGATTGGCAACACAACCTCAAACAAAGGTGGCAATATTGACTACATTCCATTGTATCATATTAACAACCCTTGTTATCCCTTGATACATCATCACATCATTCTTTAATAATTATTACATCACTTTGGGGTATCCCCATGTGCCTGGTTTTTTATGCCTTCTTTATTATTTAAAAATTCATTACATTATATGCACATAATTTTGCATCAACCTATCACACCTTCGCTATCCACCAATGTGATAATTCATCATTGCTTGCAATCACTTAACTCCTTCACTAATGATTATAATCCAAACTCACAAATTTCACCTTGCTAGGGGCAAATCAAAGTGTGCAGATTATGTCAAGATGCATCCTTCCCAATTCTACCCTACTTGTGGTAAATTAATCCATCATCATCAGAAATCAAATCAAGCAACCATTATCTCAAGTGAGTTAATCTCTTCCCTGAGTTAAAATCATCTCATCACATCCATAATCACAACTCCCTAAAGGGATAATTGCATCATCTTGAGGTCCCTATAAATTATGTAGGCAACACTTAGTTACATGAGGTTTCTGAGGTCAGCTTGGCCATTATTAATTCCATTCCCATTGCCCTCATAATTGCTCCCATCGTATCATCCTTAATATATGCAATAGGTTAAATCATTGATCCATGCTTGTAAATCTATTAATCAATTGACAAATCATCCATCCAATCCAAGCTCATAACTTTTGCCCTGCTTGGGGTAAATCAAAGTGTGCAACTTACCTTGGGAGGTATCCTTCCCAAATTTGCCCTGCTTAGGGAAAATCAATCCATAATCATTAGAAATAAACATGTGCAAGAATTATCTCAAGTGGATAATCTCATCCATGGGCTAAATCTCATCTATTTGTCACATCCATTCTAGCCTCTTCATCTCCTTTTTTGAGAGCATGTTTGCATCCTTCTTCCCCGCATATCCTCTCAATGTGACATCATCCATCAATTCTTTCCTCTTCCATCATCTAACTTTCATCCACCTTTTTTTTCAAACTAATATTTCTTTTAAAATTTGTTACTCTACCCATCATGTCTCACAACACCTTTCTAAAGAGGGGGAAAATGTAGACAGTTAAAATCAAACACTTCATGTCAATCTTAACTATCTTGATATAGACTATTCATCATTCACTATTCTACACCATCCCTAATTATTTCTAATTGGCTCTAATATTCCTTAAATCCTTCATCCATGACAAACCTTAATCCTAATTCATTGACACTACTCATAATCACTATTCATCATATTTATTAATTAACCATCTTAATTAACTAATTCTTTCATAATAATAAAATGTATGGAATGCTAAAATCCATATTTTTATAAATCAAATAATTCCTTTTCTATCTCAAATCCATGATGTCATCACATCATCATCCCACTTAATCCTCCATGATCACCACATGTCTCCACTATCATATTAAATAATCCCACTTAATCCTCCAAAATTCACCACATCTCCACTACCATATTAAATTATCCCACTTAATCCTCCAAGATTCTCCACTATCTCCCCTATTTAATTTTTTAATCATCCATGATCCCCAAGTTTCCACTATCAAATTAAATAATCCCACTTAATCCTCCAAGATTCCCCACTACCTCCATTATCTCCACCATACAAATAAAATAATCTCCACTATCTAATTTCATAATCCAAAAAAGTCCCCACCATTTTTACACCATTCAATTTTATAATCCTAAGATTCTTACTATCTAATTTTATAATCCCAATGTCCTCACCTATTTCCCATAATCTAATTTTATAATCCTAAAATTCCCATTATCCAATTTAATAATCCTCAAATTTGACCACTCGTTCACCCTTCATAAAGGTCAACAGTTCATATCATCCCAATAAATCTATAAATTGAGCCATCCACCTCCATTGATATTGACCTTGAAATATATAATGAAGTTTCATCTAGACTTATCCTTCAAAGATTCAACATCAGCAAAACATCAAGTTTTCAAGGTGAGGTGTTGCAAAATTATCTACGTGTTTCATCAACCTTTGTCAACCACATTTCTTCCAAGCACCCTCTCACAACAAGAGGGTAAGTGAAGGTATAATATTTATGCATTTTAGTTTCATTTCCTCTTTGCTTATTTGAAGTACATTTGAATGAGTTTAGTGAGTTGTCAAATTTTTTTTTGGATTTTTATCAAATGCTAATACTTTTTCTAGCGTTACAACTCTCTAACCTAACATATTATCAATTAATGTCCCCCTTCTCCCCAAATTAAGTTTAGTCCCTTACAAATGTCCCAATTGTCCCTAAATAAACCTAAGCCCCTTACTAATGTCTCTTAACCTAAGTTCCTAAAATGTCCCCCTTGTTCTCAAATTAAATAAAATTTATATTTAATATCTCCCTTATCCCTAAATCAACTTAAATTTAAAATTTTGGGTTGATACAAACCCAATTCTAATTATCTTGTGTTTAGATCACAACCAAAACTGAAATTAAAAATAAAGGGGGAATGGCACACCCACATTGCCTTGTTTTGCCCCCTCCCCTACTTTTATTGTTTGGTTATTTTGAGCACAATTACGTAGAGAAAGGGATAGTAAAAGTGATAGAGGTGAAGAAAAATGGATAGAGGGAGAAAGGAGGAGGGGCCATCCACTACTTAAAATGTTACAACATTTAAAGGATGTAGTAGTAGCAAGAGAGGAAGAGAGAGGGTCATTAAAAAAAAATGGAGATGAATTCTCAAGAAGAGAGTTATGGAGATAATGGATATATACACCCAAGCAAACCAACGTGCTCAAAGAGGAAGAAGAAGAGGAGTATGTGGAACCCATCATAAATTAAAGGACAAAGGTATGGATATTTTAAAATAATTTCTAAAATTAAAAATACAATTTAAAAAAATGAATAAACATATAAACATTAGATAAGGGCTTTGGGTTCATCCCATATAAGTCTTGAGGTCAATTCTCACTGCCTAGATTTTCAAGGCTATTTAGTGCATGTGGGCCCCATTGTTAGCCCCCAGAGGATTAGTCTCACCTCTGCTTGCCACAATGAATATCGTTGGGTGGAGTTGCAGTGTCCTAGTTAGGATTGGGGATACCTCTGGGTTAAAAAAAAAACTAAAACATATAAACATTAGAAAGAAGACAAATCCTAGAAGAAACCCTATCATAAACCCTCGACAAATGTCTTAAAATAAATCCTAGCAAAAATTATAGGCAAATATCTAGGTGTTGGAACCCCTATTAGAAGCCCATATTAAAATAGGTTAAAACTAATTATGCTTATTTATTAGAAATAAATAATTTACAATTTAGTTGTTTTTAAATGTCAGGCACATTAAAAAAGGAAATCACATGACCTGCGCCCATTTTTTTAAAAAAGATCATTGCATAGTGTGGGTTGTGGAAAATTCATCATTCGTGTAGCTGCATAACAAGATATAGAGGAAGAGTTCTACACCCACTCACATCCTTGTCAGTCACTTACATGTCGGGGAGTAGAAGAGTGCCACATCTCTCACAAGCATTAATAGTCTACATGGGGTATGATATCGATCAACGGGTATAACAAATTTCAAATTATAATTTATTTATTAATTTAAATCGATTTATTGTTATCAATACATTTTTTTTCAGATTTGATGATAGGTCTACTATATATATGGGACTATGTAGTGATGAGATGGAGCAACATGATGTGACCCATCAATCATCGTCTACTTTAAGGGACATTTTTTTGTATATCATATTTGTAGTCATGTCATGTAAATTACTTAAAAAAAACAATTTTTAACCTTTTTTTAATAAATAAAAATTGTATTAACTAGAAACTTTCCAAGTTACATCTTACAAAACCTCAAAGATTCCTTTTCCTAAAAAAATGAGCAATTGCCTTTTCCTATCACAACAAGTTTTAATTTTTACATGCATGCAAAGATCCATGAGCATCCTTGCATGCATGTAATTCCACAACCTTGCACGCATGCTTATTTTATGGTAGAACATGCATGTATCTTTTTATTTTAACATGCATGCATGTTCTTTACAATTAAATCAAAAATAGGTAAATTTTACAATTAAACCATTAATATCAAATTTTATTTTTTCCCTCCAAACATGTTAGAATGATCGAAGATATAAATATCATCCCTCTTCTAGATTTGAGGTTCGTTGAATTTCATTTGGCAAAGGGCTTCTCTAATTTTTTTCCTCTTAGTTTCTAATTTTTGACTTTCTTCTAGGGGAAACTCTCTTTTCCCATCAATGTTATTCACAATGATCTCCATTTTTTGTGTACTTTGTGATTCTTATACTATTTCTAATGGAGTTTCCATTTACATTCCTTCCTTAAATTACTTCTTTTGATCGCTCACTTCAACTGATGTGTGCTCTAGTGCGGCTCCCTTCCACTAGTAGCTTTCCATTTTCTCTTCTTCGAACCACTTGGAAACCATTATCACCTGAGATAGTATTTTTATTTTATTGGTTTTGACTTGGGGCTTATAGATGTGAACATGCAATAACCAGATAGTCATATTAAAAAAAAATTCTACATTTAAAAGCAATATTTTCATAGTCTACTGTGTGGGTTCTTGTTGAACCACCCCAAACTAAGGAAAAATCAGCAGGGAGCACTTTTCTCAATTCCACAAACACATAAACATAGGTTGATTTGAATATTTCCTCTGTTGAGTAGTCTTGGCTATAAAAAACACCTATAACATTTCTGAGTTGTTTTAGGGTTGGTAGGGTCCAAAAATGTAAAGGCAAATTTAGTATCCCCACCCAAACTAGAACATGGGAGAGGTTTTTAATCAAGGTTTCAAAGTTAGGATACCAAGGGTTCATGGATAATCCCACCCTATTATTAGATAAGGGCCCATTTTCCAAAATATCACCTCTTTTTTTACTAGTGCATAAATAATGCAATGAAAAAACCTTATGCACAAGGGAATATTTCCACCTCTTCTAATATGATAGGAGCCCAATCTTGGATTATCCACTCATGTAGATTAGGGAGAGTAGACCAAAATACATTGAATCTATAAATTAACCCTCTTTCACTAAGCATAGATGTAAAATCAAACATCTCCTCATTATACAGGTAATTCATGAGAGGTATAGTTGATTCATCAACAATAAATCCTTGCTCAAGAGAAGGAAGGAGAACATTACCTAGACCACAATATTTGTTTGTAGCTACCACGTGTCCTTCATTTCACATATATGTAATCCTTATGTTTGTCATATGAGTGGGATTCAGAATAACCTCTTTAAATGAGGCTTTTCCATGAGTATTTTCTTCACTAGATCTCCTACTTGCACTCTAGGAGTTTGTCTTGGGTCTTCCTTTTGGGTGATCCTCCTATAGAATCTTTGAAACTCCTTTGCTCTTACATGCATTCTTAGGTATAAGTTTGGGGCTTATTATTATTGGATCCTCCCTTTAAAAGGGAAGAAACCTCTCCAGAAATATTGCATGCATCCTTAGCTTTTGCTCTTGAGGATTTTCCCATCTCTTCTCCTCCTCCATAAATAATATTTTACCTTATTATTATATTGTAGATCCAATTATTTCATGCCTTCATCACAACCTCATCATTCTCATGCTCATAAATTGCAATGACAAGAGGGGCCCCCATAAGCCTTGATGAGATTTTCTCCATGGTGTTAAGAGGGGATGAGGATAATTTTACACTCGAGTATGATGATGATCGATCATCTCACCTCACACTAGACAAATACAAACATTGAGTGTGTGTTGAGTGTTAGACACTATTCAAATCAAAAAGTATACAAACTATAAGATGCAAATTTATTATAATTTTTTAATTCACTTTAATTTCTTGTATAGTTTTTTACATTACTTTAATTTATAAATATTCTTATATTATCAATATTTTTTAAATTACTTTAATTCTTTTAATTTTTTTAGGTGCTTTAAATAATTAATAGTTTTTAGAGCTAAGGAATTATTTCAAGAAAATTTTCACATTAAATTCAAGTAAATGCTAGTTGAGCATAAAAATGGTTGATAATTGCAATTCAAGCATAGTTTAGCAGAGCCCACTACAATACGAAGATAATATAAACATTGTAGTAGATGAACTTAGGATAATGAAGAGGCATTGTGGGTAAGGCTACATAATTATTTTGAATAATCTTTTATATATTTATAGGTTTCTAATAATTTCTAAAATATTTAATTTTCAGGAGATATACATGAAAAATATGAACAAGGAAAGGGAAAGGCTTGACCTCCAGAAGTAAACATATCTACTTGGGAGAAATTATGTGATGATTGGCTCAATTTAAATAGACATTGGGTTACAGGGAATTTTAAAAAGAAACCCATGACATGTTAAAAAAATATATTTACATTGATTAATTATAACTTTTGTGTAAATTTTCGAAATAAAGCATGGATTGAAAGTAGCCAAGACAAGTCCCTCAAATCAAATTGATTCATAGGAAGTTGGTGACTTGTCACTTCAGCCAAATGAGATTAGAATAGGCTACACACAAATTTGTAAGTTTACTTATACAAACTAGTTTGTAAACTTGAATTAATACCTAAATGTAACATTTACATTTTATTGTAGGGGAAGCACTCCAATTATAGAGCTATTACGCCAGTGTAAGAACATCAAGAAACCCTTGGATGAAATATCGATATGTTCAAATAGTGAGCTCATGTTAGGGAATTTATTTTGGTAAGAAATTATTCACAGTTTACTTTAGAAACAATAGTGTCAAATTATTTAATTTGTAAATATTTTAATTAATTATTTAATAAAATTTTAAGCTAAAGTACTTAAATAATTATTTAAATTATGTCTTTCTGTGTTTGTAAACCATCTATGATAGTTATTGGTCTCAATTTTGAAGAAGATGATGAAGATGGTCCCAACTATAATGACTAAGCATGTATAAATGTGACACAGAGAGAATGTTGATAGATGGTGTTTGTGAGAATATCATGATAAACAATGATTATGACAATCACTAGGGTGTAACTGGTAGCCATAATTTTGTTATTTGTATTTTGGAAGAGAAAATACATAAATTTCACTCCCTCCAATGTTATTTTATATACATGAGAAAAAATGTAGCTTCTCATCTATGACATTATTATATCATCTAAGGCATTAATTCATATATCATTTTTCTAGTAAAAATGTTTTTTTTTGTGAAATTATAATATTTTATTTATGAATGTTTATATACACACACACATAAATTATTATATAATATATGTTTATAAATATTAAAAAATAAAATAAAATATTTGTAAATAATTAAAGAAATATATGTATATATGATATAATTATATTATTTATGTTTACATTTTTATGGGTAATTTATTATTGTTGAAATTGTGTCACTTAACTTTGCACAAATGTAAATGGAG
The DNA here is from genome assembly GCA_037957365.1 of Torreya grandis. NCBI lineage: Eukaryota > Viridiplantae > Streptophyta > Pinopsida > Cupressales > Taxaceae > Torreya > Torreya grandis. Next base: position 4,437,189 of record JARHVA010000164.1, on the reverse strand, counting down.
ATGATATTTTCAAGGTGCAAAACCCCAAAAAAATTATTTTTCAATGCAAATCTAACGCAAATGGTAGCATAAATTGCACTTAGTGTGGTAGTAGTGGAATTATGGGTAGTGAAGGATTTGAAATTGGCATCCATTGACAATGACATGTAGGTACAATCTATTTTAGAAAGTGATAAAATGCTTCTAATTTATAATCATGCTATGAAGGCGGATTAACAATATAAATAGTATTCTATTAGGAAATGTGAGGAAAAATATCATATCCAAGCATATATGCTACTAGTGTTTGGGTATTTTATGGATGATAGATAACAAGTTTAAATATTTCTTATTTCATTATCGGATCGCATAGTATGAAAGACTCAGTATATTATTATTATACTCTCAGTTAAGTATGAATGCGATATTATTCACCTAATATAGTTTTTTATATTATTTTTGCTATGTGTAGGCACATAAATTAACATTTATCACTAAAATAATACACTTATGACTATCCTCTTACACACACTTAGCTCATGCCAATTACATTGTCCTTAACCATCATTCCTTCCCTTTTATGTAGATGAATTATACCTCCAAAAAAATAATGATTAGTAAATATTCTTATTCCTCATTCCAAACAACCTAAGCTTATCCCAGTATTGATCCACACTTCTAATGTAGCTATATTTTCTCCTTCGACAAGGCCACTCTTTCAAGATAATCCTACTCATTAGTAGTGTTTGAATCCGCTGGCCATTTCCTCCCACCAAAAAACAACTAGTTGTTCAAATTCAAAATCACCTAATGGGTCATCCCACACATTTTATAAGTCCCATCTTAAGGAATTCCAAAATTATCATTATAAATCCACATTTTCTAACCATTTGCTTAAAATAGGCTCACATCATTAAAAATCACTATAACATCTAACTAAACATTGAGAGGAAAGCATCTATTTATTCCAATTTAGAGTTCACACAACTCTATTAGCCATGAGCTAAGTTTGAATATGCATCTAATATCACAAGTCGTTATTAAGTACTTAATCACACCATGATTGCACCAACATATAACATTATACCCATATTTCACACACACCACTATAACATGGGATAACTACATAAAGTTTCATTCCTCTTCAGAGTATCGATATGTAGGCAACACTCAACATAGGGGGTGTTGAAGTCAAAAAAATCTTTAACTACTAACACCCTTTTCCCATTTTATTCCATTTACCCTACACATTCTATTAAACTAGGGTTCCAAGTGAAGAAGAAGGCATATATTAACTTTTGAAGCTAATCACATAGATACAATCACACACAAAGGACCTATATGTGAAGGCACATCGATCCATTTTTACAAAAAGAGCTAAAACCCCACTAAACATTAATGCACCTTACATATGCCAACATAGGTAGGCCTTGTCTAAATAATGTGGCCTTGTCCAGATCCAAATGGAGCCCTATTTCTAATTGGCAGTAGCCTCATATAGTCACATAGTTAATTTCACCATCGCACTTACAATATTGCATGCATGATTTCCAGCTAAGCTGTTCCTTTTTGGTATTTTCCCTTGTTAGAATATTTCTACATTTAACAAGCTCCAAATTAGTCTTGAGTGATTTATTGTATATTTCTTATAGTCTGATTTTACATAATTATTTGTCTAATTAAGATTAAAACTCTCTTAATCTCAAATTTGATAAAAACATATTGGTGAACCCGTATATTGGTTAAATATTATAAAACCCTAGCTTCCCTTAGGGTTTCCTTCTATTTTTAGCATTTCTATTAGTGTTTCATTTTTTTTATTTTCCTATTAATCATGATCATAATAAATAAATCCATTTATTACTTCTTGGTCCAAAGTTTTTTCATCTCATTTACATGTTCTTTGCCTGTCATGTACAAAATATTCTAATTGTATGTAAGATAATGGATGTATAATTTCAAAGAAAAGATAAAAGTCCATATTAATCAATAGATTAATAATGAACAATTATATGATGCCTATTGTGGCATGGCTTACTTTGAGTTTCCACCTATTACCAATAGATGTCAGAGAGCTCATATTTTTCCTTTTGTTCCTCCCACTTATATACCTCACAACTATTTTAGCTCATATCCCACCTCTACTATTCACCCTAGGCTTCTATTATATCCTATGGTCCAAAATATTGTCACAAAATGAGGTAGGGTGCCTATCAGGGAATACAAGAGGAAAAAATTCAAATAATTCTTCTTTGTCACCAACCCAATCCAATGGGACCAATTAATCAAATTTTAAAGGACATGATATTATTTCATGATATTATTGATAAGTTAAGGATTACACTAGCTAGGATTTCTATGTTAGAGTTGCTTTAGAAGGTCACCATTTTCAAGGATATTTTATATCAAGCCTTGAAATAGACACCTATGCCTCATAACCTTAAGCCTTTTTATTTTGTATTTATTGTGAATAATTTGAAGGATATTGAGGATGTTTTATCTTTTAGAGATGAGCACTTGCCTACACAGTGTATTATTGATTAGAATATTCATTTGTTTATATAAGTTCAAATTAAGAGTATAACAGTAAAAAGGGTTTTGATTGACAATGGTTCAAGGATGAATATTTTTAATTGTGCATTCTTAAAGATATTGGGTATTAATATGGTTTCTCTTCAAAATACATCTAATAACATCAAAGGATTGATGATGTGCCTCGCTAAACTTTGTGTTTTATCACTTTGGATATCAAGGTAGGGCCCAAAACATTATATACTCAATTTCAAGTGATATCAAATCATTTTAACTATAATTTATTATTGGGTATGCCATAGATACATGCAATGAAAGTTGTACCTTTTAATTTACATTAGTGTGTAAATTTTCTGCTTGATGGATACTTATATGCATGCCCTAGTGATAATCAACCATTCAGATATTTTAAGATTACATAACCCACTACTAAGAATCAATCATAGTTACAATCACCTCAATCTACTATGGTGTCGTCATCATAGATCATACATGTAGAGCAAATTCATTCATATGAGGTTGGTGAATCCAATAAAAATGAAACAAAATTGCATTATATAGATATTTCAGAATAATAACATTCACCTAAAAAGATGAACACAAAGAAAATGTATAGGATTTACCTCTATTAATCAGTTTAGAAGATCCAAACTTCATATCTATTAAGGATTTTGATGATGATACAAATGTAATACGCAAGAACATTGATGATTATTTATGTGGTTTAAGTATCAAACTAGTTGGCCCATGAGAATATAGAGATGATTCAAATCCAATAATTTATAGGAACATAGATAAATAAAAAACATGTGTTACAATATAGATACCTCACGAAATACTATTTCATCAGGTGCACCATAGACTAACATGTTTTTCAAATCTATCATTTCTAGAGAGCAGGAGGCACAATATATAAACCAATGCACTCTAAAAATTAATTAGTCACTATTTATAGAGTTAGTAAATAATGTAGAGATCATGGAAATACAACCAATTTTTAGAATCCAAGCTAACAATGCACATGATAGACCACATGTTATGTTACAAATGCTATTTGACATGTAAACAATTATTTTACCAATAACGAGGCATAAATATACTGATAGTTTAGCTAAGAAAAATAGAAAAACCTTTTATCACTTTCATAGAATAATTGGGCATGCCATTGATACTTGTTTAACATAACAACAAAAAATCTAAAGATATAAAGATAAAGACACTATTCAGATTATCTAGCCCATACTACAATCTAGAAGGGCTTAAAATTAAGGTCAAATACAAAGGAATTGTAAGCATTATAGAAGGAATCCCTTGACTATTTAGGTTTTAATTGAGAACAAATATTGATAAAATGTGCAAATTGATGAGGACATAGAATGAAATACATGCAAACTTGCATTTATTTAGCACATAGGTCATGATCAAGATGGATTGTAAAACCCTATATATTACCAAGATTTAATAGGACATATTATAATACTAGTTGTATATGGTCCCAAAGTTTTGGACACGTTGTTTTTTGTTATAAAAATTGGAAATTAGATAAATGTTACATTGGGTCAACTATGGTTGCCTGAAATGGAAGTTATTGTTGATAAGTTACATCATTTTCTTAAATTTAAATTTGAGGATAGTATAATTCATATTCTTCATGATGGTATTATTGACAATTATAAATTCATAAATGATACACAAGCCTTGAAGTTGATTTATCCAAAAACCACACATAAGGCTTCCTATACAATATAACAACATGCTATGCACATGCACATGATTAAGAACAATGCAAAAGATAAGGCTAAAATCATAGAGCATGAGTGGTATAATGATCAAAATGACAATGATCTATGGGAATTTGACAAGATTCAATATCCACAAGTTGATAATATTCCATTGGGTCCACCATTAGATTATCTACATCCCTTGGATGTGTTGTTAGATTTTTAGAATATCATGTTTCACATATGCAAAAAAATACAAAAAAAACTTAGAATATTCCAAAATTTTCTAAAAACTAGGACCTATGCATGTTATGTGTAATTTATTTACATCAGTTGACTTGTGCTTCAATATATGTAGTACTTATTTATATCTATTTTTTATCAAACATGCTTCACAAGTGTACTTAAGTGAGTTGAAAAACATATAGGTTGACATTTTTAGATGTAGTTGCATGTGGTGATATTGTCTCAAGCCTAAAATTTTTACATAGATAAAACTTATCTAACCTAGATAGTAACACACTGTGCACTTTTTTTATTCTAACGAACTTGTCCCAATGAACACAAGTTCATTTTTTATATTCAAACTAGTCACATGTCTTATATCTCTTATTCAAATCATAACAAGTTCACTAGGGGCATCCTTGTACCCATATTTCATCATTTAATGACTATCCCTATTGTTCCTACTTCAATACATTACATTACATGAATATTTTCTCACTTAACTTCACATTGTTAGATTACTGGATACCTGAGTTGTTGAATATACTAATGTCAAACGTTCCCTATATAGATCAATTTCACTTATTCATGCATGGTTTTTGTGTATGCTTTCTTTCTTCATGTCTTGTGTGTATTCAAATTTTTTGGATTGTGGACATTTAAACATGTCTTTTTTTGTATCTTGAATTCTTATTACATGTTTCTATGTGTGTGAGTGACATTTGAACATGTCCATTATATGTGGCCCCTTGGCCTTCTTGATTGTTTTATGTGTTATTTATGTATGCATCATAGTCATGACTCTTGTTTGTTTAATTTACTCAGTTTTGATGTTATGATGGATATCATGTATCTTTCTAAATTTTTGATGCCATGATAAATATCATACACCCTTTTCAAGTTGCTCTATATCAGTTTCAAATTTGGTAATTGTTCACCATGTACCTAATTACTAACATCTATTTCAACATGATAAAATGTATGTTTATTTCTACATGCATCTTATGTTACTATATTGCTCAATTTACTATGATGATGCCATGATCTCTAATTCTGTCATTATTAGTCTAGATTTCAATCTTTTATATAACATCATTCACATACATTTTTTATTTTGAGATATGTTATTATGTAGGCTTCACAACTCACCTCAAAAGAGGGGGAATACACAATAGCTTATCTTTGAGACTAAGGTAAAAAAATACACTACACAAATAGAAAATTAAAAGTTTTGCTTAGTTGATCATATGCCATAACCAAAATTTATTCAAAAGGTAGTTTTAGACAATAACACTTCATTTTAAAAAGGGCACAAACTAGTTGTGTCCATAAATAATGATTTTTAGACTTTTTCAAAATCAAAATTAGTTACATGGTAGTTTACAAAAGGTATACAAAATTATTTTAGATGAATAATTAGATTTTGCTCAAATTGGAGGCATTGTGCACAAGATGTGTTCTAGGGTTTTGACATAGTTTTTACTCAAAAATCCACTTGATATTCCTCATTTATTAGAATCAATATGATTTAATATCAAATTGGGGGCATGTACATTTGTGGCACATGACCACATTCATATTTATATTTGCATCGATTTTTGTAGAAGGAATGGCAATGGATGTAATTCTCTATGTTGTACACAATAAATTTAAAACATACTAGTTTTTCACTAGTTTTACACTAGAAAGGAACTCAATTCCACTTGCAATGGTTGTTTCACCTTTTTACACCAATTTTGCACCAGTATGATCTATTGAAATTCATACATGAATTCCAAGCTCCTCTACTACCTTGGGTGTGTAATGGTGGAGTCAAGCACACCTTGAGTTATTAATCACACTCTTATTCTAATGAGGAGTGGAACATGAATAATCCAATCCAAGTGTTTCAAGAAAGAAATATCCAAGGGTCATACCCTCTATAGTAACCAGTTTTGTACCAAAAAAACACAACGGTTCATGTACCCAAATAGGTGTATTCATTCTTTATTATTTGATTTATAAGTTTTGTCTTTACTTTCAAATTTTAATCATAAGTAATGACTAATTTATACATGTTTCCATGAATCACAATTCAATGTGTGGCCTACATTAAAGATTGTTATTCATAAGTAAGTTTATGTATAAATCTTTTCCTTTTACTCTAGTGCTTTTGCTTTGTTGCATTACTAGAATAAAAGTGGAGAAATGTAGACACATAAATTAACACTTATCTCTAAAATAATGCACTTGTGATTATCCTATTATACACATAAATTAACACTTATCTCTAAAATAATGCACTTGTGATTATCCTATTATACACACTTAGCTCATCACTAGAGGCTCACGTCATTGAAAATTACTAGAAAATCTAACTGCATAGTGAGTGGAAAATGCCTCTTCTTCCCATTACAGAGTTTACACAACCCTAGTAGCCCTAAGCTAAACTTAAATATGCCTCCAAGGTCATAATTTATTTTTAAATCTCTTAATCACACAAGGATTACACCAACATATAATATTACCCTAAAACTTCACATACAGCTTTGTAATGGGGGAGAATTATAAAGAGTTTGATCCCTCTTTGGAGTATTGGTATATAGACAATGATCAACATAGGGAGTGTTGAGATCAAGCACAACTTTAACCAATAAACTTTGTTCCTATTTTATTTCATTTACCTCATATGGTCTATTAATCTAGGGTTTTAAGTGAATAAGAAGGGATAAAATAAATTTCATAGTTGATCACACACAGGAGCTACAAGTGAAGGGGCTCCGATCCATTTTTACATAGAGAGATAAAACCCCACTAGATATTGGTACACCCTAAAAATTCTAACGTAGGATAGCCTTATCTAAATAGCAGGGCCTTGTCCTAGATCCAAATGGATCCCTAGTCATGATTCATAGTAGCCTCATACAATCACACAATCAATTTTTTAATCGCACTTATAGTCATGTATGTTTGATTTCCAACAAAGTTTTCCTCTTTGGTACTTCCATTTTTAGAACATTTCTATATTTAGTAAGATCCAAATTAGTCTTGTGTGATTTATTACATATATCCTATAGTTTGATTTTATGCAACAATTTATCTAATTAAGATTAAAAATATCTCAATCCCAAATTTGATAAGAACACTATGCTTATTAAAAAAAATCATGCCTAAAATATGGTTTGTGATTTAAATTTTTAGTGTTATAAATTTTAAGCCTAGGTTGTCAAAAGGGCTGATTACAATAAATAAGGGTATGAAATATGTAATAAATACAACCACTAATTTGTAACATAATTAACCTGGTTTAACCTTTCTAAAAATATCACTAAATGATGTAGATAAGTACTTAGCTAGAAATTGACTACAATAGAAGATCTAGAGGCTACAAATCAGGACAGGGATTGATTTGAGTGTCATAGATAGGATTCAAGTGTCAAAACCCTTCTTGGATAGTAGTTCCCTAATTAGATAATGGAACCAATGGTGTTAGTGTCTTTATATGGTGCCAATGTCCTCTTCCCAAATGATTTTGGGTTTTGTAGATTAGGTCCTATTCCAGCTCTGGTCTAAATTTAAGGTTTGTGCGATTAAAACTTTTCCATGTAACTCTATTTTACTCTTAAAACATTAGGTTTTCATGCTTGTAAGGGTTTGAATGAACACCATGAGAAAAAGGGGTTAGTGGTTTTGATGTGTTAGACATGTGACCCACACCCCTCTATGGCCACTCTACCTATATACTAATACTTAGAGGAGGGATCAAGCCCGATGTAGTTCTCCCACCTAAGTGCTTGGTACAAGTGTAAGTGAATGCTAATATGAGTGCCATATTGAGTGTTTTGAATGTGTTTGAGATTGGAAATCTAAGTAATCTGAGCTTAGAAATGTTGTAGATGGCTATATATAGAATTAGGGCATAATAGGGGTTGATAACCTTGATTGTGCACAACTTATTCTGAGTTAATTTGTGTTATTTGTGTCTGATTTCCATCTATTGAATAAATGGCTAAAATTCATGTATATATATTGTTATAGTGTTTATGCATGTCTTAAAAGAGGGATATGGTGACCCTAGGTGTTGTTGATTTGAAAATATAGTTGTTGGTGGCAAAAGACAGGAAAAAGAAAATAACATGCAAATTAGGACATCAGCATCATTGGCACTACTGTCCAAGTTATGGTGTTAGTGTCTAGGTGACATAACATAAGGCACTAGGGCACATGATGCTAACTTGAGGGTTTGGGTCTACTTTAAGGATGTTTATGGACACGTGTGGCTTGCACAAAGGTTGGATAAGTGTTTAAATAGGCCCTAAAATAGATATAATGCTAAGTTGTGCATATGTGGCCTTAAATAACACTATTATCACTCAAGTGTCATTTTTATGTGATTATATTCACCCCCTCCCCCCCTCCCCCCCGCCTGCCGCCCCTCCCCCCCACCACTTTATTCTAAAAACACAACAAACTAAAATAACTAAGATAAAGAAAAAAAAACATACCTAGACTTACTTGTGAGGCCAAATTCATGAATTTAGATCTGAATATGTTAAGCATGCTCCATTACATGTCCTGAAAATGAAAAGTGCATAGATTAGTCCTTACTTAACAGATATCAAAATAAAAAACAAAACTAAATAAATAGATAACAGAGAGGAAATAAATGAATACACATCTTTGAGTACATGAACCAATGCATTGAATTTACATCTGAGTATGTTAAGCATGCTCCATGACGTATCCTACAAATGAAAAGTGCATAGATTAGTCCTTACTTAAGAGATATCAAAAGCGAAGACAACACTGAGTAAATAGATAAGAGAGAAGAAATGAATGAATACATATTTTTGGGCACATAAACCAATGCATAAACCTGGTGACATTCTATGTGTGTGCATGTAGATAATGATCAATCGGTGAATAACTTGGAATTAGTTGATGGCTTACTCAATTCCCATGTGTGGGTGGCTCAAGAACTCAATCCTAATTTTGACTCCATCATTGCCCACCCCTGCTTGGTGGATCATGAGCTGCGAGTAGCTTGGATTGGACTAATGGTGTGTTCAACCCTCTCATATAGGTGGTTCAAGAAATCAAGTAGACTGTGACTCCATGATTACCTAACCATGTGTATTAGATGCATCTAAAACTGAAACTATGTGATATAATTGAAACTGTATAAGATGGCTTTAGGCCACTCAAAAATTTGAAATGTAAAATGACTTTGGGCCACTCAAGAATGTAAAATGACTTTGGGCTATTCAAGAATGCCAATCGCTATAGATGGAGTAAGGTATTAAATCTGGATTGTGATGGTGGGAATGGTGTCTGGATTAATAACATAGAGAATGACATGAAGTTTGTCATTCCATCTGAATAGTTGGAGCAAAAGTGAGCATATGGAAATAATGTGTTGTGCATATTCCCCCAAGTCTAATATTTATGCATATAGATTCTGGATTGAGTTGTAATAATATGTATCTAAGTATCTAAAATTGAAATGGGAATGATTGTGATGTGCATGATGCCCCCAATCTGAGCAAATTGATACGAATATATGTTAAACTAAGCAAAAAATAGTAATTTGTAACTAAACTTGTGCAACCCTGGAGTGTACATGTTATACTTTTCTGGCTAATCTGGAATTTACTAAAATTAAGGCCACTATATAGTAGTATTGGTGGTTTTAGTGTCCTAATTTGGGCATTAATGTTGAAGTATACTAATTTTTATGTAACTGAAACCAGTCTTTGTGTGACTATTTCCCATTGTGTTTTACTAAAACTAATTTTTGTAGTTTGTGCTTATGTGTTGAAATTGTATTCTGAGTGCATTCAAATAACTTGATCTCTATGACCAACCTCTATGAATGTCCCCTCTTTTGATGGGATTTATTGAACCTGTGCAAGAATTATCCTCAAAATTAAAATCTCTACATGATGTGTGTTAGTTGGAGCATATATGATATTTGTGTATTAAACCAATATAATGTGCACACATGACATTAAAATGTAAGATAATTTGGGGACAAGTTTGGAATGTATGATGCATGTATATCTAGCATTTTCAAGGTTATCAAGATAGATATAACAATGTAAACATGTGTATGAACAATAAATATGAGAAATAAACTAAGTAACTAACTAGGGAGATGGCGCATGATGTCCATCAAGGTACCTAAGGAGGAAGGGGAGATGCATGAGGTCCCTCATGGCATCTAAAATTGGAGTGTGTAACAAGTAAGAGACAAGTGTCATGGCCATGATGCATATATGAAAACATACATACAAAACCCATGAGGCATGCAAAGTAGGCCAAGGGGCCACAATACAAGGGACATGGGCACATGTCACTAAATCTAATAAAGTAAGACATACAAGGACATGTTCAAGTGTCTGCATATGTAAATAACAAGCAGGTTGGCATAGATCCACATGGAAGGACATGTTCAAATTCTCATTTACACAATAAAAAAAACACACATAAGGACATGGGCATGTGTCCAAAGCATACATACAATGAAAGAAAGTGGTGTAGTGCAGTAGAATAATGGCATATGCAAGTGACCTCGAATTGAAGAAGCAAAGAGATACAATCAAATCTAAACTAGGAAAGGTAGAAATGAAATATGAATAAACATATGTTACAAATCTATATAAGAGAAAATATGTACATAAGCTGAGTCTAAAGTAGTAGTTGTCCATAAAAAATCAGAGTAGTTGAGGATGATCAATATCAAGATATAACAATGCTAAATCTGTGATATAGAGTATAGAAAGATGTGACCTGGTAATTAATACTATGTATAGGATGCCCCTAAATGGGCGAATATTTCAAATGAGGAACTTGTGTACATTCTCCAGTGGGTAGATAGTAGTAAATTTGGATTTGTGTGGTGGACTGGGTCCTGTAAGTATCTATAAACATTCGACAAGAATAAGTGAAGCTTGTATGTATGATAAACACTGACTATACTAGCATAGCTAGCATATGTAGTGCCTGACAAATATAAGAAATGTAAACATGCCAATGCATACAATCTATAGTTTGTATTTGCTAAGGGGATTATGTGAATATTTTTTGTGATTTGACATATTATATTATTTTTGTATTTTTTAGATATAAAATATGTACAAGCAACATGAAAATGAAACTATATACAAGGAGCAAGAATTAATGAAACTATGTAAAAGTAGATTACATATATATAATCTCCATAGATTCAAGATGTTCAATGGGTTCTTGATTGTATATATATATATATATATATATATATATATATATATATATATATATATATATATATATATATATATAAAATCTCCATAGATGCAAGATGTTCAACGTGTTCTTGATTGTGTGTGTGTGTGTGTGTGTAATATATATATATATATATATATATATATATATATATATATATATATATATATATATATATATATATATATATATATATATGTATGTATGTATGTATGTATACATATATATACGTACATGTGTGTGTACGTAGATATATGTATGTATGTACACACACACACACATGTATGCATACATGTGTGTGTGTGTACATACATACATATATCTATGTACACACATATGTACGTATATATATGTATACGTACATATATATGTGTGTGTGTGTGTGTGTATCATAAAGTCTATACATATATATACATAATTCACAACTAATCTTTTCTTGCCTCTAACATGCTTTGATCTTTTGTTTACATAAAAAGCTTCACAAGCCCAAGGACTATTAGAATCTCTAATTAATCCTTGTTTCTTAAGCTTATCAATTTATTTAAAACATTCTTCACGAAGACTAGGAGACATACCCGCATGATGGGCTTTAAACTTGGGTTCAACATCTTTTCCATGTTTGCCTTTGATCATCTTTAATTCTATTATGCATTCATGAATCTTTCTAGATTGGAAAGCTAAAGGATTTTTTGAGCAACAATATTTTTATTTTTTCAATGATAGGATCAATACTAACATTGCAAAGATTTATCTTTTGTTGGATCCATCTTGTATCTACAGGTTTTCTCAGCTTTTTTTTTAGAGGTATTCTACATTTATATTTAGACTTTTTGTAAAGAGAATACTTGTTAGCCAAAAGGATTTTGTGATGTTGAATAGTAACATGATACATGCTTGACAAATTATCGGATCCTAGAATCATATCATAGGATGGAATTTCATGCTAAACAACTTTAAACAAAATATAATCACCAAACTGTATTTGGACCAATGCAGAGAATTCTGAAATAATAGTCTTGGTGTTGAATGTTAACTTATGAAAATCAGATTGTCACATGTCAGAAGGAATAACATGAAATCTAGCTAGAGAAATATCTGCACCAGTGTCTAACAAGACATCTAAGCTGTAATACATACTTATATCTAGTGATATATATATATATATGTGTGTGTATGATACACACACACACACACAAATATATATATATATATATATATATATATATATATATATATATATATATATATATATATATATATATATATATATATATATATATATATATACTTGTAAATATATATATACATATGTATGTATGTGTGTGTGTGTGTGTATGTATTACAACTTAGATATCTTGTTAGACATTGGTGTAAATATTTCTCTAGCTAGATTTCATGTTATTCCTTCTAACATATGGCAATCTGATTTTCATAAGTTAACATTCAACATCAAGACTGTTGTTTTAGAATTATTTGCATTGGTTCTAGTATAATTTGGTGATTCTATTTATATGTTTATGGTTGTTCAGCATGAAATGCCATTCTATGACATAATGCTAGGATCTGATAATTTGTCAAGCCTATATCCTGTTACTATTCAGCCTCACAAAATCATTTTGGCTAACAAGTATTCTCTGTACAAAAAGTCTAAATATGAATGTAGAATACCTCTCAAAGAAAAGCCAAAAAAACCTATAGATACAAGATGGATCCAGTAAAAGATAAATCTTTACAATGCTAGTTTGATCCTATCATTGAAAAAATAAAAAAGGATTGTTGCTCAAAAAATCCTTTAGCTTTCCAATCCAGAAAGATTCATGAATGCAGAATAGAATTAGAGATGATCAAAGACAAGAATGGAAAAGATTTTGAACCCAAGTTTAAAGCCCATCATTCGGGTATGTCTCCTAGTTTTTGTGAAGAATGTTTTAAAGAAATTGATCATCTTAAGAAACAAAGATTAATTAGAGATTTTAATAGTCCTTGGGCTTGTGAATTTTTTTATGTAAATAAAAGATTATAGTAGGTTAGGGCAATAAACGATTAGTTTTGAATTATGTGCCTCTCAATAAGTATGTATTTCCAGTCCAACATCCTATTCCCTCTAAAGATGAAATTCTACAAAGGACTAATGGGAACAAGGTATATAGTAAGTTTAATTTAAAATCTAGATTCTGGCAAATACAGGTTTTAGAGTAAGATAGGTATAAAACAACTTTTGTCACTCCTTTTGGTCAGTATGAATGGAATGTTCTTCCTTTTGGTTAAAGAGTACTCCAAATATATTTTAGGAGATGATGAACAATTTTTTTTCACTTTATTCAGAATTCATAATTGTATATATTGATGATATTTTGAGATATATATATATATATATATATATATATATATATATATATATAAGGTTTACATCCTAGCATATGCATATAAGGTGTGTGTGTGTGTGCGTGCATGCGCGCAAGCGCAAGCGTACGTGCAAGATGTTCAATTGGTTCTTGATTTCCTTTTTGTCAAGTAAGGCTAGATAATATACCTCGGGCTTAAGCTTTTTTGTGACTAAATATGGGCCAAGCCAATTTGGATTGAGTTTTCCTTTTTTCTCTTCTTTGGCATTGGCATTTATGATATATTTTTTAAAACCAAATCATTGACTTTGAATTCTCTATTGTGAACATGACTATTGTAGGCCCATTAGATTTGTTTATGATACACTCTGAGATGTTTTATGGCTTGGATGCACATGGGATCTAACTATTCTAATTCATGGAGATGTCTTTCTCTGTATTGATCATATGTAATAAACCCTTTTAGGGATACCTGTAAGAATGGGAGATTTGCTTCTTAATTGAATTCCACATAAGAGAAAAAATATATGTTAGAGAGATAATGAAACATGACATACAATTTAACTGATATAAGACATCATGTATACATGTGTTTATGTCTTTTTTTATTTCATTATGAATTAAAAGAAACAAGCATGTAAATGAAAGTATTAGAATTTACATTAAAAAGTGATAAATTTCTTCTATCATTGTTATCATGATTATACCAAATCAAAAGCAGAATATATATAGATCTAAAATCTAAATATGGGTCCTAGAAGGTTGGAAATAGAAACCCTAAACGTAGTATAAGGTTAGGGTCTATACAATATTCAAAGTAGGTCAGGTTTACAAAATGATTTAACTTTTTAGGGTTCTGGAGTTTAAGCCCTAGGTTATTAAAGGGGTTGAGTACAGTAAATTAGGGTATAAAATATGCAATAAATATAGCCACTAATTTGTAATATAATTTACCTAGTTTGACCTTTATAAAAATAGCAATAAATTATTTAAAAAGTACTTAGCTGGAAATTGACAGAGACAAAAGATATGGAGGCTACAAATTAGGACAGGGGTTGATCTGAGTGTCATGGATAGGATCCAAGTGTTAAAACCCTTCTTGTACAATAGTGTCAATGGTTCTAGTGTCCTCTTTTGGTGCTAATGTACTCTTCTCTAATAATTTATAGGTTTTGTATAGTAGGCCCTATTCGAGCTCTGATCTAAAGTTTAGGTATGTGCAATCAATACTTTTCCCTATAGCTTTTCTTTACTAAGAAAACCTTATGTTTTTGTGCTTGTAAGGGTTTGAATGAATACCATGAAAACATTGGGTTAATGGGTCTGATGTGTTAGACGTGTGATCCACGCCTGTGTGTGGGTACACTATCTACATACCAATACTAAAAGGAGAGATGAAGCCCGATGTAGTTCTCCTTCCTAAGTGCTTGTTGTAAGTGCAAGTGAATGCTAGTATGAGTGCCGACTTGAGTGTTTTGAATGTGCTTGAGAGTGAAAATCTGAGTAATCTAAACTTAAGAATATTGTATATGGATATATATAGAAGTAGGGTAGAATAGGGATTGATAACCTTGATTGTGCACAACTTGTTCTAAGCTAGTTTGTGTTATTTACATCTGATTTCCATCTAGTGAATAAAGGGCTAAAAGTCATGCATATATATTATTCTAGTGATTGTGTGGATCTTAAAAGAGGTCCAAGCTAACCCTAGGTAGCTATTGATTTGAAAAGATATACATTGGTGATAAAAGGTAGGAAAAGGACAATAACACCCAAGCTGGGACACTTGCACCATTGGAACTATTGTCCAAGTTATGGTGCTAGTGTCCAGGTGGTAGAACCTAAGGCACTAGGGGCTAGGATGCTAAAGTGAGGGTCTGGGACTACTTTAGGGATGTTTAGAGATATGTGTGGATAATAAAAATGTTGTATAATTGTCTAAATAGGCCCTAAGATAGATCTAGGGCTAAGTTGTGCATAGGTGGTCTCAAGTAACACTCTTAACACTCAAGTGTCATTTTTAAATGATTATAGTTTGAAAATCACAACAATGTTATTTATTTATAAAGTTTATTTTTTATGGGAAAGTGGTTTTACATAAAAATGCAATACATCTACCCATAAACAATGTGAAATTTAGATCTAAACAAATTTACCTTAATAAAATGCTAAAAACATGACCTAATTAATAAAAGAATATTCGAGAATAATTTAAATGTGTAAAGATAGGGTTTTTAGAATGATACTATTTTTTTACAATTTGGAGATTGTTGGAAGAATGAAATAATGGGAAATATGTCAAATAATAAGGTAAACAAAATCCATTAAACTTAGATCAAACAAAGAACTATTCAAAGTTAACCAAAAGTCTACTCCTTCTTTAGTACTATGAGAACCATGCATACCACTACATTTATATAATCTTTAATATTATATAAATCATATTTAATTAGCTTGTTCATCTGCACCTAAGATTTAAAAACATCACTCATTTTTCCATTATTATGTACAAATATTTAAGAAACTAATCTCCTTCCTTAAAACCCTAATCAGACATCGAACACAAAGAAAAAGTGTTGGAGCGATTGAGTGACCCATGTTATCCTTTCATTATTATTAAGCCCCTATTGTAGATTTTTTTTGAAAGACATCACTCAATGCATTTCCACAAATAATTTGTGGATGCAATCCCTAATTTGTATATGACTTTTCACTATAATGAACAAGTGGCACAATGTAATATGAAGACTCCAATGTTGAATCAAACACTATTTTAAGCACTTTATTTTTTCTCTTTCAATAAATGTTGTGATCTTACTTTAAATTCACTTATCACTCTTGACTTTGGTTTGTATTTCACTTGTATCTTTTTTTTATCAAATATGCATTAATGCCCTTGTGTATTTATAGAATTATCAAATTCAAATTAGGACCCTATTGTCCTATAAACTGACACATAATGTATAAGAAACACTAACAAAAAAAGAACACAAGACACATGAAAGTCAAAATAAGTGATAAAGATCCCACATAAAAGAAACCATAAATGTAGCGTTATGATCCTACCAGACTAGAATTGTAGTGGTATGATCTTGATAGATTAGTATTGTACTACTATGTTTTTGGAAATAAACTCATAAAAACATGGAAATAAGGGAAAGAGAGATAAAACAAGAGGAAATGGAGGCATATAGGGCCCAAAACAAAACAAACAAGCTTACTTAAAGGTTTTGTAGAAGATGCCTCGGTCGTCTAAATCTATAAGAGTTATTGAATTCAGTATAGGAATGATGATAATTAAAAGTTAAAAATAAGGAGAGATTACCTAATTTCTACCATGAAAGGTCATGAATATATTGGAACAAATGTCTATAGTCCTATATTTGGTATATAGAAACCTATGCCCTTGCAAACATATGGGAAACATATGCAAGTGAATCAACGTTTATATAAATCTAATAACTACTATAATCTAGGAAAGATAACAAGGATACAAATGAATACACTTTATTGTGCTTAAAACCATGGAGTTATCTATGTGAAATCCATATCTCGAAATATGTGTCATATTTGAATTATATGTGTCTCATTAGGAGACCAAGTGAAATATGTTGTGCACCATTGTTATATTGCTTCCATGAGAGGGAGAAAGAGATAATATGTTGTGTACCACCATGTGATTACTTCCCAATGAGGAAATAAGAGAAAGTATGTTGTATACCACCACATGATTGCTTCCACGAGAGGGAGCAAGGGAGACTATATTGTATAGTACCATATGACTGGAGATAAAATAAGTGGATCATATGGCCCCTTTTGATGTGTTGGATGATCATATAAATCACATATCAAAAAAACAAAGGGATTAAGCTAACCTTATGTAAGATAAGGAAATAAATAATTGGTGTACCCTCATAGTAGGATATCATCATAAATGCATGCATGTCATGCATAAATGAGTTCATATGGCCTTAAAGTATAATTGATAAGTGTAAGTGTGACATGACCCAAAGTGAACAAGATATAAATAATGCAATAAAATAATACTATGCCCCTTGTGGAAAAAATGTAATCAATGAATCATAAATGATACATGGATAAATTTAATTATTGTCATGATAGATATATCAAATTAAAGAACACACATGGAGCCTTGCCCCAATATATGCATGATATGAATGATGTCAACATATGTAAACAAACAAGACCATTTAAATGATATGGATCTTAGAAATAAAGGGAAAAAGTGCATGATATTGATAATGGCACCAATCATACATCAACACAAAGTAAAATGAGCAAGAAACAAAGGCACACTAAGCACACAATAAGAATGCCAAGCATAAAATAAACAAGACATAGAGTAATAGAGAAAGAAAATAATCAAGGAAACCAAAGAAACATTCATAAGCATGTGACATAGATTATACAACATAAATAAAGAAAATACATCAATCACAAGGCAAAAAAGAGAGGCATGCAAAATAATGAGTATATGAAGCAAACATGTTAGGTATAGGGAAAATAAGAGAGGCACACCAAATAATACACACAAGAAGCAAATTCTTATTATAAGAGTGTGAAGTCTACCCCTCACATATATTGTATAAATGTGAATGTATGACAGATGCACAAGTTTGAATATTTTATATAATTGGTCATATAAGTCAATTTAACTATCATAATATGAATGTCTACCTTAGATTGAGAAGAAGAGGAAATGAAAGGTCAAGGAAAGGAAGAGTCATGTTCCATTCAAAGTCTAGATACACCTAATAGGGGTAGTAGAATATGTTGGTTATCTATCCTAATTAATTTTGATTCAATATAAATATTTGGTATTATAAATATTAAAATTGGTGTGTTTTATATGTTGGAATTCTTTGAAAACTCAGGTATCTTCATATTTTTTATCATGCGAGTTTCGTCTATTCACTTAGAAGGATGAACCTAGTGTGTAAATGAACTTCATATAAATATTATGATATATGAGTTTCTCAATTTGTATCTAACCTTGATAAATTTCAAATAGATCTATGCTAATGTGAATTCTTAACATCACCTTAGTTTAGTTACATCCCATAAAACTACAATAATTAACGTGCCCTAATTAAGAAAACCAAGGATCGTTACTAAAAATGGTTGCCTAGTCAAAGGGACCTTGAGAATTGGTTAGACTTGAGGATACATACATTTAGATAAGAATAATATGTAAGATTAGGATTGTGTGCCCAAGAGATCATCTATACACATACCTATAGATAAATCTATGAAATCTTTTAGTGTGAGTTGCCGAAGTTATTAACATCGTGACTATCTAGATTTGAATTATACTATTTGAGACTATGTAGAAAAAAAAAATTTGTTTGGGACAAATAAAATCTATAACGAATGTGAAACCTAGACTTTGAGTGGACCCATGCAATTGATCATTGGGTGAAGACTGCCATTCACGGGTACATTATTGATTTTTATGCAAGGGTACATTAAATTTGAATCCATGTATGAATTATTTTAATAGGAATCAAAGGTAAAATTTTGAAGTGACTTTATTTATTGTTTAAGAGTTGGTTGTGGAAAAGGACATGGTTTTGATTTGACATGACATGGAGTAGTCAAGTAGAGGTGGCATGGGGATGTGAACTAGAGAAAGGTGAATGAAGGATAGAGGAACATTGGACACTGGACCAATTGAATGAAGTTGCAATGATGGATAAAAATAATATATAATATGCTAAGAAAATTTGGGGGCTTCAATGAGATTTGCAAGAATAGAAAAGTGGAACAAGAAAATCCTAGTAAGGTATGAATGGTCAAATACAACTACGAATAGGATAAGTATAGTCATTATGGAGGAAATTAAAATAACTAGACCTTCAGAGGAAGAGACTGAGTACCATTATAATAAGGAGTTAGAAGAGAATGAAGGGAATTTAGTAATCAAAGAGAACGTAGGGACCAACTCAGAATTGGAGACCGACCCAAAACTTGAAGAGAAAGGTGAATGATGAGGCACCGAATGTAACATCAAAGAATAATTAGAACAAATTAGCATTAGGTTCAGTGAGAGACTACATAGTAAATGATTATAATTAGAATGGGAAGGATAATATTTCTAAAGCACTTTGATGAAACATAGGTTCAAACCTAATTTAAGAGTGGTCATTATAGACACACCAGGGATAGTTCATTTACTACAAGGGACAAGTCCTCCTATAAGGATTGGTATACTATAAGTTTTTAAGGAGTTAAAAATAATTGGGAAGTAGTTTGAAAAAGTTTTAGGAGTTTTAGAGAAACATAAGAATGAATTTGAAGGTGAAGCCAACACAATAGCTAATCACAATGCACTTAATATACCAAGCAATATCATAGCTAGTTTGCATATACCAATACAAACATTCCCTAAATCAGTTATGAGTAGTCTATTTTTAGGAACTATGGTACTCCTTGTGGGAGCATTTGTCATGTTGTTTCCATATGGTGGGTTTGTTGACCCTAAAAAATATTTGTTAACTTGTAAAATGAAGTGGTAGGCTAAGGGTGTCATTACAAATGAGGATAAGAGGTATGAGCTTTTAGGAGCCTTGATTGGTAGAGTGTTAGAATTCATATTAAATAAAAACTAGGCTAACTTGACCTTAACTAATGTTAAGAATAAATTGATAGGAGAATTCAAAATGTAGAAGTGTGCCAACCAGATGATTTAAGATCAGAAGGAAATTAGACAAAATCTAAGAGAATCGGTATGGGAGTATGATCATCATTTCTCTGATGTTATAAATAAAGTGAATTTTTAGTTTCAGGATGATGATAAATCTAAATGGTTTATTGAGAGTATGTATAGTAATATCCACTTCACTATAGGTCAAACTCAATTTACAACCAAAGTTGATGCTAGGGCATATGCAATTAGGATAAGCAAATAGAGGAATATGGAGTCTATCCTACCAGTAATATGAAGACTAATGCCAAATTGGATGTGGTACTATGTAGAATGGAGGAACTATAAGAATTGGATGTGGTACTATGTAGAATGGAGGAACTACAAGAAGTAAAAATACTCGGGTTAGCTATATGGTACATTGAATGTGGGTAAGGACAACACCATCAAATTGGATGTCCAAAAACAATAATATAATTTTCCAAGTTATGTTTCACTATGTGCCCAATTGCTAATTACCACTTACTGTAACATTATGTGCAATAATAAAATATGCATATTGTAGTTTTTTTAAAAATTCCATGACCTCACTGAAAATAATTTTAGATATCTTCAAGAGCTAAAGGATAATATCACTATAAATGTCTTTGTGGTTATTGTGCAACAAACACCTCCACTAAAACTAAATGCACCCACTCATGATGTGGATATGATAACATAAGGTGGATTGGGTCCCCCAGTAGTATAACTTCCATCTCAGTATCAACTTGGATATACACCTCCTTCACCTCAGTATCAACTTGGTTGGGCACATCCTTCACCTAAGTACCAATAGGGATGGGCTCTAACATCTCCATAATAACAACCTAGTTGGGCTCCACTTATGCAACAATGTTAGTCTAATTGGGAACCTCCATACCCTTAGAGGTAATATGGAGGATATTATTAGTAGTAGTAGGGATTCTGATCACCTAAAAAATAAGAAGGTTATCAGGTGGAAACCAAAACCAAAGGCAATGAAACATTCAACCTTCACAACTGGTTACTTGTAATCTATGTGGTGAAATCAACCATATCACACTAAATTGTCCTTAGAATCCTCAACAGGAAACTTATTGCATGTAATGTATAATTTTAGGACAACATAATATTTATTATTGCCTGATTCTAGAAAAATATAGGAAGGAAGAGACAATGAAAAATGTGGACATTGTAAGCTCTTGTCTTTTCCCAGGTTGTTACTAGGAATCAACCTAAGGAACAAAGTCTTCCACCTTTATGGATGCCTAGATAAAAGCTAATATGGAAGGTATGGGAAGACAAATATCTAGATCGTATAAGAGAGAAGATTTGATGAATGAAGTAGCCCAACTATTGCAATCAAATCATAATAAATGTACCAATGAAGGAGATTTTATGCCAGTTGAGGCCCAAATGTATGGACATAATATGCAAATATTGAGATAAGAGGGTGTGGTCACGATATTGACAGACATGTTAAAACTAGTAAGTATCCTATGAAATTAAAATATTTACCAAAATATTATATGTTTTATGTATAATTTATTATTTTGTGCACAAAGAGGACAACCAATAATAGAAAAAATACTTTAGCATGTCAAAACTAAGAAACTTTGGGATGTGAATGCAAGACTAGATATCGATCTTGTAGCATATGAGTTTTTAATGTTTTCTTTGACTTTTGGAGCATTGTAAATATGATTCTTAGATATACTTGGGAAGCTATTAGGAGGCCAACTCTTAGTTACAATCTTGTTACTCTGATTCTAGTAGACCATGGTCAAGTCAAGTCTATTGGAATGATTGAGGATGTTGAGATAAAATTATCCAACCTAAGTTTGAATGGGGATTTCATATGACTGAAATGAAGACATATGAAACTCACTACCCTACTTTGATCATGAAAAATGGGCCTGTTATGGTTACATAACCATCAATACAGTGGATAATTAGTTGGAATCACACCCAAACAAGGTTACTATTGTAATACCATTAATTTTTTGAGTGAAAGATATACATAAGTCCAAAATAACCTTCCTCCCCATATGTAAAACACATAGATAGCTAGCTTAAAGTTAATATAGAAACTAAGTTAGAAGTGATGCAAAGTAGGATTGTTCCTTTATTTTAGTTTGCACATGAGATACTAGGGGTGTAGTGGGTAGAATACCAAGGAGATCACTCCGTTCATAAACCACAATAATTTACCTAACTCCAAACACTAAGGTATGAATCCCTTTCTATGCAATCTTTGGCATTATTAGAGATTGACAATATTTATCAGCTAGCTACTATTGACAGAGAGTATATTAAACAATCTACAAAAGGTACTATGCCTCGAGAGTCAACTTATTATATTAGTGGTGATTCAAGTGTCCACATGCTTAATTAAGGATGAGGAGACAATGAAGTGAGGCCCATGAAAATTGTGTTCACAATGAAGAGGAAAATACCTCAATATTTTACTACAAAGGATTTTGTTGATGGTGAAAAATATCATGCC
Organism: Torreya grandis; assembly: GCA_037957365.1. NCBI lineage: Eukaryota > Viridiplantae > Streptophyta > Pinopsida > Cupressales > Taxaceae > Torreya > Torreya grandis. The sequence continues at coordinate 4,413,957 of JARHVA010000164.1, read as the reverse complement.
AATGAATCAACCCGTTCGCCTATCGTGAAGGTCAAAATGGAATCAGACCAATTTAATCATTAGGGACTTAAGGCTGAAAATCAGTCCTGAGGCATATAAAGGGGTCTTTTACTATGTTCAATAATAAATCTAAATCAAGCTTACAAATATTTATTAAGTTGATCAAACACAACATGAAAATCAACTATGTCAAGAAGAGTTACTCATAAACAATGTTTTGATCCAAGAAGTTAATCATTCCTTCAATATTATACAACTCAATCTCACATCTAATATAAACTATCATTTGACCTATCTGACAAAATAAAGTCTATGAATTAGACAATCTCTTGAAGGACAAAAAATTTAGATTGTTTAAAAGTATATCTTATGCCCATGCTCATAAATAATCATCAAAAATAATAAAGGGAAGCATAAAAGATCTATTGAAGACAAGATGACAAACCAATTTATAAACAAATCTTCAATAAATCAAGAAAATAAATATAACTCAACAAACCTAAAGAGATAAACAACAACAACAACTAACTAAGAAACTAAAAATAAGAAATCTAATCTAAACTAAAACTAATACTAAACTAACACGAACATAAAGAAAGAAATCAAAAATAAATAGAAACTATTAAAGAAAGTAAACTAATGTTAATGAAAGCTAAACTAGAAAATAAAACTCAAATAAATAAAATACATTATAGAATAAAAAATCTACGAGTCTTAATAAATAAGAGTCATTGTAGTCATATAAAATGGAAAATTTGGTAACTTGAGTGTGACTTGTGACATCCATCCCATAGGTCCCTCTTGCTTACTTTCATGACCCTCATAGGCATCTTTTCACTAATTTTCAATCATCCTTAGCCTTCCAAACCTAATCCCATCTGATCTAAACTCTTCTTTTCATGATAGATTCATCCCCCCAGGTCTTGTCAGCTTAAAATTATAGCACCCAACTTGGACTATAGCGCTGGAACCTAGGGTGTCCCATTTCTAACGCTCCTATCCAATCACATTTTGAGCACAAATGATCATTTCCTTTTGGTTCCTATCCTCTTTCTTTTCAGACTAACATAAATACATTTGACCCATGACCAATAGATCCCTATTAAAACCCATTCAATGTTCAGTTAGAAGGGGTTGGAAAATATCACAAAGCAAACAAGAATATAAGCAAGACTACTCAAACATATTTCCCTATTCTCTACATAAATCCATCCAATACCATTTCCATCTTATTCAAATCCTTACACCAGTCCCTAGTCACCTTAAGCACACTCAATTTAGCTTTTTCATATTCATATACACTATTGCACAAAATACATCAAGTGGGAGAACTACATGTAGCGTGATCCCTCTTCAGAGTATTGGTATGTAGGCAACGTGCCCACACAAGGGGTGTGGATACATGTTTAGTGAATCTTACACACACTAACCCCCCCTCTTTTTCAAAATTAGGTAAAGCATAATGGAGTATAGGGTTTGAATACAAAATCAATGCTATAAAGAGTTTTATGGACATCTAATAGTTGAAATTTCACAAGTAGAGTCTCACAGATATAATGAACAAAACCCAGAAATCTCAGGTCTCTTAGACAATAGCGATAAAAGTGGATTAAAGCATCAGAGCCCAGGGTGTTCTATTTTTGGTGCTCCTATCCAATTATAAAATCAAATCTAGATCCTGATTTGCGATAGTGTCCCAGTCTTAAATAGTGAATTCCAACCTCTGTCTCAGTCATAGCAGTCAATTTCTAGCTAAGTCTTGTTTTGTTTCCCTTGTTACTATTTTTAAAGAAGTTCAAATTGCAATCAAATTATACAAATTAGTACTTTATTTATTGCATATTTATTTACTAATTTTACTACTCAAACCCTTTAACTAAATTAGGAATAATACACCAATATTCCAAAAAAATTGTTAAATCATTTGGTGAACCCAACTTACTTTATTTTTATGCACAAAAACCCTAGAAACCCTAGGGTAAATTTCCTACAATTTTTCTTAATTTTTACCTGCATAATAAAATCATAAATTAGCATTAAATTTTAAAATTTTGTACTAATTTTAAAATAATTTTCTTTCAAACCCTAGTTGCCCATATTAGGTCTTGATATTTTCCCAGTATTTTTACTATAATTTTTTGATTTTTACTAGCATATTAAAATCAGAAATACACTTCAAATTTCAAAATTCAATAGTAATTTTCAAAAATAATTATTTTTGAAATCCCTAGTTGCATAAACTAGGTCCCGTTTAATTACAAAATTTTCAATAATTTTTTGATTTTTTACGTGCATATTTCACTCAGCTATTCACTTTTAATCTCAAAATTTCATAGTAGTTTTCAAAATAATCATTTTTTCAAACCCTAATTGCATGCACTAGGTCCTAGTGCTTTTGAGATATCACCTTACATTCTAAAATCAGATTTCAAAAAAGGATCTCACTTATTTACAAATTTTTCCTAGATTTCTTTAAAATAATAAGGAGACCATCATTGGCCTTATCATGTATAAGAATGATGAAGTTTATCACATGTTAGTACAAAGCTTCATTCTTTGCATTTCATGCTTACTTTTTATAATAAAGGATGATATTACAAAATTTATTGCTAAAAATGCACAAGATTTAAATATTCCTTTTGCATACTCTCTCTCGCACATGCATAATAATTTCCAACTCCATTTTGATAAACATGTTACCAATGTTATCTTACATGTCAAAATTTTCTATACATTCATGCATAATTTCATTTTCTCTATCCTTTCCTTTCTATCTCTCATGTGGAATTTTTTTCAAGTTTATCATGCCAAACACATCAAAAATGTCATAGTACATGTTAAATTTTTTTATACATTCATGCACCAATTCATGCTCTCTATCCCTTCCTTACTATCTCTCATGTGGAATGTTTGTCATAAGCATATTATTGTACAACTCATCACTCACATTTCATTCCACATTCATGCTTTCTACTTAGATGCATATAACTCAGTTACTTTTGAGTATCTCTCTATCACTACTAGACACAAGCAAACACTAGCGATTATATCTATAACTCCTCCTTTCAAACTTGGTATATCTAGCTCTTATATCGCACCTACTAATAGTTATATGCCTATAGTAGATCATGCGGTACATGTTATCACCTAAAATTTAGAAGATATGTAGGTTTATTACACCCTTGTCTATAGCTTTATCACTTAGATTAACACCCATTTTGATATGGTTTTAGTTCTTGAGCTCCTTCAACGATAAGATGTTTACAAAGATGTGCTATATGTAGTGCTTCATAATACTAGAATTCTCATTTCCATCGAACCAACTTATGTTGCATCTATCCTCAACACCATGAGATGGACTGAAGAACATATTTCCTTTACAAAAGAGGATTTACCCCCACACCATCACATCATTGAACAACATATACCTTTGTATATTCAAATAAGAATTAATGATATGGGCGTCAAAAGGATATTAGTTGATAATGGTTCAGGCCTCAACATTTGCAACATTTCATTTCTTAAATGTCTTAATATACAACCTCAAGATCTAGACCATTTCGATATGAATATTAGAGGTTTTGACAACATTCCATAGAAAGTCATGGTTTAAATAACACTCAATCTTACCTTAGGGCCTAAGACACTATCAACTACTTTCCAAGTCATGCCAAATGACCTCAACTATAATTTATTACTTGGTCAGCCTTGGATTCATTATATGCATGTAATCCCTTCTACACTCCATGTTTGTTTAAAATTTAGTCACAAAGGCTATATCTACACATGCCCAATAGATAATGAACCTTTTAAATATTTCCAAGTTATTGAAACTCCACATAATTATATTGTGCACTTTAAACTTGGTAATATGCCAGAACAACCTATTCTTCACAATGTACCTTCAGACCTGTAACACACCAACAAATTCCAAGTTTCATAATAACATCAACACCAAATCACTAGTTTACCTCTCCTTTCACACTTAGTTGTATTAATAATATGGGATATCATGTCAAAGTTATTAGAAAGCACATACAAGGAATCATCAATCACGTCGAGGCATCTACACAACATGGAACACAAGGGCTAGCATATCAATTTACCTGCCTTCATAATAAGCCTTCTTCCACCATTTCAAAGTATATAAATTTTTGTACACCCACTACACTGATATATCACACTGTTAATCATACTTCAACATTATCATTGATCTATCTTGTTCTCATTGATGAGATAGTTTTACCATAGATGTTCACATTAGATGAATTCTCCAATGTTGAATCCCTCCTATAATTTCTAAGAGCATATGAGGACCTTCCATCTTGCTATCAGAAAAATAGATTTTCTCATCACACAAATGTTCACACATACTTTGGAGAAAGTCTAGATTCTCCAAAGACATACCAGTTGATTCAGATGATACTATTCCTACCACTCCCTACACACTTGATCGTTCCACATTACTTAATGAAGAAATAATTAATTTCAATTTTGGAACCGATTAGGATCCCCGCATTGTTTTATTAGTCCCTACCCTATGAAAGGAAGAAGATATAAATATTAATCAAATCTTAATAGATTTCCCAAAACTCTTAGCTTGGTCTTAGTCAAATATGCTAGGAATTGATACATCTGTAGCAATCCATCAGATTCTCTTATACCCAGATGTTGAATCAGTTAAGCAAAAAAATTGCAAAATGCATCTTAAGGTGGATTTCTTAATCAAAGATGAGATCCAATGCCTCTTAGATGTTGGCTTCATTCGACCAATAACACACCCTGAATGGATTTCCAACATAGTCCCTATAGTAAAACCTAATGGGAAAATTTGGTGTTGTTCCAATTCTTGCGATTTAAATAAAGCATGCCTAAAATATGATTTCCTATTACTTAATGTCGACATGATCATCAATTCCATAGTTAGATATGAAATGTTATCATTTATGGATGGCTTTGTCAGATACAACCAAATCAATATCACTGAAGCAGATCAAAAGAAAATATCCTTTACAACACCCTAGGGTACATTTTGTTACATTGTCATGCCTTTAAGATAAAAAAATGCCAGAGCCACATATCAACATATCATGACACATATCTATCATGTTTTGATTCACCATACTATTGAGGATTATGTCAATGATATATTAGCTAAATACAAACAACGACAACATCACACTATCGATTTATGAAAGATATTTCAAAGACTCAGGCAATACAATGTTTGACTAAATTCAAATAAATGTGTGTTTGGAGTTACATCAGGTAAGCTCCTAGGTTTCATTATTTCTCAGTGTGGCATAGAGGTTGACCTTAATAAATTCAAAGCAATTATCAATATACCACCTCCTATGAACTTAAAATAAATTTGATCCCTACAAGGCAAGATCTAAGCAATCCACCATTTTGTAGCTCAACTTTTTGATAAAACTCAATCATTCACTCAGTTATTAAAGAAAGATACAAAGTTTGTCTCATATCAAGCTTGTCCTAAAAGCTTTGATATAATCAAGCAATATCTTCTTAATCAACCTATTTTAGTACCACCTATTCATGATAAGCCTTTCCTACTGTATATCTCTGTAATATATCACGCATTAGGAACACTTTTAACACAACACGTTGATCAACATATCAAGTGATCAATTTATTACATTAGTCGCACACTGGTTGATTATGAAAAAAATTACTCTACAATAGAAAAAATATGTCTAGCATTAGTTTTTACCACACAAAAACTTTGACATTACATGGTCAATAGTGAGACTTAGGTCATTACAAAAGTAGACCCTTTAAAGTTTCTAATGGAAAAACCACATCTTTGTAGTTGCATTGTAAAATGGGTTATGTTATTAACAAAAATTGACTTAAAGATCATCCTTTAGAAATTGATAAAGGGTTAAATCATTGCAGACCATTTGGAAACAACACCACTCTTGGATATCAACCCATTCAATGAGATTCAGATATGACTTTACTACCTATTCTACTCATTTAGACACCAAGACCATGTTCTTCAATGGTTCTCGATGTGCATCCAGTGCAGGGGTAGGCATTGTCTTTATTGATCCTTTCGATCACATAGTTCATATAGCATACCAATTGAGTATCTCCTATACCATCAAGACCACATAATATGAAACACTTATCTTAGGTCTATTTGCCCCTTAGTCCGTCTAAATAAAATATATTCAAGTCTTTAGTGATTCCCAACTTATGGTCAACCAAGTCAATGATGTCTATCAGATAAAATAAGAACATCTTATCCCATATCAAAACATGGTACAATGTTTATCATCACAATTCAAATACTTTTCTATAGAAAGTATACCTTGAAAAGATAACTGACACGTTGATGCAATGGCAAGTGCCACATCTTTGATTCCTATCGACATCAATGATGATGAAGCTATTATCACAATTAAATAATTACAATCACCATCTATATCCAACATGGATTTGATTTCACGATCCATCTTAGGCAGTACACATAATTTTATAACTCCATAATGGTTTTCGAACATCTATAACTTCCTAAATAAATCTATTACACCAGACACTTTTTCTTGAAATGACAAGCGCAAGTTACATAAACAAGCACTCTGGTACGTAATCATTAGTAGGGAACTTTTTAAACTATTATTTGATGGATTATTACTTAGATGCTTGACTTTAGCAAAAGCTAAAATTGCTCTTACACAGATACACGATAGTGAGTGTGGTGGTCACTTTAGTGGAAAGGCCATGTCATATAAATTGCTTCAATAAGGGTACTACTGGCCCACCATGGAAGATGAATGTTCATAATATGCAAACCTATGAGATAAATGTCAATAACACAATAACCTATAGCATGCATCGTCATAATAATTGCAACCCATTATCTCTCCATGGCCATTTATATTATGGGGATTTGATCTTATGGGAAAAATTAACCCTAAATCTGTTGATGGACATAAGTTCATCATCACAGTTACAAAATATTATACCAAATAGGTAGAAGCCATTCCACTCTGATCTACCATAGGATAGGACATTTACAGCTTCCTCATGACTCATATTATTTCACATTTTGGTCAACCTTTAGCCATCATTTATGATAATGAAACATCATTCAAGAATAAAACTGTCAAGAAATTTTGCACTAAATATAAGATCAAACACACATTCTCCACTCCATATAAGCCATAGGGAAATAGACAAATAGAGGCTACCAATAAAACTATCAACAACATTTTGAGCAAAATAGTGACCAAATTTGGAGATGATTGGCACAATCAACTAGTCTTTGCATTATGGGCTTATGGCACAAGAATTTGCACGCCCACAAGAACTACTCTTTATTTGCTTGTTTATGACATAGAAGTAATTTTACCATTAGAATTCGAAATCCCATCTCTTTGTGTCTCCCTTAAAGTTATTCTTAATGATGACCAATATCATGAAAAATGTTTGCACCAACTTGAACAGTTAGACCATACACACATTCAAGCAGTAGAACATCTCAAAATCTATCAACAACGTATACAATGATCCTACAACAAATGAGTTCACACCAGAGAATTCAAAGTTAATGATCTCGTGCTCAAAGAAAATCTTTTCAATGTCAATGCTAAAGAAGAAATCAAAGGTAAACTCAAACCAAATTAACTAAGTCCTTACATTATTACCGAAAAGCTTAGCCCTAAAGTGTATCATCTAGCCTTACTTGAAGGAAAGAAACTAAAAAATCTGATGAATATTATGCATTTACGCATATTTCATGTCTAGCCTTTCATTTCACACATTGTTTGTACATAGTTTCTTAGCTTTCCTTGTACATAATCTTCTCATGATTAACTGTATATAGCTTCTTTTCAAATTATTTTACATAGTCTTCGTGTGATTGATTGTACATAGCTCATAACACTTCAAAATACAAAAACAATACAACATATCAAAATTGTAAAAACATTCAAATATGTCAAAACACCAAAAACATTTTGATTTTATGCATTATCCATGCTTTACATTTCTACTGCTATGTTAGACTTACATTTACTATTTTATGTTATTGTTTGTCGATATATCTACATTACCATGCTTCACTTGGTCTCCTTTAAGTGTGTGTAGTGACATCCAACTCTTTGATTGCTTCACTCTACCCATTGAGGGGGTATACTCCTACATTCGAGACATCGATACATACACCCACTGGGGGCATCTTCTACATGACTACACCAGCCAGTTTATGTCATTCCTACACGACACACTCTAGTTATCATGTTGATCTATATTATTTACTAGCTTACACAGATTACTCTATCGATATTTTAATAGTATATAACACTTGTGTATTTTTTAGCACATACCTAGTCTTGTATTACCATGACTTGCATACTTTCACATTCTTGATTTGATTAGTTAGATGCAATTATATTTCTAGTTTTTACATGCTTTCCTTTCTTGCTTTATGTAGCTAGATCGATTGCATTCCTTAGTTCTTATTTTATCTCTTGTATGTGCCTTAGGACATTCACCAATGTCCTTTGCTTCTATTCATGTGTGTGCCTTTGGTCATTTTCTAATGTCTTCACCTGTAATCTTCTATGTGATTGTGGTATTCATACCAACCTTGCTTGTTTCAGTTGTATGTGTATGTGGCATTTGAACATGCCTTGTATGTTTGATTTCTAGTTTGAGTGACATGTGCCCATATCCCTTGTTTGCTTGGACCCTTGGCCACTCTTGTATTGTTCTTACTTCTTGCATTGTATGCTTATTGATTGATTATGTTTTGATTATTTGCAATGGCATGATCCACATCATGCATTAATCTTGCTATCTTAGATGCCATGATAGACATCATGCTCCATCCCTCCTTTTCAACTAATAACTAATCAGGCTTCCAATTCTAGTTTCAATTAAGTACATTGTACATACTATTACATTTTTATATCTATCTAGGCATACCCCTATTGATCTAATAGTCTCTCATTACAAACCATGTTATATCTTTAGCTATCTTGTCGATTGTCATTGCTATATCATGTATTCTTGCAGTATAACACAGTTATAGGGCTCTTTATGTTGAGGGTAGTCATTGTAGGATCTTCATTCCTACTCTTAGAAGAGGGGGTAATAAACATAGGTTTTGTCATAGAGATCAGAGCTCCTACTAGTTAAAAAATCAATTTCAAAAAAATCAAAATAGCAATCAGAGGTCAAACTAGGTAGAACAAACCAAAAAAATAGTGACGATTCCAAAATAGTTTTTAGTTTCAACAAAGGACAACAATGTTGGATATGGACAACAACATCGGACATCAGGTTGTCCTATTTTTGGTGCTCCTATCCAAACAACAAAAACCAAATTTTCTAGAAGCGGGTAGAAAAGTAGGTTCAACTATAGTTTTACACTTTCAGACCAGTTCATAATCAATAGTTTTTAGTACATTTTTGCTCAGAGAATCTAGATATAGGGGGCATCATGCATAACATGATAGTTGTCACTTCAATTTTTAGATATGGCAGTTGGTATAACTTCCAAATAAGAATCCATGTTCCAGACACCAGTGATTGGGGCAATGTGCATGCAACATTTATTTGCTTTTATTTTTGGGTTCAGTATATTATCAGGGTATTCTCAGTATTTGCATGCCTTACTCTATCTTTAGGTGATTGGCATCACTTCAGAGTGGTTTTCATATAAGCCTACCCTCTAAATTTTGAAATGACTTTCATGTAATCCTACTGCCCAGTTTTGAAGAGGCTTTCGTACAAGCCTAATCTCCATATTTCAGAGTGGCCAATAGTGGCCTAGTTTTTAGCATACATTCAGCTATCCACAGTAACATTATCAGACTACAAAACATTCAAGGGCTTCAAGAGCCATCTCATATGACACACATTTTATACCGGTATCAATTTATAGTTTCACTTCATGGGGTAATGATGGAATCAAAGGACTAGCTAGCCTTTATATTATTGAGCCACCTATTTAGAGGGATTGGATACATAGTCTAAACATAGATTAACACATGCATGATCACATAGATTCACTTAGTGAGTGACGATGGAGCCAAAAGTTGAACCTTTATATTTTTGAGCCACTCTTAGGGAATTAAGCACTCAACTCTATTCACGATATTACTCTAAGTACAAATTATCTAGTATTACTTAATATCATCTAGCATCACTCAATATCATAATAGGTTTTGTATTGGTTTGCATACTCAATGAGGTATATTTATTCTTTTTTCTTCTTCTCTCTCTTACCTAGCTTTGTACGTTCTTATTTTAGATATAGCATATCTATTAAGAACTGATCTACTCTTTGTTTTCTCTTACAGATTCACACTTCACAGTGTACTCTCTTTATGCACACCCAACATCATACAACTTCATTAGCTTCACCCTTGTAGGTAAGTTCAGGTACGCTTTTTATTTTTCCTTTATCCTAGTATTTCACTTTTTTGCATCACTAGAATAAAGGAGGGGCAAATATAGTCATATAAAATGCAAAAAATAGTAACTTGAGTGTGACTTATGACATCCATCCCATAAGTCCCTCCTGCTTACTTTCATGACCCTCATAGGCATCTTTTCACTAATTCTCAATCATCCGTAAATTCCTAGACCTAATCTCAACTGAGCCAAACTCCTTTTTTCATGTAGATCCACCTCCCCAAGTCATGTTAGCTCAAGACTATAACACCCAACTTGGACCATAGCATCAAACCATATGGTGTCTCATTTTTAGCACTCTTATCCAATCACATTTCGAGCCCAAACAATCATTTCCTTTTAGTTTTTATCCTCCTTTTTGTTGACCTAACGTGAATAATTTTGACCCATGACTAACAGATCCGTATAAAATCTCATTCAAAGTTCATTTAGAAGGGGTTAGCAAATATCACAAAGTAAACAAGAATACAAGCATGACTATGCAAGCATATTTCCTAATTCTCTACATACAACCATATAATACCATTTTTAGATTATTCAAATCCTTACACCAATCCCTAGTCACCTCAAACACACTCAATTTAGTATTTTGCATCCTCATACACACTATTGCACAAAGCACATCAAGTGGAAGAATTGTATATGGCTTGATCCCTCTTTGGAGTATTAGTATGTAGGCATCGTGCCCACACAAGAGGTGTAGATACACGTTCAATGAATATTACACACATTAACCCCTCTCTTTATCAAAATTGATCAAAGCACAATGAAGTCTAAGGTTTTAAGATAAAATCAGCTCTACAGGGAGTTCTACAAAAATTCAATAGTCAAAATTTCACAAGCAGGGTCTCACAGACACAATGAACAAAACCCAAACAGCTCAGGTCTCGTGGATAACAATGACATAAATGGACTATAGCACTAGAGCCTAGGGTGTCTTATTTTTGGTGCTCATATTTAGTCATAAAATGAAGGCTAGATCTTGATTTGCGATAATGGCTCAGTCCTAAATAGTGAATTTCGGCCTCTGTCTCAGTCGTATCAGTCAATTTTCAACTAAATCTTGTTTTTTTCCCCTTTATTACTATTTTTAGATAAGTTCAAATTGCAATCAAATTATACAAATTAGTAGCTTAATTATTTATTTATTTACTAATTTTACTACTCATACTCTTTAATTAAATTATGAATAATACACCAATAATCTAAAAAAATTGTTAAATCAATCGTCTTAGTAAATCAGATTAATTTTATCTGAGAAATCAACATCTTTCATACAAAATATTTTCAAATATAACTTTTATAATAAATTAAAAGAATAATTTGTTGTAAAAAGTGATGTTTTCATCATTATTTAGGTTGAGTACTCATATTTTACATATAGAACTACATGTTGCAATCATTAAAAGATGTTAAACTTGACAATCTTCAGATAATTAGTTATAAATGACAATATAAAATTGGAGAGTGTTGCGTTATCTAAGTAGTATACTCAACCGTTAGAGAAAGTATCATTGATCTATCTGCAAAAGTCATGCTATCTCAGAGAAATTACATATAAAAGAGATAAATGATTAACTTCATAGTGTATAAGTCTTCAACACCTGTGTTGTTTCTCTCATTTCAAATGAATCCTTGATATCCTTTTAAACCTAAAAAATTGATCGAAAAAGAAGTTATAACTAACTTTAGTTAGTTATTTGTCAATTTTATTAATTGAGTTTTAAAAGTTAATTAATTTGATGATTGCAAATTAAAAATTATTTAAGAATTTTAAAAATTCTTAAGAGATCAAATATTCGAATTTAGACTAGGTATTCTGAACAGGTGGGGATCCCTTTAGTCAACTAGGAATATTTAGAATATCAATTAATCAATAAATAATCAAGTAACATATAAATATTAAATAAAATTCATCTTTACATTAATTCCATTTTGCATTTTAATTTACTCAATGTCATATATATATTATGTATATAATCAATCTACTGCCAAACAATAAATCAAAACTTTAAAAACTTACTTCATGCTCTTTATTCCGTTTACAATACCATGCTGCCAAAAACAAATTATTTTGAGAAATACTTTGATTTTAAAAATATTTTGACTGTATCGCGTGAAATATGAACCAAAACTCTTCATAAAACAACTTTCACTTTTTTGAAATAACAATTTTAATATGTTTTCCATCCAACTTAAATTTGACGTTCAAATGACTGTCAAACTACATAATTTTTGGTTTGTTATGACAGCCATTTTACCATCAAATTTAACACCATGAAATTTTTTGTAAGTGATCATTTTGCATTTATACAATGAAAAGAATTTCAACAAATTTTCAAAATCAAATATAAACTCATTGTTTATCTTCCACTTACCATCATGATTCAACATCATGAATAAACCAAAAAAATAGATTCTTTTTCATTTTATCTTTAAAGTTTCTACCCATATTTAAAAAAAAAATTATATTCTCACTATTAATACTGTCTAATTATCAAATTCCACTTATGGCAAAGCTCATTTATAATGTCAATATTTATACTATGTAATTGGATTTTTGAATGAAGATAACTAAAAACCATTATGACAAATTATATAATGCATTCAATTCTGATATAACATTTAATAAAAATTATTTTTTTCAAACTAAAAAATAAAAATTGAGAAATGCAATAATTTGACTATCAATTTATCTGTAACTAAAAAATGAAGCATTGATTTGATCATATAAATGTCAATTTTATTCATTAATGCATAAATGATTTTCAAAACCAATATAATGCAAACATGAATTCATAAATACAATAATTATCAAATTATTAAATTTAAATCATGAATATTCATAAATAACATTAATTGACTTAGGGTCTCTAGTTGTAATTTTAGATGTTATGACTAGGTCATCACTTATGACTAAAAAGTATAGATTTCAAAAATGTAAGGGTGGGAAAAATAGGCATAACACTAGTGACCTCGCTACCCAGTTTCAAATATGAAATTGGGTAACAATCAAATTGCCTATTATGAGGGCATTAACTTGAGAGTGTGATCCAGGTAAATCATTTCTCAAGTAGCTATGCATGAACTCTTTTAAATATATTTCAATAAGGAATGAGATTTTTAGCTAGTGTGGCATGAAAAAGGGAAGGATATAATAAAGAATTTGGGCTGGATGCACACATAAATATAAATACATCAAATATAGTTTTTTAAAGTATAGTATTGTTTGCAACTAGTTATAACTTAGCATATATTACTATGTATAAATAAAACTAAATTTATGAAGAGAAATATCTAGAAATAATTGACACTTATAGTTGAATTGTAGCATCTTTGTATTCTCCATCATAACATGAAAACTTTGTTCACTTGAAACACTTATCGATCTTTTCAAAAGTAAAAGTCAAATAACAACAGAAAAACAAACAAACAAGAAAAAAAAAGAACACAAACCAAAAGGAAAAATGAAAAGTAAAACATATAAAATTGACAAAATATTTACATACCAAAAAGAAAGAAAGAAAATTAATCGACATTAAAAATCATCCACTGTGAGACAAATCAAAGGATATACCATAACTGAAAACTAACAAAAATAAAGAAATTAAATTTAATAAATGAAGGAAGTATAAGAATAAATGATAAAAGATCTCCTCCAATATAACTATAATGTAAGACATTATTTTCAGCATGTAGATATTCATAATAAGTCAAGCTATATGATTTAAAATCAATAAGAGAGCATGACAAACATATCAAATAACCTTGAATAAATATAATTAAATCATGACTATACGTGTTTTTAGCCATTTATTGGTTTTGTATTGTATATAAAAGCTTATATATCTGATTTCAATTGAGATGAATATTTTTGAGGTTAGAATTAAGAGAATCTTGATCAATAAATTGACTTGACTATTCAAGTGTTTTTAAATAATTTTAAATATCTTTTGATTTAACATATTTAGTAGGATCTATTGTTTCAAACTTTAAAGGGTCATAAAATTTGAAATATTCATAGTCAATTTTATTAAACAAGTCTCCTAATTCAAAATCTCTATAAGAAACTTTATAAAAAATATCATAATCACTTGTTAATTTTATATTGTGATCCGAATAATCTATAAAATCAAAATTTTCATACTCAACTTTATTCAATTGATTGCTCATCTTGGTGCGTTTAATATCACAAACATATTTTTCTGTTACTATAACACTAAATCTAGCATAAAAGAAATCAAAATTTTCATTATCAGGGTAATCTTTCGAATAAAAAGTGATAGAACAGTTATCAAAAAGATTCGAATTAGATTTGATATTGTTATAGACAATAGTAAAATCATAAGTAGATGAACAATTTTTGTTGGGAAAATAATCAGATTCAAAAGCTAAAGAAATTTCTAAATCTAAGTCAACAGTTTCTCATTCAATTTTTTTAAAACATCGTTATCTTCTTCATTAGATATGCTTGAAAGAAAATTAAGAGTAGTTTTATTTGAAAAAGAATTATTACTAGAAAATAAATCAAAATTGAGAGAAAATATGTTATCTGATGATTGATCAAATTGACTGAATGAATTAAATTGCTCTAATTCTTAATCTAATGAAAAATCTAAATCAAAACATTCTGATGAAATATCTGAATTGTAATCTAATTATTGAGAGGTATTTTCAATATACCATGTCATAATTTGATCATAGACCAAAAAATATTAAAAAAATCTTTAATAAATTTGTGTTCAAAATGTAACATTAACGTAGAATTTTTTTTGCATTTGAACATATTATGATTAAACGAGCAAAGTTTATAAAAATCTTAATTTTTTCTTTGGATATGAGAAAATTTTAAGGCTGAACTAAAGTAAATAATACCAATTTTTTGAATAATTTGAATATAATTATTAGGTAAGTTATTCTTCTAACATAGAAAGGAAAGATCACCACCTAGTCGAAAAGGAATAGGAATTTCATTTAAGTTTGAAAGAAAATGCAATAAATATTTCACTATAGACTCTTTTTCTTTCAAATAATACATGAATCAAGCTATTAGAATTTGATCTACTTGATTTTCAATTAAGATTTTGATGTAAAATCATTCTCGAGTGAGTTCATCCATATTTTCCACAATTGAATAAGAAACAATCACGAAACTAGAATCAAAATCTGGGTGACCAATTATAATAACTATGAACTGAAAACTGACGATTAGTTATGGTAATGTGAATCACTAAAGACAAGAATATGTAAAGAAAGACACTTGATTTGAATTTCTCAATGAAGTCATAAATTTTGTTGACGGTGAAAAATGTCACGTCAATGAATCAACCCATTCGTCTATCATGAAGGTCTAGACGGAATCGTACCAGTTTAATCGTAAAGGACCTATGGTTAAAAATTAGTCCTAAAACATACAAAAGGGTCTTTTAAAGTTTTGTGGATTACTATGTTCGATAATAAATATAAATCAAGCTTACAAACATTTATTAATTCAATAAAAAATAACATGAAAATCAACTATGTCAAGAATAATTACTCATAAACAATATTTTGATCCAAGAAGTTAATCATTCCTTCAATATTATATAATTCAATCTCACATTTGATATAAACTATCATCTGACTTATCTAATAGAACAAAGTCTATGAATTAGACAATCTCTTAAAGGATAAAAAATTTAGATTGTTGAAAAGTATATCTTATGTTCATACTTATAAATGTTTATCAAAGATAGTAAACAAGGGAAGCATAAAAGATCAATTGAAGATAAGATGATAAACTAATTTATAAACAAATCTTCAATAAATCAAGAAAATAAACATAACTCAACAAACCTAAAGAGATAATCAATAACAACTAACTAAGAAATTAAAAATTAGAAATCTAAACTAAATTAAAACTAATACTAAACTAACACTAGCATAAAAAAAGAAATCAGAAATAAATAAATAACTATCGAAGAAAGTAAACTAATGTTAATGAAAAATAAATTAGAAAACAAAACTCAAATAAATAAAATATATTGTAGAACATAAAATTTGTGAGTCTTAATATATAAGAGTCATCTTAGCAAATCAAATCAATTTTATCTGAGAAATCAACATCTTTCATACAAAATATCTTCAAAAATAACTTTTTCAATAAATTAGATCAACAATCTATCACAAAAAATGATATTTTCATCATTATTCAAGTTGAATACTGATATTTTGCATAGAAGAGTGCATGTTACAATCATCAAAAGAGATTAAACTTGATAATCTTCAGATAATTAGTTATAAATGATAATATAAAACTAGATAGACCTACATTATCTAAACGGTATACTCAATCATCAGAGAAAGTACCATTGATTTATTTATAAAAGTCATGCTATCTCAAAAAAATTACATATAAAAGAGAGATAAATGATTGACTTGATAGTGTATAAGTATTCAATACCTATGTTGTTCATCTCTCTTCAAATAAATCCTTGGTCTTTTTTTAAACCTCCAAAGTTGGTTGAAAAAGAAGTTATAACTACCTTTAGTTAGTTATTTGTCAACTTTATTAATTGAATTTTAAAAATTAATTAATTTGGCGGTTAAAAAATTAAAAATTATTTAAGACTTTTTAAAGTTTTAAGAGATCAAATATTTGAATTTAAACTAGGTATTCCTAATGGATGGGAACCCCTTTAGTCAACAAAGAATATTTAGAATATCAATTAATCAGTAAATAATCAAGTAATATGTCATATTAAATGAAATTTATCTTAACTTTAATTTCATTTTGTATTTTAATTTACTCAATGTCATATATATATATATATATATATATATATTGTGTATATAATCAATCTACCGCCAAACAATAACTCAAATCTCTAAAAAAAAATTTCAATGCTCTTTATTTCATGTGCAATACCATGCTTTCAAAAATAAATTATTTTATAAATACTTTGATAATAAAAATATTTTGACTATATCACGTGAAAGATGAACCAAAACTCTCCATAAAATAACTTTTATTTTTTTGAAAATAACAATTTTAGTGTGTTTTCTAGCTAGCTTAAATTTGATATTCAAATGACCATCAAACTGCATAGTTTATAGTTTGTGATGACGGTCATTTGACCGTCAAATTTACTACAAAATTTTTTTTAGGTGATCATTTCGTAGATTTTGTATAGCAGAAAGAATTTCAACAAATTTTTAAAATCAAATATAAAGTCATTTATTTTCCACTTACCATCATGATTCAACGTCATGACTAAACAAAAAAAATAGATTCTTCTTCATTTTATTTTCAAAATTTCTGCCCATAATTTTTTTGCATTATGTTCTCACTATTATTAATGTCCAATTATCATCTTAAACATATATAATACATGTATAATTCTCAAGACTGTAATTTACATGCATTCTTCTAAAGTAAATCCACAAAAACCTTTCACATAAAAAGACTTCAGACATAATTATATTTCTTTCAAATCATTATGTCAAAACTGAAACACCCTATCTTGACTTCTCAAAAAACAATCAATCATTTCAATATCTGACTTAAAAAGAAAACCTAGAATGTATAATTGAAAAGTTTGTAAAATTATTTACTCACAGCAGACTAGAAATATATTGAACCATGCAAGATTTTCCCTTCGAACCCCATGAATATCTAATATTGCAGAAAGGTGCGACTGAAAAATATATTTGCGTGCTTAAACAGAATCTCCTTTTTATCATTTCTTTATGACAAACCAAATATTCATGAAAACAATAAACATACATAGTTCATTTTATAAAACCCAAAGTCTCAATGAACCCTATGAAACCATAAATATATTCAAAATAAAAATTTGAATATATATTCACAAAAAACCAGTCCAGTATGCATACTCAAAAGTCTTGATGTTTTCAAAATGATTATATTTGAACTCAAAGAAATAAACATGTTCGAGCTCTATCAACCTCAAACAAATAGCTTCATCAAAACTAATACCCATTCACTTTAATATTCAAGTAAAGAAGTGATATAACCAAGTAGAAAGCATCATACAACCTCTCAAAACTTTCATGCACAAAACTTAAATAAAAAATTATTAACATGCAAACTAAAAACCTTTTATTTATAGGCAATTGAAAAATTATTCAAAATCTCCATAAATACTTCTCAAAACTTATTCATTGCATACATGGATGTGATTTTTTACAAGTTTCTTGTTCAAAATCCCATCTGCAACTTCAAAAATAAATTTGATAAAATGGTGCTTCCGCAAACAAGCTTCCAAAAATGATCAAAATGGTGAAAAGAAAGCTATTTATAATCACAACTCTTCGATGTAACTGTCGTGTATACATGCACAATTCTCATTGACCCATTAAAATCTACATTAATATTTAGCATTCTGCTAGCTAAATTAGCATTGTCATTAAACTTAGCAATCACCAAATTAATTACTAAAATTTTTACCATTATTCAACATTTGAGGCATGTATGCCTTGCATTGATTTCTCAAACCACCAAAAATCTTAGCATGATCTCGAAGCTTCTTCGAATATGCTCGAAATTAATTCATCTTGCCAACTAAGTGTGCCATGACATTTGCCAACTCATTTTTGCCGACCAACTTGCCAACCACATTAACCTATGTGCCTCTCAATAAACTTCATTCAAATTTCCTTTCAAAATTACCATGGCCATTTAGAGACTTTGAATAACCAAAATCAAGACATAATTTATTTCTCAAAAACTCATCAAAATAAAATAATGACCCATGTCCATGTTAAAGTTTTTGTTGGGTCCATCACTTTATATTGAATACTATAATAGAATAATTTTAGTTTTAAAACTTAGATTTCTTAAGATTATTTGACAATCTTTATATTCATAATAACTTAGATTTAAATCAAATTTCACTTATGGCAGACCTCATTTATAATGCCAATATTTATACTTTGTAATTAAATTTTCGAATGAAGACAACTAAAAACCATCATGGCAAATTATATAATATGTTTAATTCTGATAGAACATTTAAGAAGAATTATCTTTTCAAACTAAAAACACTAATTTATGAAATGTTATAATTTGATTGTCGATCTATTTATGACTGAAAATGAAGCATTGATTTGATCATATAAATATGCAAATTTTATTCATTGGTCTATAAGTGCTTTTCAAAACCAATATAATGCAAACTTGAATTCATAAATACAATAATTACTAAATTATTAAATTGAAATCATGAATATTCATAAATAACACTAATTGACTTAGGGTCCCCAATTCTAGTTTTAGATGTCATGATTATGTCATCATTTATGGTAGAAGAGTATAGATTTCAAAAAAATGTAGGGGTGTGAAAACTAAGCATAACAAATTTGACACATTTTATTCATAGGTTGGAGACTCATCTTTCAGTTATGGAGACACAAGTTAGTACACTTGACTATGCACTAAAGGGAGTTTTAGATAGTTGATGGGTTGTCCATAGATCAATTAAAATTAATTGGGAAGAAGTGTGAGAAATGTCATGGGCCAAATTCTACATAATACCTTCTATTTTAGAAAAGTTTCCCTTTTTTAAGGAAGGACAATGTTTAGATATGCATGTCCACACATGTGCCAATGCGTGAAAACCACATCAAATTGGAATAAAACATCAGGTGCATATTTTTCAATTAACCTTAATCCCTCTATCGAAAGCTTGGTATATGTATCAGAAACATAGATGAAAGACTAAGACATGGCCTAAAATTTAGCAAGAGTTCATTCAACCTTTTTATTTAGAGGATGAAAATCTAATGGTGCATATAGATTTGCAAAGACTAAAAGTTTTTCTATGTCAGGGGAGAGTGGAGGATATACCCTCTATAACTGAATGGAAATTGCAAGATGAAACCAACCAAAGTATTCAGATGACTCCACAAAAGTGTTGTAACAAGGAGAAACAAAAGAGATTTATTTGGAAGACTTGCAATAGGGTCTGAAATAGTGAAAGTATCTATGTGAGGAGGACCTAGAATTGAAAGGATTGTTTTAACCTGGAAGGAATAGAAAGCTACCTAAGAAGGGGAATGTAGATAAGACTAAAGAGGATCAAATGTGCAATATTAAAATCATAGAGCAAATAGGAAAAAGGGAAGTGGTGGATTCTATCAAAGCTAAAGCAAGTAAAATTTGCCAAGTGCTTATGTGAAAAAAAAACTAGATAACATTGGCATATAGAAGATGCTAGATATCGAAACCATTAGGGATTATTAGACATATAAATAGGTTTAGAAGGTTGTTTAATTGTTTCAAGATTATGAATGTTTTTTATCCATCAAGCTCACTTAGGTTAAGGGTATATATTCTTCCTTAGGAGAGATGCATATTGAATTAAAACAGTGTGCACAACCAATTAATAAGTGACCTTATAGGCTGAATCCTAATATGCAAATGAATCTATAAAGAGAAATTGATCAAATTATGGAAGCTATAATAATTTATTCAATTGAGAATTCAGATTGGGTTAGTCCCATGGCAATGTAGCTTATGAAGATAAGGGAGATCCAAATTTATGGAGATTATTATGCATAGAATGATGTTTGTGTCAATGATCCCTTCCCTATTCCATTTATTTATGAGTTACTTGAATCTGTTGTAGGGCATGAATTCTACTGATTCACATATGGTTTTAGTGGATATCCTCAAATCCCAATTATAGCTCAATACCATACAAGGATTACTTTCACAATAAAATGGGGGTCATTTGTTTGTAAGGTAATGTCATTTAGACTAAGACATGCACCAATGAATTTTTATAGAGTAATTGTTACTGTACTTAAGAACTTCATTCATGATTTTTTTGGAGTATACATGCAAGATTAGGTAGTTTTATCTTTATTCATAGAACACCTATACAAGCTAAGATTAATGTTATAAATATGTTGTGCAGTACAAATTACTTTTAATTTAAATAAATGTCTATTTTTCACACCATTTAGCATAATTTGTGGACATATGGTTTATGCCAATGGGATTTTGGTTGATTAAGAATAAATAATAGTAATAATGGGGCACAAACCACTGACTAATCCATCATAAATACCATCATTTATAGGTATTATTGGATATTATCACAAGTTCATATGTGGATATGTAACTATTTCAACACTACTAGAATAGTTATTACATGAGGATAATGAGTTTTAATGGACTCCTAAATGCCAAAAATGCTTCTCAAATTTGAAGCATATATTAGTCGCAACACCAATTTTGGTTTTCCCAAATTAGAACAGAATGTTTCATGTTCATGTTGACACATATGGTTCAATAGTTGGATTCATATTGACGTAACCATGGGGAGGAGGCTTAGATCACCCAATTCATTTCGCAAGTTACAAGTTATCTATAGTTGAGAAAACCTACACCATAATAAATTGGGAAGCTTTGGTAATGATCTTCACACTACAAAATTTATGGAATTACTTGTTGGCTAATCCCTTTTAATTTTTCACAAATCATCAAGCATTGTGATTCTTGGTTTATAAACAATTTTGGTAGAAATAATTTCAATATGGCTAATGCTCTTTCAATAAATTTTAATTTAAAATCAATATAAAACTAGAAAGGGAAAATTTTGGACCTAACCATCTTAGCCACATTTAAATAGGGGAAGAGCTAGAAGATTTATAAGATGAATCTCCAAATGTACACGTATTCAAAGTAAATGTGATCTCTTAACAAATTGAATAAATTACAACCTTTTATGGTGAACTAATTATGATCAAGATATTACATAATGGGATATGGTGGCTAGTAGTTTTTTTAGATGCACATAAGGTTGTGAAATAATGTAACATTTTCCAAAAAAAGGAAAATTAAAATTAAAGGGATGAGATGCCTTTGAATCTAGATCTAGCTGTGTAATCTTTAGAGCTATGGGGTATTGATTTCATTGGACCTATCAACCCCACATTTAAGAGATTTAATGCTAGGTTTATTATAACTATGATAAATTATTTAACTAAATGGGTTGAGGTAACTGTGACTCCAGGTTGTACGACAAAAGATGATTTAATTTTTTTTTAACAAAAATATTATAACAAGGTTTGGATGTCCACAAAAATTGATAAATGACAAGGGCACACATTTTATGAACAATACTATCAAAACCATAACAAAAGAATTCATGTTTTTGCAGTAAAGGATTACAAAGTATCATCCTCAGGCAAATGGTCAAGTAGAAGCTTTTAATAAGGTCTTGGAAAATATGCTTACTAAAATTTGTAATGTACAAAGAGATGATTGGGAAGATCATATCATAAAAATATTTTAGATGTATAAAACAAATTATAAGCATGCGACTGAATATATTTTATTCTAGTTAGTCAATGGAATGGAAGTTATGATGCCAATGAAATACCTTGTACCCAAGAGTCCTTACAATAGAACTTGTTGGAGCTAAAATGCATCAAATACATAATGCAATTGGTGAACTGGAGTCAGGAAGACCATAATTAAAGTCAAAAAGCATGGCATGATCATAACCTTAGAAGCAAAAAGTTCCAACTGGAACAAATGGTATTGTTAAATTAAGGTAGGTTCAAGGCACATCTAAGAAATTTGAGGATCACGTGGAAATGTTCATATATAATTCATTAGTTATATAAGCAAGGCACTATATTATTTAGAGATCTGTAGAGAAATATTCTCCCAAGAAGAATAAATGGAAGTAGGATCAAGCCATACTGAATATGATCTCATTCAAGCAAACATTGCACAAATACGTACTATATAATACAAGGTAGACTAAGATTTTGCTTTTGTTTTTCTTGTAGATTTGGTAGCAGTAGAAGATAGAACAAGGAGAGTGTAACATAATCACATTCACATGAGATAAAATGATGTATCCCAATGAACATTTAGGTACCACTATCAACAATAAATCTAGATCAAGTTTGTGAGAGGGATATGTGATAACTTTTCAAATTAATCAAGTTTAAGAAAGAGGCTAAAACATTAGAATAATAAGTAACCAAAGATTAATGATAACTAGATTGATAATAAAATTAATGACAATCCACAAATAATATCATAGGTATCCCAAAATGGGTAGATTTTTTGAACAAATAGTTAATGTTTAAATGAGGAAAGTATTTGAAAATGAAATGATGGCATGACATATTTTTCAAGTTGAAATAAGGCCTTGAAAATAGCCATGTGTCAACTCATAAATGACTGATATATTTAAGATAGGCATTTAGGTGAGTGAGGTAGATCAATAGGTCAACACAAGTATGGGGCTAGATTTTTGCTATAAAAAGAAGGGATACCCATGTAGCTCAGACTTTGCATATTTAGTAAATTTTAAATTTTACCCCTATTCCTAACGATAAGTCTATCAAATAATAATGAGATTGCATTGAATTACAAAACACATGCACTATTAAAGAGCAAACATAAAAATAATCATATAGAAGACAAAATGGTCATGTACTAGATCCTTGTCCCATTGGCTAAGACTCAAAATGAGGAGATGAGAATTGGTTTGGCATTATGACAATCCTAATGGAGTGATGTAAACCCCTATGAAATAAATAAAGAGTGGTTCTTTCAACCATATGGAGTTGGCCCTACACAAGCAGTACTTTCCCTTGCCAATAAACTATACGGATCAAATGTGGAGAAATTGGTAATATTATCTATCTTTGGGCAGCATAATGAGTTGGTGATGATAATTCTATGAAGATATGATGAAAGAGATATTCATTTATTATCAGAGGTGATGATTCACATGAATATGAATACTATTTCAAAGGCACCTAGACTGTCAGTGATAGTAAATCCACTTCATGCCTGTAAGACAAGGAATTCTTCCATGTATTTAGAAATTCATGATTGGTATGCTATAACAAACATCAAATTTTCCATCACACAAGTCAACGATACACCATTTAGGGTAATTATAGAATGCATTATGTTTTTGTACAAGAGACACAAAAGGTGTTAAGAAGGTAAAAAATGGCATATTGATATTGCATACCCTATGATAAGGTTGGGAGAGGAATTCGACTAGCCTAAGTTTCTTGCATCAAAACTCAAAATGAATGTAAAAAAGTTATTGGCTAACACAACCCAATCATTTTAGTACCAATTTATAGTATTATTTCTCTATTTTACATTATGGATGTCCCATGAGTGGAAAATAACTCCTGATGTAGTTAATTGGCTAGACAATACATTCCCTAACCTGATATGGCCCTAAGATGGACAACATTAGTTGTAAGTGAGAAATTTCATGGGATGGTGGCTACAAATTTAGGGGATGATATAAAATAATCCATGATACACAAGGATGTCTTGGCATTTTTTTAACCTATTAAAACCATTGCCAAACTCCAAAATAGAGTACATGTCAAGATTCACATGTTGTAGAAGCTACCAATGGTACCCCTTCCCTTTGTCATTGAAATTCATATGGTGTAAATAAATTTACTCGATAAAAACATTCCATAGTGTTCAACCATTACAGTCCATACCACTTGGATTAAAGTGGATACAATATTAACCACATGCCTAATCATAGGCTCAACCTTAGGCACCATTGCAACTATTGGCATCAATAACATAAAAGATGTTTTCCAAGCATAAGGCACTTGTTGCATAGTCAACTCCACCACTAGCTAGGAGATGCACAAAATGACACCTTGGTTGAGTGAGACACAGATGCCCATCATCATAGTTGAGTATGATCTTGAGACTTTTGGAGTCACTCCATAAGAAGTATATAAAGTGTTGATAGACAATGTCAAAAATGACACATATGAAGAAGAGGAGGAAAAAAAAATTATTTTCAAGCTCATTCAAACATATTAGGTTCAAACGAATTCCACTTCATTTTTTTGTTAAAATTCCCCACCACTAGCATCCATCGTAGTTGTCATGATTGCATAAGAGGAATAGGTAAAGCATAGAGTATAAGCTATGTTTTAGGAAGAGGTACCATGTTCTGGGTTGCAAGCATAAGCACCCACCACTACACACAAGAGCTATGTACAATAGAATAAATAATACAAGGTATTATATATAAAATACAAAACCTATATCAACTATCTCTATCAAAAGCAGAGGATAAGAAGCTAATCCGTTTAGGTCGCTAGTAATAAGAACCCACACAATAATAGTTGTATGACTATACTCCGTACTCATCAGATAAATGGACACATTAATAATTCCACAAATCATAGTCGAGGAATCCCAGTAGGAAGTTCAAACTTGATAGACTCATGAGAAGTTTTGCCATAATAAAAATTTTAGTCCCACCAACTGTGGGACCTAAGTCCATTATTTCTAAGTACCAAAATACTACATCTATGTAGTTTAGTCCTCCTATCATGCCTTATTCCTCTCTAAAAATCACCCCTCCATCTTCCCCACCTCTTTCACCCAATTCCCCTACGTAATCACAAACACATCATCATCCCAATCAACTATGATGGCATGGCCAAATAGAGGAGTAGTCAACTTTAGACATTACAAAGCCAAGGACTAAAAAATATAAGGTGTTAGAGGAGAAGGCCCAAAAAGAGAAGGATGACTTCCTCGAACAACAAAGGAAGGATACAAAATAATCTATAAAAGATAAAGCATATCAAGAGGAGGAAGTAAAAAATAAGGTTAAGGTGGATACAACATCCAAGGATAAATGGCTTGAGGACCTATAAATGTAGGGAAAATTCAATAAAAAAGATGCAGAGGAATAAACAAAAGTCACTACTAACAAACAAGAACACGAAAAGGGGAAAATGGAAAAACATGAGTCGAAGGGGAATAAATAAAGTAGCGAGTAAAAAATATACATGTTATAAAATAGACACAAACTACACTGGAAACCTTTGTGCAAGTACAGGTAACATTAAGCCAATGTATGACAACACCAAACCCAGAAAAATAAAGAGCATAAACAACACAACCATAAGGAACCTCCATAGGCCCTGGTTCAACACAAGGGGGTTCATAATATGAAGGCTCTCAAAGCCAGGATGACACTGATAAGTCCCAATGGATGGACATCTAGGCTACAACCACCTAACACACAAATTTCACCCTGCCTCTGGCACACATCTAAAAAACAATAGCAGCACCTCCAATTTCTTCAACTCAAATCATGTTAACAAATGTAGCTTAGGAAGTTGCCTTATATGTTACACAACTTCCATTGGAAAAAAAAGAGAAGGTGTCATTGTATTTCATACTTTTATTACCAAAATAGTAGCCAAGATCTAATAAGATAATGACTAAATGTAGTAGTAAAATGTTGAGTTGTATGAGTTCTTTGAGAAGGCCAAAAAGATAATTGATGATACCTACCTAGCCTTGGTATAGAAATTCCTAAGTGGTTAAGTAATGTCTAATTCAAAGTAGTTTACTACTCTCATTACTAAATCAATGACATAATAACTACAACAAATCAAGGATCATGTACAAAAGTTCTGTAATGAATCTAAGGAAATATTTGAGATTTTTGAAGTAGTATGGGAAAGTTATGAACAAAACTACACACTAAGCTAGATAAATTTCATGGTAGTTACTTGATTGGAAGGCCCAACTCCTAGATGTATGGAAAGATGTCACCCCTAAATTAACACAAGTAGATGAATCAAAGGAAATCATGGAAATTCAAGTGTTGGCAATTGAAATGGAAAATAATATGTAAGAATCAGTATTGTTGAGAGGCAATGTTATATATATACTGATTCTTACATATTATTTTCCATTTCAATTGCCAACACTTGAATTTCCATGATTTCCTTTGATTCATCTACTTGTGTGTATATATATATATATATATATATATATATATATATATATATATATATAGATAAAGTTTGAATCTAAAATGTGAGAAATTTATATTTGAAATTTTTAGTGAATCCATATGTTTTGCAAGCAATGAGTTGCATTGAAAAGAAGCTCAATTAGGAAGAATTTGATCATGGTGACTTCAATAGTAGTAATGATGATGATGATGATGGCAATATTGATGGCTATGATAATAATGATATGGAGGACAAAAATTTGGAGTAGAATTTTAATCAATGAATTTGATAGATTTTTATAATAAGAACAATCTAATAATAACTTAAACTTTATTTGATATTGATTTTTAAGAAGTGTTGGTTGATCATACCACTTACATTAGTATAGTTACCCACCATTGTATGCTACTATTATAGAGAAAATAGGCCATGTTGATGAGCATAGACATGTAAATACATGATGAATACTTTGATGAGATGATATATTAACCTAAATTACATTCCAAAACTATTTTTTTTATCATTTTTAATCAACCATAAGCATATCAAAAGTTTTCATTTGTACTCCTTTCTACTATATAGTAATGAATGAACATGTTGTATATGTATTTGGTGTTGTATGATTAAAGTATTTATTTTATGAATAATATTATATCATCTACTATGATTACTATTTTATATTTATTACTAATCTAGTACATGAAAATATTAGGGATAAACTATGAAGTAGAGTATGTGCTTATAACAACTAGATAACTTGGTTGTATCACTCACAAGGTAACCCATAGCAATAGGGTAGGCCAACCCATAGAAATTAGGTGGCCAATTCGTAGTAATAGCTATAAAAAGCATTCCAACCCATAGAAGTTGTAATAGTCATTCCGACCTATAATAACAATTGTAGTAGTTATTCTAACTCATAGTAGTTGAAAGCTAACTCGTAGCACTTACTATTAACACCTTGTTGGGATTGTGACAATGAGTTGGTGGTTTGAATCATATTTCCTCCATAGTTTGAGATACAAGGTGGTTCCTAAAATTCAATAAAAATGAAATTCAAAGTCAGAATTTGCAATCATCATTCCTTCTCCATTGGACAATACCTCTAAGACTGTTGTAATAATGGAACAATTTGTTCTCTTCCTACATCTTATTTTTTACTATTTTTGGATTGATTGATTGTAAATTTGTCACAACAAATGTGTAGGTTGTTTCTCCTATATTATGCTAAATTTTAAAATGTAATTTATATTTTATGCTGTAACTAAAAGATCTAAATAAGAACCTACCCTCTCTATTTAAAGAGTAGGTAATAGGGAATAGGTTATCAAGTAGAAAATAACAAGAAAGGAATTTTGAGATAGAGTATTGAATTATGTTCTAAAACTCTATGATTTTAACATAACAATATTCTCATTGCTATAAGTTTACTATTGCAAGAAGAAGTGGTTTGAAGTAAACAATTGTAACAAGAAGAGGGGTTGTAACACAATTCCAGTTGAGGTAGGGCCCACTTAAGAGGAATGTTTGTAAATATCTCATTTGTTAATTTAGATTCAATTCTACATTTTGTGCATACATTCTTCATTAGCTTACTACACCATAGGATATTGTTGTTTTTTTACATAAGTATTTTTTATTTCTGCAAGTTCAATTACATACAGTGTGAGGAATCTTCCAAGTCAGTATTATATTTAATTTTATTTTATTTAATTTCCATGCAAGTGTTTCACTTTATTTTACACAAATGTCTTTCCATATATGTAACTTTTAGCACCTCAACCTTCGAAAGAGACTAGTTTTGTGTATGTAGTGTCGACACATTTATAAATAAACACACTAGGTTGATAACTAGTGAAAGTAGCAATATCAATAAATGGAATAGCTACCCCTTAGGTAACTCTATCAAGTTTTAGTTGAGCTTTGCTACCTCAAGTTTAATTTATGGTTTGATTTTGCTCATCATTTTGGCATCATTTACAGGGATGGGTGTCAAGCATTAGTATCATGGGAGGTTGAGTTATATTTATTATTTTCAAAATTAATATACATGTTTTCTATATCAATTTATTACTTTATAGTTAAGATTTCAAATTATATAATTCAAATTAATCAGAATATATTTTTTCCAATAAACCATGTGCAAGACAGGGCAAAAATATTCAAAAAAAGGTGGACTAAGTGTATGAAATGCAAGAGGGTCACTTAGGTAGATTATTACCTAGGAGATTGATTTTTCTATGAGAGCAAAATCTGAGAAATCACCTTTAGAAACTACAAGTCACAAAATCACACCTATAGCCAATCCATGCCCATCACCTGAAATGTATCAGAAGAGGTAGTAACTGAAAGTTTCTTAGTTGAACTGGTCAAGCAATCTAAGGACAAGGGATAAGAAGATATTTTACCCCCGAAAAATATATCCTTGTGGGAGTACCAACTTGACCACCTTATACTCAGAATTTCAATATTTAGTCCCCTTTTCCTTCACCTAAACTTATCTCCAAAAGAGAGTATCGAGCCCTTCTAGCACCAAGGGAAAGTTTGAACCCACAATCCTAAACCCAACTAAGTAAGATGACATATTTTTTAAATTTCCAAAAGAGTTCACTCCATCACCCTCATCTATAAAATCTCCTTCTCCCTTAAAAAATCCTAGAGCCATCATTCATTGTTTGCCTTGGGATAAAAATATTGATAGAGAATTTTAAGTGTAGGTTACAAAAATCACTTGCAAAAGTGGTCCAAAAAATAATGGGATACATGGAAGGAGAAACCCCTAGAAATGAAGCCACAACATTTGAATTTCCCACCAAAATCTCCATGAGTAATGCACTCATGAATAATATTCCCCTTTTAACTATGCTTGAGTTCACAATAATTGTGAGGATCTTGACATGATCCTCTTTGAGTTTGACATCCTATATCGTGTTGTGAATATAATTAGAATGCCCATAAGCTGAAATCACTTCCAAATAACTCTCAAAGATGCATACCTATGATGCTTCATGGGATTAGGGAAGAATGCAATCATGGTTTATAAAGAAATGAGGGATGTATTTCTCTCTAAATATTAGGACTATGGTAGAGGAAAATATTTTAGAGGGACGACATCTTTCAAATGTCACAAAAAGAGGAGGAACTACTATAAAACCATGTGGAAAGATCTATGTTTAGTCTCTAAAAATATAAACAAAACAAGTTGGATCCAAATTATATGAAGCTTATATTTCTGAAAGTTATCAACGAGAAATGTTTGGAAGTGTTGAATCTCATAAGCAATGGAGATGTTTCACAAATATAATTTTATGATATAATTATCTTGTGTATAAATTACTCTAGGTCTACAGTAAAATAGACTCATAAAAACAAAGTATTTCCATCATCATCCTCCAATACCACTAATGGGGTCTCAAGGATGGAATTTAGGAACCTACTATAATATATGAAGTAGGTTATTATCAATCATTTAGCCTTACAAGATGATACATTACATACATGTGGAAAACAAAAAGAAACAATGTAAGCTCTAACTGTGTACTAATTAGATTGTTGTATAAATAAAATAGAATGTAGGTGTTAGACTAATGATGTAAAGGTAACAAATATCACATAGGAGTATCTACATAAAATAGATCTACACACAATTGGAGGAGATGGAGAGCAAGTCTTTTACATGGCCCAATGAAAACCTTGGTCACAAAGTCCTCAAAATCTAGGTATGTCGTCAAACACTTCAATTTTTAATTCATAATTTGTATTTGCCACTCCTCAAAACTGGTACTGACCCACCCATTAGATTTAAACATAACAAATTTCACAATAAAACCAAACTTGGCCACAACAAATATTCCAACCTTGGGCTATTTGGAAATAATTCCAAAACCCAACATAGAAGATAAAATCAAAACTATCAATAGTACCCACCCTCAAATAAATGACATCGATGATGGAGAGGAAGTCAACCAACACTGGAATGTCTTGTACCAATAACCACCAAAAATACAACTACCAACACTACTGCCAAGTAATCCTACTTCAAATCAGCCTAGAGCTCCTTCATTTCATACCCAACTTATACTCAAGCCCGATAATAAGTCAATTTAACATACATATACTAATAAAATAATGTAATCCCCAACCTATTCAATTGAAGTAAATGAATTACAACTTCATTCAGGAAAAAATATATAAAAACCCACCACACCCATAATAACAAAACCTCTTGAAGAGGTACCTAACATTATAACTAACCTAAAAACATATAATAAAGTTTCTACTCCTGAACCAAGCACATATACTAGTCAAGGATAACCTAGGACCCCTCTTTTTCCTCAGATACTAAACCTCCAAGAACAATAACATGTATCTAAGTTTGATTTTGTAGGACAACTCAAAATTATTTGTGTAAAGATCCGACTATTTCAAGCTATACAAGATTTTCCCATTTACACCAAGGTTATCAAGGACTTATGCCTAAATAAGTCTAGTCAGAAGAGGAAGGATCCTAAGACTCCAAGTAGTTAGATAGCTTATGGACATTATGTTGGAAAACATAGTCCCACCTAAGTATTCTAACCCGGGCAGCTCTATAGTTTACATCCACATTTATGACACCCTTATTCATAATATCTTAATATAATTATGGGTAGTTATTAATGTGATGACCAAAGAAACAATGAAAAAAGTTCACCTTTATTACTTTCACCAAACCTCCACCATTTTACAAATGGAAGATTGATCAATAACCTAAAGGGGTTATAGAAGACCTAATCATCATCGTGGACTCATGGGAGTACCTAATAGATTTTATAATATTACATCCCAAATCCAATTTAGTAGGATACCCCTTTAGCATAGGGATATCCTATCTAGATACAACTAATGCATTTATCATCTATAGGTTAGGAAATATGCTGATCTCAAATGACAACACTAAAAAAAAGTTGGTTTTAGAAACCATGAGCTCAACCATTGTGTGAATTAAAACAACCTTTTTGGATAGGAGATGAGGAAAATTAGCAATATCTTTTGTAAAATATACTCATGATTAAACGTAATATGCTTTTTAATGAACAAGATAAGGACACAATCGTTCCCAATACCTTGAAAAATAATTATCAGGCTAACTCACAAATAAACAACCAATTATAATACATATACTGTGCCCTTATGAATATCTTTTCAACATAGGGATCCTTAGATCCCACAAAATACATTCAAATGTTTCATCAACTATTGCCACACCGCTGTAGCAACCTAAGCGCTCTATTGGGTAACATAAATTCCATTGTGTCCTTGTCCAAACAATTATAAATCCTACCTTGAAAACCTCTAATTATTAGAAATAATATGGACCTTTAATAAGAAAATTGGCAAGTGACCATGCTCCAAAAGCATAGAACTTATTTTGCATGGAAATACCATGACATGAGAAGCATACACCTTGACCTATGCACCCACCACATATACATCAAGGAGGAATGCAAACCTATCTAAAAACCACAAAGACAGATGAACTCTATTGTTAAGGACATAGTGAAAACAAAATTATAAAAACACTTGGATGCAAGACTTGTTTATCTTATCTTTGATATCCATTATGTGTCACCACTTATCATTGTGCCAAAAAATGGTGTTAAATGGTGTATTTGTGTAGATTATATCAAATTTAGTGAAACCAGAAGGAATGATCAATTTCATCTTCCTTTTATTAACCAAGTACTTGAAACACTCTCAAGGAAGAATTATGTAATATTATCTTTACTTATCCTTAGGGTACATATGCATACTTTGTACTCCCATTCAGGTTATGTAATGTTCCTTCCACATTTTAAAGGGTTGTCTTGAGCATTTTTTTTGACCTCTCCCATGATTGTGAAGAGATTTATATGGATGACTTCATAGTCAATGGGGATATATACAAAGAATCCAAGAAGAACCTAGAGAAATTTATTCAATGTTATTAAGACAACCGATTATCCTTACATCATGAGAAATTTTACATGTTGATGGCATAATGCATTGTACTAGAACACCGTATCTCACCAGTAGGGATGAAAGTAGACCCTACTAAAATTAAAGTAATCAAAAACTACCAGCCTCTATTTGTTTTATTATCTAAAAAATGTTGACTTTAAATGGATTGATACATGTCATAAAGCATTCTAAGCCATGAAATATCTACTAGTAACAACTCTAGTGCTAAGAGCTTGAGATTAGAAATTACCTTGCCACATCTATACAAATGCTTCTGATACAACACAAGGAGTTGTCCTTGGAACAAATGAAGGATCCTTTAACTATGTTATATACTTTATAATCAAGAAGCTTTAAAGAGCTAAGACCATTTATGCCATGACAAAAATATAATTTATTGTGGTAGTGTATGCCATCAATAAATATAGACATCAACTATTTTTATTCACACTAACCATGTTGCAATCAATATTTAATGAACTAACTAGCAATCAATGTCAGAATAATTAAATGTTTGTTTCTACTATAAGAATTTGAAATTAGTATTTTAGATAGACCACACAAAGATAATGTATTTGTGAATTTTCTATCAATACTAACATCCAAATAACATATTTCATTAGTAGACTCAATTTTTAATGAACATCTTTATTATTTATCCATTAACACTTCTTGGTTTCTATATATCACTAACTATCCGACTAAATAATAAATCCCACACATTTTCTCACCAATAGAGAAACACAAATTGGTGGAGAGAATCCTTCCATACTAGTGGATCATAGGGTATCTCTTCTACACTAGGCTTGAATTAATGATGTGCCTATGTGTAAGGGGGTTTGAAGTGGTTGACATTCTTTGAGAATATCACGATGAACCCTGTGGGGAAAATTTTGGAACAAAGAGTATTGCATCCAATATCCTTACTACAGGTTACTATTGGTCCACCTTACACATGGATGTTATAACATTTCCTCTTTAGTGTGATAGTTTTCAACATATGGGGAAACCCAAACTTCTTGAAGAAATGCCTCTTCAACCCTAATTAGTCTTAGAACCTTTTGACAAATGGGGAATTGAATTTATAGGCCCGATATATCTAACATTTTAATAAGGAGTGAATATTGGTATGTATTGATTATCTCACTAAATGGGTAAAAGTAAGAGCCTTGACACATGAAAAGGAATATAAAATAACATAACTCCTATATGAAGAGATATTCATAAGGTACAAAGTTATGATGGAAATAGTTACAAATTAAGGACTACAATTCAAATCTAATTTGGTTTCAACCCTTATTCGAGAATATGAAATCATGCATAAGAAGTCTAGTTTGTACCATTTACGATCTAATGGCCAATTAGAAGTCACAAACAGGGTATTACATAACAATCTTACAAAATAGTATTTATGCAATGTCAAGAGTATGCAACAGACCTTAAAGAGGTTGTATGGGCATACAAAACTACATGGAAAACCACAATAGGGTTTACACCATATGAGCTAGTTTATGGTAAGAAATATACTCTCCCCGTAAAGTTTGAATTTAAAACTCTAAGGATTTCCTTGGAATTTGGCATAGATCTGTCAGAAGCACAAAAGGAGAGAATTATGCATGTCAATTTATTTGATGAACTATGGATGGAAGCATTATAACACACATAAATGTTTCAGTATTAGTGATTAAAGTGGCATGATCGGTTCATCAAGACGTGCAAACTTCAACTAGGAGATTAATCCATGTTCTATGACTCTAAGTACAAGGATCATAGAGTAATGTTACAAACCAGATCATTTGTTACTTATAAGATAGATAAAGAAATATTTTATTTATTATTCAATGGTCACTACCTCACTCTGTATAAGAAACCACTCTCTAAACATGACTTTAAAATAAAATTCATGGAGGAAGAGAGACCTTGCACGGATATAAAGATATTAGGGACATTAAATGAATATGTTGCCTCAAAATTTGACCCCTCAAAGGAACTTTTTCAATTACCAAATGAGCATTATAGATCATCTAATAAGGGATGACCATCATTTTTATAGCCTTGAATAGAAATCCAACTTGTTTATTGATCAAAGGCTTAATAAACTTTTGATTGAAAAAAAAAAATTCTAGTTAGTCAATATTTTAAATTTTTCAAAAAAAATATGAAAACACTCAAGCATTGTTGATGGCTTTAGCTAGAAAATTAATTTATTAGCTATCTAAGTGTTGAACAAAGATCCTTGATTAGAAAACTATCATGTTGCCTAATCAAGGGGAAAAATGTATGTAGAAAAAATATATAATAATTTTGTTGTTCTCTTTTTTGGCCATGAAACCATAACCTCCTACAAGATTTGTATAGTTATTTTAGGTTATTTGTAAGCATCTACAGGTTGTATCCTAATGGATACAGGTTATCTGCAAGTAGATATGGGTTTTATCCTAGTTGCTACTATAGGTTGTCTACAAGAAACTATGAGTTATATCCTAGTGGATATAGGTTGTCTATAAATATCTATGGGTTGTATAGTGTTTGTTAGGAGATATATATCAGTTGTTATAGGATGAAGGCAAATACTACAAGATGCATGAATACAGTGATACAAGTTGTAGGCAAATGTTATAAGATGCATGAATACAGCGATACAAGTTGTAGGCAGATGTTATAAGATGTATGAATTAGTGTTACAAGTCATAGACATATGCTATAATATGCATGAATATAGTGCTACATGTTGTAGGTAGATGTTATAGGATGACGGAAGATATTAAATGATAAATGAATATAGTGTTTCAAGCTATACGTAGATGCTACATGATGATGATAGATGTGGCATGATGCATGAATATAGTTGTTATGGGTTGGGATAATTGTTATGCATAAAATCTAATTGGCATGGGTTAATTGGAAAGTAATACAAGTTTTTCAAAAATTGTTACAGGTTTTAATTATAATAACCGACAAAGTCCCAACAGCCCTCCTTGACAAAAATACCACTAGCTAACTAACCAACCCTATTATTACTCAATTGCATGCACTAAAGAAAGATCAATACATGCACTTGGACTGTATCACATTTATAAAATTTAACTCTACATATGTCTTTCAGAATTCTAAGTAAAATCAACACCACTCTTGGAGATCATCACCAAGATCAGTGTTGTTTCCCAAATAATCAACCACAAAAAGTTTTTATTTCCTCTTTCTTGTGCATGCTTTTAGGCTACCTACTACATGAATTTATAATCCTTGTTAAAGGAATACAACAATTGGTTGGTACAATAATTTATAACTCAATTAAACATTATCACTAAAGCTCTAACTCAATTATCTATTGAAATCAACACTCTCAGTTCTTGATCTTATAGATGATGATTTCAACAAATAAAGTCTTCTTCAAGTCTCGCATCATCCTCCATTATTACCCAAAAAGATAAAGAGACTATTCCAAACACTAGTAAATAACTAACAAAACAAATTGTACACAACTGAATTCATTGGTAAACCGTAGTAATAAGTATTGATATGATTTTTTTTAATAATTTTTTTTCTATATCAAACATTTAAATATATGTAATCTTGTTGCATTGAGTATTATTTCGTAAGCTATAAGTTTCACCCATGGAAAAACTTTCCCATTTTTGTATAATGTCAAATCAATTTTATTACTGTGTTGCACATCTAATCATTCCCATTTGTGCCATTATTTTCTTCACACGTACTGAACATTATAAAAATACACTTGAGGATGAGTGATTTGATGGTTGGGGGAGGAATGACTTGTCATGATGCTATGAGTAAATAAACAATAAAGTTGAGGGGAGGGCTATCTTGTCATGAGAGTAATAAATATAAGTGAACAGTGTCATGATGGATAGATAAGTATTGACAACCATCACATCAACAACACAAAACAAAGCAAGCATTTCGAAAACTACAACTCCACCATTTTGTTATGTAAACTACGAATGCTTTATTTTCTACATAAAATAATAAATGAGAAAAAATGGATGGATATATACTCTAAAGAGAGATGATAGACCTCATAATGCTGACAGAAAAAAATGATCTGGCTGAGATCTTCAAAAATGTAGGTTGGTTGATTAATTTTGAGAAACTAATAGGATATGATGAGTGGATAAACAAAAAATTTATAAAAACCATAAAGGATTGTGTAGCAACTATTATAAGGCTACATATTGAGGTCACTAAAGAGTTACTAGTATAGGTGATTGGCCTTCCACAAATAAGGGAAGTATGGCAACAAAAAACCAAGTGCTATAAAATTAAGAGATGTATTATGTGTAACAGGTGAACAACCAGAGTATTCTAACCATGGCACACTTTAATCTTCATTACCTCAATTATGGGTATAAATTTCTATATTTATCATAAAATACATCACCTATAAGGGGAAACACTTTATGTTCTATGCAATCCATTTTAAACTTCTCAATTGCATGAGACATAATAAGAGGGTCAATGTGCCAAATTTACTACTAAATATATTAATAATAATGATAGAAGAGTACTAGAAGGGAAAAACAAAGGCTCTATGTCACCATTTCTTACTTTAAATTATAGTTTAGAAGTGTCTAAGATTATAAAAGGGTGGAAAGCTGCATTAAAAGTCTTTAAAATTCAATGTTAAGAGCCAAATGCGTGGCCCATCCTCAGAAAAGTAAGCAGAATAAGCAGAATATGTTTGACAAATTGAGAAAATATATTCAACCTATCCATATAAATAAGAATGAACATGAAATTATGGTATAGGTCAACTGCAGACAAGACAAGCTAAGTATGATCAATGTTGCGATTTTTTTATACGTTGAATTATTGGTTTCCAATTTGCGCTAAGCATCCAACGATCATCTTTATTAAGATTGAGAGGATTATTTTCAATTTCAACCACTTCCCAAATCCTTATATTTAAATAAAACTCTTCTTTAGCAATGACACTAACCTTGTCCACGTATATGTGATGTCCCATGATTTTTAAATGTTTAGCAATAATAAATTTTTGAATACGATTATGTGCAAGATTAGCATAGTGTTTTTAATTCTGAATTGAATAGATTGACCAGTTTCATCAATATAAACTTTACCAAAACTACATGGTATAGAATAAACACCTTTAAAACAACTGAGGTTGTGCAGATCTTTCGCCTTATGAAGCATTTTCTCAATAATATTAAATGGAGAGACAGTCACTTTAAGATTCTTTTTCTTGAGAATTTTAGCCAAAATATCTATAGTGCCTTTAATGTATAGAAGAGATATTATGTCAATACTTTCATCCACCTAACAATTATGAATCATGGCTCTACGATCCTTCTGGATGAATCTCTTAATAGAATTATCATGATAACCATTCATTTTAAACACATTGGATAATTTCTCAAGTTCTTCTCCAAGATGAATCAGATCTAAAATCCTCATAGCATTAGTGACAAGGGTATTGACAATACCAATTTTTTGAACTGAATGATGGTGAGAATCTACATGCAAACATTTATCAGTATTTGTTTTCTTATGAAAAACCTACTGGGATAAAGAACCATCAATGTACTTCTTGATGAGGACATCTAAAATGGAAATTTTGTTATTATCTTCAACCTCCATCATAAATTTAATAAATTCTGATCTGTTATTTAAAAACTCTAAAAAATAATCCGAATATTGTCTATCGTGTAGCCAATTAGCAAGAATATCATCAAAAAAATGTTTCCACCATTTAGGCTTCAAAGGGGAAGCAAAGAGGGTAGATGCTTAAAAATGTTCCATATAAATATTAGCAACCATAGGAGAAAGAGGTGATCTCATGGAAATACCCTCAATTTGTTTGTAGAAGATTCCCCTAAAACTAAAGAAGGTGGTTTTTAAGCACACTCTAGCCATATTATTTGTTTCATCATTAGTAAGATTTTTTATAATATCAATAGCCTCATTAGTAGGAATCTTAGGAAAGATAGAGACCACATCGAACTTACCCGAATATCATCCTTATCAACCTTGTTATCTCTCATATCATTAACGATATGGGGAGAATCTTTGACAAAAGAATCTAAACAACCAGTGAGGATTTTAAGTTTATGAGAGAAAATTTTCAAGGTTATAAGAAGGTGAACCTATGGTAATCAAGATAGGTCTAAAATGAGCACCCTCTTTATGGATTTTTGGAAGACCATAGATCCAGGGAATCAAGCATTTTTTTAGAATAAGTCTTTTTTTAAGGATATCATCTAATGAAGAGTTTTTTATGGTTTGTTCCACCTCACTTATGATTTTATTAGTAAGATCCTTATCAAGTTTCAAATAGTTATCATGAACAGCAACAAGATCTAACATCTTCCTCTCACAATCTGACAAATCTAAAACTACCTTGGCGTTCCCTTTATTAGCTCTAAGAATGGTAATATTCTCATTAGCTCTTAGAAATTTTAGTACAAGTGCGTCCATTCTGGAAATATTTGACTTAGGCTAAAATTTTGGAATAATTATGCCAACTAACTAACTAAATGATAAAGTGAAAACCATCTACAAGGGTTTATACCCTCTATCAAAAGAAGCAATGGCTAGAATTCAAATTCATGTAGCTTTATTTTAATTTGCCTAATATTTTATGTGATCCTCATACATTCTTTAACATCTATGAGAATAATACCCATAAAATCTAGAACCAACTATTGTGAATTATATCTTCATGATTATGTTATTAGTTATGATTTAGAATGGAATCCAAATCTATATGTGGTGGATGTGTTACTTGAGCCTTTTCTTTATAGTTGGAAAATAAAGACAAGAGATGTGAGGAAATATTTGAATATCATGAAAAAGCGAAGAAACCAAATTAATAATAATAATGGTAAAAGTCATTAGGCCAACTACGATAAAAAAAATATTGGATCATCCTAATGGCTTAATCAAATGTGGCCTTATATTTTTTGAGAAAATAAGTTCAATCCCAAAATTAGTATTTAGCGCATTTGGATCAAATTGACAAAGCAACTCTTACTTCTTTCACAATACGATGGGATGAATTAACCCCTAATTTGTGAAGAAAGGAATCCTTCCCTAGGTATAACATCATTGCAACAATCTAAAGAGTATATATGTATATTTAAATAATAAAGAGGTAGAGACTCAATGACTAGCTATACCATTTCATCCTCCTCCGTTATGGTTTCCTATCCCTGACTAGACAAGAAAGGAATAGTTAGATGAATCTACAAAAATCAAATGGAAAAAAAATGAGAAGAATAAGGGATTCTAATTAATGCAAGAAGAGGGTTCATCTAAACCTTTTGATTTTTCATGAAATGTGTGCCCAATATATGATAATATTTAATGAGATCTAAGTTGCTCAGGGATGAGAAATTGGTCAATCATGGGTGTGCGATAAGATAAGAGATTAACCTAAAAGACCTTCCAAAATCCATTTGGTTGATCCTTTTCATTCAACCATATGCATTTCAAAAGTTTTTTTTTGTACTCTTTTATGTTATATATTACTAAGTGAACATGTTGTATATATCTTTGGTGTTTAATGATTAAACTAACTATTTTATGAATAAGATTATATAATTTATTGCTTAATCTAGTATTGCAAAAGTTAAGAACAAACTATGAAGTAAAGCAGGTAATTGTAGCAACTAGATAGATCAATTGTATTGCTCACAAAATAACTTGTAACAATAGGGTAGGCCAACACATATCAACTAGTTGGCTAACTAGAAGCAATAGGTGCAATGATTATTCTAATCCATAGCATTTTTAACACTCATTCTAACCTATATCAACACTTGTAGTGGTTATTCTAACTTGTAGCACTTGTAACTTTCATTTTAATCCATAGTTAGTGGTTTGATGCAGATTTCCTACAGTCTAAAGTATAAAGTGGATCCTACAATATATAAAAAAAAGTAGGTCACAGTCAAAATGACCCATCTTCATTCCTTCTCCATTAGACTACACCTCTAAGACCATTGCAGAAATAAAACAAAGTAATCTCTTCCCATGTCGTACTTTTTGCTATTTTTTAAATGATTGGTTATAAATCTATCACAACAAATGTCCAAGTTGTTTATCTTAGATTCATCTAGCAACCATAATGTAATTTATATTTTCTATTGTAACTATAATATCTAAATAAGAACATGCCTTCTTTATTTAAAAAATAAGTAGTAGGGCATAGGTTAGTAAGTAGAAAATAACAAAAAATAACCTCTGAGATAAAAGATCAAAATTTGCTCTAAAACTCTATAGTTATATTCTGATTGCTACAAGTTTGTTAATGCAAGATTATTTTTTTTAAAGTAATCAAATGTAACAAGAGTAAGGACTATAATAAACCAAGGCAGGGCCCACTCAAGATGAATTTTGGTAAATATACCATTCTTTAATTTAGATTCAATCATGTATTGTGTGCATGCACTCTTCATTATCTAATTAGACCAAAATATCATTGATGTTCTATTTCTACATAAGCATTTATTATTCCTACAAGTTTAATTCTATATAGTATGAGGAAGCTTCCAAGTTAACAGTAGATTTTCGTTCATTTTATTTATTTTCCTATCATTTACTTTCCATACAAGTGTGTTACTTTATTTTACGCAAGTGTGTTTCTCTATATGCAACCTTTATCACCTTAACCCTTAAAAGAGATAAGTGTTGCATATACAGTGTTGACACCTTAACAAATACACATATTGGGTTGACAATTAGTGAAAGAAGCAATATCAATATATAACATGCTACTCCTCAGGCGACTCTAATAGGTTTTAGGCAAGCTTTTTTGCCTCAAGTTTGATTATGTTTGTCAAACTTAATATAGATTCAAAAGATGCAAGTGTTACTAATATGGTTATTTAAGGTGGGTACATGGCTATGCATCAAAATATCATTATATTGGTGGCAGATTGTATTGAAAGTCTCATAAAATAAGGCATAGAAAATAGAATTAGATCAAAATTTTATATTAAAAACTTTATAGTGAAAAATGTGGAAAAATTATTGGTCGATTTCAATAAATTAATTGAATCTCTCAAGCCTATATTACCCCTCCTGTACTAATTTGAAGTCACAAGTTTATTATGACAATTTAAACATTAAGTAAATAAATATGACCTTTTGGACCTTAAAATTTTGAGACAAAGGCTACACTAGGTGTGCCTTAAATATGGTTAATTCAATCCAACACATCACTCAACAAGGGTTACATAGTGGCAATTCCTGCCCTTGTATTATTTTTCTTTTCGTTGTATTTTTTTTATGTTACCATTTTTTTCCCAATTTTGTTGTCATTGTAATGTATTTCTTCATTAACATTTTTTTTGCCTTGTTAAAATAAAACTCTGATAAATTGCAAAACTAGGATTGAAAAATATGTATAAAGTGGTATTCGTTGGACAAGAAATTGCTATAAAGATTACAAGAAATTTGTAAGCCTTAAGGATGTGAAAATTTGTATTTATTAAAAAAAAATTGCATGTTAAGAAAAAGAACAAATTTGTCCCATTAAACAATGTTGCACCAATTAGCAATGGCATAATTCAATTATTATTGAATTGTATATTTTTAGATTTAAAAATTATGATTTTCAGACATTACAATTTCAGTGTTTTTTTTTTAAATATAGTGTATTGGTAGGTTGACTCATATTATTGCCCAATTCACTATCGACCATAGTTAAAGGAGTATTTCCTAAGGAGGAGGCCACTATTAATTTGTGATATATGAAAATTTTAGGTTGATGTGTATGAGTGAAACTTTTCGTTCAAACCAAAAATTCAAACATGATGTACTAGTGTGACTCTAAATTGCCTTGACAAGAATAAGATCCTGCCTTCCCACACCTAATCACCACTTCATAAATTCATGATAATTTGCATTATTTTGTTAATTAAATACCTAGAATAGAACTACAATGATTTTAGAGTAGAAAAATCAAGTCACAAAAAAAATTGATTCACTCAAAATTGAACACTTAATTAATAGATCCTATGTGTAATTTTTATAAGTATTAAATAAATATAATGAAAAATATTGAAAAATTTTAACCGATGTAATTTTTTTGTTTTGATTCATTGCTTGAGATTTTAAATTCATTTTACTATAAAATTTTTACAATATACTTGTTGTGGTAGGAATAACAAGGGCATCATGCGCCAAGTCCCTACAAGGGTAATAATAGAATTGAAATCTGTTCTAACCATTTTGTAAAAAAAATAGTTGTTGGGTTTGAGATTTATAGTACTCACCTCTTAGTCCACAAACACAATAATAATAACATATTTTATTAATTTCTTTGAAGTTTGAAACTTTTTCAAAAGCATGCATGTGCACTATTGTTGTGGGATTAGCTAAAAAATATAAATGATATGATAAACCAAAAACTATCTCAATTGTTTTTATCACAAGAAAGTAGAAAATAAATGTTACAAATACATTTGGATAATATAAATGTGATGGTCATATGATTTTATTTACGATTTCTTGTGCTATAATTAATTTTTTTTTATACTATATCAACTGCAAGGTGAAAATTTGAACATCTAGACAAAAATTGTGAATGATAATAATAAATACATAATATTTACTAAATGGCAAAGTTGTTTTTTCCCTCGCCACTTAATTTTTATTGGGAGTTGAAATTTTGAGATTATAGTATTAATGATTTATACAGTCCAAGATATTATTAAATTAAGTATTAGGTCTGAAAGGGAAAAAATGTTGAAATTTTGACATTTG
This sequence comes from Torreya grandis, assembly GCA_037957365.1. Lineage (NCBI taxonomy): Eukaryota > Viridiplantae > Streptophyta > Pinopsida > Cupressales > Taxaceae > Torreya > Torreya grandis. Next base: position 4,369,995 of record JARHVA010000164.1, on the reverse strand, counting down.
CTCAAAATTTTAATTTATTAAAATGCATTTTTTTCACATATTAAACATCCAAAGAGAATATTTTTTTCAAAATTACTTTATGGGCATAAGGGAATATTTTATATTTGTATTGAAAATGTCTTTTCTTTATTAGATTATAATTAAAATAATAATAATTTACTTCAATTATTTTTTACGTCTTGATGATGTTTAAAATTTTAGGCTCAATCCTTAGTCACAACCAAATAATTTATATTAATGGAAATGATTCATATCCAAAGTTGACCATATTAATTATATTTTCATTCAAAGAATCACAACCTTATAATCATATTTTACAATTAAAGTGATATAAATTAGTAAAATTATTGAGATTCAAATTGTGTAAAATAAGGCATTTACCAAAAAACTCTTAATGTAAAAGAGAGATTGGTATTGCACTTTTTTAGAATGGATAAATAAATATGGAAGAGATAACACTTAGTAACTTTTTCAATTTATTTTTCTCACTACTTGTATTACAGTCTTTGTAAATATTTTGTATTGGCTCTATAATTGTTCGGATCATGAAACATGACCTCAAAACTTGTGTGAACATTATCAGCAAAGCTAAGACCCTTATGGTGACCAGTAATGTCAAACATATGTTAGTACTATCCCTATATATTTTACCAATTTGTGTTGCCTCATATCACTGTGAATGTACATATAGATTTTTTTTGTGTATTTACGTGCCCTTAGTCCAATGTATAAATTATTGATTTATTGTACTTTGCCTAAAAACCCTAATTATACTTTTGACATGAGATTGACTTGAAAAAAAGGGTTAAAAACATGGGTCTAATAACCCCAACCACTCTTCGTTAAATGATTGTTCATTTCTTACATTCTAATACTATGTAGAAGGCTCAAACCACATATAATTCTCTCACATAGGTATTTGTGCATCATCGTGATAAGGTCATAATGTGATTTAATGCTTGGCTTTTGACACTTGATAACATATAGTTTTAACTTGTGTTTTGTCTTCACATTTGGATCTATGGATACCCCTTTGAGGGATTTTGGATGTGTATTAATTTTTTATAATGTCTCAAGAGAGTGAAAATGGATTTGTCAAGTGTTGGGATAAATAACGGAAGCACACAATTGATTACCAAGCAACTTAACATGCAGAAATTAACCAGAATACACAAGTAACTAGAATCCAGAAATAACACATGATATGAGAGACTATACACAACTTGTATTAAAACTCTTTCAGAAGGAAATACAACAAAGAAGGCTGCCACAGATCTTCTTCCTTACACACCTCTAGGGCTCCCACACCTCTAGGGCATAAATAATAAATCTTCCCTCAAAGCTCTCTCTCTTAGGTCCCAACACACAACTCAAACACAGAGTTGGTGTTCACCTTACACTTGTGCTCCACACACTCCACAAGTGCTCCACGCACTCCACAAGTACACAAATGTACTTCAAGTAGATCTCCCCTGAACCTGCAACAACTTGCACCTCAACAGACCTTACTTATGGAAGGATCTTCCTTGCCTTCCTCTTTGCTCTCTTTCTGAGTACACACTGTACTCCAAGTAGATCCCACCTGATTTTGTTCCCTGTTGTGTTGTTGTCCTATCTGATCTTGCACACCTGCAAATCAATCTGGTTCTGCACACCTGTGAACCTTGACCTTGCACACACATATACCTACAAATCAATGATCTTACTTACCCATGTAGATCTCCTATCGTAGCCATGCTCACCTAATGACCAAGATCATACATACATGAAGAACCCTGTTGATTCTCCAATCCAGCACCCACACTTGGTACTGTGGCACTAGGAGGAACACACCATGCTCTCTTCACACACAGAAGGAGCTTATATTATTGCTCTCTTACTCTCTAGCACAAGTTTACAATATAACCAATGAGTCTCTTAAATAGATCTCATGCAAACAATAATTAGACACCTAATTACAATAATTAGATCCGCAGCTTCTAGTCTAAATTTGGCTCTTGACATGCAAACACTTGGTTCGTTAGCTAACTACCCATAACATTCACAGCTCGAACCACACAGGTGACCGACGTCGGTCCCTGTCTGCCTGGGGGGTGCCGACGCCAGCCGACTTCTGATCGATGTCGATTGCCTTCTTGTCTGATCCTGCCAACGTCGATTGGCCTGACCGACGTCGACATGTGTAACACTCAGCAACCTTCCTGAAACCTCCTCCTCTGTTTGCATCAATGAAGCTTTTAGCTCCATAACCTAACAATCTCCTACTTGGAGATAAATAGCTGCACTGTACTTGTACCTGTACCCCGTCTAATCTATTTCCTGGCTTGTACCCCTCTTCAAGATTAATCCTGAAGACAACCCATCACACAACCTATGGTGCACCGCCTATCATCCGAGTACCCTGCCACATCCGAACCTACAAACCCATGTAGTGAAGTCCTGACCCTGAATAGCTTGAATCCCTACTGCTGGTCCCTCTCACATCCCTGAGAATCCACTTCTCTGAATTGGCTCCTAACTCTCTGACAACACCCACTACTTGGGCAAACTCAGGTCTATACCAGACCTCATGTGATTTCGGACACTGAACTGTCCAGCCCTTAGTGTGCTTTGATTCTGCATCCTGAACCTCGCCAACACCTGATTCACATCAGCTCCCACTAAAGACAAAATCAACCTGTGATCTCCCATGTCTCCCATGCCAAAGAATTTTGCTGCTCCAAATTCTTCATAGCAAACCACTGAACTAATCTTACCCTTAGCTCAGGAAAACCCTGTATGTACAAACCTGCTAGCAAACATACCATCCACATACAGTAACAGGATAATGTCATGACCATCATCCACCTGGTAAGACAAACCACAGTAGTTACCCTAGCATTGACTAAAGCCATGCTTTGTCATCCACCTGTCAAAACCTGTACCACTGTCCTGCAGCTTCCTCAAGACCATATGCCCTGGTCTCCCGTCTCACGTGTCCGTTCTCTCTATTCTTCAACTAAGGTGTCCATTCATCTCTGTGCTTTCATACTGGCTGGCAACCCTACCAAATCTCCACTTGGTTTTGCATACTATTCCTGCCATACTCCCACTATTTCCTGGATCCTTCCTACTCTATAGTCAGCAACTAGTATAAAGAAGAGGAACAATGAATTTGAGGCTTACTTACCACCTTTAGTCCTCCATATGGGCATTTGAGACTCCTTGATAGCTTGATGTCTACCCAAAATCTGTTACAGTGACTGACCTCGGTCACCACACAGTCTGCATCCAACCAACGTCAATTCCATGCGCCTGTCCTGACTACCAACCCTACCGACATCGATGTCCTTCTGCTGCTGACGTCGGTCCTCGTGACCAACGTTGGTCTTACCTACTATCGATGTCGATTTTCCTGCTGATGCCAGTACCTATGTTCGCCTGTGAGTGATGACTTTTTACCTGCGAGCTCTTTTGAATCAAACCCCATGTCCAAACTGCCCTGCCTAGAAGTATCCAGCCCCATCCACTGGTCTCTATCCGCCATCTCCTCCATAAACACCAAGGCTTTCTAGTTCTTAAGCCTGTTAAATATATCAGTCTTCCTCTTAAGAACATGCATCTCCTTCTTGCTCATGTGACCAAGCCTACAAAGCCACGTCTCTGCAATAAAAGAAGAATCAGTAATATAAACAAGTAGATAAAGAGTACCTGTTTTCTTACTACCAGCTAATTCAAGTGCATCCACTGTGAGAGTTCTTGTGCATCTCTCATCACCCAACTTTTCTAAAGAAATTAGCCACATCTCCAAACTTGGGACCTGCATGACCTCCTTCAACACCCATGTGTTGGCCGCCTACAATTTCAGCTTCACTTCCCCTTTGCCAATTCTTTGGCAAGGCTCACCAGCTCCTCTCCCTAGGGCTGCATGGAAAGAGGCAACAAAATCTATTATCCAAGATTCAACATTATCCAAGAAACCTCCCAGAGCATCCTGTGCAACAACACCTGCAACATCTGCATCTTCAGTTCCTTCATGTTGATCTGCTACCAACCAACAATCTTCTTTTACCTACTCTTTCTTTCCATAGGACCGTAAGTAACCATTTGTGCTTTTCAACTCCTCCATTCTTAGCTTACTTTCTTCTGCCATTGCTCTACTCCCACTCAATCAGAAACCCCTGAGAGTGACCTGTAACCAAACACAAAACTTGCTCCCTGCAACCTTAGCTCTGATACCACATGTTGGGATAAATAACGGAAGCACACAATTGATTACCAAGCAACTTAACATGCAGAAATTAACCAGAATACACAAGTAACTAGAATCCAAAAATAACACATGATATGAGAGACAATACACAACTTGTATTAAAACTCTTTCAGAAGGAAATACAACAAAGAAGGCTGCCACAGATCTTCTTCCTTACACACCTCTAGGGCTCCCACAGCTCTAGGGCATAAACAGTAAATCTTCCCTCAAAGCTCTCTCTCTTAGGTCCCAACACACAACTCAAACACAGAGTTGGTGTTCACCTTACACCTGTGCTCCACGCACTCCACAAGTGCTCTACACACTCCACAAGTACACAAACGTACTTCAAGTAGATCTCCCCTGAACCTGCAACAACTTGCACCTCAACAAACCTTACTTATGGAAGGATCTTCCTTGCCTTCTGCTTTAGTCTCTTTCTGAGTACACACTGTACTCCAAGTAGATCCCACCTGATTCTGATCCATGTTATGTTGCTGTCCTATTTGATCTTACACACCTGCAAATCAATTTGGTTCTGCACACCTGTGAACCTTGACCTTGCACACACATATACCTGCAGATCAATGATCTTACTTACCCATGTAGATCTCTTATCGTATCCATGCTCACCTGATGACCAAGATCATACATACATGAAGAACCCTGTTGATTCTCCAATCCAACACCCACACTTGGTACTGTGGCACTAGGAGGAACACACCATGCTCTCTTCACACACAGAAGGAGATTATATTATTGCTCTCTTACTCTTTAGCACAAGTTTACAATACAACCAATGAGTCTCTTAAATAGATCTCATGCAAACAATAATTAGACACCTTACAATAATTAGATTCGTAGCTTCTAGTCTAAATTTGGCTCTTGACATGCAAACACTTGGTTCGTTAGCTAACTACCCGTAACATTCACAGCTTGAACCACACAGGTGACCGACGTCGGTCCCTGTCTACCTGGGGGTGCCGATGCCGGCCGACTTTTGACCGATGTCAGTTGCCTTCTTGTCTGATCCTGCCGACGTCGGTTGGCCTGACCGACGCCAGTGTCTGTAACACTCAGCAACCTTCCTGAAACCTCCTCCTCTGTTTACATCAGTGAAGCTTTTAGCTCCACAACCTAACATCAAGCTGGAAAGTGATTCTTAATGTAATGTCTAAGTTATCCCATGAGTATGACCTTAGGATTGATTTGTATTTATAGATGAATCTTTGATATTTCCCCCATGACTAACATATGAAACATGACTAATCCAACCTAATGGAGACATTTGAATTTGAAAAGTATCTATTGGAGGTTACTGGTAAAGGCAGACACCTATAGTAAATTGTAACTATCCAATTATTTATGACTATGTCCTAATAGGGAAAACTAGTGATCTAAAATATGATTGCTTGGGATTTTAGAATGTTATTACACATATAAGGTTGTGTTTTGCCTCATTTTAGATTATTGTGTCAAAACAAGATACAACTTTTGAATATTCAAATTATCTAAGATATATCTAAATTAATCAAATTCAAATGTTACCAATAAATGTTCAATTACACTTTGCCATTTATGGATCAATAACTAAGAGGACTAAAAAATTTAACTTATTACTATTATGTTCAAGTATGAGATTATGTGTAGGTGGTAGGAAGTCATGTAAATGGATCAAGAGTCACTTGGATTATAAAACTATAAATCTAGATCTACCTAAATAAATTTGTCATGATCTAGACATATTTCCTAGATGTAAGCATCTGCCTTCTTCTAGATCCATCTTTGTAAATTCTACCATTTTATTTTGGCACAGGTCACAATTCTTATTTGTAAATCATTGTTTAGGTATCACGAGCTTGTTATGTGTGTAATGTCCATAATGTTATCTCCTGCACTTCGAAATTATAGTTTCACTTTCAACATTATATTAACCTATAAAAATAGGGATGAGTAATTGGTTGAGCTAACTCTAACCACTCCCCAATGAATGGTTGAGTGTTGCCTACATATCCAATACTCTAAGCAGGGAAATTAAATTTCATGTAGTTCTTCCCCTTGAGTGTATGTGTGGAATCACGATCCACTAATATAGATGCAACCTATAATCTACATTTCAACACTTAACAATGGGTTCTTGATTTGGATAGGGACTTTTCCTTATGATCGATTTCTGAATTGGGAACTTTAAAGATGTTGGGAAATATGGAAGCACAATTGATTACCATATACAAGCAACTTAAGATGCAGAATTAACTAGAAGTAACAAGTAACTAGAAACCAGAAACAACATAGAATATGAGAGACAATACACAACTTGTATTAATACTCATCCAGAAAAGAATACAATAAAGAAGATGCCACTTCTTCTTCACACCTCTCAGAGGCTTCCCACACCTCAAGTGTACAGTACTTCTTTCCTCAAAGCTCTCTCTCTTACGGTCCCAACACACAACTCAAACACAGAGTTGGTGTTCACCTCCAACCAGTCAGTATCCACTACTGCCAGTACTCTGAGTATATCCACATACTCAACCGAGTGCACAACACACTCCAAGTAGATCTCCCATGAACTTGCAACATCCTGCAACTTAAATGATCTTACTTTGGAAGGATCTTCTTTGCCTTCCTCTTTGCTCTCTTTTTGAGTACACACTGTACTCCAAGTAGATCTTGCCTGATCTTGCTCCCTGTTGTGTTGTTGTCCTCCCTGATCTTGCACACCTATAAACCTGGATCCCGCACCCACATACACCTGTAGATCAATGATCTTATTTACCATGCAGATCTCCTAACGTAGCCATGCACACCTGCTAACCAAGATCATACATACATGAAGAACCCTTCTGATTCTCCAAACCAGCACCCACACTTGGCATTGTGGCACTAGGAGGAACACACCATGCTCTCATCACACACAAAAGGAGCTAATATTTGCTCTCTTACACTCTAGCACAAATTACAATACAGCCCATGAGTCTATTATATAGATCTCATGCAAACAATAATTAAACATCTAATTACAATAATTAGATTTGCAGCTCAAGACTAAAATTACCCTTCTTCATGCAAACACCCAGTTTTTTAACGAACTATCCGTAAAACTCGCAGTTCGAACCACACAGGTGACCGACATCAGTCCCTATCTGCCTGGATGTGACCGACATCAGCCGACTTCTAACCATCGTCGATTGCTTCTTGTCTGTACCCTGCCGACGTCGGTTGGCTTGACCGATGCCAACGACTGTGACAACAACATCCTCCTCCATGTCTACATCCATGTGAAGCTTTTAGCTCCACAACCTAACAATATCCCACTTAGAGATAAATAGCTGCACTGTACCTATACCTGTACCCCATCTAATCTATTTCCTAGATTGTATCCCTCTTCAAGTTCAACCTTGAAGACCAACCACCACACAACATGTGGTGTACCTCCTGTCATCCAAGTAACCTGTCGCATCCGCATCTACAAACACATGTAGAAAAGAACTTGACCCTGCATAACATGTCGACCTACTGCTGGTCCCTCTCAAATACCTGAGAATCCACTGAACTGCCCTCCAGTGCTTCTTTCCCAGATCAGCTCCAAACTTTCTGACAGCACCCATTGCTTGGGCAAACTCAGGGAGTAAACATGTACTCAACCTCATCATGTGATTGGGGACCCTGTTCTGTGCACTATCCATCCATAGGTGTGTTGCCCTGTTCTGCATCCTGCACTACCTTCACATAATCATCTTATGACAACATCAACATGTGATCTCCCTATCTCTAGGATTACTCATGCCAAAGAATTTTGCTGCTCCAAATCCTTCATGGCAAACCACTGAACTAATCTTACTCTTAGCTCAGCAAAACCCTGTATTTACAAACCTGCTAGCAAACCATCCACATACAGTAACAAGATGATGTTACAACTATCATCCACTTGATAAGACAAACACAATGGTTACACTGACATTGACTAAAGCCATGCTTTATCATCCACCTGTCAAAACCTGTACCACTGTCCTACAGCTTCCTCAAGACCATATGACCTGGCCTTCCGTCTCACGTATCCATTCTCTCTATTCTTTAACTAAGGTATCCATTCAACTTTCAGTGCTTTCATACCGACTGGCAACCCTACCAAATCTCTCGTTTGGTCCTGCATCCTGTTCATGTCATGCTCCCACTGTTTCCTGGATCCTTCCTGCTCTACAGTCAGCAACTAGTATAAAGAAGAGGAACAACAAATTTGAGGCTTACTCACCACTTTTAGTCCTCTATATGGGCATTTGAGAAGCTTTAACAGCTTGTTGTCTACCCAAAATCCATTACAGTGACCGACCTCGATCACCACATAGTCTGCATCTGACCGACGTCAGTTCCATGTGCCTGTCCTGACTACTGACCCCACCGACATCGATGTCTACCTGCTGTCGACGTCGATCCTCCTGACCGACGTTGGTCTTACTTTCAATGACGTCGGTCCTCCTGACCGACGTCAGTCTTACCCTACCCGACACCATCGGCTCTGGTCTGCACATGATCGACATCGACACCTGTTTGTTCGATGTCGATTCTTCCTGACTGACGTCGGTACTTGTGTTCACCTGTGAGTGATGACTTTTTACCTGCGAGCTTTATTTGAATCAAATCCCTGTCCAAATTGCTCTGCTCAGAGTTACTCAGCGTTCTTCACTGATCTCTGTCTGCCATCTCCTCCATAAATACCAAGGCTTTCCAGTTCTTAAGTCTGTCAAAGACATCTAACTTCCTGTTAAGAACATGCATCTCCTTCTTGCTCTTGTGACCAAGCCTATAAATCCACGTCTCTACAACAGAAGAAGAATCAATAATATAAGCAAGTAGATAAAGAGTACCTACTTTCTTACCACCAGCTAATTCAAGTGCATCTATTGTGAGAATTCTTGTGCATCTCTCATCACCCAACTTCCCTGAAGAAATTAGCCTTATCTTTAGAACCGGGACCTACATGACCTCCTTCAACACCCATGTGTTGGCCGCCTGTAATTTCAGCTTCACTTCCCCTTTGCCAACAATCTGATAAGGCTCACCAACCCCTCTACTTGGGGCTACATGGAAAGAGGCAACATAATCTATTAACCAAGATTCAACTTTATCCAGAGCATCCTGTGCAACAACACCTGCAACATCTACTTCTTCATGCTGATCTGCTACCAACCAACAATCTTTATTTACCTGCTCTTTCTTTCCATGACATCGTAATTGACCATTCGTGCTATTCAGTTCCTCCATTCTTAGCTTACTTTCTTCTACCATTGCTATACTCCCACTCAATCAGAAACCCCTGAGAGTGACCTGTAACCAAACACAAAACTGCTCCCTGCAACCTTAGCTCTGATACCACTTGTTGGGAAATACGGAAGCACAATTGATTACCATATACAAGCAACTTAAGATGCAGAATTAACCAGAAGTAACAAGTAACTAGAAACCAGAAACAACATAGAATATGAGAGACAATACACAACTTGTATTAATACTCATCTAGAAAAGAATACAATAAAGAAGATGCCACTTCTTCTTCACACCTCTCAAAGGCTTCCAACACCTCAAGTGTACAGTACTTCTTTCCTCAAAGCTCTCTCTCTTACGGTCCAAACACACAACTCAAACACAGAGTTGGTGTTCACCTCGAACCAATTAGTATCCACTATTGCCAGTACTCCGAGTATATACACATACTCAACTGAGTGCACAACACACTCCAAGTAGATCTCCCATGAACCTGCAACAACCTATAACTCAAATAATCTTACTTTGGAAGGATCTTTCTTGCCTTCCTCTTTGCTCTCTTTTTTAGTACACACTATACTCCAAGTAGATCCTGCTTGATCTTGCTCCCTATTGTGTTGCTGTCCTCCTTGATCTTGCACACCTACAAATCAATCTGGTTCTGCACACCTGCAAACCTGGATTCTGCACCCACATACATCTGCAGATCAATGATCTTACTTACCATGCAGATCTCATAACGTAGCCATGCACACCTGTTGACCAAGATCATACATACATGAAGAACCCTTCTGATTCTCCAAACCAGCACCCACACTTGGCACTGTGGCACTAGGAGGAACACACCATGCTCTCTTCACACACAGAAGGAGCTAATATTTGCTCTCTTACTCTCTAGCACAAATTACAATACAGCCCATGAGTCTATTATATAGATCGCATGCAAACAATAATTAGACATGTAATTACAATAATTAGATCCACAACTCAAGACTAAAATTAGCCTTCTTCATGTAAACACCCGGTTCGTTAACAAACTGTCTATAAAACTCACAGTTCGAATCGCACAAGCAACCGACGTCGGTCCCTGTCTGCCTAGATGTGACCGACGTCGGCTGACTTCTGATCATCGTCAGTTGCTTCTTGTCTGTACCCTACCGACGTCGGTTGGCCTGACCGACGCCGGCGACTGTGACAACATCATCCTCCTCCATGTCTGCATCCATGTGAAGCTTTTAGCTCCACAACCTAACAAAGGATTTTCATCTTCATGTGCAACTTTTTATAGATGTATTTTTGATAACTTTTAGACAGGGAATATGTTTATACCTATTGCATATAAATATGAGACTCTTTGGGTAACTTTTCATACCACTAACATGCAAAAAATATGAGCCAACCCATAAATATTATTTAATTTTGGAGAATGACTGTTGTTTGGTGAGTGAATAGATCTAGTAGATGTATAAAATTATTGAAATATGAATCTTTTTGAGTATGGTTGAGGTGTCTAGAAAATAAGAACAATGATCTGATGATCAACGTATAGTCTAATGAGGAAAATATTTAAATTATGCATAGACAAAGGGATTCTTATAGGTGCCTAATAGAAAATCAAGAAGGTTGAGCCTATAAAAGGAAATTAGGTAGGAGAGAAGGGTGTGTAAGTGCCATATGTATAAGCATATGTCATGTAAGGTAAGGATAGGTCAAGACTTATATTACCACATGACTAATACTAGATCTTAGTGTCTTCAAATGCCCATTTTTTATTATACTATTAAAAATGCTAGATTAGAAAGGAAAAATAGATTGTGTACCTTAGTGTGTAAATACTCTTTGTCTTAGGGATAAGGCTTCAAGTATGTAACTTATTTTATGAAACATTAAATATCTATAGATTATATGAAATTTGAAATAAATTAAATTAGTGAAACATTAAGAATATAAAAAGCAAGGAAGGAATACACATGCAAGTAGGTGAACTATTTTGCCCTCTGAAGCTTTAGAAATCAGGTGGATTGTACTCGAATGGAGGATTGTCTTTGTTCAAAATCAAGGGTTGGGAAGATAAATTCCCAACCCTCATGAAGAAGGAGTAGTGTTGCATTGTTTAATGATGCAAAACCTTGACTACACTACTTCTTAACTAATTTTGAACCTCAATATGGAAAGGGTAACCTATATTAGGCTCATGTAAATATGGGTAGAGTGATTCAACCACTATAGATTGATTTTAGATTTAGAATGTTTCTTCAATACCTTCAGTGCTAACTTGAAATAGATAAAAAAATGTATTACTGTGAGCATGAACATTATTTATGTCCCCAATATGATCCAATTGGTACCAACATGTGATGTAGAATTTCATGAAATCTATATGCCACCATATCTAACTTGATAAATCTAATAACCTATTACTCATGTACCTATAAAATATCAATGAAATATATGCATATGCATTCCATATGCCCTTGAATATGTCTCAATTAGTAAATAATTATCCCATAATATAAACCAAATTGATAATTTGACCCACTCTAAACCTCTAAAACTTGTAATTTATCCAAAAAATCTAAAAATATGTGTGTGGAGGCCTATATCTCTATGACAAACACACTAATATTCCCCCTTTTTGAGGTGAGTAATGTGGCATGTGAATTATTCATCTCAAAAGAAAAGATTTAAACACATCATGTTATATAGAATGATGTAAGTACGTAAAACCATGTGCTAACTTGTGGAGAATACGTCATCGTTGTATGATTAAATCGTTAAATATTATATGAAATATGCATCCTAAGGCATAAAAGTGTTATGTTAAGATAGATATAGCAATTAAGCATGCAATAATAACCATCATAGATATAAGCACATAATAGTAAGTTATATGTGAAGATGCAGAATATAAATCATTACATCAAAAATAATAGGAAGATATGTGATATGGATCATGACACCACAACATCATTAGACAATCCTAGATGTATCCACTCATAAGCACATAATGTCATATCCTTGATCCATACAAAATAACTCAAATAAGTGCATAATATCACACAAGGTAAGGGCTACACACAATAAACAATCAAATGTCATACAAATCAAAAGCCACAGATGACAGATACTCAAATGTAATATAAGGCAATATCCACACATAATGGAAAATAAAATGTTACACAATAAAGGCAAGTGCCACACAAAGCATAATCAATTATTATAAAATATTAAATGAAATAACAATAATGAAGCATAGAAAAAGTTAAACTAGTCTACACCATCAATTCATGTCAATGTCATAGCATAGGAAAATAGCACTAAATAAAATATAAGAAAGATAAAGGAAAGTGTAAGCGATAAATATAGCTCAACATGATAAATGGAAAGGTCATAGAAAGATATAACTTATAACAATTTGACTATGATAAGCGATAAATCTAGCTCAGCATGTGTTGCATATGTGCATCCATGTATCATATTTAACCTTTATGTCTTACACTCACTCATATATACCATAAAATGGATGTTTATATGAGAATGATATGTAATCTACCAAACATGCGATAAATAACACAAATGAATAACGTAAACTAGCAAACATGTCATGCTTAGGTCACGATTCTTTATTTTTGTACATGTTTTAATTTTTTGGATTTTTTTTTATATAAACACACATCTATATAGCCAATCAAGGCAAGTGGAAAGTATTTGAAAATAGAATAATATAATGGATCTAAACAATCCATAATATAAGTCAAGACATAATGTGTATTGAGTGTAGCAGTATAACAATGTGTCATGGTTATAATTTATGAGAGTAAATTTTGATAACATTAATTACACCACCTCATAAATAAATAAATTATGTATATATATGAAAATGAAATAGTTATAGTCCTAGTTATTCCATATGATTATCTTATTTAGCTAGAGGGATTTCCTACTCCACCCCCACCACCACCACAATCAGTTATACAACCTATCCAGGGTCAATCTGCACGATAAGTTTAGAATAAGTGTGGATGTCAGTTTTATGCACACCCTAATAACCTTACAAGGTATCCTCTAAAATTTTAGGATCAGTGAAAAGTATTCACTCCAAGGCACGAGTTGCAAGGTATTGGGTTTTCTAAACAACATGTTGGTGGAATAGTAGTGAGCGAGGTAGCTTATTTACCACAGATCGGTCGAGTATGGATGAATATAAATCTACTTGATATGAGTGGATTGATGATGTTTCTAACATAAGGTGGGTAGGAATTCAAAATAAACTCAAAAAAGAGGGAAATGTAGGATAGGAAAGGAGGCTTGTGGATGACAGTAGATGAAAATTTTCAAAACTAGCACTTAAAATAGGTTGGAAAACAAATCACAGACCAATATTTGTTGCAGGCTAATATAGCACACCAAAAATCAAACATGATTATGAGTCAAAGGGAAATAAAATAAAACATACTTAAACACATGAAATCGAAGGTTGTCACATTTTTTAGACTGTAATAGCACATCTACAAAGGGGATTATGATTTATATGCAAATGATATTTAGATCAACTATAACTTAATATGAACAACTGTATATAAAAGAGATAACTAATACACAACCAAAAGAATAAGTAAATAGAATGATAGATATTATTACATAATCCATAAGTTACAGAATAATCAGATTTACACAAAATTAAAATTGAATGACTTCTCAGAATATCCTATTATTATCAACAACCAAAATTCTCATCTCTTTGGGAATGGGAGGATACAAGTATAAATAAGCTTGCGATGGGGAAGGCCTTATCTCTCAAGCGAAGTCTAAAAATACATATCTAAAAATGGCATTACATGCTAATCTTAGGCAAAGTACACATGCACAAGAATGATTTCTCAAATAATCATTCATCATCTAAAATATAATCTATATATAAGCAATGCAAATTTGGAACCAAAGTTCTGACTTAGTAGAAACATACAAGTACATAGTTATATTTGGAAAGATGTTGATGTGGTATTGGTAAAAGAAGAAGATGGACCGATAACTATTGTTGACACTAAAGTAGACATCAAAGTTACTTACAAAATTAAAACCGAGCCCATTGGAGTTTACACAATTGCAAATCCTAAAAATTAAGAACCTTGAGATGACATGTCCACACTCGTAGTTTGTTGCATCCCTTGCACTGATCCTGAAGTTGCTTCTTTTACCCTGAGTTATTTGAATAATGCATGTGCTAATTTTAACTCCTTATTAATGATGTCAAAATTAATCAAGGAAATTTTGAAGATTTTGATGGCGTCAACCATCAAACTTGTATGTTCAACTTTTGAGCTTTTAAACTCTACTCCCAGATCCTTGGCTCTTGTCACCCTATCCTTGGAAAAATTTACCAATTGCAAAATTTCATCTTCGGTCTTATTTATTATGCCTTAAACTTCACCCTTGAATTTTTTTTTAGTTTCTTAGAGAAGGATCTCAAAATTTATCATGTTGACTAATTCACCTATAGGAGTAATCACATGAGTGACCCTTGTGTCTTTCAAAAAATCTAAGGCCTCACTTTCATGATTTGTGAAATTTCCCAATAGAGTTTTCATTTGTGTATGCTAATTGAGGGAACCATCCTTTTTTGTAATTACATAATTGAGGCACCATTATGCATCCATGTTGGATATTGAGTTTAATTGATTGAAGGAATTGGTTCTAGAGCACCAAACCAAGAAATTAAATATTTTCTCTAACTCTTTCAATTGGTGCCAAAGTCTAATCAACTGTGTTATGTTTGATTAGCCTCTTACTCTGGTAACCCAAATATTATGTAGAATATTATACGTCTTAGTGGTTTCACTCTGCACATCATCAATTATCTTTTGAGAAGCATGTAAAGTCTATCTCTATTGTAGCCTTTGTTGTACCTCCTCTTTAATTTTGTACATTTCTTTCATAGATTCACTAGTTGAGTCCACAAAAGAATATAAGTCTTCAATATATTCATTATGATCTTTTTGATCCTTTTTGGATTTCTTTTCCAAGGGAAATAGATTTTATCTTTGTTAAAATTCAATCTCTTCGCTTGTATCCAAATTCAATGCCTTATTCTTCCTCACCCTTTGGATGGTTCCACTCTTTTTATCAAACTGATTAGAGACTATAGGTAACTCTATGATAACTAGGTTTTGTCTCTCATCCCTTACATTTTTCATCTCTTTTGCCCATTGGGGAATGATAAGTTCCCCTATTTATACATCTTTTTGGATTGAATATTTACATGTGGAAGGTGGAGGAGTAATTAGAGGATGTGTTATTGTTGGGGGTGACAATGATGCATTTATTTGTATTTGGAACTTGAGAGGTGGATAGACAATTCTCTCCCATGGTGAAGGTTCTCTCAATGGAGTGACTTCAACCACATACTTGCTCAAGCCTAGGGTTTACCCAATAGTCGTAGTAGTTGACTATATGGGTGAAGACTCTTAACATAAGCAGATCTAGTTGAGTTGAATATTTCTTAAGGGTTGGTGGACTTATAAGGTTTTAAGTATAAACCATATCCTTACCTTGAAAATTAACTCCTTTCCTTGTATCCTTTATTTACTTTGAAGTTGAAAGAATGGGAGAGTCAATAGAACTAAATAAAAGAACATTTGGAATAGTTACAGGTAAATCTACAGTTGGAATATCTACACTAGTAATAAATGAAACAAGATAAGAGACTACCTCATTTATGTTTTGTATTTTCTCTTCTATGAGGATGTACTAGTCCAAAGTGCCAGCTGGAGTCTCTTCTTTTTGTAGACCTTCCAAGCTCATAACTGTATCCTTTTCTAACTATACTTCCTCATCATCTAGGGCTACCTCTTCATTTATTACAGGTCTTGACCCATTTATTATTTCTACATATTCTTTACCTTTATTATATGAATATTTAACTAAAGATATTACCTATGTAGGTTCTTCTTCTCCTACTTCCTCCTCGTCGAATTGGTTAGGAGACCAAAAAATGGCATTTATTCTAATTATTTGCCCTTGGAGGAGGTAGAAAAACCCTTATATTTCCTCTAGTAAGTGACCATAGTGCGAGTGGAAGGAAAGGGAGATAGTGAAATGACTGAGGGAACTATAGTGGTGGAAAGTATCACTGCAGGTGGTGGTGAAGGAATGGTTGGTGGGACAACCATGGTAGAAGGAAGGGTGAATAGAGTAGAGGCTAGTATGGTATGAAGTGATTGAGAACATGTCTCCTCACTAATAGTAGTGGATGTAGGTGGAATTACTAGAGGTACCTGAGGATAAAAGGGAGCAAATGAAATAAATGTGAAATAAGCCTATAAAAATTCAGAGAGACTAACCTAAGTGACAGTTATAAGTGGTGGCAAAGGTGTCACAGACAATGTGCTCTTCTGCTTGTCTGAAGAAGGTATAGTTTTCTCCTTTGTAGTAACTATTCCCAAAATTATAGTAATAGTATTTAAATATGTAGAGAGTAGTTGATGATGGGGGATATCTCCTAGAATTTCCTTGCTTATTTGGGAATTAGACTCCCTCTTATTGCTAGACTCTCCCTCTTGTAAATTTATATATTCTCTTGTTGGAGAGGGAGGTTTGTCTTGCCTTTCTGAATCTTTTTGCTGAGTTGGAGGCCACTGATGGATCCATGCTCTATGTTCTTTTTCTTCTATCTCTTTATCTTGTTATTCAATAATCTTAGGATTGTACTGAAGATCTTGAGTAAATACCATAAATATTTGTTTACCTTTCCTATTTTTCCACACCTCAATATCATCTGATGCATTCATAAAAATAACATCATGATCATATTCATGGTGACCATATGAAGATTTCACCTTCATATTTTCCTTGAGGTGCTTGAGATATGTCCTAATTTTTTTCCTAGGGTCCCATTCCCTGAATTAGACCACCTTTGACTTATAGTGGGATATGGAATTCCCAACCTAGTTTAAATGTGGCCTAATCACAAATTGAAGTTGCCCAATACTCAAAGGAGTTTTATAATAATAGGCATGATGTTTAAGGCTAAGTTATTTGTTAATTTTTTTGTAGATTTGAAAATCCACCCCCTGTTCTATAATTTTATCAAGGATGTGGTGTGGCAAAAATAGAGGAGTTGCCCTTGTCCCTTCAATTATGATGACTATATAGTCGGGGTAATACCAATAATCCTCCATTTTATCAATGCTTTTTATTAGGTTTGTATAAATCCTAAGCATATGGGTTCCACAAATCCCCTGCTATACTTGAGGATATATTTCCTCACATATCCTTTGAATTTCATTCTTGAATATGTATATAAACATGAAAAAGAGATATTTGCATATTCTATTACCTAAATATTCATTTGAGGGTTGCCAGAGCTCCCCATGTGTCTTGTGAATTGTGTCTAATACTGCATCTAATAGATATGTCATCATATAAAAATTACCATCGATTGGCCTTTGTTCAGGATAACATATGTGTCTTCAATCTAGCACTTATGACTTCCCTTAGGGAAACTAACTTGTCTGAATTTAAAATAATTTCCAACAAAGGGATCCATTCCAGTTGTACATAAGTTATGCTTTTAAAACCATATAATCTATTTAGGAGGGCCATAGCTATCATAATCCTAGGTCTGAATTTAACAATGCAATTGGAGGAAATGTCTCCCTTAGGGTTCAATCTTTGGCCCTTAACCAACCATTGTTTTAGTTTTCCATCTATTGTGTTATGCTCAATACAAACATTGGTCGAGACTTGGTTATAGGTGGTCTCAGGCCATAAAAGTCTGAGATACCTTTTGAAATCCCTCCCAAAAATAATTGCAGCTATATTTTTGCTTTGCCTAAGAAGCAAGCAATCCCCAAAAAATGTTCCATTGAAAAATAAACCTATAATTAGGTTTATGTAAGGCATTACCTCTATTTTTATCATTGCTATATGGAGATCTTATGTTTTAATGGGTATTAGGTCATTGATATACTATATTTCATATGGAGATAATTGCTCTTATGTAGAGTAGGGCACCACATACTCTACAACATTATAAAGTGCTAAATAGTGTAGAAACTTGAATTTGAGGGCACATTTATCAAACATTATGTCTATGTATTATGTGCTCTCAACATAAGAGTACACTAAGGGGAATTGAACATGTACTTGCTTTTGAAAGGAGGCCATTCTATCAATTTGAGCTATGTAATTTCTTCTGAAAATCATCTAGTTTGTTCTTGCAAGTTCACCATAAAGGTTAGGGTTCTTTGGATGCTCAAGGGTTCGAGATTGCAAAGTCCAATTGATAGATAGATGGCAAAATGACTAGCATTCACTTAGATCTCACATATATTACCCAAAATTTTGAGTCTTAAATATATTTGTGTCATAAATATAAATAATGGCCTTTTGATTTTATTCATGTTTCAATTGGAATGTGTCAATTAGCTTTAATAGGTTTACTTGTTTGCCAAGTGAAAATTATTTATTAACTTTATGTGTTCAGTCATCATATTTTAGGCAGTTATCAAATTCTTGCTTACCCACTTCTTTTCCTTGTTGTCAAACTCATTTATGTGTACTTTGAACCAATGTCTCCCAGAATGTGACACTTATCCAATTATTGTTCAATTAGGCCTTTATATTTTTATATTCACTTTATATACACTCAGGTCATGAGTTAATGTAATTGTGCCACATGGAGAAACCTCATGGTTATGGGGGCTCGAAGGAATGGGATCACATGTTCTTAAGACTTTAAAACTGTGTACATTTATGTAAATGTTTTATGTAATGAAATGTTGACACATGGCATGATCTTGGGGCATTAGAGGCATAGAGACTCAGAAACATGGGATCATTGAATGATTGGTTTTGCTTTAATCCCTCTATGGTTTTAGGTAAACAAAAATGTTCCAAGTTTTGAACACTCAAAACTCAGAAGCTTAAATCCATTATATTGTTGGAACTCATAACCATGAGACTATGTTAATCCTTCAGTGGTTCTAGGTAAACAAAAATGTGCCAAGTGTCAAATATTCAAAACTCATAAGATTAGAACTATTAGAGTATGGGAACTCAAAACCATTAGATTATGGCAATCCTTCTGTGGTTTCAGATTGATGAGAATATGGCAACTGTCAAATCCCTAAAACTTGGAAGCTTGAAACCATTAGATTATGCGAACTCAGAACCATTAGACTATGTTAATACTTTCATGGTTTTGGGTAAATAAAATATGCCTAGTGTCAAACCCTCAAAACTCAGATACTTAAATCACTTAGCATTTTTCTTTGAAGTGTTAAAGGTTTAGTGTAACATGGTAATGCCACCTATTCATGTCTTATAACTCAGGGACATCATAGACTTAGAAACTTTTCATGAAAGATAAAGGCTTTGTGTAACGTTGTGATGCCCCCTATCCCAATTTTGTGCAATAAGGGTAGGGCCTAATCATGAATTATTAACAAATCTTTGTTGATAGTCTTGTTATCATTTGAAAGAAAACATACGAACACTAAGACAAAAACATTAGTTTCATTAGTTCAAAAATCAAATCACCAATTTTTTGAAAAGAAATATGAAAACATAAGGATAAAAATAACTCAAAATATTTGTTCAAGCTTTGATCTTCATAATTTTAACTCTAGTAACTTTAGACTTTTGAATACAACCTTAAGATTTTACATGAATAAATTCATATCATAGATTTCTAAGGTTTATAAGGCCCCAATTAGGGATTTTAAACAATAATGGGTCCCCATTTTAAATTTTAAAATGGGTGTGTGTGTGTGTTAGGGCCCAAAAAGAAGGTGGTTGAATTTCTTAAATGACTATTGATTCAATGCCCATTACATCAGAAGGTTGTGTGTTCGATTCACTTTGGGTTCACCAATATGTTTTACCTTATTTTGGATTAGTGTATGTAAGAAAGCTAGAACTTTTGAATATTTTGATTATCTAAGATATATCTAAATTA
Source organism: Torreya grandis (assembly GCA_037957365.1). Lineage (NCBI taxonomy): Eukaryota > Viridiplantae > Streptophyta > Pinopsida > Cupressales > Taxaceae > Torreya > Torreya grandis. The sequence goes on along the minus strand of JARHVA010000164.1, from coordinate 4,349,542 downwards.
AGCAAACCTAAATGTTATAATTAAATGTTTAATTAAAGTTTGTTATCGATGGAAATAACTAAGAGTAATAGGATACATATGTTGTTAATGTTTTGTCCATGTCTAAGACTATGTATAGATGGCAAAAAGGGCTAGAAATGGATCATGGGTTGCTCAGATTAATAAATTGGATATATGGATTTGCCTTGACATTTTTAATAAAATATGGATGTCTATGCTAGACATAAGCATCTGCCTTCTACAAGACCTATCCTTACAAACTGTGCCTTTTTTGGGCATAGATTATTATGTTGACTTGTAAACCATTGTTATTTGTAACATTAGGATATCTTTGTGTGTGTAATATCCATAATATTATCTCCTTAACTTTCAAATCCTAGTTCCACTTTCAACACTAGGTTAGCTTGTAAAAATAGGGAAGAATAATGGGTTGAGTTGACCCCAAACACTCCCTGATGAATGGTTGAGTACGGCCTACATTTCCAATACGCTGATGAGGGAAATCAAAGCACACATAGTTTTTACCCTAAAGTGTACGTGTGCAATCACCATCCAATAGTATGGATGTAATTTTTGATTTATTTTTTGACAATTGACAACATGTACTTGCATTGGTTCAACGTATTTTAGACTTGGTTAAGGCCTATTTCTTGTGACTTATTTCTAATTTGGTAACTTTATGTTTGTTCATCTCAATACGTAAATGTGTATATATGTATTCTTGATAAGTTATAAATAATGAATAGGCTTAGACTTATTGTGTGTAAATATGGGACTCTTTGGGTAACTTTTCATTCCACTAATATACATAACATATGTGTTGACTTATAAACATGATTTGAATTTTTAAAATGACAATTACCTAGCATGTAGATAGATCCACTAAAGGTAGACAACTACAAAAATTCAATTCCATCTAAGTATGACCAAATGTGTATATTAAAGAAGAACATTGATTTGATGATCATGAAACAATATGATAAGGAAAATATGTATATTATGTGCAAAGTAGGGAATTAGTGCAAGTAACTAATAGTAATTTGGGAAGGTTGAGTTGATAAAAGGCAAGCGAAGAGGAGGGAAGGACGTACAATACCCATACGTGTATGAACAAGTAATGTAAGGTAATGATATGTCAATATTGACATTTCAATCATCTAATACCATATTTTGGTGTTTATTGAGTGATTCTAAATGTGTATATTGAGAAATTGGGTTGGCTAAGACAACAAGTGAGTAAATGGATAGAGGAAAGTGTCCATAAGAACCAAATGTACAAGCACAAGTCTAAATATGTCAAGATGTATCAAAATTGATATTTCCAAGTGTTTAATACCAAATTTATGTGTACACAAATGCCCCCCTTTTAGTCTAGTATTGAAAATGCTAGATTAAAGTCATAAAAGAAATAATTTTGGTACTTATTATCACAGCATTCTATGTTGACAAGTATGTGCAAATATCCTTCTTGCTTCATGTAAAACCCATGAGGAAACTTGTATAGATCAATGTCCACTCATAATAGAAAATCTGAAATAATATATATCAATAAATTATTTGAAATTAAAGGAGTCAAGGAATAAATACACTTGAAGATATGCAAACCAAGATGCCATATATTTAACTCAACTGGAGAATGTCATGGGGTGATTATGCCCAAGGATATGCAATTTCTAAAATCATGGGTTGAGAAATATAAATGTATCAACCCCCACTAAGGAGAGAGAAGTGATATAATTTGAACAACACCAAATCCTCAACTTTATGCCTTTAAATATCATCATAACTCTTTTGGTGGAACCCTAAAACAAGTTCAGATGTAAAGGTAGAACCCCAAAATAGGTTCATATTTCAAGGTGGAACCTCGAATAGGTTAAATTGTAAATTGAAACTCCAAACCAACTACTATATACAAATTTACAATATACAGTGCTTATATAGTACCATTGTTCCCTATCAATATACCTTGTATAAATAGAAAAGAGTTTTTACATGAACCATACTCATGCCCCAAATTTGATTCATATGTATCTTAAGGTTATGCATAAATTCCATAATTTATCTTTCAATCCCCTTAATCTGATAAATATGCTCAAATTGACCCATATAGTTTGTCTCTTAATGTCAAACAACTTGTCAACTTTTCCTCACAATCATGTAAAACTCTACACATATGCATCACATATACCTCAATCTATCCAACTTATCCCATCAACATCACATAGTCTAATTTTCATTGTAATTGTTTGTCTATTGAGGCTTGAATCTCTAAGATAAGCCCACAAGTATGCTTCCCTTTTTAGGTAAGGGATTAAGCATGCGAATTACTGATCTCAAAAGAAAGAGTTGTGTGCATAATGTGTTATATATAAAAATGTAATCATGTAAATTAAATCTTCAAACATTATAATTTATGTCATCATAAAAATATTTTATCATTCAAGTACATATGAAACAAATAATCCAAGGCAATGGGCATACAATTATCATGTCAAGCGGATACAATAATTAGGTATGCAATAATAAGCAATGTAGTAAATATATGATAAAAATCATGGAATCACACATAATATAATAATATGGACACAAATCATGAGACTAATTTCATAAACCATCCTATATATATGCACACACATCCACACATAATATCATGATCATGAAACACATAAACACTCAAGACAAGACTCAACTCTGACTTGATTCTGACCCAACATGAACACATCATAGTCATGACATAGAATAGAGGAAATTATAACATTCACAATGTGACGAAACATAATCAATTCACTCGTAGAACACATAATGTAACACACATCAATAAGCACATAAATTAATAATCAACAACATCAAGCACACATAGAACAAGTAATGTTAGTTTGCATAATCAATGATTGTCATCATCTAGTATACCAAAGCACAATATCCATATGAGATAACATCCTAAAGAGTAAATTCAATAGCAAGTGATGTATAAAATAGTCTGACCATGTTAATACAATCAATGTAATGGAATAGAAAAATATAACTTGAAAAATGTATTAAGATGCCCCCAATGTAGGAAAAATAGCCCCTGGATATAATGAGTATCACATGTGTATATTCATGTATCATATGTAACATTTATGTCCTACATCCCACTCACATATACTATGAAAATCATGTGCATAGAAAATGGATATATATTTGATCATGTATAAGATTAAAAAACATTAATTAATCATGTAAACTAATAAAGCATGTCATGCATAGTTCCTAATTTTATATTTTTTATATTTTTGAAATTTTATAAATATTTAAATTTTCGTAGTTATAAAATTTCATCTAAGGGATGCCAAAATTCCAACCCATAATTTGGTAATGAAGTGTTGAACTTTGAATATAGAATCATATCAAATGTCCACGTGTCATCATCATTACACTCATCATACCTAGGTATGTCTATCATCTTTCCCTTTTCCCTTTCATAGATTTTATGCGTATATATAGAATTTTCCTCAACACTATGTGAGAAATCAAGTGTCATCTTATTAACTGATGCCATTTCACTAGTTCTTGAATATTTGATCCTTAGGTGTTCATTGTTTCCATCATGGTGAATTTTGATTGTACTACCTTCAAACATAAATGTAATACACTAGTTTAGAGTGCTCATTGTAGCTTGTATTTATTATAACCATTTTTGTTTCGATGTAACATGTCATTTCTCTCAGGTGTACATCATAAAAAATAATATTTTCACAAAATTTGGCCCATAAGCAGTAACATAAGATGGCACATCGATCCATCGCAATGTATAATGTTTTGTGATTTATCTTTTTTGTGACCCAACTACTTAAGAAATGGAATGCCATGGGTATTGGCCACTTCTCCATCAATGTGAAATTCATGTTAATAGAAACCCTCAATAAATACTTGAATAGTTAATAGGTCCCTTTGAGGATGTTTGTACACTTTACATAATTTGTTCTTATATTGAGTCTTGTTATAAACCAACATGGGTACATCCATATTAGGTGGAATTTTATATACCTAAGTTACCATGATAATGCTTTCATCTTTAAACTTATAATTTTTTTACTGTAACATTACACGATTATCTATTTCGTGTCCAATTATACTATGATAACTACAAAAATACTTCCCTTCTTCATTTGATAATCGACCCATAGCTTATGTCTAGTTGAAGGTAGAACAATCAAATTATTATTGAGTAACATTTACAATATTATGAAAGGTTTTGTATCCATAAATTAAACATAAATAACTAATTTTTTCATGACCATAATATATTCATCATTTATAAACTGTGCAATATTTAATGCTTATTACGATTGAGTTATACTAATTTTCACAAATTTTTATCTCAATTAACTACTTATTGTGAGAGATTCTTGCCTTGAATTGATATTGCAACAATATTTTATGTTTATATCCTCATTATTTTTTATAAGGGGCACCTTCCCTTTATCTAACATTTGTTACACACAAACAAGTCTTTCACGCATGGTGATGGAACAACATAGGAGTGGAGGTGAATAGGAAAAGGAGTATTCAAACTTTGCATCAGAATGGGAGAAAGGAAACGGTGATGGGGATAGGCCCATCATGTGGTGTAGTAGTGGTGCTTATTTGGAAGGGAACAAATCAAAAACATTTGTAATCTTTAAAGGTGGCCCCAATAGATCTGACAAGGAAAACTCTAGAGAGGCGCCAGGTAAGTTGTCACAGAGCTCTAAACATAAACGCTCGATGGATAAGAAATAAATTTTGCCCTTAGAACAAATTATGACCATAAAATATGGGAAAAAAAACTCCATATCCAAGTCACACCATCTCTCATAAATCAAGCTTCTTATATAATGGAATAGGCTTTGGTGGGCAAGTTTATGGGAATCAGACCTAATATTGATGCTTTCAAACCTTGGGCTAGGGAAAAATAGAATCCTAAAGGCCATATGGACATTATGGCTATGGTAAATAGTTTCTTCAAGATCAGACTCAATAATTCAAAAGATTGTGCTCATATTTTAGCAGGAAGTCCCCAATTTTTTGGAAAATCATACCTCTTTTTTTAAAAATGGCACTTGGGGTTTGATTTGGAAATAGAAAATCTCAATCTAATGTCTATCTGGGTGTGTTCCCTAATCTTCCAATTGAATTTTTGGAAGAATATCTATTTATTAGAATTGCTAAGACTTTTGAATATTTGATAGATTTTGACTCAGCTACTAAGTCCAGATCCAGATTGGTTCATGCTAGATTTTGTGTTAACACCTTCATGAATCAAGAACTATCTTCTTTAATCTTCCTACATATTGATTTTAGAGTCTAAAATTAGAGAATTGAATTTGAAAAATTATCACTCCTTTGTGATAATTGTTATAAGCTGGGACATTCTTCAAAAATGTGTCTGACAACATCCTGCTACAAACCTACACAAGCCAAGCCCACTTGGCAAGGGAAAGGGGGTATCTCATTCAAAGATTCTGATAAACCAATAGAGATATCAAAATAAGTATAAAGATATAGTAGTTGTGGTAAAATAAATTAATATTTTAGATAAGGAAGTGATGGAAGGGAATAATAATGTTAATGATGGAATAGATAACTATTTTAACAAATTAGAAACAAAATATCTAAATAGATGCTCAACCAAGGTAATCAGGTGCATATCAGCAAGGAGGAAGATTCAATCATCTTTTAGATTGATAATAAGGAGAAAGGTATCCAAAATTAGGATATCCCAAATTCCCCAAATTAGTTTGAATTTATAACTCTTCTAGAAGAAGTTCAGGACCAAGGTTTAAATAAGAATATTTTAGAGGAAATGAATAAATCTGATTTCTTAAATCATTCGATAGATGCTTTTCCTAAAGGGTCCCAATAAGAAGTTAAAGATTCTCGATAGATTCTAGTAATGCCTAAGCATGATATTAAAATAAAGTTCACTTCCTATAATACCATTGGGAGGGGAATCAAATGACCTGCATACAAGATGCCTCTTAAAGTAGGGAAACTACTAGAAAATAAATCTTCAAAAAACTTACTGAGATGGAAATTGTAGATCGGATCCAATCAACCCTTGCATTCAATGGAGTAATCCTTTTCCTTTCAATTAATCATGCTACTCTTTTCTTGGAAAACTAGAGGAATGCATAGTTCCTCAAAGCCAAAAGTTTTTAGAGATTTAAAAGGACCCAAAAGCCTACTATTTTGGTTATTCAATAATGTAAGATAGAAGAACCTTTTTTTGTTAATCATAAGATTTCTTATTGGAAAGAACGTGGATCTATTTGCACTAGCTCTTCAAGAGCATCTGGAGGTCACATCACTTTTTGGGATACTAAGTATTTTGTTGGGGAAATTGTCTTCAAGTCTCAGAACCATTTGCCAGTTCTCTTTACTGATGTGGTTGATGGTAAACAATGTATTTTATCTGACATTTATGCACCTAAATCTTTAATGGATCTAAAAAGTTATAGGAAGATATAATATTTTTAAGGAATACATGAAAAGATTTCCCTTGGATCATGGTTGGAGACTTTAAGTCTCATTTACACCTATGGGATAAAAAAGGTGGAAATCAATTGATTTCAGATAGTATGGAATATTTATCTTCTTCAATTTCTCACATAGGGTTGATAGAAGTGGAATGAAAAGGATCTAAATTTACTTAGAGCAATAAGAAGTTGGGTGAAAACATCATTCAATGCAATCTAGATGGAATTTTCATTTCAATGGATTGGTTGACTCATAAGGACATGAACTTAAAGGCACTTCCTTGGGTTGGATTGGATCATAATCCTCTTGAGCTAAGTAGAATGGAACATACAATAAATGAAAATAGATATCCGTTTAGGTTATAACACATGTGGTTTTCTCACTTAGATATCCAAGATAGGATTTTAGAATGGTGGTCTCCAAATTTGAATGGTTTAACAATGTTCAAGTAGGCAAAAAAATGAAAAATGTTAAAATAAAAATAAAATAGTGGAATAAACAAGTGTTTGGTAACATTCATTTGTAAAATAAAGAACTAAAATCAAAAATCTCAAAGATTAAAGAGGAGATAGAAACAAATGGATATGATATTGAGACTCATAACAAGGGAAAATAGCTTATTTGTGAGTACAATATTGTTCCTACAAGGGAAGAGACCCTTTGGAGATAAAAATCTATAAATATTTGGCTCAAGGAAGTGGATAGAAATACACACGTCTTTCTTATGTTGACATTGAAACACAAAGCTCATAATTGCATCAAGTAAATTTTAGATAATGAAGGCCATATTATTTTAGATATAGATCAAATCAATTAGGAGATTGTAAAGTACTTCAAAAAATTGTTTATAAATGACTTCAAAAGAAACATAAGATTTGAACAAGAATTCCTTTATGTGATTCCTAAACTAGTGAAGTAAGAGGATAATGAAGCACTTACATCAACCACTTATAATGAAGACCTCAAATTTGTGATTTCAAAAATGAATCCAGAAAAACCTCTTAGACCAGATGGTTTCCTGATTGCATTTTTAAAAAAAAAATTGGGACATCATAGGAGATGATGTGGTTGAAGCAGTCAATGAATTCATTACTTCAACCCAAATGTTAAAATAATTCAATCATACTTTCATTATTTTAATTCCTAAGAAGGAGGGAGCGGTAAATTTCTTGGACTTTTGTCTTATTAGCTTATGTAATTCCTATTGGTGTTCTAAATTTGCACCCTAGTTGAGAAGGGGATTGTTCAAGTCCTTTTACTCAAATCTAGTATGATATGGGAGTGATCCTAGGCTGTGGGTATCTTGATAATGGATCAGACCTCTAGAGAAGGTTGGCTTCCTTTTGGATCTACCACCTAAACTAAACTTAAACTAGCACTTGTTTGGAAGAGGGAGAGAGATTTTAACAATAAATTATGAAAGCATGTTTTTAAAAAGAGGTGATGCACCAATGATTTGATCACTCAAAATCACACAAGACACACTATAGGATGAATTCAAGAACAAAAAAAATAATTCCCACATAAATATTTCACAATAAGGCATTAATCAGTTATCAAACTAGCATGAGAGAGCGAATATCCACTTTCAAGCTAAACAAAAAACTATAAATTGCACTTATAATGACCTGTGAGAGCTACTAAGCACTTCATGAAGGTGAGAAAACTCATACATAGACAAGGAACATACATTCACTTTACCATAGTACACGAATTCATAAGACACACTTCAATCTAGCTTGGAAAATTATGGAATTCAATCCTTATTGCACCAAAAGGTGTTACAGTACAAATCTTGGTAGAGTTTAGTCATACTAAAAAGAGGGATCCATTTCAAGGCTTGCAACCCTATATTTGTAGAAAAAAGGAAAGAGAGAGAGAGAGAGAGAGAGAGAGAGAGAGAGAGAGAGAGAGAGAGAGAGAGAGAGAGTTATGCATTGAAAGAGGCCAAACCACTTTCGATGGATTAACACTAGTTCGAGGAAGCTGAGTCATGATCTTATCAAGAAAGAAGATCCTCATAAAATAATTGAATGCTCCATTGATCTTTAACCAACCACCATGTCACTTCTAGGGACTCTATGTCATCTTTACTTGATGTACTTACAAGGACCAAATATTCATATTTTGGAACTAATAGAGCCATGCTTGGTCTGTCTTGAGTAGCTGTAAATATATGCTTGTCTTGGAAATGACCATGTCAAAGAACAAGAAGGTTCCCATTAATCATATATCTTCCCCTAGAAAATATGAGCAAAATCTTGTTATACATTGAAAACCAATGTCATTTATTAGTTTTCCTACATCTTTCATGTCAATGAAATGAGACTTACCAAGTGTCTGATCTTATCTCGATAACAATCACCAACCCTTTTATCTTTAATAGGTCTAAGAAGACCTATTTTGCCTCTGTAAATCTTTTAATAGAGATGTCGATCTTGAAAATGTCATTATGGTTCAGCTTGGATCATGTCTAGACTTGGCTCCTTTGCATTTTCTCACTTGGGTTAAAAATTATCCCATTATCCTTCATTAAAAGTATTAGCTCTATTTTGTTTGATTGGTCATTGAAAACTAAGTCAGATCATTGAGCTATTGATTTTCTTCTCACTTCATCAATCTTCCTTTATATGAATGAATGATAATCGTTTATCTTTATCCAATCTAACATGCTTGTGCCACTTATCACTCATGTATTTTCACTTAGGATTTGTTGGCCTCTTTGACCCTCCACTCTCCATTGATCTTAGATTCATGATTAAATTCACTCCATTGGATCTACCTAGACCCACTATCCTATCAATCACCGTTCATCATTGGATCTTCTTCTGATTAAGTGTCAACCATTGATCCTGCCATTTGAAGTCAAATGGCTACTTCATAGGACTTTACTTTGACATTCACGTGCCTGTATTTTACATCCATGTGAATGTATTTGGCATCCATGCAAATGTTTGTGAGACATTTGAAATCTGACAACTATTTATTGTGACTTAAACTTGACATCTACATGCCCATCATTTGACGTCTGCAAGAATGTCGATGATGTCTATGAGACTGTTAATCTTTGGACCCCAAGAGGTGACTACTAAGATTTAAATTTGATGTCTGTGTGCCTATAACTTGATGTCCACGAGCCCATCACTGCATATTTGAAAACCAATGATCATTTTTGTGCTTGAATTTGACACTTGTGCAAATGTCCTGGGCATTTGAAAACAAATGGCTATTTACCATGGTCTAAATTTGACATCTATGAGACCATCATTTGACATCCACAAGACCATCATTTATGTCTATGCGATCATCAAATTTAAGACCCTAATGGTTTTTCCATAGTTTAAAGTCAATGTCTATACAAATATCTCCCATTTTTTACCAACTTTGAAGGCTTGGATCTGGAATTGAAAAGGTCATGGAGGCACCAAATTTATAGGAGACGTTCTTGATACTGAAAATATTGTGCTTACTTGATTTGTTGGTTTTGAGAGCTTTTTGAGTGTGCTTATAAAGGGTTTGAGTGAGCTGACCTATGTGATTTTGCATGTCATTCGTGCACTTGTCACTAATCATTTGAACCTAAATGGCTATTTTTTTAGGCTTATATTTGACACTCATGTGAACATCTTGCTCTACATGACCATCTTTGAAACTTGTTTGAACAATTTCCATATAATAATTAGTCTTCAGACTTTTTGTTACGAACAATTTGTCTGAAAGAATTTTGTCCTCGGGGAAATTATCATAGAATAATTTTGTCAAAATAAATAATTATGCCTCTAACATTTTTTCTGAAAGAAACATGCCTTTGAGATTTTTACTTTCAGACAAAATGCCCAAAATAAATCCCAACACTTAACCAAATAAAAGCATGAAATAATTAATACTTAGCCAAATAGAATTTTAAATACTTTGGCCGAAAGAACTTGTACTTAGCTTTTAAGCCTAAATTTGAACTTGTGTGAGAAACTACTACTGATCTTAGAATGCTCAAATGAACTTTTGAGGCTTGTGCAACCTATCATTAATGTCAAACTATTTTAATCACCATGAAACCTGATGAAGAACCTTCTCTTTGCTCTTCAGACCTATCCCTCAAATATTGATAAAATACACTTTAACTTAAAGTGTTTCAATAGCTTTGCACACTATAAGTGTTCTCTGGACCATTCATGCCATCTAAAAAACTATTCAAGCCTTGCTCCATACTTGATCTTTAGGACATTGCATTGCAATCAAGCAAGTTTGTTATGTAGGCCAAAAATTGGCTAACATCTTTGGTGACTCAGTTGGGTAGCATGCCTGCTATGCTTGAGAACTTATATTGTTTACATGACTCTTGACTCATAACAAATAATACATTTGTTACATGACTACAACAAACCTCTTGAATAAAAAGACAAAAGAATTCCTCCAACATAGGGAAGGAAACTAAAGAAAATAGGGAAACTACTTAACAACAAATCAAATGTGTAAATAAAAAACTTATTTGGGATAAAATAGAAATAAACTAATGTATCAGAAAACAATACTTGGAGGAAAATAAACAAACTATGGACAAGGAACTTAGCTTCCTTAAAAGTAATGTTTTAGGTGTATCCCATTGACTATGATAGGAATCTCTTAACCATCCATCTTTGCAAGCTGGAAGGCATTATGAGATTTATAGCTAGAGATTGTATACAGACCATTCCAAATAGATTCAAACTTTGTATGCCTTCCCAACTTAGCTCTGTCCTCATCCCATTTAAGGAACAAATCTCCTTGAAAACTTTTTGAAGAAGCTTCTCTATCAAATGATCTCTTTACCATTGCTTGATGGGTCTCCATAGCCAACATGGATTGATGCCTTGTCTCTTTTAGCTCCATGATCTCACCATATCTGATTTCCATTGGCTCATTTCACCAAATGCTCAAGTTGATGCATTAGTTCTAAAGTAAGGAATTTAAGATAAATAGGCATTCTTGCTTCCTTACCATATACTAGCTTGTACGGAGAATTGGATATTGACCTTTTATAGGTAATCCTATTAGCCCATAAAGCTGATTTCAATTTGAGATGACATGACCTCTAATTATCTTCAATAGTCTTATTAATTACCTTCAACAAATTCTTGTTAGTGGACTCAGCAAGGCCATTGCCTTGTGGGTAATAGTTTGATAAGGTACTGAGAAAAACACTATGTTGAACCACCCACTAGCTGATCTTAGACCCTGAAAAATCCATAGCATTGTCAAAAATAATGGTTAAAGAGACTCCAAATCTGGTAAGCAAACCTTCGTGGAATTCTAGAACATTGGTTTTATTAGCTTCTTTCAATGCTATTGCTTTTGTCCTCCTAGTAAAATAATATGTGGTAGTTATGATCCACTTATGTCCTAAGCTTGAAGGGGGGTTAATGAGTCCAATAAAATCCAATCCCCACTAGACAAAGGGTTGATTCATTGAAATTGGTTGGAGAGGTAAGGCTGCAAGCTTGACTTTCCCAACAAACATAACACATTGTCTGCATTTTCTAGTCCATGCACAACATTCACCAAATATACTTGTCTAGTAATACCCATCTCTCACGATCTTATGGGTTGTGATCCTTGTTGAATAATGACCTCCACCATGTCCATCATGGAATTTCACAAGTAATCTCTATGTTTGACTTGGATTTATGCACTTTAGTAACATGCCATTGATATATTTTTTGAATAAAACACTGTCAATAAGAAGAAAAGGAATTAACTACAATCTAAAATATCTTCTCTTTGAAGGGGTCAGATGAGAAGGATAAACACCATCTTGTAAGTATATTACCATATCTTGGAACTAGCTGGAAGGTGAGGTGTGATCATTTACAACTTTGTCATTTAACTCCAGAACCATCACATTAGCTTCTTGGAAGTCTTGGGTTAGATGTTCACAAAGTCCTTTGCCTCTGATCAGCTTTGTGATCTTAATCTCAACATCATATTCCATTAATTTGGTTATCCAACCAGATCTTTTGTCATTTATATCTTTGTTTAAGAGAAAATATTTGACACTAGGATGTGCAACCATCATATGTATCTTATTATTAGATAATAAGTATCTAAACTTCTTAAGAGACCTTGTGATTGAAAGTACATGCTTCTCAATAAAAGAGTACCTTATTTCATATTCTTTTGAGCTTTGATTGAATAAGGCTATTGGCTCATCTAAATTCTCTTGATTCTCTTGTATGAGAATACCTGAAATACTGTCAATATTACCATAGGTGTATAAAAAGAAATCCTTTGTGAAATCAGGGTTCAGAAGTGTAGGATCACTGGCTATAGCTTTCTTGATCTTTTCAAAACTTCTTATTCCTTCCTTGGACCAGCTAAAACTTTGATTCTTCTTTAGCATAGCTTTAAGTGGCTTAGCTAAAGTGGGAAAATCTGAAATGTATCTTCTTATAAAATTGATTTTGCCTAAGTAGATTTGCAGAGTTTTCTTGTGTTTAAGTAAAGAGAGTGTAAGAATTGAATCTATCCTAGCAAGATCTATACTCATACCATGATTTCAAATCACATGTTGAATAAGCTTACCTTCATGAACTGAAAAGACACATGTTTTGGGATTTAGAAATATCCCAAACTATCTACATTTTTCAAATACTTGGTCGAGGTGAATCATGTGCTCAACTACACTATCAGATAATATTGTTATGTTATCCAAATAAATAAGAATGAACTTGTTGAGGATACCCTAAAATTCCATGTCCATAGCTTTCTAAAAAGTTTCTACAGCATTAGATAAACCAAATGGCATCTTTATATATGCAAATGTCCCCCACTTTGTGGTGAAGGCTATTTTGAATTGGTCTTCTTCCTTAACCAAAATTTGATTGTAACCACCGTAGCCATCCAACAAGGAGAACCTTTCTGAACCTACAACCAACTGTAGAATTTGTTCCATAAATGTCAATGGGTGGTAGCCTTTAAGGGAAACCTTGTTTAAGCAATGAAATTCAACACACAGTCTAATGTCACCATTCTTTTTCTATACTGGAATAAGATTTGCCACCCAGGTTGAGAGCTTGATCAAAAATATTATAGTTGACTCAATGGGCTTATGAAGCTCAGATCTCATGAAAGGTTGAAGCTTTAGGTTAATATGCCTTTGTATTTGTTTGATTTTTCAAGTCTCATCCTCTAATTCAATGGTATGTTGAGCTAGACTTGGATCAAATCCTTTGATATCATTGTACTGTCATGCAAAGACATCTGCAAAATTTGAACATAACTCAATGAAAGTTTCCTTCTTTGAATATGTGCAAACCTTACCCAACTTTAAACTCTTACCAGTTGAAATCTCCACATTTATATAATGTTCTTCCTTGGTTGATAAATAAAGCTTTTATTTTCTCAATTTATCATCTCTGCTGAATATGTTTTCAAAGGTGACTAACCCTTTAGGCAACTTATTTGTCTTCAATTGCACAATCTGGCACCATACTGTTGCAGGTACTTGTCTTTGTTCTTTGAGGAGAATTTAGCTTCCTCTTGTAAGAACCTGACAATATGACTATCATCTTCAAATACTTGACAGTTTTCATGGTTTTTTAGGATAGAAGGCCTTACAATCACTTTCATGTGTGATTGAACCTTTTCATTCTTTATGTCATTTGGGATACTAAATTGTGACCCAATAGTAGCCAACCTATTTGCATGTTTATTCTTATTTCTTGATATGGCGCAAATTTTGAAAGATTGAAAGTCTTCAAGTAAGTCCCATACTTTACGCTTATAACACATAAGCAATATATTCTTGCATACATTTATACCTCTTACTTGGTGAACTACCAATTCACTATCACCAAAGAGTTGTGAGGTACTGACCTTCATCTTTCTTTCCCATTGTAACCATGAACTAATGATTCATATTTAGCAACATTATTGGAATAACCAAACTAAAAATTGAAAGAAGATAAATACCTTTGATTGGCTAGATAAATTAACATCATTTTATTCCCACTGCCATGTTTGTTCTTTTATCCATCAAAGTATAATTGCAACAGGCCATCGCTAGGATGATCATCGTTCATCAATGCTGGAATTGATGTATCATTTTCAAGAAGGCAATAGACACCAATTCCTTCTTATTCAATTAACTTATATGGATCACACTCAAGTAAATCAGACGTTTATTCATCAAGAAAAAGATCTGGAACTCCATCTAGAGGTGACTCAGATTCTACCTCACTATTTTTTAGTACCTTGTCTGAGATAGCATAATTAGTGTTTACCATACTTGGCATAGATGATACCAAATGACATATTATAATAGGTTTAGAACGTATTTTTACCTTTGTACCATACCTGGTCCTGAACATTAAATATATCTAATCAACTGACAAATATCCTCTAATATTTGAAGTAAGTCCCTTGACAAACACATGGCAAAATAGGGAGGTAAGTCCACTACAACTACATCTTGATAAATGATAACATTGGTGCAAGCATGTAATGTCAACTTTATATCCTTGGATATACCTACTATTTTTGTTGGCGATCCTTCTAATTTCAATGCTCCCTTGGTATTCAATTCATAGACAAGACCAAGCTTGTCTACAATCTGCTTAGGCATGACAATGCTACTAGCTCCACTATCTACCATACAATTATGGACTAAGAAGTCAAAAAATATAAAAAAGAGATAAAAGGGAGGGGTTTTATTTGATTTGACATTGGTTTTGTCCACCTTTGTCATGTTATATACCTATTGACCAGGTTGCTTGGTAGGCTAGTCTAAATTGGCCAAGACAACTCCTTATTTCTCAACTGGTTCTTTAGACACTTTGAGAGCTGAAAGCTCTCAAATGAGCATGTATTTTTGCCTTGGAATAGCAATGGAATCCCACATGTTAATGCTAATATTTTGTTTATTCATTTAATCTATTGAGCTGAATGAGGCTCCACTAGCCTTTGGCTACAACTTTTAAACCACTAGTTTTTCTCGAATTAGAGGCATTTGGGGGGCCTTCCTTGCCTCTGCATTCTAGTTCTTTTGTGCCATAGGGATATTAGGTTGATCCTTGAGACTCTTGGAAACAAAATTAGGAACACTAGAAGTATTTCTCACATCTTGAGCATCCTTGACTGCTCTTCTTTTAAATCTAGTCAGAGTTGTAACTTGACCATTTATGTTGTTAATTTCGCTAACTTGATTAAATGTATTATGATCATCCAATTGCTCATTAACATTGATGGCATTAGACTACCCTAGAACTTGTTGATCCTCTCTTTGGGATGCCATGTTTAAGTCTTGACACTGACCACCTTAAAGAGAGAACTCTTCTTGTGTCATTTATGGCATAGTAATATCCTATGATATTGAAGCTTGGTTTTGAGTGTAATTTATATTGGATGGATACCAACCTGAATCTTGCATCAAGTTATTTTGAGGAACAATAGCTTTTGAACTAGAAGGTGCATTAGGATCAAGGGTTGTATATGGCTTAGTTTGGGTTATGTCTCCTTGGTTTTAGTAAGGATGCCTATTGTCTTTAAAACCTTAATAAGCAGGTCTTTGATTATTGAAAAACTGATAAGTGTTATAGTTTTGCTACTGATAAGGTCTACCTTGGTACTACTATCTCTTGAGTTCAACAATCTCATTTCCAAAAACTTGTAGCATACTTTTTAGATCTTTGATGTCACTAGCTTGATTAGAAGGGCTCCAACTTGGGCTTTTAGAGATGGAACAAGGGCTATTGATGGGATCTGAGGAACTTGAGGAGGAGTAATAGGATGTAATTCTGGGAATATGGGCATTAAATGCCTTGGATCAAGTTTACCAACTTGTATCAAGCTATTTTCTACTCTTATTGCAAGTTTATAGGCATTTGGCAAAGTATTACCACCCATAGACTATATCATGACACTAATATCAGAATTGAGGGCCTTTAAATAGTAAAAAAATGCATACTCTAGATATGGTTTGACCAATACAAGATCCTAGTCCATGTCTTCTAGAATTTTGAGGTTAAAATCAGACATGAACTCATGGGGGTACCTTTGTATGGTGGTCAGTTGTTCAACCAAAGATAGATGATCAAAATTGTTTTCAAATTGCCTAACTAAGGCTGCATCTAACTCATCCCAAGTAGAAATGGAGGTCAAAGGAATATTCATATATCATTACAATGTTTTTCCCTTGAAAGAGACAAGTAGTCTGATAGCCACAAAATCTTGAACAATATTATGGATAGAACATAGGTTGGCAACATCCTAAATATGCTCAATAGCAGTAGTTTTAACTCATTCTTTTGAGAATAAAGGAATACTCTTTAAGGTAGACACAGGGATGTCATCATATTGGACTAAATTCATTGGACTACCCCTATTAAATGGAACAAACACTTGATTCATGACCACTATTTGGGCAAAAGGGATTTGGCTTATGAGGGAAATAGCTTGGACTAAAATAATAGGATGACTAGGAGGTGGGAATTTCTTTTGAGGATAAGGTCTAGTCTTATTGAATATTGATTTTTATAATAAGTAAAAGGTAGTTCAATGAATTCAAAAGGAATACCTTTTCTTGATGACCTTGTTGTAACCTTTGGCATGAAAACACTATCTGAAAGATGTTATGAGCTCTACAACATGAAGGATCTTCAACTTTTGATGATGGGGATGTCTCCTCCTTTTGCAATTTGTTCTTCTCAATCTTCAAATTTCAATTATGATAAGGAAACCTATGTCCCACCAGGTGTGCCAAAATTATTGGTGTTCTAGATTTGCACCTTAGCTAATAAGGGGATTGTTCAAGTAATCTTACTCAAATCTAGTCTAACATGGGATTGATCCCAAGCTGTGGGTATCCTAATAATGGATCAAACCTCTGGAGAAGGTTGACTTCCTTTTGGATCTATCACTTATACTAAACCTAAACTAGCACTTGCTTCGAAAAGGGAGAGAGATTTTAACAATAACTTATGAAAGCATGTAAAAAAAAGTGATGCACCAATGATTCGATCACTCAAATTCACACAAGACACACATAAGATGCATTCAAGACCAAATAAAATCATTCCCACTTAAATATTTCTAACAAGGCATTGATCATTTATCAAACTAGCATGAGATAGTAGATATCCACCTTCAAGCTAAACAACAAACTATAAATTGCACTTATAATGACCTATGAAAGATACTAAGCATTTCATGAAGGTGAGAAAACATAGACATAGATAAAGAACATACATTCACTTAACCACGGTATATGAGTTCATAGGAGACACTTCAATCTAGATTGGAAAATGATGGAATTAAGTCTTTATTCCATCAAAAGGTGTTACAGTACAAATCTTGATAGAGTTTAGTCATACCAAAAAGAGGGATCCATTTCAAGGCTTAGAAGCCTATATTTATAGAAAAAAGGAAAGAGAGAGAGAGAGAGAGCTATGCATTAAAAGACACCCAACCACTTTAGATGGATTAACACCAATTCAAGGATACCGAGTCATGATCTTATCAAGAAGGAATATCCTCATAAAAGAATTGAATGCTCCATAGATCTTTATCCAACCATCAAGTCACTTCTCGAGACTTTACGCCATATTTACTTGATCTACTTATGAGGACCAAATCTTCATACCTTAGAATTGACATAGCCATGTTTAGTCTACTTTGGGAAGCTGTAAATATATGTTTGTCTTAGAAATGACCATGCTGAAGAACAAGAAGCTTCCCATTAATCACATATCTACCTCTAGAAAATATCTGAGCAAAGTCTTGTCATAGATTGAACACCAATGTCATTTATTATTTTTCCTATAGATTTCATGTCGATGAAATGAGATTTAGTAGGTGTTTGATCTTATTTCAACAATAGTCACCAACCCTTTTGTCTGTAATAGGTATAAAAAAACCTATTTTGCCTCTATAAAGCTTTTAATGGCGATGTCGATCCTGAAAATGTCATTCTGGTTCAACTTAGATTATGTCTAGACTCAGCTCCTTTACATTTGCTCGCCTAGGTTGAAAAATGCCCCATCATCCTTCATCAAAAGTTGGATTGGCCATCAAAAATTGACTTGGATCATTGACCTATTGACTTTGTTCTCACTCCATCGATCTTCCTCTATATAAATGAATATTGATCGTTGATCTCCAACAAGTATAATGCACTTTTGCCACTTATCACTCATGCATTTGCACTTAGGATTCATTAAAAAATTTGACCCATCACTTTCCATTGATCTTAGATGCATGATTAAATTCACTCTGTTAGATCTACCTGGACCCACTATCCTATCAGTCATTGCTCACTGTTAGATCTTTTTTTGATTAAATGCCAACTATTAATCTTGCCATTTGAAATCAAATGGCTACTTCATGGGACTTTAATTCAACATTTGTGTGCCTATAATTGACATTCACATGAATGTATTTGACATCTACATGATCATCTGTGATATATTTGAAAACTAATGACTATTTACCTGGCGTAAACTTGGCGTTTGCACGCCCATCATTTGATGTTCATGAGAATGTCAATGACATTTATGAGACCATCAATATTTGGACCCTAATGGGTGACTAATGAGCTTGAACTTTGACATCTATGCACTCGTTACTTGATGTTCACAGGCCCATCACTGCATATCTAAAACCCAACGGTCATTTTTTGTTCTTGAATTTGACACTTGTGCAAACATCCTGGGTAATTAAAAACAAATGGCTATTTACCATGGTCAAAATTTGATGTTTATGTTTCCATCATTTAACATGTATAAGATCATTATTGACATATATATGAATGTTAAATTTAAGACCCTAATGGTTTTTTCCATAGTTTAAAGTCGATGTCTGCGTGAACATCACCCATTGCTAACCAACTTAGAAGGCTTGGATCTAGACACAAAAAGGTCACAAAGGCACCAAATTTGTAGGAGATATTCTTGATATTGAAAAGGTTATGCCTTCTTGATTTGTTGGTTCTGGGAGATTTCTAAGTGTGTTTACAAAGTGTTCAAGTGTGCTGACTTATGTGATTTCGCATGACATCCATGCACTTGTCACTAATTATTTGAACCTAAACAGCTATTTGTCAAGGTTTAAATTTGACACTCATGTGAACGTCTTGCACTGTATGACCAAATTTGAAACTTGTTTGAACAAATTCCCTGCAACAATTAGTCTTCTAACTTTTTGTTGCAGATAATTTGTCTGAAAGAATTTGGTCCTCGGGGAAATTATTATGGAATAATTTTGTTGAAAGAAATACTTATGCCTTAGACATTTTTTTATAAAATAAACATGCCTTCAATATTTTTGATTTCGGATAAAATGTACAAGATAAATCCCAACACTTAGCCAAATAAAAGCCTAAAATAATTAATACTTATCCAAATAAAAGTTAAAATACTTTGGCCGAAAGAATTTGTACTTAGTTTTTAAGCCTAAATTTGATATTGTGCGAGAAACTGATGCTGATCTTAGAATGCTTGACTAAAAATTTGAGGCTTGTGAAACCTATCATTGACATCAAACTATTTTAATCACCATGAAACCTACTCAAGAACCTTCTCTTTGCTTTGTAGACCTGTCCCTCAAATATTGACAAAATACACTTTAAGTTAACTTAAAGTGTTTCAAAAGCTTTGCACGCTGCAAGTGTTCCCTAGACCACTCATGCCATCTAGAAATCTATTCAAGCCTTGATTCATACTTGATCTTCAGGGCACTACACTGCATTTAGGCAATTTTGCTATCTAGGCCAAAAAATTGGCTAATAATTCCATTTACAAAATCATCACTAAGTTGTTCTCCATAAGGTTACAACCAATAATAGAAACAATTATTCAAGCCCAACAAGGGGGATTTATCCTATGAAGTTAAATTCGAGATGGAATTATTATTGTACATGGATCAATTCACTCCATGGATAAGAACAATAGTGCTGGAATGATTTTAAAACCTGATAAGGCCAAGGTATATGACAGACTTGATTGCATCCTTTTAGATAGAGTCTTGAATCAATTTAGCTTTCAAGATAAATTCAAGAAAATTATCAGATCTTGCATATCCTCTTGTCTGTTCTCGATGCTTGTGAATGAAGTTTTTCAAAGTTTTTTTAGAAGTGGTAAGCGTGTAAGATAAGGGGATCCCCTATCCCCTTTCCTTTTCATCATCATGGAAAAATCTTTGAGTAGATTCATCTCAAAAGCAATGTCTTTAGGAGATCTGAAAGGCTTAAAACTAGCAAGGCATGTTGATCATATTTCCCATCAAAAAATTTGTCGATGATACCATTTTAATGGCTAAGTCATCTACCCAAGAATCAAGGGTGTTAAAAAAAAAATAGTTATGTATGAACAGGCTTCAAATTAGAAGGTAAATTTTGATAAAAATTATGTATTTTTTTTAACACTCTTGTGGCTAGACAAAATAGAATTGTGTAAATGTCAGGCTGCCAAATCAAATTTATGCCTCATTATTATCTCAGCATGCCTCTCTTTAGTAATCATATTTAAATTTATGATTGGAATCCATTAGTTGAAAGATTTAAAATAAAGTTAGTCAGGTGGAAAGGTAAACTACTCTCTCAGTCATGTAAACTTTTACTAATCAAGATCATGTTTCAAAGTCTTCTAATTTACCTTCTTTCTTTTTCATCCTTCCAAAGAGCATAGAAGATAAACTCATTAAAACCAAAAGGAATTTTCTTTGGAAAGGGTCATAAGAGAGGAATAGGCTCCATCTTATAACCTGGGATAAAGTTTGTAATTTAAAACGATATGGAGGCCTAGGCTTACAAAAGTTACATTGGATGAACAAAGTGTTCCTCTCCAAGTTTGTATGGAGGTTTATTAAGGAAACAATACTTGGGCTAACATTTTAAGATTCAAATATTTAGATGGTATAAATCCAATGTGCATTTTTGAAGATGATAAATTTGTCAAGGGTTCATAATTTTGGAATTTCTTGATTTCTAACAAGGATCTAATATTCTCTAGCACAAAATGGCAGATTGGTAATAGTATGAAGGTTGAATTTTGGAAATATTCATGGGTTTAAGATGAACCTCTTAGTCAATTAGAACCTTGGTAGCATATTCAAGAGCGCATCCAAAATAAATATGGTTGCAAAGTCCATGAATATTGGTAGGTTATTGAAGGTGTTAAAAGTTGAAAAAATTTGAATTTAGAAAATTTGAATCAAGAGGATACTATCATTGTGTCTAATTTGAAAATTTTAGCAAGAAATTTTCACTTATCAATAAATTTTAGTTTGGAAGGACTCTTTTGATGGTCAATATTAAGTGAAACCTAGTAATAATTTGTTGTCTCAAGACCCAGGAAATATGTCTAGTTGGGAAAAGATTTGGGATAAATATTTGATTCCTAAAATTAATTTATTTTTATGGGTGGCAGTCCAAAACAAAATTTTAACCATGGATAATTTAAGAAAAATATGTTTCATCTTAACTCACAGATGCACCGTATGTGAAAATGATAATGATACTATTTTTCACTTGCTTGTGGATTGTCCTTGTGCCCAAGAAGTTTGGAGCTTCTTTCTTCTCAAATTCAATGTTAGTTGTGTATTTGTTGGTTCTCTATCAGAATTGTGGCAGTCTTGGGAGAGCCTTTTTCAGAATGTTTTTCTTAAATAAATATAGAAGCTCTCATTCCCACACATAACTTGGGATATTTGGGAAGAACATAATAATAAAAAATTTAGAAATAAGAAATGTGTTAGTAAAATTCTATCCAAAAGGATCTATGAGTCTATTATTGAAATTTTCAATATAGTACCTACTGAAAAAGGCAAAAGTTTATTAAATTTTGGGCATCAACCAGCTCTTAATTGGTAAATTGATCCTACTAGATTTGGAAAGAGTGATCCTAGAGATGAAATTAGAAGAAGAACTAAATGGAAACCTCCACCTTTGGGATGGTTAAAGCTTAACTTTGATGAGGCTTCCAAAGGGAACCCAGGGCCAGTAGGAGGAGGAGGTATAATAAGACATCATCAAGGAAAGTTTGCGGTGGATTATGCATAAGACATGGGAGTTAAGTCTAATCATTGGGCATAAGCCCTTACAGCTTTATGGGGTATAAATTTAGTTCAATGATTGGGAGTTCAACATCTCATTATAGAGGGGGATTCATTAAATATAGTTAATTATCTCTCAATGAAAAATTATGTTAGTTGGTCAGTCAAACAAGTGGTGGATGAAACTATCTCAATTTTGGAATCCAGGCAATAGGTACTTATTCAACAAGTGTATCAAAAAGTAAACATGGTAGTTGACTAGTTCACTAATAGGGGTGTGGCCTCTTTGGGTTTGTCTAATTGGATTGCTACTGAAGATCTTCCTCGAGACATTGTATAGAGTACTAAGGAAAAAGATGCTTGTACTGAACATAATGATTGAGTATGTGGGGATCTTCCCTAGGCATTGTTATAAAGGCTTTTGGAACTTTATATCTTTAACCTATAGGATTAAATTTTATTTGGTTAAGTTATTTTTAATTTTCCCCTTCTTTGATTTTAATGAGAAACTTCTAGAATCGGGAAACACTAAACAAAGTTGTAGTTTTTTAGTGAAGGTAATAAGAAGATAGCTTTGGGGCCTCTTCGACATTTGATCAATTGGTTTTGGTAAAGATAGAATTTTCCCTATTTCATAGGGCAAGAGGTTTCAATGGGATTATCAAATAGGATAGAGCCCAAAATGCCTGAGGAAATAAAAAAGAATGAGGAAATTTGGGAGGCTCTGCAGACCAGGGGATTCAAAAAGTTCATGGAAAAAATTGAAGGCCATGATAGGCATGTCTCGACTCTATTTTTGATCTCTTGGGAGGATATAACCCTTAACATCAATGGGGTCTTGCTATAAATTATGAAAGATTTGATAGCACATGTTACAGGGCTGAGATAGAGGTCACCAAAATTTACAAAATGGGCAAGGACTACAAAAAAGAGAAGGAGAATTTTTTATTGGAGGGCAAATCTATGGAGATACTTCACAATGGGGTTGATTGAGAATCGCTACCAAGGCCCTTTGGAAAAGTATCTTTTCATATAATGTAATATGCCATCGTTGAAGGTAGGTTCAACATGGTTCACTAGTCTATTTTTATATTTCTAAACTATTTTAGGCATGCAGTACCCATGAGCCTTCCTTTTTATTTTCTGCTCTCGTTAGAGTCCTCCATTCTAAAACATAAAAAGGGAAAATATCCTTCTCCCATAAATGAATGGGTTATCTTTATCATCCACAAGTACTTCAAGGGGATGAATTAGATCACTCTATAAATTCCTAATACTTAGAATAAAAAAGATGTTGGAAAACCTATGGATATTAGAAAAGTTAAGAAGATCTGGATCAAATATCCTAGTAGTGTCTCCTCCAAGGTTAAATATGTTAATGTTCCTAGGAATACTTATAATATTCAAGATAGTAGCATTAAAATGTGTTTGAGGAGTTCGGCCAAGGAACCACCTATGCTAGTCAAGAATTCAAGTAGGAATGGTAAAACAGAGCATTTTACATGGGATTCTATTTTGGTTGAGGAAAATGCAACTGGTAAAGAGGACAACAACAATCAAAAGGATCTAGGAAGGGAGAACATGGCAACCCAACTTAAGAAATTTTATTCTAGGAAAAGGAAGACAAGAGAAGAACCCAAGGAGAAAGGCAAAGATTCTATAGGTAAGCAACCTCAAGATTTGAATGAAGATTTCAATATTTTAGTTGGTTATTTGAAAGGGAAACAAAATTATGATAAGATGGAAGAGGAATTGGACTTTAAAAATTCCATTATGTGTTGTTTCATGAAGGAATTAATAGAATTTAAAGGGAAAGTCAAATATTTGTAGTAGGAGAATGAAAGATTGGTACAAACCAATTTTGATAAGTATTTTAACCATCAATTTCAAATTCTCTAGGTGAGGGTTGGTATGCTTGAAAATGAAAATGACAAGCTTAAAAATAACATTAGATTTCTGGTGAATTATAGAAAGGTATCTATATACCAGGGGATACAAAATGTGGAAAACCTAAGATCTCATTTGGGCAATCACTAGGACTCCAAGCAAAGGCAAAGGTAAACAAGTTTAGTGTAACGGGTGTCATATAAATGTCAACAAAGAAAAGCTTCTCCTTAAAATTGATTCAAACCTCAAAATAATGAAGATCTTTTGGGGAGATGTTTCTAGCAATTTGGACATGGAATAGGCTTCAAGTTCACTTTCAACTGCTTTCTACTTTTGGCTTATATTTGGCTATTTTTGAGTTATATTTGGGTAGTTTTGTAATTGCTCCTGGTTCTATTTATTTTTGTCTCTTTTGAGGACTCTGGTGGTCCATTGGTTTCCTTTTGGTTGTACTTCTTCTAGGGTTTGGGGACCCTAGCTAAAAAATTCCTCCCTTTAACCTTAATAAAAAAAACATTTGTTGTGCACAAAGAGGTCCTTGTACTTTATCGGTGTTGAACATGTTCAAATTATCATGATTTTCTCCTATATATATATATATATATATATATATATATATATATATAGTTTAGATGATACAAATAAAAAACTATATTTGTTGGAATTTCATTATCATTGTGATTACTATCATCCTTTACAAATATTTGATCAGGATCTTCTGTATTGACCAACAAAAGAAGATCTGGTATCTTCTCTTCTTGCACTTCAGACTTATGTAGTAATTATTTTACCATTTATTGATTAAGTGATATATTTGGAGTTGACTCACTTTCATCAGATTTGATTGACTCTCTAACTTCATATGAATATATTTGTTCCACTAGGATAACCTATAATAGAGGTATTATGGAAGAATGAGATTCAAGAGATTATGACATACATCCATCACTATGTTATGCTATTTTATAATATCGAAAAGGTTGATTATCTATTGGACATGTATGTAAACATCCCTCAAGCACAAATTTTAAACATTGATGTAAGGTGGATGACACAACCTCCATAACATGAATCTAGGGTCTAACAAATAGTAGGTTTTAATGCAAATGAATTGGTATTACGTGAAACATATTAATTATAGTTTTAAGGCCCATTGTCACATCCAAAGTAATTCATTCTAGCACTTAGTGAGGGATATTATCAAAACTCTTCATATTCTTGTCTACTTATGCATAAATCCATATTGATTCCAGGTATTGGAGATAACATGACATTGCGAATGTGAAATCTTGATCTAATATCTACTAAAACATGTTTAACCCCCTTATTTAAGATTCTCATTGAATATACAATGATTTTGATTGATAACATGTTTGGTGGGAAAATATTCTTTCCCAAAATAAATTGTGTTTATTATCCTTCAATGCCTTAACAATGGATACAAAATAAGTTGGTTCTATATTTAAATTTGCATCACATAGTGTTATATAACTAATATCCTTATAGATAGTGGTCTTCTTGAGAAACTCTAATATGGAGATCTTGGATGGAGTATTCTCAAGTTAATAAATGACATCATATTTATTGGTCGCAATGGCTAGTACCCTAGGAGGTGGATGAGGATTAAGAGGGACACTTTGACTACCAACATTTTTCTATATAATATGATGCCCCCTGCTTATTCATGTTGTGATAGCATAGATTGTCAAATTCAATATAAGCCTAAGGCAAATAAAGGGGGCAGGATGATGGCTATCACTACTTCGAGGCCTAGAGGGAGGAGGAGTGAAAGGAGTCATGTGTGCCCTTTCCCATTGAGTAATAATGGGAGGCATCTCAATTTCAACATTCATGCAATATGTGCTACTAAGGAAGGCTAATAATTATCATTATTAATATCATCCTTATTTTTTATTACAAATAAATTTAACCTATTTCATTACATTCATTGTAAGCATTAGGTACATTTTCAAAAATAAACATGCAATCATGACAATCATAGCTTAAATTAAAAAAACATAAACTATTAGCATCCATTGTAGCTATGTTATGGTTTTTATTTATGTAAAGGAGGGGAAATAAGAAATCAGATTTGAAACCCTATAGGAGGAAAATTCTAAAACCCTAAAAAGAAAGACCTATATTTTATTGTTCTCAAAATAAATACTGAGTTCACCATAATGTTTTAACTATTTTAGACTTAAATTGGTTTAAATAAGTTGAACTATTTAAATTCAGATTATGTAAATAAGCCATTTAGCAAAAATATATGAATGTAAAAGAGAGATTAATATTGCAGTTTTTATTTTTAGAATGGATAAACAAGGGAAGAGAATTGCACTTATCTGATTTCATGATTTATTTTGCTAACTAACAACTTCATAGTCTTTATAGATATTATGTATTAGTGTATACACCTTAAACTGGTCAAACAACAACATATATCATGTCTTTTCATAGTCTTTTTCATAGGAGACTTCAACTGGAGAATATGAGCCTTGTTCACATTAGCCATGTCTTTTGTTTTACTTATCTTGGTCTTGTTTCACACTTGAGTTACCTTTTTTTCCATAATCATCATCTGTAGCCTTCTAGATGATCATTCCAGCTCAACTAGACTCTATTTCCCATGTTAATTGCATCCCCCTAGGTCTCGAACCTGTAGGACAAAAGCGCTAAGATTGGACTATAGCACTAGACCCTAGGGTGTCCCACTTTTGGCATTCCTATCTTTTTGCATTTTGAGTCGCAATAGTCATTTCTCTTTGCTCAAGAGGTCTTAAACACTTCTTATCCCTTTTATTAAGTTTTGTTTGTCTTTTGAGCATTGACTAATGTGAATAAAGTTCCCAAATTCAAAATAAAGAGTCTCTTATATAAAGGACTTCACAAGGCATTCTATATCTAGCACTTACTACTTTAGAATAGTACATAATTAAAAATTAGTTAATAGTATAGCTCAACATTCTGCATCACACATAGATTTGCATGCTTGATCAAGGGCCTAGATGAAAGTTCATTCTTGCATCTACCATGTGTGTTGATTATACACGTTCTCTAAGGGAGAACTAAATTTGATCCGAGACCCTAGCTTGAGGGTTAATATAGGTAGTGATCAAGATATCGTGGGTTCTAGATTGTGCGATCATACTACCCCTAACCCAGTTTTTCTCCCTTTTGCTTTTGATGTATTTGTTGTTTCATGTGTGTAGATAGACCTAGGGTTTTGAAGATTAAAACAACTCTACAAAGAGCTCTGTCACTATTTAGCATCTGAAATTTCATAGGCAGGATCACACGGGGATAACGAATAAAACTTAGATCTTTGTGACCAATTTGGACAATAGCAGTAGGATTGGATAACAGGGTTGGACTTTGAAGTGTCCTATTTTTGATATTCCTATCCTTTCATTAAATGAAAGCTAGATCTAGGTTCCTAACATCTTCCCAGTCCTCTATAATAGTTTTTAGGCTTTGAAAAAGTCATCTCAGCCTATTTTTTCAGATAAGTTACTTCTCTTCCATATGTAATTAATTTGATCAAATATATATTTTACCATATTTGATTATATTTTCCCCTTACTCCAGACCCTCTATTATTTCGAAACTAAACACTAGATTCTCAAAAATAATAAAACATTTGGTGAACCCGACTTACCTCAAATAAATCTAAACCCCTAGGTACCCTTAGGGTTTTTCTTTCATAATATTTTTCAAAAATTTAATTTCAATTTTTTTATTTTTTATAAATTTTTGTACATTTATTTTATTCAAATTTATTTTATAATTTAAATTATTGCCATAATTTTCAAAAATTCTAAAACCCCAACTCAAAATCCTAGATTTTCAAACGAGGTCCTCAAACCCCAAGCCTTCATTCCTTACAATTTTTAGATAATTCTTTGGAATTTTTGTAAATTATTTGGAGTGTCAAAAATATTTTCAAAATCTCTATGTTAGTAGTTATACTTGCATTTATTTGTTTAATAGTACTTTTACATATTCGCTTTGGTGAAAGAAATAAAATGGCCACTAAGACACTTCTTCCCTCTCATCCCATAGATCAATTTATAAATTTTTCTCATAATTATAACAATGAATGGACAAATTTGCAAAATTGCACATTAGCTAAAAATATGGACAATGATTTCATTTACAATGAAGATAATTACTATTGTTACAATGAAGAATATGATGATACATATGAAAGTGATAGTGAATAAAAAGTAGATAAGTGGGAAAGGTACTTTTCTTCTCTCAAACATATCTCTTTTCTTCCCTCTTCTAAAGAAAATAATTTTGATAAATGGGAAAGGTAGTTTTCACCTCATTCTCCTATGCACAATGCACCAAATGAACAAATTAGTAATGCATTTCCAAATGAATCTCTCATTGGTGATAACTTGCTTCTATTTGAACTTAATCTCTCTCTCGCTTTTGCTACTTTTATGTTCAAATTACAACAATATAAACACAATAAATCAAATTACCAATACAAAGTTCAAATGACACATCTCATGGTCTTATCTCTACTTTATCAATAGAATGTTTAAATGATAACTCTCTTACTCTTACTTCTCATATTGCAAATGAAAATAATGCATGCACTCCATTCAAGGATAACATAAATGCACATAATATTCCAATTTCAAATGATAATTTATTGCATATTAGAAAAAAATTAACATCTTCTCTTATCCCTCTCCCTAGTAATGATGGAAGTGATAATGAAAATGATAGTGAACATGCAAATGAATATGAAAATAAGAGTGAATATGAAAAAAAATATGATTATGATAATGCATGGAATAATGATGATTATTATGCAAATAGTGAAGAATAAAATGCATTTCATGCTTCTAACTCTTCTCTCACTCCTATCAAACATATTGCACTACAAAATGTTGTTTTTACATCTATGCATGATTCAATTTCAAATAATGCAAATGTTAATAATAACATCACATCCTCTACTCAATTAGAATATAATTCACTAAATAACAAAGATACCAATTAATCTCCCAAGCTACCCCTACTACAGTAGCACATGTTTCTCACTCTTCAACTAAAGAGAATGGTAGCTACATCCCTTTACTAAGGTCTAAGTTACCATTCCTCCAAAGGTTCAAGTGAGCACACCCCCTCTTTATGATCCAATTGCTAAATGTAGCATTCCCATGGCTAAAATAAATGATCAAATTCAATGATTAAATAAACCACTTCAAGGTAATAATATACCATCCCAAGAGATTATTTTGTTGATGCATGCAGTTAATGAATTAAAACACCAAGTACATCTCCTTACTTTGGAAAATAAGGCTTATAAGTCTTGGATGGATGCTACTGACTTATATGTTAACCCTCTTCTGAAGACATTTGTAAAAGCTTCATTGCCTAATCATTTTTAGATACCATCATTGCCTCACTTTGATGGCACTAAAGATCCATTCGTACACATTCAAGCCTTTCAAAAGGCTTTTCCATTTCATGTGGTTCCTTTGATTCTACTCAAGTTGTTCCAGCAGACACTAGTGGGTAATGCACATAATTAGTTCTTTCATCTACTCCCTGTTGGTTACTTACATATATATGATGACCTAGAGGAGGCATTTATCAGATATTACATAGCAAACATAGACCCTCGTGTTACATATGAGAAACTTGCCACATTGCATCAAAATACTTCAGAGCTAGTTAGTGATTATATCTTACGATTCAAGACTTACATGTTAAGATTGATGTACAAACTAATATATTTAGATATTCAACGTATATTTATTAAGGGGATTCATCAACCACTCCTAGAGGATCTTTTATATCAGACAAAGTCCTCTTTCAGGCACTTAGGTTATACAATTTTAACCTTGGAGAAGAAATTGGGATTGATTGAGTTTGATTTAGTTGATTGGATTACCCTCAATTTCACAGCATTACCTCCATCTACAGCTCCTAGAGCATAACATATACCATGTACTAAAAAAGATAGGAGACTACAAATAGAAAAATAACTAGTTAAGAATAGAGATCTAGTTTCCAGAGCACCACCTACAATATGCACTACAGAGAACAACAGTAGGGAACCACTACAATTTGATTCAAAGTAGGATAGCCCATATGTCATATTATCAACACTACTGGATAAGAGGTTAATCACATTACCTTCTTCTCGTCGATGATATCCACATCTCTTACATAGACAGCCATATCGACCCTTTTATAACTATCATCGTATCCATTAACACATAGATAATGATTGTTATAGACTCAGGGATTGCATTAATAGATGTGTTGATAATGACATCATAAAATTCACATAGGGGGCACCAAGATCTCCTCCATCATGGAACCATATACCTCATTCCTCCATGACTGAGTCATCCCAAGACATTCCTTCATAGGAATCATCAATTACTCATCGTGAGAGTAATGCAATTTCTAGGATAGAGCCTCATATGAGATCTCCTATCCCACCTACTCAAAAGTTTTGAAGACCAATACAATGATATCAACCTACATATATCACTATAGTCTGAGGAGTACATAGTGAAATCCCATATACATATCCAACATAGTCACAGGGACTGCAACAGAGTACTGCTCTAGATAGATATTCACTGCAGTCAAGTTTTCTAGGTCCTATCTCACATAAAAACCTATTACACTTAAGATTAGATGAACCCACATCGCAAAGAATTGCTCCTGATAGATATTCACTATTACCAAGTTTTTAGGGACCTATTTCATGCAGCAACTTGCTACAATTAAGATTAGACAAGCCCTCATCATAGGTTACAATTCTAGCTCGATCTATTGCTCAATCATATGCATCACAGTAAAGGCCACAGGGTGTTATTTCACATAACAATCCACTATGATTATGATCAGATGAGCCTCCTTCATAGCACATAGTTTCAATTACACATCCATTGTGTTTGCATCTTGTAGAGTCTCCATGAACAAATATAGTTAATGCACCGTAGACAACATCAGATATAGGGCATGTGCCTACACATCATAAGTAGTATGGGCACTTGTTCAGTTGGCCATTAGGGTTCAAATAGTGATACAACATATATTCATACTGGTATTAGTTCATAAGCTTTAGTTAAGAAGAAATGATGGAGCCAAAGGGCTAGTCTTTGTATTCTCAAGCCACCTACTCAAAGGGATTAGACACATAGTCTAAACATCGATTAACACACATGATTACATAGCTTCACTTAGTGGGTGATGATGGAGACAAATGACCAACCTTGTATTCTTGAGCTACTCTCAAAGAAGTGATATGCACAACATGCTCTCTTACATCCCCTTCTACTAACAACTAACATTCCTAGTTCTAAGTAACCATCCATAGCCACACCAAGTTATCCAAATATTGATCTTACCGATATACCATTTTACCAATCTTGAACCAATTCACTTTAGCAAATCAATTTATAAATTACAAAACAAATAAAATTCTTTACTTACATACGATTCAAAATCAAAACTAGCATTACACTCAAACAATCAAATCACATCCCAAACGACATTTTACCAAAACATATGCAACCTCAACATCAATGTCAAATAAACTATTTCTAAATCAGCCATTTGCAATAAATATACCAGTATATTCGAAAATCCATAACACAATACACATGATTCAAAATCAAACAAATATATATATATATATATATATATATATATATATATATATATATAACAAGTTTTCAAAGCATATAAAACATATCAAGGTACAATTAATCATGAATGGGCATCATGCCCTCACTCGAGTTATATATATATATATATATATATATATATATATATATATATATATATATATATATATATATATTGAGTTTTCAAAGCATATACAACATATCAAGGTACAATCATGAATGAATGGGCATCCTACCCTCACTCTCAATCTCACTCCATGCCCCAGCGTGTGCCTCATCATGAGCATCTTTCACTCCACATACACATAAAGTATGACATTACATTAGTTATATACTTTGAAATCAAACTAAAAAGCACAAACTTACACACACACACACACACACACACACACACACACACACACACACACACACACACACACACACACACACACACACACACACACACACACACACACACACACACATATTGAGTTTTCAAAGCATATACAACAAGGTACAATCATGAATGAATGGGCATCCTGCCCTCACTCTCAATCTCACTCCATGCCCCAGCGTGTGCCTCATCATGAGCATCTTTCACTCCACATACACATAAAGTATGACATTACATTAGTTATATACTTTGAAATCAAACTAAAAAGCACAAACTTATACACAATTCAAATATAATCACTACTTACCTCCCATCATCTAGATCAGCTCAAGATCCTCGTACTTGAGAGCATCCCCTACCTAAATAAGATATGATGGAGCCCATTGATGCCTATCTCACCATGTAGTATATGCATCTATACATCCAACATCATCCACTTCAGGAATATCTATAGCCATATCATGCACATAATAAGGTATTGGTGCAAGCTCAGCCTCAGTAGGTCTCGCATGAGTTCCTGCCCTTGTTGGTGCCCATGCATTCATCACCCACACCCATACTATTGGGGGCACATCCTGTGGTACCCCAAACTATTTAGTCACATGCTCATACTAAAATCACTCATATACTCCAACCCAATGGTCATGTATCTAATAACTGACCCTCATATATCACATCTAGACTCCATCCTCCACCCACCCAAAAAATCCTTTGTAAGGCCTCCATATCCCACCTATAGTAATCCATCCTAGGGGATTAGATAGCCAATGTACTCATCCATCACTTCCCAAATGGTTGTGGAGGTGTCCACCTCTCCCTTGTTAATCTTATCAGTCGCACAACCATTATGTGCTCATAAGCCCAATAATGCAATAACGTCATTTTACTCAATCCACCACTAAATGCTTCCTATATAAACTTGTAAAGATCCCTGTATAGGTGGGAAAGCATAGTCCTACCCCATGAGAATATAGTTCCATATACCTCCACACTGTGCATAATCTTATGCATCTTATATGCAATCAACATTCCACTCCCATCCACAACAATAAATGAGGCCAATAAAATAACCAACCAATTTTGCAAACATGAAACACTAGACTACACAATAGTACATCACTATCACTCCCTCTCTAATGTATACCTAGGGCATACCAATAAAATACAAAGATGCACGATCAATAGCATTAGCACCCATGTCCTCCTACAACATCACACGCCATCTACTAACCAGTAAATGCAAAATACAATACACATCCTCTAGAGTCACAATAATATCCTCTATAAAAAGCTAGAAAGTACATGTATCTACATTCCACCTCTCACATAAGGCAATAATCAAATATTTATCCCACTGCATTATGCCTAGGTCACACACATGACCCAACCCTACCCTATCCATGACAACTCTCTCATCCACAGACAATGGTAACAACCTCAATGTCTCCATCACCTGGCCCCTGTGAAAATCTCTCATTCGTACCTCAGCCTAAAAACACCAGAACAACATATATATCAATCAATAATGCCAAATCAAAAGCCAACATAAAAATAATAACAACTAACAAAATTGCATCTCATAAAATCTTGCCTATAGGACAACAACGCTAGGTATAAAACAACAGCGCTGGATAGGAGCACTACAACCTAGATAGGAATGTTGGAACCTAGACAGGAGCACTGGATGTAGGATAGGAGCACTAGAACTGGTCAAAATTTTCCTAGGCTACTTTAAAGACCTTAAAACACCAAAAATAGGCTTTAAACAAACAAAAACCAAGCATTTGGGTTACTTACTAGGGTAACATCACCACCAGCCTAAACCTATGTTACCAACTGTTCGAACCATGTCACGATAGGTGTTCATCTCCTCGGTATCTCTATCACTCCATACCTTAGGATCTCAACCTAGTCAATGCACAAATGAATCGAGAATCAATCTAATTTCTTATATTAGCCAACTTTTTCAATCAAAACAAAATACCATTTAGTCCATAACTTGAACCTCGTAACTTCATTTTTGAGTATCTCTATATTTCCTTTCTACTCAAACACACACCTTGATCATCACCAATCAAAACTTGTTCCACTTTTAACAACATAGTCTAATCAATCAAACAACTTCTCAATCTATTCACAACATACAAAACCTTGTTTCTATTATTATGCCACTAGTCATCACTTTTGGCTCGACCTCCTCTATCACAAAATTTGTCCCTCTCCCCAAAAAGGGGTCATCATTCCTACAATTTCTATTGTTACACTTACCCAACATACCCACCCTCTCTAATAGGTGGATAGACCATGGTTCTTACACATACAACAATCATATTATCAGATTCAACTCAGGTCGGTCAAGATATGCAACGATTTAAATTACATGGGTCACTCAGAAATACTCAGGATGTTCAGAGGAATATATCGTCAATTTACAGATACATAGACTATTCAGATATAATGGTTCAGATCACATGGATCCATGGTGATTTTAGCTTACAAGTACACATACTATTCAAATACAGTGGTTTAGATTATATGGATTCATAGTGACTTTGATACAGATATAGACTCATATACCAGATTTAGGGGCATGTACATTACTACACATCTCACACATACAGCGTCATACATTATGACATAGTTATAGAATTAGATAGAAAAATACAAGCATAGTGCAGAGCACAATGTTTTGGTCTCTAGTTTTGCACATAAGACATGGTAGGATATGCCATTTCAAATGTGGTTATACAGAATACCAAATTATACAGATGCATACCAGATTTGGGGTGCATGACATGGATGTTCATGTTCTTCATCACTCAGGATTATACAGATGGAATGGCAAGACATCATTCTCTTCTTACACATTGACCAGAGTTTTAGATTACACCCAACTGTACCCAGGTTGTCACCAGGTTGGACCATATGACCATCTATAGTGGTTGGTCCATTACATTACCCATACCTAGACTACATGAGTTTGTACGGGATAAAGGACAAACATTGGTTTTGGGCCTTCAAGCATTTCTTAGTTTTAGTTCAAATATTCATAGTGGGGGCATGATAGATTTTGCTTTTCACATCATTCAAATTTTATACACACATTTTAGATTACATGAGTTTATGTGGGGCAAAGGATAGACATTAGTTTTGGGCCTCCAAGCATTCCTCATTTTCAGCTAGATTCAACATGGGGGCAAGCATTTCCCTCCTTCTCCATGTTCCATGGACTCTACTTTCAAATTTACTATAGGGAGCATCCATTTTAGGGATTCCTTCTTTTTCTAGGCATTATTCGACTCTCCATCCACTTCTATGGCCAAGAAGTGAGTTGGTCCCTTTGTAGCATAGTTATCTCCATGTAGGTAAGTTCAGGTACACATTATCTTTTTTCTTTCTTTTACTCTAGTACTTCATTTCATTACATCACTAGAATAAAATGGAGGCAAATGTATACACCCTAAATTGGTCAAGCAACCACACATATCATGTCTTTTCATAATCCTTTTAATAAGATACTCTAATTAGAGAATATGAGCCTTGTTCACACTAACCATGTCTTTTGTTTTACTTATTTTGGTCTTGTTTCATGCTTGAGTCACCTTTTTGTCCCTAACCAGTCATTCGTAACCTTTCAAATGGTCAATCCAGCTCAGCGAAACTCTATTTCCTATGCTAATTTATCCCCTCAAGTCTCAAACCTATAGGATAGGAGCATTGGGATTGGACTATAGCGCTAGACCCTAGGGTGTCCCATTTATGACGCTCATGTCCTTTTACATTTTGAGTCCCAACAATCATTTATCTTCACTCAAGAGGTCCTAAACCCTTCTTATCCCTTAAATTTTGTTTGTCTTTTGAGCATTGACTAATGCGAACAAAGTTTCCAAATTCAAAATAAAGAGTCTCTTATATAAAGGAATTCACAAAGCATTTTATATCTAGCACTT
Organism: Torreya grandis; assembly: GCA_037957365.1. Classification (NCBI taxonomy): domain Eukaryota; kingdom Viridiplantae; phylum Streptophyta; class Pinopsida; order Cupressales; family Taxaceae; genus Torreya; species Torreya grandis. The sequence continues at coordinate 4,313,141 of JARHVA010000164.1, read as the reverse complement.
GCTACTTTGGCATAATACATAATTAAAAATCAGTGAGTAGTATAGCTCAACATTTTGCATCACACATAGATTTACATGCTTGATCAAGGAAGGGCCTAGGCGAAAGTTCATTCTTGAATCTACTATGTGCATTGATTATGCACATTCCTTAAGGGAGAACTACATTTTATCTAAGACCCTAGCTTGAGGGTTAATGTAGGTAATGATCAAGACAACAGGGGTTTTAGATCATGTGATCATACTTCCACTAAAATAGTTTTTCCCCCTTTTGCTTTTGATGTATTTGTTGTTTCACGTGTGTAGATAAACCTAGGATTTTGAAGATTAAAATACCTCTACAAAGAGCTCTATCAACATTCAACATCCAAAATTTCACAGGCAAGATCACACGAGAACAATGAAAAAACCCAAAAAACTTAGATCTCTGTGACTAGTTTGGACAATAATGGTAGGAGTGGACAATAACATTTAACTGCGAAGTGTCCTATTTTTGGTGCTCCTGTCCTTTCACCAAACGAAATCTAGATCTAGGTTCCTGACATCTTCCCAGTCTTATGTAGCAGTTTTTAGGCTTTGAAACAAGTATCTCAGCCTATATTTTTAGATAAGTTACTTCTCTTCCCTATGTAATTAATTTTATCAAATCTGTATTTTACCATATTTGATTAGATTTTCCCCCTTACTCTTGACTCTTTATTTTTTAGGAACTAAACACTAGATTTCAAAAAATAATAATTTTTTTAGCTCTATAAGTACTCAAGTAAAGAAATAGAACCTTAAAATTTGTGTGGATGTTGTTAGGAACGTTGAGACCCCTACATCAACCAATACTGTTCACCTTTATCGATATTATCCTTGTAGATTTCTCCAGTCGATTGCCTCATATCACTATGCTTGCACTTGTATATGATTTATGTTTATTTTCTCACCCTTGGTCTTGTGTGCAAATTTTGATTTTCTTCTTGTTTCTTTGAAATCCTACTTACACTTTCAACACAAGATTAACTTAAAAAAAGGGTTAAGATGATGGGTTGGATATCCCTAACCACTCCTTATTGAGTGATTTAATGTTTCCTATATTCTAATATTCTAAAGAGGGTTCAAACTGCATGTCATTCTCCCATATAGGTGTGTTTGTGTGTGCACTATCATAATCATGCTACAATGTGATGCAATTATTGGCTTTCAACACTTGAAAACATGCAACTTTGACTTACATTTTTATTCAGGCTTGGCTTTAGGGCTGCTCCTTTGAGGGATTTTATAAGTATATGATTTTGTGATAATTTCTTGAGAGTGAAAATGATTTTCTCAAGCCTTCAAGTGATTCTCTATGTAATGGACAAGTTAGCCCATGAGTCTAACCTTAGGATTGATTTGTATTTATAGATGACTCTTTGATATTTTCCCCCATGACCAACATATGAAATATGTATAAATTGACCTGATGGACATGTTTAAAATTTAAAAGTATCGATTGGAGGTTTCCAAATGCTACCGATAGAGGTAGACACCTGTGAAAAGCCATAAGTATCCAATAATTTTTTACAATGTCCAAATGGGGAAAAGTAGTGATATGGAATACAATGACAATCTCCTTAGGATTATAGAGTTATTGCACAAATTAGGGTGATTTTGAATGTGTATATTGAGGAATTGGGTTGGTCGAGTAAAAAAGTGAGTAAATGGATACGAAAAAGTGTGCATAAGATTCAAATGGATACACACAAGTCTAAGTATGTAAATATGTGTCAAAATTCATGTTGCCAAGTATCTTATACCAAATTTATGTGTCTTCAAATCCTAACATCAAGCCATTGGATTTACTTGTGCAGTTTAATCATATGATAAAAATAGATGAGACAATTTTCAATATTGTATAAATGTGGAAAGTTCTCTATAAATTCTATATGGCACCATGTAATGTGGATCCTATAGGGGAGTAACTCAACAAATGAACCTGAAAGTTGCTAGAGGTCTACACAACCATGAGTGTGACAATAATATCTAAAATAAAACACTTTCAAACATCAGTAACTTTAAAATATAAATTACATGGATTTATAGGACTCCCATTATCCTATAATAACTAATCCACATCCCTAGTTGTATTCCTAACAACTACAAAGTCATTCCCAAACAATAGGATGAAGCTACCTAAAGAATAAAAATGAATATTCACCACCAACTAATAAATCAAAATGCATCCCTATAAATAGGATGACTTATCTTAACCCTAACAAACTTAGGAAATTTCCTTTTCCACTTTTTATAATGTAGCCAAGATAAAGTAGAAAACTATAGGCTACAATATAACCTATGTTGTATCTTATGATTCTTTATCACCATGTGTCTTTGTGACCAGGAAAATTGAGGGAATGATGAAGATGAGGGTGAATATGAGGTAGGATTCATAAAATCAATTAACATGAATATCCAATACTAGAAACAAACATTTTCTAAATCTTCTTAAAAACTAGGCTTAAGACCTCACATGGCAAAATTCTATTATGTCATACTCTTGATTGATATCGATTATACGAAATTTCACTCATACACCAAGAAATTTGATTTTATTCATAAGATAAGCTACATGAAATCTCTTAGGACAATATTCATGTCAAAGTTAATAGAACTCTCGAAGTCCTATTACAAATCTAGAAATAATCTATAGTTTCTAAGGCATCTAAATAAACACCGTGTTTTTTTTTATTCGAATTGTTTTCATTACATTAGTTAAAATAATGGGTGGTGGAAGAAGGTATATTATATGCATGTGATGCCAAAAAATGCTAAAATATTCTAAAGTATCAAAATATTTATACTTCAATAATTACAAAATAGTTCCAAAATCATGGAATTATAACAACAGTTTGAATTCTAGAGCTAGACTAATAGAAGATTACTTACAAAATTATAAGTTTCATTTTTCTACAGTGAATACCCTAGCATACCACTCCACCAAATTGCTATTGACTTTAGACTCCATCAAACCGCTATTGAATTCACAAAAACACATGATGAAACTAAAAACAAGTTCTCACCAAGATTGAAAATGAGCATGTGATCAATATATTTCCAACAATATAACAAAATAATTTGGATATGCATGTTAAAATTTTGTCAATCATTTTTAAAATAGATTTTATAGTCTATAGTTCACTATATTATTACTTATGAGTGTTGGAACAAATATTGTTTAAATGAGATGTTACCCTTAAACTATACGATTAATAAATAAATATATTTAATTTATTAACATGAGGTAATCTCGTGTAAATAAATTAATTATATTTTACCATTGGTTCCTTGGGGAGAGGTTGGACCTATTGGTTACAATGGTTCACCTCCACACCCCATTGTTTAAAGACACATTACCTTTGGTAAATGTCATTCAAACACATTGATTCTTATGAGTTTTTGTGAAGAAGCTATTTAAGAAGGAGTTAGAAGAAGAGGATTTGATATATTGGGGTGTTTCAATAATGAATAATCATTATGCGATTTTTACCTCCTTTAGAGGATTTCCAACCTAAATCTTTGTATTGTGTTCAATTGACATGTGTATACTTTGTTGGTTAATTATATATTTAGATCTATCTTTGTTGACTTTCATAGACACTGCTATATTTGAATTTTATCATGGTAGTAGAGCATGGGATGTGTTAGTCGTTGGCAAGTTATTGTATAAGAATTCAAAACATGTGTGAAGGACAAATTCAATTCAAGCCTCTATCAAAATTATTAAGGAGGTGTACACCCTATGTCATTTAAAAATTCAAAAATATTTTTTTTGCATGGAAATTCAGTTCTAAAGATTCTAACTGCATGATTTTGAGGATTGAAGGCTTTGTGTAAAGTTTCAGGGCCTGAGAAGGCCATTCCAAGCTTTTAGATTTTTTCTATCTCCTCCTTAGATGCCATTGTAGGGCCTGGAGTAGTAGTTTTTGACATAAAAAAATCATTTCTCAATCAAAATTGTTTTTTCAAAACATCTCTGGCATAACAAGGTAAAAACTAAGAGGTTGGTAAATTTTTAAAACCTTTGGTGGCTTAAACAATTTACTGTGCCTACCCAAACTTTCACTTGAGTGCCATTATTATTATTGTATGACAAAGTACACCCTGAAAATATAAAAAACTAGATATTTTATGGTATTTTGTTTGATTTTTTCTGGTTTGAGGGCTAAAAGGAGCAAGTTTAAGCATCAAAAGGGCACTTGCAAAGCCTGGGAGGCATTTGGTGATATTTTTTTTTTCAACTTCCTGTGGCATCATGGTACGACCTGAAGGGATGGAATAAATTATTTTTTTGATCAAAATCAAATTTTTTAATATTCTTTTAGCATTGGGGGGCAAAATCTGGAAGATTCCTCTAGTTTTAGAGCTTTTGATAGCCTCGAGCTCCTTATACCTGCATTTGTTCATCCTCCCAATGCCATACCTACATAGGAAGCATGAAAAGGTAAGTATAGAGTTTATTTGAATGTATTTATTAAATAATTTTTTTAATAGATCATTGCTTTTTCCATGCAATGTAGTAGGGGGCACTTTATTGGGTAATATTTTCATCTTGTAGTTAAAAAACTTTATTATTGTTTTTTATTGTGGAATTTACATGCTAAATTTATTCATTTATTTTTTTATTATTAAAAAATAAAAATAAAAAATCAGTTTTATTTAAATTTATGCATGTAATAGTCCAAACTCTAGTGTAGAGGAGTTGGTGACTATTATTTTGCAAGACTCTTGTGAAAACAAGATCTTAAGCTCAAACCCCTCTAACCCAAGTTTTTTTTTTTTTGTCAAATATATTCAAAACTAATTTATTTTTAAAAATTATTAATTTGGAAATCATTTTTGGTTGGTGTGCCAAAATTCACATGTTCAAAACCTTAGTTAACTTGTTAACCTTATTTCGACATTTGACCTAGTAAAAATCTAGACATGTATAGTCATGTAACCAATCAATCCTTAGGTTTTGACATCTTCCAGACTCATATAAATGGTCCATATTATGTTTTGAAGCATCCTATTATTAACTCATAATGTTTTTAATAATAATGTCTAGTGGTTATTTTGAGTACGACTCTTTTGACATCTAGATTAGTGCAATTCTAATTCTAATTTTTACATTATTTAGCATCTAAATTGTGTAATAAAGTATAGTTGCATGTGTGATTCACTTTATTTTGGGAAATTATGCAAAAAAAATTTAAAAATGTTAATCTGTTAAATTATTCTTACATTAGTGTATTTTTATGACACGACACCCTATTTTGTCACAATCTTTCACAATTTTCTTACTTTATCTAACATTAAATTAAACAATTGTTGTGTGTTTGCACTTTAAATTTATTTTTCTATAAAATAAAGTTAAAATCCATAATAAAATGATTCTTTTTAAGCATTTGGTTAATATCCTGTTTAAAGAGAAGTTATGGCTTTGCCTCATTTTTCTTTAGATAAATCCTAAATGCTTAATGGAAATAACTATAATATATGGAAAATTCATGTTAAAGCTGAATTTATGGCTTGAAAGTTGTGTAATATTGTTATTGGGACTTAAAAAGACCCTTCTAGATGTCATGTGACCCCTGAGTTTACCAATGCATTTCAACAAAAATTATATGAAACCATGTCCATTATCTTACAGAGTGTTAAAAATGAATTCTTTCTCCGCATTAGTAATCAGGGGTCCTCTAGTGATGCCTAGAAACTCCTTGAGTCCATATACGAGTGCATTCATCTCTAAAAAATCATTAAGTTAATCCTTGAATTGCTGACTACACCTATGAAAGGTGATGAAAAAGTTGTTAATTTTCTTGCTAAAACTAAGAAAACATTAAAGTTTAGTTATATGGTTGTAATTGTAATTTATTTCAAGATCAATTAATATATTTTATCATTCAATTAAATAGTCATAAAATTTTTAGAAATTTTATTTCAATTTTGAATTCTAAATATCAAACTGAGCAAGATATCCCTGACCTTACCACCTTGTCTACTCTTATGATTCAAGAAGAGTAAATTATGACCAATTTTGATTCTAAATAGAATGTTACTCAAGAACTTATCACCTTAAAAATAATGTTTTTGACAACAATGAGATCTAGAAACCTAACCTTAATTTTGCTAAAGGCAAAAATAAGAAAAAAAATCTGGTCATAAGAATCATAAACCTGAGTTTAATGAAAATTACAATCTCTATGGTAAATTTGGTCATATAAGAGAAACCTATTATAAAAAAAAGATAGAGTTAACAATCAATTTTTGAAAAATAACAAAAGAAATAAATCTAACCAAAATAAGTAGAATAATCAAAACCCTAATTAGAATAACAATTAAGATTTAAATGTTATTGCTTTATATGTTGTTTTATTTACTTCAAATGAAAATAAGAGAAATACTTTACTTAGGAGACAATTCATTTCTAAAAGTAACTAAACAAAGAAAAGCAAAGTTTTCAAATATAAAAATACAAACTAACTTGTAAGTGAGGGTCTAAATTTGAAAAGTAACCATTGCTAAGGTGAAGGTCTGGGTCAACCCATAGGGGTCAAGATCGATTGCCACCACTGACCCATACTAGTCAATCTTGTTGTGCAAGGAAACATGTGAAATTTGGAATCTAGGATGTTCGTACAAATGCTTAGAGGGTTTTTTAGAGATTAAGAACCTTTTTATAGGTGTAAGATAACAAGTTAAAATAAGACATATCCATATAGTTACTTAGGATAGAGCGAGGGGGAAAAATAGGTCCAAATTAAATGTTCACATTAATTAAAGGTAAAGTGAGCCAAAAATGACATTATTAAGTATTCATGACTAAATTTGAGAGACTATAAATAATGTGTATTTCAACATGCATTTGAGCTCTATATATAACAATGCTCATTAACACATATCCCATAAAATGAATCTTTAATTTTTTCATAGACGAAGATAAGTCTATTTGCACTCAAGGGTAAGTGGATGCTTAGACCATTTTTAATTTTTTTTTAAAAGAAACTCATTCCACCAATTTTCCATTTGATCACTGAGCAAATTAAACATTGATTGAAGAAAAACTCATGTTTAGAGTAAAGTTAATAATTGTTAGAATTAGTTTAAACTTTAGTAAGCAAAATTTTTAGTTGAGGGATTGCTTAGGGTCTATAAACCTCACATGTTTGTAAATGGAAGAATGATTGGTTCAAAAAATTGTAGGATCAAAGACTTACTATAGGTTGGGAGAAGGTTGAGTGTCTTGTATGGGTGAGACAAAGGTGTAATGTCCCCTTTTTCGAGATTATGATAATATTATTATTAAAAAAAATGTATTTTTAAATACTTAAAGTAAAATAATAATGTGTCTTAGTTGCCAAAAAGTGACTTAAGTCGGTAACTTAATTCTAATTTGTTTTGACTTAAAGAGGGGATCCTTTTTGGTCATGGGCAAGTTAGCCCTTAAGTAAGTTATAAGAAAGTTGCTTTTTAAATATTTAGCTTTCCCTCCAAGTGGAATACTCACTTTTTTGAAAAGTCTTTTGAGGGAAAGGATATAAAAAGAGAAGGAGACTGTTATGCATCATGTCATTTTTATGAATTGAAATCATAAATTTTAGCACGTTTTGCTTGACTTGCATCCATTGGAGACGAAACCCTTCATTGGAAGACTGAAGTAAGGATGAAAACCCTTAATATTCGATGGGGTAACTCTATTTCAAGGGTTAGATTGAGCAAAAATTGGTAATTCCAAACTTCTAAGGTAACTTTTGTGAGAAGTACAAAAATTGGAAGGGTTTGTGAGTGGGACGTAGCTGTTGGAGGCCCTTTTCTAGGGCAATGAACCACCTAGTATAACTTTGTGATGGCAACCCCTTGGAGACCTTCCCTAGGGCAACAAACATATTGGAAGAATTAAATTTGCTGTTGGGACATATTTGATGAGAGTTTATAGAATTTGATCATTCATAATTTCAACTGATATTTTATTGTAATTTTTAGTCATATATTTAATTCAAAAAAATGAGCTTTGAACGTATTGTATTCAATTGTGATATTTTTAATTTTTGGTAATTATTTTGGTAAATGAAATATTGTATTTGTGCCCTAAAATTGGCATCTACATAATTTTGAATTTAATTTGCTTAGGCTTTGAATCAAAAAATCATAAATTATATATGTTTATGTTAAGTTTGTTGGAAAATCTAAAATGTTCTAATTTTGTCCTAAAAGGGACATTACAAAAGGTCAAAAGATAAAGATAACATAAATCAAACAAAATGAATAAAAATCAAATAATAAAACCCCAATTCTTTAGCAGCTAAGTATCATGAAAATCATGCATACATTACAATTATTTAATTGAAAAAGCTCTTAAATAGATTTAGTTTTGTTGGTCTTATTAAGTTAAGTTGTAAATGCTTTTTGAAGTGCTTGTAGCAAGTGTCAAGGTTATCAAAACCTTGCCTATAGTCCACTGAAGCCACTATGATAGAATTCAAAAGGAAAACAAGAATGAAATCATCACATAGAAATATCAGGGAAATAATCGATATAAATATATTAGGAAACAACCATGGACGCACCTTGAACCTTTCAAATTACCTTTAAAAATCTCTTATATGTACCCTTATATTATGTAATTTACACATGAATACATGAATGGTGGCAAGGAATAAAACAAAACAAATCAGAACAAAAGTAAAAAAAAGGGAAATGGCGATGCACTGTAAGACGACAAACATGGACGAAAGTTAATGGGAAGCGCATGCCCATTAATGTTGACCCATACTCATTAATGTCTTACCCATACTAGATATAGAACATGGACGAACATCACATTGATAGTAATAGTATAAGGTGAGACATTACATAAACCATGTCGGCTCGAGCCTAATGCTGACAAAGCATTTTAAAAATAAGAAATATTTTGTCCTAGCTTCAAAGTTTACACATTAAATAATATCAGTGTAATTTTATCTAATCAATATATAGTAAAATGTTTTTTCAAATATCTTTAATAAAAAATCTCATTTTAATTTTTTTATGCTTACGTAATCCATACGAAATGAATCTTACAATTTTTAAAATAATTATATTCTTTTATTTTCGAATTATCAAGTTTAATATTTCAAATTATCAAATTCGATATTTCGAAAGTTTGATAAGTTAAACATTACATAATCAACACTTAAAATTAATTGAAGACTCTTAAAATCCTTTAGAGACTAATCTGCAACCTATCAAGTAAATTAAAATAACCTTTAAATAATTTAAACATTCTAAAATTTTTTTAAGGGTAAATGTGGTGTAAATATAAGCGATTCAACCCTCATCATATCACAAATTTTGGATAACTTTTTTGAGCTAAAATATGTTAAAACCACCCTTTAAACCCCTTTTGAAAGTAAATAGGAAAGGTGGGTACACGTGTCATAAATATTAACGGTTCAATAATACACCACAATCAATTTAAAAAAATGACCCAAGTCCAATCAAACCATTTCAACCCGAAGCACATTAAAATTAACCCTTTTCACACTTCCGAAAAAATTGAGACGTGGAGATACCCAAAAACTTGTTAGTCTAAAATAGGTTAAGTGAAATAGATTCTTAGGGTAACCATGCCCTAACAATGGAGTGAAGTGGGCCCTAATAATTTGGGGCACCCTTTGCATTTTCTTAGGGTTCCAAAATAGATAGTTATTTTATTGCAGGTATTTAATAATGTTAATAGGGGTGTTTTTAGATTTTTTTGAAGTTGTTAATAATATATATTGCGATTTTGTTTAACAATTTTTATTGGGACGAATGGAGGTGGGACTAATTTTTCAAGGGTTGTTGATAGGGGCTTTCACACATCAAACAATTTTAAAAATTCGAATGATGAAAATCGACCTTGAGACTTATATAAGACGAACCTAAAACCCTTAACCAACTACACTACTCATGTGAGCTTGAAGTTGTTAATAATTAATAAGTTAAATTTTGTTTTTAATTTTTAAATTTAGTGTTTTTTTAATTATTATATTAAAGTTTTTAAATTAAAAATTAATAGAATCTTTTGAATATAAAATAATTTTTATTATTTTTTTTAAGAAAGTTATTTTGAATTTGATTGAGTGATATAATTATTTATCATCAATTTGTAATATTTTGTACAAGAAAATGATAAAATTATTAATCAATATGATATATGACAAATTTTGAAAAATATTTTTCAAACTTCAATGAGTGATTGATGTAACTCAATCGACGCTAAATATTTTTTTTTGAAAAAACAATAGAATTCTCAATCAATACGATATTTGACATTTTTTTTGAAAATAAATAAATTATTAATCAATATTATTCGACAAATAACGTTATAGAAATAAAGTTATTTATCATTAGAGTTATTCATCACCAGCATATATATTTTTATCTGCAAAATAATAATATTATTAATCAATATAATATTCTATAAATTTAAAATAAAAATCTCAAAATTAATATCTTTAAATTAAATAAATATATCAATAATAATTGATTGTAATTGTTAGTGATGTAATCGAAACTTATTGATATAATTATGACTCTGAGTTTAACTATGTGTAAATTGTTAATTGATAATCTTAATCATATAGTCTAAACCCCTAAATTGATTCCAGCTCCTGTTACAATCTACCTCCATTAAAAACTTCAATCAAACAATATTTACCCTAAATAAAATAAAAAAATATTAATCTCCGTGGCTCCTCAACACAATAACAATAAAAAAATCTAACAGACATAGAAAAGGCCCCTCGTCCTATCTTGCAATTAAAGATTCAATTAAATTTTCCTCTCCTGCTCCGTATTTTTGGAAACCTCATCTGTTAATACCCAAAAAGATACTTTATTTTTGCCATTATCAAAACCCCAAATGATCCCCCAAACCGCTGGTATAATCAAGAATCCCTTCTAAACATAGGCATAACGGTGGGTTTTTAAACTGCTGGTATTGTATTTAATTTAATTTTATTTTCTCCCCTCTCTCGTAATATATTTTTTAATGTTGTGAACAGGAGAAATATTTGAGATCCAAAACACCCAGGAAGAATATTTGAAGCAGATATTTTGCACATTTTGACCTTATGCAGTACCGGTAAGCATATGCACATTATGTATATTTATTTATATGTTTTGCTTTTACATTGAAATAGCCTGAAGCCTGATTATTTTTAAAATAAAGATCTAAATATACGGAAAAATGAAGCAAATATTGTTTAAATTTACCCTCGGTGCAATATTTAGTGTCAGATTGCAGTAAAAACTATGCACAGGCGTAGTAAATGGATTATTTTAGAATTGTTCGAACGGCTTTAAAGGTCTTCTTTTTATTTTTTAGCTTAGTATCTATCATTTATATTTTTTTTGTCAGGCTTTGTTCTTTTTGCTTGAGTATCCTTCATTTTTATCGATTTCTGTTATTTTTTATTTTTTAAAAGTTGCATTTATAATCTTTCCATTTTTTCTACTGCAGCCAAAAGTTGGAGATATAAGAGGATTTGCGTTGTTTCAGTGGGATTATGGAGGTAGGATTCATAACCGCCCGGCTGCAAATCTCCATAGGCTTTTTAGTTTCCAAAAATTCTAGAGGTTAATAAGGAGATTTTAGTTTCTATAATGTAATAGTAGAAGAAATAGTAAATATATACTATTATAATGATAATAATATAATAAAAGTATATTTATTTATTATTATTATTTTGTATATTGTTACTGTTGTAGTGAATGCTTCTGGATTTAACTGTGTAAGTGCTTTTCGATCAACATTTCTGGTCACATTCTGTGAACCATCATCGAGATGATTTTATTCTCATTCTCATTCTGATGACGGTTCACAGCATGTGACCTGGAGCGTTGGTCCAAAAGCACTCACACAGTAAAATCCAGAAGCATTCACTACACTCTACATGGACTGTGGAAATACTATTACTCTTATTGTTATTGTTGTCGTTGTGGTGGGAGAAGGATATCTACCCTGTATTTATTTGCTATCAACTTAGCCTACTCTTAATAAAGCCTCTAAACCTAGGGTTTTTCTGCTCTCTTTAATATGTCTGATTGGAGATGTTTGGGTTTGTAAATTTGCTGTAAGAGAAACTGCAATGATTTGTGCTCCACTGGGATCCGTACAAGGGAGGTGTCCGTATAGAGGATAATGGGGGCAGCAGGGATGTCCTCGAGTCATCCCTATTAATGAGGGATGGATTCGGGACTTTTCCACTACTAAATCTATCTGCATCTTCATCAACACACACTTTGAAGGATGTTTAGGCATCCCTGCAAAAATTCAAAAAACTCAATTTAAATTAAAAAACTACTCTTACTGAACCTAACTTTAAAGCTTTTCTTAAACTCTAAACCCAAGATAAATTTTGTGAGTTGTTTGTATGATTTTGAGCTTCGACTAGACAAGACAATTCCGAACATATATGTGACGGATATACATCTTTGTGCTGTGACAAATTTATTGCATTTCTGTGCTGTAACAAATGTAATTCATTTCTGTACTGTTGCCTGTGGTTGTTATTTGACATTTTGGTCTACCACTATCAATGAGAAAACCAATGATTATTTCAAACTTGTCCACTGTTAAATGTATTTTAATTTGTAATTTTTTATAGTTCTTGTGTTCTTAAACTCTTTTGTACAGTTCTTTCCTTTGCCATTCCTTTTTTCCTATGATTGGGGGGATATTTCAAGCTTTCCCTGTTTTCCTGTGATTTGGAGGATTGTTCGAGCTGACCTCTTTTTCCATCTCCTCGTTTGATCGTTCTTCTTAAAAAACACTATGTAGAACATAGGCAATAATTACGTGGATGTAATCACATTGTTGGTTTACCATATAGCAACATCGCTGGAAAAAATAGCTGAAACCAACAGAATTTATAAAATTATTTCCATATGAAAAATATTACTGAAAGATTGTCTAACAAATATTGTAGAGGATTTGAAGTTTTGGGTATTGATTCATAGATGCTGTGGAGGAGTTGAAGTTTTGCGTATGCGGGGAGAGGAGATAGGGGATGGGTATTGGGGATATGTGGGCAGTCACCTTCAAATTTCAGGAAGCAGTCGGAATAGAATGACCTTGCCCCCAAATATACAGAAACTATCAAAATATAGGAAATTGAAAATGTTTAAACAATATTTTCTGATTTAGTAAATAATCATATCCAAACACAATGAAACCAAAAGGGATGCTGGATTTTTTTAATTGGAAGAGATTCCTAAGTTCTTTTCATGAAAAAGTAGATATAAATGAGAGGGTTTAGGACAGATTAGGGCTTTGGGAAGGTTAGGGCCCCTAGGAGGAAACTAAATATCTTTTTTCATTCTTTGGGGGAGGCATGTTGGCAATTTGAGCAAGGAGACAATTGATAGTTTTGATATCATGATCCAGAAAGCAGTATGAGGACTGAAGAATTGTCATTCTCATCTAAGGCAGCATGGAATTGTCATTGATGTCAAAGGTTGATGTCATTGATGTCATTGAGATTGAATTTGATCATGCATTAATGCCAAAGGTTGAGTTGAGCAGACTTGTGGAGTAAATCGGGTTTGTGAAGTGCTCTTACTTATAAAATAAGTAAAGCAGTCTCGAAACTCCAAATTGGTCTATTAAAGTTGGTCGGGTTTATGGAATGACTTTACGTCTTTCATGTTTTTAAGTCAAGTAATGTCAAAAACCCGAAAGGGTCTAGAAGAGGCAACCGGGATAAGTCAAGAAGGATGGAAAACCCAAAATAGTCTTGAAGAATTCATTCGGAAAAATTGACAAGGACAATTCTTTCGGAAATATTGTCAAGTCATTTTTCGAAAAATTGCCCCTTAACAAATGTCCGAAGGGTACATTCAAAAAGTCCAAAGGGTATTTTTTGAACGTTTCGAAGGGCAAGTGGACCTTTTCAGAAAGTCCGAAGGGTATTTTTTGAACGTTTCGAAGGGCAAGTGGACATTTTCAAAAAGTTCAAAGGGCATCTTTTGAACGTTTCGAAGGGCAAGTGGACCTTTTCAAAAAGTTCGAAGGGCATCTTTTGAACGTTTCGAAGGGCAAGTGGACCTTTTCAAAAAGTCCGAAGGGCATCTTTTGAACGTTTCGAAGGGCAAGTGGACCTTTTCAAAAAGTCCGAAGGGTATCTTTTGAACGTTTTGAAGGGCAAGTGGACCTTTTCAAAAAGTCCGAAGGGTATCTTTTGAACGTTGCGAAGGGCAAGTGGACCTTTTCAAAAAGTCCAAAGGGTATCTCTTGAACGTTGCAAAGCGTATGTGGATACTTGCAGAAAAGCCGAAGGGTAGATTGCAGAGAGTCCGAAGAAATGTCACGGATAAAAAGTTCGAAGAAATGTCTCGGACAAAAAGTCCGAAGAAAAGATTTTCGAAGGACACTTCCGAATAGAAGCCAATGACGAATTCTTTCGGAGAAATTGGATTAGACACTTCTGGATGAAATGGACCCAGACAAAAAGTCTGCGGAAATTGTCCCGAAGACAGAAAGGCCCGCAACAATTTGTATAAAGGAACCTTTCAAAGGAATTAAAGCAAGGTTAAAAGACGAGCAAGTCTTCAAGGATTGACGTTGCAAGGAGCATTACAAGAATGCCGAAGCAAATAAGATCACTCCAACATGCTGAAGTTTAACAATACAAAGGGTAAAAATCGAGCATATCGAGGACAATCGAAAGGAGCGGAAGTGAACCCATGATATAGAAAGCAACAAGATCCGAAAAGGGAAGAAAAGAAGCTTGAGGTTTAATGGCAAAGCAAGAATTAAAATTCATGTTGCTTTAAAAGATCAACGACTCTCATCTGATCGGTGCATTAGATCCAATGGTGCGAAGCAAACCCAGATTATCCTCCGAGTGCACGTGCATTTGACAAGTGTCAAGAGGTCATAAGGAAAGATCCAACAAAGAAAAGAACGTGACCCTGGCGCGACGAAAGAAATAAAAAGCTCGCTTTTAATGTCTTCTAACTGTCTGTAAAGGAACAACTGGAACTGGTGATGAACTCGATATATCTTCACGGAGCTTGAGATTAATCAATCTAATTGATCGAGGAAGCGACGCAGTTAAGAACAGTAGAAGTGCAGATGCCAAAGATAGTAAAGACATTTGAACGTTGCTGTTTGAAGCATGAATCGAGACATGAAGTCAAAGTCACATTGAATGCAGATCAAAAGTGATCGAGGAAGCGGTGCAATTAAGAACATTAGAAGTGCAGATGCCAAAGATAGTAAAGACATTTGAATGTTGCCATTTGAAGCATGAATCAAGACACGAAGTCAAAGTCACATTGAATGTAGATCAGAAGTTTGAACTGGTTAAGAGCAGTTGAAGTGTGAACACTTTACAGATGAAAAACCCTAAGATGCATTTGTCTATATATGCTACGAACAAAACATTTGAAAGTGTGTTTTGCTGCTATTGCGATAATAATTAAGAGTGTTAACTCAAAATTGTCGAGTAAAGACATATGCAGACAGCGTAAAGAGGCAAAGTGAATAAGGTGTGTCAACATAGAAGATATCTAGACACATAGAGATAGAGGCAGATAAGACGAGAAGGCACACAGCGTGAAGGTGCAATTACAGACAAGACTTGTAACAGAAAACTGAACAAGATTCATTCTGAAGCTCTTTTGTATTTTGAAATTGTAGCTTCATTTATCTGATAGGTTGGTGCCATCAGAAAAACTGAGTTGGTGCTCAGTTAGGAAGTTGATGCTTCCTTAGAGTGGGTTCTCTTGAATGTAACTAGTGAGGTTTGTCTGTGAGACATCTTTTTTATGATGCTAGATTAGAATAGTAGCTTCTAGCTGTTTTTCTCACCGTGGTTTTTCCCTTTGGGTTTCCACGTAAAAATCTGTTGTTGAGCATTCTTATGTGTGTGTATGATCTCTATTTTGTTCTTTACTTTGCATATACATTATGTATCTTGTTTAAAAGTTTTAAGAACCAGGTTTTAATTCATCTACTGATTCACCCCTCCTTTCAGTAGATAGTGTGTTCAACAATTGGTATCAGAGCGCAGGTTCCTTAGGAGAAGTTTAATCGGCTCAGGTAGATTGTGGCTAGTGAACACAATGGCCTGCCAAAAAAGATCTTCATCAAACAAGTCTCCTTTGTTTGATGGGTCTAACTATGCTTTTTGGAGCAAAAGAATGGAAACATACTTGTCTTTTTTAGGGTTTGATGTATGGATGCCAGTGGTATATGGTTATACAACTCTTGCTGTAACCCTTGTTGATCAGGCAACCAAAAAGGCTTATTAGAACAACGCTAAAGCAAAGAATACTATTATTTGTGGGTTGTCAAACTCCGAGTTTGTCAAATCTATGCACTTTCAGAGTGCAAAAGACATTTGTAATAAGTTAAAAAGTATCTATGAAAGAGACGTCAAAGTGAAACAGGCCAAGATGCAAACGCACAAAGGACAGTTTGAAACCCTGAAGATGAATGAAGAAGAGAAGATAGCTGACTACCTCCTCAGGGTAGATGAAATAGGCAATGCCATAAGAGGACTTGGAGAAACAATAGAAGAATCAACTATTGTCCAGAAGGTTTTGAGATCCCTTCCATCAAGATATGACTCCAAAATTTCGGCTATTGAAGAAGCGAGAGATTTGGACAAGCTTATCGTGGACGAACTACATGGAACGTTTACAGCCTACAAAATGAGGATGGGAGAGGCAGACACGGTCAAGAGAGAAGCAACTTTCAAAGTAGTAAAGTCTGCAAAAGAAGAAACCTCTGTGCTCGATTATGAGGAGATTGATGTTGAAGAAGCAAATTTTGTCAAAACTGAAGAGAGGATCAAGTAAGTACAAAGGAAATCTTCCGTTCAAGTGTTTTAACTGTGGCAAGGTAGGACACTTCGCTGCAAAATGTCCATACAATAAGGACAACGCCGAGCAAGTAGAAAATATCAAAAACATGAAATCGCATTATGCTAAGAGGAAAAACTTCTTCAAGAACAAAAAGGGGTTATATATAAAAGAAGATAGTGACTCAGTGGGAGAGAGTAACAGTGACAGCTTTGATGATGAGCATGACTGTGCCTTTCTAGCTGAGGGAGATGAGTTCCTATTTATGGCAGAAGAATTCACCTCCTTGAATCAAGAACAAAATGAAGATGAAGATTGTGATGAAGGAGGAGAAGGTGAGATTGATCATGAAGGTGAACTTGTGTGTGCTCTTGAAGAAATTGAAAATCTGAGAAAAGAAAACTCAACGCAAAGGAAGCATGAGTAGGAGCTTGAAAAGGCTAATCAAATGATTGTGATGCTAAAAACTCAAGTTGAGGAAGCCAACAAAATAGTAGAAGTCGTCAAGATGGATCTCCAGTCAAAATCCAACGAATGCATGAGACTTGAAGCATAAATAGTATCCTTGAGGAAAGAACTTGAGAAGGCAAGAGATCAACTAAACAAAAGCTTAAAGTTGACGAAAGGATCAGAAGTTCTTAGTGAACTGATCAGTACGCAAAAGCCTTCAAATGAAAAGTCAGGGCTTGGATATGATAAAGAAAAAGGATCCTTAGCTTGTACATCAATGAACTTGTATGATAACTTCAAGAAAGGAGGAGAAGCAAAAGCTATGAATGAAACGATAAACAAAGAAGCAACAAAGGCAAAGATTAGAAAGAACATAAAGACTAATCCAAGGAAAGATGCAGAAGGATACATCAAAGTGGCAAACCTGAAAAAGTAGAAAGGTAAAAGTTTTCGGTATACTGCACCAAAGAACGTTATGACCAGGTACTTTCCTTCCTTTTATGGTTATTGTTTTAGCTATAATCAGTTCGGTCACAGGGCTATTGATTGTAGAGTTTTTCTTACTAAAAGATTTAATTTTGCTAGTAGAAATTCATTTGCTCCTTTGATAGATTCAAATTTAATATGTTACAATTGCAATAATTCTGGACATATAGCTATTGTAGAGCTAACATTGCAATGACAAGAAAATATAGTTTAGGCAAAGACAGGTCTTTAAATGAGAATAGAGTTTCAAAGGCCACTCTTAAAGAAAGGAAAAAGGTAGATGAGAGACCCAAAAAGATGTGAAAAGTGAAAGATCAATATTTGATTGCCAAACGACACTCCATGCCAAAGAGCAAAACTTGTGGGTCATAGACAGCGGTTGCTCAAAGCATATGATTGAGGACAAAAGCAAATTCACCAGTTTAAGCAGATGCAAGGAAGGGATTGTCAGTCTGGGAGATAACATTGCAGTCAGAATCAGAGGTAAAGGAACCTTGCACATAGATGGCAAGCTTCTTACACATGACGTCTTGTATGTTAAAGGACTTAAACATAATCTCTTAAGTGTAAGTCAGATGTGTGATAATGGTTATGAAGTTATATTTAATGCTCAAGGTGAAAAGAGCTGGAAAAATCGTTGCACAAGGAAGAAGAACTGAAAGCAACATATACAACTTGATTGAAGAAAATGATGCAAGTTGCCTCATGGAAAAAGTTGATGAGAGTTGGTTATGGCATAAAAGAATGGGTCACATCAACTTCGACAATCTAGTCAAAGTAAGCTCTAACAAGTGTGTTAGACATGCCCAAAATAATCAAAATTGCAGACATCACATTCAGAGTGTGCCAACTAGGAACGCAGACAAGGGTCAGATTTGAAACGAAAGAATATGCGACCTCAAAACCCCTACAAGTAGTTCATATAGATTTATGTGGTCCTACTAAGACAAAAGGATTCAATGGTGTATACTACTTTATGCTATTTGTAAATGACTTCTCAAGGATGACATGAGTAACTTTTTTGAAAGACAAATCACAAGCCTTTGAGAGATTTAAGATCTTCAGGGCCATGGTTGAGAATGAAATGAGAAGAAAAATCAAATGTTTAAGATCAGACAAAGGTGGAGAATTCACTTCCAACGAGCTTATAGAATATTGTGAGAAGCATGGGATTAAGAGACAATACTCTGCTGCACGAACTCCACAACAAAATGGGGTTGTAGAAAAAAAAACAGAACTGTGAAGGAGATGGCCAGAACAATGCTGAAAGAGGCAAAACTTCCTGATGGATATTTGAAAGAGGTAGTTCAAACAACAATATATATCCTAAATAGAGTTCAACTTAGAGTAAAAAGTGATAAAACTCCATATGAATTGTGGTTTGGAAAACCTACATCCGTAAAGTATTTCAGAGTGTTTGGAAGTAAGTGCTATATCAGAAGAAAAGAGGCCAAACTTGAAAGTTTTTAGTCAAGATGTGATGAAGGAATTTTTCTTGGATACTCCACTCACAACAAAGCCTATGTGTGTTACAACAGACAACTGCATAAAATAGTTGAAATCATATGAACGTCAAGGTAGAAGAAGGCTTCAAACAAGTTGAGCCTAATGAGGAGATCAGAATTGAGGAATCAAAAGGAGCAGAAAATGAAGTAGAAGATAGTGAAGAGGAGGAAGAAAAGAGTAAAAGGGCACTTGTAAGGTTTTTTCAAAAAGAACATCCCAAGGAGCAGATCATTGGCAACAAAGATGAGGGTGTTCAGATTAGGAGAAGAGCTATAATAAACAAAGAGCAAGTAAACTTTGCTCTACTGTCAGAAATAGAGCCTAAGACCTTCAATGAAGCTAACAAAGATGAAAACTGACTAACAGCTATGGAAGAAGAACTCAACCAAATTGAAAAGAATAAAACTTGGGAATTAGTTCTTAGACCCTCGAACAAGAATGTAATAGGAACTAAGTGGGTTTATAGAAACAAACTCAATGAAGATGGAGCAGTCATAAGAAACAAAGCTAGACTGGTGTGCAAATGATATGCACAAGTAGAAGGCATAGATTTCGAACAGACATTTGCTCTTGTGGCAAGACTGAAAGCTATAAGAATGTTTTTGGCATTCTCTGTTCACTAGAAATTCAAGATATATCAAATGGATGTGAAGTCAACATTCCTGAATGGAAACTTAGAAGAGGAAGTGTACATTGAATAACCAGAAGGATTTCAGTTAGCAGAGGAAGAAAATTACGTTTGTAAACTAAAGAAAGCTTTGTATGGTCTGAAACAGGTATCTAGAGCATGGTATTCATGATTGGATCAATACCTGCAATGACAAGGTTTCAAAAAAGGGTGCATAAACAACAATCTGTATTTTAAATCAGAATGTGAGCATACGCTGATTGTTGTTGTCTGTGTGGATGATATTATCTTTGGAGGTGGTGATAGTAACATGTGCAAAGAGTTTGCCATGCAAATGCAAAATGAATTTGAAATGCCAATGCTGGGAGAACTCTCCTTCTTCCTTGGTTTGCAAATTACACAAATTAATGAAGGGATATTCATATCTCAAACTAAGTACGCGAAAGAGATGCTTAAGAAATTTGAAATGGAGGACAACAAACCAGTTGGTACTCCCATGATGACTGGTTGCAAGCTAAGCAAGGAAGATGAGTCTCCTAATGTAAATAATACGCTGTATAGATCAATGATAGGCAGCTTGTTGTATCTAATAGCATCAAGACCAAACATCATGCAAGCAGTGTGCATGGTTGCTTGGTTTCAAGTAGCCTCCAAAGAATCACATGTTAATGCTGTAAAAAAAATTTTCAGGTACATCAAGAGCACAATTGACTATGGGTTGTGATACTGAACTAGCGAAGATCTTACTTTGGTTGCATTATTGATGTTGATTGGGCAGGAAGTGTGGATGACAGAAAAAACAAGTGGTGGTGCATTCTTTTTGGGTAACAGACTTGTGTCTTGGTTGAGCAAGAAGCAAGAATTGATTACACTCTCTACAGTTGAAACAGAGTATGTCGCAGCAGCTGCTTGCTACACTCAAGTCTTGTGGATGAAGCAAACTCTTAAGGACATAAAGGTAGAATATCAAGCATCTATCTCTATTTTATGTGATAGTTCAAGTGCCATAAATCTATCCAAGAATCCAGTGATGCATTCCAGAACCAAGCATACCGCCATAAAATATCATTTTTTGAGAGAAAAGATAGCAAGTCAGGAGGTCATAATGGAATATGTGCCAACCAAGGATCAAATTACAGATATTTTTACCAAGCCTCTTCCCAAGGAGCAATTTGAGTATCTGAGAGAGAAGTTGAGAATTGTAGCTCCCACCCCATATCACTAGACTCTTGTGATAATAAGTCCACGGGGAGCATTGCAGGCATATTATTAACTCCTGGATTAAGAGTGAAGGCAATTTGCTATGTACTTTACACATCGTTTGCCATTTGATGTTAAGGAGCAGACTAATGTATGTTGGATCTAGATTTCTATGCTCATCTATGTAAGAGATATATCTATTGTTGATTGGTCTTTCAGACCAATGCTATATCCAGGATCGGTTGAAGAATATGAAAGCCAGGAGAGTCATAGGAACAGTTCAGGTCATTGTGCATTATCCAAGGGGGAGTCTTTCTTCATAATGCTCTATCCAAATAGGTCTAAGGATCAGAACAACAGTTGGTCTTATTGGTTTAGCAAACACTCTTTGTCATTAATATCAAAGGGGGAGAAATCAGAATAAGAGCAAGCAAGCAGAATTAGAAGGGAATTTTGAGGATGTTTTTTGCTCTTGAGGGTGTTTTGCCATCAATGACAAAGGGGGAGATTGTTGGCAATTTGAGCAAGGAAACAATTGACAATTTTGATATCATGATCCAAAAAGCAGTCTGAGGACTGAAGAATTGTCATTATCATCTAAGGCAGCATGGAATTGTCACTGATGACATTGAGATTGAATCTGATCATGCATTAATGCCAAAGGTTGAGGTGAGCAAACTTGTGGAGTAAATCGGGTTTGTGAAGTGCTCTTATAAAATAAGTAAAGCAGTCTCGAAACTCCAAACTGGTCTATTAAAGTTGGTCAGGTTTATGGAACGACTTTACGTCTTTCATTTTTTTAAGTCAAGTAATGTCAAAAACCCAAAAGGGTCTAGAAGAGGCAATCGGGGTAAGTCAAGAAGGATGGAAAATCCGAAATAGTCTTGAAGAATTCCTTCGGAGGAATTCTTTCCGAAAAATTGGCAAGGACAATTCTTTCAGAAATATTGTCAAGTCCTTTTTGGAAAATTGTCCCTTAACAAAAGTCCGAAGGGTACATTCAAAAAGTCCGAAGGGTATCTTTTGAATGTTCCGAAGTGCAAGTGGACCTTTTCAAAAAGTCCAAAAGGTATCTTTTGAACGTTCCGAAGGGCAAGTGGACCTTTTCAAAAAGTTCGAAGGGTATCTTTTGAACGTTCTGAAGGGCAAGTGGACTTTTTCAAAAAGTCCGAAGGGTATCTTTTGAATGTTGTAAAGGGTATGTGGACACTTACAAAAAAGCCGAAGAGTAGATTGTAGAGAGTTCGAAGAAATGTCATGGACAAAAAGTTCGAAGAAATGACATGGACAAAAAGTCCGAAGAAATGTCTTGGACAAAAAGTCCGAAGAAATGATGTGGACAAAAAGTCCGAAGATATGTCTCGGTCAAAAAGTCCGAAGAAATGATGCGGACAAAAAGTCGGAAGAAATGACTTGCGGACAAAAAGTTCGAAGAAATGTCTCAGACAAAAAGTCTGAAGAAAAGATTTCCAAAGGACACTTCCGAATAGAAGCCAATGACAAATTCTTTCGAAGAAATTGGAGGACACTTCAGGATGAAATGGACTCGGACAAAAAGTCTGCAAAAATTGTCCCGAAGGCACAAAGGCTTGCAACAATTTGTATAAAGGAACCTTCCGAAGGAATTAAAGCAAGGTTAAAAGACGAGCAAGTCTTCAAGGATCGACGTTGCAAGGAGCGTTACAAGAATGCTGAAGAAAATAAGATCACGCCAACATGCCGAAGTTTAACAATACAAAGGGTAAAGATCGAGCATATCGAGGACAATCGAAAGGAGCGGAAGCGAACCCATGATATAGAAAGCATCAAGATGCGAAAAAGGAAGAAAAGAAGCTTGATGGTTAATGGCAAAGTAAGAATTAAAATTCATGTTGCTTTAAAATTTCAACGGCTCTCGTCTAATCGGTGCATTAGATCCAATGGCGCGAAGCAAACCCAGATTATCCTCCGAGTGCACGTGCATTTGACAGGTGTCAAGAAGTCATAAGGAAAGATCCAACAAAGAAAAGAACGTGAACTTGGCGCGATGAAAGAAATAAAAAGCCCGCTTTTAATGTCTTCTAATTGTCTATAAAGGAACAACTGGAACTAGTGATGAACTCGATATATCTTCATGGAGCTCGATATTAATCAATCTAATTGATCAAGGAAGCGACACAGTTAAGAACAATAGAAGTGCATATGCCAAAGATAGTAAAGACATTTGAACGTTGTTGTTTGAAGCATGAATCGAGACACGAAGTCAAAGTCACATTGAATGCAGATCAGAGGTGATTGAGGAATTGGTGCAGTTAAGAACAATAGAAGTGCAGATGCCAAAGATAGTAAAGACATTTGAACGTTGCCGTTTGAAGCATGAATCGAGACACGAAGTCAAAGTCACATTGAATGTAGATCAGAAGCTTGAACCAGTTAAGAGCAGTTGAAGTGTGAACACTTTATAGATGGAAAACCCCAAGATACATTTGTCTATATATGCTACGAATAAAACATTTGAAAGTTTCTTTTGCTGCTTTGCGATAATAATTAGTGTTAACTCAAAATTGTCGAGTAAAGACATATGTAGATAGTGTAAAGAGGCAAAGTGAATAGGGTGTGTCAACATAGAAGATATCCAGACACAAAGAGATTGAGTCATATAAGACGAGAAGGCACATAGCGTGAAGGTGCAATTACAGACAAGACTTGTAACAAAAAATTGATCAAGATTCATTCTGAATTTCTTTTTTATTCTGAAGTTGTAGCTTCATTTCTCTGATAGGTTGGTGCCATTAGAAAAACTGAGATGGTACTCAATTAGGAAGTTGATGCTTCCTTAGAGTGGGTGCTTTTGAATGTAACCAGTGAGGGTTGTCTATGAGACATCTTTTATGTGAGGCTGGATTAGAACAGTAGCTTCTAGCAGCTTTTCTCACCGTGGTTTTTCCCTTTGGGTTTCCACGTAAAAATCTGGTGTTGAGTATTCTTATGTGTGTGTATGATCTCTATTTTGTTCTTTACTTTGCATATACATTATGTATCTTGTTTAAAAGTTTTAAGAACCAGGTTTTAACTCATCAACTGATTCACCCCCCCTCTTAGTAGATAGTGTGTTCAACAAGGCAGATGTCGAAAAGCACCTCAATGATATCAAATACTTTTGGATGACCTCCTGGCATAGAAATATTCCCCTTTTAGGTGACATTTCTTGTTATCTTGCCAAAATCTTGGGGTGTTGGAAATGTCCTCTCGATATACCCCAACCTTTTGTTGAAATAGGGGATGCTAGATATGAGCACTCAAGTAACATTGGTGCTAGGTGCTAATACACAAAATCTGCTTTGTTGTGATCTAGGTTCAAATTCAGATTGCAATAAGGAGGCCTTTAACTTCATTGGACATGCAATGATTTTGGGGTGTATCAATTATGGGTGACATTTGAGTGTGACCCGAGTTTACATGTCTTAAGAATGTGACTTAAGTTTACTCCACACTGTGGTAAAAGAGGTCAATAACATCACCCAAGACATATAGTTTATATGAAATATGGTGATTGCTATTGTGAATAAGCTAATATGTTTGAAGTTATCTTACACTAGGATCATTTGTGAAATGGTTTGCATTTTATGGTGATTGCTATTGTGAATAAGCTAATATGTTTGAAGTTATCTTACACTAGGATCATTTGTGAAATGGTTTGCATTTTTATCATAGTTGCTTTCAGTTATTTTACAAAATCCAAAGCTTTTATGGAAGATCACAGTGGTGCTATGGAGCTTACTATCTATTGAAAAAGAATGTTTAGAGAGAGATTATTTGAGTCCCTTTTTGATAGGAAAGAAATAAAATCTATATTTATATTAAAGTTCAATGGCATGCATTTCATAGTTTGCATATTTGCCTCATGTAATCATTGTAGCAACAATTTCCAATTCCAAGGGGATATCTTTGCTTTTCTTCTTTTAAAGTTTCTCCTTTGAAGCCACATTGTGAAAAACAATTGTATTGGCCTCTAGAGTGGCTAATCCCTTCAATATCGATGATAGAGTTGTTCATCATCTTGATAGTCATCGCTTTAGCAATTAATTTCCAAAGAATCATTAGACCAATAGACACCATTGAGCTTAGAGTGGTTTAACATTAAGTAGAGCTGAGCAAGAGTGATAGGAAATAGTTGAGAGTTCTCCATAGTCATCTCAGACTTGTGCGTAGACAACTTGTGATAACATTCAATCTATGTAGTGGGGCAAGGGAGGTACGGAGTTAAGGCCCAACTTTGCATCTTTGTCGTGCCATTAAGGCATATCTCCTTTGGTCGATCTTGGTTGTTCCTCTTGAACATGGGGGTATGGGTGTTGCCATGATCACTCCCATGACATGCTCTTGGGAGTGGGGAGAGTAATGGTCGCCAAGGCACATTGACTTGCATGTCACCTCCCATATTAACACACCCCCATTATTAGATTCACCGTAGTACTAGGTGAACCACAAATATTAAAAATTAGACCCATAGGGCCTTAGCAATATGAAATATAGACTACATTATTGGATTCTCCAGAACCTCTCTTTGTACTCGAATTGAAAAGGTTTTGGTGTTGATCATGAGCCTAGTTCTTTCCACAAATGTATGGGGTTCTTCAGAGTCGTGGTGTCCTTGTCGGCGTTTTTAGGAAGTTTCTAGGAAGGACTTGACATTTTTAGGCCATTTGTAGGACGGACCCACTACAAGGTCTTGTTGAAATTTAAAAAAAAAAAAAAAAGCAAAACAAATAGAACTAAATTAACCTAAATCATAATTTATTAACTGATGATATTCTGTGTTGATTTAACAAGTTTTTGTTTTGATTGCACACAATATTGGCATTATGGTTTATTTTTTTATCTTTATGTATGGATGTTTCCTCAAAAACCATATCCAGTGTCCCAAACAAATTGGCATTTCTCATATGCAAACGTGTACTCTTACCTGTTTCTTGATAACTTATGCTATGGGGATTAAAAACAAACAAAGAACTCCACTATTTTCCCTCCTTACCTTTGTAATGTTCATATCAGGACCCAGGAAGTATCATTAAGAATAGGATTCGAGGAGGTAAACCATTCTCCTAGATGCTTTGTGAACTGTTTAACCAATTCCATAATCTCTCATGAGAGAGCAATATTGGCCATTTTGTTAGCGATATTGTTAGCTCTTTGCCTCTCATGCCTAAGTACTTTCCTTTCAACCATTGGAATTAATAAATAAATGTCATATTTATGTTATGAAGAGATTGATTTCCCTTGACTTAATTTGATGGATTATTGAGCCTATTATAATCTTGGTGCCTATCTTCACCATCAAGAAGTTAGTGAACATTTAAAGGATGTTCCACATGCCCTCCTTGATGGCAAGTGCTTTGGCCATATTATTAAAGGCGATTCTAGTGTAGCTGTGTTCTCACCTCGAGTGCCCTGGCAATTTGCTCAGTGCTGCACAACGTCGCATTTCAAACACCTCTGTGAAATGCACAACACCACATTCACACAAACTACACAACATTGTGCCATCAACACAACCTTTGCATAACATCAGCCATATGTGCAACACATGTATGCATATTGCACATGATCCATGTGAAGACGCACCAGCCCACACTCTCACCTTGAGTGCCTTGCTCACTTGCACATCTATGTGCAATGCTGTGCCTCGAGCACCTCCATGCAACTCCCAATATCATGTGCATTCCATGCATTGCCAAGAACATGTCGTGCAGATCTAAATACCACATTGCACACCTCGCACGATAGGCGTACAATGCATAAGTGTCAAGGGCTTAGCCCTTGAAGGGTTGAGGGGTAGTGGCCCCTTTCGTGGGGCAATGATCCATGCAAATTTTGGATGATCAAGTTCAATACCATTTGGTTGATTTCCGTGTTCTGCACAACATAGCCTCCGTGCACTTTGTGCAACGCAACCTACACAATACTCGCTACTTCGTGCCTTGCTTTGCATAACATTGACCATCAACACAACACTTTTAGACATATCACACAACTCAGTCTTTGTGCAGAGCCTCTAGATTGCATATCAACCATGTGGGGACTCTGCACCATGCTACACCATCCCAGGTGGCACTTGTAGGGATCACGCTATGCTAGGGCATTTGTCAACATTTTGTGCACCAAGTAGTCAATCCACATAATCGTCAGAATTTGAAGAGTCGCGCTAGGAAGCCCAAATAGTTCAACTTCCATAATGGTTTTGTCACCTTTGCGACATTGTAATCTATGTATACATGTTTGTATCATCCTATAATGAGGTAGTAGTGCTAGCATGCCGTGAGTATATAGCGTTTACACATATATGTAATTCTCCTTTTCAGTAGAGGTAAAATTAGTAAGAAGTGTCTTTCCTCTTCTGATCATGGGAATCTTCATTCTTAACCTTACTGAACATTGTACACCTCTATATTTTACCCTACCTTTTCTTATTGAGTAGAAGTTGCACCATTCTGAAAATACTTCCACATCTGGTTGTGTTTTGTTTTAGTGTTGTTATAGTTTCCCATTGCATGTTCCATAACCCATAAGTTACTACCTAAGTTATAGGGTTGCCCCTTGCACTGACATTTTGGTCCCCACGGTGTAGATCAATGCAACACAATCCTTGCATGGAACATCAGCCACGTGGACACCTTGTGCTATGCCGGGTGGCACTTCCAGGGCTTGCATTATGTCAGAGCATATGTTAGCATACCATGCACTTAGTAGTCAAGCCACATAACCATCAAAAGGCAAAGAGTCACATGTGGAAGCTCAACTATTTTGACTTCCATAATGGTTCTTTAAGCCTTTGTGGCTTTGTAATCTATGTATGCATATCTGTAGCATTAGATAGCAATCAAATAGTAAAATATAAGCAACCATCCATTTCCCTTGTTAGTATGGCATGTACAAAACACAAATTAATAAAGCTTCCTATTCTAGTTCTACTATTTTCTCTTTTTTGAACCTTGTTCTTATTGCTTCTGCATATGCATATAATATATCTAAATCCTCATTTGAAGCATTGTTCCACAGACCTCCTAAGATGTAGGTCATTAGTATCAAAGCGGTTCATCTTGCATTTCCCATCAAACAAGGTTAGAGCATTTGAAGCTCAATGTCAAACTATGAGATACCTTAGATTATCTAGCATGTTGTTTTAGTAAGGTTCAGATGGCCAAAGACAATGAAAGCACGAGATGAAGTCCACATGATGATCGAGAATGAGATTGCAAAGGCTCTTCAAGAACAAAAGGTATTCTTTTCAACCAATTTACAAAAGTCCTTGAACGAGTGGTTCCATTGGCTCACTCATTAGGTAAAGTTTTTGGTGGTTGAATACCTCCTAAATTTCATGTAAATTTAGACATTCGTGTGTTTGAGGTAAATGAGATTGCAAAGGCTCTTCAAGAACAAAAGGTATTCTTTTCAACCAATTTACAAAAGTCCTTGAACGAGTGGTTCCATTGGCTCACTCATTAGGTAAAGTTTTTGGTGGTTGAATCCCTCCTAAACTTCATGTAAAAATAGACATTCGTGTGTTTGAGGTAAAAACTAAATGCAGATGCACTAGATAACTAGTTAGATAAGATAAAGACATTTTTCTATGAATAACTTTTCTGGTGAAGAAAAGATCAAGATCGACTTTTGAGAGTTCTTTGCCCGTTAAGAAGTGGTGGCAAGCCCATACTTTGCAGGAGAAAGACTAGATAGAAGAAGAATCTAAACCAACTCGGGAAATTTTTTGGGAAGCCTTCAAGGATGACTATTATCATGAAAATGTCTATGATGACTATTATATTGAGTGGCAACTACTACATCTAGGACACGACCAATCAATGTAGGCCTACATTGATGCCTTCCATGCCCTGTATACAAAACTGGGTTCCTTCGAGTCAAAACATCATAGAATCCTCAAATACCATAGTGGCATACGAATATTCATTTAGTCAAACTTGATGTTGGCTAAGGTTAAGGCAATTGGGGTAGGCCTATCGCTTTGCGACGACATTGAAGAAGAGTCCAAGATGAAGGGCAAGCAGGACACACCTTCCACACAAAAGAAGACATCTTCTTTAGACAAGTACAAACGGTCTAAGACAAGTGGATGGTATGATAAACACAAAACCAACACCCACTCAAACTCAGAGCACCATGCATAGAAAAGATTGCTTGCAAGTTGCATGCATAAAAGTAGAGGCTATGGGAGCAATAGACACAAACCTAAAAGCTACTTGTCTCAGCACAATGGCTACACCAACAATGCATGATGTTGAAGCAAAACACTTTTTCCATTCGTAGTTGTGGTTGCAATGGCAATTATTGGATTTTTTTATCGATGTCAGTAGCATGAAAAATCTCATCTCTGAAGCAACTATCAACTGACTAAATTTGCCAACCATGCCGCATTTGCATCCTTACAATTTGGGGTGGTTCAGTTCCTGCAACACCAAAGGTATACACCACTCACCAATGTTGTTTCTCATATGCTATCCATCCTTTTAGAGAGGAGTTAGTTTGTGATGTAGCACTAATTGATGCTTGTGATATAATCCTTGAGCATGCATACATGCATAACCATAAGGGTGTGTACATAGCCAATCCTCAAGAGTATCACCATAACAGTTCGTAGTAAGAGATACTAGATTCTTGAAGTGATTCTGTGCCTAATCATGCCATGCGAACTCTTGAGAGGATTGTGTCACATTCACAGCCTACAGTATCTTAATTGGAGTTGGTAGAAACATACCAGATTCTAGAACCATGAACACTTGGAACTTGTCCATGCTGATATACAAAGTTGTCATTGTGGGTCAAAACAATCACCAAAGCAAATGGTTTACTAAGATGCAACTAGAAGCCAAAATGCCCCACTTGTCTCCCAGACTTAGTGCAATTAGGACAATTGCTTCTCAAGAAAGGGCAAATGATTTGAGCGTCGCTGCACTGGTCCATGCTCTCACCTTGAGTGCCTTGGCAATATGCATAATTTTGGACAACTCCGTGCTTCGAGCTCCTCTTCGATTGGTGCAACTCTACATCGGCACATATTTTGCAGCTTTCACAACATTGTGCCATTCCATAACATACATCCATATCATACATCAGCCATGTGGACACTCCACACTACTCCACACCATGTTGCACTATGCCAGGTGGCACTTCTTGGGTTCATGTTATGCCGGAGCATATGACAACAGACCACGCACTTGGCAACAAGTCATGTAACCATTGGACAGTGAAGAGTCACACATGGAAGCTCTACTGTTTCGACCTCCACGATGATTCTTAAAGCCTTTGTGGCTTTGTAATCTATGTATACGTATCTATAGCATTAGAGAGCAGTAAAATAGTAGAAAATAAGCAGCCATACATCTCCCCTGAGAGTATGCCATGTACAAAAAACATAGATTAATAATACTTATTTGCCTGTTCTATTGTTTTCTCTATTCTGAATCTTGTTCTATTGCTTTCACATACACACATAACACATCTAAATCCTGTTTTAGAGTGTTGTCCTCTGGACCTCGTGGGATATGTATCAGAAGGCTACCCCAATTTTTTTAAGAACCAATCTAGGATTTCACAATGGTGAACCCAAATAATGCCTCCATAGTCACTATGCAGTTGATCTCAGAAAATCTTAACAATGCCTCCATAACTAGCCTGGCCATGCTTACCATGTGAAGCATCATCTTTATCAAGCTTAATAAAAGAGGTTTAGGGGATTACTTTCACTGAAATTCTTGTGGCTTATTGTCAAGGATGGATAAATCTTTTTAATTGTGAAACCTAGGCACGAAATTTCTGAACGCACAAAGCTAAGATTCGAATATTTGGTGGCCACTCTAACTTATTGCTAGATTATGGTGGCAAATAACTGGGTGCCTCGTATACAAAGTTAAAATTTGTTTTATTAAACATTATAACATAAATTCTGAGAAGCAAGGAAGTTTGAATCAATAATATATTGATTACACTTCCAGTTACCATGTCTTGTTGAAAAGAATTTTAGTTGCCTGTATTGACACGGCTAAATTTTTTGAAATTTTTGGTTCCATAATCTATTAGTTGCTACTATTAGATTCTAATCATGCTTTACATTTTTTTGCTAGAGACAGGAGATGAATGTGCATGTGTTTTTTTGAAAAAGCATTAAGACACATATTACTTGAAAAAGCATTAAGAAAGATAGTACTTGAAAAAGCGCAATGATAGTTCATTGGAAATCAACAGTTATACCTTTTGCTGCAAGTTCATCCAGTATGCGAGAATTTACTTTTCACTATCGTTAGTTGCTTTAGTTTAGTGAATGCATGATTAGCCAAAAATAAAATGTTATGTATCAACAGTTACTGGGAGCGTAGCAGTTCAGGCACCATGAATCCCCATAATTTTCTAGTATAACCATAATGATTCTATTTGGCAGAATAAAATAGCATTTAACGGAAAATTGTTGGAAGAAAATTATTCACCAAAACTGATCTAATTGCCCAATTGTTATGATGTCTTAAGAAAAAGTTAAAACCCTTTTGGCACTTGAGTTTTGACAGCCTTGTGATTTCTGTTAGTAAGCGGTAAAAATTAAAATATGTTGCTTTTTTCTGTTAGTTGTACTTTTGTTAAATGTGAAAGACAAAAGGAAAGTAATTTAAAATAAATCCCCTACCTTGAATGGTTGTATTTGAACAGTCAGTGGAATATACAGTTCTTGGCCAAGCACGGCACCAATAATGGCCTTGGAGGTTAGTGAGCCTGACTTGGTGGCCATACCTTCTTAAGAGAGTTTCCTGTTACCCTATGTAGTCTTTTAATTTGTTACTTTTGATGATAGTTTTGTTTTATTTAGCTGTTCAAATAGTTACAATATGTTCACATAAACTCTGGACACAGTTCAAAGAAAGAAAAAACAACTAATTCTAGCATTTAATTTCAGTCCTCACTTTCCAGATTCTAGCTGTTTTAAAAAATAGTTCTGTTTGGTTCAGAATACAGTGTTTATATTAGCAGATGTAGCTGTAGATTTCCTGTTCAGCATTTTAATTCATTGTTTTCCATCTCTGGGAATTTCATGTTTTAGGTGCAGAATTTTCCAGCTATAATTGCAGGTATTTGTTAAAAACACAACAGTGATATTGAAACACTTTTGTAGCATTGTGGACGGCTCACTAATAGTGCCTGAACATTCTGCTTTCATATATGGATGACAATTTGAGGGCTCAAATTGCCCTTAGTGGAGGGGCTATGACCAGCCTCTTGGAAGGGATAAGAGAGATTTCGAACAAGATGACCCAGGCCTTGTGCTTGATAATGGTAAACCTTGGAAGAGGGAGAGGAGGAAATATTAAGAATTACTTTGAAGAGGCGAGTTGAAGATCACTTAAAAATCACAGAAAGAGGTCTGACTATCATCATATTGGCCAAAATCCCTTTGCAAATAACTGCAATTCAAGGCATTAACAACCAGGAAAAAGCAAGGCAGTTATATTAATCAAAGCCTTCAAGATTCCCATTCCTATTTTTGATGGTGAGTGAACATTAGATGAGCCATTACGTGCTTCTTTCAATTAACTGCTATGGAAGGCTATGAGAAGATGCACTTTTCTTGTGTTTGATTGATGGCATATGATAGAACACAAACATGAATTCACTTTTGTGCAAATGATGAAATGTAAATTTGAAAAGGAAAAGATTATGGAGACGATGACCTGATAGAAATCGCCACTTGGGAGTTGAATGTGGCTGCATTCTATCTTACTGGAGTAGATTGTAGCTGCATTCCATCTTACCCTTAAGAAGAGTACTTCATGTAAAACAACAAGGGGCAATGGCCTCGTACCTGAGACTACTTTTGATAGGGTTGTCTTCATGCGGAGAGTATTTTGCCAAGGAGGTTAATGACAATGCATATTGATGACGGAGATGCAATTTGCTTACATGTTATTGGTGGCAAATGATGGAACACAAAATGGAATTCACTTGCTTTTGATTGGAGGCAACTAATGGAATATAACTAAGAGGCTGAAGAGGACTAAAAGGAGGACATGGCATAAATCACAACTTGGGACTAGTTTGTAGCCACATTGTCTTACGCTCAAGAAGACTACTTCCTAACACCAAAAAACATAAAGCAACAAGGGACAATGACTTTCTATTTAAGAGGAATTGGACAGTTTAGTCTGTGTAAAGAGTCTTTTTCCAAGGAGGTTGATGTCAGTGCATGCTAATGTATTAAAAGATTCTATTAGGGGCCGTGTGAAGGCCTTGAAGCCTAGGAGCCTTGAGGAGGATATAATACAAGCAAAAGCTTATTGAGGAGTTTCCCAAAGTTGTGCTCCAATAATGGGACCCTTTAAGAGGGGAGAAAATTCAACCATCCTACCTCAATATTCCAACATTATCTGACTGACATTGGTATTTTCTCTCAAAAAGAACATGCTTTGATTGTAAAGAGAAATTGTCAAAGATGTCTAATTGCGAAGAGTCTGGAAGGACTCATGATTTGAAGTGGTAGAAGAGGACCAGCCAAAGAGTTGAAACTATGTACATTGAAGTTGTCTAAGTAGAGAGAAGTCAAAGATGAAGTTCCAAGTTCACAGAAGTTCCCATAGCTTCCATCGTTGCAATGTTGGGGATCACTCAATACCAAACCTTGAAGGTAAAATGAATGACAATGGTGACCTTGTCAATCTTGGCAGCACTGAGCTTTCTAGACTCCTGTAATACAAATAAATGAATTACATTTAATTAAGCATCAGGCTACATGTACAAACTTTGCCATTTGAATATGAAGTTGAAACTGCATTGTCGGCCCTGTTAGTAACCTCGTCTAGAAATCTAAATCTGGTCTGCAACTAATGTTTGGAGCACTGGTGCGCTTCTGACAGGTGCTTGTTTGCTAAAAACTGATATGATGATTGTGCTTGTCTTCTTCTGTTCTTATGTTTCCTTTCCTCAGTTTATGCACTGTGACTTGCAATATTAAAAAAAAATAGATAAGGAAAGTATTGGGGGCCTGGGTTAGGGATAGTGACCAGTATAAACTAACGAGCCATCTACTTGTCAGGCCCTTCAATGATAAAAAAGATGTCAATACATAGAAATTGCATAAATGAAAATTGTATAGATGGAAATGACTTCAATTAGGGCTGCAATAGTATGATAGCTTAGGCAATGATAAATGCTCTAATGGTTGTTTGATCGCTTGTGTCTGCATACAATTTCTCTACGAGTACTTGTTCTTTTAAACGAATTACAATGCTTGTGTATTTATAAAAAATTGGATTCAAATTAGGACCTTATTGGCACAAAAACTGACCTTTAATGGCTAGAAGTGAAAAAGATGGAAAGAAGGGGACAAGTGCATCTTTACTTAGTGAAGTTTGACAAAAGTAAACAAAAGCGTTGGGGGCGCTCTTGACAGGTGCCAGGGGACGTGAGACAAAAGAGGAATATATGGGAGATAAGAAGGAGGGAACCATCGAAAATCGACAAACACTCCAATGACTCTTAGTTTGGACTATTAATTGACAAGTAAATAAGCACACTAAAGCTATATGAAAGAACACTAAATAAGTGACATAAGGTCATTTTTAGGTGTCTACATTTTGCCCCACTTTGAGGTGTGTGTGCAAGTGCACGCTTCAAAGTAGAAAAAGGATATATAAAAAGGATGTTGCTGCACATTTGGATCTTTGGAACTGAAGATGATGCGCCTTGGAACATGCAAAACCACTTTTCATTTCTGCACAAACATGGGTAATTGCCAAATGATAAAACTGCTGAAATAAAATATCTCCTTTGGCCCAGTATAATAGGCCATTCATAATGTCGAAGGAGATAAAAAGATGATATGAGGCAAATGGCTTTGACATCCTAACATGGAAAATGGGTCATTGGAAAATGAAGTTAGAACCATCTATGTTAGGCAAAGGGCCTCCACATCCTAACATGGAAAACTAGGTCATTGGATAATGGAGTTAAAACTCTTTATGATAGGTAAAGAGCCTTCAATTGTCATCAGGATAAGTAGTATACTGAAATATAGGCACTAATCAGAGTAACAAGAATGATAAATATAGAATATGGTTGCCGCCTCAAGATTTGAGAAGACCATATGAAACATAATGAGAATCGGATCTCGAGAATGATAAAAAGATATTACCCCTATGGGGCAATGCCATGTAACATCATGTATCATCAATAAACATTTATCATAGCATCATAAGATATACATTAAAAAACCACCATCTGTTCCTGCGTCCACCTACTGTAGTGTGTTCTTTGCCATAATACAGCAGTCAGATCAATGAGGATTCGTGCAAAAATTGTCTTGCATCTATTTTTAACATCAATTCAAATAGATCCATTTGCTTAGAGACCTCAGTCAGCATCTGGACATTCTCAGACCCTGCCTTGTATTAGACACGTCGTCCCTTGTTCCTAGTCATAGCCTGCATCGAGTTAATTACATTCGTTGTATTGGCATGCATCAAGTTTCGGATCAAATAAATTGCATTGGACTCTGTGGAAGTTGCCTTGGCCGCATTTGGACTGCATTATTCTTTCAAGCTTGGATCTGGTTCAAAGAATATTGCAGTGTCACACTCAGCTCTTTTTGCATCGGCTGAATCTCAGTATTTGCAAAGCAGCACGCAGTTTTCTACAGCTACAGCTACAGCTGTCTTCGCCACTTGTCTCGAACTCCGCATCATCCTGAACCTACATCCAGCCCGACTTGCCAGCTGGTGCCTTGTTCTGATACTGCCTGAGCTCCAGCTTACATCAACTCCCTCCAACATGACTTGCATTCTCCACCAACACAGTCTCACCTGATCTCAGCCGTGCGCACTTTTCATCTGCTGCTGAACCCTTTTGTTGCAATCCGATCATGTATCCTTTTATCGCTTTGCCATCAATGCTTCGCTGTTCAGGGATGTTAAAGATGCTTCATATTTAGAGAGGTGCGTGTTCAAGCTCTTGATATTCTGCAATTTTTTACCTTCTTGTGCAAATATCAAGGCGTTACATATCAAATCTGTCTTTGAAGAATAATGGATCACATGGAAACTTTAACTCACCATGCAGTCCTTGTATTCCCACATCAAGTCTACACTTACTTGCCATGCAGTGCTTGTATTCCCGCATCAAGTTTGCACTGACTCGTCAAGCACCCCTACATTAGGATTTGTTCCAAAGCATTTAATAGTTTTCTTTTAAGTTATAATCTCCTACATAGTTATTCAGTATAATAAGTCATTTAGTCTTTTTTTAATTTTAGTTTGTTAAAGGTTATTCTTGGTCTAGTCAATAGCATAGCTTTTATAGTTTAGACTTTAGAGTATTGTTGAAACAATAAAGAGTTTATTTGTTTTAGGTATTTAGTCATAGCCTATTTATGTATGCCATTTTTTTTAGTGTCAAGTAATATTTTTAATGTGATGTTTTTAATATTTAGAGTCAAAGCTCAAAAATGTCATATATATATATATATATATATATAAAGATTAAAAAATAAAAAATACATTTTTTGCTTCATGAACGCATTTTCAGTGGAACCCAATGTCCGATTAGTGTGTCAAGTTTGTGGGGCGGATTTCTCCCCAAAAACTTCCTACATGAGCTTCAAGTCCTATTTCGCTGAGTAAGCAACATGTCATTGGAGGAAAGAGGCAATGGAGGTTGGAGGCTATACAATGACCTCTAGACAACTGCTAACGACAAGGCCGCACATCGTATTAGTGGCTTTGGTGTCCGTGCCAAATTGGCTAAAGCTGAGGGTAACTTCCAGTGGTAGTGACAGTTTTCTATGTTGTTCGTGATCCAGTGGCAGCGATCAATGATAGTGGCTACAAACGAAGACAAGGACCTTGGTCCTCAAGTATTTTATTTTTGCATTTTGCTTTGTGTGGTGTGCTAAATAAATCTCTACTGTGATATTTGTGAAAGATTCATGTTTTCGAGAAGTCAACTCTTTGAAGGCAAAAGAAGGATTTCGAGGTAACTCAATATGGATTGTTGCCCAGACAATTTTGAGAGTTTGTGAATCTTAGATACTCAGAATTCGAGAAGTTCAGGGAAAGAAGTTTGGGAACTACTCAAGAATTCGACTCGTGAATTGCACCTTAACAAAGGTTAAGACATAGCTTGATGGAGTAGTCCCTGGTCCAAGAAACGTTTTCAAAGAAAAGCTTCCATAGAATATGATTGTTTCTCCATGTTCACACTAAGAGGGGAGGAATGTTAGAAATATTCATATACAAGTGTTAGTGTTTACATGTATGGTGTGTAATGTCTGGGTAATTGTGTGATGTGTTGTCATAACTAATCTCCTTAAATTAGGGATAGTGTGATAATTAACTCCGCGTTTTTAGGGGCTCTCATGCCTATATATATAATTGTTCTCCTTGTTGAATAATACATTAAACCATAGTTGCCAGGTGACGGGTATAGGTACGTGTATGGGGAGATGGGTACCGGTACTGGTACACCATTTTTTTGAAAAATAGGAGACAAGGGTACAGGGAGATGACTATATATATTTATTATTTATATATTATATATAATATATATACTATGAAACATTAAAAACATTAAAAAATATATAATATTGACAATGTGAATGAACATTGAAAAAAACAATGAACATTAAAAAAACATTAAAAGCAATAAAAAAGACATTTTTTTTAAATTAACTATGAACATTAAAATAAAAAAACAATGAAGTTATCAAGTATCAACATAAAAAAAAAAGTTAACGGCACCACCTGCCATTCATTAAAAAAAAAAAAAAAACCTAAAATCATGTGCCGCCATTCATTTCTTTTAAAACCTAAAAGCATTTGACATGGGATGCGATATTTTGATGTGGCACGGGGTGGGAGATGTGGGAACGGGTAGGGGGACGTCTCGGGGCATGGGAGACGTCTCCATACCTGTCTCCCATACCCGAAATGCATCCCAGAACCTGAGATGCGTCCCGGAGGGTGCAGGATGTGTTGCCCTGCAACACTGCAATAATAATGTCTTCACAGCTTTGGTCCAATCCAATGCATTAATATAATAATCAAGCACGTCTTTCTACTATGTGTTGAAGGCTGACAATTGTACTTTTAGCGAAAGTGGTTTAGGTATCTATTTTGAGGGTCTTTCAGTCAGTTTCCAATTGTCGTCTTGGTAATGTATTTTAAACTATTGTTGCCATTGTGGAAAATTATCCACTAAAAGTTTTTCTGTGGACTTTTGAGGTCTTCTACTCTGCCAATTTTTAAATTACAAGCTTGAGTTGATTGTATTGATTACATCTAGAACAGTCTAATTCTTTCCATGGTAATGGTGGAGCAAGATGTGTAGGCATGGATGTGTCATCTCATTCGTGTTTTGAGTGCTTTCTTTGCTTGGTAACAAGTGGGTTTGTGTGCATTTTGAGGAAGCATGTGTGTGTCGGTTATCATGTTTGAAATATTTTAATTTTTAAATCTACCATTAGTAATTCAAAATCAGTGATTTAGTTGTATTCAATTTCAGAAAACCCTAGCTTCTGAGGTGTGAGATTCGGGAAATGTGTGCATGGTTTTCCAGTAACTGCAAATTCTTGGAAAACCAAACCATGTCCTGGGTTGTCTATTCCAATGTGTTTGGTCATTTCACCAATCAAGTTTGGTCCTTTACTGTATAACTGCAAAGGATATTAAGGCAATAATATTTGTACCATTCACTTTGTAAGGTATAGTTTCTTGATTTCTGGTGTATGGGCTTTCTTTCATTAAGTTAAACTGTGCAAGACAGATGTATGCGGCTTTGTCTAAGAATATATGTCTAAGAATATATATATATATATATATATATATATATATATATATATATATATAATTTATTAATTCACTTTGTTGTCACAACTGTTGGTTACTTCTTCCCTTTGTTCTGCTAATTAATTTAGGTTGGATATCAATTCTTGTTCAAATATTCAACTATCTTAGATGCAATGGCCGAGATCAAGATGGAATTTGTAGAGAAGTTTTGTGTATATGGTAGTCCTGGATATTATCATAGGAATACATCTAATTAAAGCCCTTAACATGTGAGGGCTTTAGATATGTTTATAATGAATGCAAAAGGAAAAATTAAATTAATCTTGACAATGAAGTATCTGAACAAATTTCCATACAATGATCTTGTATGTTCGAATCAACATCTATAAAGCATTGTAATCTTTATGAAGCCATGTTTCCATTCTGGTTATGTATATCTTAAATTCACATCGTTTTCATTTTGTTCTGCATGTTAAACTGGGAAAGATACATTAGTCTAATGGGTATGCATTTTAAATCAGCTCAAATTCAAATGGACCAGCAGATTCTGTGCATTGGTTGATTCAGTAGTTGGAGTTGGGGCTTGTTTTGCATGATCTGAAAAATCTGAAATTATTCCTATTTTAGTATTTGCTTACAGACAATATTCCAAGGGTTATTGTCCTAAATTCACTCAGCATCAATTACATTTAGGGTTTTATTTCTGTGTATAAAGTGCAATTTAGGGTTGCAACCTTAGAATGTCCACTCCTTCCACAGAACATCTCACTTTCTGTGAAGTAGGTTGCAGTTATAAAATCACATATATCTGCTAATTGCTGCAGTAATTGTTTGCTTGAGCTAATTGCTGGATTATTGACTTTTTCCAATGCTATTTCTTTCTTTGGTCTTAGTGCATGTGGGAATTTTTTAATTTCTGGAGTCTGTTGAGGGAACTTACAGAATTGTATATGGTCTGATGGTTTATTCTGTCATTGAAGTTTTTAATATTACTGCATGGAGTCAAGATGGGAGATGTTTCCATTGCAGGTGGTTAAAATGAATGAGACAATCCAGGAAGCTCAGATTGGTTCAACAGGCCTTGCACCACCCAAACGAAAGCGGGGGCGGCCTCGGAAAACACACCTTATGTATCCTGGTGAGAAGACTCTTGTACCGCAACAGCTGGAGGGAAAGAAAAAGACAAGACGGAAGAAATCAGATTCTTTATCATCATCTTTTGCTGAAAATGCTTTTGTAGGCCAGGAAGTTCATGGTGTGTTGGATGGTTCATTTGATGCTGGCTACTTACTTACGGTTAGAGTGGGAGACACAGACACCGTTTTGCGAGGTGTTGTATTTGAGCCAGGATTGTCAGTGCCTATTTCTCAAGCAAATGACATTGCCCCAAATGTCAAGATGACACGGAGAAGTGAGAATACCGTGGCAGTTTCGTCCACTTCTGTTCCTTTGTTGACAGCTCCAACACCTGTCATGAATGCACAGGGAACATCACTTTCTATACCAGAGCAAACTTTGCCTCCTAGCGCGGTTGGTTCAGAGCAACCAGGTGTTGTCTCGCTTCAACCAAATGGAAGCCCACCAAAATCTGTACCTCATTCTAGCCATGTCAACGAGCAATTTGCTCCAAAGCTGGTCGTTCCTGTCCCTCAGCTGCAACAGCATGTCTCCTATCCTGTCAAATCTTTCCCTTACTTACAGCAGCCAATCCCCAGCCCTTCTGAACCTGCTTCTCACCTACAGCAGTCAACCTGCACCCCTGGACCTGTCTCTCACCAACAGCAGGCAACGCCGATTCCTGCTGAACCATCCTTTCACCAGATGCATCCAATCCCCACTGCTGAATCTGCTTCTCACTCACATCAGCCGATCTCTCCTCATGCTGAACCTAAATCTGAGCCACAGAAACCAATTACTCGTCCTCCAGAACCTGTTGGATTGCAGACGAGTATTAAAAGAGAATGATCCAAATACATAGAGAGAAGGGCCGCTTTTGTTCTGTTGACTAGTGAATGGGTTGCTGACCTCTTGTTCTTCTGGAATGACTATTTCACATGTGAACATGGTTATTCTATCAAGCATTGGATGTGTCTGTTATGTTTGCACTTTTCAGTCGGCCCAAAGAACACATTCTGCAAATTTAGTGACTGTTGTTTTCAAGTTTGGGTGGTTGTCTGCCTGTATGTTACTAATGGTATTATCATTTATTGTGCCATTCGGTAAAGTACAATTATTGTTTCTAAATGCCCTTCCCTCAATTCCTGATTACTCGTGATTGCTGTTCAATTAAGAGTTTTGTAATATTTAAGATATCTAGTGCTTTTTCACTTCACAAATACAAACTATTTTCATTCCCTTGAAATTACTTGTTCAGTATTTACAGGTACTTTTGTTTGACCATTTAATTCCTCTGAATGTTGTTTGAACTCTTGTGTCCGTTACTTGCTTAGACAGGGCTTGCATAACTGAAAATGTGGCAAGGCTATATAATCCATTCTCAGAAGAGGGCTTTTGTACTATCGGTCTGTTCAATCTACTCACAGAAGCATCGCCAAACCATCATAAGGCAGCAGATACTTCCTGAGGCTCGAGGAACTGGAGTCTCTTTCAATTAAAGCTGTTTTTAAATAGCCTTTTGTTTCCACCCTATAATTCTGAGATAAAGTGGTTTTTGACAAGTCATCTGATTTTTTTGTTTGTTGTTTTTTTTCTTCTAAATTTTCAAATTCAGTTACATCAGAATTAGCTTTGGAAATATGATATTTGAGTCTTCGTATGACAGTTCAAATAATATCTCTGGAACTGCTTTAAGAAATCAAATTTGGAATTTTTTAAAATGTTTTCCACGATGATAACAGAATAATATATGTAGTTCAAGCAACCTACTTCCAATTCCATTCTCAAGTTTGGCCTACCTGTTATTTCACATTGATTGTTGGAGATCAATTTAATAAACCAACTGCAGTTTTCCACCCTAATGGAAAACTAGGATTTGTCACCTGCTCGTGGTCAATATAACTCTTGAGGTGCACTGCTAAGGGAGCCTGTAGATTGAAGTTGCGGTGGTTGTTCATAAAGTTATATGTTCTTTATATTTATTTGAGTGATATGTTGAGCCATAGATGGAAAGATTGTTCTGGCTCTGGGAAAGGAAATAGTGTATATGGGAAGTATACGTCTTATACATTGTGCGCCCAGTGCCTATAAAGCACTTAAAGAACTTGATCTTAGCAGTTTGGACCAATCTCCATGCCACGTCACAGGGTTAGATTTGGAAGATTTGCCAAATTTGAGCTTTAAATATGGGCAATCAAGTGGGGCTTTCAATGCTGGCATGGAAAAATAGTAAGATAATGACTTTAGTAGGAGCCATATTTGCAAAGACTGTAGGATAGTTAACTTGTGGGTTGGATGATGTGTGCATTTCCTGACAGTTGTCTGACATAGGTTGGCACAATCTTGATTGAAGAGAGATTCTAGATCATGCCTTGGAATATACTGTGAGTATGATGTATCCACTTAAACCAGACAATGTTGAAAATTGGAATATATGCCAAAATGTATTCCAAATTTGGCTGGGAAAAGAATTTGATGGCTATGTTGCCAATAATTCTTGCATATATGAAGCTGTGTTTTGAGTCTGATCAGGGCAGGCACATAAAGGGTCACATTTGTCCTTTAAAAGGTGAGAAACTACGTTGCCAGGAAACAGAAACAGAAACGGGTAAGAAATGTGGAAAAGCGGATTTTCAAAAACCCTTCGTTTTGAAACGTCCGTACAGTATACTTTAAAAAATATAAATATATAATATATTTATATTTACATATACAAAACAATGCATTATACTCATTTTTAGTCCATAAAATATAAAGCACTTAAAAAATTATAAATATAATATTCATTCAAACTTCAAAGACAAAATGTACATTTAAATCTAGAATAAATCATCTAGATTGTTGTCAAAATTATGAATGCCACTCCCACTAGCTCCATTCCTCCTTGTTGCAATCGCTGCCTCCTAATTTCTGCCTTGCTTTTGTTAAAAAACATCAATGATGAGAGTGTGTTTTGTCTTTGCATGGGGTGTGTTTTATATAGGTTTTTATAGTGTATCCTAAAAGATTAGGTTTTTGGTTTAATATTTTAACTGTTTTTTTTCCAACACGGTCAATTGTTTTCAGCTGGAAACATCCTAGAAATGCCTGGGTATGTGTTGGAAATGTCTGGAAAGTTTCCGAACTTTGTTGGCACATGCCTGGGCATTTTCGGTATGTTTCCAGAAGTTTCTGGCAAATTTTCATCCTGGAAACATTTCCAAGGCTGAAACGGGGTGGACCTGGGATGTTTCCTTGTGATGTACGTGAGAAAGATGCAAAAACGTAGTGTTGACCATATTTACCGAGTCTGGAAATGTGGATATGTTTGGTAGAGCTATTTTTTTTATAAAAATCCGGAATTTTTGAAAAATTTCAGAAAATCCGATCCAGATTATACATTTAAAGCATAGTTTTATAAGTGTGCAAAATTGACATCTACGATGAATTTTTTTAATACTGTAATACAATATATATAACATAATATAATTATACTTAAAATTCAGTGTTTTAGAAAAAATAAATTTATAAAAAAAGAAAATCAGGGCCGACTGGCAGAATTTATCAGAGAGGCTAGAAAAATTTGATTCTAACTGGATTTGGTGCAGATGGGAGTCCTTTGGTAATTTTAATGGGTTTTTGGCTTTTTGTTTTGGCCAATTTGCCAACTTTTACATAATTTTCAAAAAATAGATTTGCCAATTGGGAATATTTAAAAAAATATATTTTGCCAAAATTGGATGAGTTTTACTTACATTTTTCAGAATTACCAAATAAACATTAACTAATAGAAAGTAGTATGTTTTTCTTTAGAATTAACTTAGAATTTACCCAAACTTGGATAAGTTTTACATACATTTGTCATAATCACCCAAAGAAACATTAATTAATAGAAAGTAGTATGTTTTTTTTGTTAGAATTAACTTAGAACTACCCAAAATTGGATGAGTTTTACATACATTTATCAGGATAATTAAAAGAAACATTAATTAATAGAAACTAGTACGTTTTTCGTTAGAAATAACTTAGGATTAGCCTACAATAGTAATTTTTTGAAGAAGAATCATTGGTAACCATTGTATATTGAGCAGATACAAGTGCTACCATATTCACCTACGATTATTTATTTGTAAAATATTTTCCATCCCTTAGTAATTAGGGTGAACGTAACCTTATGTTCTGAAAACTAAGCATTACTTTTTTGATCGTAACAGTTTTTTTGGTAGGGAAGCTTGGCAATTCATAGGAGTCTCAAACATGCAACGAGTTGATGTTAAGTCCATTGGGCTACAATATTATTAGAAACAATGCAAGCATATAAATGGGGTAAAGCTAAAGTAGTTAAATCCTAACATGATCTAAATACAAGTACAAATAAATGATCTAAAAAGGAATTGGTGAAGATAAAAGCTCTAGATGGAGATTGAAAGCAAACCTTGTGTGGTATTTTCTCCAAATGGTAGATAATGT
This sequence comes from Torreya grandis, assembly GCA_037957365.1. Taxonomy (NCBI): domain Eukaryota; kingdom Viridiplantae; phylum Streptophyta; class Pinopsida; order Cupressales; family Taxaceae; genus Torreya; species Torreya grandis. The sequence goes on along the minus strand of JARHVA010000164.1, from coordinate 4,268,654 downwards.
ATGCATTCTTACAAGCCATGTTGACTATCTCATTATAGTATTGTATGGTAGGATTTTGTTTGTGATTGCTAACCATAGAAATGTCTTAGATTTGGACGATGCTTGTGAATGCTAGGCATGGAACTAAAGTCTACCCTTGATAAATTTGCACCATCAATCAATAAGCATAAACTTGTTGCACTGTTGTCTTCTTTGCCTTGAATACCCTATAGTAGCACTTAAGTCTTTTAAGCAATTGAACACCATTTCAATTTTGATGCTATATGGTAGTGCCAGGGACCATTTTCATCTAAGATAGAGTAGTATGTATTTGAAGATCCAATTTTTTCTATTGAAGTTCTCTAGAGGGTATGAAGGTGCTCTATAAACCTTGAAATAAGTTTTTATTGCACGGGTTTGAATGAAAAGTAGGGTTTGGAAAATGGCAAAAGTTGCCTAGTAAGGTTGAGATACCTTATACTAGGCTAATAGAGACATTTTGTGTTATTTGATACTCTTGCCCAGTTGAAACTTTTATAGGTTGATACTCCTGTTACAGGGCTAGGAACCAATGCGCCCATGTAGCATTGGCGATCCTTACTTTTGTTTGCCGATCCTTACTTTTGTTTGCCTAAGAGGACTGGACCATTGAGAAATGTAGACTACACCTTCTTCATCCACGAGTGACCCCCAAAATAGTTAAATTGTGGAAATATGCATGCACCATAATCTGAAAGCAAAACCACAAGCATCCACACCAAAGTACACCGCCAAATTTGGGGAGAATGTGATCTTTATTACAACTTGGGCTCTTCCAGTTCAAATTACAATGCAAGCTAGACCCTTGGTTTGAATACACCTCCACTATGTGCAGTGAGTCAGGATTTGTCGATAATGCTCAACCAAGAGAATATTCTCTCCTCGTGGATCAAAACTCTCCAGTCACATGCCCACACTGGCATAACACAATGCTGACTTCCACCCCTCAATCTTTGTCCAGCTATTGTGGTGACCTTCGTGATGCCTCCGAACTCACTGATGACACCTTTGTTGTCCCAACAATGGATGCCCTTCTCCGAGTCCACCTTGTGATGAAGTCCCTAACCCCTCACCAAGACCCCCTAATAACTTTCTGCCTATCGATTTTCTCCAAGGACTCCTCCACGACAAGTCCTTGATCCAACTTCCTAGTAGACCACATCTTCTTCCCTATGTATGATTACTTCGTGATCTTGTGATGACCTTCCTCATCCATTGTGTCAACCTGTAGACAAGTCCTATTTGCCACTAAGCTCAACATCAACACTTTGTGCTTCGGCTTGAATGCCTTTCCCTTCATCGGCTCAAGTACCTTTCCCTTGACATCCTTTCTTGATTAATTGCTCCTTTGTTCACTATCTAATTGTGGTTGTGATGACATCTCCTGCCCACCATCACGACTTGTAGACAAGTCTCATCTGCCTCCAAGACCCCTAGTAGACCCTTTATGATGAATATCCACTCACCGGCCTTGTAGACTGCATACCGCACGGGTGAGATATTCTTTTCCTTTAGTTATTTTCTCCTAGACTCGTGGCGAGCACCTTTGTCCACCACAATGACTCATGACCTTGTTGGCCACCAAGTCGTATGCATGATATTGTCAACGCCCCATGCTTCAGCTTCAAAGTCCACTACAAACTCCTCGTGATGACCCACTGGCTCACAATCTTTGTATTCCACACCTTGTGTAGTCAAGGTACTTCCATTCCCCCTTGTAACACCGAAATTCCTGATAGGTCATCCATCTCGATATTACTTAGGGCTAAGCGCACTTAACACTGCACAACCCTCCCTAGAATACCCATGACTCCATTGAACAACTCACCCAACTTGCCATCTCAAGGGTTCACCCAAAAATTGCTTGATTTCACTATTGGAAGCCTTTCCTTTTCTTTGGATTGCTCGCATACACTGGTAGCCTGCTTGTGGTAGGGGTACTCTCATTCCCCTATGTTCACCACCTTAATTAGGTTATGCTCTAGACATTGCCAGTTCAGCCCATGGCATGCCCCATTGCTTCTTCTTGAAGACCTGACAAATGAGGCCGCTTCCTTCCTCCAAGCTACTAACATATTCCTTGGTGGAAATGCTACTCAAGTATCAACTCGGCTTTGATACCAAATATCACGAGGATAATGTCCAATGCTCTTGTGCATTACTTGTGACCCTTAATTTTGTACATCAAGAGGACTAACTCATTCAAAAATTGAGATTATGCCTTCTTCACCCTGAGTGATCACTACAAAAATATGCTTGCATCATGAAATGAAAGCAAAATCACAAGCATTCACACCAAAGTACACAACACCAATTCACAGAGAACGTGTATTCCTTATTGTAATTTGGGCTATGCTTGTATAGATTATAATGAAAGACAGACCCTTGGTCTTTATACGCATTGAGTTGGGCTCCATTGATAATTCTTAGCCAATAGAACATGCTCTTCCCTGGGCTCATGACAACTCTCTAGTCACATGCCCACACTAGCAAACACAACATCGACTTCCATCCTTAGAGTTCTGTTCCACTACCATGGCGACCTTCACGATGTTTTTGAACTCGCTGATGGCACCTTTGTACTCCTAGTAGTGGTTGTCATACTTTGAGTCCACCTTGTGATGAAGTCCCTAACTCCCCTCACCAAGACCCGCTGTCAATGCTTTGCCTACCAAGTTGCTTCGAGGAACCGTCCGCCACAAGTGCACCCATTGTCCTTGTAGATTGCATCCCATGTGGCGATGTACTCTTCTTTCCTCTATATGATCTCTGTGTGATTCCGTCATAGTAACATGCTTGTCTAGTATTTAGTGAGCGTGCGAGTAATCACAATTTTTTTCTCTTGGTGAGTTTTTTTTCACTTATACTCGCGAGTCTTAGATTGAGGACTCCAAAGATGGGAAAATCGTGGAGAAAATGTTGAGGAGGGCTAGAGGACCTTGAACCAAACATTATATCTATAAAATAAATGTTTAGTTGTATAAGTCTATATATTTTAATTTATATTTTATATTTAAACTTTGAGGATGTTTGAGAGTGGTTTCGGACCTCTAGGAGCTATAATGCAAATTCTAGGTTTTGGAGGATCCTATCATATTTCAGAGTAAGTCAGATTTCAGGTTTCTAGTCTTAATCAGATTTTAGGGTTTCAAACTTAGCCATATTTTAGGGTTTGAAGATTTTAGGGAGACATCATAGGAGGTATGAAGGTTGCATGAAGGGATGTAGGTATGATAAAATAGTATGAGAACATCTCTCGCAAAGTGCCACGAGATGATCACACCCCATTCCTGGTGCACCCTTTAAGGTGTGCACTTAGGGAGATTTGATGTCCCGGTGAGCCCCTGCAATAGAGAGCGTCAGTAAATGATAAAGCTGAAAGATATCAGTGTATACATATGCCCTACTCAAAGATCATGTGTCACAATAGAGTAACGTGGGATGGTGCTTTGGGAAAGATGCATATCAACACGAAAGCATAAAGGAAATGTTGAAAGAAATGATGATACAATTTCGTATCATATTTGTATTCGAATCTAATAGAAAACACTTCCCTAACATTTTACATACTCATTTGATACATTTTGTAACTCTAATTTGTATAAAATTTATGTTTTTTAAGAAATTGAAGTATTTTTTTATGTTGTCGAGTATTGCCAAGTATTTGTGGAGTCGAATTTTTTTGGTTTGCCGAGTCCAAGTATGCAAACTATTAATCCCTTGATGTCTGTCCTTGTCCACCATTTCACTCTATAGACAAGACCTATCTGCCATTGAGCTCGCCAACAACTCTTTTTGCTCTGACTCAAACGCCTTTCCCTTGACATCCTTTCGTGAGTCTTGACTCCTGTGTCTGCTCTCTGATTGTACATGTGATGACATCTCCTGCCCACCTCCATGCCTTGTGGATAAGTCCCATCTGCCTCCAAGATCACTATAGGACCATTTGTGATGAGTATCCATGCAGTGTCCCTGTAGACCATGCCCCTCGTAGGCGATGTACTCTTCTTCTCTCAATGGTTTGCTTCCAAACTCGTGACGAACACAATTGTTCAGCACAATGGAATCTTGATCATGTTGGCCACCAAGTTCACAAAGGCTCATGCTCCCATTGTTTGCATGACACTATCAACACCCTGTGCTTTAGCTTCGATTCCCCTATATACTCCTTGCAATGACCCACTAGCTCACAATTTTTGTATTCCAGACCCTGTGTAGTTGAGGTAATTCCATTACCCCTTGCAACACTGTGACTTCCCAGGAGGTTACCCATCCCTCTACTAATCTAGCCCAAGCGCGCTTAACAGCACTGCACAGCCCTCCTGAGAATACCCATGACTCCATCAAGCAGCTTGCCTAGCTTGCTATCTCAAGTATTCACCCAACAACTGATTTGTTTCGCTGTTGGAAGGCTTTCCTAGCCCTTGGAATGCCTGTATACACTTGTAGCCCACCCTCGGTGGTAGGGGTTCTCTTATTCTCCTTACAGGCAGGCATAGAGATGGGTGTTCTTAATATGGTGCATGTGTGTATAATAACTCTTATAAGGTTGATTTTATCATCTCAATTTATCCAAGCAGGGATGAATTTATCTACTTGTTCTCAGCTGTAGTTTAGCCTCATTAGAGGGATTTTGGAGAAAATCAACAGGGTTCTATGCGAATTAACCTGTGACTAGTGGCCTGATATTGACCAATAGTTGCCAGAGTATTGAGTGCTTCCCTGGGAATAACTTGTACAAACTGTAGAGAATCATCAGCAAATAGGAGGTTGGTTTGTGTTGGAATTTGTTTGGTAGGAGGGGTCCTAAAAATTGGTGTGAAGTGCAAGCGGCATATAAAGACCATTGCATATTTATGTTACTTGAATGCCACGGAAAAGGGAGATATTATGCATGGCTCGTCCATTTCAAGTGCATAGATATTTGCAGTAAATTAGAGATAATTACATTGCCTTTACAAGGCTCATAAACAGGTTGACATGCATTCATTCAGTGAGTAATAGGACTGTGCCAGATATGAACATGAGTCTGTTACGTCAGTAATATTGAGATCAAATCCTTTCGGACAATATAAGAATTACAAAGTAAATTTTCAGGCTCTCATGTATACATTGTAGGATATTGTGCAGATGCATTTTAGGAAGATTTGTTGCTTGGTCTTAGAATGGTTTCTCAAAAGAATAACTGTCAGCTATTGAACTGGGACTTGCAACTTGGATTTGGTATTTTGCCCAATTTCAACATCCATTGGGGAATTGAACTCGTGGCTACACTTTGACAGCTTCGATGCTTTCATCACTAGAGCTCATCCGATTCTACCACTCAGCTAACTTGAGTCTTTGGCAATTGTAGAATTTCATTGCTGTGAATCTTGCCATATTCTTTCTGGCTATATTTGTATGAGGTTTCTAGTTGTTCGAAACAATTGCTGCACTAATTCTGTATGTTGGATACACCCCGCTTGTCCTTCACAATGAGAACTCTAGCAATAACCAATCCTTTTGCATTTACTATTGTTTGTAATCTTTGTTCATTGCTTTGAAACTGGGCATGTATTAATTGTTATTGATTTTCCCCTGCAACTAGTGTGTTTTTGTTTGCAATCTGTTTCATCTCTCTCAGCTGATGCACTCAGTGTTCAAAATAATCCTATGTTACTATGATAGTATATTTAATGGCTATTATGCGACAGATAACAAGCCTGTTCAAGACAAATGTGTCCAGGTTGATTACTTATGCTTTTCATATTTGAAAGAGTATCAATGCTGGTATAAATTGTAAACAATTTTAAAAAGAAATTAGTAAAAGACCTAATGTCACTTTCTCAAGTCTCAAATTTCTCAGTTTGCTTACATGCATGTCTGAATTTTGTATTTTCGTCTGACAATATAGAAACTTTGGACGTACTTTGTTTAAATTAATAGATTTTTTTCGAAATTGTTGACATCCTTCTCAATTGTGTCTTGATAATCGATGTGGCCAATGGTCACTTTCAATTAAGATAAGGGAATTCCTTACATTTGGCCCAGAGTTGCTTCCCATCAGGCAATCTGGCAAGATTTGGTATCAATAAACTAAGTTGTACCTGCCTTACTGATGGCCCTTGTTTGGTCTTTCTGTGTGGATTCACATTTGCAAATACAATTATTTGAGTTATTATTAAATTAATAACACTGGCATTGGGCAAGTCAGAAAGATCAACATCTAGTGGGATTTTTTGTAGTACAAAAATAGTTTTGGTAATTACAGTAAAGTGCTTTTACCCTCTGCCTCTGGTAATTACCCTCCAGTAATTAAGGGGTTCTCAGCCCACAATGGCTTGAGACCTGGGTAGTTTGCACGGTGACACCCAGTCAATATAATATGATGGGTTGTATTATATGCTCAATCACTCTACAGGACAGGATGTAGAAATCATCGTGCCCATGAGATTGTATATTAAGTATCTGGAATATGACATTAATTGATATTCACGGCTCATTATAAATGGACAGAGACAAATACAAAATCAACACCAACTGTAAAAATTGGGCATGATTATTTTTTGTACGTGATATAAAAGCTCGTAAATAATTTTTGAAGTTTGACTAGCTTCCTTTTTCTAATCTGAGAAAGTCTCGTCATATTAAAGTAGAAAAGGACAGGATGGGTAGGTGCCACTGAGCTTTAGTACATAACATGTATAAGAGGTTTACGGGTACAATCACACAGAATTTAAGGTTTCAAGTGTTTGGAGTTTCCTTGCTGGATCCACCATCACGGAAACTAGAGGGCATTGAAAAATCTAGAAATAGGGATCACAATCCAATAAAAAAAGTACTAGAAATATATAGATTATTAAAGAGAAGCATTGTGATTTCCTACTTTGCCAAGGGTGGATATTTTCTACACAGACGAGTTGCATTTGGCTGCAAGTTAGGAGGATTGGAGAAGATAAAAAATAAGTTGACAACTAAAATTGCTCTTGATGCAAGTTAGAAGGATTGGAGAAGATCAAACAAGTTTCCAACTAAAGTTGCTCTTGATGCTAAGAGGATAGAAAGAACGAAAGAAATTATATTAATGTCCACAGATGACCAAAAGTAGGTCAATGGGATTGAAGGATACAACCAAAAGCAATAAAAAGTTCTAGGAATCGAGAATCCTAGAGGCGAACCAAAGAAATAAAGTACTAAAGACAAAATAGAACAACGTGCCACTAATTTAAGTGGCAAAGACATCAATATAAATAGCGATGAGGGGCAATACAAAAGCCCCAAAAGCATGTGCTAATGAAGATTGGAGGCAAATCTCATTGAATGTCGTTTGTTTGTTCCTGAAGTGGAGTCATCAAGATGTTATCGATCACTGTGAGAGGTTTGATAATGTTGTCCAATGAGAATACATGGTCGAAGGAGCCAAGTTGGGGGATCCTAGTAGGAAGCAAGACACTAACTTTAGAATCGCCCCTAACATCCAAGGTCGGTGTTATTCCTATAGCAGAAAAGAAAGTTGTAATATTAGTTTGCCCCTGTGGTCTAGGGGGTAGCTGGCAAGTAGTAGATCCATGTTGTCGGAGAGGGGTAGAGCGACACCGACAGGACGGAACAAAGCCACAATGCCAAGATATAGTAGGCTCGGGGACCTAAGTAATTTGATTAGTAATGCTGCGCTGAGAGAGGCGTTGCCTAACTGATATATCAACTCTGATGTGTGATGTATCGATGTCCAGAGGACGCTTAGTGCTACCAATCACCTAAATGCGTTGAAAGAAAGAGGTGATCAATATGGGAGCTTTAGAGCCTTTAGGTTCCTTCTGTAGGAATCTGCGTTGGAGGGTGACAACCTCGCAAAGATAAAGACCCAGACGTTACTAGTCTGTATATTTGAAGAAAGTAGCTAGAGTGTTGTCTGAGTCTTTGTAGAGGCAGTGATATCTTCCACAACTCTCATAATAAATGGGATATCTAAAAATGAAGTGGTCCTTGGTCTCCACCAACTGGAGGGAGTAAAGATGACATATTTGGGCCTAACAAATGGTTTGTTTCAGCTTGTAACTGGGGAGAACAAACTCTCATCTGGGCAAGGGGAAACCTCAAGCCATGAGATCAATGGCACCAGAGATAGTGAGGGCGATGAATAATACCGTCCACCAACTATAAGAAATGCCCGACGTAGAAAACAAGCTTTGGGTTGAGCGGCTCACGGGGGAAGCTCCAAGTAGTCTGGGTATATTGTTTGTAGATGTCCTCTCTTGCAGCCCTAGTGATGATGCCCTTTGTGGGAAGGAGCTCAGGAGGGGCGTCTAAGGAATACATGAAAGGGGGTAGCCTGTCAATAGAGATGCCAATAGAAAGGAACAACCTAGTCTCAAAGGACCAATAGTGCCGACGTCTTGTGGGGACTAGTGAGACATTCCTCTTTGAAGAGCAAAGTGCTAAGTAGGGATACCTCTCAAGAGCAGAAGCTGAGTCCCCCATGGATCTGAGTCTAGATGTAGAAAGTAAAACTGAATATAGTCTCAAGGCGTAGTGGTTGGGTGACAAATTTAGCTTGGATTATGCACTGAGGAACTGTTTGCTTGCAACAAATGATGCGTTGCAACATGAGAGTCTGGGACCTCTCAATACAGGTGCGGTCAATTGCCCTTAGGGTAGGTACCCAAACCTCTGAACCATACAAAACTATAGGTTTGATGATAGTATCAAACAAGTGTAACTTGGAAGGGATGTCTTGGAAGTGGACCAGGAAATAGTGTCATTCCAAAATAGAAAGAGAGGCATACCCTTGCAAAGGCATGGTTGAGTGACAAATATCATGTTAAAGCATGGCCCATAAAATTGGACCCCCAAATAAGCGTACACTAATGTGATCTCAAGAAGTTCCCTTTTGTATAAAAATTGGAATTTGGAGAGAGTGCTTGGCAATATTGAAGATCATGACCTTAGTTTTACTAAGGTTGACCACAAGTTGTTAGAGTTTTCAAAAGTGAACAAGGGCATCAAGTTGTCACTGTAATCCCTCTGCATAGTGTGAAAGGAGGACAACATCATTGACAAAAAAGAGGATGGCTATAAGCACCTCATGTAGAGGACAACCATCATCCATATGGGTATGCTGTCGAAGAAACTCCTCTAACTCATCAAGGTATGTGCTGAAAAAGGTAGGTGAAAGAGGACATCCTTTCTTGACCTCAATGGTACTCTTCACAAAGTTAGACAAACGGTGCGAGGTACGAAGCTGCCTAATGACTGCCTCATAAAGCCTCCAAGCCATAGAATCAGAGAATCTAAGATGTCAGAATCTCTCAACTTCTTGAAAAGCAGGTGTCTTGGAATTGAGTTAAAGGCTTTCTTGAAGTCAACAAAACAACAAAAGACTTTGGATGACCTATCACGAGCTTCTTTAATGATAGCCCAGAGTGTAAAGATGTGGTCAATAGTTTGGTAGTCCCTTCTGAAGCCAGCTTGCCCTTGAGCTCTGATATTATCCCTTTCCAAGTATTTTGACATCTTCATGTCTAACACCGTGGCATAAAGATTGGCAAATGTATGCCCAATCATAATGGTCCTGTAGTTGCCAGGGAGAGAGGGCTCCCCAAACTTATGAATAGGGTGGATGATGTGTTGGGACCATGATTGAGGGAACCTTGAATGCACCCCCTGATTAAAAAGTGTGGCATGGGAATCCGCATTGTACTTGATGAACTCAGCTTGGAGACCTTCATAATCAACTGCTTTGTTGGTGCATAATTTCAAAATAGCTCTCTTGGCGGAGGAAGTGGAGAAAACAAAGGAAAATGTTGGAGTGGGGGCAGTGGCAACATGATGGGCTAGAACATCATAGAGGGAACTAATATAAGAGACCCAAGCTTCAGGTGTGATGTCGGAAATGGTGGTTTTTCTTGACAGAAGAGTATGCCAAAAAGTCTTAGGAGAGGTGGAGATTAGCAAGGAGTGAAAGTTGTCTACACGCAATAAACTTTCATTTCTTACATCGAAGAAGGCAATGGTACTCCCTACGAAGGGTGGGTGTGGAGGGAGAGTCATGGGTTAGGGAAAACCAAAGTCTTTGATGAAGAGATTTACACTCATTATCATACCACCGGTTCATGGGGCATGATGAGTAGGGGATATGGAGTAATGTATGGTGTGGGGGTAGGAGTCAAGGGCAACATCCTAGAGGGTTTGACGTAAAAAATAATGCATGGAATCAATGGTGGGAAGAGGGAGGGAGTAAAACCCAGACATAAGAAAGGAGAGATGGGCAACATAATCAATGGTGTAATCATCATCAAAATGGATTGTGGTGTGTTGAGTGTTGGAGGGAGTGGTGGAAGGGGGGTAGGTGGGGAGAAGGGATGAGAACCAGTATGGAGGGTGAATGTCAAGACAACATGGTCAACAAGGGGAGCTGAGGTGAAATGAGGAAACCGCAAAGATGAGGGATGATGGATTTGCTAGTGAGAACATAGTCCACGACACTTGCACCATCGTCGAGGGGGAAACAAGTGAATCTACTAGAGACAAAGAAGTGAGGAAGCCCGTTGAGGATGTGGAGGCTTTGAGATTCACCCAATTGGAGGAGGTGTGTCCCATAGGCTATAACTATAGCATTCTTGTCAGCAAAGTTTCTTTGTAAACGAAACTTCTCAAGATATAGTCATGAAGGCATAACTCATCCAAAGCAAGATCATGAATAGGTGTCTAGAGGTTCCCTTTATGGGTATTCAAATCACCCAAAAGAATGATATCACGAATAGTGGAGTATTGATAGATCTCTAGATAGAGGTCGAGGTAGCGGTCCCCATCAACATGAATAGAGAATGGAGATGTGGCAGGGGGGAAGTAGCAAACATCTATGAAGACATCCTGAAAAGAAGGTGGATCTCTCTGAATCTGAAGCCATATATATCTGGTGTGGACATCAGAAGCCACAATTGCAACTCTAGCCCTGAGGTTGTCCCGAATGAGGCAAGCAACACCACTTGAACCATGAACACTGCCTGATTTACGTGTCTCATGATGAAACGCTGAAATCCATGAGTTCCCTTTGACTGGAGGGAGGGTCCGTTCGGGGCTCTCATGGGTCTCAGTGAGGAAGATGAGATATTGGGAAGCAATAACATCGTGGAAGGTACCTGGAGAAGATTAGAAAGTGCTGTTGCAGTTCCAAGAAGCAATGGAATGCCATCACCATCCACCGAGACTTGAGATTGTCATCATGTTGACGGTCTAGGGAGTGACCACCCAGTTGGGAGAGAATCACGAATGACAACCCTACAATCTCTAATAACAATTCACTTGTTCTCCTTTTGGGTAGTTGAAACATGAATACGAGCTTCCCAAAGCTCCTCTATTTGGAGTCTTGTGAGAATCGCGTCTACATAGATTTTCTGCGGGAGAGTTTCTTTTTTGCTTTAAGAGCTTGCAAATGTTCTTCTGCAGTTTGGAATTGGATAACAACGTTGTCCGAAAAAGTCCAAGCTTTGTTGAGGGAGAGATCTTTCAAGTCAAAAGATTCATCCAAGAACACGTGCCTTGCGTATAAGGGATCAATTGGTTTAGGGAGGCCACAAACACGCAAGTTGAATGCCTTTTCTTCTTCAATTTTTTCTTGGACAACCATTTTCACAACTGGGGGTGATTTCTTCCCCTTAACCACTTGTACCCATGAATTTTGTTTTTCACCCTGTTTTTGAATAGATTGTTGTTAGGTTTTGATTTCTTTTTTTAGGTGTTCATGTTGAATGATTATCTCAGATTGCTTGTTTTGAATTTCTGAAATCACCTCATTAAGCTGCTGTAGGCATTGAGAATCCACGAGGGTGGTTTGGGTTTGTTCGAGTTTAGTGATTCTAGCTTGCAAATCAGCAATAATACCATCTTTTTGCCTGAAACTGCATTTGGAACAACACAAGATTTCGGAGTTCTGAACCTAGGGCTTCAATTCTAGATATCTGGCTGCAAATACTAGTGTATTTAAGTTAAGGGGTCATCACCTTGTGATGGTGAGGAGTTTTGAACTCCTGTGTTAGATGGAGCTCCATACTGTTCTAGGTTGCACCATGCCCTTGTTCTTCAGGGCAAGTGCATTTAAAATATTGTTGTCACCTACTAACTGTATCTTCTTTTGAGTTTATTTACCAAATCATGTGCCCTAGCAATCTGTGATCCAACCACTTCAACCACTTCAAAAAAATGAATGTTTATAATGTTAGGATGCTTTGATCAATGAAATCAAAAGACAACCTGAACTCAACCCCTCAACCCATTAAGGTGGCATCATACTTGTGCCTACGTAAATATTAACAAACCTTTTACATACCTAATGCAGATCATGAGAATAATTGGTACCCTGATTTGAGAATGGGTTGTTTGTTGGATATGGTTGTCATGTTAGTCTTGTATATGGGAAGAGGCTTTGGTTGCCTATTCAAGTATTAATGTGGGAATCTATAATGATTTAATCTTGTAATTTGAAATAATATTGTACCAAATGCCTTAAAAATCTTTCAATAATAATTTGAAGTTAAAATTTTGTATTATGGCAACTTGGAAATTAATTGAAAATTGAAAGTTTTAGTAACAATTATAATATTAGAATTTTATGTAAAAAGTTGATGATAATATTAAGAATTTGACAAGTTACGAGAACTAGAAAATTAATTAATTTTTTAATACTAATTAAAATAATGTAATTGTATGTTGACGAGAGTCAGGGAAGTTAGTAAAAGCTGCTGAATGTGCTCTAACCTACCCAAGTTCAAATCTCACAATGTGTTAGTTGGTTACAACTGATTGACTTGCAGCTGAATAAACGAATTTAATTTTTGCAGGTGTACACTTTGACATTTTTGGCGAGCAAACTGGCTAGTTAACTTTTACTAAGGCATTCAAATTGGGGGAGGCCAAGGGCTCAAACCTAACCCCTCTTATTTTGTATTGCAAAGTGTTTTGTTACAAAAGCTTTTTTGGCCATTTGATGAAGACTGGAAGGTGGGGCCTGGTTTGATAGGAGGTTAGACCTCCCCATATCGGAACTTTTTTTCTTTAATATGGTGACTTCTACTACATCTACACATTTAGTTGGCATTTTCTATGTTCGCTTTTGCATGTTCGTAATTTATCAGACCCCCTTTGTTTCATGTTTTTGCAGAAACCTCTATTGTTTTGCTCATATCTTGAGTGTCATTTGGAGTTAAAAGACAATTCTTGTGTGTCGCGAAGCTGGTCCAACTTTTTTTGCAAAGTATATTCAATTATTTGTTGCTCTGCTTGCCATTTGGTCTTTTTTTTCAGATTTCTAGAGGTCTACTTTGCGGTCAAATGACGCCCAACTTTCTAGGCACTTTTCTCCGCACTCAAAGCTCCTTTTTCAGAGCTCTATTTTTGAAAGTGCACATTTTTTCGCCTAGATTCCAAATTTGTGATCACAATTGTCATTCTATACAGAAATTGACATTTCTCAGTTTCTCATTGTAATTGCAATTGCAAGTAGGAGGATTTTGTTGTCCAATTGTGAACTTATAAATAGTTTGGGGGCGGGGGATTTATTGTGAATATACTAAATATAAAGTGCCTTTTGGGGGGTACTTGTCTTTCTGACACACTTGAGGTTTGTGTCAATGCCATTTTTTACATGCTCTCTTCACACTTGAGGTTTGCGTCAATGTCATTTTTTACATGATCTCTTCTTTGTGTGCACAACACTGAGGCACACTGTGGTGTTTTTGCTCTCATTTTTGGGTTTTTATTTTACTTGTGGTCATGTGGACCCACTTATTTACTGTTTGAGAGATATTTTCAGACCACTATGATGAAAAATTCGTCTCCGTCGATTCTTCTTGGTACGACCAATTATGCAACGTGGCGTCTGTGCATGGAGCATTTCTCTACTACACAGGGCCTTTATCCATTTATATATCGATAGGTTCCTGCTCCATTTGACTAGTTAAGTACAATGACTAGCCCAATTCATGTGACATTGTCCTTGGTTACTTATTGATCTATGTTTCCATGCCTCTACACCACCATTTGGAGCGCACAGAGTATCTTTAAGCAGACTCTTCTGGGATTATAGTTTCATCTCCTATTTCTTGTGATGATAGTAAATTTCTTAGGATGAATTTTTACCAGACACAAGATGTCTTTTTGCAGACTTCATTTTTGTCCTTGTGCAAAATGTTGCACTTCTTTTTATAGAGCCATCACAAATTTGTACTTCAGAGGACTATTTTGTCTCCATTGATGGGAGTGCCCCTACTGTGTTCTTTGGCATGTTCACATTTTTAGAGATCATCACCAATCCACCTCTTATTTAAGAGAGATTGTTCTTCTTGGGGATCCTCTTCTTCAGTTTTGAGGGTTGTTAACCCAGACCCTCTACTTCACATGGACATTCTTTCAGTGAATGTTCCATGTCGTTTTTCTGATAGGTCTACTTTAGTGGCATTATTTTCAGTTGTGCACGATCTTGCCAGACCTATTAAAGACTTCAGTTTTGGATTAGTTACAAAGATCTTCATATTGTTGCCTTTATTTTCCATTGTGGAATGGGTGTATTTTTAGTATGCTTCTTCTATTCTTCTTACAAAGGGAAGAAATGTTGTTCGGTGCAAATGGACCTTCTTCAACCTTCAGGGAGATGACCTAGTGATAGACACTCTTCGATTTGTGACTTGCATTCCTTCACATCCTTTGGCATCTTATTTGATGGAATTATACCTTGGGGGGTTGTTAGTCCTTATTCCTTTAAGAGATTTTATCATACATGGGTACCTCATCGGGGATTGTTGTTGGGATCCATATCTAAGGTTGAGCCTCAATTTTTTTGTAGCCTCCATACGTTGCACTTAAACGGGGGTGTTTGTGTAATTTACTAATTACACTATTCAGACTTAAGATTACTTGGTTAATAATAATTTTTTTTAGGATTTATTATTTCCTATTAAGTAAATAATGTATTTAGAAATGCAACTTAGCTAAAGTTGCACACTCACATGTTTAATTCAATTGAAGTCTAATTGGCACACCAAAGCAGATTTTAGGCTTCCACTTACAACCACTTGCATTTATGCAACAACATGCATTAATGCAACTCCCTTTATTTATGAGGTTCTTTAGGCTTTATATAAACAAGCCTCTGTTCATGTATTTTGACAATGAGCAATGAGAAGTATTCCGTAAATCTTTTCTGTGATTTAATATACAACAGAGTTTTGTTATTCTGTAAAATTTGGTTGGCAGAATATTGTGTGGGGCTCATTATAGAACTGTGATCCTAGAGTATAGAAATATTGATATAGCTTGTGTGCTGTCATTATCTCCTTTTCTCTAATTAAAAATGAGGGAATTTTCCAACTGTAGTTTTCCAATTTGTGTTGTAATTCATATATTTTATTGAAAGGGTCTGAAATTCACTTTCATACTTGGTATTCTCATATGAGTTGAATTGTTGTTATGATCTTTATGAATAATTGAGAATTGTGATAGTTTTTTCCCCTAGTGTGACAAGTGAAGTATGATTATTTGGCACATATAAAACTCTCGGGATGTTGACTTATACTGTGGCCTTGTTCGATGAGACACATTTTGCATCCATGTCTATTGGGGTGTGTAAAGTACATTTTGTCATTATACAATTCATTAGGGTATGTTCCATAGGGTTTATTTAGGGTATTTTGTCAACATATACCAACATTTTATTTTGATGTACAATACAATACCAACAAGCCATTTTGTACACACCAAGTTGTTTGACAAACTACAACATTTATATGCTCTCCATGTGAAATGTTTTACAAACTACAATACTCATACGTGATTGCATTGAGAGCAACATCTACAAAAGTTCGTAATATATTAGGCCATAATGCTAAGGTCTTTTCCTATTCACAAAGCATAAGTAAATGTCTTAAGGACATAATTGCAGTAAATGTGACTACAATTCATTAAGTCATTTTGTTAAACAATTCACATTCCTTGTATATGCTGCCACAATTTGTATACATGTCTATCATGGTGTTTGCAAATACAACATATAACAAATATCCACTTTTGATTACTCTTTGATGGATGTATGTACCCTTATGTAGTATGGCCTTCTTATTGTGCTTATAATATATATTTTTTCTTTTTTCTTGTAAACATGGCTTAGACGTGGAAATTTTGATGTATATGTTGGAATTGCATTGCACTTTGAAACAAAAGACAATACGTCACAATTGAAAATGGTGTTGAATTTTTGATGTATAGGTTGGAATTGCAATGTACGTCAACAAAAAAGACAATACATTGCAATTGAACATAATGTTGATTTTTTGACGTTATTTAAAATTTGAAATGAAAAATAACACTAAAATTGACCCCTGAAAGATAGATCAACATAGTTGATTATTTAATGATTTTACATTGTAATTTTGATGCAAGTGTAGGCATCAAAATTTTGATGTGGTATTGCATGTGCAAAGTTTAACCAAAAAGTTTTTACATCAATTTCTACATTTTTTACCATCAAACCCTTGTTTTCAACATCTAGATGTAGAAATTTGGATTAAATGTTATAATGACAAATTTGTAGATGGGGTGCCACACTTTTCGAAAAAGATAAAGAGCAACTAAGGTATCGAGATTCAATAATAGAGGTCCTGATATCAAAGTCTCCCAATGTTCCTTGTGGAATGAGCTACCAAGGTTGCACCCTCTATACAGTAGTGATTTGAGGATGGTCTCCTTTCCTCCAAAGGAATGGCGGTGGCTAAATGCATATATATTTAACCACCTTTAATAATTAAACCCAAGATAAAGAAAGAAAAAGCTTGCTGGGACTAGTCATACACGAGAAATTTAATAAAACTATTAATTGTGGGATTTTACATGTAAAAAAGGGATAAACAAAATATATTAATGTGTTCTTTATTACAACTTGGGCTCTGCCAACTCAAATTACAATGTAAGACATACCCTTGATTTGAATACACCTACACTATGTGTTGTGAGTCAGGGTTTGTCGATAATGCTCAACCAAGACAACATTCTCCAATAACACAATGCAAAATTCCATCCCTCATTATTTGTCCAAATGCTATGCTGACCTTCACGATGCCTCTGAACTCATTGATAGCATCTCTATAGTCGCAACAGTGGATTCCCTCCTCCGAATCCAACCTGTGACAAAGTCCTTGACTTCCCTTACCAAGACCCCTTGACAACTCTCTGCCTACCAAGTTGCTCCAAGGAATCCTCCATGACAAGTCCTTGACCCATATTCCTTGTAGACCACATCCCATGCGAGCGATGAAATCTTCTTCCCTATGTATGATTACTTTGTGATCTTGTGATGTCTTGAACTCTTTTTACCTATGTATGATTACTCCGTGATCTTGTGATGTCCTTACCTACCCATTGTCTCACCCTATAGACAAGTCCTATTTGCCACTAAGCTCAATGTCAACACTCTGTACTCCAACTCAAATGCCTTTCCCTTCACCAACTAAAATGCCTTTTCGTTGACATCCTTTCATGATTCCTAGCCCCTGTGTTCACTTTTTAAGTGTGATTGTGATGACATCTCTTGCCCACTACCACGACTTGTAGACAAGTATCAACTGCCTCCAAGACCCCCAAAAGACCCTTTGTGATGAGTATCCACCCACCGTCCTTGTAGATTGCATACCACATGGGTGAGATATTATTTTTCCTTTAGTTGTTTGCTCTTAGACTCATGGCGAGCACCTTTGTCCACCATAATAGACTTATGACCTTGTTGGCCACCAAGTCCTCAAAGGATCACACTCCTACCATGTGGTCATATGGTATTGTCAATGCCTTGTGCTTCAGCATCAAAGTTCCCTACAAACTCCTCGTGATGACGCACTGGGTCACAATCTTTGTATTCCACACCTTGTGTAGTCAAGGTACTTCCATTCCCCCTTGTAACACTGGAATTCTTGGTAGGCCACCCATCTCAATATTACTCAGGGCTAAGCGCACTTAACATTGCAAAACCCTCCCTAGAATACCCATGACTTCATTGAGCAACTCACCCAAATTTCCATCTCAAGGATTCACCCAAAAATTGCTTGATTTTGTTCTTGGAAGCCTTTCCTAGCCTTGGGATTGCTTGCACACACTTGTAGCCTGCTCTTGGTGTTAGGGGTACTCTCATTCCCCCATATTCTCCACCACCTTAATTGGGTGATGCCCTCGACATTCCTAGTTTGGCCCATGGCATGCCCATTGCTTCTTATTGAAGGCCCGAGAAATGAGTCCGCCTCCTTCCTCCAAGCTACCAACATTTTCCTTGATGGCAGCACTGCTCAAGTATCGATTCGACTCTGATATCAAATATCACGAGGATAACATCCAACACTCTTGTGTGTTACTCGTGACCCTTAACTTTTGTATGCCAAGAGGACTAAACTGTTCAAAGACCGAGATTATGCCTTCTTCATCCACAAGTGATCCCTACATGAAAATAGTTACAAAACAGAAATGTGGATGCACGATGATATGAAAGCAAAACCACAAGCATTCACTCCAAAGTACACAACATTGATTCAAAGATAATGTGTATTCCTTATTGCAATTTGGGCTATGCTTGTATAGATTACAGTGAAAGACGGACCCATGGTCTTATACACCTACGCTACATGCATTGAGTTGGGCTTCAATGATAATTCTTATCCCAATATAAAATTCTCTCCCCTTGGCTCATGACAACTCTCTAGTCAGATGCCCATGCCAACATCTAAGCTCTGTCCCATTGTTTTCTTCGATGAAGTCCTTAACTCCCCTTACCAAGACCCGCTGTCAACTCTCTGTGTGCCATGTGCTTTGAGGAATTGTCTGCCACAAGTCCCTGACCCATTGTCCTTGTAGATTGCATCCCTATGGGCGAGGTATTCTTCTTTCTTCTTTATGATCACTGTGTGATTCTACGATGTTTGTCCTTGTCCACCATGTCACCCTATAGACAAGTCCAATCTGCCTCCTAGACCACTAGAGGACCATTCGTGATGAGTATCTGTTCAGTGTCCTGTAGACTACGACCCATGTAGGTGATGTACTCTTCTTTTAGTGGTTCGCTTCCAAACTTGTGATGAACACCACTATCCACCACAACGGAATCTTGACCATTTTGGCCCCCAAGTTCACAAAGGCTCATAGGCCCATTATGTGCACAACAGTATGACACTATCAACAACCTGTGCATTGGCTTCAAATCCCCTATATACTCCTTGTGATGACCCACTAGCTCACAACTTTTGTATTCCAGACCATGTGTAGTCGAGGTACTTCCATTCCCCGTTGCAACACTGCGACTTCCTAGGAGGTTAAATATCCTTGTACTATTCTGGCCCAAGCACGCTTAACAGCACTGCACAAGCCTCTTGAGAATACCCATGACTCGATCAAGCTGCTTGCCTGACTTGCCATCTGAAGGATTCACCCGACAACTGCTCCGCTTTGCTGTTGGAAGGCTTTACTAGCCCTTGGAATACCTGTATACACTTGTAGCCCACCCGTGGTGGTAGGGGTACTCTTATTCTCCTTTTAGGCAGGCATAGAGATGAGTGTTCTTAATATGGTGCACGTGTGTAATAACTCTTATAAGGTTGATTTTATCATCTCAATTCATCCAAGAAGGGATGAATTTATCTACTTGTCCTCAGCTGTAGTTTAGCCTCATTAGAGGGATTCTGAAGAAAATCAACAGGGTTCTATTTTAATTAACCTGTTGACTGGTGGCCTCATATTGTTCAATAATTGCCTGACTCATACAAACTGCGAGTATTATCAGCAAATCGGAGGTTGGTTTTTGTTAGAATTTGTTTGGTAGGGGGTGTCCTAAAAATTGTGGTGAAGTGCAAGCAGCTTATAAAGACCATTGCATATTTATGTCACTTAAATGCCATGGAGAAGGGAGATCTTCTGCATCGCTCATTCCATTCCAAGTGCATAGATATTTGCAGTAAATTAGAGATAATTACATTGCCTTTACAAGGCTCAGAAACAGGTTGACATGCATTCATTCAGGGAGTAAAAGAACTGTGCCAGATATGAACATAATTATGTTACATCAGTAATATTGAGATCAAATCCTTTCGGACAATATAAGAATTACAAAGTAAATTTTCAGGCTCTCATGTATACATTGTAGGATATTGTGCAGATACATATTAGGAAGATTTGTCGCTTGGTCTTAGAATGGTTTCTCAAAAGAATAACCTTCGGCTATCAAACTGGGACTTGCAACTTGGATTTGGTATTCTGTGCAATTTCAACATCTACCGGGGAATTGAACTCATGGCTACACTTTGACAGCCTCAATGCTTTCATCACTAGAGCTCATCCGATTCTACTACTCAGCTAGAGTCTTTGGCAACTGTAGAATTTCATTGCTGTGAATCTTGCCATATTCTTTCTGGCTATATTTGGATGGGGTTTCTAGTTGTACGAAACAATTGCTGAACTCATTCTGTATGTTGGATACAACCTGCTTGTGCTTCACAATGTGAACTCTAGCAATAATAAATCCTTTTGTATTTACTATTGTTTGTAATCTTTGTTCATTGCTTTGAAACTGGGCATGTATTAATTGTTATTGATTTTCCCCTGCAACTAGTGTGTTTTTGTTTGCAATCCGTTTCATCTCTCTCAGCTGATGCACTCAGTTTTCAAAATAATCCTATGTTATTGTGATAGTATATTTAATGGCCATTATGCTACAGTGTCCCAGGTTGATTACTGGTGCTTTTCATATTTGAAAGAGTATTAAGGCTGGTGTACATTGTAAAAAATTCTAAAAGAAGCGAGGAAAAGACCTAATTACATTGTCTCGAGTCTCAAATTTCTCAGTTTGCTTACATGCATGTTTGGACTTTTCTTTGGTGTGACAATATAGAAACTTTGGGCATGCTTTGTTTAAATTAATAGAAAATCTTCCAAATTGTTGACATCCTTTCCAATTGTGTCCTGATAATTGATGTGGCCAATGGTCAATTTCAATTAAGATAACGGAATTCCTTATATTTGGCTCAGAGTTGCTTCCCATCAGGCAATCTGACAAGATTTGGTATCAATAAATTAAGTTGTGACTGCTTTACGGATGACCCTTGTTTGGTCTTTCTGTGTGGATTTACATTTGTAAATAAAATTATTTGAATTATTATTAAATTAATAACATGGGCATTAGGCAAGTCAGAAAAATCAACATCTTGTGGGATTGTTCGTAGTACAAGAATAGTTTTGTTAATTATAGTAAAGTGGTTTTACCCTCTGGTAATTACCCTCCAGTAATTAAGGGGCTTTAAGCGCACAGCGGCCTGAGACCTGGGTGGTTTGCACGGTGACACCCAGTCAATATATTATGATCAAATCAACGTGCTCATGAGATTATATAAATTTTGCACGTGATATAAAACTAAATCAATTTTTTTTTTCGTTTGACTAGCATCCTTTTTATAATCCGAAAAAGTCTGGTCATGTTAAAGAAGAAAAAGACAGGACTGGTGGGCACCACTGAGCTTTTAGTACATAACAAAGAAATGTATGGAAGAGAAAACATGAAGTATAAGAGGTTTCTGTGTACAACTGCATAGAATTTAAGGTTTCTGTTGTTTGGGGTCTTTTTGCTGTACTCATCATCGCAGAAACATCGGGGTATTGAAAAATCTAGAAATATAGATCACAATCTAAATAAAAAGCTACTAGAAATATAGATTATTAAAGGGAAGCAATGTGATTTCCTACTTCGTCTAGGGCGGATGTTTTCTACACAGAGGAGTCGCATTTGGCTGCAAGTTAAGAGAATTGGAGAAGATAAAAAATAAGTTTATAACTAAAATTGCTCTTGATGCAAGTTAGGAGGATTGGAGAAGATCAAACACGTTTGCAACTAAAGTTGCCCTTGGTGTTAGGGGTTGTATTCAACCACTTCAAAAATGAAAGTTTATAATGGTTGGATGTTTTGATCAATGAAACTAAAAGACCACCTGAACTCAACCCCTCGACCTGTTGAGGTGGGATCATACTTGAACCAATGCAGATATTAACAAACCTAAAACATACCTGATGTAGATTGTAGAATAAATTATGGGTACCCTGGGTTGAGCAAGGGATGTTTGTTGCATAAAGTTATCATGTTGGCCTTATATATGTTAACAGAGCTTGGTTGCCTCTTTAAAGTTTTAATGTGATATTCTATAATGATATACTCATGTAATTTGCTTTAAGATTCTACCCAAACCTTAAACTTCTTTGATGTGAATGGTACGGGGGGAGAATTCGTTTGGCATGTCCTTGGGTGGAGTGGTACTACTAACATACTTGGTGTAAACAATTTGTCACTACAATTTGCGATGGTTTCGTGTCTAAAATTGATTCTTCTCCTCTGCATTTTGTACATTTAAATTCCTAGTTAACTCTTTTCTTTTTCCCTCTATCAGCATTACTCGTGGTAGAATAACTGAAGGCAACATGGAAATTTTCGAGACCTCCTTGGTCCTATCAGATTTAAATGAGGACATTAGTTTCTTGCAACCAAAGGTACTGGAAGGGGAGCTTCCAGATTTAAGACCACCTCTTGTTGAGAAAGGTAAAGGATAAGCCCAAGATAATTTAGTATCCTTGGAGAACATGGTCACTATGCTTGAAAAGAGGGTTCAAATTGGGAATCCCAATTCCAAGTGACTTTTTCTTCACAGGAAAACCAAGCCATCTATTAGCGCTCCTCCTCCTTTGCATACTACAAGCTATATGGCCTCCCCTGGTTCAAGGTATAGAATGGGAAAAGTGAAAGAGACCCTCTAAGCGAATGTTAGCAGAGAAATGGACGATAAAGCACAAAGGAAAGCCTCTTGGGAACCTAGATATCAATGACATCTTGGATGGGCCACTTGGGACTCTTGCACAACATGTAAAAATAAGTATGAGTCTCTTTCGCAACTGATGTTAGTTTCATATTGGCTACATGGAATATCCCTACAGATTTTGTACGCCTACATGAAACGTTTCTTGCAAAGTTTGAGATCCCCCAGATTACTCTTGTTTTCATGCACAACTTTCTCCCTAATAAGGAGGTGGAGATGATGGTTCAGGGTCTTGGAATAACTCTCTTCAGTTTTCATAGATTTATATTCTTCGTCCCAGTACTTTATATATTTCTCTACATGTTTTTGTATGTACTATCTAACAGCGGATTTTTTTTTTTGGAATCATCCAACAAATTGTAAATGGATGGAAGTGTGATATTTCTCTTTTTCATCCCAGTTCTTTTATTATTATATGTTTCTATGCATATTTTTGCATCTAGTATCCAACAGTTTTTTTAAAAACGCATATCCAACAACTTCTTGTCATATTTCTCTTTTTCGTCCCAATGCTTTTATTATGTTTCTTGCATATTTTTGTATGCACTATCCAACAACTTTTTTTTAATGTATTATCCAATAACTTGTAAATGGATGGACATGTCATAGCACTAGTGCTTAGCCACATTGCGCCTTGTTGCTTGCATGTACATGGTGCATGATTGAAGGCGATCATGCACCATCTAATTTCCTCTTTCCTCTTTCCCATCTTCTCTCCATACACACTATTTATGGAACCCTATTTACTAAATTACTCCATGGATGAGGGTCCCAACAGTCACCCTTGATTTACCTATATAAAAAGATGTAAAAAGTCATTTATTAAAGATGCAGAACTTTTAAAACTCCTTTCGACCCAATCCTTTGCAATTAAGATATTAAACAAAGCTTGGTGATAAGTAATTGAAGTTTTTCAACATTTGATATTGATGGCCATTCGTTAGGCGTTCTCAATATTTACGTCCCTAATGATGGTGTTGACAGATATTTATTTTGGCAATATTTGGTTGACCACTTACTGCTTGCCACGTGACTCGTGTGTAGAGATTTTAATATGGTTGAAAATCCCAATGAAAAAGCTAGTGCTCTGCCCATGAGGTGGTGCATGGGAGAATGTGAAACGTGGCATTACTTCAAGAATAGGTGGGGTCTTGTCGACCCTCTCCTTTGACGACACTCATTCAATAATACGCCTTGGTTTATGTGGTCTAACTACCATACGGATGCTGATTGTGTTCTCAAAAGGCTCAACATTAACTATCGTACTGGGGCTGATTTTCTCGTGGTCGCTAGTTAAGTTTTAAGTTCTAGCATTTGCATTTTGGGATGCTTGAGGGGACCTTAGGGGCTATGATGAAACCTAAATGTAAACACCTTAATTTTGACACGCTATTTTTTTGACACTCTACTTGCGACACTTTCGATGCTCCACTTTTGACACCATAATTCTATCATCAACACATCTAAGCCCACACTAAGACCACCTTGATAAATTAATCACACTATCACATTTCACACCATGACCCTATCTAAAACCCATTAACATTACCCTTCTATTAGTTAACTAAATAATCAATAATAGTTAGTTAATTAGTCCCTAATAAAATCCATGCACACATAATTCATAATTCCAAAAAATAAATAAATAAAACAAATAGTTAACTCATCAACCCATTCAACTAACTCATTAACCCAGTCAACTCATTCATTAAGCCATTCAATGTTCTTATTAATAAATTCAACCCACTCGTTAACCACTTAACCAATTCTTTAATTATTTAACCAACTCATGAAATGAATTCATTAATCCCTTAACTTCTTCAACTTTCTCCAATATTAATGGCTATTTTGTCTATGTCCATTCTGAATATGCTTTCTCAGATCATGCTCCCATCTCTTGCAGAGTGGACTGGGTCACAGGCAGCTTAAAGTGACACATAATCATTTTATTCTCTACACTTCTCTTTTAGGCCATGCTAGCACCATCCGCTTGATTGCTTCGGTTTGGAACCTGCCACCTTGCCCACCTTATGCTGCCAACTGGATTGAGTGGTGGAATGAGGCTATCTTGCACGTCACCACCTTTCTCCACCACTATGGGAAGCAAATTGCTTGTGTCAGAAAACAAGGTGATGAAGTCATGCTCAAGGAATTTTGGAGAGTTTCCTCTCTTCTTGAGCACAATCCTTTTGATCATCATTTGCAGAGTCTTGTCGCCTCACTTAAACACCACATCAAGGTGGCGGATAGCCACACGTCCAGAGGGGCATAACTTCGTGCTCTTTTGTATTGGCTCAAATTTGGGGACAAGGCTTCCAAATATTTTTTCAAATCCCTAATGGCCAAACAAGCCAAAGACCAAATCAAGCCTATCATGTTAGCGCAAACCAAGCTTACTTTTCTCCCTGACATCTCAACTTTTGTGAATCACCATAAGTTAGTGTTTCGAGCTCAAAAGGAAACAGTGGAAATATACCGAGCTTTGCAGGAATGCCTCAATGTGGTTTCTTGCAAGGTAAAACCTACATATCAATGAATTTGTGATGCACCGTCGAGTCTCTAGGAATTCACAAAGGCTCTCCACTACATGAGTAATGATATGGCGCCTAACTTTGATGGATTTCCATGTGAATTTTACAAAGCCAAGTTGGAATTTGTTGGGTCTGATTTACTTCAAGATTATAAATAATCCCTCCAAAACCAATGTTTAGGTACTATAATCAATCTAGGCAACATCAAATTCATACCTAAATTTGGGGATCTAGAGCTCATTACCAGCTGGCAGCTAATCATCTTGTTAAATGTTTCTTATAAAATCTTGGCTAAAGCTTTTGCCAACTGTCTGAGCCGTCTTATTCTTCCTGCAATGGTTAGACTAGAGAAAACATTATTTATTAGAGGTCGGTATATTCTTGATAATCTTATTGCTATATGGGAAGGAATGGAATGGGCTACGACTTCACTTTAGAGAACTATTTTCCTTAAGTTGGAGGTTGAAACAACGTATGACATAATAGAATGGCCTTTTATCTTAGCCATGCTAAAGAGTCTTGGTTTTGACTAGTTCTTTATTTCGGTAGTCCAAACTTTATTAATAGAGGCCTTTGCCTGCTTCACTATTAATGGTCTCAACTATGTTAATATTTGCCTCCAATGCTCCATTTGACAAGGTTGCCCTCTTGCTCTGGCATTGTAAGTCCTTTATGCAGAAGCTTCAGGGTATCTTCTTGCCTCTAGTGTTGAGCGGGGACTCATTCGGGGTATTTTTTTACCCAACCGATCTTCTCAGGGCATTAATGGGCACTTCGTTGATGATACCTTCCTCACGCTTGAAGAAAAAGAAAAAAACTTTCTCAGAAGTCATGAAATGTCTTGATATCTTTTGTTTAGCCTCTAGGTCTAATTTGTGATGGAGTAAAACTCAATGTTTCAGACAAAACATGATGCCCACGCATTAGTGGCTTCTCCAATATCAACGAAAATGGATTGATAGAGGAGAGTAGTTCAAATTTATTGACATTCCGTTTGCCTTTGTCAGTTCTCCTACATATTTTTGGAAGTATGTCATCAATCGTGTGGAGAAGAAGATTGATTACTCAGTTACCAAGCCACTCTCCTTAGCAAGGAAATTTTAGGTTTGCACTAAAATCTTAGCGTCTACCCATGTCTATTATTCCTCTTGTTGGGCTCCCTCCAAGGCCTCCTATGATAGGTTGGATGAAATTATTAGGGATTTCCTTTGGTCTTATGCCAAACAAACGAGAGGATTCCATAAAGTTGCTTGGGACATTTTTTGCCTCCCTCATGGGAATTGTTGATATTTACAGTTAAAACACAACCTTGTGCACTAAATGAGTTGTTAGATCCATTAAAGGTAATGAAACCTGGAAAATTTTGCTTAGGCATTGCATATCCTTTGGATCCCCCTATGGAAAGCTTAGTTGGATAAATATTGGCTTTCACACTTGTCAAAATTGAAGGTTCTTTCATGGCTAGAAGTATATGGAAGGCTTTTGAGGTGAATAAATGATAGTTTTTGCACTGGTTTATCTTTTAATGATCATAATATATGGTGGCATCCGATCATGACCTATAATAATGTTATGTTGGTTGAATTGCCTAGAATCGAAGTCATCAGGGTCTTTAGTAAAGGCATTCATACTATTTGAGATTTGTTCTTTGCCAGGTATTGAGCCCCTTGGCGGGATTGGAAATCAAAATATCTCTTGAATAATGCAGACTTACCTATTGTTCTTCGCATTCAAGAGCTTTTGCTTGATGTTGTGTTGCATAAGCTAGTCTTGTAACTGCCCCACTCGTGGTGGAAGAAGTGGAGGTGGAATTGTGACACCCATCTCAAAAACTATTCCGTAGGACTTCTCTATCAAGTCATGAGTCCCTTTTCTCCTACCCTATATAAGCTCAATGGTCGATGGGGTCTTAATTCCTCCCCTAGGATGTGGCTTGCTAGGTTTGACCAAATTTGGAAACCTTGTTTAGAGACCAAGTTAGCTCACTTCATTGGTGCTTGGTCTATCAAGGCCTTCTGCTTGGGGAGCGGCTCTCCCATATGAGAATTCCTAAACCCAAGTGCCATGCTTGCAAGTGCACATAGTCTTTCAAGATTATCTTTTGGTTTTGCCCTAGAGCTCAATCTGTATGGAAATGGATCCATAGCCTCTTTCAACGTTATCACCTTGAGCCTTTTTCTTGGCATTTTGTTATGCTTAGGGATTTACCCAGTTGGCTTGCTACTATTGCTTTTTTGTGAACATTTTTTAGAGCTGTGATTCTTTTCCAATTATGGAAGGCCAAAAATAATGCTATATTCAACAATGATGAATGTTTGTATCTTTTTTCTATTAATGACAAGGTTTTTGTTATATCTTTGGCTTGCATGCAGATTGAAGCCCAAATAGATAAGGTTGCTATGGAGGTCCATCATCTGTAGGAGTTTCTAGATCACTGGGTGAGTGTCCCATGCATAGTGAGCTGCATGTTGCCTGATGGGCTGACCCAGGGTCCACCACCGCCACCTCCCAAGAGGCATATAAGTCGGTCGCATAGTTACAATCACTTCTCCCATCACCTTCACCAAAGGGGATGGAGGTCACTGCCACTACATGGCAAATCTGATACAACTCCCTCCTGAGGGTTTCTCCTGCTAGCACTACTACTTAGACTTAGCCCACTGATGGATGGACAATTGGATATGACTTTGGACCCCTTTGATGGCTGGTGGTGTCAGATCATCCTATTGCAGAGCCTTCTACTTGGACTACTCTACCACCCAGGATGACCCCCTCCCTCCTCCCTCAGGTGTTGCAGATTGTGCTTAAGTTATCTTTTGTTGTCTTGTGGATGTAGTGTGGTTTTGAGTGCCATGTTTTATCTAGTGTATTTTTTGTCCCTGTTTTCTGGTACCGTGCTTTGAGCCAGTGTTTTGTCCTTCGATGAGGAGTGTGTGTCATGTATACCAATTGACTAATTCGCTATGTAACCTTCTGTATTTTATTATTTTGTATAATAAAGATATCACGAAGAATTCCAATAGTAATTTTTTCATAGACAATTTAATTATATTATTAGTTTTTTGTGGGATTTTACCCTTGTGTGTTTAAGTCATTTCGAGATGATCTCTGTGAGTAGTCATTACCCTAGTATATTTTCACTCATGTATTTTTGGTAATAATTACAAGTGAAGGGGACATACTTAGCACACGAGTACTTTGAATTATTTTGTTGGTGGGAGGGAGGAATAGCGAATGTAATCACCACTTTGGGCTTTTCATCCTCTTTCCTCTTTCCCCATTGGAAAAGTGTTTGGAACATCTAATACATAATAAATTACCATTCTTTGACAAGTCCTACTTTTTATAGTAAGTGGGTCCCCCTATCTTGTGATTATTATAAAAAATGCATGAGATCCCTACCTTTATATTGAGTATGAAAATGAGGAATTTTCTAATTGTGGTTTTCCAATTTGTATTATAATTCATATATATTTTTTTAAAAAATGCAAATGGATTTTTCTATATTAAAAATTCATAACTTTTGAAAACTCTTTCTGGGCCTAATCCATTGCAATTAAGAAACTAAAAAAAGATTGGTGTTTAGTTATTGAGGTTTTTCATATATGATTTAATTATATTATTAGTTTTTGTGGGATTTTACCCTTGTGTGTGTAAGTCATTTCGGGATGATCTATGTAAGCAATCATTACCCTAGTATGTTTTTCCTCATGTACTTTTAGTAATAATCATAAGGGAATGATATCTACTTAGTGCATAAGTACTTTGGAGTATTTTGTTGGTATGGGTAAGGAATGACGAATGTAATTACCACTTTGGACTTCTCATCCTCTATCTTATTTCCCCATTGAAAAAGATTTTAGAATGTTTAATACATAATAAGTCACCATTGTTTGACAACTCTGACCAAAATAGGGTTACCCTTGTTTACTAAGTGGTTCCCTCTAATTTGTGATTATTATAAAATATACATGAGATCCTTACCTTTATTTTGAGTATGAAAATGAGGGTATTTTCTAATTGTAGTTGTCTAATTTATATCATAATTCATATATTTTATTGAAAGGGTCTTAAATCCACTTTCATACTTGTTATTCTCATATGAAGTAAATGGTTGTTATGATCTTTATGAATAATTGAGATTTGTGATAGTTTCCCCCCTAACGTGTCAAGTAAAATATGATTATTTAACATGTGTAAAACTCTTGGTATGTTGACTTATGATATACCCCTATTCCATGAGATGCATTTTGCATCCATGTCTATTGTGTAGATTAAACTTTGTCATTATACAGTTCATTAGGGTGACAGGGTTTATTAGGGTATATTGTCAACATTTACCAACATTTTGTTTTGATGTACTATTCAATACCAACAAACCATTTTGTACACAACCTGAGTTGTTTTCAAACTACAACATTTATGTCTCTTCATTGAGAGCAACATTTACTAAAGTCCCTAATAGATCAACACATAATACTAAGACTCTTCCCTATCTAAAAATATACATGTAGGTGTTTTAAGCCCATCATTGTAGTGCATGTGATCAAATTTTGTTGAGTTATCAACATGCAACGGTGGTACAATCTTGGAACATTGTAAAATATAATGGTCACATTGATGGAGGTCAATGCAATGTCTTCATGTAAGAATCTCTAATATTGGTCAACATTTAGCTATGTGCTAGAAATTTTGCTAAGTGTTGCTCTTATGCCTTTACATTGGTCATAAAATTGAGGGAATTAATTAATTGTTTGACAATATGTGGTTACATGGAATGCAACGATGGACTTAAAATATATTTAATTTTGTTTTGTAATCACAATTTTCATATATGTCTATCGGGGTGTTTTCAACTACAACATATGACAAATATTTGCTTTCAAATAATTCTTTGATGAATATATATACCCTTATCTAAAAACTTTGAAAACACAAACTTTCTAATATAATATCAATTAAAAAAATGTGGTAGCATATAGAAGAAAGGTGAATTGTTTGACAAACTACAATATTCATACACACTTGTATCGAGAGCAACATCTACTAAAATTAGTAATATATTAAGTTATAATGCTAAGATCTTTATCTATTCACAAAGTATAAGTAAATGTCTTAAGTCCATCATTACGGTTAATGTGACTATAATTGATCGAGTCATTTTATTAAACAATTCACATGGCTTATATATCGTATCACATTTTGCTACATTTTGTATAATGTCTATTATGATGTTCGCAAATACAACATATAACAAATATTCACTTTTAATTATACTTTGATAGATGTACATACCCTTAAATATGGCTTTCTTATTGTGTTTATATATATATATATAAACACTATTTTTAATATTGATATATCATTTTTTGTTTTAAATCATTGTGCATTTCCAATATACACATCAAAATTTACACAACTTGGATGTCTAAATTTTGATGTGTATATTGGAAATGCACAATGATTTAAAACAAAAAATGATATATCAATATTAAAAATAGTGTTGAATTTTTAACATATATGTTAAATTTACATTGTATGTTGAAACAAAAAACAATACATTACAATTAAACATAATATTGAATTTTTAATATTATTTGAATGTTGAAATGAAAAATAATAAAATTGACACTGCAAAATAAAATAATGTATTAGAAAATTAAATAACTTCACATTATAATTTGAACACAAATGTAAGGATCAAAATTTTAACATCATCTCAAATGTACAAAGTTTAACTCAATTTTTTTTAAACAATTTCTACATTTTTAGCATCAAACCTTTGTTTTCGACATGTCAATCTAAAATTTAGATTAAATGTTATAATAACAAATTCCCAGATGGACTGCCACACATTTCAAAAAATAAAAAAGAGCAGCTAAGGTATCGAGATTTAATAATAGAGGGGACCTTTGTAATACAAGAAGTATAAATTTTACACCCAGATTCATGTCAATCTCTCTCAATTTATTGATGATGGATCACCAAATGCAGTCAACGAATTTTTTTGCATTATCTAAAAACCCTGAATAAAATTTCGTAGACCAATAAAAGCATAAAATTTCTAATAAAGATTAGAGAGACCTCCAGAGTGTGATCGCTGCAGAAACGAAGGCAATGTTGGCACATCCCATCGCGATGTGAGCGACTATGCTGCACACCCTCGCCGCCGTTTTCATGTGACTGTGTGTCTGTGTAACGGTGTTAATGGCCATGACCTTCGCCTGTAACAACACCGACACCACTCCTAACGACGAGAAAAAACTGATGGCGTCCATCACCACAAATATTTTAAACCCCGCGCTCTGCATGATTTCCGTCGCCCCTGCGAAGCCAAGCTCATTTTCAAGTCTAATGGGGACTATAAATATGCACAGAAATGTCAAATACACCATCATCGTAGCCAGCATTATAACCCAGCGATCACGGTCCTGCTCCTCCTCCTCCTCCCTCCGAATTTCGTGAGCCTTCACAGCATTATATGTTAATAAAAGCTGCGCTTCCATATCCTCTTCAGAAATGGCATTGAACAAAGCATTGTAATTCTTAAGAAAAAGAAACGTTTCGGCCATTGAGATTGCAGATGGCAGAAATGAATTTGTTCGCAGGAATAAGTGAAGTGGGTAGCAATGTTATTATAAATAAGGAGAAATAAGTAATTTCCATGAAAGAACTGGTTAGCTTCGTAGACGGTGTTTACGCACATTCGACGCGGGTGGGAATTTTCTATACGTGGACGACACGGATCCACACGTTCTTCCGCGAAGTCTCCCTCCGCATTTTTTGGCGTGAGTGTGGTAATAATTTAAGATTTCAAGGGAAGTTAGACGACGACGACGACGACGATAATTGTGATGGTGATACTGATAGGGATTTTAATAGTTGGTTGGAAGAAGTCTGGACAAAGACGTGCAAACTTTAGTGATTTGTCACATATGCTTATTTTAATTATATAAAATTAAATTAGACGATTTTAAAATTAATCAGAGAAAAAATGGAGAGACTTCTTCAATGAAAGATGCTTTCTATATAATCTAATCAATCAATGTTAGATGTCGAATACAAATATATACGCTGCCACTACGATCACACGCACTGCGAATTTTGAATAGTTTATTGATCTTGAGTTCAAATCCCCAGAAAGAGAAAGAGAGTGTATATATCCACATGCCTCTCGTTGTGTATGCACAAACTGTTACAAAATAATAATCTAATAATTCTGGGAGAGGTGATGGTGTAAAAGGAGGTGTATTAATTCATACGACGTGGCAATGTGTTATGCGAGGAGAAGATGTCACGTTTGGTTGTGAGCTTGAACAATTTTGTAGTGGTGGGGAAGGGCAAGGTCATATGCAACAAGCAAACAATGAAAGATTTCAAGGTAAGCTAGATGGTGATGGCGATGTCCAGTGACAAGATTTTAGGGGATGGTTAGAAGAACCTGGACAAAGACGTGCAAACTTTAGTGACTTGTCACATATGCTGCTTTAACTCTATAAAATCAAATTAGACGACTTTAAAACCAATTAGACGAAAAAATGGAGAGACTTCTTCAATGAAAGATGCTTCCTATTTAATCTAATCAATCGATTTTGTATGCCAAATGCAAATAGATATATTGCCACTACAACCACAAGCACTGTCAATTTTGAGTAGTTTGTTGGTCTTGGGTTCAAATCCCTAGAGAGTGTGTGTGTATATATACATGCCTCTCATAGTTGTTTATTAGTGCCTATTCAGGTTGAACCCCAATTATCTTTGAAGTTATTCTTACCAACAAACCAACACCATCTCTTCCGCATTCACCTCCATCCTCTTTCATTTGTCATCCAAAAATTAAAAAGGCCGACAAAGGTTTTGTCATTTTTCTCTTTGAGATAAATATTCAAAACACTTGTACTTTTAATATTTTTATGTTTTTTCAAATATAAAAGCTTAAGTTCTAAAATTTTATTTGTTTGTAACATAAATCTCCATTAAGTCTGCAGATTTGTTGGCTCACGTTAATTTCTTGTGCACAATCAAACAATAAAGTGAAAATTTTACAAAAGATCAAAGTAAAACGATTAAATATATTTACAAGTGCTCTCTTAATTTTTTTTCAGTGGGAACAAATAAGATGCTCCTCACATTAGTGACATTGTAGTGTTGATTTGAGTCGACATCGAACATGGAGCCCGACCTTAATCAAATTAGTTCTCATGACATACTCATCCACCCTTGAATTACCACCTTGCAAGTTGCAGAGCCCTTTACAATGTGTGCAAACTATGAAAATTCAAAAAATAGACCCTTGGCTAAATTGTGTGCATTTATGCAAATTTTCATAAAACCTACTCTTACATCTCTAACAATGAACATTCATTAATGTTAATCTTCGCAACCTATTGTCTATTTTTAAAATTTTATTTTTTACATTTACAATATCAAAATATTTTTCTAATAAAAATAACATTTATAAATAAAAAATAAAAAAAATAAAATCAAACACTCACATGCTTGAAAACTATAAATACCCAATACAAACCCATGCTTCTGCCTTAATTATAATCCACAAAACCCATGTTTAGTATGTCCTACTCAAGATTCATACTCGATATTAGATATTTCATGAGTGCACTACAATTCAAGTAAATATTCAAAACTAAAATAGAATATACATGTTAGATGGTAAAATCTACCATCCATATATCAAGTATAAATAATTCCAATGAAAGTTATAATGTTTGTGCTTAAATAACTATCCAAAAAGTACGAAAACTTGGTTGGACCTACTTGGCAATCAAAACACATACACAAAACTAAGTATGAGCTAAGCCTATGCAAAAGCTAAAAAAGAGCACTAAGCAAGCTGAGTCAACAATATAACTAACAAACATCAGTAACTCAACAATTTATAGAAACTAAATAACAAATCGTTCCCCTGACTACGACAAATATTATTTTTAAATCTTAGAAATTTAAATAGGAATGTAGTAAGACACATGAGAGGCACTATATATTTGTTTATATCACATTATAATTGAGCAAGTATTAATAAACTTATAGAACTTAAAAAGGAAAGGATAGAATATTTCACCATGCTACATCATCTACGTGATGTTTTTTTTAAATGAAGTTGTAGTGTGTTGGGGATCTGGGAAGGCTTTGGAGATTGAATGAATTCACGTTGAGCGATACCATTTTAACGTTTGAGAGTTGATTAAAAATCATAAGTAACATAGAATAAATTTATCATATGAATCAAAATTTTAAATATGTGAACATGAGGGTGGAGGAAGGTGGTATGGGCTACAAAGACTTAAAAAAAATATACACAACTGATATTTCTAATCTTTGTCACTCATGGCAATATGGTAGATGCCTTTGGCAGACATATAATTATGATAAAAATATGTTAACGATTAAAATAGGGAATGCAATTACATGCCAACAATAACTACTACTGCATGCAATTCTTGAATGCGATTCAGCAAAATATAATAAAATATATGGGAAGACACTTATTTGATTATTCCCTGCATGTGCTGCCCATCTACATTATTCTTGGTTTCGTGGAATGAGGAATAATGTAATTGATATAATATTTATCATCGTCCTTGATATCAATGTATTATGTACTTGTTAATAGCGCATCAGATCATTGTGGAGCTCCATGAAGATATGTTATGCTTTTTTAATTTTATAGTGTAATAATCTATGTTAAAATTAAATTTCTTATCACAAATGAATATAATACGCAAGCCCAAATAAAACAAAATGAATATTTTTTGTGTAATCAAAATTAACTATCTTATAATTAAAATATTTTATTTTAATAAATTATATATCTAAATAAAATTAAATTACATATCACAAAAAAATAAACTTTTACATTGTGATACCTGAAATTTATTTTAACAAAGTAATAACTAATATGCAGGTGAAGAGGTACACCTTAACTAATATCAAAAGGACAAACCCAAAACAATTATGGCCCAACAAAGGAAGACTAGGAACCACACCACACACCAATCGTTCTAAACACTCGTTCAGACCCCCTTGCAGCACAGGACAAACCATAGTTTCAACCATTCTATGCGTCATCTTGACATCCTTCAAAATCCTTAACAAATTTCTAGCATCAAGTACCTAGATTAGGGAACCTAAGAAATCCCTCAAGATGCATCATGTGCATGAAGTACCTAGATTCCCCTCGCTGCCCCATTAAAATTTAACTTAAAAAATCCTAAAGGATGGTGAGTCCAAAACAGAAACTTTCACTTGAATCAAAGGCCCTTGTCTAGCTTGACCCATTAAAGGCAGGGGGATGGGGGATGGGGCATGGGGCAAAGGTGGGAGGGTCAATTACAAATAATTATAAATTAGTATTGTTGTAATGCCACCATGTCCTTCCATAGACATGGTGGTGAACGTAAATCTTTAGGATTTGGTTTAAAGAAAATTATATGAAGAATGATGGAGATCCAATACAAAGTCGTAGGTTTTTTCGAATTTCTATTTAATGCTTTTAATTAAATATCACTAATTATTAATATTTTTACACTACTTTCAGACAATACTAAATCATGTCAAAGAGTATTATTATATAAATGTATAATATAATTATAATATTATATAATAATTAAATATAGTATAATAATATTATAATAACTATATATATATATATATATATGAATGGTAAATTAAAAAAGGGGCAAAGCTTGTCTATTATAATATTTCAAATTTTTTTGATAAATTGAAATACATCAAGAAGCAATTGTAGCTAGTAGTGTTTATGATAGAGAATAGAAAATGAAATCCAAAAGACAAAGCATAAACATAACATAATAGAGGAGAAACTATGCATTCTTAGGATTGGAGACCACCACAGTTGGGCCTTCATTACGAGCTTCCTCCTCGATGATCAGGGCAACCAGATATTCAACAAGCCTAGAGTCATTTTTATCACCTGGGATACCCAACCTCTCACAAATTGTGCTCAACTTTTGACCCTGGGTGATGTTGTCAAGAGCTAAAGCTTTCAAAAGAATCCAAAACTGATCGATCCTGGTATCTAATGCAACACCAAATTACTCAATGTCCTCTTCAATTTCTAGTGAGTTGTTGACACTGAACATGACTGTTTGAATTCCAATCAACGATGCAACTTTGAGTGTGTCCAACCTGGGGTTGGATTGACTTGGGTCTTCCATAGCTTGAATGACAGACTCAACAGAAATAACCGAAGCTCCCCCACCCAACCTTGTTGATAAATGCATGTGAAGAAGATTGGCAGCCATCCAATGTAGAAGCTTTTCATCTTTCACCCCATCCATCAAAGCTTGCTGCCAAAAATTCAATGCTTCTTTGGCAATGATCCTTGTTTTCTTGTTTAGCAAGTTCCCAGAATTCAACAAATGCCTAAGCTTTGAATCATTTCCCAATCCCAAAAAGGAGTGGTGCACATCATCCAAACAATATTTGTGGAGCATGCTTGTGCTCATTTCCTTCATTGTATTGACTATCATATCCTTGCCCTTGATCTTCTTGGTGCACTTTGAGAGACTTGCATTGCCTGAAGGGATTTCTATGTTTGACATGTCGCTCTTCTTACCTCTTGCCTATTTCTCAATCTTCATAAAGATCACAATGACTAAGTAGGGTGGGTGATGGCAGTGGTAGTAATAGCTCTCACATGCCATTTATCACATAGAATGCAATCCCTCTTCATTCATGATAGCATTGAGCCACCAAAATTGAAAGCAAGTGCCTCGGGCTATGATGCCAAGGCATGGACCACTTAAGTCAATCATTAACACCATTGATTGTGCTATGATGGTGATCCAATTTGACAAGCTTCTCAAATTTTGAGCCCATATTTAGTGAAAGAATTATCAAAAGATATTTTATATTTATATTATTATTAAATTATTATATATAATATTATTTTATTAGATATTAGTTTTTTAATTTTATTATTTGAGGTAATGGGGAGAATGAGATCTCATTTTATTATTTTAATATATTAAATAAATATTTAGTGCAAGAGATGGTGTGTCACAAAATCATGTTGCTAGAGGCACATAGGCACACACGTGTCATTTAGTTGAAAATATGCATTGCATGTTGACAGTAGGCATGATTTTAAAAATCAATTGAAAATGGTTTCTTAGTGCTTGGATCTTTGATTTTATTCCCCTCTACTTCTCTTTATTCACTCAGGGGTTTTAGGTTTTATTTTCCTTGTTTCCCAAATCTAGCCTATTTGTATGCCAAACGTGAATTTTTTCTTAATTCCCTGGTTTTTTTTCCTTCATTCCCAAAGGTGGAGAAGAAATACTAATTCTAAAGTCCAGGGAGATAATAATTAAGCAATGCAAGTATCAATGTGATACAGATCTTGAGAAAGATGTAGGAAATTAAGAAGAAACTCATGTTTGGCATACAAATAAGCCAAGCAAGGAGGAATTTGAGAGATGTATACAATTTTTTTTATTTTAGTCGTTTGAATTCCTTTTAACTCCTTATATAGAGATTTGGTGTCTTATACAAATCTTAGGTAATGTTTTTGAGTGTTATGTTTTTGCAAGCATTTTTATTGATAGGCATTCTTTTAATATTTTGTTATGAATGCTACTCCAAATTGCCTTTTCTCTAGAGTATATTTGTAAGGAAAGACAAATCAAGATGCTAGGCTCTCATTGTCTCTGTTATTCCATTGCCCTTATGAAATAAATTTTCAAGACTTAAAAAACCAAGCAAATGCCCATTTTTGTCTTGGTCACAACCTAAATAACCCCTACCATGACATGTGAGAGCATTGTCAAGAGCCTCTATGAACATTGAGCTGGGCAGATAAACATGGAGGCAACCAGGGTCATTAAAAAAAGGTCTTAAATAAAAACAAAAAAATATCAGTGTTTAATGTACTTAGCTCAGGTTGAAGGATATTGTTGAAATAATTGATTTCTTGCCAATTCTAGTTGTGCAATTCATTGTCATACATGTGTTGGAAATAAAAAGTTAAGCCTAGCTCAATGATCTGTTTGTGATGAACAAAAACAAAGGGTTTACTGTTGTGGCTAGAGTAGTGGATAAGTTGGAATAACTCATTACTACATCTGATTTAGAAATATAGGAATAAATTTCCATTCTCCTTCTATCAGTTTTAGCTCTTGATAAGAACAAATCACTATTAGGGTCAACTATTGTGCTCCTTGAATTGGTATCCATGGTAGAATCTGGCACTGATAAAGGAAAGATGGCTTCTCTAGTTGCTCTCTAAAATTTATCTACTTTCTTGGATAATGTCGAGCCATGGTTGCAAATGGAGTAGTGTAGCCCTTGTTGAAGATGTCAGATCCTTAAAGATAGGGGAAAGAGCCCTTGCAACCCTAGGAAATCTAGTAGTGACTAAATCTAGAAGGAAAGCTATGTAAAGTAGCAGAAACATGCTTGAAGGCTTGATTGATATCCCAGGCTAGGGAAAAATTCCCAAATGCTAGGAATTGGTTCTCTATATATTGATGCTTTTGGCACACCATAGTTGGGTCAGAGGAAGGCTATGATGCAAGAAGGAATAATCTTAGTTATAGGAGCTTGCATTGTTGGGAAGTACTCTTTCCCAAAAGAGAGCCATGAGAATTTTTAAATGTCGTAGAGATGATAAGCATGGGATTACAATGCATGTTTCTAGTCCAATGATTGCTTGAGTGCGGTATACAAGGAGACAATTGAGTTATCTAGATGATCTGACTAAAATGAAGTTGAACAAGGGGTGAATTGCAAACTTTCATTTAGGTAAATGCTGAAACAATTTTGCTACAAGGAGAGTTGAAACGATGTCTTAGAGGGTGGTCTCACAGAGGGGGCAACTATAACTATTTTGCAATTACAGGAGGTCCCACACAAGTGTAAATCTATTAAACTACAAAAGTAAGATTCTTTTCCTTAAAAATAGGAGCAACGACTGCATAGGAGAAAGATTTTTAGAGATGAGTAACTGTTGGAGGCAAGAAGTTGCAACACCTGCAGAGAATTTTTTGGCACTTTACAACCAATAAAAAGTGTTCTATAAATATATTTTTTAATTTGGTTTTACATTCAAACCTCCTAGATTTCCTTTGCAGAGGTAATTTTTTTAGTTTTTGAAATTCATAGGACCGTTTCACTGCATACCTACTCCTAAATAATCTTTGCAACACTTACAACTATTTTTGCAGTTACAATGCTGTGAGACTAGGCTCTTAATGTTGATTGTTTCAATCATATATGACTACAAAATGCTGAAATTTTTCTGAGATTAGCTCCACATTCTTCATCATTAATGAATCACTTCATAGTCTATCTCAGATATTTGAAGCATCACTATAATTGACATGTTTTGGATGCATCTGCCTTTTTATTTGGTTTTGTAGGCACAACCCTCTTTACAACTGTCAAGCATTTAATACAACATCCAGGCACTACCATGTACATGTGTCATTGCTTGAATAGTCAAACAAAACTTTAGCAAAACATGTTGTACCTGTGGTAGAGGTTACACATGGTAGTTAGTAGTTTGCAGAGAAAGCATCTTTAGATTCTGAGATGAATTTTTGGAGGCACCATGCCAATATAATGCCTCTAACGTAAAAATAAATGATCATTAACATAAACACATTGGGACCCAGGACTTTCCATGAGATTACCACTCTAGGTGTCAATAATTTTCAACATCTTTATAAGGCATCCGATCAAGTGAACATATCGGAGATTGTTAAAATATCTTCTTTCTTCCCTAGCTTCATCAATGACACTAATCATGAGAGGTTGGAGGCTACTGTCACTTTGGAAGAATTGACTTTTGTTCTAAAAACATTTCAAAAGGACAAGAGTTTGAGACCTAATGGTTGGACTGTTGAATTCTTTAGGGGCTTTTTTGATTTGCTTGGGGTGGACCTCCTTGGTGTTATTAAGGAGTCTAAGCTATTCGGTAAGATACTTGGGGCTTTTAATTCTACCTTCATTGCCCTCATTGCTAAAAAGGATCTTCTGGCCACCTTCGATGATTTTTGACCCATTTCTTTATGTAGTTGCATCTACAAAATCATTGCAAAAACCATCTCTATCCAGATCAAAGGTATTCTCTTTGCTTCTATTTCTAAGGAATAATTTGGGTTTTTACATGATCATCAAATTCATGATGCCCTTGGGACTGCCCAAGAGGATCTGCATTCTATCAAATTGAGGAAGGTACCGACGGTGGTTTTAAAGCTGAATCTTTCCAAGGCTTTTGACAAAGCAAATTGGCTCTATTTGAGATTGATTTTCATCCATGTTGGGTTTCACCTACAGATGGTCAATTAGATTATGGGTTGCCTTTCTTCAGTTTCCTTTGCCTTAATCATAAATGGCTCAGCCACTTCTTTTTTTAGTCCCTCGCATGGTATCAGACAAGGTTGTCCACTCTCTCCACTCCTTTTCCTTCTTATTGCTGAAGGGCTAAGCCGTCTCCTCTTTGAGAATAAAATATTGAGTGCTCTTAGGGGGCTTCAAATCAGTAGGACCATCTTTCTCACACATCTGTTGTTCATGGATGATGTGTTGTTATTTTGCGATGGCTCTTGACATGACATTACTCTTATTAAGGACTCTTTGGTACTCTTTGGTGTTGCCATATGTATGGAACTAAATGAACAAAACTCCAGGATCACTTTCAATGGTTTGGAGGCTCACCAGATTGGATGGATCCTTGGTGTTTTCCACTTTGAAGTTATGGAACTAATGGAAGGGCTTAAGTATTTGGGATTCTTGCTGAAACCAAATGATTACAGGAAAAATGACTGATACTAGCTGATGGAAAAAGGTTGATAAGAGAATTTTATGCTAGTGCAATCATTGGCTCTCTATTGGTGGTTGATTAACTCTTATAAAATTGGTGCTATAATCAATACTTGTCTATTGGCTCACCATAGCCTCCATACCTAAAAGCATCTTTGACAAGATATGTGCTAAAATTTTCAAATTTCTTTGGACTGGTAGGAAAGTAAAGGATGGCATCACACTTGTTAAATGGAAGACTCTTGCTACTCCTAAGGGTATTGGGGGATGGGGTATTAAAGATATCTGCCTCTTTGGAAAAGCATTAGCAGTAAAAAGTCTTTGGAGTTTTATCACATGGGAGGGCCTATGGAATCAGAGCATTATCCAAAAATACATTGAAACACTTAGTGTGGTAGAGTGGATTTGTACTCCTAACAAAAAATGTCTTAATGCATCTATCATGTGGAAAGCCACTATTTGTGCCTTTCTAATACTTGGTAATTGGCTCATCTGGAAGGTGGGTTCTAGCACAAACATCAAAGTGGGTATTGACCCTTGGGTGGGAAGCG
Source organism: Torreya grandis (assembly GCA_037957365.1). Lineage (NCBI taxonomy): Eukaryota > Viridiplantae > Streptophyta > Pinopsida > Cupressales > Taxaceae > Torreya > Torreya grandis. The sequence continues at coordinate 4,226,897 of JARHVA010000164.1, read as the reverse complement.
ACATCGATTATTTAATACCTGTGAACTTGATTGATTCTTTAAGTTGGGCATATATTTTTTGTTCCAAGCGTTTGACCATCACCTCACTACACTTGGGCGACAAGGTTGGAAAAGTGCCCTCTCTCTATATTTAGATGGGGAGGCTGGCTTGAGATGGGATGCTTTTGTACAAAGATTAAAGTGGAGTCATATCAGATTTACTTTTGAAGATGATGAGTTGGTTTGGTCATTGAATTCCAAGCCGGGGGTCTATAATGTCCGCCTGGGGTACCTATCCAAATTCCCTATTACCGCCCCTGTTGTTAAATAGTGGTGGTGGGACAAACTATGGTAGATAAAAGCTCCTTGTAAAACAATTTTTTTTTTAATGTGGCTGGCCCTAAGAAACAAAGCTCTCACTTGGGAGGTTCTTCAACATAGGAACTTTCACAGCCTGGGGCATTACAATTTCTATTTTCAATCCTTGGAGACTATGAATCACTTGCTTGTTACTTGTCCATAATTTTTTTTTTTTGGGACTGAGTTATAGGGTTCTATTAGTTTGAGAGATTGTTTGGATGGACATACTATTGCTGATTGTCTTAGAAATTGGTTTGAGAGATTAGAGCTTACATCCTACAAGGCCTTGCCACTAATTGTGTCTTGGGGAATCTGGCTAGCTCAGAATTTTTCCATCTTTCAAGGTAAAAACATTCCTACCTTTCAATGTTTGTCCCAAATTAGACTCATTTTTGGACACTTCAAAAACCATTCCAAAGCCTCCTAGAACTCGTCTGCTGTTACATCCTCCCATTGATTATACTGATGCCTGGGGATACTTTGATGGTGCTTGTTAGGGCAACCATGCTGTTTGTGGAGTTAGGGGTATCCTTTATCTAAACTCTACTCATATCTACCATTTCAAGGCCATGCTGGGTCCTGGTACAAACAATTTCACAGATCTCATGGCCTTAAAGCTTTTTCTCAAGCTTGCGGTTGTGGGTAGTATCCGCACCTTGCAGATTTTTTGGGACTCATTGATTGTCCTAAATTGCATGAAGGGGATCTCTAAAATGGAAACCTATGTTTTCAATCGATAATCTTCTCTACCTCACATCTGGTGCTCTCCTTCGAAGCCATTTCCTATTGGCATATCTATTGTGAGCTCAATTCTAAAGCTGATTTCCTCTCCAAGGAAGGACTACGCCTGGTTCCTGACTTGTGGGTTATTAATGTATTTCATGATGAAGATGCTCCAATTACACAACATTGTTCGGTGTTGGAGTCTTAGTTTGTCAATTGGTTCATGGACTCTACAACTTTTGTTACTTTGAGTCCTCCTCTTTATTATTTTTGGCTTGGTCTTGTACCTGCGTTCACATTTTGGTGGTTTGCTAACTATCATGGGCACTTACTTTGCTTTCATTGGCTTTATTCTAGCTCCGTTACCTGCGTTCCTATTTCTGCCCCTATATTTTCCCTTTACTTGATTTTGGTTTTGGTTCTGGGCATCTTTGTTCCATATTTACCTGGGTGTCGGTTTGGATTTGTCCTTCTTTTCCATTGGTGGCTGCTTTGAACAACATTTCATTGGGCTTTCTTGTGTGTTTGGTGACACGTTCCTTCAGGTTTGTTATCACTGGCTGTGCTTTGTACTATACTCACCTTTGGACTGGACATTTGCGTTGGGAGCCTCGACATACACTTGTTTCCTGCTGTGCCTTGTATTTCCCTTTACTTGCTCTCTTTTTCCTTCTGGCTTGCTTTTGCATCTGTGCATTGTAATTTATATTTTAATTAATTGAAGTTCTGAATTTTTTTCGGGGATAAAAAAAACATTGGGACCATACCAGGGTTTCCTAAGTTGCGGTCAACGGGTTGGAATTCGAAAGAAAGAAGAGATCATATGAAGAAAGTAGAAACTGCATGATAGTAGGAAACTGAAACAAGTGACAAGGATTAAATTTTATAGAAGTGTGTTTTAAAACTTTTTTTTCTCATATTTATTTTGTTGTTTGATTAAAAAATTGTTAAAACCATAAAACATAAGCTACTAAACAAAATGAAGAAGGTCCAAAAAAATGTAACAATAAGTTTAAGTTACATTAAAATGTATTGGAATGAAAATTTCAAAAACATTCACAAACAAACAACCACCTTTACAAAATGATTCCCCTGCATTCTCCTCCACTCCCAACGTTTGTTTTTCTTTAGGCAGAGACAATGAAACAAAATAATCAAACTGACCTTTTTTTATCACAAGAGCAAATTAAGAAAACAAAATACTAAAAAATAAAAGCAGTACAAATTATCTGCATCTCAAGAAATATTGAAGAACAACCATGGAAAATAGGCTTATGTGCACACGAATGTGATTTTTGCATGCTTTCAATGCGATATCAAACTTACTATCAAATATTCAAACCTAATATATAGACTAAATTTTTTCATATGGGCTTGATATGTTGTTAATGTTGCCATTCATTTGCGTCAGTAACACATCAACTGAACCTATGCATATTTATGTGTACATAAAAGTATAAAAAATTATTTCATTTAACTTAGGAACGTAAATATCTACAAAAAAACTTTACCATCAACAAAAAAGGTATTAAAGTTATTGAATCAATTTATTGACCTCTCACCCTTCTATATCTCCTATTGCATCACTGGTGGGAAACAAGAATCAACACACAATGATACCAATGCATAACATGTGTCAAAAGCAGGGGTAGCCAATTATATTCATCTTCCAAAAGTGAATGTGGACTATCAATATGGTATGGAAGGCAAGGCTTAGTCTAGTAGGTGCATGTGTATTGGCGTAATAATGTATGGATTTTATTATGGTTTTTTGGTAATCTTTGTTTGATAGAATAGTATAGAGGTTTTTTTTTAAGTTGGACAAATAAACCAAAACTTTTCACTATAGTACATAGTTCAACGTATATCCAATTACAATAAGCTTGGTCAAACAATATGATAACATCATTTTTAAACCTATTTATTGTGTGTATGCCTTCCAATCATTCTATTCCATGAGGTCATGTGTTTTTTAGTGGAAATGTTTTCATGATGTATGGTAATCATTGCATTGGATAAAATTACGTATGTTTGAGGTATTTTATACAAAGGATATTGTAAGGTTGATTATGGCTAGGAATGTATGGAATTTATTTTTGGACTATGGGTGTGCAAAGAATTTTTTGGTTGGTTGTGAAACTGCATGCATTAAAAATCGTATTAAATTTATTCTTTATGCAAGATTAAGTTTTTAATCATATATTGAAATCTCGTATGCAAGAATTCTATTTTTTCCAAATAGAGGTGAGGAAAGTAGTGATGAAATATGTATTGGCAATTAAAATAACAAGCTAACATGGCAAAATACTTAAAATTAAAATCAATAAATTTTTTTTGCATTGTAAAAAAGAGGCTTCCTTACAAAACATTATGCATTGATAACGAAATAATAAGGAATGTAGTTGACAAAATGTCTCAAACAAGTTTGATTTTATATAATGCAATCATTACCATAGGGTAGATGTAGGATAATGGGGGACAAAAAAGGGGGTAAAAGTGACACTTTGTATTTGAAAATTACAGTAGTTGAGCTTGGAGAGAATGTTAGAGACACTTGGAAAAATAATTTGACAATGACGTAAGAATATGAATTGTGTCATTTTGCATGTAATTTTTAAATATATGATTTTTTTCAATATCCAAATGATACAAGTGTACGAAATAGATGCATTTATGACAACGACTTGACCCTTTTTATGAAAAGACAAGGAGATTGCATGTGTATGAACATACTTTTTTGGAATAAACGAATGAATTGATGTATGAAATTTTATAGATGCATAGATGAAATGTTGAAGATTGATTAGGATAATTTTTATTAATTTTTTAAATAATTTTACAAGTCAAGACAATTGGAACTGCAAGTGTACAAACATAATTTTTTAACACTAACTTCATAAAAATTAATTTTTTTAAAAAATCATACCAACGATGTGTAGATAGGTTAGGTATAAGTTTTATAAGATTTTGATTAACAGCCAAAAAGTTACAAAAGTATTTGTAACTATATGCATATAATCCATAATGAGATATGTTATGTATAAACTAAGTAATAATTATAAAAAATAGTTTAATATTGAAAAAATTATATATTCAAAAACTACGCTTCCCCTCTACAAACCCATATATTTTTTAAAATAATAAAATCTACCTGATCAGATGTGTCGACAAAGATGAAAAAGACTCCTAATTTTCTTAAAAATCAATTGGACTACTCCATCGCTAGTTTTAGGTTAGGTTTGGACCTCCCAAGCCTATATCTAAAGCAAATTTGGAGGGAAAATATATAAGGAAATATTGAATATTGCAAAGGGTGTATGCCCTTTTCAAGATAAAAAAACAATTTAATCTTTTTTTCATTTGATTTGTGCATCAAAACAGGGTGCACATGATTTTAAAGGGCATACACCCTTATTCACAAATTTCTGTTGTTTGCCAATAAATTTCACTATTCATATTGCATTTTACAAATTTCAAACTAGTTTTTTATATTGAAACTTTGTAAATTATTCAAATTCTTCATTTACTTTGTCTCTAGATTACTATAAAATCATCAATTTATAATATAGACGTGGACTTATTTGCATAAAGATAAATAATGAAGTTGGGTCATTGTCACAAAAAGACCAATTAAAGAGTTAACAAATGAGGAAAGTGAAGTGAAGAAAGAAAAAACAAGTAGCTAGGAGAGCATCCATAAGAGCTTCTAGGCAAGGTGAAGGTACTTCCTCCACACCATGTAATATTTCAAATAAAATTAACATACCCAAGTCTATAGAATTTAATTTAGATATGTCTTCAAATGAGATAAGGGAACACAATCAATCTTTGTTGAATGATTAAATTCAAAATGTAGAACATGCAACTAATAAATTTGTATTGAGTGATGAAACACATGAATAAATATAATAAAATGAAATATCCATACATAATGAAGTTTTTGAGCATAGTGATAATCAACATCAATTAATGACCCCAATTCATGTCTCTCATAATAAAGATGAATTCAATTCACTTGTACAATCTCATGTAGATAGTCAACCTTCTATTATTTTTGTTATGGTTGAAGTGGGAACACCACCCAATTTAATACAAAATATAGCTTCTGCACCGACACCTCGAAGGATAATAAGACGAACCCCAAGATATGTGGTTGAAATAGATAAGAAAATAACAGAACCTATTGAAGATAAAATGTCAAAAAAATCAGTTCAACGTCATGCTTAACATGTATGAGACTATGCATTTGATAATAAAAATCATACAAAATGATGTTAACTATTTGTTCAATTAATGAAAATGCAAAAAATGTGTTCTGTGATGCATAATTTAGGGTTGAGAACATCCAACATGGAGAGAAAAAATACTACAATAGTAAAGAATCTATTTGATGCATTTAAAACAATAAGTAATTAAAGTCAGAAAAAAGATAGTAATGTGGCAAGATGACTAATAATGGAATCTATAGTGACTAAGTCAACATCTAAAGCTCGAATTCTTAGTAAAATAATTAGAACCTTGAATTTGAATTAAAAACTCTAATAAATGTCGTAAAAAGAAGAACAAGGCTTCATGATCCTTTACTCATGGATTGTTGGGCATTTAGTGGTAGACTCCCACGAAAAGACAAGGTATTAGTTGAAGGAACAAGATATTTGATTGAAAGTTTTTTGAAAACAACACAAAGGTCTCACCTAATATAAAAGATATTGTTAAAAGAAAAAAATGTTCAAAAAACTATGAGCCACATGCAAAATATTTGTTAGACATGACTCGAACAAAATTTTATAAGAAGTTTATTGAAAAATTTAATGGCCAATTGATAATCAATCAAATGTCATTTGAGATGTGCAAGTCTTTCTATGTTAAAATCAACCAAGCATGCACCACATGTTGTAGGGTACATGTTGAATTTTTTATGCATTTTGATATTTTTTATTATATATGTTGTACTTTACATACTAATGATATTATGCAGAAATGTATAATGTTTTCCCCACCTAAGACATCAAGGGAATTAATTCAATTTTTTTTCAAAGATCTGAGGGATTTGTTTTTTGTCATACAATGTTTAGATGAAACTTGTAATAGTTGTGGTTTGTTAAATTTGACGAGCTGTATACATGAAGAAATTTCACATGAATCTAGAAAGCAACTAGTTGATTATAATAAGTACAAATCTATAAAGTATGTGTTAAAAGTCATCAATATGTGAGTTGGTTACGACCAAAATTTATGTATTTGATTTCAAATTTGAATTCAAGAAGAGTATTATCTACCAATATGCAAGACACACACATAGATTAAAATGGTAAGACTATCAATTCCAGCTATGCAATGATAACTTCTCAGTTGATACCATTGTTTCAATTGTGGACTTTGTTGAGAAGTACACACTACAACCACCTAATGAGGTTCAATCCCAATGCTATAATTCAATTCAAATTGAAATTTTTGTTCATATTACATTTATACATGCACTTAATAGCACATATGACAACATAAATATTTTAAGGGAGTACCACTTTTATATGAGCAATGACATATTGCATTCTCTAGAGTTTGTCCAAAGTTGTTTTGAGATATTTTATATAAATATGAATTCAAGAGAAATCACGTTTGATACACACTACATTTAGTCAGATAATTGTACATAGCAGTTTAATAACTCTCGAATGTTCTACTAGTTAAGTAGAATGCATAATAAAAATCATGTTCAAAATTTTTGGAGCTTCTTTGAGGCAGGGCATGGAAAAGGGGAACATAGTGGTGTAGGTGCATGTGTAAAAAGAGATCTTAAAAAAGAGTAGGAAAATCACAAGGATGGTGCTAATTTGATCAATGTTGTAAGTATTGTGACTTCATGTAATGAAAACATTTGTCATATATCAGATAAATATTCTCATGTGTGAAGGTTATTTTAGTTAATGGAGGAACAACACAAGACAATGTATGAACATTACCATATAGTACCTAGATTGAGTGTTTTTCACTTCATTCAAAGTTAGAATTCAAGTTCATAGACTATTTATACTAGGGATATGGCATGTTTTTGTTCCGTATGTATGGAATTTAATTGGAATGAATGTGAGCCAAAATAATGGGTTGATGAATGGTATTGTAGATCTATATCACCTATAAAAATTAGCCATTCATTCCAACAATTGATAGATCATGCAATGACATCATCAATTGACTTCGACCACATCTCAGATCTTGTGCAATCAGGTATAATTTATTCTCAATTTAAATGTATGACCTTAGTTCTATTAGTGATATCTTTATTTTTTCCTATATGTGCTTACAATTTGATTATACTTTAAATACAGGGCATGTTTTTACAGTCATTACACTTGAAGACAATGATGAGGGATCATACTACTACTTGTGTCATTGTGTAGAGGCAAAGAAAAAATTAACCACAAATGTCATGGATGGATAAGAGATAATTTATCCCATTGGATTCGTAGTGGTTACAAGAACCTAGTTTCATAGGTACTATCATAAAAAAATAAAATAATTATTATTTGAGGAATTTGAAACACATAGGATGGTGCTTTATTATTCGAATCTGGTTATTTCTACACATATTCAAATGATCAAATATCATGGAAAGCCTCTGAATTTGACCATGAAGTGATTCTTGAAACACTTGCAAACAGATCTAAATCTGAAGGTACATTAGATTGAATTGGAAAGTTATTTTACATTTCAAATTAATAAAGTTAATTTATTTGATTTAATGTATTTTAATTTTCAATTATTTTATCATTATATGTTTATTTCTGTTTAAAATTTTTACTAACGATTTTAATAGAGATTAGTGGCACCAAATGAGCTTCCACCTTCACGTGGTTGGTGTTGTGAGTAGAGAATATTATCTTCTTGAAACAAAGAGAAGCCGAAAAAAAATTCATATGATTGTTATCTACCTCAAGCAAACAAATTTTCACTTTCTCTCTGTTTGTCCTTTCAAGAAAACAAGAAAATAGTCTTATATAGGCCTTAATTATGGTCTATAAACATGATATTCTGAGTCTTGTCTTGTAGGCCTAATTTAGCCTTCATACTTTATCTGACCTTATGCAATCAACAAATAATTTGAAATACCTTTTTGATGTGTAGTATAATGATCATAGTACCTTAATAAACCTTCATACAATGTTTGGATCCAGAGAACAAGGCTAACTAATCAATTCTTATCTTTTTTTAGGTCTCTCGTCAGACACCTATAGGAAACACAAACACACTTGAATTTTTATTATCCTACAAGACCTGTATTCAGTTGCTAACACTTGGATTATCTCTTAAATACCTATTAAACACCCATACAAACATTCCTGCATAGACAATTCGTTGACTAGGCTAATAAACCAGAAGATACACCCTCTTGACCAACTTTTGGTCTATTCTGAGAGAATTAGATGTGAAAGAAAACTTGTTGATGTGTATCACTCACATTGAGTTAGAGAGAATCCTCATACGATTGCTTAGAGGACTCATCCATGCAAGTGTGGCAACTGACGACTTGTCTCTAGCCCACATAGTTCTCCTGTGTTGGACCATAAATTTTGGATAAGTCTTTTGATAAAGGTGCAAGGTGTGAAATAAGCACAATGTGGAAGAAGCATGATGTGAAAGGGGCATGATGCAAAAGAGATATAGGTTTAGAAGACCACAGTTTAGGAGTTCATGATGTGAAAGGGGCATGATGCAAAAGAGATATAGGTTTAGAAGACTACAGTTTAGAAGTTCATGATGTGATAAGACCTAGTCAAAGAATGTGTATATTAAATAAAGAACTTGAGAATAAAGGGCTTAGAACACTAGCAAAAGACTTGGAGAGTGTGCACGAAGTGGGAGATGGTTAAGGAGTGATTTTTAGGAATGAAACTGAATAAGTCATACATGAATCTAGCACCAGACCACGAGAAGATTGGCATTTGGAAATTAGGATCCAACACTGAATGGGAATATAGGGGCACAAAGGCCCAGGTCTTTAGGGAAAAAATGTAGTTGGCTACCACAACTCTTAGTCCACTGAAGATCGTTGGCTAGTCACTGAGAGTGTCATTATTATAACTACTTGGTCGAGGAGAACCAAGTATAAATACCCCTAATTAGAGCTTTATATTGTTGTTGATGATTATTTTATGTTGATTTTTATTCCTTTGATTTAATCAAGGATATCATTGTAATATTGTTGTTGTACTCCAGCTTATAGCTAAGTTGTATCACTGAGTTGCACCATGCATTTGTTATGTAATTTTTGAAACTATTATGAATAGAAACTGTGTTGCCTAAATTTTATCATGTGGATTCTGGAAACAATGGTGTTGGTCATTTTAATTGTGTTTGTTCATTTAACTAAAATTAGGCCCACAACTATGTATTGTTTTTCTGGTTAGTCATTGAATAAAGTGTGTGATCAAGCATCGATATATGCTAAGAACACCTTTGCACGACAAAACCCATGAGATCTAGTCCCTCATTGCATGCTTTGGGTGAGCGCGTAAGATCTCTAAGTCTTGAATGAAATTCTAATGCGCTGACTTATTAGGTCTTAGTCACTTCAGTGCATGCCTAGGGAAAGTTAGGCCTAGATATAAAATTAACTCAAAATTTTTATTTTATTACTGGGACTCATAGTGTTTATTTTCATGATGGTGGAAAATGGTCAAGCGATTGTCTCTTAAAAACATTAAACAATGGCTTATCAGTGTTGAAGATAACTTTATAGTTCTATTTATTAAACATGGAGTTTTTGCATGTGCATGGGTTGACAAAATATATACAATTCCTTGTATGATATTTTCTTTGACAAAGTCCCTATTCATTTGCATACTTGGATCACAACCTATGCTCAAGACCGATCAAGAAATCATGGATGAAAGACAACTTATGTTATAGAGCGTTAGACGATCTTAGCACACTTGGGAGCACCATGGACATGAGTTATTGATGTCTAGTGGTGAGGGGTGTTAAATAGTTACGTCTTGGAGTACCTCATATCAACTTATTCCTATCCAAAAGAAGCCAAGTTATAATTTCTTTGAGAACCCAATGGTCAGTATTTCAAACATTTCCCTTTAGAGGTGAAGTTGTTTATTGAATCTAGACTTGAGACTTTTCCCATGGAAGGCTAAACTCTTCTTTGCATGAGCATCATGGTTGGTAGGGGAATGCAGGGGTATTTGTGAAAGATTGTTAGTTTGGTATGGTAGCCAATCAATGGGAGTTACAGAAGTGAAAATATGAAGAATCTTGATGAGGGATTGTAGGTGGAAGTGATATAGGAAGGGGATAAGAGGACTCAGGAAGTGCTATCAAGATTTGTAGGGAAGTGGAAGAGCATAAGGACTCTCCAACCTTTGGACCACAACCAATGCCAAATCTAGCATATGTGGGAGAAACAAGCTAGGAAATGGAGACTAAATAACTCAAGTTTAATCGACCCAGTTCCCCAACCATAGAACAATCTCATGTTTTTAAGCTAGATGAACTAATTATATGTAATTGGGATATATATAACATAGAGTCAGAGGTTGATCCTATAAGTGAAACCTTAGTCAAACAAATTTTAGACACTGGTGTATTAACTCTTTCTTTTCCTTTGCAAGATAATTCCATGGCCCAACTTGGTATGCCTGGCAGACCCAGTATACGTAGTAGGCAAAGTACTATCCCAAAAATAGTGACTTAGCATGCATTTGTGCCCAATGTCTCAGGTGTTTTTACTACTATGGGAGGCATGGGAGGAAGTTATGGACTCCTCCCAAGGGACAAGAGGGCCCAAATTTTTTTAGTATCCACCATTGTAATCACCTCAACCACCCACCTTGTACAATGAGATGACACTCCATTTGCTAGAATATCAAGGTGTGGATAATGCCATCGAACATGTTCACAAGTATGAAATTATGTTGAGAGCACATGGCTTAAACTCCTCTGAAATAAAAAACACTCAATTTGCAACCAAAATACTAGAACAAAAACATAAATGGTATTGGAAATATGATCCTCAATTGACAATAGTTGATTATGACCAACTTAAGGTAGCATTCCTCCATGAATTTGATATTTCGATGTTTGAGTAATAGAGTATTGTTATGCTAAAAGATATCAAACAAGAGATAACTAAGAGCGTGTGTGAGTATGATGCATGATTTAAGACACTTCCCTCCAAGCTTTCATTTGAGATTAATGTTTCTCAACATGCTCAGTGGTTCATTGGAGTTTTTTTCCTCCCCTTTAGATGAACATTGTCTTAGATAACTTTTACCAACCTACATGAGGCCTTGAAAGCTACTCTTCACGTTGAAATTATTGGAAGCATTGATATGAGAATTAGTCCTTTCATGGAGGCTCAAATCACTGCAATAGAATCTCAATTATAAAAATTGACTACACATAGTGCTCATGAAACTCATATCATCCTATGGTGTTTCAATTGTGATTTTGAAGGTCATAATAAAAATAATTGTCCTCGTAAGAACTTACGCATCATATTGAAGCAATCATGTGAAATCTACTAGGAAGAGCATGATGTTCAATCTTGTCCTCTGTTACAATGTGCCACTCATTCAAAGGTGTCTACTTATTTTAAGATATGCGATGCATACACCCATGATACCAGTGACTATCGACTCATCAATAACATTCATGAAGTGTGCATGCATGGTAAGCGTCAAGCCTCTATTTCAAATAAACAAGAGAATGGTGGTTATCATGGGTGAGTTTGAGGTCAAGGATGTGAAGGTGGATGCTTTCCACCATGAACATGCTATAAGTGTGGATCCCTTGATCACTACCAACGAGATTTCACAGTCTATCCTACATGTGCTTTCTGTAAAAATGAGCATCATTTGGAGGAGTGCCCTAATTTGTACACAACCATTACAAAGGAAAGAAATGAGAAAGATTATGTTATAATACACATTAAAAATCCACATTGGTGACCACACCCTATCACTTTAACAACCTAAAAAGTTAATATTACAATGCATAATGTTGGATAGTCCTAGTCTACATCCACTCCACCTATTGAGAAGGTACATCATGAACAACCTCATGTAACTAAGTATCTTGATGCTCAATATCAAAAAGAGGTGATCCAAGATACTATGAATTTTGTAAGGGAATTAAAAGGGGAGATCCAATTTATTAAGGATCATGATGCTGCTCAATGCGTTGATATGCATACGGCCATAGATCATCATGACATAATGTAGGATAGCTTCTAAGAGATCTACAAGTGCCTATTGGATGAGGATATTGTACCACTATTATGTAATTGGCTTAAGTATCAGACACTAAGGCATACTAAATATCATCGATTAAACCATGCTCGATGACAAGATACTTCCATCCCCCTATCCCACATGAAGACAAATAAATATTGGTAAACTCTACCATCTATGGATGGGTAATCCAGGACATCTTAGTCAACATCAGCACTGAAGTCAATGTCCTCACAAAGGATGATTTGTGAAAGATGGCTAGCTCAACTTTGCAAACTTTACCTCATGTTTTGTTCATGGCTAACAAGACCTACACTTTGCCAATTGGTGTCCTTAGAATGCCACTATGGATATCCTTAGTGTTACATTAAAAGTAGACTTTGAAGTTCTAGAGTTCACTGAGGCTGATGACTTCCTAGCCATATTGGGTCATCCATGATGTTATGCTAACAACATTGATTAAGATTCAATAAAAAGTACATTAGCTTTGAAAATATTGACCAACACATCGTAATTCCATTAGACCATGTTCCTGGGCCCCCATATGTTGAACTTGTTAATGTTGATGAGGATATTAATCATATATAATGTCATAGATCAAGGAAATAAACACCATGATCCCACCCCTAATAGAATCCTATGATGGATGGATGCACAATCCCGCTCTAACACTATGAATAATGCCTATGACTATTGGGTGCAAGGTGACTATGACCTTATTGGGAGAGTATGTGGTGTTATCGATAGCCATGAAGATACTCAGTGTAAGTATCATAAACATAATAGATTTGTTCATCTTGTGACTGGGCAAGTCATGCATGGACCAATCATGGATGCACTGCTCAAAAGGATAGATGAAGCTTCGTGGTTCCATGGGCAAATGAAATTCCATGAATTCATCAAGCATATGGAAGCCTTGTATGATTCTAAAGTTGATCATGTATGATCACTTGTTCACATTATTGATGGCACAACTGCAAGGTGGTTTCAAATTCATCATGAGCATTTGGTTATTTGGGACCACATACATTTTGTATTACATCATAGATTTCATCATGATAACCATATATGTGGCACTATCAGTTATAGTGGTATTCGAGCATGAAAACCTCACCTTTAGGCATTCGAGGCAATGTGGATGGCTGATGAAACTGTCTTTCTAGAATATCTTTAGGTTTATGTATTTTATGGCACTCTGTGCACTTAGGCCAAAGCGTGGTATGTCCATAAGGAGGGCCATCTAGGTACACATTCTTAGCACCTAATTAAAGAAAATATGATTTGTTGGGTAATTTTATATCATGTTTTTGTTAAGGAACTGAAGTGTCTATTCCCAACAAGCTTATGCACTGGATTTTCATGTAAGACTAAGCTCTTGCATACTCACCCGAAACACACAACAAGAAACTAGTTCTCATGGGTTATGTTGCATAGTAAAACTTATCATAAACTTGATTTTATTCATATATCTAATTAAAGATTACATGTAAAATAAAATATATGACTGTGGACCTTGTCTAATCAATGCAAACAAACAAGAACACAAGGATAAGTGTCATGAAGTTAAAAGTGTTGATTACACAAATCTGTACAAATGCATATTCTATAAATCTCATAGTGAATTATAAGACACACATTACTCAATGCAAACCCATTGTTAATGTTTTAACTATTAATTAACTGAAACATAACACCAAAATTGATTTTAACTTTCATGATTCTATATTACCATAAAAATTAATTACATAATACCAATATTCAATCACCTTACACATTCTCTACAAAGGGGTATTTATACTTATTTTTTATTGACCAAGTAGTTACATTATTAATGATTATTAGGTGACTAGCAATGATATCTAATAGACTAAGAGTCATGGCAGTTATTTACTTGTTTTCTCCTAAGGACTCGGGCCTTCACGCCCCCTATATTCTTGTTTGATGTTATATCTTTGATGCCAAATGTCCTCCGTTATGTGGGTCGGTGTGAAACTCATGTGATGATTAAAGTCTAGTTTATCCTTGAGAATCACTCTTAAACCATTTATCGATTCCCGCACGCTCCCCATGTTGCATCTTGATTTCACCCTAAGTATTATAACCTTTGAATCCATGGATTATGTGGTTATAATTTGATTATTATTGATTTGATTTGAGTTATACTAGTTATGGGACAATGATATGCTTATTAGTTTACATAATGGATTGATTATGTGAGAGCTATACTTTCTTATTTATATACATTATGAAAGCATATTTGTTAGTTATGCATCATTAACTTGATATATATGATGACTCAGACTAACTACCTACTTATCATGAGGTGGATGCAGATTCAATCCTTCCAGATCATGATGGAGGGAGAGCATCAACTGAGAGAATAGAGTATATGGGACAATTGGGAGGTGATAGATAAATTGTTAAGATCCTACAAACAAATAGATTAAAAATGTTATATGCATAACATGTTTTAAATGACAATATATAGTTATGGAGCAAATCTTGAATGTGATTATATCTTGTATGTGGATTTAATTCTTGACATTGCAGTAAGATTACATAAGATTTATTTATTTATAATTGTCTAAGATTTTCATGATTAAATTAATAGATATATAATTGCTATTATATGTATATACTAATATAATGTCTTTAAAAATGATATTAAATGTTTAACTCATTATTATTGATATTCAAAATATCAATATAATCTAAATATATACTAGTAACTGGTTATACAATTATCTTGTTATTAGAAGAAATTATATATTTATCTATCTATTAGATAAATAAATAATTACCTTTGTTTTATTGCTTTCAAGGAGTTTGAACTAACCTTGAGTTAAGACAATCTAAACTTAGTCTTTGCATATTATGCATAAAACTACATTGAAAATTAAAAGTTGAATATCATTATTTTTATTGATCAACATAGCCTTATATTTGGGATGACTTATGGATCTTGGACGTAATATTCATTATTAAATAAATTATATGTTTTATATTAATTAAGAAAGATGGAAGAGAGAAAGACTATGGATTTTGGAGTGTTTAAAGGATGAGATAATTGCATATATAGTATTATCACATGATTAAATAATTAAATGATACTTAAATCATACTCATGAAATGATAATGCCTCACTAAACATACTTTTCACAAAAATATATAATAGTGATTTATACATCAATCAAATTCATACACACCACTTGATCAGATTTCACTCATCTAGTATTTTGATGCTAGTAAGCTAATGAAGTCCGTCTCGCTCCTTACTCAACAAAGCAAGATTTGTCAAACATAATGTTAGGTTGTGGAGCTAAAAGCTTCAACTTGTTGCAGACAAAGAAAAGGAGGTTGCTGAAGACCCAGAAGCACCGACGTTGGCAGCATGACCGACGTCGGGCATGACCAGAGCAGAAGGCCACTGGCGACGGCAGGAAGTCGGCCGACGTCGGCAGAACCAGGCAAGCAGGGACCGGCGTCGGTCGCTTGTGTGTTCTGAAACTGTTTGTTGCACGAACAGTTAGTTAAGTGAACGGAGTGTTTGCATGTAAAGGCTATTTCAAGCCTTGAGCTGCGTGGATAATTATAGTAAACTAAGAGTCTAAATTATTGTTCAAGTCTGGGATCTATTTATAGACCCATTGGCATGTATTGTAAAGTTGTAGCTAGAGAGTAAGAGAGCAAATAAGCTCCTTCTGAGAGAGGAGAGCAATGGTGTGTTCCTCTTAGTGCCACAGTACCAAGTGTGGGTACTGGTTTGGAGAATCAGAAGGGTTCTTCGTGTTTGTATGATCTTAGTCAGCATGTGAGCATGGCTTTTTTTGGAGATCTACAATGGTGAGTAAGGTCTAGTGATTTGCAGGTAGCAGCAGAGAGCAAGAGATCTACTTGGAGTACGGTTGTGTACTTGATGTAATGACAGTGTGTTATTGACTGGTTGGAGAGGTGAACATCAATTCTATATTGGAGTTGATTGTTGGGATCGAGAGAGAGAGGGAAGAAGGTCTTGAGGTGTGGCGAGCCTTTGAGGTGGAAGAAGAAGTGGCATCTTCTTTATTGTATATTCTTCTGAGTGATTATTAATATAATTGTGTATTGTCTCTCATATTCTTGTGTTGTTTCATATTTCTAGTTACTTATTGATTCTGGTTAAATTCTATGTTTAGTTGCTAATACAAGAAGTAATAATATGTGCTCTATTGGTGGAGCAAGATCCTGACAAGTGGTATCAGAGCACGTTTGTTGTTCTAGGTTCCTGACAATTGGTATCAGAGCCTTGGTTGTAGGTTCAAGAGCTGATACCATCAAGTGGTATCAGAGCTTTTGGTTGGGTTGACTAATAGGTGGTTTCAGATCTGGTAGTGTTTTTGATTACAGGTCACTCGCAGAGGTTTCAGATTGAGTGGGAGTATAGCAATGGTAGAAGAAGGTAAGCTACGAATGGGGAAATTGAATAGCACGAATGGTCTGATTGATGGAAAAAAGGAGCAGGTAAAAAGAGATTATTGGTCGGCAGAAGATCAGCATGTAGAAGCATATGTTGTAGGTGATGTTGCACAGGATGTTCTGAATAAAGTAGAATCTTTGTTTACAGATTCTTTTGCCTTTTTCCATGCAGCCCAAAATAGAGCATCTTTTCATGGGTATGTCTTTGGAGACTTTAGAGAGATTTATTTAGGGGTTGGAGAGCCTTGTCAGATTATTGATGAAGGAGAAGTGAAGCTGAAATTGCAGACGGATAACACACAGGTGGTGAAGGAAGTCATGTAGGTACCAGTCTTAGAGATGAGTCTAATTTCTTCAAGAAATTTGGGTGATGAGAGATGCACTGTAACTCTCATAGCGGATACACTTGAATTAGATGGTGGTAAGAAAGTAGGTATCCTTTATCTATCTACTTATATTACTGATTCACCTTTTGTTACAGAGATGTGGCTTTGTAGGCTTGGTCACATATGTAGGAGGGGAATGCAGGTTCTTAAGCGAAAGACATATGTTTTTGACAAGCTAAAGAACTGGAAAGCCTTGGTGTTCATGAAGGAGATGATGAATAGAGATCAGGTGAGGGAACTAAATTATTCTGAGCAGAGCTATGTTGATTTGAACTAGATTTTGATCCATGGAGAGCTCGCGGGTAAAAAGTTATCACTCACAGGAGAACACAGGTACCGGCATCGGTCATACAGTAATTGACGTCGATAGAAAGAAGACCGATGTTGGTCATGAAGGAATCGATGTTGACAGAATGGATACCGGCGTCGGCCAGGGAGATGACATCGGTAGTCAGGGTCAGCGCAGGGAACCGACATCGATTGGTTGTAGACTGGGAGATGGCCAAGATCGATCACTGGAACAGATGGTGGGCGGATAGCAAGCTATCAACAAGTCTCAAATGCTCATATCGAGGTCAGAAAGGGTAAGTGAACCTCATATTCGTTGTTCACCTTCTTTATATTGCTTACTGATGGTCAAGAACTAGGAAGATGGAACAAGCAATGCAGGTAGAATCCAGAAATAGTGGGAGTTTGGCATGGATGAGGAGTGAGTCCTTGGAGAAGAACCAAATAGGTATTTGTTGGTAGAGTTGTCAGCTGGAAGAAAGCACTGGATAAGGGATGGATTCCCAAGTTAAAGAAGAGAGTGGATGGATACGTGAGACAGAAGGCCAAGGCATATGGTCTTGAGGTAGCTGCAGGTAGTGGTACAGGTTTGACAGGTGGATGACTAAGCATGGCTTCAGTCAATGTCAGTGTAACTATTGTGGTTTTGTCTTACCAGGTGGATAATGAGTCACGACATTATCCAGTTACTGTATCAGTTACTGTATGTGGGTAATTTGCTAGCAAGTTTTGTACATACAGAGATTTGTTGAGCTAAGGGTAAGGTTAGTTCAGAGGTGAGTCATGAAGAATTTGGAGTAGAAAAATTCTTTAACATAAGAGACATGGAGATTTTATCTCCAGTGGGAGCTGGTGTGAAGACGGTGTTGGCAGGGTTCATGATGCAGGATGTAGAATCAGAAAGCACACCAAGGGCTGGACAGTTCAAGTAGAGCTTAGAATAAGTGTTCGAAATCACATGAGGTCTAGTGTAGACCTGAGTTTTCCCAAGCAGTGGGAGTTGTCAGAAAGTTTGGAGCCAATTTAGGGAAAGAAGTACTGGAGGGCAGTTCAGTGGATTCTTAGAGGGACCAGCAGCAAGTGCACATGCTATGTAGGGTCAAGTTCTTTTCTACAGGGGTTTGTAGATGCGGATGTGGCAAGCGATTTGGATGACAGGTTTTGCACTACAGGTTTTGTGGTGGTTGGTCTTCAAGAGTGATCTTGAAGAGGGATATAGAGCCAAGGGAACAAACTAGATGATGTAAAAGTACAGGTACAGTTGCAGCTATTTATCTTCAAGTGGGAGATTGTTAGGTTATGGAGCTAAAAACTTCAACTTGTTGCAAACAAAGAAAAGGAGGTTGCTGAAGACCCAAAAGCACCGACGTCGATAGCATGACCAACATCGGGCATGACCGAAGCAGAAGGCCACCAGCGATGGCAGGAAGTCAATCGACATCGACAGAACTAGGCAAGCAAGGACCGACGTCGGTCGCCTGTGTGTTTCAGAACTATTCATTGCACGAACAGTTAGTTAAGTGAATAGAGTGTTTGCATGTAAAGGCTATTTTGAGCCTTGAGCTGCGTGGATAATTATAGTAAACTAAGAGTCTAAGTTATTGTTCAAGTCTGGGATCTATTTATAGACCCATTGGCATGTATTGTAAAGTTGTTGCTAAAGAGTAAGAGAGCAAATAAGCTCCTTCTGAGAGAGGAGAGCAATGGTGTGTTCCTCCTAGTGCCACAGTACCAAGTGTGGGTATTGGTTTGGAGAATTAGAAGGGTTCTTCGTGTTTGTATGATCTTAGTCAGCATGTGAGCATGGCTTCTTTTGGAGATCTACAATGGTGAGTAAGGTCTAGTGATTTGTAGGTAGCAGCAGAGAGCAGGAGATCTACTTGGAGTACGGTTGTGTACTTGACGTACTGGCAGCGTGTTACTGACTGGTTGGAGAGGTGAACATCAATTCTATATTGGAGTTGATTGTTGGGACCGAGAGAGAGAGGGAAGAAGGTCTTGAGGTGTGGCGAGCCTTTGAGGTGGAAGAAGAAGTGGCATCTTTTTTATTGTATATTCTTCTGAGTGATTATTAATATAATTGTGTATTGTCTCTCATATTCTTGTGTTGTTTCATATTTCTAGTTACTTATTGATTATGGTTAAATTTCATGTTTAGTTGCTAATACAAGAAGCAATCATATGTGCTCTATAGGTGGAGCAAGATCCTGACAAGTGGTATCAGAGCACGTTTGTTGTTCTAGATTCCTGACAATTGGTATCAGAGCCTTGGTTGTAGGTTCAAGAGCTGATACCATCAAATGGTATCAGAGCTTTTAGTTGGGTTGACTAACAGGTGGTTTTAGATCTGGTAGTATTTTTGATTACAGGTCACTCGCAGAGGTTTCAGATTGAGTGGGAGTATAGCAATGATAGAAGAAGGTAAGTTACGAATGGGGAAACTAAATAGCATGAATGGTCTGATTGATGGAAAGAAGGAGTAGGTAAAAAGAGATTGTTGGTCGACAGAAGATCAGCGTGTAGAAGCATATGTTGCAGGCGATGTTGCATAAGATGTTCTGGATAAAGTAGAATCTTTGTTTACAGATTCTTTTGCCTCTTTCCATGCAGCCCAAAATAGAGCATCTTTTCATGGGTATGTCTTTGGAGACTTTGGAGAGATTTATTTAGGGGTTGGAGAGCCTTGTCAGATTATTGACGAAGGGGAAGTGAAGATGAAATTGTAGATGGATAACACACAGGTGGTGAAGGAAGTCATGCAGGTACCAGTCTTGGAGATGAGTCTAATTTCTTTAAAAAATTTGGGTGATGAGAGATGCACTGTAACTCTCACAGCAGATACACTTGAATTAGATGGTGGTAAAAAAGTAGGTATCCTTTATCTATCTACTTATATTACTAATTCACCTTTTGTTACAGAGATGTGGCTTTGTAGGCTTGGTCACATATGTAGGAGGGGAATGCAGGTTCTTAAGCGGAAGACAGATGTTTTTGACAAGCTAAAGAACTGGAAAGCCTTGGTGTTCATGGAGGAGATGACAGACAGAGATCAGGTGAGGGAACTGAATTATTCTGAGCAGGGCTATGTTGATTTGAACTGGATTTTGATCCATAGAGAACTCGTGGGTAAAAAGTTATCACTCATAGGCGAACACATGTACTGGCGTCGATCATACAGTAACTGATGTCGGTAGAAAGAAGACCGACATCGGTCATGAAGGAACCGACATCGACAAAATGGATACCGGCATCGGCCAGGGAGACGACATCGATAGTCAGGGTCAGCGCAGGGAATCGACATCGATCAGTTGCAGTCTGGGAGATGGCCGATATCGGTCACTGGAATAGATGGTGGGCAGATAGTAAGCTGTCAACAAGTCTCAAACGCTCATATCGAGGTTAGAAAGGGTAAGTGAACCTCATATTCATTGTTCACCTTTTTTATATTGCTTACTGATAGTCAAGAACTAGGAAGATGGAAGAAACAATGTAGGTAGAATCCAAAAATAGTGGGAGCTTGGCATGGATGAAGAGTGAGTCCTTGGAGAAGAACCAAACAGGTATTTGTTGGTAGAGTTGTCAGCTAGAAGAAAGCACTGGATAAGGGACGGATTCCCAAGTTAAAGAAGAGAGTGGATGGATACGTGAGACAGAAGGCCAAGGCATATGGTCTTGAGGTAGCTACAAGACAGTGGTATAGGTTTGACAGGTGGATGATTAAGCATGGCTTCAGTCAATGTCAGTGTAACTATTATGGTTTTGTCTTACCAAGTGGATAATGAGTCACGACATTATCCAGTTACTGTATGTGGGTAATTTGCTAGCAAGTTTTATACATACAGGGATTTGCTGAGCTAAGGGTAAGGTTAGTTCAGAGGTGTGTCATGAAGAATTTGGAGCAACAAAATTCTTTGGCATAAGAGACATGGAGATTTTATCTCCAGTGGGAGCTGGTGTGAAGACGGTGTTGGTGGGGTTCATGATGTAGGATGCAGAATCAGAAAGCACACCAAGGGCTGGACAGATCAAGCAAAGCTTAGAACAAGTGTTCGAAATCACATGAGGTCTAGTGTAGACCTAAATTTTCCCAAGTAGTGGGAGTTGTCAAAAAGTTTGGAGCCAATTCGAGGAAAGAAGTACTGGAGGGTAGTTCAGTGGATTCTTAGAGGGACCAACAGCAGGTGCACATGCTATGCAGGGCCAAGTTCTTTTCTACAGGGGTTCGTAGATGCGGATGTGGCAAGAGATTTGGATGACAGGTTTTGCACTACAGGTTTTGTGGTGGTTGGTCTTCAAGAGTGATCTTGAAGAGGGATATAGAGCCAAGGGAACAAACTAGATAATGTACATGTATAGGTATAGTTGCAGCTATTTATCTTCAAGTGGGAGATTGTCAAGTTGTGGAGCTAAAAGCTTCAACTTGTTGCAGACAAAGAAAAGGAGGTTGCTGAAGACCCAAAATCACTGACGTCGGTAGCATGACCGACATCGGGCGTGACCGGAGCATAAGGCCACTGCTGACGGCAGGAAGTCAGTCGACGTCGGCAGAACTAGGCAAGCAGGGACCGACGTCGGTCGCCTGTGTGTTTCAGAACTGTTCTTTACACGAACAGTTAGTTAAGTGAACGGAGTGTTTACATGTAAAGGCTATTTCGAGCCTTGAGCTGCATGGATAATTATAGTAAACTAAGAGTCTAAGTTATTGTTCAAGTCTGGGATCTATTTATAGACCCATTGGCATGTATTGTAAAGTTGTAGCTAGAGAGTAAGAGAGTAAATAAGCTCCTTCTGAGAGAGGAGAGCAATGGTGTGTTCCTCCTAGTGCCATAGTACCAAGTGTGGGTACTAGTTTGGAGAATCAGAAGGGTTCTTCGTGTTTGTATGATCTTAGTCAGCATGTGAGCATGGCTTCTTTCGGAGATCTACAATGGTGAGTAAGGTCTAGTGATTTGCAGGTAGCAGCAGAGAGCAAGAGATTTACTTGGAGTACGATTGTGTACTTGACGTACTGGCAGCGTGTTACTGACTAGTTGGAGAGGTGAACATCAATTCTATATTGGAGTTGATTGTTGGGATTGAGAGAGAGAGGGAAGAAGGTCTTGAGGTGTGGCGAGCCTTTGAGGTGGAAGAAGAAGTGGCATCTTCTTTATTGTATATTCTTCTGAGTGATTATTAATACAATTGTGTATTGTCTCTCATATTCCTTTGTTGTTTCATATTTCTAGTTACTTATTGATTCTGGTTAAATTTCGTGTTTAGTTGATAATACAAGAAGTAATCATATGTGCTCTATTGGTGAAGCAAGATCCTGACAAGTGGTATCAGAGCACGTTTGTTGTTCTAGGTTCTTGACACATAATTTAACCACAAGATTCATATAATTTACTTCCTACTAGAAATTATATCACAAAACATACTAAACATAGGAGTAAACAAAGTATACATCAAATGTATGAATGAATATGACATTATTATCTAACTCATACTAAAATTAATAACTATAGTTTATACCACCCTAGTAAAATATACATTTAACTGCAAATTTCAACTACCACAAAAGTTCCATACAAACTACATTACATGAATATAGGGTTATCATGGGGTGTAATTTTTATGAAATTTATCGTGGTAGTTGGAATTTACAGTTAAATATGTATTTTACTTGGGTGGTATAAATTGTAGTCATTAATTCTAGTATGAGTTAGATATTAATGTAAGATTCATTCATACATTTGATGTATATTTTGTTTACTCATATGTTTAGCATGTGTTATGATATTATTTCTAGAAATAATTAAATTGTATGAATCTTGTGGTAAATTTATGTTTGACAAATCTTACTTTGTTGAGTAAGGAGTGAGATGGACTTCACTGGCTTACTAGCATCAAAATGCCAGATGAGTAAAATCTGATCAAATAGTGTGTATGAATTTGATTGATGTATAGATCACTATTATATATTTCTGTGAAAAGTATGTTTAGTGAGACATTATCATTTCATGAGTATGATTTACATGTATGTGTGATATCTTGTAATATAACAAGTTTTCTATGATACATTGCATCTTTAGCTTTAGAAATTATACATCACATGGTACTTGTTTGTTACTCTAGATTCTTGTACCATCACTATCTAATCATTAATGAAGGGAGGGTCATTACCTGATAGGATTAGTGCAAGGGATTGTTGGTTTGTGGTTGGTGTTAAATTTTTTTTGGATGATGGTCTTCCTCCCCACAATAATACTACTTTTGAGATGACACTTGAGATTGCCACATATATTGAAAAGGCTGTGGAACTCATGCTCTAGGGAGCCTTGTATCACATTTTTGTACTTTGTATTGTTTATTGGAAACATTATCATGTAGATTTGTAATTTTATATCTTATATAGATTAACAGTAGTGGTTGAGTATTGTACCAGTAGTGGCTGAATATTTGTAATTATTTTCTATGATTGTATTATGATGCGTTTTCATATATTGATAATGATTATTGACTATTTGATGTCACATGCTTATTAAAAACATCATTCTTGGAATATTTTTGTTTGATCACTACTTAGATTGATGAGGTGTAATCTATTTATATTTTATATATTTAAAAAAAAATCACATATTTATAGCTAGCACCCAACAGGGTCGTTTCAGCCCAAGTCTTTCACTGTTGTACTGAGTCCTATGCTCTTGGGTTATAAATAGTTATGTTTCATCTTTGATTGGATCTTATCACACTATTATCTTCTGCACTTTTATCCTCTCATGCCACATTGGTTCTACTCCATGGTCTTTCTATGCCATGATCCTCTTGCATCGTGCTGGTTCCAAGCCAAAATATAAAATACTTAGTCAAAATGTGGGGTCTGACATCAGCCCGCACTACACTCTTAGTCTATCCTAGACTAAGTACCTATCTTGGCCTCAGCCAAAAATTCAAGTTCATTTTTTTCAATTTACTTTCTAAATCATCCCAATGTTACAAGGTGTCAAGCAATTTGGAAATTATTTCCTCGATTACCACCTTCAACTTTTTTGTCTCCTCAGGTTGATCGGCACACTCACTTACCTTATTAATCAATTATTTGAGGGATGTAGTAGCATCCTTTTGGACCTATTTAAGCAAAGTGACTTCATGTAAAAACTGTCATTAGAGAGCTGCAAAAATATAATTTATTTACTGTCAATGCACATTTATTGTTTCCTCCATAGTCTCAACATCCTTAAATGCTTTAGCATGCTCAGTGTGGTATTTTATTAAAAGGGTGGCATATGTTAATTGTTGTTGTTGAGACTCTTCTACCTTGAGTCAAGTCTCCAAAATTTTATTGGGTCGTGTCAGTTTCTCAAAAATCTCATCTAAGATGGGGATTACTTCTCCAACTCTTTCGAGAGCACATCTGTAGACTTATACTACATTTTAAAATTGCTTAGCCACATATAATGCTTCATTCATGGGCAAAATATGTTACTTACACTAATTTAATAGAATATTTACTAGGGTTTCCAACTTATCAATGACTTCTCCCTCCAAAGGCACCCCATATACCAATGTCAGTTCTTGGCCTAAAATAGTTTTACATAAATTTAAATTTTTTACTTTGGTGGCTGTGGCTTCTTCTATTTATTGCTTCAACATGAACATTTTATATTTAAGTGCCTTGAAAGCAACAAATTATTGTATAGTGCCACCCCCTATCCATGTTTCTTCTCTGCTTTGCATGTATCAAAATCTTAAAGATATTCTATCACGTGACTTCACGACATTTTGAAAAATAAGGTGCTGATTTTTAGGGGATAGATCTTTCAGGGATCAAACCAAATTGCATTGCGCAATGTATTTGCTTGAGGATCTAAAATTAGGCTATTTGGAGGCATTTCAAAATGATGTTCTTCATTAAACATTTCCAAGAAAAAGGATAGCTGATGTCTGGTATCGATAATTGCATCATGAGGATGGAAATGAAACTACAAATATAAAATCCTATATAGAATGCCTATTTGTTATTTTACATGTAAGTTGGTGGTTGGATCAATAAAAGGTGGTTGAACTTCAGAGTCAATTGGATTCTTCCATTTCAGGGGATATCACTTAAGGATTTTGACATCCACATTTGTGGCCAAAGAAGTGTTGTCAATGTCCATGCCAGTCATCTATTCTATATCAAAACCATCCCCCTCTTTGATAAGTGGATATTCAATGTTTAATTGTGCCTCATCAAGGGTGGTGTCCTCCTCTTGCATTGGAAGGGTGTCTTTTTTGAGTTAGAATCCTCCAGTTCTTCCCTGTGAACTATAAGTTATTCCTCCAATAGATTAGTTGGGGGTAATGGCACTGATACCTTAGGTTATTCTTTTGGTATATTTTGTGTAGGTGAAGCCTTTGGTGGTGATTCCCTTGATGGGGTATTCCTTGGTGGAGAATTTCATGGTAGAGAAGCATGTGGTGGAGAGACCTTTGGTGGGGTCTCTCTTGGTGATGAAATCCTTGGTGGTGGTGCTTGGGTGGTCCTTTGCCATTTTGGTGGTATCAACCATGAACTTTTGCTAGTATCATGTCTAGCTTGTTTCTTCTTGTCAAGATGTGGTACAGGTGGAAGATTTTCTCTTGCATGATTTTCACTTCCTAAATATTTATTTTTGGTTTGCAACATATAAACTAAATTATGAATAGTTTCTTTGACCATGCTTTGCTTTACCTTGATGTCAGTTTTCTCAATCTCATGTTTTTCTCTATATGGATTCTTGACAGGGTAACCGTACATATTTTAGAGAGTGTGAATCTTCAAGTCTATTCAGTTAGCTTCTAGGGTGAGGGGTTATGTGTCATATATGTGGTTCACCAAATCGATGAAGTGCCATGCTGTGAAGGCATAGGGCAACTTCAACCAAGATGAAAGTTATCCAGAGGGGGGCATTTTGATATGATCCAAATAAAAAAGTTATTTCATGATAAGTTGAGCTTGCTCACCAACCTGGACAAATAATTCCTTAGGAATGATCCATTCATTTCCAAAGGCCCCTTTCATGCCATCACACCATGACTTCATCTTGATTTGATTGGTAGGGTGATATAATGGGGGCATGTGAAAGTCTTATCGCACTTTGTGAAGGACTTGTGATCTAGTGGGTGCACCCACTTTAGCTCACCATAGGTGTAATTAGATACACTAATTTCATCAAACACCATCAATAAAAAAATACCCCCCATGGAAGCCAATGGCCCAGTATTTGATGGGTCCTCTCCGCATCCAGTATGATTTTGTTGGAAAAATACATTTCTCAATTATACTTTAGCCCCTCGATTACTTGGTGGGTGATGTATAGGTGGGCCATGTCCACATCTTTCCATCGATCAGTGCCACTGATCTTGGTCATGATAATGCATGCTGATACTAGGAGGGGTAGGTTCTTGCAAGTTTTTAATGTGCATGGCATGGCCTTGCTTTTGGTACTCAAACATCATTGATATCTTCTCTATCTCCTATGAGTCCTCCAAATCAAATTATACGTCTATGTCAGAGCATTGCAATCCTGACACCTTGATTATTATTTTAGGTGTAATCTTCATGCAATAATTAGAAAAATAGATATAGTCCTCATGGACATGAGAAAGCATAAATTTCATTACTTCCACTAGTTTTTTAGAATATGGAAGGTTAAATAATTGGAATAGCCCTATAGAGTCTAAGGCATTGAATATTTTTAGGTCATACATCACTTGAATCTTGGTGTTATGACACTCAACCCAGTAATAAATATGTAGTTCAACCTCATTTCATGGTTAGAGTCAAATATAATACATGAAGGTACTTTTGACACCTAATTTTCTATGCACAATACCATTTCTAGGTACTGCATCTCTTCTATCATCAATGGTGGGTGTGGAGGTATTTATGACTTTTTTTATCTAGCACACCATTCTGAATTCTTCATTTTCTATGTGTTATCTCTATTCCTTAGGTGTTTCTTCTCTAATCAATACTACTTCCCCACAACACATGGCTCTTCATCCTCTAGAATAGGGTGTAGTGGATCACTTCTTAGGGATTTATTCTTAGGTTGCATCACCTTTCATTGAGCCTAAAGGTTGAGGCACAACTTTCTAATGTTCCCAAAAGAATACGTATTTATGGTGGAAGTGACTCAAATTTTCCTGCTTTGATGCTCGTTAATGGTGGATGCATACCTCTACAACCAATAACTATCAAATTTCTTCTTCATGCTTCAAGGTTAGTTAATTTCTGGCTAATTACTCAATCAAGATCTTTCATAATAGACAATTAAATGGGAATTTGATTCTTTGCACTTATTATAGAATCATTTTGACTCAGTTCACTCTTTGACTCTATAAAAACTCAAATGAAATCAAAGGTAAAGTTTAAAATGAGCCCTTAAATCCTTTTTATAGGCTTGAGGGGGTAACTTACATTTACTATCCCCCCTCTTCGACCATTAATTATTGAAATTAGTGCATTTTAATGGCCTCCTTTCTTTGACTATCGCTTCTCATCATAAATGCATTTAATGATATCATCATGACTTGATGTTGACATGCTTATCACAACCACTTCTTCCTTTACATTAATGGCATGTTTTGTCCTGCACTTTTCATCGGAGTGGATGACAATAGATAAACCGTTTGAATATTCATACTATTGGTAGGAATATTTATCTTAGCAAATTTTAACTTGCGTGTACATCCTTATAATACCCAACACATGGACCTTTTCTTAATACATGTAACACCTCTTACCCCACACTAAATGTGTGTTGTGGTCCTCTACAAAATTACAAGTACAAAATTAAAAAGAATGTAAAATTAAAAAAAAGTGACGCGAAACTAAGGCATTGCTTTTATTAAAAAATAAAATCCTAAACTAATGGCATATGCCTTATTGATATAAATGAAACTAAATTTTAAGGAGAGAAATATGGCCTTATCTGGATACCATTGTAGTGTCCAAGAATAAATTGGCCATTCAATCTTTGTAAATGATAAGAACCAATAGGGAGAATGCTATGAACGATAAAAGGACCATCCATGTTCACATCCCAGTGAACATGGAGATTCTCAAAATGGTAGGTGAACTTGGAGTCATAGAGCAAGACTTTCATTTGAGAGGTAAATGTCTTGTGCTTAAGGTGGTGATCATGCCATGCCTTTTGTTTGTGTTTATGTACATCTTGAATCTAATGAGTAAGAAAACAAGCTTCATCCAACCATAATAAATCATACAAATGTGCTTGTAATGATGACTCCTCATCTAATTATCTAATGCATATAATGTGAAGAGATGGTACCAATAATTGAACCAAAAGAGCTTCTTCTATTCCAAACACTAGATTGAAGGGTGTACTCTTGTTGAGGTGATTATAAGTTGTTTGGTAAGCCTATAATACTGTAGACACTCGATCATCCCAGTCAATACAATCAATATTAAAAAATATTTATAAGTGTTGTGCCTAAAATTTTGTTTAATGACTCAATAATGCCATTGGTTTAGGGATGATATAGTGTTGTTTTATGATGGGAAATAATGAACTCAATGATTAAGATGCAGATAATTTCATTGAGGAAATGTGTACCATGATCACTAGTAAAACTTAATGGGCAAACAAATGGGTTATGATATGTTCCCATATGAAGCATGTGATATTTTTAGCAGTACAATCTCTTATTAACATGGCCTCAACCCAATGCATGAGATAATCAATTATTGTTATGATATAGTAGGAACCTCTATGTCATCCTGTTGGGTTGATGGGGATGACAAAATCAATGGTCCATTTCTCAAATGGTTATTGTGATGAAATAAGATATAAAGTCATGGTATCCTAGTGAATTTGTTTCCCCATGTGATGGAAAATATCACACGACTTAACATGTAATTTAGCATATTGAAAAAGGGTAGGCCACCATAGACTAGCTAATAGTACTTTGTGCATAGTAGCCTCATCAGCATAGTGTTTTCCAAGAATGCCTTCATGAACTTCATAGAGTAATTTAGGGAACTCATGTTTCATGACATAACATCAAAATATTTCATGTCATCTAAGCTTGTATAGGTCCCCTCCAATGAGCTAGAATGGTGCAGTGTGGATGGTTAGTTGCTTCTTAGCCTGCAGACTCAAACAATCTAGTGCTACACCAATCGTTAAGAAAGCTACAATATCTTCTAACTCCTCAGGAATATGTGAAACATAAAAAAAATATACATTAGGTAGTTCATCCTCAATGGTGCACATTGGTTCTTCAGAATCAATTTGAGAAAGAAGTTTAGGACCATAATTAGTCTTTCCTAGTTTGACCATGATAGAGAATTGGAATTATTGAAACGAGACAATCTAGTGGTAGATGTGGTTATGTAACACAAGTTTATTTACAAAATATTTTAAAGATTTGTGGTCTGTTATAAATACAAAAGGAGTTACTAATAGGTACTATCAAAACTTTTGTTAAACATAAACCATGGAAAGTGCTTCATGCTTTATGGTGGTGCAATTCCTCTCAACTAGAGTAAGTTTTCTACTCATAAAATAGATGGGGTGATCAAGGTGACCTTCACTAAGTTGTGCAAGGATCTCACCAATGACCATTTGGAAGCATCAAAATGGACATGGAATGGTTTTGTCTAATCAAGGAATTGACAAATTAGTGTAGTGATAAGTTTGTCCTTTAAGGCCTCAAAGGTTTCTTGGTAAGAGCGGGTCCAAATAAAGTGTTTGTTATGTTTCAAGAGTTCCTCCAAGGGCATGAAAATATTTTCATAACCTCATATGACTTTTTGATAATACCCTAATGTCCTAGAAAGGCATGAATTGCACTCTAAAATGTCGACATTGGTAGAGGAAAATGATAGCTACCTTCGCATGGTCTACCAAAAGTCCATGTTTATAGATAATATGACCAAGAAGAACATCTAATGGTGTATTTTTCAACCTAAAGAGCATGACGATATATGAAAAATATCCCCGTTAGGTAGTAAATGTAGTCTTAGGTCTATCTTACTTGACGATCTGGATCTGATGATAACCAAAAAAATCCATCTATGAAAGTGTAAATTTCACACCCGATGATGCCTTTAAGGATTTCTTCTATGAATTACATTGGAAAAGGATCAGTAATGCAAGATGCATTAAGTATTTGATAGTTAATGTAAATCCTAATTCACCCATACTTATTTATAATTATGATTATGGGGTTGACCCACTCAGACTCATCAATTTGGGTTATTACTCCAGTGCACAACATACTATCAATTTCCTCTATCACCCGTACGTAAATTTGGATTCATCCTATATGGTCATTTCCTGACTAGTTGAGCACCATTAACCAATTTGATATGCATTTTATTTAAATATGGATGAACACATTTCATCTCAATATAAATCCTTGGAAAGACATCTTGGTATTATTTTAAAAAATTAAATATTTTAAAAACCTACGTATCAGACCAATAGTTACCCATGATAGCTATCTTTTGTTCTTCTTTCGTGCTGATGTTTCATCGGATAGATTGAAGAGGTTATGAGTACGAGTGGTCTATAATAGGACTAGTATCATGAATAGTTTGAATGCCATAGTCTATAGGGACATCCAAATGCTTTGTCAAAGGATTAGGTGGGTCAGATGCTTCACCTTCATCAACATGAAACACTAGTTTTTTCTTCCCTTGGTGAATCTCTTCACAACATGCATGATTAAGGATAAGTTTTGGTATAGGGATGGACTATTCAGATGGATCATTAAAGACAACCAAGATTTGTTATGGGACATCATGTATATGTTGTAGCTAATCTTCAATGGGACTAGGTTCAGCAACAACTGCTTCATGCATGGTTTGGAGAGTGAGGCACAAATCCATCCTTGGAGATGATCAAGACAACGTTGAGATCATGCCATTTTTGAACATATGTTATAAAGGGGTACCTAAATGTTATTCTTCATGAACATACCATGATCCATCCCAAGTATGTAAGGTGCCATAAAAAACATGTACCCATAGGTACTCTGACAAGAAAGATTCTATAGCTCTCCACATGGTTTCATAAGCTTCTATATGTGGTTCAGTTGCTCAGATTCCACTATAGCTGATTGTACCCTAGATGCTATTATCATGATGAAATTGATGATGAAAATTAGAGAGTACTTGATCCTAATGAATAATTTGCTCATTATGGGTTCGCCACCACCTTGTGGTTATAATATCAAAATGTGAACCAATGAATGCATATGATTAGTATCAAAGTCATAAAAGGATTCAAGTTATTAGATGAAGTCATGGACTTCCATTTTCCTATGAAATTGAGGAGCTTCATCATGTTTATCTAATGGTGCATCTATAACTGGTCTTCTCATGATTTATTGGTAGTAAGGTGAATAAATTTGTGGCATTTATGATAGTGGCATGAGATGCTCTCAAAACTTCCAATGGAATCTCACACTCTTTTAGTAAGGTCATAGTCACTGTGGGACCAAAAATTACAAGCATTACTTATAGTATCAAAAAGGGACTAAGTGTCCATCTATTGGAGGATGCCATCAGGAGTAAGATCATGATGATCACCATTTTTGGCTATGACATTGTAGATGTGGTTAATATCTTCATCTATGCTAATAGGTTCTACATATGGGGGCCCATGTACTTGATCCAATGAGACAACAATGCGTTGATCAACATTTTCAAAACTGATGTAGCACTTTTTAAAACTTCAGCCTGAGTTGTTTGCATAGCACCAAAGTCAACCCAATAGTCTTAAAAAATCATCAGCTTCATCTAAATTGAGAACCTCAAAATTAGCTTTGAAAGGTACCCCAAGGATATCGATAGTTGCACTATTAAGAATGCCAATTGGTAGAGCACAAGTTTTATTATCCATAAATAATATGTGAGGCGATGGATATAATACTAGGCTGGACATTTTGTATCATGCATACTTTGTGAGGACATTGACCTCAATATCAATGTCAACCAAAATATCTTGAATCATCCAAACGTCGATAACAACATTCACCAGGATTTCCTTATCTTCTTTAGGGTTAGGAGGAATATGAGTATCTTACCACCAAGCATGATTTAATCAATGATATTCAGTTGGCCTAAGTAATTGAGGTGGATCATTAGTTGGTTTTGATACCTAATGTTTATGTTAATTACTCAATTGTGGAATAATGTATTCATCTAATAGATACTTTCATAGTTATTGAAAATTATCTCATGCCACATTTTGAGGTTCCATGGCCTTTTGAAGATCAAGACATTGGGTGGCTTCTTAATCCTTAAGAAATTGAATTTCTCCTTGGAGTTTGTTGGGAGGGGGTGGAGGTAAATCCAAGAACAAACACACCTGTTCTAATTCCACCCATTAGGATCTTGCTCCTCAAGAAGAGCACAGTATGATTACCAAATATAAGCAATTGAATATGCGGAAATAACCAAGAACACAAGTAACTAGAATTCACCAATAGCACAGAATATGAGAGACAATACACTATCTTGTATTAACACTATACAGAAAAAAATACAATCAAAGAGCCGCCACACTCTTTCACCTTACAGAGATTCGCCACACCTCAAGTGTACAGTAATTCTTCTCACACACACTCTCCTACACAAAAAAATAGTCCCAACAACCAACTCACACACAGAATTGGTGTTCACCTCACCAACCAGTCAGTAATAACCCTGCCGGTACACCAAGCACTCTACAGCTCTTCACGCTGATCTCTCATGAACCTGCAACCTGCAATTCAAAGATCAAACTTACATGTAGATCCCCAATGAGCTTGCAACAACCTGCAACTCACAGATCTTACAACTAGAAGGAACTCTTCCTTTCTATCTCATGCCTTAAACAATACATGCCAATGGGTCTATAAATAGATCCCTAACTCAAACAATAACTTAGACTCTTAATTTAGACAATTATCCTCGCAGCCCAAGACTCTAACTGGTCTCAACATGCAAACTCTTCGTTCACTTAACTAACTGTCCGTGAAATGAGCAGTTCTGGAACACACAGGCGACCGACGTCGGTCCCTGCTTGTCTGGTTCTGCCGACGTCGGCCGACTTCCTGCCGTCGCCGGTGGCCTTCTGCACTGGTCTCTACCGACGTCGGTCCTGCTGCCGACGTCGGTGCTCCTAGATCTCAGCAACCTTCTGTTCCACAGTTTGCAAAGGGTTGAAGCTTTTAGCTCCACAACCTAACAATCTCCCACTTGGAGATAAACAGCTGCAACCTGTACCTGTACCTGTACACCGTCTAGTTTGTTCCCTTGGCTTTGTATCCCTCCTCAAGATCACTCTTGAAGACCAACCACCACAAAATATTTGGTGCAAAAACTGTCATCCAAATTAACTGCCACATCCGCATCTACAACCATGTAGAAAAAGAACTTGACCCTGCATAGCATGTGCACTTGCTGCTGGTCCCACTAAACTGCCCTTCAGTATTACTCTCTCGGATTGACTCCAAACTTGTGACAACTCCCACTGCTTGGGAAAACTCAGGTTTAGTACATACCATGCACTCAACCTCATTATGTGAATCAAGACACCTGTTCTGTGAACTGTCTAACCATCGGCGTGCTAACCGGTCTCACACAATCATCCTGAAACAAAGTCAACAAGACCTCCATGTCTCTAGAACACACTCATGCCAAAGAATCTTGCTGCTCCCAGATTCTCCATGACATACACCTGAACTAGCTTTACCTTTAGTTCAACAATACCTGTATATGTAACCTTGCAACAAGCACATCATACAGAAAATAGGATAATGTAGCTAATATTATCCAACCTGGTAAAGAGAAACACAATGATCAAACCTCCATTGCCCTGCAGCAAAAACAAGATCATATACCCTGATCTTCCATCTCACGTATCCATTTCCGCTCTTCTTCATCCTTAACATCCATTCGTCTCTCAGTGCTTACTTCCAGCTAGCAACTCTACCCAAAACACTTGTTTGGTTCTCCTCCAAGGAATCACATCCTCATCCATGCCAAGCTCCCACTGTTTCCTAGATCTACCTGTTCTGCTTCTTCAACAACTTCCTGGTTCTATACCATAAGTGAGCAACAAGTAGTGTAAAGAAGGGAAATGATGAATTTAAGAACTTACTTACACCTTCAGTCCTCCATATGGGCGCTTGAGACTCCATGACAACTCGCTGTCCACCCAAAATTCGTCTCAGTGACCGATGCCGGTCACATCTCAGTCTACAGCTGACCGATGTCGGTTCCCTACGACTGCCTCCCTGCCGACATCGGTTTCCCCTGGCCGACGCCGGTCCTTATCTGCCCTGAGTCACCGACGTCGGGCTGCACATAGCCGACGTCGGTCCCTGTCTGGACACCGATGCCGGTTTTCTAGCCGACGTCGGTCTCTGTGTTTTTCTTGTGAGACCTGACTTTTTCCCGCGAGCTCCTTTTGGATCAAACCCTTGTCCAAATCACCCTTGCTCTGCTCAGAATTCCTCTGCACCTTGTGCTGAACTCTGTCCGTCACTTTCTCCTTGAAAACCAAGGCTTTCCTGTTCTTGTCACTAACATCGGATTCCTCAAGAAACCTCACCTTCTTCTTCTGCATATAGAAACCACGATCCATGCCTTCCAAATCTGAAAGCATACTCTTTGACTCAAGAACAAGCATCTCCTTCTTATCTATGTGACCAAGCCTATTAAGCCACATCTCTGAATCTACAGCTGAAGTAGATAACCTAGAAAGAGAATCAGTAAAACAAGTAGATAGATAAAGCGTACCTACTTTCTTACCTCTAGCTACAACAAGTGTACCCTTGGTAACCTTCCAAGAGTCCGCTGTGAGAGTTACTGTGCAACCCTCTTCACCCAAACTTCTAACAGAAATCAGATTCCGCTTCAGAACTGGGACATGCATGACCTCCTTTAACACCCATGTGTCACCTGTCTGCAATTTCAGCTTCACTTTGCCTTTGCCAACAATCTGACAAGGCTTACCATCCCCTACACAAATTTCTCCAAAGTCTCCCTGGACATACTCATGAAAAAATTCCCTATGTGGGGATGCATGAAAAGAGGCACCTGAATCTAATACCCAAGATTCTACTTTATCCAAAGAACATACCAGAGCATCCTGTGCAACGTAACCCACAACATCTGCTTCTTCTCCATGTCCTTCATGCTAATCTTCACCCGATCTGCAATCTCTCTTTAAGTGCCCTTGCTTTCCACATTTCCAGCAGGTTATTCTGCCATACCTGGACTTGGATCTCTTGCCTGTTTTCAACCTTGATTTCCCACGATCTGTCTTCTCTCTTGGCCTTCCTCTTCCTTCAACACTCAAAGCATCTCCAGATGATTCACCTGTGCTTTTCTTGCGTATCTCTTCATTCAAGATCACACTCACAACATCATCCACTTTTAAGACGTTTGAAGGAGACACAGTATTAGAAACTGCCATTACCAAACCTTCCCAACTTTTAGGTAATGAACACAAGATTAAGAGAGCTCTAATTTCATCATCAAATACAATATTGACGGAACTTAACTGGTTTACCAAACCATGGAAATCACTAAGATGGCTATGGACAGATCCACCTTCCAACATTTGCAAATTAAATAAACGCTTCATAAGAAATACCTTATTAGAAGCTGAGGGTTTTTCATATAAATTTGCCAAAGATTCCATCAACTCCACCGTTGTCTTACACTGTGATAAGCTAGAAATCACAGATGATGCAAGACTCAATCTAATAGATCCCAGAGCCTTCCGATCAAGAACCTCCCATTCTTCATCTTTCATATCCGAGGGTTTGCTAGCAACCCCACCCAACGGTAAGTACAAATCTTTCTGATACAGATAGTCCTCAATCTGCATCCTCCATAATTGGTAGTTCTTGCCATTAAACTTTTCCATTCGTAGTTGACTGTTTTCTGCCATTGCTCAACTCCCACTCAAACAGAAACCCTGTGAGTAACCTGTAATCAAAACACACTACCCAGATCTACACCAATCTGTTAGTATCCCAACCAAAAGCTCTGATACCATTTGTTGGGAGGGGGTGGAGGTAAATCCAAGAACAAACACACCTGTTCTAATTCCACCCGTTAGGATCTTGCTCCTCAGAAAGAGCACAATATGATTACCAAATATAAGCAATTGAATATGCGGAAATAACTAGAAACACAAGTAACTAGAATTCACCAATAGCACAGAATATGAGAGACAATACACTATCTTGTATTAACACTATACAAAAAAGAATACAATCAAAGAGCCGCCACACTCTTTCACCTTACAGAGATTCGCCACACCTCAAGTGTATAGTAATTCTTCTCACACACACTCTCCTACACAAAAAAATGGTCCCAACAACCAACTCACACACATAATTGGTGTTCACCTCACCAACCAGTCAGTAATAACCCTGCCGGTACACCAAGCACTCTACAGCACTTCAAGCTGATCTCTCATGAACCTGCAACCTGCAATTCAAAGATCAAACTTACATGTAGATCCCCAATGAGCTTGCAACAACTTGCAACTCACAGATCTTACAACTAGAAGGAACTCTTCCTTTCTATCTCATGCCTTAAACAATACATGCCAATGGGTCTATAAATAGATCCCTAACTCAAACAATAACTTAGACTCTTAATTTAGACAATTATCCTCGCAGCCCAAGACTCTAACTGGTCTCAACATGCAAACTCTTCGTTCACTTAACTAACTATCCGTGAAACGAGCAGTTCTGGAACACACAGGTGACCGATGTCGGTCCCTGCTTGTCTGGTTCTGCCGACGTCGGCCGACTTCTTGCCGTCGCCGGTGGCCTTCTGCACTGGTCTCTACCGACGTCGGTCCTGCTGCCGACGCCGGTGCTCCTGGATCTCAGCAACCTTCTGTTCCACAGTTTGTAAAGGGTTGAAGCTTTTAGCTCCACAACCTAACAGAGTTTTTGTACTAAAGTCATACTATCCTATAGTACATCTTTATATTGTTGGGCATTAAGATACTTCATTACATGAGGCTCTTTGCATTGTATCTTCTCAATAGTTGGAATAGATGTAGATTGAGACTATCTTCCACTATGTGTAGTGATATTAACCCAGCTGGGTTATTAGGGTGATAGAGTATGATCATCAGTGAGGTTTCTTAATGTGAATCATACTGGCACCTTTTTCATTTCTTTCTTTAGCGATGGTTGTGTACAAGTCAGGACATTCTTCCAATTGATGCTCCTTCTTACCAAAAGCATGTTGGATAGACTATACAATTTCAATGATAGTGATCTCAGATCCATACTTATAACATGTTCTTGGTGGAAAATGACCACCTCCTCATCCCCATCCTTGGTCTCATCCATGATATCCACCGTTATATTGATTGTTTGAGATAGAGAATTGACGTGTACCATATGCACGTGCCTCATGTATATCACTAATTAGTTGATAATCATTTGTGTCATGGGTATAATCATCACATATCTTGTAGTATTCAAATACTTTAGAATATGTATCCCACTCTAAGATAAGACAATAATGTACATCATGCTCTTCATGGAAAATTTCACACGACTACTTTAGTACAGTGCAAAGGTTTTTACGAGGGTAGTTGCTTCTATTATAACCTTTAGACTCATAATTGGTACACTAAATACCATTACGAGTGTCATACACATTATTTTCAATCAAATTATTTAATTATGATGCCATTGAAGCTATTTGAGTTTTTATAAAAGGATTTATTATAGTGTCAATATTACCAACAACTTCAACATGGAGGGCAACTTCTAAGACTTCACGTGGGTTGGTAAAGGTCCTTTGAGATAACATTCATCTAAATGGAATCAACAAGCCTCTCAATAACCAGTAGGCATGTTGAGAAACATTAATATCGAGTGAAAGCTTCAACAAGAGTTTTTTGAATCATGCATCATACTCTCGTGTACTTTCACTGAGCTCTTATTTTATATTCTGTAGTGTAACAACACTTTGTTGCTCAAATTCAATAATATCAAATTCTAGAAAAAATGTTGTCTTGAGATGATCATAGTCAATTACCACTTATTGAGTGTCAAAATTCCTATACCACTTGTGTTTTCTTTCTAGAAGTGTGGTTGAAAATTATGTGTCCTTTTGCTCAAAAGAAGTCAACCACATGCCCTCTAAATGAGTTCACACTTATGAACATGCTCCAAAACATTCTCCATGCCCTGATATTTAGGAAGATAAAGCATCATTTCATAATACACCATCGACAATTGAGGTATTTGTGATGGTTTCTCTTGAGAACCCCCAAGTACTATTATTGAAGGTGAAAGTCCACCAATTCCTCCTATGCTACCTCCTAGTCCACCTCTTGTGCCTCTAGTAACAACACTCAAGATGTTGGGTGCAGTAGTAGGTTGATTAATAATACTTGGACCAGTACTCTGCCTACTATGAATGCTAGGTTCAATAGGCATATTAAGTCGGGCCATGAAATTTCTTTGAAAAGGAAGAGACAACATCAATTCACTATGAGTTAAAATTGGCTCAGCTATAATTTCTCTTATAGGATCAATTTTGACTCTACACTATATTTGTCTTAGTTATTTATGATTAAATTGTCTAGCTCAAAAGCATGAGCATGCACTAAGGTTGGGGAAATTGGTTAGTTTAAATGTGGTTCTTCAGTCTCTATTATCTAGCTAATTTCTCCCTCATATGATAAAATTAACATTAGTTATGGTTCAAAAGTTGGTGAGTCCTCCTTGTGCCTTTTCGCTTCCCTATAGATCCTAATAACACTTCCTAAGTCATCCCATCCCCTTCCTACTTTGCCTTCACCTATAATCCTCTATCAAGCTTCATCATATTTATGCTTTCACATAGCTCTCTGATTGGCTACCATTCTAAACCAAAAATCATTTACCAACACCTTTACATTCCCCTCCTAACTATGTGGCTCATGCAATGATGGATCTAACCCTCCATAGGTAGAGTTTCAAGTCTATAATCAATAAACAACTTCTTTACTTCTAGTGGAAAGTGTCTAATATATAAACCATGTGGATCTTGGAGAAATTGGAACTTAGCTTCTTCAGGATAAGAGTATGTGATTATAACATATTCCAAGATGTAGCTATTCAACAACCCTCTCCACCAGATATTAATACGCCATGTACACAATGTTCCCAAATGTGTCAAATCCTTTTGACGCTCTATCATCCAAGCTTGCCTCCTAAAATTCTATGACTGGTTTTGAGCATAGGTAAAGAGCCATCATGTAAATGAATAGGGACTTCGATAAAGAAGGTTTCATATAATGAGTTATAGAGATGTTGTTTCACCCATGCATAGGTAGATATTCCTAGTTCAAGATAGGGAATTGCAAAATTATCCTTGACCTCGATAATCTATTTTTCAATACTTTAAAGGGATAAACATTCGAGCATTGTCCATTACTATACAACAAGTAATACAGGTCTTGGAAAATAAACCAAGATGTTGGGTAGTTTTCTATCACATTTTACTTAAGGCATTGAAGTGTCTAGTCTCAAAAAACTTATGTAATGGATTTTCACATAAGACTAAGCTCTTGTGCACTTACCCAAAGCATGCAACAAGAAACTAGTTCTTATGGGTTATGTTGCACAATAACACTTGTTAGAAGCTTGAGATTATTCATATATTTAATTAGAGATTACACAAAAAAAGAAATATATGAATGTGTACCTTGTTTCATCAATGTAAATAAACAAGAACACAAGGATAAGTGTTATGAATTTTAAAGTGTTGATTACACAAACTCGTACAAATGCATATTCTACAAATCTTAGTGAATTATAAATCACATATTACTCAATGCAAACCCATTGTTAATTTTTTAATTATCAATTAACTGAAACATAACACCAGAACTGATTTTAACTTCTATGATTCTATATTACCATACAGATTCATTACATAATACCAATATTTAGTGACCTTACACTTTCTCTACAAAGGGGTATTTATACTTATTTTTCCTTGACCAAGTAGTTACATTATTAATGATAATTAGGTGACTGGCTAATGATCTCTAGTAGACTGAGAGTCATGGAAATCATTTACTTTTTTTTCCCAAGGACCCAAGCCTTTGTGCCCCCTATATTCTTGTTTGATGTTAGATCCATTCTGCTAAATGTCCTCAATCATCTCTTGTTTCCATTTCAGTCCCTAAGTCTTTGTTTTTGCATCGTGTCTTATGCTCTTGGGCTCTTTGTAATTATATTTTGTCTTTGATTGGGTCTTCTCATGCTATTATCTTCTATTTCATTGTCCTCTTGTGACACGCTAGTTCTACACCATAGTCTTTCTATGCCATGCTCCTCTCGCATCGTGTTGGTTCTAAGCCAAAATCCAAAATAGGGTCCAACATGGTTTTAATGTTATCTTATTCATCCTTGAGGATAAATTTGCATCTTAGACTAAAATTAATGCATAAAATAATCATTAGTGACCCAAGTTATGTTGAAGATGAGATTCAAAGCATACATAGTGTGCTGAAGGGAGGATTGACCATTTTTAATGAGCCTATTGAGTAGGCATCTTCTTCTACACCTAAACCTATAATCAGTCATGTACTTCAAGAAGAAATCCAAAAAGGTAAGCAAAAAGTTGTGTTTCATGTTGATGAAGGTGAAGGCTCTGATCTGGTTGACCATTTGACCAATCATTTGGCTATTTAGACAAATTATGATGCTATACCTATTTATGATACAATTATAGATACATAATACCCACACTTGGAGCCACTTCAGACCATACATCACAACATTGGCATGGAGGATGCACCAAAGATGGTTACTGTGGGGAATTATTGGTTTGATACTAAAATCACAAAAGTGTTTATGTTGCTAAAAGAGTATCAAGATGTTTTCCCAAGGAATTATAATGAAATTAAGGGTGTTTACCCTTCTATGGGTAAAATGTACATCAAGCTAGTCAAAGGCACATGCCTAGTTATGAAGCAACATTATTAAATGAATCCTAATTTGCATGCACGTGTTAAAGAAGATATTGATAGTATGTTGCATGCAAGATTCATTACTCCTATTGATGAGTCTGAGTGGGTAATTCCTATGGTGATAAACATTAAAAAGGATGGGTACATAAGGATTTGTGTGGATGTTAGCATGTTATAAGTGTGCCAACATCACATCATGGCAATATTGTTTGTCACATTTATTGCATGAAGTGATGGTAAAAGAGGAGGGGTAGTATATGTGAGTTATCCCCTAAAAACTATAAAAAGATAAACGATTCATTTCACTTTTTACTATTGATGCGATTGAAAACTCATAGAGTTGAAGGAGTAAAATTGAGATTTTACAACATGAATTCAACTCATCCAATCAAGTGTAGAATGATGAATTATGACTAATTTTAGATCTTATAGTGTGTTTTAACTAAGGAAAAATACTAGAACTAGGTGAATTAGAAGGATGAATAGGATTTTTTGAGTTTTAGGTTACAAAGGTTGACGTCTGCCATTAACAGGCATTAGAGCAGAAGATCTGAGGCACTTACAATAATAAAAACATATTCATTTGGGAATATTGGATGACCATGCCTCAACCTTAAAGCTCCATGAAGGGTGATGTAGGCTAAGAAAAAGTCCCAATGAAGTGAACCACTACTTGAAATTCCATAAAAATAAGAGCTAAGTATTAGTGTGGAACCAATGTTAATTAGAGAATAAATATCTGAAGAACAAAGCATGTGCACGAGAGACAAAGGAATCATGATGGCATGCCATGAAAAAAAGAAAGCTCAATTGTATCCACCTCCACCTTTTCTAATTGAGGAAATTTAATACCCTGAGACAATGCTATGCACCAAAAACTACGTATCCAAAGTGCCAACTTGTACTATCTTTAACTACAACCATCGATAGCCCTAGAATGAGGTAGAACTATAGAATGATTATAGAGTCAAGATACATAATAATAGGAGTGAGATGGTCTATGACTTAAATATTTTCAACACCTTAGGTATTTTTGGCCTCTTCCAACTCTTCAAACTTACCTACTTTGGAAAGCCAATAAAAGTGGGCAAATTTTTAATTCACAGGTGCATGAGGACTACATCTAGTTTGTTGGGCACTAGATGAAAATCATGACTAAAATAATTAGTAAAGTATTAGGGTTTTAGTGCTCAAATTCAAACCTTGAATATGATCTAGAGGACATGGAGGAGATATATAATATGGCTATGGAGCTTGAGTACCAAAAAAAAGGCCATGTTATGCACATCAAAAATATTCAGGATGTCACCCTCTGAGTGGTTGCATGCATCATAATGATGAAGGTTGGAGGTAGAGATATGAAAGGAGGTGGATATGACCCACCTATATGTTGAACACCAAGTCATTGAAGGGTTAAAGTATAATTGGGTACTATACTTTACCAATAAAATCATAGAGGATGCAGAGAAAGCTCATTGAATGTGCAATCACATGTTTTCATGCGGTACATTTTTTTTGTTAATGGTATTTTATGAAATTGGCATACCTAATTATAGCTATAGAGAATTGAGATGGACATACCCACTGAAGTATAAGTCCCATGTAGATCCATATAATGCATTCACTTACCCTAGCCTGATTACTCCACCCTATAATCTCAAGATGAAGCCATGGTATGATGGGAAGAAGGAAGCATTTGGGAATGAGTGGTGAATTTCAAATTAATTGCCTACATAGGTTGGTGATCAAGCTAAGTTTTATATAAAGTAACATTATTCCCTCATGCACTTTAGGATGGTCCCGTCTAGATAATTTTATGATTGGATAAAGCTACCTTATGATTTCATGGTTCAGTAATTTATGAACTCTATCAACCAAATATATGACATGCAATTGGTGACACATGAAGCTGAACAAATTGACTTGGAGACTCACATTCTCTACCAAATGTATGGATACTTGGGAAGAAATATTATATACAAAGGGTTGAGTCAAATAAAATTGACATAAAGATGCATCAAACCTTATATGGGGATTCCATTCATATTTTATTCTATATGTTGAAGCCCAAGAAGAAATCTTTAAGAAGCATGAAGCATGAGAGAGAGAAACTCCCTTCAACACCACTGCTAGAAAGGAAGTATAAATTATTTGGGCATGATTACAACACAAGCTCTTAGCTAGAACCTTTGAAAAGGCAAAAAACTACCCAGACATTGCCAAATAGGGATCCACTGATAAGTTAACCAGAAGGCTCAATGCCAACTACACATAATGATCCCTTGGAACATGAGATAGAGGAACCTAAGGAAGGTGATATGGAGGAGATGGAAGAGATACTATAATTGACCTTGAATAGAGTCA
Organism: Torreya grandis; assembly: GCA_037957365.1. Lineage (NCBI taxonomy): Eukaryota > Viridiplantae > Streptophyta > Pinopsida > Cupressales > Taxaceae > Torreya > Torreya grandis. Next base: position 4,183,130 of record JARHVA010000164.1, on the reverse strand, counting down.
AATCTAAACAAGAAGATACTGAATCTAAGAAGACACCCTTCCCAATATGGTAGGAAGATATCGACCTTGAGGAAACACAAATGTAGATTGAAGAATTACTTGGTGAAGAGAGGGATGGCTATAAAGTAGAGGTAGGATTGAGTGGCCTCCACATCAAGACTACTTACGAAGAGAAAGACATAGATGGATAGATACTTGAGTAGGATATTTTCAATGGGAAAGAGCTAGTTAACTTCATGGTTAGAATAGATAAGCCTGATGCATCCACTAACCTCTACACCTAGTACTAGAAAGGCATCCTTGATAAGTTGCTTTATCTAAAATCCTATCTTGCTCAAGAAGATGCATCTAATAGACCTAGTGTGAGATGCCATTCTTCCTCAACATGTATAATGAATAATTCCACTTTGAAATTCCCTTCAATAGTCTTGTATTTGATTTGTAAGTGATGACACTACCCACTACTATTTGGTTAGATCCCCATCAACTTACCTCTATATAGACTAACATGACACTCTTAAAACTAACATCTAAAGTCACACAATAGATTGTCATTATAGAATATGATGCATGGTTGGAAGAACAAAAACATGCTAAGCTGGTGGAGCTATATAATAAAGTGGTCACTGCCTGTATAAAACTAGAAGAAGAGCTAGTTGCGTTAAAGCACTAATTGGAAATAGAAACAATTTCCAAGGTGAAAACATTAAATATCTATAAGGAAATTATAGACCAAGACCCAATTCTCAAAAATGGAGTCCCCTTATCTAGTGAGGCAATTGAAAAGTTAGAGACTCTTGTGGACCTCCTATTGAAATAGTACAAAGAGCTACCTGGGCCTAGAGATGAAAAAGTATGGGCAACATAATAGTTTTTTGAAGTTGTAGAGGTGTGAAAGCATGCCTTTCATAGAGTTGGAGATGTGATTCCCATTTTAAATGAGGTTTTTGAGAAGCTGTCATGACCCAATTTTTTTTTTGGAAGATCGGATTCAAGCAAAAGAGCTTTAGTGCTAGCAATTGGTTGATACAACCCTTTTAATAAAAGACTATTCCAAGCACACAAAGGCATTTAAGGATGTAAAGGTTATGAAAGAGACAATAAGGATGCATTGACAAGAAATAAATTTCAACTTTATGACACTTTGAGGATAGGTTTTAGCTAAGGTCATCATGCTTGAGGGCATTCATAAGGATGCTTCCACATCCCTTGAATGTTTGGTCAATAAAATTAGTGAGTGTCTTAACCAACCTAAGGATACCAAGAAGCTGAAAGAAACCATTAAAGAAATAATAATGAATCTGCTCAACAACTTTTCACATTAGGAAGGTGTCAATAAGTAAATCAAACATGTTGGCCCTAAATTTTTGTTAGAAGCTAAAATTGGTGTTTAGTTTAGGACAAACTAATGGCATAGTGTGGGGTGATGTTGGACCCCAAATTTTAGCTAAGTATTTTGATATAGGTGTGGGGTATGGAAGAATCATGATGCAAAAAGAGTATGGCATAGAAGGAGCACAATGCAAAAGAGATATTGGTGCAGAAGATCATGGCACTTGAATTTACGATGTGAGAAGACCTAGTTAGAGAATATGTATAATAAATGGAGAACCTAAGAATGGAGGGCTTGGAACACTAGTGGAAGACTTGGGGAGCACAAAATAATTAGGATAGGGTTAAAGAGTGATTCTCAGGGATGAAACTAAGTTACACATGAATCTAGCACTAGCCTACTAGAAGATATGCACTTAGAAATGAGGATCCAACACTGAACATAAATATAGGGGACCAAAGGCCCGAGTCTTTAGGAAAATAATATAGTTGGCTACCAAAAATCTTTGTCCACTAAAGATTGTTGGTTAGTCATTGAGAGTGTCATTATTATTATAACTACTTGGTCAGGGAAAACCAAGTATAAATACCCCTAATTAAAGCTTTGTAATGCTACTGATGAATATTATATGTTGATTGTTATTTAATTAATGTAATCAAGGATATCATTATAATATTGTTGTTGTCTCCAGCTTATATCTGAGTTGTATCACTGAGTTACACCATGCATTTATTATGTAATTTATGACTCTATTATGAATGTGATGAATATAAATTACATTACCTGAATGTTATCATGTGGATTTTGGAAATAATGGTGTTGGTCATTTTAATCTTGTTTGTTTATTTAATTGAACTTAGGCCCACAACTGTGTATATATTTTTATAGTTAGTCATTGGATAAAGTGTATGATTGAGTATCGATATATTCTCAGAACACCTTTGCATGACAAAACCCATGGGAGTCGGTCCCTTGCTATATGCTTTGGGTGAATGTGTAAGAACTCTAAGTATTGCATGAAATGTCAACACGTCTACTTATTGAGTCTTAATCACATTAGTGTGTGTTTAGGGAAAGTTAAGCCTAGATAGGAAATTAACCCAACATTTAGAAATGTGTGACATAAGTTGGCTTAATTTGCACACTCAAGGATGAGAAGATTATCTTAAGGGATACGTCAGATCGACTACAACTTTCACTTCTGGGGCCCAATACAGACCAAATAATGGTTGTTCTAGTCATAAAATACCCATTTAGATGTGTTGATAAAGAGGATTTTTTTATTAGGCTAATAAATTAGGATATATGCCCCCCACTTAATTTGTTTTGGCCTTTTAAGAGAGATTTGGTTGTAAGATAAAACTCAATAACATGTCTCACTCACATAGCTTTAGAAAGAATCATCTTAGGGTTGCTTAAAAGACTTATTCATGTAAGTGTGGGAGTTGAAATCTTGTATCTATCCCTCACAATTCTCCCTTAATTTGTAATATAAGTTGGCTCAGTTTACACACTTAGAGATGAGGAGATTCTCTTAAGGGATGCATTCGACCAACTATAAATTTTGATGTTGGGGCTAGATAGAGACTAGACAATGGTTGTTATAGAGTTAAAATGTCAATATAGACATGGTGGTGAAGATAGTTCATTGATTGGGCTAACGATTCAGGATATACACCCCATACTAACCAACTTTTAGCCCCTTAAGAGAGATTTGGTTGTGAGAGATAACTCATTACTACATCTCACTCATATTGAGTTAGAGATAATCCTCTTGGTGTTACTTAGAGAGATCATTTATGCAAGTGTGGGATCTAACAACTCATCTCTATCCCTTACAATTGCCTACAATGCAACATTAAATTTGACTTAATTTACATACTCAGGTATAAGGAGATTCTCTTAAGGGATACGTTAGATCAACTACAAATTTCACTCCTAGGGCCTAATGGTGACTGGACAATAACTGTTCTAACCTTAAAACACCTTTTCAGATTTTTTTGATGAAGTCATTTTATTATTGGGATAATGAGTCAAAATATATAACCCCATTAACCAAGTTTTGACCCTTTAAGAGAGATTTGACTGTGAGAGAAAACTCATTATCGTGTCTCACTCAAGTTGAGTTAAAGAGAATCCTATTGGGGTTGATAAGAGGACTCATCCATGTAAGTGTGGGAGATAATAGCTCATCTATAGCCCTCACTATTCTCCTAAAATGTGCTACAAAATTTGGTTCAGTTTATACACTTAGGGATGAGGATATTTTCTTAATGGATACATCCAATTAACTATAACTTTTTCTCTCAAGGCCTGATGGAGATTGGAAAATAGCCATTCTAGCCTTAAAATACCCATATAGATTATTAGCAAATAAGGTTCATTGATTAGGCTAATGAGTCAAAATAAATTCCCCCCACTAATACAATTTTGCCCCTTTAGGAGATATTTGTCTATGAGTGAAAACTCATTACCATCCTAGGGTTACTTAGATGATTATTCTATGTAAGTGTGGGAGTCGATGAATTATATTTATCCCTCATGGTTCTCTTAAAACACGTAATGGAAGTTGGATCAATTTTCACACTTAAGAACAAGAAGATTCTCTTAAGGGATGCATATGATCAGCTGTAACTTTCACTCTCAGGCTTGATGGAGAACAAACAACAATAATTCTAGCCTTAAAATTACCATTTAGATATGTCTACATAGACAGTTCATCAATTAGGTCAATGAGTCAGAATATATGTTCCCACTGACCAAATTTTGACCCTTTAAGATAGATTTAGTTGTGAGAAAAAAACTTGTTACCGCATCTCACTCATGTCAAGTTAGAGATAATATTCCTAGAGTTTCTTAGAGGACTCATTCATTCAAGTGTGGAATTTGATGACTTGTTTCCATCCCTCAAAATTATTTTTCAATGCATGATGGAAGTTGGTTTAGTTTTTACACTTAGGGATGCTTAGATTCTCTTAAGGGATGCATTTGATCAACTGCAACTTTTACTTTTGAGGCCTAAAAAAGAATGAATAATAACTATTCTAGACTTTAAACACTCATTTAGACATGTTGGAAATAGTGGTTCATCAATTGGGTTAATGATTCATAATATATGCCCCTGATTGACCAACTTTTAACCCTTTAAGAGAGATGTAGATATGAGAGAAAACTCATTACCAAAACTTACTCACATCAAGTTAGAGAGAATCCTCCTGGGGTTGATTAGAGGAATTATTCATGAAAGTGTGTGATCTGATGTGTCATCTATAATCCCCATGATTCTCTTGCAATGTGTGATGGAAGTTAGCTCAGTTTTCACACTTAGGGATGAGGAGATTCTCTTAAGGGATGTGTCTGATCAACTGTAACTTTCATTCTTGAGGTTTGATGAAGAATGAGCAATATTTCTTGGGTTTATTAAATGACTCATTCATGAAAGTGTGGGATTTGACACTCATATATAACCCTCACATTTATCCTACAACACATGATGAAGTTTGGATCAAATTTCACACTCAAAGATGCTTAAATTCTCTTAAGGGATTCATCTGATAAACTACAAATTTCATTCTCAGGGCCTAATAGAGATCTAAAAATGGTCATTCTAACCTTAAAATGACCATCTAGATGTGCTTATATAGATGGTTCATCTATTCAACTAATGAGTCATATTATACACCCACCACTAACCAATTTTTGTCCCCTTAAGAGAGATTTAGTTGTGAGAGAAAACTCATTACAATGTCTTGCTCACATTGAGTTAGAGAGAATATTCCTGGTGTTTCTTAGAGGAATAATTCATATAAGTGTGGTAGCTAATGGATCATATCTATCCCTCATAGTTGTCCTAGAACACTTGACCAAAGTTTATTTAATTTTCATACTTTAGAATGCTAAGATTCTCTTGAGGGATGAATCCAATCAATTGTAAATTTTGCTCTTAGGCCCTGATAAAGACCAAACAATGACTGTTATATCTTTGAAATTCCCATCTGAACATGTTCACATAGATAGTTAATTAATTGGAATAATGAGTCAGAACATATGCCCTACACTGACCGACTTTTGGCCTTTTAAGAGAGATTTGGCTATAAGAGAAAACTCATTACCACATCTTACTCACATTGAGTTAGAGAGAATCCTCTTGGGGTTACTTAGAGGAATCATCTATGAAATTGTGAGAGCTAACGGATTGTCTCTATTACTCATAGTTCTCCTAAAATTTGAGATAAAAGTTGGCTCAATTTGTACAATCAGTGATGAGGAGATTATCTTAAGGGATGCATCTGATCAACTATAACTTTCTCTCTTAGGGCCCGATGGATATCAAATAATGGCCACTCTAGCCTTAAAACACCCATTTAGATATGACAATGAAGACGATTTATCAATTGGGCTAATGATTCAGAATATATGCCCCCCATTGACCAAATTTGACCCTTAAGAGAGATTTGGCTATGAGATAAAACTCATTGTTGCATCTCGCTTACATCAAGTTAGAAAGAATCCTCTCAAGGTTTTTTAGAAGTCTCATTAGTACAAGTGTGGGAAATTACAAATTGTATCTATCCCTCATGGTTCTCCTATAATGCACGATGGAAGATGTCTTAGTTTACATACTTAGGGACACTCAAATTCTCTTGAGGGTTACGTTCGATCAATTCGCTCTTGGGGTATGATAAATATCAAATAATGGTCATACTATCCTTAACCCATCTAGACATGTCTTCATAGATGGTTCATTGATTAGAATAATGAGTCATAATATACACCCCCACTAACAAAATTTTGACCCTTTAAAAGAGATTTGGATTTAAGAGAAAACTCATTATTACATCTCGCTCATGTCAAGTTGGAGAGAATCCTCCTGGGATTTCTTAAAGGACTCATCCATGTAAGTGTGGGAGATAACAACTCATCTCTATCCATTATGGTTATCCTACAATGGTCAATGAAAGTTTGATCAGTTTTCACACTAAAGAATGCTTAGATTTTATTAAGGGATACGTCTAATTAACTATAACTTTTTCTCTCATGGATTGATGGATATCAAAAAATAGTTTTTATAGTGTTAAAACTTCCCATTTGAACTTGTCCAAGTAAATGATTCATTGATTGGGATTTGACCTTTTAAGAGATATTTGGCTGTAAGAAAAAACTCATTGCCACATTTCACTTGCTTTATGTTAGAGAGAAACCTCTTGGGGTTTATTAGAGGAATTATACATGTAAGTGTGGGAGCTGATGGCTCATCTCTCGAGCTCACAGTTCTCCTACAACACATGATAAAAGTTGACTTAGTTTCCACACTCAGGTAAATTGAGATTATCTTGAATGATGTGTCTGATCAACTATAACTTTCACTCTCAAGATTCAATAGAGACTAAATAATGGCCATTCTAGCCTTAAAACATCCATATAAACATACCCACATAGATGGCTCATTGATTCGGCTAATGATTTAGAATAGACACCCCCCACTAACACACTTTTAACCCTTGATTTGGTTGCGAGAAAAAACTCATTGCTATGTCTTGCTTGTATTGAATTAGATATCATCCTCCTGGATTTTTTGAGAGGACTCATCTATGTAAGTGTAGGAGCTAAAAACTCATCTCTATCCCACATAATTTTCTTGAAATGTGTGAAATAAATTTGCTTAGTCTGCACACTCAGGGACACTAAGATTCTCTTGAGGGATGCATCCAATAAACTACAAATTTCTCTCCTAGGCCCAATAAATACCAAACAATGGTCATTCTACCCTTAAAACACCCCTATAAATGTGCCCACATAATGGTTCATCAATTGGGCTAACGAGTTAGAATATAAGCCCTTCACTAACCTTTGCTTAGATTATGTGCTCTTTAAAGAATATAGCATCATTATGAATATGCATGAAGTCTCATAAACTTATTAACATCATATTCAACTTGAAACAAGGTTTCAAAACAATTTACAAATACCTTCTTTACTTCAAACTAGAACTTAGCTTCAAATGGCTTGTGAAAGATACAAAAATTCAAGATTAAATTGAAATTTTAATGAAATGGACTTCAAATAAATATTTTATATCATTATAGATATTTATTATAACATGAACAAGTCCATCAATGCAATTTTACCCTTTAGTTAGGTTTATGGAGGCCAAAAGCTTCGAAATTGTTCCTTTATACTAGTAGGCCTAGTAAACTTAATTGATATTGAATGGATGGATTTCAAAATAAACTCAATAAAATTTATATATTTAGATAAATTCCACCTTATCCAACTAATAACATAACAATTTTGATCTTAAAATGGCTTACAAACCCAAATTGTCTAAAAAAAACTATCTTAAGAGATTAGAAGGCCTAGAAAGAGGATTTCAATCCAAATTGATCCTAAATTTGTTTGAATTATTTTGTGAATATTTATTCATCCCAATTACACATTATACAATCTAAATACCAAACCTTATGAAATTAGAATGTCTCCAACTCATTCAAGAAGCCAAACATGGCTAAAACTTGACATTTAAGTTTTTATTGAAATTGTATTTTGATGAGATATCCCTTGATATCCAACCAATAAATCTCTAATTAAACTAGTTGGATTCATGATTAAAATACACACATACTATCCAAATTTTATATATTTTCTCTAGTTCAAAGTCGAGTTATTTTCAAAGTACTAGTCGTTCCCTAGTTTTCTTTTTACAAAAGCTAAGGGCTCTTTATTTTAATTTTTTTGGACATTTTAAGTGGTTTCAAGACTCAAAATTTGATGTGAATGTCCAAAAAAACATTCCTTAGCTTTATATAATATTATATTTACTATATACTCCCTTTCTATGTAAGAAAACATGAATTCTCAGATTGTAAAATACAAGAAAATAGGGTTTCTTATTCTCATATAGACTAGAGATTTCCCAAATTGATTTTTAATACTTTGTAAGTATTTTTAAAGACAAATAAAGCAAAATTTATAATGTGAAAACTTTATACACCTCAAAAACTTTGTTATAACTTATTTTTAATGAGAAATTGATTAAACACTTATTTCCAAAAATTTTCAGTTATCGAAACTCTATCTTGATAACTCTTAAAACCAAATAGTGAATTATATTGATTGCCAAATGAAATAACTTATATCATACATATAAATGATTAATGAGGAGGAGAAATAACTATTAATATCATGAAAACTTGTTTTCTTGATATACAAATATCACAAAATTAGGAAACATAAGCTACCTTGGAACTTGTATAAGATCTTGAAAGTGAACTTTGAACATATCAAGGATTAAAACACTATTAATCCATACCTTAACACGTATTCAAGGAATTAAAAACTTCATACTAAAGGAAATAACTTTTATTTGATGAAAACATAATGAATTATAGTCTTCATTTTCTCCTTCCTCCTATTATTTCATCCTCTCCTTATTGATTCAAACACTCCTCTTCTATTTACATAATTACATTTTGAAATTCTAAAGACCTACAATAATACCTCCTTCACTCTATCATTCCTATTTTATATTTTCCCATATGAGTGCCTTTATTTTTCTCCCTTATATGATTTAAACTCATGTCCTCCAACAAATTATGTAAATATAGGCTTCTTGATAGTTAGAAAGACTAAATTCTCTCAATATCCTTATCTCATGCTAATTTTGTATTCTCCAATGTAGTATCCTTTATAGAAGGTGAATGACAAGGTGTTTTCACCTTGACATAGGTTAGAAACCTTTTTTTACAACATTCCATTGATATTTTAGATCATTACATAAGGTCATACCCTTTACAATCATTCCTCAAGGCTTATAGGCCTCCTTTAACAATGCAAACATTCAAATGTGAGGTTTTGGAGGGAAACTATCTTATAAATAACTAAGAGTGTCCACATGGAATTATGACAACTTAAACATTATCAAGACTCCTTACTCAACATAATACTATACAGACACACATAGAGGAATATGTACATGATTACAAATATGTTTGTCTATATGCTCCTACATCAATTTACATCCATGAAATTGATCACAAGTCCACTTACATCACAAGTCCAAATTGATATGTAATGAAATGTAAATGAAAAAAGTAAATAGTAAATATCACATGCAAATGTAAAATATACATAATGATGAAACATCTAAGTTAGAGAAAAATGTGGATTTTTTAAAATCCCTATATGAAGTAATAATGATCACTAACCAATAATATGTGGAAACATTAAATGATCAAAATAGAAAATATGCATAGTTAAAGGAAGCTTAATTTTTAAATAGTATATATGTGTATATGTAGAGTTCTATGTCATAATTCAACATAAATAATAAGACATATATCAAGAAACAATGTTGACCATAACATTTACATATACAAAATGTGCCATATAGGCATACAATGTGGGCCATTTCAGCATACAATATGGGCCATATCAACATACCAAATTGATTGTGCCTACAACTAGACCCCTAGAATAATAAATAACTATCCTAATCCTCATTGACTCTAATTAAATTGAACTTTCTTTTCATAAATTTTGACCCAAGGGTATTGGATGCCTCCATATGAGGAGAAACTCTCCTTTCAACATTTGGGTCATCAAATATTTGATCCATAGGCTTTGAAATTTGTCATGTCTACACAACATATGAAATATAAAATTTAATGCATTAACATTATATACTTAAAATGATAATTTTTTCAAGAATAATTTTTAAAAAAATGATTCTAGACTCATCGTATTCCATCTAAATGTATGTCTAGGTCTATAAGACTGCATATACACCTGTGATGGAGAATCCTATGGAGCATACATAGATCATTGGATCTAGATGTGCATACATTTATGTAAATATGATAATAGAATATCATTTCCTGAAACTAAAACACAATTTTACTATGTGTTCTCACTAATTTCTCTCCTTGAATCATGACCTAATATGGAGATAGTGGATCCTCAGATGTAATTCCAACATTAGGCAAACCTTCTTGTTATCCTCGAGGGGTGACCATATCATTCATCATCATCTATAAAACCAATAAATGAATAATGTGGGACTAAAATGAGTAGGATAAAAAATATATGACAATAATATATATCTTAAAATATAGTTTTTAGTTCAAGGGAAAATAAATATAAATAAATAAATATGTAATTTAAAAGTTTCCAAACCTAAGTATAGGGTACACTAGTGCCAATTTCGATCTCTAAAATAAATTAAAGGCCTATTGAGCTACCCAAAATATCATTAATCATATATACAATTGATAGATAAAAAGTTTAGTCGAATTCATTAGTCAATTAAGTAAACACATACAATAAAATAAACTTAATATTCTTTTACAAAAATTAAAAAACTATAATTAAAATTAAACCTATGTATGAAATACATATGGTGAATTAAATAACTCCATAATAAGATTATAGGAGTTGGCGAAGGTAATAAAATGGCATAGTGTCTGGCATACTACTATCATGTGATGTTGAAGTGTCTATAGGTGATATTGCTCTAGCATGCTAGTCTCCTGAGGTCTTAAAATAACTATAGAAGGAATACACTTAGGAGTATTGGTGTCCTAAGGTACTGAAGGAACAGTAGATGGAATATAATGAGAATTATTAGTGTCCTAATATGCTGAAGTAACTATATATGACATAAATTATTGGGTACTAGTACACCGCACAAAGGTACATCTAGTCTCCAGAAATCTATTCTGTGTATGTTGCACCTAAACAAGAGGTCACATACACTTCCTCCCACATGATGTGCAATGATGCACATGAACTATAGCATGAGTAGGAGGAGGGACACTAACACCAATACCAATACCAATAAAACCACTACCACCACTACCACTACCACTACCACTACCACTACCACTACCACTACCACTACCACTACCACTACCACTACCACTACCACTACCACCAACACCAATAACACCACTATCACTAGCACCAATACCACTACTATACATCTCACCACTTTTAGGTTGAGTATAAGTCTTCAATACATGCATACCATGATCCATCATAACTTGTGATAAACTCATAACCACCTCAAGGGTGTCCATCTATATGGTATAATTCAAAATTTAGGGGATAGAAGTATGTATTAGCATCCTTTTATTTATTTTAACTCGATTAGGATAATTTTGGTCTTGTTTGACACTAGGTCTATCAAATGAAGATCCACCTTCCCTACCTTGGAAGGCCTTCATGCCAAAATAATTAGGAATTTATAGTAGCACAAAATCATAATAGAGTTTTCTCAAAAAGTATAATAGAACTTCATTATTGTTTCATGGAGGCTCATCAAACACCATCATCCCCTCATGAACACACCAATCAATATTAATATGTCTACAATTTATTGGCGGTGGTTGGTTGGTTCTAGGATTAACAAAAAAAACACACACATCTTCTTTTGTTATTTTTTGAAAATCTTCATATGTCAATTTATCAAAATAAAATTGTTTTAGGACCTATTTTTGATGTAACATTTCATCAAGTTACTTAGTTACATTTTCCACTTCATTAAAAATAGTCTCTAGTATATTGGAAAGTTAATTTCATGAACTATCCATTGAGGAGTGATGCAAACCATTGATAATTATTTGTAGTTGTCAACATTTTGCATTGCATTGTTCATACAATTGAACTTCTTATGCAAAATAAAATTATTCAGGGTGTTGTTCTACATTTTTTTCATGCAATGGGTCCATCTTTCAATTGTGTATCTAGAATTATAAAAATATAAGTTTTTTAGACAATGTAAGATAATCTAGTGAAAATATAATTTCAAAAATATATGCACATAAATAAATATCAATACAAATGGAAAAATTAAAATTTAAGAATAAACATATCTGAGATAGTAACCAAAATGCCAAATTCCATTGGCAGGATGCAAATCTAAAACACACACGTGGTTTATGAGTAAATAGAGAGAAGGGTTAAATGCAAAAAAATCCAAACCTATAAAAAATGTTGTGGGTTTTACAAAATGCAATGTTGAATGGGAAAAGATAAAAGGCGTACACCTTTATAGCTTTACAAAGGATGTACGCCCTTTGCAAAGCTAAAAGGGTGTACTCCATTTAGGCTAGGGCACAAGCCTAAGCCTCAATTTTTTTAAAAAAAGGGCATACACCCTTTGCAATTTTTTTTGTAAATTTGGGGATGTAACATTTTTTGTCCACCAACTTTGTGCATTGACCCCATACATGCCTATAAAAAACATTGACCATGTATTGTGGCTTAACAACTAACCTACGTTGGCCGTGTTAATAAAAATCCAAACTATTATATTAAAGAGAATAAAAAAACCAACACAAACCACTAAAATTTTACATGGCAACTATAGGAAAAATAAAACACATCATAAAGTGGATCAAGACACAAACTCAATATGCAAAGACACAATCCAAAAAAATGAAGGTTTTGTGACCAACACAACCCTAATTCTATGTGAAGTAGGGATTCCCCTGTTAATCTTAAATTGAGACACAAATTTAATTTTCAAAATCCACCTTTTATCTCAATTTTGAAGGTCAATATTTGAAACTAGGTCAGGAGATATAAGATGATAAATTAAAATTCATCTCCTCCTAAACTAGTTTTATGAATATTTTCATGTTGCATGAAAATCCCATTTCTCATTATATCCTAGTTTAAGTTGGGTTAGATCACATAGACACAAGTAAGCTCACATGTACCCATGTAAAACTAATTGGTGACCACACACTTATCCAAAGTTGAAAAGTCTACACTTTATTCTTCATGTCTTTGTGTCAAATGGACTCGACCATAGTTTAGAATGAGATTCATAAATCAATGCGTATGTGAAGGCCTATTTTCATTTCAAGAAACAAAATTATGATTTGAAAGGATTTGTGACTTCATGACTTTGTGATCCCATTTTGACTGTTGCACATGTCATCTTTTGATATTGAAAATTTATCAAAACATTGAGTGTGCTTTATGGGTTTTTGGGATATGATGATAATATGTTGATTTATCATTTGTAAGAAAAGACACAAAAACAAATACAAATATGGTGAAAACAAAAGACTCAACAAATATATGGACTTTAAAGGCATCCATTTGAAAGTTAGGAGATACTCTATGACTCCATAACTTTGGGATAACAATATATTTTCACGTGCATCACTTTGAGTGGGTGTGATTGTTAAGGTGTGGAGCTAAAAGCTTCACCAATGAGCAAATTGCAAGGTTGCTAGTTTTACACAGTCACCAACGTCGATCAGGGATCGACTGAAGGCTGCCGACATCATTTATATATCGGCTGATGTTGGTCATGTGCAAACAGATAGGGATCGACGTTGGTCACCTGTGCATTCCAAAATTCTATTTTCGTGGGATGAACAGATTGTTTGCATGATAAGTTGAACTGTTGGTATTAAGTTCGCATTTCTATTTTTGTCAAGACTGATTTGGACCTTTGATTAGGAGGTGTATCTAATGGTGGAGAATGCATAGCTCATGATCCCTAATTCTATATAATAGGGATAGATCTTCATAGCTTGTATGACGTAGAAGATAATTCAAAGGCTGAATTGTGTTTGTAATTGTGAGAGAGAACTCTTGAGGGAAAGAGATCTGTACATCTGAGAGGTGTGGAAGAAAGAGAGATTTATTCAACTGTATTTCCTTCTAGAAGATTTTAATACAAGTTTTCATTGTTTCTTGTATCTCTTATTCTTTGTTGATTCTGATTTCTAGTTGCTTATTATTCTGGTTTAATTCTGTGTTTAGTTGCTTACACAACAGTAATCAATTGTCTTGTTAAGATCCTGACAAAGTGGTATCAGAGCTAAGATCACCAAGTGATACCACTAACAAAGTGGTTTTAGAGCTTGGGTTCACTAACATGTGGTTTCAGATCTATTTAGTGTGTGTTGATTATAGGTCACTCACAGGGGTTTCTGTTTGAGTGGGAGTATAGCAATGGCAGAAGAAAGTAAATTGAGAATGGAGAAGTTTAATGGCAAGAATTATCAATTATGGAGGATGCAGATAGAAGATTATCTGTATTAGAAGGATCTGTACTTACCATTGGGTGGGGTTGATAGCAAGCCCACAGATATGCAAGATGAAGAATGGAATGCTCTTGATAGAAAGGCTCTGGGATCCATAAGATTGAGCCTGGCATCTTCTGTGATTTCCAACTTGTCACAAGCAAAGATAACGGTAGAGTTAATGGATACCTTAGCAAATTTATATGAAAAGCCCTCAGCTTCAAAAAGGTATATCTTATGAAGCAATTATTTAATTTGCAAATGCAGGAAGGTGGATCTGTATCTAGTCATCTTAATGATTTCCATGCAATAGTAAATCAATTAAATTCAATCAAAATAGTGTTTGATGATGAAATTATGGCTCTCTTAATTTTATGCTCTTTACCAGAAAGTTGGCATAGTTTGGTAATGGCAGTTAGTAATACTGCATCTGATACAAATATCTTGAAAGTAGATGATGTTGTTAGTGTAATCTTGAATGAAGAAATTCGTAGGAAAAGCATAGAGGAGACATCAGGTAATGCTTTAAGTATTGAAAGCAGGGGAAGGCAAAAAGAGAGGCACAAGCAAGGGAGATCAAGGTCTAAGTCAAAGATGAACAATAGATCCAAATCTAGAAATGGAAGAAAGATAACCTGCTAGAATTGTGGAAAGATAGGGCATGCAAAGAAAGATTGCTGGTTGAAGGTTAAAGAAGAAAATTAGCATGAAGGTAAGGGATAAGCAAAAGTTGTAGGTGTTGTTGCACAAGATGCTCTCATATTTTCTTTAGATAATAAAATAAAATCTTGGGTTTTAGATTTTGGTGCCTCTTTCCATGCTACCCCAAAAAGAGAATATTTCAATGACTATGTCCAGGGAAATTTTGGAATAGTTTATTTAGGGGATGATGAGCCTTGTAAAATTGCTGGCAAAGGAAAAGTGTAGCTGAAATTGTAGAATGGCAACACATGGGTGTTGAAGGATGTCATGCATGTACCCATCTTGAAGAGGAATCTGATTTTTGCAAAAAATTTGGGGGATGAGGGTTGCACAGTAACTCTCACAACTGAATCTTGGAAGGTTACCAAGGGTGCACTTGTATTAGCCAGAGGTAAGAGAGTAGGTACTCTCTATTTATATAATTGTATTACTGATTATTCTCCTTCTGTATTATCTACTTCAGATGTGGATGCAAAGTTGTGGCACTAGAGGCTTGGCCACATGAGTGAAAAGGGAATGAAAGTTCTTAAGTCAAAAGGTAAGCTTTCAAATTTGAAAAGCATAGATCTAGATTTTTGTGAGCATTATATTTTTAGAAAACAAAAGAGAGTGAGATTTCTCAAGACTGAGTCAACAAAGAGGAAGCACAAGTTGGAGCTTGTTCACATAGACGTGTGGGGACCAACTCAGGTAGTTTCTATTGGAGGATCACAATATTATGTTATTTTCATTGATGATGCTACAAGAAAGGTATGGGTTTATTGCATAAGGAAGAAATTTGATGTTTTTGACACTTTTAAGAAATAGAAAGCTTTGGTTGAGAATGAAATAGGTTTGAGATTGAAGTGCCTTAGATCTGACAATGGTGGTGAGTTCTGCAGCAATAAGTTCAACAATTACTGTTCTGTGAGTGGAATACGTAGGGAAAGGATGGTTCCAAGGACACCTCAGCAAAATGGACTTGCTAAAAGGATGAATAAAACAATATTGGAGCGTGCATGGAGTATGAGGTTGCATGTTAGTTTGCCCTTACAGTTTTGGGCAGAAGCTGTAGATACTATGGTTTACCTGATTAATAGAGGACCCTCTACTGCTCTAGATGGTGGAATTCCATAAAAGGCTTGGACAGGTAAAAAGGTAGATCTTTCATTTCTCAGAGTTTTTGGTTCTGAAGCTTTTGTCCACGTTGATAAGGAAAATAGAAAGAAGCTGGATGCTAAATCTATGAGGTGCACTTTTATTGGTTATGGCTCTGGAGATTTTGGATTCCGGTTGTGGAATCTAGGAACTAATAAAATAATTAGAAGCCGTGATGTTGTTTTCAATGAGAAGGTGATGTACAGTGATCAGCTCAAGAAGCTAAATAATAATGAGCAGAGCAATGTTGATTTGGACGAGGTGATGATCCAAAATGAGCTCGCAGGAAAGAACTTTCACACTCAAGAAAACACAGACACTGACGTCGATCAGAAAGGAATCAACGTTGGTCATATAAGAACCAACGTCGGCCAGACAGTGATCGACGTCGGTCAGACAGGAACCGATGTCGATCGGGTGGAACCGACGTCGGTCAGGTACAGACTTGGAGATGATCAAGATCGGTCACTGACAGAGAATTTGGGTGGACAACAAGTAATGAATGAGTCTCAAACGCCCAGGAGGAGGTCAGAAAGGGTAAGTAAACCTCCAATTCGATATTCCCCTTCATTATTCTACTTATTGCTCACTGATAGTGGAGAATCAAAGAGTTTTGATGAAGCAATGCAGGTAGAAACCTGGAAACAGTGGGAGCTTGGCATGAATGTGGAGATTGATTCCTTGAAAGAGAACCAAACATGGGATTTGGTTGAGTTGCCAGCTAGAAAGAGAGCACTGAAAAACAAATGGGTTTACAGGTTAAAGGAAGGTGAGAATGGATAGATGAGACATAAGGCCAGGTTGGTAGTAAAGGGATTTGCACAGAAACCAAGTATTGATTTTGGTGAATTTTTTTTCCTGTAGTAAAAATGACTTCTATTCGGACTATATTGTCTTTAGTTGCTATTGAGGATTTGCACAAAAACCAGGTATTGATTTTGGTGAATTTTTTTTTCCTGTAGTAAAAATGACTTCTATTTGGACTGTATTGTCTTTAGTTGCTATTGAGGATTTGCATCTTGAGTAGCTTGATGTTAAGACAACATTTCTTCATGGAGATTTGGATGAAGAAATATAAATGGAGCAGCCGGAGGGTTTTGAGGTCAAGGGTAAGGAGAAGCTTGTGTGCAGGTTGAAGAAAAGCTTATATGGTCTTAAGCAAGCTCCAAGACAATGGTATTTGAGATTTGACAGGTTTATGACTGAGCATGGTTTCAGTAGATGTCAATCTGATCATTGTGTTTATTTTAAGAGATTGGATAATGGTAGATATAATATCCTGTTGCTATATGTAGATGATAAGGGTAAAATGAAAGAAATACTTGGAACATGGTGAGGACACACTGTAAAAAAATTCACAACATGGTCATGCCACTTATAAAGATAAAGTCATATTTTAACACTATAAATACAAATTAGATATCTAATGCATCTACAAAGTTCAAGACAAGATTTAAACATTAAAGGTGAAATTTATAACTCTTTGACCCCATGACCTTGAGACTATGTGATTGAGACACATGTATAATCAAGATTCTTAGATGTTACTAAGACCACAAGTCCACATATAACTAAAGCCAAGCTGATGTATATTTATAAGAGTGATTAATAAGCATATTTTAATGTTGTCTTTCATTAATTCAAAAAATTCAAGGGTGAATCAGATGTGACAATGGTGGATTTTTGAATTTGAATTAAGAACTAAATTATGATATGGGTGTAAGTGCATATATTTGGGGGCCTAAAAGGGGGTCTTATTTGGACATTTTTTTGTTGAAAAATGAGAAACCTCAACTTGTACAGATTATGAGATACCTACATTCAAATTTTGAAGATGCTATAATAAATGAATTATAACATTTCAAGTTTAGTTTCTATTTTATTTTTTCAAACGGTCAAGTATAAGTAGGTAAAATAGTTTAAATTCGAATAAATACTCATATTTAAAAAAAAAGGATAAATAGACTACTGCATTCCCCCACATTTTTTGAGCTCTGTTTAATATTTTTAAAACCCTTTGGTGAAAAGTTATATAAGATCATCTAGCTTGCAATATATATATATATATATATATATATATATATATATATATATATATATATATATATATATATATATTTTAATTTTTAACGAATATTTAATTTTTAAATAATTTTACAATTAAATAGACCTTGAAAATGATAAAAACTAGATAGCCAATTATGCGCCCTATAACTACCTCAAAAAAATAATTTTTTATTTAATGTGCATAGAATTTGGCCTAGTTTTCAACCCTATAGTTTTTTTCCAATTTAGATGAAGAAAATGAAAGATACATAAACAAAGATAGACATTTAAAGTTACAATATATAACAACATAAAAATGACATACTTAGAAATCAATATAGATGAAAACCTTAACATAGTCAAAAAATTAAAAAATATATATTTATAAAGAGGAGAGTGTGCTTCACATCGCAGTAATATTTTAAGGAAATATATCGATAAAATTTATAGTGTTTATCATGAAAGAAGTTAGATTTTATTATAAGTCAAATATATAGATTAAGTTGTGTGTGTAGGTCCAAGCCTTAGGCTCAATAATCCAATCCATTTTCAATCCTAGAGGCATTTGTTTAAAAATTTACGTAGAAAAAGTGTGTGTGTTGTTTTTTGCATTGACTTCATGGGATGTACAGCCATTGAGCAGAGATAACATTCATACATAGATATAATGTTTTCATAGTCCATATAGGTAACTAGCGATTGTCCCTAAAGCTAAACAATACTACATAAGGGATGTAAACAAGAAGGAAGTGTCATTTAAAAAAATGGATATTAAAATAGTATGTGTCAATATATATGTGTTTATTTTAATTTATTGATAAAATGATATAAACAATAAACGTTTGAAATAATTATTTATATTGAATAATATAGAGAACCTAAATGAAAATATAAAATATGAAATCAACTATAAATAGAATAAAAAATGAAATGTGAAAACTAGCTTGGATTTGATTTATACTGACTATGTAAGAATATATTTGATGTAATATTGGCTGGAAAGATATGTGAATCATGTCCCAGTAGAAAATAATATTTTTTGATGTACTAGGACATGATCGCACTAGGGTGGACATCGGCACACTTCAAACTTATTTATTGACTATTATTGTGTTTTGGTTTATTGTACAAATGATTTTCCTATATGAGTGCCTGAGACTGTTAGAGATGGTTGATTAATTGACTGCATGAGCTGATTTGATGTGTTGAAGACTTGAAATAAGAAAACCCTAGTTCTTGCACATAAAAAAAATAAAATATCAAATATAAAGGTGGGAATCAAGTTATGGGAATAGTCAATCTATCTTAAAAAAACCCCACATAATTTGAGTGCTAATTACATAGCTCAAAATGGCCTTTGACTGATGTAGTTATCCCTCCTATAGTGAGTGTGTAAATCTTGATATTTATTATGTGGATACAACTAGTAAATTAGTTTGAATGTTTGAAAATGATTGCCCTTGATCTATAATAAATTAACTTCAAACTTAGCCTATGACTATTAAAATAGATCATATTTAGAATTGGAAGGATCAATGCCCTTTTCTTTAATGTGCAAAAGAATTGTCAAGTAGTTGCTAAATATGTATTGAATGACCTTGATATGCTTATATAGAGGATTATTTGGAATATTTATATCAAATAACCTTAATAAAAGTGCAAGAGGGATAATATGAAATGTCTTGAATTTGAAAAGTTATAATTTGAGTGTAGGGGACAAGGATGGGATGCGATCTTGTGTGTCTAATTCAGTCTTGTCTCATAAGGACATAGACTATTGGGATTTGGATGAGAAGAATCTCTAAGCAAAATAGGCATGCTTGAATGATGTTTCTAATGATTTCAATATAGTAAGTGGAATAGTGAAGGCTCTTATATAAATTTCAAGTTAATGGAATGGTGAATAGGCCAAACAAGGTAATGATGTCAAGATTAAACATTCTTAATATTTTAATAATTACCTAGATCTAATTGTACCAAAGTGAAGGTGACATATAACCCATAAGCATCTAGGTGGTCACACCTATTTTCAATAGGTATTCTATATTAGACACCTGTATCCAAGTCAGACAATAGTGTCGACACACCATCTCAGGTTGACACAAGTGTCGATGGCTACAGAGGTATAATTTATAAAATCAGGTGACTCATATAAAATCTAGATCTAGTCTACTTTGTATATGTTCTAGATCTAGATTGATATTAACATCAAAACCAACCAAGTATATTGTGTTCATTATCATTGCAATAAATAACATAGTTGCACTTTCTATTTTTAGTATTTCTCAGCGTAATAAATTTAATTTATGTTCTATCTAATTTTTCATGAATAATTGACTTGTTTTAGAGATAGTATATCATCCTTGTGCCCTAGGCTATCTCTTTCCCCTTTAAATATAGATTCCACACATCTAGATTTTAGGGTTAAATATTTGGTGAAATCGATGTGAATTGAACACACAACCTTTTGATCCATGTCAAACATATTTGAGAATCACATTATTCATGGGTGGTGCTTATTTTTAGCATAGCCATATTGATCCTACACAAATAAAAACTACTTTAAATATAATATTTTTCAACAAATTGGCTTTGATCTAAAATACTTGTAAAGAAAATTCAGTTGGAAAGACTTCTTGGGCCAAATAACATTACCAATCACTTGTGGTCCTAAAGTGATTTAAACATGGGTTTGGTTTATGCCAAAAACCTCTCCATATGCATTTACATTGGGAAATCTTTGGTTAGGTCACATGGGAGCAAAAATTGACAAAAATCAACAAGGTGTTTCTTTTTGTCATGAAGGAAAATGGATCCATATCCCAAATGATAGCATTGGTTCTTCTACTGCACATGTAAAACATGAGGAACATAAAATGTACAATTTAAACTTATCAAACCATGGTTAAAACAATGTAAAGCATATAAATTAAGGTTGAAAGGCTTCACATATTCCAAAAATATCAAAAAAATTAAAAATCTAAATTATCTCAACATTCTATTAGCTCCTTGACATATATGTTGTTGGTTTTATATTGGTAGATGGCATATAAATATTTTATATATACATGTAATAACCTAAAAGTGGTATTTGAGTGTTAAGAGTGTTATTGTAGACTACCTATCCATAGCTTAGCCCTAGACCTATCCTAGAGCCTATTGTCACACTTATCCAGCCTTCATGTGGACCATAGGCAACCTTAGTTTTAAAGTAGTCCCAAACCCTCATTTATTGATCCTAGACCTTCATGCCTAATTTTTTTCCAAATAAACACTAGCACCATAATAAGGACACTAGCACCACATGGTGCTAGTGTCCCCAAAATGGTGCTAATGTCCTTTGTCCTAGATTTTCCCAAACATATATCTTTTCAAAACTAAAGCCTCTTAAGGTAAGCCTATACATATTTTATCACTCACACAAGTATTAGGACTAAATATATACATGAATTTAAACCATATAACCACTAGATGGAAATTATATATAAAATACACATTCAAATAGAGAAAAAATTGAGCACAATTAAGGTTATCAATCCTTATTCTACCGTATTGCTACATACTACCATTTATATCATCCCTAACCTCAAAATTTTCTAGATTTCTATTCTCAAGAAATTTTAATGCACTCAAAGCCACTATCATACTAGAATAATATGCACTTAAACAAGAACTTAGGTGGGGATAACTACATTGGTCTTGATCCCTCCTCATAGTATTGGTATCTAGGAAACTCTCTTCACAATAGGGTGTTAAGGATGTCCAGCTTACCCTACTAACGAATACACTTTTCAGCTCATGCTCTAGTTGTATGGAGGATTAAGGTTTGAAAATAAAATATTCATTAAAGATAAAGTACAAGGTTACAAAAATTGTGCGTATAAGAACAGACCTCATAGATCCATACATAGGAGCACCTAGAAGCTCAAGATAATCCTGCACAAAGGACACTACCACCAATATAAGGACACTACCACCACTTTTCCAATAATAGTGATATTATCTAATTATGAAACTACTATCTAGGAGGGGTTATGACATCAGGATCCAATTTATGACACTTAGACCATCTTCTATATCAATTTATAACACTCAAATAATTCATATTAGGTGTTTTCTAGCTAAGTAATTACTTGCACTAGTTATTACTATTTAAAAAAAAGTCAAATCTAGTCAATTCTATAAAAAATAAGTGGCTATATTTAATGCATATTATTTCCTTGATTCAGTCTACTTAGCTCTTTAATAAAAATAATATTTACTTCATCTAAGTCCTAAAAGTTTAAAATAATACATGTGTTTCACACATCTTTTGATTGTGATATAGTCATACACAAATACATGATCTATGTACTTTTGGATGTTGGGTTTTCCATCTACTTACGTCACTAGGACATTGGGGGCATCCACCTCTGTGATCATGATATATCCAGGTTGTATCATTCATGGTCACTTTTACATTATCACGTTTAAGGTCATATAAGTACTTATACATGCCTTTATCCAAGCTTATATTTTTCACTAGTGTAATTTATATGCTATGCACTTAACATTTTTTGATAACACATATATTTATGGACTAGTATGTATAGACATATAAAAGTGTCCACCAATGACCAATCAAGATTTAGAACAATTTTTATCAAATATCACAATTTGGCCTAAAAATACTAAAACACGGTAAATGATTTGAATCTGTCATATACAAATGCCAATTTTAGACAATGTATCCCTAAATAAGCAAAGCATTTTATGATATAACTAACTTTGAATAGATCATTTCAAGTCAAAATGACATTTTCACACCTGGGTGCTCTAGATTGCTCTTTTCTACCAAATTTCTTGCATGAGACACGTGCATGTGTTTTGTATTGACAATGTCCTAAATGAGATATTGGTCCGTATGCAACTAACATCAGCTTCTAATTCCACACTAATCAAAATTTGACCCAATAATATGACATTTAGACTAGTTTGATTAATTTGTCACCAATTTCCAAAGAATTGCACTAAAAATGTTTAAATCTTATTTAGGCAAGTTAAACCAAATTATGAGCTTAAGTAAGAATTCCATATAACTTATTGAGTATTTATTTATTATAAATTGGTTTCCAATATTTGCATCATCATGTGACATCATTTTTTGAGGTGGCTCCATAGGTCATAAATGCAATAAATATTTGATGAAGCCCTCCCATACCTCATTAATGCCCCTTATTTCCAAATCATGATGAAGGCATTTATGGATTTTTTTTGCATAATTAGATTAATTCATGGCCACACATCTTCATCTTGAAATGAAGGTCATGGTTGATCTAGGCCCATTTGAAACATCTATAAATAGAAGAGCTCACACTCATAATTTTAAGCTATCTTGGTGTAAAGTTATAATGCTCAAATGCTTTGAAAAGTGATTTTGATATATTGTTATTATGCCAAATTATTGAGTCAAGATTCATAAACTAAAGCCACAAATCCAATGATACCAAGAGGAGGTGGAGAATATCCTAAGCTCCATTGATGAAGTCCTTTGAAGCACAAGCTCAGCAAGCCAATGAGGAGAGTATTTAGGGCATTCAAAGAAGGTGAGAAAGTTTGTCTTCTTTTCTTTTAGTTGTGCTTTGTTAATAATCTTTTCTCACTAAGCTCCCCCTATCTAGGCATAAGGTGTTAGTTCATTAGTGTGTTATTTTTGAATTTAATTTCCTCTATTAATATGATACTAATCTCCCCTTATCAGATTCCTATGTTCATAAATGACACACTTGGTAGGACCTAACACCTCCTACATACCAATATTGAAAGTAATTTTGACTCATAAACTAAACATTTCCTTTCATATATTCTAGTTTTTTGGCCTAACACTCATATAACTTAACACGTTGCTTTTGGGGTTTTGCCTTTGAGTCAACAGGTCATCATCAATGGTCATTTATCGATCGGTTGCAATTCTGCTTAACTGTTGATCATTAATACCAACTGATTGGTGATGATTGACGTAGAACTATTGATGATTATCTGTAACCATTGATGGTCACTGTGTTTTTCAAAAAAAAAAACTTGAGAGCATACTTTTTAAAGTTGCTTGTCTCATTCACAAAAGAGATTCAAGGTTAAACACATCTCTGACAATATTCTTATAGGACCTACTTGGAAAGGATAAAATCAAGCTCAACTAAGTCTTTCTAAACCTCTTTTGGATGCTTATAAAGAATTAATAATCTTTCATTTGGGGCTTAAAGGAAAACTCAGCTGCTTATTTGAATAGTTTTTTTGGTTATTTTCAAAAGTTTTACAACTTAAGGCCAAGGGGCTAAAGAACACCACCATATATTTCATTTTAGTGATTTAAAATTGAACTCACTTCAAAGTTAGGTTTTGTTTAAATCATTTTCTTAGTTAAAATTATTTTTACAAAAAGGAAGTTGTGTGTGTATGTTCTCCCCTATCCCCTATAGGGAACTTGTGGGATCAAAAGCAACATCCTCATTACAAAATTATGCCTTAGTCCAAAGGTGTAAAAAGGATGTTGTGAAGGCTCTCTCTAAGACCCATATGGTTTGGGTGATCTAAAAATAACCATAAAGCCTTTTTACTTAGTTTTTCATTTTATGTATTTTGGCTTGTGAGGGGGATTTCATCACCTCCCATAATTTCTATAGGGAAGCTTTGACTCAGGGCTTCATCTTTCAGAGTCATCTTCAACCCCTCTTTATGGGGTTTATATAAATTGAGATCCTCTTATTGGGATGATGGTTTGAATGGTGAAACCATATCTATTAGTAGAGGCTAAGCTCAAAACATATGATCATATTGGACATCACACTATGCTAAGCAAGTGATGTATGTAGTGGTTGTGAAAAGGACTAGACCTTTTCACAAAAATCCATTTGACATGGACCCAATTAATGTGTTGTTTTTCTTATGTGCATACGTGAAAGTGTGTACACATGGGATCAATCTAGATGATCAAAAACCAATTAGTTTTAGTCAACCCTACATTACCACACCCTTGATAGGATTTAAGATGATTTATTTAATTATATTTTATCATTTTATTACTTGGTTTCTGTTATAAATAAATCTTATTATTTAAAATATGTGATGAAAGAGTCTTGTGTCCACGTTACTCCATTATTTGAGGAGGCATCATGCCATCCATTTGACACCTTGATTTTAACTTAGCAAATATTTGTGTCAAAATATTGAGTTAGGTACTTGATTGAGATGGGTAACATTATGATGCCTAAATCATTTCAAGTCTTGTGCCTTTGAAGTCTTTAAAACATCAACCATTGTTTACATCTTTTGGGAGTGATAAAACCGTTATGCTACTCAAATTGTTTCATGACTTGTTTACCTTGTATCAAGTACCATTATTTCAAACTATGTCATGTATGTTGTTGGGATCCTTATTTTGCATTGTTATGACGTTCAATATTTTCTAGCTTGTTTGGTAATCAAAATCCTATTCTTCAAACATTAAGTTTTGAATTAATCTTGTCAGGTTCAAATTTAAACATTGATTGATTTTTGTTTAGGTCTCATTTCACAGGGGATGATACATAGATACTTCTCTTTTGGGTTGCATAACTTAGGTTAATTGATTACCCAAATTTGATAACCATTTTTTTTTGTTTAGAGCTTATCCTCATCATTTTTTGTACCTTTATTTGGGAGAGCATAATCTTTCTCCAGGTGACTTTTGCCTTATGGATTATATCAACTAATCATGTTTATGTTTGATTTTTTGTGTCGGGTCTATGTCAAAGTTGTTCCAAACTTGTTAGATTAAATCAAATCATCATCATCCTTGTTTAAAGCCTAGATTTTGATGTCATTTGGTCAAAATTACTAACACAACCTATTTGAGCCTAGTTTTTGACTTTGTATTTGGACAAAAGACCTAACAACTCTTTTCCCTTTCCTAGTTTAGACCTTGTTTAGAATATTTTGGCCTTGAATTTGACATGTTGGTTTTTATTCATTATTTGACATTTTGTGTGTATGACATTTGATGTTAGACTATTTTATACCAAGTTCTAGCACAAACCATTTTGGAGATACAACTCCATGTTAAGATCATTGTTTAGAGATACATCTCTATCCCTTTTGACCAAGTTAAACCAAGTTTGAACCATTTGTCATTTGGACATTGTTTTCAGAGTTTGTATAACTCTAAGCCCTTTTATTTTGGATCTTTCTTCATTGATGCAGACATGTCTAGATACACTTATGGTGGAGTCATGTACAATCCATGTTATGATGGAATGGCCACATAAAATGGCTTTGATTTTTATGGCTTTGATTAAGACTCCCTTGATGATAATATGGTTTGTGAGATGGATCTATATCCATTTTAAAATAATCAATATAGGGAATAAAGTCAATATACAGGTTAAAATCCAACTTAAAACCCTGATGGGGATGATATGGTTTATGAGGAAGACTTAGATGCTTTGGCATGAGCGGTCAATCACCATCCACAATACCCGAAACTTGTCCTTCTAGGAACCCATCCTTTAGATTATGTGAGCTACAAAGATCCAAAACATCCAAGGAATACCATTTTTATTCCATGAACTCATCCTTTGGCTTATACAATCAATCAAGCTCTATAACACCCACCCATTATCCAACCATCGACCATTATTCATCTAGTTTTGATCATTCCCCACTTTAGAAAATCCTAACCAGTCCAATTGAAACCTCAACCAATCCAATTAGCACCCCAACTGAGCCAATCAAAACCTCAATTGAGCCAATTATTCAAGGACCAAGTTATGTTCAAAACTGGTGTTTCACAACCAATTGTAAACCAAAACCAAGTAAACCAATGAATCCAAGATGTTTTTGTTGGACTAACTATTTATGATAAGTCAACCTATGATGAATCACCTTCTAATCATATACCTATTTTTCAAAACCCTCCCCTTAGTGAGCTAGTCACTAAGGAGTTGTATCTTGACCTTTATCCCATTGTTGAGGAGTCTCACTCTAACAAAATAGTTTTTGTAGAGCCTATTATGCAATCATATGCCTTTACTTGTCCAATACCAAACATTCAATAAGACATCATTGTAACAAAGTACCCATCAGATGAAGAATTAGAGTTAGAGTCAGGTTTTATTGAAGGACCAACATCAGAAGAAAAATCAACATCAAACTCAACATTAGATTTAGAATCCCTTGAGTCAAAATCAGATTCATAAACAAAATACATTCATGACTATTACAACATTGGTTATGCATGCCTTGTAGATCAATTTGAATACATTTGTGATCCTTCTCCAATTTTTGAGGATGATTACTTCAGCATCGACATAAGTTCTCCTAGTATCTTCTACAAGGATTGTGATGCCTCACCCCATTCCATTATCATCAACCAACATAGCTATATTATTGACATTCCATCTCCCACAAGTGTCAATTGGGACTGAAATAATTACACCTTGTTGAAATACATCCATGGTGGCATTGTAGTTGAAGAGAAAGAGACCAAGATGACATTCATGCAAAAGAAGAATAATCTCCTAGTGAAACCTTTTTAGAGGTGCTAGATGATAATCACAGTTCAAAATCAACAACTTCTAATGAAACCTTTTTAGAGGCACTAGAAAACAATTAAAGTTAAAATTCAATGTTTCTTAGTGAAACCTTTTTGAAGGCATTATGAAACAATCAAGACAATGTCAATGGTGAAAACCTCTTCGAGGCACCAATAGCTGAGCATAAGAATATTTCACTGCTTAATGAAGACAAAATCATAGATGACATCAATATAGCTTCCAATCTACAACCTAATTAGATGTTAGCTACTTTTAGGCCTAAATAATAGAAGGATCTAGTGGTCTTATCAAGAAAATATTTAGAAGTATTTGATTTACCACATCCAAAGTTATGTTGAATTTGGAATCAACAATATTATGTGTGACTAAAAAATATTGATATTCATTTATTTCCCCACCATCATTCATTCCATTATAATCCACCATTCCATTTCCCAATCAAACCTATCAACCAACATTTATCCCTATTTACCATCCATGGCTACACTTTCCTTTGCATAGCATACAAATATACCTTGTCTCGATGTTTGAAAGAAACAACATCAACAACTAATGAAGATCAAAACAACATCATTGGCATCCAAATCTTTAGCAAGTTCTTGATAGAGCAACTATTCAAAAGAGGTGTGGGCTAACAATTAACATGATTGATTATTCTGTTTGTATCATTTTCTGATCAAGATGTGCATCTCCACTTTAGTAGGAACAATAAAATCATATGCCATTTACCATACCTAGGCCAAACACATCCACAACCAAAAACCATCATCAACCAAAAACATATACCATGTCGTTGTTGCATATCCATTTATCATTGTCACATATCCTTTTGCCATTATCGCATACCCAACCAATCACCTTACCACTCGGGGGCAACCCTCTTACCATATTATCAATATTATTCTTTGTACATTCTACCATCCCTCCTATCACATTAACATCCTACTAGCCTATCACTATCCTATCACTGATCCATCCTTCTAGTCCGTTCTATCAACTAAAGCATGTGTTGATACATCCTATCCTAACCCATTTGACCTTGGTTCATCCATTGGTTTCACATTTTCATCACAGAGAATCAGATCATTTTCAACAGTTGTTTCAATCAATCTAGATAGAGAAAGTATTTTGGAGTAGTAAGATAGAAGTTTTGGTAGTTATATCCTTTGTTTCTTATCTACTCTTATCATGTTTATTTATGTGAGCTTGATTATATCCACCTACATGAAAAAATTAGTATTTACCCAATCTTACTACTAATTATAACCACCTATGAGAAAACTAAGGGTAACAATTGTTTATTGTGCCTTGACATACCAACTTGCTATTCCTATGCTGTATTGTACCATTATACCAATTATGCCTATTTTTTTTGTATTGGCTATTATGCTAGTTATATCCATCCATTATAAGGTGGAAATAATATGAGCTAAGGCCATTTGAGAACTATGTGGGTTGAATTTGAGTCACATCGAGATTAACTCAGTCCCCCTTTGCCATCATGCTCTTGCCATTTTATGTGTAGCCTAAACAACACTCTTGTTGTTTTGTGAGCTTGGACCATTTAGTGTCTTATCATTCTTGATCGAGTTGAGATACTCCAAAAATTCTAAAAAAATTCAAAAAAAATTAGAAAAACCAAAAATATTGACCACTTCTTTGCCTTATGGATTATAGGAACCCTCACTAAGTCACAAGCAAATCATTTATCACTTAGTTTCCCCATCTTTTTTGGATTTTTCTTCCATGCACTTGCCATTTTATAAGACCATTCTGATTCTTCTATCACATCCATCATGTTTATTTTTCATTAGTTATCATTTTCTTCCTATTTTTTGAGAGAACTACATTTGGCCTAAAGTTTTTGTTGGATATTATGTTCATAGAACTATGTAGGCAGCATCCACTTGCCTAGTGCATATGAAGACAACTCGGCCACCCCCTTCCCTTTATTCTATTCCCCCCATCATATTTGTTTGCTAAGTTATAACCTATTTTATAGGGGAAATATTCATCATGTGGTTTAAGTCATGTTGTTTGTACTAGCATTAGGACTAACTGTTATTTGTTTCTTTGTTTGTTTATTTCTTTACTTGTTTGTTTCTTTGTTGTTTGTGTACTTGTTTATTTGCTTTCAATATTGTTGCCTTGGTTCAATGTAAATATATTTATTGGGTGATTCCTCATGTATTTATACTTAAATCTATCCATATTCATATGTCTACATTGAAATCATGGTTTTTATCATTGGTGCATTATTTTCTATTTGAGTATTGGATCTTGAGAGTCAGTCCTTATGCATCTTTTGGCCTAGTCCTCATGGTATTCTATAATGAGGCCTACCATCATGTGATATATCAAAATTTATCTTCCAAATATCTACTCAGCAATGGCAGCATTGAAATCTCCTCAACATTAGCATCAGTCACATCCAGATCCAATCCCAATCATATCTTAACAAGAGTAATTAAACAATGAATGAATTTTAACCCTTGTTAGTTAGGACAAGCACCTCTCTCTTAGCAAGTTATCCCAATTCATCTTTATCCTTTGTGTCAATTTACCTACATCATATTTTCCATCATCAACCAATCAATCATGTTTGACATAATCAGGGTCCTATGATTATAACCACCTATGGAAAAATCATTGTACACCATTCTACTTGCATTTATCAATGATTATAACCGCCTTTGGTCAAATCATTATGTTGTCACCAAATTTACTTTATTTTGCTCAAATAGG
The DNA here is from genome assembly GCA_037957365.1 of Torreya grandis. Taxonomy (NCBI): domain Eukaryota; kingdom Viridiplantae; phylum Streptophyta; class Pinopsida; order Cupressales; family Taxaceae; genus Torreya; species Torreya grandis. The sequence goes on along the minus strand of JARHVA010000164.1, from coordinate 4,152,558 downwards.
GGCATGATTTTATCTTGTTTGTCTATCTTAACTAGGGTAACTCCATCTTCTCAATGATTATAATCACCTTTGGGTAAATCATTGTGTTATCATACCATGTTGCCACTATCAGGGTACAATGCTTATAACTAACTTTGGGAAAACCCTTGTACATCATCCCATTTACATTATCAATGATTTTGATTGCTTTTTCATAATCATTATGTTCTCACCCCATCATCTTCATATGTTTTGTCCCCTCATCCTGCTTCTTTATTTTCAAGGGATCATTTTCCAACCTCCTTGTGCCAACTGGTCCCTCGAGGGAGCATCATATAGTTCATCCATTATCATTAAAGTTGTAAGCATATAGGAGATTTTCATTCTTTGAGAAGATGTTATTATGCCTATATCTTGTAATGCCTTCCTAAACAAGGGAAAACTATAGACACCTAAAAGTGGCCACCAATGACCTCCAATTAATGTTCATACCAATTTTTATCAGATATCACAATTTGGCCTAAAAACACTAAAACATGCTAAATGATTTGAATCTATCATATATAAATGCTAATTTTGGCCAATGTATCCCTAAATGGGGCAATGCATTTTATGAGATAGCTAACTTTGATCAAATCATTTCAAGTCAAAATGATATTTTCGCACCTATGTGCTCTAGATTACTCTTTTCTACCAAATTTCTTACATGAGACACTTGTATGTGCTATTTTGTATTGACAACATCCTAAATGGGGTATTGGTCTATATGTAACTAACATCAGTTTTAAATTCCACTCTAGTCAAATTTTGACCCAATAATATGACATTTAGACCGGAATGATTAATTTGTGCACCAATTTTCAAAGAATTGCACTAAAAATGTTTAAATCTTAGGCATATTATACCAAATTATGTGCTTCAGTAAGAATTCCATGGAAATTATTGAATATTTATTTATTGGAAATTAGTTTCTAATATTTACATCATCATATGACATAATTTTTTGAGGTGGCTCCATATGCCATAAATGTAATAAATATCTAATTAAGCCCTCCCATGCCTCATTAATGCCTCTTATTCCCAAATCATGATGAAGATATTTATGGATTTTATTTAAATAATTAGATTAATTCATGACCACACATATTCATCTTGAGATGGATGGTCATGGTTGATCCAGACCCATTTGAAAAATCTATAAATAGAAGGCCTCACACTCATAATTTTAAGCTATCTTGGTGTAAAATTATCATGATCAAATGCTTTTAAAAGTGATTTTGATATAGTGTTATTATGCCAAATTATTGAGTCAAGCTTCACAAACCAAAGCCAAAAAGTCAATGATGCCAAGAGGAGGTGGATAATAGCCAAAGCTCTATTGACAAAGTCCTTTGAAGCACAAGCCAACAAGCCAATGAGGAGAGTATTTATATCATTCAAGGAAGGTGAGAAAGTTTGTCTTCTTTCCTTTTAGTTATGATTTGTCAATGGTTTTTTCTCACTAAGCTCCCCCTAAGATCTAGGAATAAGGTGTTAGTTCATTAGTGTGTTATTTTTGGATTTGATTTCCTCTACTAACACATTGCTACTATCAAGGTATAATGCTTATAATTGCCTTTGGGCAAACCCTTTTACATCATCCCTCTTGCATTCGCAGTGATTTTGAATATTTTTTCAAAATCATTATGTTCTCACCCCATCATATTCATATATTTGGTCCCCTCATCTTGCTTCTTCCTTTTTGAGGGACCATTTGCCAATCTCCTTTTGTCAACTATTCTATCGAGGGGGCATCATATAGTTCATCCATTGTCATTGAAGGTATAGGCATACATGACCTTTTAATTCTTTGAGAAGATGTTATTATGCCTATAGATTTCAACACCTTCCCAAATAGGGAAAAACTGTAGACACCTAAAAGTGGCCATAAATGACCTCCAATCAAGCTTCATACCAATTTTTATTAGATATCACAATTTCGTCTAAAAACACTAAAACATGCTAAATGATTTGAATCTGTCATATACAAATGCTGATTTTGGCCAATGTATCCCTAAATGGGGCAATGCATTTTATGAGATAGCTAACTTTGATCAAATTATTTTGAGTCAAAATGATATTTTTGTACCTGGGTGCTCTGGATTGCTCTTTTGTACCAAATTTATTGTATGAGACATGTGCATGTGTTATTTTGTATTGACAACATATTAAATGGGATATTGGTCCATATGCAACTAACATGAGCTTCTAATTTCACTCCAGTAAAATTTTAACCAATTAATATGACATTTAGACCAGTTTGATCAATTTGTGCACCAATTTTCAAAGAATTGCACTAAAAATGTTTAAATCTTACTTAGGCAAGTTAAACCAAATTATGAGCTTAAATAAGAATTCCATGGAACCTATTGAATATTTCTTTATTGAAAATTGGTTTCTAATATTTGCATCATCATGTGACATCATTTTGTGAAGTGGTTCCATAAGCCATAAATGAAACAAATATTTGATTAAGCTCTCTTATGCCTCATTAATGCCCCTTATTCCCAAATCATGATGAAATTATTTATGGATTTTATTTGCATAATTAGATTAATTCATGGCCACACATCTTCATATTGAGATGGATATTCATGGTTGATCCAAGCCCATTTGAAAATTATATAAATACAAGGCCTCACACTCATAATTTTAAGCTATCTTGGTGTAAAGTTATCATTCTCAAATGCTTTCAAAAGTTATTTTGATATAGTTTTATTATGCCAAATTATTGATTCAAGCTTCAAAAACTAAAGCCACATAGCCAATGATGCCATGAGGTGGAGAATATCCAAATCTCCATTGATGAAGTCCTTTGAAGCACAAGTTGAGAAAGCCAACAAGGAGAGTTTTTGGGGCATTCAAATAAGGTGATAAAGTTTGTCTTCTTTCCTTTTAGTTGTGCTTTTTCAATGGTTATTTCTCACCAAGCTCCCCTTAAGATCTAGGCATAAGGTGTTAGTTCATTAATGTGTTATTTTTAGATTTGATTTCCTCCACTAACATAATACTAATCTCCCTTTATTGGATTCTTATGTTCATAATATGATATGTTTATGCTAGTTGTTTATTATTTCATTTATGAACTTCCTTGAGTTTCTTACCTTATTATTATCTTGATTTTTTAAGCATTAAAATATTCTCCATTTTTTGTGGCCCACTTGCCTTTGGTTTCCTCTTTGACATTTGAATATGTCATTATTTGTTATATGTTAACGTTTGAATATGTAATTTTTTGCTTCTATGGACATTTGAATAAGTCATGTCCCTTCAATTGTGCAACATTTGAACATGCCTCTTATTTGAGGTCTCATTGGGCAATTGTATTTTGATTTGATTTTGAGTGCTCTTGTATTTGTGCTTGATTTCTTGTTGAGATTATACTATAATTATCTAGTCATTGACATTGTTCACATCATGCATCTTAGGACTCAGTGTGATCATATTATTCACACTTCAATGATATATATATATATATATCTAGACATGTTTATTCTATATGCTACATGGTACATTCATAACTTACATGCTTATCTTATCCTTCTAAGGTAAGGTAACTATGAGTTTCTACTTCCCTCACCTCAAAGGGGGGCATATTAGTAGGGGCATGTCATGGAAGCATGACTTCCAAAGTACTTTACAATTTCAAATTTAGTGGGAGCATATTTTGGAAACATGTTCTCCACACTTATTCAATATGCAACATACCCAAATTATAATGGGTGCATGTTTTAAGAAACATGTTCTCCATATTATAACTTACACCAATTTTTCTATTTCATATTATAGTGGGGGCATATTTTGGAAACATGTTGACACTCACACCAATTTTAAGTTTTAGATTATAGTAGAGGCATTTTTGGAAACATGTTATCTACACTTACACAATTTTAAATTAGCCAAATTCATAGTTATAAGATTCAAATACATTTTTGTGTCATAATTCTATACATTGGCACCATTTTTATACATAGTTTTATCATTAGACATATCTAAGGTGCATAGTATATATAATATGTACCCAATATTTCAAAATCAAATTAGTTTTAAATTTCAAACACTTTCAAGGTTTGTCATCACCCCTCACATTAGAATTTTATGGATTGTATTGAGCCAATCTACTACAGTAGTGGGTTCATTTTTTAGTATGGTTGAGGTGATTAAATCAATCAATCTTGCTAAGTTAATAGGTTGGAATTGATTACATTATCTAGCATCACTAGATTTATAGTGAGAGTTGACATGGTTCACTCAGGTTCACTAGGTTATAAGTATGATTGGGTTGCTTGGTTAAGCTAATCTTGACTGTTGTGTGGTAACTCATCTTTTCTCCAAGGTTGGGGGCATGTGTCCTCCAATATCTATCTATCTCTTTAGATATATGAACTTAACAAATATTATATTTATCCTAATCTCAATTTTAGTGATTCATAATGATACATCTTTAAAATGAAATTGATAAAAGGCAAGATGGTTGCATCAATAGACAAATGCACCCCTAACCTTAGTCTCTTTCAATTTTAATTATTTCAATGATTTTAATTTTAGATTATATGCACTGATGATATACTGTAACATGATCTTGATTGAAGGACAATCACCAACAAAGCACTAATTTTGGACTCAAGCAGAGACAAGGTGTGTTATACACACTCAAGTGTGCATTTATTTTCCTTTAAACCAATAATTTCATTATTAGATTAAGGGGGAAATAGAAACTATTTCTAAATTATATAGCACCTTAGTCTTGTACACTTGGTAAATACATATCATAGATGTACCTTCAACTTATAGACCTTTACCACTGCTAAAAGATTACATACACTATCTCTTTATGCCTAATTGCTTATCTCTTAGTCCAACCAATGTTATTATGATGACTCAAACCATTTATCATGCTCACGATGTTGTAAACCTCCTTATCATCTATCACAAGTTATGGACTCGTGCCTATTTTTCAGTTGCCTAGACACTTTCATCTCAATTAGATGCCTACATCGATGCAAGTGTCATTTTTCAATGTAAGTGTTTAGTGCCCTAAAGTCATTCAATTTTCAAATAAAATGTATTCCTATGGTTGGCCTAAATGCTTTAATGTGAGATATTATCCAAATGGATTCGTATAAATATAAGATCAACCTTCATTCATTATTCACATAAAACATACCAAAATCACTCAATCAAGCACTCAAGTGAGCAAAGATTCCCTATTTTCTCCTATGTCCATATTAGTCATAGGAACAACACATGCATGTTTAAAGTACTAAAGGAGCATTTCATGAGCCACACTTTCTAAGTACATGTTGGGTCACTTTATGTACTTTCTTATCATACATTACATGATACACACACAAGCCAACACATAGGGAATAACTACATAAGTCAAAGGCCCTCTTAGGAGTTGGCTTTGTAGGTAGTGTTCATTGACAAAGGGGTCTTTGGGATAGTTCGACACCATGTGTCCACAAACCCATTTTTACCATAACCACTATGAAGATGAAGAATTATGGTTATGTTATTTGATAAGGAACATCAATCCATGATCCAAATCTAAATGCACTAAAGTGGAAACAACATATAACCTAGAAGCACCCAAGTGGTCACATCTAGTTTTAGTAGGTATTCTATACTAAACACTTACATCAAAGTTAGATAATAGCATCAACACAATAATCCCAGGTTAATAAAAGTGTCCATAGATACAAAGGTATAATTTTCAAAATTAGGTTACTGATCTAAATAATCTACTTTCTTTCTGTTTTAGATCCAGATCGATATTAACATCAGAACCAACTAAGTATCTTGTGTTCATTATCATTACAATATCTAACATAGCTATACTTTTTATTTTTAACATATTTCAACATAATAAATTTATTATATGTTTTATTTGAAATTCATAAATAATTGGCCTACTTTAGAGATAATCAACCATCTTTTTGCCCTAGCATATCTCTTCCTCCTTTAACCCTAGATTCCCTACATCTAGATTTTAGGGTTAAACACCTATATGCATCTAATGATGTGGTGAAATACACTTTGATATGGATATGCTTTGTTGATTCACTTCCAGATACCCACTGTATCTTATGTAATTACTTCAACATCACCGAGTCCCATGAAGATAAAGAAGGTTGTCTTCCCATGTGTTATTTTGATAGAGTAAGAGGCATGGTTTTTGTGCATAAAAAACTCAGGGTGTTTGATCCTAACCATTGCCAAAGAAAAGAATCAAATTCCCCTTAGTTCACTTGGTCTAATTTTTTCCAGGGATAATATATAGTGCTTAAACATCTTGATCAAGATCTACTTATTGAATAAGACATTTTTTATTTGCTCTTATGCATGGTCAACCAATAACTGTGCTCCCAAATACCCTTTTGTCAGACCATCATCCTATTTGTGTCAATTTTGGATGGACCATTCCTCAGGTTAAATGTCTTATATTATAGTTTATCTCAATATTGATCATATTATACATGAACAAACTATTATGAAAATTATTTGAGTTTTGAAATTAGTTCTTAGATACTCTAGGGATACTAGTTGGATTACTTGGAGGGTTGATGCCATTAATTACATAAACACTTTTCTTTGAATATATTATAAGCAAGTTGGTATCTTTTGAAAATGCATACACCATGACATAAATTATGAGTACCTTTGGGTATCATAAGATCTTGAGGCCTCACTTTTTAATACTCACCTTCAGGCTTAAACAACCATTTACAGACATAAACTCTAAGTAGAAGAGGCATACAAAGCCATAGGAGTGTAACTTAGAGATAGAATGCATTAGCTAAAAGTTGGAGATAAAGTGACCACATAAATATTTTATCTCCTTTGGTCTAAACAAATTATTGATAGTATTAAAGCCATTAAATTTACTTCAGCAAGATTTACCAAATTTCTTGATATCCTACAAGATTTTGTAAATCATTATCATGGTATCTTTTCAACCTAGCCTTCCATTATTCCTCGTGAATCCATGCTCTTAATGCATTGATGTTATGCAATGAAATCTCTCTAAAGCACAAAAAGTTTCCTATGATAGACCTCTCAACTTGAATGATCTTAATGAAGTTGTTATGCAGATGGCCAATGATAAAGTGTATCACCCATAATTTAGACGTAATGGATTAAAAGTATAAAATAACTATTAAACAAATCCAAACTATAAATTATCATCAAATGGAAAGAATTAGAGAGATAAAATAATTAGTCATGAAATTAAAATAATCTTACCATCATCTTTCTCGCTTTTGATCTCCTTTTTAAAACTTTAACATTTTCTTAAAAACCAAATTGACACATTGAATACCTGAAATTAGATGTAGGATTATGAAGTATGATAGGCTTAAGACTATATTAATGGAGGAGAATGATTGAGATAACATATGTATGCATTCAATCCTTGTCCAAATGCTTGGTATGCCCCTTAAATTTATAGGGGTGTTGGAAGGAAATGGAGGAGAAATTTCCCTCCCAAATTTCAAATTTGAGAAGGGTTCTTGGAATGGAAAAAGTTATAGAGATTATAAATATCTAGGCTTTCTTTATAAAGTGGAGTGAATTAGAAATTAGAATATTAGGAATTATGAATGTGTGGAGATTGGGGTATTCATGTAGTTAGGATAAATTAATTGATTGACTTAAGGACATGAAGAGGTGATGTTAATATGGTATGAATGGGACATAGGGACTAAGTGTTAATTAGATTAGATGAATATGATATTAGATAATATTAGGTGTAGTTAAGAAAGTTAATTTGGTGAGCAAAATTATATGCATATATTTATACCCTCTTTGAAAGGGCATTGCAACTGGAAGGAGTAATGGTATTTCAAATAAGAAAGATGATCATGGATGAGTGTTAGTAAATTAGTGGACACAAGATGTACCTTTGAGGGGACGTGTGAATAATAATGAGACATATGGCAACTCAAAAAGAATAAACATGGGTAGGGTACATGAATAGACAAGGGAATGCGAGATGTGAGATCGATGATGAAGAAAATGAAATCAACATGAGTAGTGAGGTACAAATTTATAATTCCCTTGGCAAAGACATATGCATAGGGAGTGAATATGATGATCTCATAGTTTTCAATATGTTTGAAATGGGAATTAATTATAATGAGATGATTACAAGACAAGAAGCTATAAGCCTTCAACATATCCTAGGCAAGGATGCATATAAGGGAGAGTTGTGGTCCTGAATACAATGAATGGGCCGTAAAAGTTTTAATGTATACAAAGTAAGGATGCATGAAAGGGAGAGCACATATAAAATAAATTGAAGAATTAGACTAAAAGATTTCAATGTATTCTAGGTAAGGACATGTGCCAAGGAGATTTATGGGACTAAATGATAAGGGCCATAAGCGATCGATGTATTCAAAGTAAGGATGCATGCTGGGAGAATGTCAAGCCAAAATAAGATAATGATTTTATAATTTAAATGAAAAGTGTATCTCAAAGCGTGTGTCAAGTGAGAGTAAGGAGTGGATAGAAGAAAATAATGAGATCAAGTGACCAAAGGATGAAAGGGAAGAATTGGTTAATAGGGTCAAGCTATCCTTGGGCACCATGGGTGAGCAAACACTACCTACATAGTCTCAAGAGACCTCAGGCTGATGTAGTTATCCCAAAAGGGGAAGCATGATGTGAGGAACACAAGACGAGATGATGATTGGAGGAAATAGAGGAATTAGATATAAATAATAAGGGTGGATGAGGTGAAGTGTTGTTAATTTATGAGCTATAATATGATGGTATCAATGATGTCCCTGATAAATATAGATGCACAGGGAGTGAAAACAAAGGTGCCACGATTGTTGACACAAGCCAAGGGGTAATCAACCATAACTAAAGAGTGATAAAGAGAACCATGAGAGTTCAATGTACTCAAACAAAGACACATGCTCAGGAAAAATGCAGGGGCATTGGTGATTATCCAAGCCAATTGGTAGCTATTTTAAGAGAGATACTAGGATTACAATACCAAGTGTCACTCTTATAGGTTTAAATTATTCAGAGGGATATATAGATAGATGATGTATTGGCCCAAGTAATGTCATTGATAGATCAGGTGAATCAATGAGAGGCACATATTATGGTTTTATAAGAACATGTGGAATGAACGTAAGCCAACCATATGCAACTATAGACACAATTGGATCAGAGAGAGGTAGAGGCATGTATGGTTGGGATGGAGAGAAATATGGATTAGATACTATTAGATGCACTAAGATTAGGATATATGATGGATAAGGTGGCAAGATGGCTCGAGAGACACAATATTGGAGAGCCTTATATGAGTAGGTAGTGTTAGTTAGGAAAAGGGATCTATCATACAAGGCAATTAGTCGATCCAAGAGGTCATTGGTTTTATGTCATCGAGTCAATCAATTTACCCATCACCAAGGCCACCACCATAGGGTAAGATGTAAGTCAGGATGTATCATCGATGTAGATCTGGGCTCATATGTAATAAGGGGATAATAATGAGTAAATGTATACAATTATGGAATAAATTATGTTATGGATAATAATGAGAAGTGTAGTTGTTCACTAAAAATTGATGACGTGATATACACACACACATATATATGTACGTATGTATGTATATATATATATGTGTGTGTGTGTGTATGTGTGTATATATATGTATGTATGTATACATATGTATATATATGTATGTATGTGTGTGCATGTGCATGTGCGTGTGCGTGTGTGCATGTGCATGTGTGCGTGTGTGTGTGTGCGTGTGCATGTGCATGCGTGTGTGCGTGTACATGGGTGCATGTGCGTGTGCATGTGCATGTGTGTGTGTGTGTGTGTGTGTGTGCATGTGCATGTGTGTGTGTGTGTGTGCATGTGCATGTGCATGTGTACGTGTGCATGTGTGCGTGTGTGTGTGTGTGTGCATGTGCATGTTCATGTGTGTGTGCATGTGCATGTGTGCGTGTGCATGTGCATGTGTGCGTGTGCATGTGCATGTGCGTGTGCATGCGTGCGTGCGTGCGTGCGTGTGTGTGTGTGTGTGTGTGTGTGTGTGTGTGTGTGTGTGTGTGTGTGTGTGTGTGTGTGTGTGTGTGTGTGTGTGTGTGTGTGTGTGTGTGTGTGTGTGTGTGTGTGTGTGTGTGTGTGTGTGTGTGTGTGTGTGTGTGTGTGTGTGTGTGTGTGTGTGTGTGTGTGTGAGATGGTAAAAGTTGGTGTAGATGTGTTAAAGGTGATATATGGTTATGTGATTATTTGAAATCATGGATATACTTAGCATACATGTGAAGTCATACAATGCAATAATGCATATGATTTTGATGATAATAATGGGGAAAAATGGGATGGGTCTTACAATGTCGTGTAATGATTATGATGTGATAGTTGATAAGTTAATTATTAAGTTTATATAGGGTCATAATTTATGGGGATAAGTAAGTTGAGGGCATCCAAAATATGATTTGACAACACTTGGTGAGTGGTGACACTGTGGTGAGGGGTCAATGACTAGTTTTTGGGCCCATTTGGTTGGTAGGTCCTATCAGGAACTACCACAAATTAAGGGGTATGGGTGTTATATGATGCTTGGGGATGCAAGGATATGATGTAGTGAAGTTTAATGTATCCATTATTATAAGTGGTGAAGTATAGGTGGTTTGACACTTGAATAATGTCATAAGAAAGGCTAGTGCCACCACATGAGTAGATTTATGAAGTGAATGTGTAGGTTTTCCACACTCTACATCAAGTGATGGAACTTTTGGAAGTGATAGTATGACAAACATAACCATAGGATCCAAGGCCCCAATTGTAATGTAGGATGTACAAATTTTTTTACACAAGGTGTTGAGCAAGAAGATGTGCCCAAGGCCCTATAAGACCTGGAGGTATCCCTTTGTTTCATAGGGGAAACTTGTAGGGATGTTGAGAGTTGGCAGAACTTACATGAGGGTAGTAGGATGATGCAGCTAGTGGAACCAAGGAGGTGGTTTAGGAATCACCACCATATAGCATGTTTTTTTTACTATGGACAAGTTGGCCATTCAGGCCAATATTATCCATGAAGGGAGATATAAAATGTTGGATCAGTAGAAAATAGGCAATATGGTTGTATTATGGGTGCATCATGGTTGATTAGGGTATCTCCAAAGCCATGAATTAAATATGTAGGGGCTTGAGTGGGATGTTTACTAGTTGTTCATATAACAACCAAATATTTATATTATTGTAGTATTTTCATATTTATTTATATAATGTTATGGTGTGTGGTTTTTTAATAGTGAATAATGTGATAAAGGTTTTTGGTTTCATGATATGGCTAAGCATGATCCTCCTACCCTACGTATTAGGGTAGGGAGAGAAAGACAAGGCTAGTATTGGAATTATTAGATAAAGTATAATGATAATGTCTTTAGCCATATAGGTTGTGTAACCCATGTTAATGTAACATGAGGCAAGTTGGACCCAGATATGTTTTAATTAGTATCATTGGTGACAAAGTGCATTAAGAACACATAGTTTGTATAAAAAAGGGGACATATTACACAAAACACCATTTATATAAACTTACCAATGTAACATCATGGTGTGATGTCAAAAAAAATAAAAAATAAAAAAAATAATACAATGACACGATGCATATATACAAATGGTGATAATATATAAAAAAAAGTAAAAATGAGAAAATATAATCAATTTACACAAACAATCACACCATAGACACATCACTCAAAGATGCAAAACCAAAGATAAATGGCATTTGGATAATTAAACAAGTTGATTTGGAAAGTGGGTGACCAACCCTTGATTTTGTCATTCACGAGTGTTTAACTATCTTCTTTGGCCCAAGTAGAAATGAAGACATGAAATGGACTTGGAAAATAATGAAAGTGACTAGTTAAAGGGAGTAGGTAGAGATTGTGATGGTGTAGAATCAGATCAGTTGAAGCTATCCCAATGAATATCCATTGCAAGAGTAATGAAGAGGGTATATTGAAACCATAAATAAACTGTGAAGAGGTGTTACAAAAGGATGAGGATGGAATGGAAACCATGGGATAACTCTGTAGAATTTTCCTACTCCTTCCCCTAATTAGACATGTATTGAATTTCCCTTATGACATGGGATGATACTCCTTGTAGCTTCTACTTCCTTCAATGTGGTACACTTTATGAAGACCAAGGCTAGGGAGGATGGGTGATGAATGGATGGGTGTGGATGGTTAAAAGGTTTCCCCTAAGAACCCAAGGTTATTTATAGATGGGGGTTGCTCATAAGTGACATAGGGAACTTAGTTTTTATCACTGTGTTTATCCAAAGAAGTAGAAGCTTTGGTTTTCACCATTGGATTATTTTTTTTGAAATGTTTAAGATTATATACAAGAATTCAGATGGGATGGAATATCTGTAGGCATAAAACCATTATAGATGAATGATATTCATTAGTTTATCCAACTCTTGACCATCTGGAGTAGCCAACTTATATGCTCTGGACCCAAACTTGGCCATACTGATGTAAGGTCCCAATCAATTTGGCTCAAAATTTCCCTTCTTCTCCTGGTCTACATTGGTATTCTTCTGATTTTATTCAAGGACCAAGTCACCAACCTTGAACTCATGATATCAGACCTTATTATTATATTGGTTGCATAGCCTATTATGATAGGATATCATATGATCTAAGACTCTTTGATGATTTTCATCCAATAACTCAAGTTCTTGTAGATGATCAACCTTATAGGATTCCTTTGTAATAATGCCTTTGATTGATATTCAAAGTGAGGGGATTTTGACCTCAACTAGAAAATAACCTCTGTTCCAAAGATAAGGGAGTATGGGGTGGCACCAATAGGTGTATGAATACTTGTACGATAAGACCATAGGGCAAGATAATTCTGAAGATGCCATTTAGGCCAACCTTATTAATAATATTAAAGAGAGTTTTATTAGTTTCCTCTACTTGACTGTTGCCTTATGAGTATTATGGTGTTGATATTTTTATGCTAAATATAGTATTTATAGCATAAGGCCTTGACATCTTGATTTTTAAAGGATGTATTGTTGTCAAATATAATTAAGGCAGGAACTCCATAAAGATAAATTATATGATTTAGAATGAACTTGAAAATTTGTTTGCCAGTAATGTAAGTGAGTGGCATGGATTCAACCCACTTGTTGAAGTACTCAATGGTAGTAATAATGAATTTATGACTTCTAGAGGATGAGGGATTGATCTTACCAATGAGATTGATTCCACAAGTAGAAAAGGGCAATGTACTAAATATAGGCTGTAACTATTAAGAGGGATCATGGATGAGATCTCTATGTTTTTGATAGGTGATGCACTTTCATACATATTGACAAGCATCATGGTATATGGTGGGCCAATTATACCCAATCTAAAGGAGCTTCTTAGCTAGGACTATTCCACTGACATGGCCCCCATAAATGCCATTATGGACCTCTTTGAGTTCTGAGTTAGAAATCTAAGCAAATTTCCATCATATCTCCATCGATAGAGCATGCTACCAAGGATAGTGTAATGAGAATATCTATAGATGAAGGCCTTATGATGGTGGTGATTAAGATTGGGTGTAAGGATGTTATCATGGGGCTAGGTGTAAATTTCATGATACCAAGGAAGACTAGGATTTGGAACTCCATAGCCTTGCTCTGATATAGGAGTTTGATGGGCTAGTGATACCAATTGTTTCACCAAGAAATGGATTTGATGCATGTCTAAAGTCATTTATAAAAGTGATCCAATAGTATACATTGCATCTCTTGATTTATTACTCACCCTAAGAATTTGCTCAAATGATCATCTATAATTTCAATTTCAAAGTATCAACTATATGCTTGTACGGAATAAATTTATCATCTTTTGTTTGGAGTTCATTATTGACCTTTTTAATTATGATTTGTGAATCCACAAAAACTTGAAGTACCTAGATATTACATTGAGTAGCTAATCGGAGACCTGTAATTAATGCTTCATATTCAACAATATTATTTATACATTAAAAAGCAATTTTGAAAGCTTTAGGGATAAGGTCTCCATGAGGGGTGATGAGGAGGATGCCAAATTTGGATCCATGAGTGGTGAAGGATTTGTCAAAATACAAATTTTAGGATGAATATTCTATAGTAGTCATAAATGATTCACTAGAAAATATTGTTATTAATGGTGATGAGTTAGACAAAGGAGCTTCAACTAAATAATCAAATAATACTTGTGATTTGATAGCCTTCTAGGTCACATATTCAATATAAAATTCACTTAGGAACATAGTCCACTTGGCCATTCATCTGGTAAGAGTTGATTTTGATAGCAATTATTTGAGTGGGTCAATTTTGGCAATGAACTTAACTTTATTATTGAGCATATAGTGCCTAAGCTTATGGGAAGCAAAGATAAATATTAGGTAGGCCTTTTCAATCAGAGTGTAGTTAAGATCATAAGATACAAAGGTCCTACTAAGATAATATATGGCTCTTTAATTACCATTTTCATCATGTTGTGCCAAGAGATCTCCTAAAGCATGTGGGGTAGTTGAAATGTACGGGAGTAAAAGATTTCCTAGTACTGACAGTGTAATCATAGGAGGTGTTACTAGATACTATTTAATATAATAAAATGACTTCCAACATTTTGGACTCCAATTGAATTAGGCTCCCTTTTTAAAAATATGAGTAAAGGGGTGATATTTATTTTTAGTCAGGAAATAAATCTACGTATAGCTTGAAATTTTCCTTGGAGGCTGCATAGTTACTTTGGGTTTTTGGGTAGAGGCATCTTAATAATTGATTTTACCTTTTTTGGATCAACTTCAATGGCATGATGAGGAACAATGCACCCCAAAATTTTCCTAAATGTTACTCCAAACACACTTCTTGGGATTTAGCCTAAATTTATAGTCTCTTAACCTTTAAAATATTTTGTGTAGGACTGCCAGATGTTCAAATTGTGTTTTAGATTTTCTTAAAATATCATCGACAGAGTCTTCAACTATGTCATGCATCATATCATGGAAAATGAAATTTATGGTTCTTTGGTAAGTGGTGCCTACAATTTTTAATTTAAAGGGCATGACTTGATAATAAAAGGTACCCCATGGAATGGTAAAGGTAGTCTTGTGCTAATCTTCAGGCATAATTTTTATTTGGTTATAACTAGAGAATCCATCCATGAGAGAGAACATTTCATAACTAGCTGTACAATCCATGATCATGTCTATGTTTGGGAGGGGAAAGTCATATTTTAGATAGGACTTATTAATATCTTGAAAGCTTGTACATATACAAACTCCTCCTTTTGGTTTGCTAACATGAACAATATTGGAAATTTAATTTGAGTAATCAATTGGGAGGATGAATCCGGATTCCAAAAACTTTTGGGGGTATTCTTTGACTAGTAATACCACCTTGGGGTGGATTTTATGAAGTTTTTGCTTCATAGGTTTAACATTAAGATGAAAAATAAGGTGATACATTACCAAACCAAGATCAAGATCTAGCATGTCAACATATCACCAAGTGAAAATATCTAAAAATTCCTTAAGAAGAGTAATGATAACCTCTATTTCTTCCATCATAAGACTTGCCCCCAGTTGAACAATCTTGGGATCTTCCTCAAATCCAATATTGACTTCAGTGGCCTCATCTACTAAGGAAGGAGGTGTATACGAAGAATATGCAAGCAAATAAGGCAAGTGATAATCATCAGGTGATTAGAGAGTACCTTGATATTCATCAAACAACTTCTCATATTTTTTTGATATTTAGGATCAAGAAAATCTCTAGGATTTTGTTCTAGTTTAGAAGACAAGTTTTTTAAAGATTTGTTTGGCTCAACTTGATGTAATGACTAGGTTTACCCAAAGAAATAGGAAAAATCCTTCAACTTGATCTTAAAACCTTTCTTATGATCTCATGATGGAATGTGATATTGAACTCCCACATATTTAATTATGACCTTATCATTTTTAAAATATCAAGCACATGTGCAAGATGTTGGTCCTAATTGACGAGGGAAGGATAATGGAGATTGAGGTCAATGGTGTAAATAGAGGTTTTAGTGAAAAGGCTTATGGAAACAAGATCCTTTAAGGGACTATACAAAAAACTTATTTTGATGTCCATATTAGTCAGAGGCTCTTCAAAAATCAAACAAGTATTCGAGATAACATTATAAGGATATTCACTAGGTAGTTTATATCCTAGGCCTAGACTTCCACTATGTTGCAATGTCATAATGGATTCTAAAATCCCTTTCTCATGTAGGCCCAAACCCATGAATTTATTAGAGTATTTATTTCTCATGTTTACCAGTGTATTAGTTAGCTATTTCATATTTTTGCTAGTTTGTCCTATGTGAGGATTTATCCCACATTAGTTAGTTAGGCTAGTTCTTTATTGTACCTTGCCTAATTATGCAAGGGATTTACTTTGTAATAACATCTCATTTATGAATAACACTTTACTTGATTTATTTTGTAATCATTTTTCTGCAGCTTCCTTGTGTGAAGTTTTTGTTGTTAACACTTTTGAATCTTATGTTGGAATGTTTCTTCATCATTCCTAACATGGTACCAGAGCCTTGAGTGTTACAACCATCTACATTTATGCAATTTTTTATATAATTTTCCTCTTATCGTTCATTACCCTCAACCTTTTATTCCTTATTTGGGGAAATTAATGATCTAGGGCATTATCTTGGTAGAAACATTGCCTTTTTGTGGAGATCAACAATGTTTTCTAAAGAGGTTGTTTCACATGTTATTAAATTTTTGAAGAAAGTGACTATGTTTTCTCTCAAAGTGTGAGGCATTGATTGTTTCTAAGATGGCATGGAGAGGCTATGAATGGAGATGAGTATTAAGGCATTAAAGTGAAGGAGGTGTTAGAAGTGGAGAAACATCATCTAGTAGTGGAGACGTGTCATCTAGTCATTGAAACATTGCATTAGAATTTTTTACCAAGCGTTACAGAGTGGAGTCTAGGTGAGCACCATTCTATATCAGATCTATGTTGACCTCTATCTACCTAGCATTGGATTCCTTTTGGTAAAGCATTGGATTCCTTTTGATAAAGTATTGAATTTTTAGATAAAGCATCTTTTTCAAAAATCTATTTTTTCATACTCCTATGTTAGATCAACGTTTAATTTATTTCATTAGTTTGGCATTGATTTTGTATGAGAGCTACATTATTTTTTCCCCACCTGATATGATGGATTTTTAGCTAGAGGGATCTAACATGTGTGTAATAAATTGGAGTGTTGGACTTTTCCTTTCTATATAAGGCATCTCATTCAAAAAATCAGAGATTAGAATTGGATTTTTTCATGGAATATTGGTATCACCATTCTAATCTTATTTTCAACATTGAAGGAGTTTGAGAGATGTTCCAAATCTGCATTTCCTTATTTGTTTATAGTATATCATTGAATTGATCGATCCAATATGGTGCTTTCAATTAGTGGAAATCAAAGTCTTGGTGTCAGACCATACCATATGTATCTATTGCATGGCATGGAGATGCATTGAAGGGTGTTTGACTTGCGTTCTAATTTCTAGGAGGTTCCATTTCTTGTGTTTTACCTGTACCATTACATAAGAGTGGCATTGGATTTGTTTTTTTTTTCATTTGGCCTTATATAACCAACAACAAGTAATTCACCTTTTTTCCTCTCAAAACAACTATTTTTATTCATTATTTGTTTTAAATAGCTATATTTTTTGCTTAAATTGGAAGTCAATTTCACTTACGTAAACATAGGGGTCACTCGATGTATCTTTTTTCACTTTTGTTAACTTTTCTAAGTCTGTGGTTCAATTCTGGTTCTAACGAATGGTTAGATGCCTATATTTTTTCTGATTTGATCATTAAAATTAATTTGTAGTGTCTTTTTTAATGTTTTGATGCATTTTAAAATAATTCATAAAGCCTCTAACTTTTGAACCATAAATTAGATTTGAGTTATTTTATTTCAAAAGTGTATGGTTTTTGATTCTCTATCTATTATTGTCATTAATTTATAAAAAAACACTACTTTTATAAAGTGCTAAATTGGGGGGGGTCCTTAATACATTCTTTTGAAGGGTTGTCTCGGTGCCAATTTTGTGCACCCTTTTACATTATTTTTTCTCCATGGTGTTTCACTAGCATGGATTCTAATTTTATCATTGACCATTGTGAGCCTTTAATTAAACACAATTACCATACATGAAGACCTTGAATGGAAACAATCATAAAATGCAAAGGATTATGGTCCCTAATGAACGAAACTCAACCACAATTCACATGTGAGTTTGAAAAATTTTAGCACCAATGTAAGTTTGAAGAGTGCATGAGATTAATTGGGATTTATGTGAGTGATAGTTTGTTATTTCATTTGGATAAGTGTGATACTCCATTCAAAATATGGACTAAGCTAAAGGGTTCATTTGGTAAAGTAGATCACTTGAGAGTCATGCAAATTGAAGTGGAGCTTAATTCACTCAATTCAGATGAATTTGCCTCAATTATAGACTAACTCACTAAGTTTAAGCATTTTTTGACACAGTTGAAGGGGATTAGATGAGATAGGAAAGATGAAGAGTGTGTGTACTTGATTTTGTCTAAGTTGAGTGGTCCATTAAAAATCTTTGCTTCTACCTTTTTCCCTAGTATGGATGCCTTAGGTGTTGCATTCAAAATGCTAGATCTAGATTTATTTTGTGAGATTTACTTAAAAGGAATAAAAATTATCTCACCTTAAGTCTTCCTCCTCTAAAAAATATTTAGTAGCATCACATCCTAAAAACAAGGAAAAACTAAGAGTAAGAAGAACACTCCTCCATCTCAAAATACACCTAAGCCCACCACCAACACATCTAAACTCAAATTATATTTCAAATCCAAGAATAAGTCTAACCTATCTTGCTACTATCATGGGGAGTCTAGTCATGAAGAGTATAAGTGCTTCAAAAGAATGTAAGACTTAGAGTATGCCATTAGGAAACACAAGATTTATATCTCCACTCCTCCATCTCATGATCATGGAAAGTCACTTAATATTGTCAAGAGATCACAATTATCTATTTCAGACAGTTGAGTTCTAGATTTTGGTACTTAACACCTTATTACTTCTTCCAAAGAGTCCTTTATATCTCTTGGTTTGAGTTATACTTCCAACATTGAGGTTAGAGATTCTTCCTTTATTTATGTTAAGAGGAAGGGTGACATAAAGCTAGATGGTTACTGCATCAATGATGCATTATATGTTCCAGACATCACCACCAATCCACTTTTAGTCTATCAAATTTGCCATTCTAGTTAGGGCAAGATAGTGACTTTCACACCATAGGGTGCTGAAGTTCAAGCTTTGTTAGAGCCACAAACACTTATTACATAGGGTGTTGTTGATCATATTTTTTGACTCTATTATTTTGAGGGTTTTGATGATAATCCTTCTCTAGGGAAGTGTTAAGTTTCTCATTCAGATTATGAGAGTCAGCTTTGGCATGAGATATTTAGACACCCAAACTATAGATATTTGAAGGAATTGAGCACTCATAGTATGATAGAAGTTCTTCCTATAGTTTCATGTCTTGGTGGAGTTTTCCCTGGTTGTGCATTAGGGAAACAACACCAAAAATTGTTTCCTAAGGGTATGTCCATGAGAGATTATTCACCACTTAAAATTTTACACAATGATTTGATGGTATTTCTTACTTCTTTCAATGGAGCTAAGTATGCACTTACTTTCATTGATAATTCCTCAAGGCATACTTGGGTTTATTTCCTCAAGTACAAGAGTGATGTCTTTACTCACTTCAAATTATTTAAGGCTTTGGTCGAAAAACAATCTTCTAGTTGCATCAATAAGATTCATATAGATAATGGAAGGGAGTACTTCATTATCAATTTTTTTGGTAGTTCATAATATTGTTCACCAAAATTCTATTGCACATACTCCATAGTATAATGACTTATCAAAATGGAAAAACTAAACTTTAAAGGAGATGGCTAACTGCATGATGCATTCATATGATCTATCTCCTATCTATTGGGTAGAGGTAGTTAATCGTGTGAACTACATTCAAAATTGCAAACTACATAGAACACTTGAGAATATGACTCCAGAGGATGCTTAGTTTGGAACCAAGCCTAATATCTCATTTTTTTGAGTCTTTGGGAGCCTTTCTTGGGTGCTTGTACCAAATAAGAAAAGTAAAGCATTGGATAAGAAGAGAAAACATTTGATTTTTATAGGGTATAATTAGGACATGATAGCTTATCATCTTTTAGATCCTGGTATTCATAATGTTCACTTTTGAACACATGTACAATTTGATGAGCACTTCACATCTCATGACTCCTCATCTTCTTCCGTGTCTTCTTATTCTTCTTTTGATGATTCATCACCTCTTATTGAGGATTCATTCTTTGAAGATCTAGTTAACGATATTCCTGAGGAGGTTATAGAGGTTGAGGATTTTATTCACATTGATATTGCCACTATGCTTAGGTGGGCTTGTACTATAGTTTCTAAAGCATCACCTTTCATATAGGATCTTCCACCCATTTGACATCATTGTGCACATTATACGAGTACTAGACTTTTATGTCAAGAATTATCTAGGGTTCAACAGTCTTTTTCATAGGCTCATGGGATACATGAGTGGGATGATGTGATGACATATGAGTATTATTCATTGATGAAGAATCACACTTGGGATTTAGTCACTCTTCCTAAGGGAAGAAATTTGGTTAGGTGTAAGCCAATTTATCTCACCAAGTATGTAGCTGATGGGTCTATTGATAAGTATAAGGTACATCTTGTTATAAAGGGGTTCTCGTAAGTCAAAGGTATTGACTACTATGAGAATTTTTCTCCCATTTCCAAGATGGATTTTGTTCCCCTTGTATTTTCTCTTACTACATCGTAGGGTTGGTCAGTGTATCAGATGGATGTTAAGAATGCTTTATTACATGGAGAATTGCATGAGTAAATCTGTATAGAGCAGCTTATTGGGTTTGTTCATGATTTTTCTCTTATTTTTTGACTTAGTAGGTCTCCTTACAATCTCAAACAAGCCCTTGGGCTTGGTATGAGAATATGGATTCATTTCTTTTCTCCATTGGCTTTGTTCACTGCCACTCTGATCCCATAATGTAGTTTAGTGTATTGGGGAAGACATTTTTATACTAGTCTTGTATGGTGGTCATATTATTCTCACATGAATCTCCTCATCTCAGATTGAGACTATTCAGTAGGTAATTTTAGCATAGTTTGATATGACAGATGGGTAAGTACACCAACTTGGGGGATAAAAAAGGGCCTACCCATGGACATGATTTTTCTAAAATTTTAGAAATGTGAATTTCTATAGATAATTAGAGATAGCTATGATCAAAATTTGAAGATGGTATAAAAACATGAATTGTAGAATTTTGAGTCTATTTTCCAAAAAAAATTGGTTAAGCATAAATAGGTTAAACATCTAAAATTTGAAGAAGACCTCCTATTTTTTTTTAAGAAAATTTGAATTGTACCATTCCGTGTGACCCACCATTTTTTGAGCATCGTTAAATATTGTTGGAAACCCTTTTGTGAATATTATATTAAATATTCTAGTGTGTTACAATTTTTTATATATTTTTGATGAATATTTTATTTTGTAAATTTTAAAATTAAGTATATCCTAAAAATTGACAAAAAAATGGATAGCCGTTCGTGCTACCCACCCTAACTACCTAAAAAAAAATGAAATTTGATTTTATTTTTTGAATGCGTGTAGAATTAGGCCGAGTTTATTACCATATAATTTTTTTTTAGTTGGATAAACAAAATCCAAATTAGATAAACATGAATAGGCATGTATGGGTGAGGCATGTAGTGGCCTAAAAAATGTGTTGTTAGAAATAAATATAGTTTAAACCCTTAAAATAGCCCAAAAATTATAAAAATCATACATTTATAAAGAGGACAACGTGATTGTCATAATGGTAATAATTTTTTGAATTTTAATGTTGAAATCCATAGTGTATTTGGTGATTGAAGTTGAAATTTGTTGGTTTTTCTTAAAACTTTTGGTTTTAGCTGTAGATGCACAGTCCCAAGCCTTTGGATCAAAAATCCAAGCCATTTCTAAGCCTAAAGGCTTGGTTTTCAATTTAAATTCAAATAACACGTATGTGCCATGGAATGCATATGCATTGTATAATGTGTATGCATTATATTATGTATTATACAACATGTACATATTATATAATGTGTATGCATTGATTTGTTATAAGTTCAAAATGAACTCCACAAGCATTTGGGAGTTACACGTGAAGCCAACTTTGTCCATAAGATTATATTTACTACTCTAAATGTTAAATAAAAAATTAAATGTAACAAAATAAATGTAAACTTATAGTTTAAATTTATTTTGGTAAATATAAGAAATTAGGGTCACTCAACATCTGATAGATTTGGTCTCATAGTTTCACACCTTACGATGTGAAAAATAGTTTTTCAAAATCCAATTAGGTCAGTACGTAAGCATTTTTAGGGTCTAAGTATTAAAACTAAGGATTTTAGGACATAAATTTTGCAATTGATATCCATTTTTGATAAACATATAGTCATTTTTTAGGTTTATGTGCTTTCTGAATTGATTCTTGGCATTTCTAGGAGTCTTAGGTTTGTCAAAATTTAATTTTTCAAACCAATCACTTTGAAATTGATGCAAAGTGGTGTTATTGGGGTAGCCTAGGTCACATTGATGACCTTAACACATCAAACAACCACTTTACATGTTAATTCACTTGATTATTTCCCTTCCCTCATGTTTGATCACTTCCTACTCATCCCTCATTAACCCTAATCACTCTTTCATGAATCCTTATTATCTCTAATCACTCCCTCATTGACTCTCACTATCCATAGTCATCTCTAATTACTCTCTTATCATCCATAATCACTCCTCTATTAACCCTCACTATCCCTCATCATCCCTCATCACTCTCTCCTTATCCCTCCTCATCCCTCATAACTCCTTCATTGACCCTCACCATCCCTCATCATATTTAAAAACTCCCTCATCATCCCTAATCAATCCCTCATTGGCTCTCACCATCCCTCATCATCCCTAATCACTCCCTCATTGACCTTTACCATCCCTAATCACTGCTTCATCATCCCTAATCAATCCATCTTCATCTCTCATCATCTCTAATCAATCCCTTATTAAAGCTATCCATTATTCATCATTTATAATCACTCCCTCATTTCCCCTTAGTATCCCTCATGATTTAGAGCCCTATTGCATACTCTATTTGTCCAAGCTCTTTTCTAATATCCATGTAGCTTTCACTTTGTCTTTTCTTGATTGATCTCTATCTTTGAATCCTCCACACATTTGAAATTCAAATCTGAATTTTATTCATTTCAATTATTCTCTATAATTCTTTGGATTTTCTCACTAAACTCTTCATTATATTCTCCTTACTCAATACATTCAATTTCTCTTACTTTGAGACTATCCCCTTTACTAGTTTTTATGCTTTATAACAACTTGGATCAATTCTTGTCCCTGGTCCCTTAGGCTTTAATAGGGATCTAAAAAAATTCAATCCACTCTTTTGAGTTCTTTATAACTTATTCTCAACCCTAATTAACTTTTCAATACAAATAGGTTAGTACTTAGGCATTTTTAGGGTCTAAATATTAAACCTAGGTATTTTAGGACACAACGTTTGTAATTAATATCCATTTTTGGTAAGTATATAGTCATTTTTTAGGTTTTTATGTCTTTTAAATTGATTCTTGGAATTTATAGGAGTCTTAGGTTTGCAAAATTGAAGTTTTCAGACCACTCACTTTGAAATTGATGCAAAGTGGCATTATTGGGGTAGCGTAGGTCACATTGATGCCCTACACACATCAAACAACCACTTTACTAGTTAATTTCACTTGATCATCACCCATCCCTCATCCTTGATCACTTCCTACTCATTCCTCATTTCCCATAATCACTCTCTCATCAATATTCATTGTCCCTAATCACTCCATCATTAACCCTCACTATCCTTAGTAATCTCTAATCACTCCCTTATTATCTATAATCAGTCCTCCATTGACCCTCACTATCCCTCATCATCCCTCATCACTCTCTCCCCTTCCTTCATCATCCATAATCACTCTTTAACCATCCCTAATCATACATAATTTCTTCCTCATCCATACTTACTCCCTCCTCATCCCTCCTCATCCCTAATCACGCCTTAATTGACCTTAGTTATCTTTCATCGTCTCTAATCACTCGGGCTTATCATCCCTAATCACTTCTTAATTGATTATGAACATCCCTCATAATAACTAATAGATTTAAATGAGGATAATATTTATTCATGTTAATCTTGTTAAGATTTTTTATTTGATTCACAACTTTGGCACAAACACAATTGGGTTTCTGTAAGGCAATGATTTGGGTATGATGTGTCCATTATCCATGATTTCATGGATATACCACTTGATCTATTCATTCTATAAAAATTATATGTTATATAAATAGGTTTTAGGTAGAGGTATTTAAGGGATAAAATCAATAGTATTATTGTGTATAATATGTATGAACTTATTTAGGCGACTGAAAGATATCCTTGTACTCATCTAGTTTATGGTTCAATTATGTGATATTTTTTATTTTTGGATAAACCAAACTATGATATGGTGACATAAGGATGTCATTAAACATTTAATTATTATCATTAACATTATACTTCTTACTATAACTACAAATATTCTTGCACTTCCTAACACTAATGATTGAAAGCTTATGAACTAACTATGATATATGGTATTTCAGATCTAGACAATTTATCATAAAATTTCAAGAATTTAATTCATAGACTACATGTCAATGGTAAATACATGGTTGATCACATGTAAAACATCACACCCTTTAATGGTGAGATGTCACAAAGGATTGCATATTTAAAAAGTTTGATTTTGTACACCAAGTGACACTACTAGGTGATCCATTTCTCAAGGCCTACACTAAACCATACACTAGTGCATGGTTATGGATGATGTATAAATTTCAAGTTAAAATTTTGAAAATATGATTTATGATAAATTATATTCTTCTGACTTCTATTAGAAATGATGAAGTGTATTGTCTCATGATTGATCTACATTTGTTAATAAAATAATATTTTTAAATCATATCTTGTTGGGGCAAGTAGAGATATTTTTGGTACCGACCATATCATTGGGTTAATAATATATTATCTACTTGAATTTTTATAATGCTATATAACTTGTACCTAACTCTCAAGATGTGCAAGTAAAGAGCTCATAGTGTGACACTCTTTAGTGGATTGAATATTGGAGTTATGAATTAAGCACCACTTTCCAATCTTGTCTACTTGTTCTAATCATTTGAAAATTATTTTTAACTCTATGGTATGATGACTCAATAAATATACATATAAATAGAAGCCCTTAAATATAATTATTCGGATCATAAAATGTCCTCATATGAAAAGCAATTGATTGGTTTCAGGAAATCACATAGCTTGGTTATCCTCATGTATTTACTACCCATTTTTGGTGCTATGGTGGTTTTACTTACTTCTCTTTTATGGTAGGTTTTTAATTGTGAATTAAATCATTTCAAATAAGCCCATATTTTTTCACAAGTGTTAAATATTTGTGTTTCAAATTTTCCTCCACATCATTTTGATCACTATGTCTTATATTTTATGCTATCACTCAACTCTCCACTTATATTTCCTAACATTGTTAAAATCCAAAAAAATACCACCATCAAGGTATTGGATGGAGTGATTAAGGATAAGGAACGATGAGGAGGAATTGAGTAGAGATGATGGAGTTAATAGGGATGATGAGGGATGGTGAGGTTCAATGAGGGAGTGATTAGGGAGGATGAAGGAGTTATAATGGATGATGAGTAATGGTGATGACTAATGAGGGAGTGATTAGGGGAGATGAGGGATGAGGAATAAGTGATTAGAGATGATGAGGTATGATGAAGTAGTGATTAGGGATGATGAGGTGATGTAGAAGCAACACTATCCAATATAAATAGTGATCTAGTTTACATGTTTAGAGTCTTTATAAGGTGGTAAAGGTCATAAGAAGTCTGTAGGAGTCTTTCTAAGTTTCTAGTTTTGTGTCAATTTTAAATTAGAGTTGTATTGGACTTTCCCACCAAATCTTTCATTTGAATTTTTGAACTTTCATACAGACATCAATATTGTTTCAAGAAGTCCAACATTGAATTTAGTGTGGTTAGACTTTAAAAAGGATTTTAGGATGTTACAACACATATAATTAAACTCATATTTGAGAAATACGTTAGTATTTGAGTTAGTTGAGGACACTCTTGACATACAAAAGAAGTTAGAATTTAGTTGATGGTTATTTGGTAATAAGAGTCTTGTCCATGTCTTATTTTGTATTCAGAGTCAGATTCAAGAGAGTTGGAGGGGGTAGGATTTGAAAGGATGAATGTAAAGAACCCCAAACAAGTGAAGAAAGACAAGTTTTGATTATTTGAAAACAAGAAATGAAATAGACCCTACATCATCTTGAATATGTGCAAAGATAGTTGAAAGTGTTCATGATCATGAAACATGATTAGTAATAAGTTATTTATGTTCTTTGTTTTAGTGGTAAGTTAAAAATAAATTTTATTTGATGGTGATTATATAATTTTTCATTTGAGTTCAGAATATTTTGAATGTTCAAATTAAAAACTGTATACCCTTTGCTTTTACAAACTATGGCTTGAAATTTGAGTAAAAGTCAGAGTCTTGTGGAAGAGGAGATTATATTTGGTGGGATTTTGGAATGTATGAGTAATTATTAACTTGAAATAGAAATTCATTAATAGTCTTTAAAAATTGTATGTTGTTATTCTACTAAGGATATTCTATGTTAAATTAACAACCATGTCTTCTACAAGCAAAATTTCTAAGTATACATCTATGTGAGAAGGTATATGCATGTATTGGAGTGAACATTAAAATATATATGTTGGTGATTTAATTCTCATATGATCATGAATTTTTATAGTATTTCAAGTATATTTCATATATTTGGATGAGAAAAAGTAAAACTAACACAATCCTGTGGTCATTAAGAAACTTAACACAGTCAAAGTGGTATCTCATGGAAATTGGCAAATTGAGTATTATAGATGGAAGGCATTGATTTTTTAAAGTGTGTAAACATTTTGAAGAGGATTTTCAACCTTCATGTTGATTTAAAACCCTTTTTTGAATGAATTAGAACAAATAACCTCTTCTTGGATTACTATAGACTTATGTCTAAGTACACAGTCTATTCAAATTTGGTTAAGTCAATCTTTTGTAGCTTAAAAAAGGAAATATAACACTTGGAAAATGTGCATATGGTCAAATAAGACCTAATACAATAGCCAGTCATTATAAATGCCTTTAGAAGATTGAAATCTCATTATGACCCTTCTCAGGTCTGTGAAACTAGTCCAAACCCTGTATTAGGGTTTCTACTTTCAAAATGAGTTTTTAGGAGTTGTAATTGTCAATAATTCATGAAATTTGGAGAAAATTTTGAGTTCAAAATGCACAAAGATAATATAGTGTTTTTAAGTTGTGTAAGTATGGATGGGGGAGGACTGTGTGGTAGATAGGGTAGAAGGAAACCTAAAGACTTAATTCAAGAGTAGAAAGAGCCAAAATAAGTTATAAAATAGTTGAACCAAAGCCTAGAACTTTATGAATAAATAGGATATATCATAGGGTATCCATAAATGAGGTTGATTTGATGATTTGAGTCTATACAAGAAGAGTCTATGACAAAGTAAGAGGTAGTATATGATATGAGGATTGTGTTGAAAAGTTAAGTAGGGTTGAGAAGAAGTTAGAGAGAACTCAAAGGAGTGGAAGGAAGTTTGTAAAATCCCTATTAAATCCTAAGGAACCAAAGACAAGATTTGATCCAATTTTTTATAAAGCGTAAAGACTAGTAAGGGGTAAAGTCTCAAAGTAAGAGAGATTGAATGCATTAAGGAGAATAAAATGAAGAGTTTAGTGAGATCATCAGAAGAATGATGGAGAATAAATGAAATGAATAAAATACAGATGTGAATTTGAAATGTGTGGAGGGTCTAAAGACAAATATCAATAAATAAAAGACAAAGTGAAAGCTACATGGATATTGGCAAAGAGCTTGGACAAGCATACTATGCAATATGGCTCTGCATCATCAGGGATGGTGAGGGGCAATGAGGGAGTGATTATAAATGATGAGGAATGGTGAGGGTCAATAAGGGAGAGATTATATATTATAAGGGATGAGGAGGGATTGATTAGGGATGATGAAGTAATGATTAGGAATGGTAAAGGCCAATGGGGGAGTGATTAAGGATGATGAGGGATGGTGAGAGCCACTGAAGAAGTGATTAAGGATGATGAGGGAGTGATTAAAGATGATGAGGGATGGTGAGGGTCAATGAGGGAGTGATGAGGGGCAAGGAGGGATAAGGAGAAAGTGATTAGGGATGATGATGGATAGTGAGGGTCAATAGATGAGTGATTATGGATGATAAGAGAGTGATTAGAGATGACTAGGGATAGTGAGGGTCAATGAGGGAGTGATTATTAATACTGAGGATTGATGAAAGAGTGATTAGGGGTAATGAGGGATGAGTAAAAAGTGATCAAGGATGAGGGAGGGGTGATGATCAAGTGAAATTAACATGTAAAGTGGTTGTTTGATGTGTGAAAGTCATCAATGTGACCTAAGCTACCCCAATAACACCAGTTTACATCAATTTCAAAGTGAGTGGTTTGAAAACTTCAATTTTGACAAACCTAAGACTCATAAAAATGCTAGGAATAAATCTAGAAGGCACACAAACCTAAAAAAATGACTATATGTTTATCAAAAATGGATATCAATTGTAAAATTTATGTCCTAAAATCCCTAGGTTTAATAGTTAGAACCTAAAAATGCCTAAGTACTAACTTGATTGGATTTTGAAAAACTATTTTCCACATTGTAAGGCATGCAACTATGAGACCAACTCTATTAGATGCTAAGTGACCTAATTTCTTATATTTACTAAAATAAATTTAAAGTATAAGAAATTAAATGTAAAAATATAAATAAATTTATATTGTTACATTTAATTTCTTATACTTAACATTTAGAGTAGCAAATATAAGCTTATAGATAAAGTTGGATTCACATGTAACTCCCAAATACTCATGGAGTTCATTTTAAACTTATAACAAAGCAATGTATACATGTTGTATAATACATAATATAATGCATACATGTTATTTGAATTTATAATAACATGTACACATTATGGCTCGGTAATTACCAATTCATAATTTCAATAATGCGATCGCATTACCTAAAATGTCCACAAAATTGTCCCCTAACTCTATGCACATACCTAGATCTTGGTCTTATACATTTCTTCCTTGGTTTATAGATTTCATAGTAAAATACAAGGATTTATTTAACTCAAAAAAAGTAAACCCTTGATCTTCTTCAGCATTTTGGAATGGTTGATTGTAATCCAAGTCCTTCTCCTTTTCAGTCTGGAGCAACTCTTACTACCACTTTTACTAGTTCAATTTGTGATCCTACATTGTATTAACAAATGGTTGGGAGTCTTATATATTTGACCCATACTCATCTTGATATTTAATTTATATTTGGGCTTGTATCTAAGTTTGCACATAACCCTCATGATAGTCATTAGTAGGCTGCCAAGAGTATTTTATGAGATTTATAAGCTACTACTCATTTTAGATTACACAACACAAAGGTTTATACTCAATTGATTGGGTACAATTATTCAGATTGGGTAGGTTCTCTTGATGATAGACATTCCACTTATGGCTACATTTTTTGTCTTGGTTCTTCACCTATTACTTGGTTGTGCAAGAAGTAGTAGGATATTGAACTTTTATATGCAGAGGCTAAGTACAAGGTAACAGTTACAATGAGTTAGTAGGTTATTTAGCTTTATCAATTATTGATAGAGTTTGGCTTCACATATGATTCACCCATTGTACTTTGGTGTGACAATTAGAGTGAAATTCATATATCTCACAACCCATTTGATCATCAACAGACCAAGTGCATTGAGGTACATATGCACATCATTTATCATCACATTCAAGATGGAGTTCTTATCTTGGATTACATTCTGACTCAGTAGTAGGTTGCATACATCTTCATGATGCCTTTTGCATAACCTCATTTCTTTGGGTTGTGTGACTTGTTTGGGGTTATATAAGTTATCCTTGGGGGGTGTTTTTGAGGACATCTTCTTTCTTCATTTCATGGAGATACATATTGTACATAAGTACCTTATCAGGCCTAATTACTGAGACTCATATGCCACTATTTATTTTTTGGATATTTTAATCCCTTAGCTTCACTTGAGGGGGGTGTTAAAGATGTATTTATCATGTTTACTAGTGTATTAAATAGCTATTTCATCTTTTTGATGGTTTTTCCTATGTGAGGATTTATCCCACATTAGTTAGTTGGGATAGTTCTTTGTTGTGTCTTGCCTACTTATGTAAGGGATTTATTTTGTACTAGAATCTAATTTGTAAATAACACTTGACTTACTTTGTTCTGAAATCATTTGTATGTAACTTCCTTGTGTGATGTTTAGGTTGTTAACACTTTTGAATCTTGCATTGGAATTTTTCTTCACCATTACTAACAGCCTTTGTAATCCATATTCTTGAGAATTTGATTAGCTATGGGGTATGTTGGATTATGGAAACATGAAGCAAAACCCTCTACAGATAGCTAAAAATCATCCAATATTTTTATTTCTTCATCTGATAATAGTTCTACTTTCTCAAATGATGTAGAACCAAATGTTTACGCAATTGATCATACCCACCACATGGTAGGGGACCCATAGCTTTGAGGTGACTAGGGTATATTAGCAACATTGAATGTCTGATATTCATATTCCCCATAACCATTTGAAATAATTTTGATGTGAGTAGTCTTGGGAAGATTCAACAGGGTGGATAATAACTCGTCAGGCTGAATATATTTCTTTGATGTAGGATCATATGGTTTGGTTTTTGTGGTGGGAAAATACATATTATAATCCTCACATTATAATTCATAATTATTAAAAGATTGTAGGTCCCCATAGACTATTATTTCCTTCCTAGAATGAGGAAATTTGAGGCACTGGTGGAGAGTAGATGAAACTACCCATATCTCATGTATCCATGGTCATCCAAGAAAAACATTATAAAGAATATCAAAATTGACAACATGGATGAGGGTCTGGTTAACTACAGGTCCCACCATGATTGGGAGATAGATCATGCCTGCTAACTATCTCTTATTTTCATCATATGCTTTGATGATGATCAAATTTTGCCTAAGAGATGATTCCAAGTACCCAAAAGTTTTGATCAAATTTATATTGCATAGATTGACTATTGACCCTCCATCTATAATTACTTGAATAACTTGGTGGTTGGAAATGGATACTTTGATGTACAAAGGATAATTATGATTAGGGCCAAGAGGTTGAAGGTCATGGGGGTGAAAAGTGATTTGTTGGGTTTGTGATAGGTGGCCAACCAATGCTTGGAACTAAATAGAATAAATGTCCTTCGGCACCTTAGATTCATGAAGAATTTTATTTAAGATGTCATGATGGATTGTTAAGGACTTGAAAAGGTCCATAATAGAAATTTGTGCAGGGGTATTCTCAAGTTGCTAGATGATATTGTAGTTTCCTTCAAGAATGTTAGAGGTTTTTTTAGGGACATTGAGATTAAGATGTGTCTTTTGAGGTGAGGCTTTGGGAGGTACCCCCAAGATGGTGATATTTCCTCATCGAGTGGTGATGACACAATCGAAGGATCCTCCTTTGATTTTAAAGACATGACATTGTTAGTCTTGGGGTTCTTTTAGTAGTTTCACCTTAATTTCAATGGTGGATATGTAATTAGTATAGGATTAAGGGACTTGATGGTAAGAAACATGTTGGATGGATTTTGGCCTTGGTCTTTTAGTGCACCCTTCTACTTTTGATCGTGATTTAGAAAAGGGTCTTGATAAATTCCTAGTTGCTAATTTTTAGAAGATGATCATTCTGCACCTTCTATCTCTATTTCCCCTTTTTCAATTAAAACTTGAATTAGATTCTTCAGCTACCTGCATCACTTAGTATCATTCCCATGTATTTAGTGGCAATAAAAAATTTCATTATAATTAAAACAATCAAGGCATGGTTTATTGTCTTCAAGGGGTTTGATCTCTAGTAAGGCGATCATCTTTGAGGCTATTAATTTTCTTAAAACATCCTCTATCAATTTGCCCAATTTTGTGTAGTGTCATTTCCTAGTGGCAGCCTTAGGCCTTCCTCTTGGTATAGCAACATTGGATGTGTTATGTGATATTAGTAATGAGGTGGAGCCCTGAATCATTTTCATATGTTTAGAGTCAGCAACCCCATCCACAACAACATTTTTATTTCTATTGAAGAACTTAGGTTTTTTAGAAGGGTTATTAATTTGAGGGTAATTATTCTAGGAGTAAATTTTAATTATACTTTTCACAGTGAGGAAATTTTCAATCTAGATCCCTTTCTCCATGACTTCCTCAAAATTTAAGATACAATGAAGCTTTAATTGATGGTCCAGTTTGAAATGAATATTATTGATAAATATCTTGGTTAACTCCCTCTCAGGAATTGAGCAAGGGAAATAGCTCACAAGACCATGCCATCATTGTAGGAATGGTGCTAGAATTTCCCCAATTCTTTGTTTAGTGTCATACAAATCTAACATGGTTATTTCATGTTCCACATTATAAAATAAATGTTGCACAAATTTATTTGTTAGGTCCTCAAATGACATTATAAATCCATTTGGAAACTACATGAACCATTTTAAGGCAGGGCCTCCAAGACTTGGAGGGAATAGTCTGAGCATGTATGCATAACTATATGATACCTCATGGCATGCCATTAAGTAATCTTTGACATGATCATGCGGGTCTCTTTTTCCTTTATATTTTTTGAACATGGGAGGTTCAAAGTGTGTTGGAAAAGGAACTTTAAGGATGTTCATATCTAAGGGATAGGCCTAACAATCTTCATACCAATATTTATTGGTGTGAGCTCAGGTGTCGAGGCCTTGAAGAGTGTCCTTCATGATTTTCCATTTGAGGGTGAAAGATGGATCCATCAATGGATTAGAGATGGAGGGATCAAGTTTCAACTTGTTTTGATTAGGATGGGTGGATGAAAAAATAGTTTTTGTGAGTCTTTTAGTTGGGTTAGGCTTTGGATGTTCAGCATTGAATTGGGATGCTAATGAATTAATTTTTTGGGTTGGTTGAAGCAATCTAGCATAGATTGCTTATAATCATTTTTGATTTGATTCTCTAGAGTGATTTTTCCCTTTTTAGCTTTAACCTTAATGGTATGACTAGTAGGTAGAGGGCATGGTTCTTCATCATCTTCTTCAACATCGACCAATTCTTGGTCTTCCTATTCTTCTAGTGAAACATGAAGAGGATAGTGAGATGTACTGGGTTCAGGTTGGATAAGGTTCTTCAAAAGGTCCACATTAAAATCTAGTGGTAGTATGGTTCAAATTTTAAGAAGATGTATGAGTAATTGTTCTTGATGGTCATGGATATATTTTTCAATTTTGGCACTATCATTATCCAAAAAGACATTTGGGTTATCTGCATTTCCCTTGAGGGTGTGCATATCACTATGATTTTATTTATTATCAACATATTACTCACCCAAGTTCTCTAATAGGTCATTTGTTGGCCTAGGTGGTTGTCCTATTTTAATGGCTCAAGAACAAGTGTTGGATGCTATTTAGATTATGGTGGTAGGTAGAAGTTATATATTAAGAGAGGTGGATCAAATGAAAGCTATTAACTTAAAAGGGATCAAATGGATATCATAGGAAACCTTAGAGCAAGGTTGTTTAAGAAATTAGAACTAGTTTGACAAGTTGTGGATAAATGGACATATCTTTATTTAGGCTAAATGTGTCAGGTATTTAGACTATCAATATGACATATACTAAAAACTATTGGATCCAAACTTGCAGAGTGACAAGGAATCAGTGATTTCTAAAATTTTGAGTTAGTGAGATGACAAGATAACAATAGGTGCTAATGTCAAATTTGACAGAATGACAGGATGGGAAGAAGATAAATGTTGAGTATGAAAATAGACAAAGTGATAAATACTATTAATATGGTAGTACAAGTAGTGACGAGTTAGTTTGAGATGATGAGGATTTTAGGATAGGGACTATTAGTATAACATAGACTAGTGAGGTTAATAGTTGTTGGGTTTAAATTAGCAGAGTGATAGGAAATTGATGATTACCAAATTTTGAGTAAGTGAGATGATAAGACAAAAATGGGTGTTATTCTCAAATTTGACTGGTTACGATTTGAAAAGAAGATGAATGCCAAGTTTAAAAACTAACCAGGTGATAGGTGCTATAACTATGGTAATAAAAATAGTGATGGGATGGTTGGAGGTGATAATAGACTGGATATTATGTGGTAGAAATGGACTAGCTATAATAACTTAATTGACTTGCTTGAGGTGATGGTGTGGAGAGGATGAAATAATGTAAGTGTTTTGAGGGTAGGTTTGGTGATGCAATCAAAGGAGTAGGTTATTTAAGTGATGGTTTTTATGTGTGGATGACTAGATGGATAATGGTGAATGTAGGATGTTACTCAGTTTATAAAAATTGAGGGAATGGGATAAGCATTGTGTTTCTTTCTAAGGTTAAAATAAGTGTTTTTAATTTTCATGTGGTTTTAGGATTTTTGCCTTACAAACAATACTAGTTTTGACAACACTCACACAAGACACAAACCTCAATTTAGTGCTTGACATAGGAGTGTAACCTGATGATTGCACCATATAATAGCTTCCAAAGTGAGGATATATACTGGTGACCTATTAAAAAATCCCCCAAACCCTATCAACCTCATTTGCACATAACAGTCACTATGGAGACTGATACCAACTCTAACAATAAGTCACCTATTAACGCTGAAG
Source organism: Torreya grandis (assembly GCA_037957365.1). Classification (NCBI taxonomy): domain Eukaryota; kingdom Viridiplantae; phylum Streptophyta; class Pinopsida; order Cupressales; family Taxaceae; genus Torreya; species Torreya grandis. The sequence continues at coordinate 4,117,437 of JARHVA010000164.1, read as the reverse complement.
GTCCTATTCTAGGTTTATACAAGCTTATTAAAGGAGTCCCCAATATACATTAGGTACAGTGGGGCCCAAATCCATGTAGGATGTTGTCTAACTACTTCACGTATTGGATCCAAAATGCCCCACTTCATGAAAATTTTTATGGGAAATTTTGCTTTAGCACTTAACGATAATTACCCTGATATTTAAACTTTATTGAAACACGAAGTGTAGTTTAGTGTGTGGTGATGAAATCCACATCACCAACCCCTATAGACTAATGGAAAACATGTGATATCCATTCCATGGTTATATTTCATCCTAGAAAGGAAAATAAGGAGGCTTTATTAGTGGTTTTTGATCCTCTAGGAATTGTCATAAGGATGCAATGAGGAGATCACACACTACTATAGCCCTTGGGTAACACTCAAGTAAGAAAAAGTTATTTAACCTAATCAATTTAGTATGTTGACAAGAATATCAACAAAATGATTAAAAATAATGTTTTCGTTGATTTTGAGGTCGGTCGACTCCTTCGACAAATCACCCTGTCGAACACATAGGTTAGTAGTTTTTACCTTTTAGTGATTTAGACTTTGAGGGTAGCCCTGCAAGAACGTTGTTAGGAATTTTGGCTTGCATTATTTAACAAATGGTTCTACAGAGAAAATGACATTAGCAGCTTTGATTTTTAATTTTAAGGAGTGATCTACAAAAACACCACTTCTATTAAACTTATAAAAAATGATGTTTGTAATTTTTGAAACTACCTTGACATCATTTTAATGATATCATATAATAATCTTCTCAACATTTTTATTTTTACTGAAAACATATTCTTAAACGTTAATACATCTATTAATAACACACAACATAAAAGCTCCAAACCATATCGATCAATTAATTAAAAATTGGAGAATTATAGGATAAGTACTCAAGACTACATTAGAGACTATCTATCATACTACTAGAGCTCATCTTATAAAATAACCAATAACACAATGACAAAAACTACTGAGATGAAAATATGGTATGGCCTCGATTGTCACTGTAAGTTAGAATCTTTTGTATGCTTTCTAGATAATCCTAGCCCTTTCGAGAGGAGAAATTAGACTTTACATTTATCTCAAAGACAGGTAGTAATATGTGAAGTAATTATGTAACCAACTAGATGATCTTTTAATGTTGGTGAAGTGTTTGACTGAAATATCGATCAAGACGTCTTTCACATAGAACACAATTATTTCAACTTATAAAAGAGATGATATTCTCTGGGCCTTGATGCCATTCTACCATGCCAAGTGTCTAAATTAATTAAATTCACCCCCTTTTTCTAGGATATTCCCATTGTTCAAGCCTAAAAACATGCATAGAATTGACACTATTTTTGCTAGTCTCCTCCCAATACGTCGTGTTTGAACTGTTTGACAAAATAACTCAAGAAATAACAATATTATTGATTTTATAAGATTCAAGAAATTATTGGACATGCCCATATTGAAGAATAAATCAAGAAATAACAAATTTTATTACACCTTTAACCCTAACGTCTCCATGATGCATCAAAAGTGTAAGCATATTTTTGGCAAATGTTGCAATTTGCAAATGCCTAATGTGGAAGCATACATAATGTTTGTGAACTGCTTGATAAAATGTCTTGGAGAGATGTTATCTCGAAGTATGATGAAGACGATGCGGGTTAGATAGGGGTTGTTGAGAGGTTAGAACATTAATTGCAGGTGTGAAGCAACACTTCACCAAGTATTTGACCCAATGAATAAACAAGATGTATTTTTATGGACTATAATAATAATGTCTTATCGAAGACATGAATACCCTTACCAATAGGTCCCTAACTTGATCATTTTGGACTATTTTTAGCGTATTTCTAGTAGGTTTTAGGATGGGGGCATCCATCAAAGCATAATACTACCTACATGCCACTATATGTCTTAACTACTAAAAAAATGCCAAAGCTATTTATTTGACTACAAGAAGATGGATAATTACTTAAGTATTTTAAATTACATAGGAAAAGTAGTATGACAAAATCTTATAATAATGAAATTGATTGTTTAGGTTAAATATATCATGATTAGTGATCCTTTAATAATTGAAGCACCAACAAGTGTAAAAAATTAGTTTGAAATTAAGAGTCAATAATTAGTCTAAAATTTATTTTAGAACAATTCAAAATATCTTGCAATTATTAATTATTATAAAAAATTGTAAAGCAAATCCAGACTCTGGGTTCCTGCACAAAAAACTTGAGGTTAGAGGGAAACCAAACAGTACTAGAGATACTTATGGATATATATTTTTAGGTGTAAAGCTACCAAATTATTCTTCAATCTGACTTGCAATTTCATGTAAATACACTCAAGTCAAATTATGTCAGTGCAAGAGGAGGGCTCCCACAATAGTCACTAGAACGTATCACCCAAAATTTGGATGAAATGGATTAAAAGTAAAAAAAGAACTATTAATTAAATCCAAACTCTAAATGATAATCAAATGGAAATAATTATAGAGAGGAATCAATCAGTTATAGAATTAAAATAATATTACCATCATCTTTCTCCCTTTTGATCTCCTTTCCAAAACTCTAGAATATTTCTTGAAGACCAAATTGACAAATCCAATACTTGAAATGAGATGTAAGATTATGAAGTATGATAGGCTCAAGACTAGATTAATGGAAGAAAGAGATTGAGACAATATAGGATTGTATTATTTCTTTGTCCAAATGCTTAGGATTCCCCTTGCATTATAAAGGTGTTGGAAGGAAATGGAGGGGAAATTTCCCTCCCAAATTTCATATTTGAGAAGGGTTCTTCGAATGGAGAAAGTTATAGAGATTAGAAATCTCTAGACTTAATTTAGAAAGTGGGGTGAATTAGAAATTAGATTATTAAAAAATATGAATATGTGGAGAGTGGGGTATAGGATAAATTAATTTATTGACTTAAGGACATGAAGAGGTGATGTTAATATGGTATGAATGGGACACATGGACTAAGTGTTAATTAGATCAGATGAATATGATATTAGATAATATTAGTCATAATTAAGTAAGTTAATTTGGTGAGCAAAATTAAATGCATATAAAAATCCCCAGGAGTTGACGGGTTTCTTTGTGAGTTGTGGGATACACTGGGTCTTGATCTTCATAAAGTCTATTCTTAAGTTGTTTTGTCTAACTCTTTTAGCTCTCCCATCAATCAAGGTAACATCAAATTTATTCCTAAAGATGGAGATCTTGAAGTTATTATCAGTTGTAGGCCTATCATCCTTCTTAAAGTATCTTATAAAATTAGTGCTAAAGATCTTACCCTTATAATTAAACACCTTCTCCCCTTAATTGTTAAGAGTGAGCAAACATGGTTTATTCAACACAGATACATTCTAGACAATGTTATTTTATCTAAGAATGTATGGAATAGGATAGGATTTCTAGCCAAAAGGCCTTATTTATCAAGACTAATTTTGAGAAGGTGTACAATTGAATCGAGTGGCCTTTAATTATCATAATGCTTTAAGCTCTTAGGTTTGGACCCATGTTTATGCAAACTATTAATATGCTATTTTAGGATGCTATTGCCTGTATCACTATCAATGGTACTCGATCTAAGTGCTTTGAGCTTCATATATCTATCAGACAAGGTTTCGATTTAGTTTTCTCTTTATGTGTTAGTTTTTGAGGGATTTATCTATCTTTTGGCTAACTATGCTTTTAGGGTTTTGATTAAGGGTATTTCCCTTCCTAATTCAAACCATCATCTTATTAATGGACACTTTATAGATGAATCCTTTCTCACCCTTTAGGAGGAATAATATTATGTTAAAAATGCCATGGAATGCATTGACACTTTTTAACTTGTTTTTGGGTCTTCCATCCAATGGCATAAGACTCAATGCTATCACCAATCCCTTTTTCCCAAACCTCCTTGGTTGGAGGGATATCAGTGGATGTGGATTATCCCAAGAGTAAAGTTAAAATTACTTATAATTCCCTTTGCATTTAAAGCCTCACCCATTTATTTTTGGTCTTATGTAGTTCAAAGGGTTGAAAACAAATCCTTCTAGGTCACCAAACTCTTAAATTTAGCAGGGAAGTTTCAAATTTGCTCTAAGGTCCTGGATGCTACTCATGTTTATTACTCTTTTTGTTGGGCTCCATCTAATTCCTCCTATGCTAAGTTGGTGAGGTTATCAAGGGACTTTATGTGGTCTAACTCTGAAGGCTACCATGGTTTTCATAGAGTCTCTTGGGCATTTGATGTTGACCTAAAGAAGCTGGTGACCTTGGGCTTATTGAAATTAAACTCCAAGGTCTTTCCCTCAGTGTCAAATGGATCATTAGAGGATTGGAAGGTGATGAAGCTTGGAAAATCTTGTTAAGACATTTCATTTCTCAAGGACTCCCTCTTAGAGGAAAGGCTTAGCAAGGGGATTCTCTACATAACCTTCTCATTAACCTTATTCTTATTAAGATAGATGACACTTTTGTAATGAAAAACATCTAGAAGGCTTGGGAGAGGCTCAAACCTCACCTTATTTGGGTGGGGGAAGAGTTTTGAAATGGTATTTATCTAAACTCTCATTCCTTGTGGTGGTCTCCTATGCTCAATTACCAAAAAGTTCCATTTTCCATGGTCCCTTGGATCAAAGGTTTTAGACTATTAAAAAGGGTATTAATATGATTGAAGATGTTTTATGTAAGGATAAGCCAAGATTGGATCCTATGGAATATTGTGAATGCTAAATTTAATATTGATAATAAAGATGCAAAGTCTATTGTTGAGTTGAAAATTTCCATACCTAAGGAGTACTTACATAAAATTGGTATTACTTAAATTACACCCTAGTGTAAAGATTATCACTAGCCCTTTACTCATAATTATCCTCATTTGGGGTACAATCTATTGGTTCCTTAACACATTGAAATTAAAACCCTTAATCAAAGATGGAATCTTAGATATTTTCCTTCTATATGGTTTATAAGCTTTGATGATACCAAGGTAACTATTATTGAGCCTAAAATATCCCATTTTATTTGGTGTATTCTTTACGAGGGGTTGACTATTGGTGACTAGCTCAAGCATATGGGAATTTCAAACCCCATATGCCCTACTTGCCACCACCCAGAAACCCTTAAACACCTTTTTTCATTATATCCTCATGTTCAATCTACTTAGATATATATTCACACCCTTTTCAATCCCTTCTAACTTGAATTATTCATTTGGAAAATGCCTCTTTTGGGGGACTCTACCTTGCTTCTTGCAAGATACAATAGATTTTGGTAGTTTTTTTGTGCTGACATTCTTTTTTCAAATTTGGAAAACTAGAAATAAAGCACATTTTAATCATGAATATATGGAAAGGATATTTTTTGTAACTAAAAAAGTTACTATGAATTATAATGTTACCCTCCAGATCTAGTTAAATAAATAAAGTTCAACTAGAGCTGCATTTTTTGTAAATTCTCTTAGACGATTAGGGGAATGCCCCATGTGCTATCTACCATGAGCCTCCTGATATCCCTCATGACTAATCTTCTCCTTAGGGGCATGGGAATGGGGATCAATTTTAGTGATCTCACTGTCTAAGGTAATACGACTAGAGGATCCCCTCTCCTTGCTTCTAAAGACATTCCCTACCCCATAGTGGGACTAACTGGTCCAATAGGAATAGTGGTGAAGGGGGAAGTTGGAACCCTTTCCATAGGACATATTTCCTTAATTGGATCTTTAAATTTTTCCTATCAAGCATGATTAATCTGAAAACAAGAAATAAAATGATGGTTGGGAGCCCTTACCACTTGATGAGGATCAACTACTCAAGGGGGATGGGGAAGAAATTCATAGGATCCTCCACCATCACCTCCACCTCCTCCTCTGCTTGTCACCATGTTTGCTATTGTTTCTTAATGAAATATTTATTGTTTGTGATTTTATCTACCTTTTTTGATTGATGTGCACTTGACTTAGTTTAGCTTTAGTTCATGTGGTCTTGGGTTATATATTTTTGTAATTTTGTACTCATTTTGAAGCTTGTTTAGCTTGGTGTGGATTTGCTTTTGAGGTGTGACTTTTTCACCCATATTTTTTGTATGACTTGCATTGCATTGTATTTGTTTTATTAATAAAAGTGTACTTTTAAATTAAAAAATATAGATTAAAGGATATGTGAACTTAAGTGTGTATACACACTTTGTATTTTGATGTGAATCCTAATTATGCAAGATGCCTTAATGAAAAACATGCAACAATGCCATTGAGAGTAGTTGTTCATATTTGATTATTAAAATATTGAAAATTAAAATTTGAAATATTTGAAAAGAAAGTAAAAAAAGAATACACTTAAAGGAGTATGCAATCTAATTTCCCTTTAACTTAAAATTGGAGAAGTATGTGTGCCCCCTTGTTGAGTCATTTGGAGAAATGTTGAGACTATAGTGAATTTATAGTAATCAAGCATGAATTTAAAAACTGGTGAAATCCCTTGAGTTAGAAATATTGTATGTTCCAACTCTAATTTGAATATGTAGAGTATTCTATAAAATAATTGAAGGGATGGAACCACCAAATATGACTTGTTAAAGTGAAACCATAGACAATGAGTGTCACTAGAATTTAACATGGCCCACTTGAAATGAATCGCACCACTGCAAATGGATATAGATTCTATTGAAAATTTTGTACCTTTGAAACTTTTCAAAATTTTGAAATTTGAAGAAGTGAAATTTTAAATTTGCAAAGTAGAAACATGAAGATGAATAAATGTCATTCCCCCTATATCTATACTGATTTGATATAGAATGCTAATTGAAATTGGAATTATTTGAAACCTATACTTATAACTATTTTTCACATGTCTATGCATATGCATCAAGTATATGTAAATTTTTACTAAAGTAACTGTAGGAATCAGTGCACATGCCCCCATAATCTAAAAATTCTAAACCATATTGTAATTCTAAAAATTGTAACTCTATACTATCATAAATCTAAAATTTGTTGCTTATGAGGACATGAATTCTCAATACAAACCCATTTTTATGTCCCCCTTTTCAAATGAGATATGTAGCCCATTTTTTGTTTGTGGTCTCCTTCGATCATTTCCTTTTGAATTGAATTTGAGTGCTCTTATGTGTGTGTTTATTTTTTTATTGAGATTATACTGTTACCATCTAGATAGTGCCTAGATATTTATCATGCATCTTAGGCTTAAATGTGATCACATTTGTTTTATACACTTCAATGATATATCTATCTAGACATGTTCCTTTTATATGCTACATAGTTACATTCAAAACTTATACAATTGTCTTATCCTTTTAAGGTGAGGTAACTATCAGTTCTTATCTTTACCTCACCTCAAATGTGGGATATATTAGTGGGGGCATGTCATATAGGCATGTTATCTAAACTTGGCATGGTTTTTATATTTAGTGGGGTTATTCTTTGGAAGCATGTTCTCCACAATCTTTCAGTATATGGTACTTATATCAATTCCTAGATTCAGTGGGGATATGCTTTGGAAGCATGTTATCTACACTCATTCATTACATAGTACTTATATTAGTTTTTAGATTTATGGGGCATGTCATATGGGCATGGATTCCACATATTTACAATACTTAGATTTAATGGGGTTATGATTTGGAAGCATGTTCTCGACACCTATTCAATATTGAACATCTCTAGTTTACAGTGAGGGCATCTTTTAGAAACTTGTCCTCCACATTGGTACTTATATAAGTTTTCATATTTCTCCATATATAGTGGGGGAATGATTTGGAAGCATGCCATTCACACTTACATAGTTATTTGAATTGGCCAAAACACACATTTATATGATTCAAATTCACAATTGTGACAAAATTCTATATATTGGTACTATTATTATACATAGTTTCAACATGAGACATATATAAGGTTTATATGTTATGCATCTATGCCTAATATTTCAAAATATAAATCATTTTCAGATTCTAAAACTCTTTTATGTATTTTTATAATATCACAAACTTTTTCGTAGTGATACACCACAAACTTTTATAGACTTTTATTGAGCCAATCTACTATAGTAATTGGTTCACCTTTTTTTATATGGTTGAGGTGATCAAATCACTTAATATTTCTAAATTTTTAGGTTATAATTGATCATCCAAACTCACCATGTTATAAATATATTGGGTTGCACAATTGAACTAATATCAACTACTAGGTGGAAACTCACTTTTGCTCCAAAGTTGGGGGTATTTGCCTTGCTCTCTCCCTTTATATATATCCTTGGGTAGATGAAATTTAAATATTTATCTATATTTGTTTTAATATTAATTTCAAAGCTTTACAATGATACATCTTTTTCAAAACAACTTTTCCATAGGCAAGGCAATTACATCGACATACATGTATACTCCTAAACCTTGCTCTTTCAATTTCAATCTATTTCTAGTATTTTCAACCCAAATTATATGCATTGATTTTATATTGTAACATGTTTTAGTTTCAAGATAGTCACCAACAAAGCACTCAAATTAGACACATGTAAATATAAGGTGTGCACATACACCCATGTACACATTCCTTTCCTTTAAACTAGTAATTTCATTACTAGATTAAAAGGTGACAAATGTAGATGATATTTTATGATTATATAACACTTATTCTTGTACACTTATAAAAATCAGACCTTGGCTATTCCTCTCAGTTTTTTATCTCTTCACTTTTATAAGTCTCTCATCTACTCTATCTTTATGCCCTTTTGGCTATATCTCTTAGTATGACTAGTCTTATATTTTTGGCTCAGGTATTTTATCTTACCCAGAATGCTTAAAATGTACTTATCTTCCATCTCAAAAAGATCTAAACTTATACTTACTTTCTTATTCCTTAGATGCTAATGTTTGGGATAGATAATAGAGTCGATGTTACTATCATATCTTGATGTAAGTGTCTAGCTCCCTAAAATCATCTAATTTGTAAATAAAATGTATTCTAATGGTCAACGTAAGTGATTTAATGTGATTTATTACTCCAAAGGTATTGATATAAATATAAGATCAACCCTCATTCATTCCTCACCTAGCTACACCTAACAAAAAGGACCAAAGAGCATTCAATTAAACAAAGCTTCCCTATATATTTCTATTTCCATACCAATAATAGAGATTGCACATCTACATGTTTGAAGTACTAAAGGAGAAACCTAAGAGATTGATTTATAAAGTTATAAGTTAGGTCAAAGTTGTACTTAATTTTCACATATTATATGATTCATATACAAGCCAACACGTAGGGGTGAACTACATGAGTCTAAGGCCCTCTTATAGAGTATTGGCTATGTAGGTAATGTCCTATGACAATAGAGCCTTTAGGATCAGCTCAACACCATATACCCACTAACCTATTTTTATTCGAGGTCACTATGAAGATAGAAAGCTAGAGTTTTGCCATTTCACAAGGAACAATAGTCCATGACCCATATCTGAATGCATGAAAGCAAAGGTAAAATAAAACTCAGAAGCATCTAGGTGGTTACATCCTATTTCAATAGATATTCCATATATGACACTAATATCAAACCTAAATATTAACATCAATGAAACTATCCTAGGTTGATGTTACTATTTAGAGAGCCATAAGTATAATAGATAGAATCTGAAGATTGTTTTAAAATATCATTCTAGTTTATTTTTTGCTTATTCTAGATCTAGAATTACATTAACATTAAAACAAGCTACATACATCACTTCTTTGTCATTTTTATATCTAGCATAGTTGTACTTTCCATATTTAGCCTATCTCAACATAGTAAATTTAGTGTATGCTTTATATGAGTTTAACATCTAATTGTCTTGTTATAGATCTGATTATCACCCTTGTGTTGTTTCATTTATATATACTCCTTAAAAATTCATCTAAGTCTAACTTCAATAACTTAGATTCCATTTTAGGGTTAAATAATTTCAAAAATATTACAAAGGAACCTCATGGTTTTTACAAGGTCGATGATAAAAAACCATCCACCATCAATCCCAAAAATTATCTCTTAGTAAATCATGATGACACTAGTGGATTGGGAACCACTTACATGATAATAGAGGAAACACATTGATTCTTGGATTAGTGAATATTGCACAAATTTTGTTTTTATTTTTATTTTTTATCTCCCACACCAGTCACTAATAATTTTGTAGCATAGTAGGACCTACATCTCTCTATAAGGTACCCATCTATCAATTTGACCCATTATCAAGTCAGCTTCACCTAGTAATAAATCTAATGTATTTACCATAGAATTACCAAGGGTGTTGGTTGAATAGGGGTCCCTCATTGTCTTAGTCATTTCCTCAACTTGTATTTTATTTTATACTATATGTGTGGCCAAATCCTCCTGACTACTTGGGGGTCTTGTGTAATTATAGGGGGGTCAGGAGGGTTTTATGGATTTCCATATTCATCTTCAATTACCATATTTTTTTTTTCACATGGATAAGTTTGATGGGTTATGAAATTATAAAAATAAATGGTTTTAACAAAAATTAATTTGAATCCAAAAACATACAAATTTTAGTTTTAATTAGAATAAAAGGAATCTACTTACCTCTCCTCTTGCACGACATTATTGACTGTATCACTCAATGAGATTTTCAAAAGATTTGAATAGATGTTTTCAAGGGAGAAATGACATTTTGTGGAGTATGAGCATGTTTTTTAGGACAAAAATTAATTTTTGTATGATTTGAAGGTTTAATGCTTTTTAAATATATAGTATTAAAACCATGTACATAATATAGACCTGGTATTACCAAGTCTAATGCTAGGAAAAATAGCACTCACATGGATTTTTTAATGAGTGAATATTGTATTGTGAATTATTACATGAGTAATTATTCACTAATATCTTTTTGTTAGAGAGTTGTGATATTTTTGTGAGTTACAACAATATTACATATATATGTTAGTTGTTTATAACCTATGAGTGATTCTAGGAGATTGAGTAGTTTGTGGGATTTGTGTGACTCTTGATTTATCAGAGAGGGCTTTTCCTATATTTAAGGTTATTTTGATTAATTGTGTAATAAATAATATGATTTTTGTGTGATCAAAGTATTTTATTTGTGTTCAATTTTGTCTGTACATACACTCTGATCATAATCAATATATGGTATCAGAGCAAGTGGATCTTGTGATGGATTAGCAATTAATTTGAAGGGGTAAGCCGAATATTTTCCATTGCCCCACCTAATGTAATTTATCCTCTTTGAATTTTGGGATTATTATAAGAATTATTTTTTAAAGTAAAATAGTGTTTTTATATATTATAAAAGTGGTGTGACCTATCTGTATTCATCATTATTCTTCTTAGAAGTGGCATCTTACAAATCAATGTATAGTTGGTAGAATAATATCTTAGCTTGCCTAAATGAAGGCATTCCGAGGAGAAGCATTCAATCATTGAGTGTATTGATAAAATTTTAGAAATTAAGGTGCATTGTTGAATCTTACTTAGGATCCAAGGAGAAAAAATATTCATGAATCCTATCTTCATGTACATTGAATTATTTTTGAGTCTTTTGGCTCATACTCATTGTGTACCTACCTAATCATGTTATATCTATAAATTTTTTGTGCATTATATTATTCACATGTGTATTTGTGATCAATATTTCATGTGCATTACTGTCTCCTTGCAAAATTGTTTGCAAATCTTCTTCAATGTGATCTTATCTGCATGCCAGTTCATTCTCCATTCTGATCAACACGTAGATCTTTACTATATATTGTGCTAGGACATCCATGTACTCTTTCAAATACAAAATGATGATGGCATCTCTTCCAAAAAGCTAAAATCCTAGTAGGTCTTCTCCCAACAAGGTGTAAAGATCTATATTCATGATGTCATGTTATTTCTAGTCTATTTATCTATACACTATTGTTTTTCATGCAAAGAGTGATATATGCCACATAGATATTTAAAAGTTGTATTTATAAATTAAGTCATGCCATATCTTAGGGTTTAATTTATTTATTTTTGGTCAAATTTGGTTTTATAATTCTCTATAGTTTGTTTTTTTAAATTTTATGTAACATTTTATATTGTGTAATATTTAGGTTAATATATAGTGTGTCAATGTATTAATTCAACACTTTTAGGTTATTTTTTTATTCAAATAAAATAACGTACATTTTTTGTCACCAAAGAGTTGATAAAGTTTTTTGATATTTTCAAAGTTGAATGTTAGAGTTAAAAGTTGTTTTCATATCAAAAGTGTTAAAATTACACATCTACCTAATTGTAATGGAAACAATATCGGGTGACTCCAACTTCCAAATTTGTAATGAATGTATTAATTTTGTGGGGAGGTTTTCAAGTCTTGTCATAAAAAATTACATGAGCTTCATTGACACATTGACTAAGTAATAGATAATGGAGGTTGGAGGATTTCTATGCCTTTTGTTAACCACTAGCGATGGGGTGTTTATGATATAGTGGTGCTTTTATTTTTCAATTTTATATAATTTTTGTATGTGTGTAAAATAAGTGATCAATTTCCTATTTTTCCTTGTTGTAATAAAAAAGTGGAGATACAAGCCATAAGAATTAGAGCAATAGGTGTTCTTTATATCTTGAATGGTTAAGTAGATGTGTATGCATGAGTTGGTTGATGGGTCCCAATTCATGAAACATGTATTCACATGAATAGGTTGATGGGCCCCTATTTATGGTAGATGTAGTTTCCACAGTCAATATGAGTATCAAGAACATGTGCAAGCTTTGGAGTGGCATGATGCTTAGTTATTGAATGCCATTATCTCCCCATGTTTGTACTATAGGGGGAATGTTAGGAAAAATAACACTCACATGGATTTTTTAATGAGTGAATATTGTATTGTGAATTACTACATGAGTAATTATTTACTAATATCTATTTTTTAGAGAGTTGTGATATTGTTGTGAGTTACAATAATATTATGTATATAAGTTAGTGGTTAATAACCTGTGAGAGATTATAGGAGATTGAGTAGTTTGTGGGATTTGTGTGACTCCTACTTTATAGGAGAGGGCTTTGCATATATGTAAGGTTTTCCTTATTAATTATGTAATAGAGAATATGATTATTATGTGATCAAATTATTTTCTATGTTCAATTTTGTCTCTACATACACTCTAATCAGAATTAATATCTAACACATAAAATGATGCAAATTATTTTGAAACCACTTACACATTTACAATCAATTCATATTCAGATTAAAAAATGTCCACTCTCTCCCAACACCACCCCCACCACCACCACACCACCCCACCCCACACCCACTCCACCCCCTCCCCCCTCCCTGCCATTTTTTTGTACTTACCCATAGTGATTAATGAAAATTAATATAAATTATGAGTGACCCAATTCCTCATAATTCACATATTTGAGATTGACATAAATACATAGAACATTATGAAATATGATGAAACAAACCAATTGGAAAATTTTAAATGTCAATCAATATATTTTCATCAAATTTCATTCAAATATCCACAAAGATTTCAAAATGGCACAAGTCACTACACTGTGTTCTTTAGGGTCTCCACAAAAAATTAGAAACATAATTTTATCTCATCATATTAATTCAAATAATTAGAATTCATTGTTATATAAAATTGATGAAGTTGGGAATTTGTTTGATGATGAGGATGCCACTTAGGCATTTGAGGAGAACTAAAAGATGATTATATTTCACTTAATATAGTATGCCTCCATCAAGCCATAACTAAACTTGAGTTATTTTCCTGGAAGGATATTTTCCTTAATTCTTTATCTAAGCGTGTATTGAAGGGTGATGTATTATAGCCCCCAAACATGAAAAACGTAATTCACATATAATTAGGTTGTTTTCACTAGGTGCACAAAAGAAAATGATTTAATAAAGATTTTGAAATATGGGGTTGTCAATACAAATATTTAGACTAATAAAAGCAATGTATATGGTTACACTATAAAAAAATTAGGCATGGTATTAGAGTAGGAAAGTTATTGATGAATTTAAAGTATGACACTTTTAATATTGATCATGCCAATAAAATTTGGGTACCTCTACTTATAATGATTATAAATGAAGATAAGAAGTATACCTTAGGTGAATCATTGCTTTGAATCTGCAAAAATAATTTCATGGTGTCAGATAAGGCCAAATTTTCTATAATATGACCTATTTGGTTGATGGTTATTGTGCCACTATGTTGTTAAAACATGGTGACTTACCCAGATGGTTTGATCCCTCAAACTCTCCCATTCATTTGCTATATTTCACATTGCATGTGTATAAGTATCACAAGTGCATGCAAGAAATATGTGAACACTTTTATCATCCTATGTATTTAACTATTAAAGAACATCCAATGACAAGGATTTATAAGGAAATAAGGGAATTCATTAATAAAATTGGAGGCTACTAGTATTATGATAAATATATTGTCTTGAGAATTGAAGGAATGAAGGCGTCATCCTAAAAGTTTCCTTATTATGTATCTGATAAATTTTTTGCATAAGAAATGTCCTACCAATTTTTTCACTCAGTGGGATGACTATGCAAGACTATGAGTCATAGATCATTCCCACTATGCCCATACAACTTGGAGATTTGTAGTATACAATGTAGCCTTTCATGCAACAACTTGCACTGCATAGGCCTACATTTGATATTTGAAAGGATGCACCAAAAAGTTGTGATCCTAAAAAAGAGTGGATAATAACTTGGAAAGTTTGTAATGAAATGTTATTTTGTATTATCTAAATCAGGGTCATTTTGATGACTTGTATTATCTCAACCCAAAAAAATATTTGGAAGTAATCATGAAACTTGAGATAGTTGGTGTACATAGGCCACAATCACAAGTGTAGAGAGAAAGACCCATTATTAATGGTGCATTGGTTAGAGAAAAATAAGAGCTCCATAGGACCAACATGTTTTTAATGAAGAAGTTTCTATAGGGATTTCCCTAGTTACACCACCAATGATCACTCTAGGGATTAAAATTCCAAAGGTAAAAAAGTCATTCTCTAGCCCTTCCACTATGGTGTTTGTTAGTCCTTCACTGATGATCCTTGATTATATTGGTATAAAGGTGTATATGCCCCATGTTTCCCCAAATATTTCATCATCTGGTAGTGTTCATGTATGTTTGGCGATCTTGTATTTTTTTTGAAAAAAAACTCATGGCTCTATATAGTTTTAATGTTCAAGATGTGGAATTTGTTTCCAATCATGTACTAAAAGTCCCTAAGGTTATTAGTATGAAAAGTGTCATTGAATATTAAGGGAAAGAAATCTTGGGGATCAATGTTGGTGGCCCACCATAAAAATTGTTATCAAGTATTCATATACATGGAGTGCTTGTAGCCACTTTATCCCCAGATGTAGAATTATCCACTCCACCAACCCTTGTTACCACATAAAGTATCACAAAATTTATTTTTAAAACATTTTTTGTTGCTACTATTATCAATGAAGTTACTTTTTTTAGTTCTAAGGTTTTAGTTCCACCTCCATCTACTTTTAGTTTTCCACCATCAAGGATGATAAAAATTATTATTTCGTTCTCTATTTATCTTATTTTTGCCCCTATTTATACATTAGACGCATGTAAAATTGGGTGTTTACATTTTGAAGAGTCTAATTGTGAACACTCCATCACCCATTCCCACATCCATTTCCACCATCATTTCACCCATCCCATCACCTATTGTTCCTAGTTTTCACTATGGCGACCTCACTCCCATTGAAAACCCAAGAGTTATTTACACCTACTCCTAAAGTCATTATGGATCCTCAAGCTAAATAAGGAGGATATAAATTGGATTAAATAAAAAATAAATAATTGTTTAAATCTTAGTAGGCTGATATGATCATACATGAGCAACCAAAAATTAAATTTAAATTTGAAAATTCCATAAGTAAATTGAAGAGAAATACTACTACAAAGATCTCCAAGGATGACTACCCTGCACTATGTGAAACAAAAGAGGATTTATTTTCACTTCCTAGAAAGAGGAAGATGCCAATAAAATACATAGTGAAAGCCCTTGAGTACTCTAGTAGTGAGGATAAGCACGAAGAAGACCCTGAGTCTATTATCAAGTCCACCAACAAGATAATTAATAGGTTGTCCATGGAATGAAGAAAATAGTGAAGCACTTGGAGACTTAGGTAAATATTAATGTGTCACCAAACATTGCAAAGGAAAATTAAGCTACACTAGTTCCAATTTTTAAGTTATTAATGGAGATGCACAATACTAAATTGAAGGGTGATAAATCACAATCTAACATTCAGGGTTATTTGTTAGAAATTTATGAAATGAGGGGGGGGATTTCATGTTAATTACACTATTTTTAGGTAGGGTTTGCTTAAAAATGTACAAATTTTGAATTTATTTTATGTCAATTTATGTAAAAAAAATTATTTCCCAAACTAGGTTATCACTCGGATAGTTGTTACACATCCTAACATCCATAATTTCACGATCGGATATGTTCACATGTAAAATTATTTTTTTATTTAATAATGTAAATTTGCCATAAATATATAAAGATAACCACTATTTGATATCCATTGACGAATTCACTAAGATGTTAAATAATTTTCTAGTTGCATTCAAAGGATAAATAACCACTACCAACAAGATGAATAGTCAACAATTTTTATATATCTTAGATTATGTAGTTAGGAAAGTTGAAAAAGCCATTGATGTTAGAGAATATATAGAAGATATTCTATTGTATCATGCTGAATTGGTCACTCAGATTTAACTTCACTTCAAGAATCCTATTATTTAAATATCATAAGTGGATGAGGACTATAGTAACTACATGTAGTCATTTAAGGGAATGTGAGTGGAAATTGAAGTTTTACTTTGTGAGTGATAAGTCCATAGGACTTTGTAGTTGAAATTGTTATCAGTTTTCTCACTGTGGCCAATAATTTAGTGCTAGTTAATTTGAAGTTACTAGTTTGTTTTGAGAAGTTGTTTAAAACATGCAAACACTTTGAATACGTGGGTGTGACCCATATTTTTAATTATAATTACATTGCATTAAAACATTTTTAGTTAGAATGGAATATGGTGAAATTTGATTTTTTTTTTGAATTTGCAAGCATTAAAAGATCATTGGGTGTATCTTATGTGAATTTGTGTTTTTCATTTATTAGTTAGATAACTTTGTGTTTTCTTAGCTTATAGTTCTCATTGATATGATCTATATATTGTTTTATGAATTGGATAGATTGAGTTATGATATTTTAAATGTTTCATTGGTGAATTATGACTACCATTAAATATTTGTAGATGATTGAGTTGTGCTATTTGTTTCAAATGATTATATTGTCAATTATTATTGTGAAATTTGGTCATAAAAATATATTCTTAGACTTGGGTATTGTGTTTATTTAAATTTTAATGAATACTAGATTTGATTAATATTAAATTATTTTTCATTAGATTGCATATATTGTTTGACTTAACAGAATAAGTGGGTGGTAATCTCTTTTCTCTTTTCTTCCCTACCATTCTCTCTCTTTTAATGTTTTTTTATGATGCTCAAATCAATGTACTCTCTCTTTTGATGTTTTTTTTATGATGCTAAAATAAATATACAATAGATTAGTTTCATTGTGAATATCCATGTTTTTTTAGATAGTAATTGTTACTTGAACTTGTGAAGTATGAAATAGTGGAACCTTGTACATTAAAAGGTTTTAAGTCGCATGTAGACAAATTATATTCCAATAATGATTCATTTTTTAGAGTCACAAAATGAAACTCATGCCTTGGATCCAATTTATATGAATCTAAAATGAGAGAGTGTATACACATAATTTTTTGGAGCCTATGCAATAAAATTACATTAACTAAAGGCTTGGAAAATAAATAATCTACCTTAGGAAAATTATTCCCTTACATTCACATGTAATTGACAAAATGTTTCAAATAAGCATAATTTTATACAATGAAATAATTACCACACATTATTATAAAAGATGATAACCATGTGGTATGGATGAGAAACTAATCTATTGTAGTTTCCTTAAAAAAAATCCAAACTATTCTATCCAAGGAAAAAACTAGTGAAAACCACAAACATTTTATGGCATGGAAACTATAGGGAAAAAACAAATACCTTGCATAATACTCAATCGTTGGACCATGAAAAAAAAAAAAAACATAGAGTGGAAATCCTCTTGGTTTCTATTTCATCATCCTCTATGCCATTTAACCCCAAAAAAGAAAAATTGGAAAATAGCATGTAAAACTACATACTTTACAAAAAAATGCCAAACAATTCTTTCCTCACCAAAATAAAAGGCATGCATTAAATTCACGTTAAAATTAACCACACCACCATATAAGAGTCTTACCATTGATAGAAAATGTATCATTATTATTGGATCAATTAATGTTACAAAAGGTATTAATGCATGTGACAAAAAACTATGGGTAGTAAATTCAGTTTGGTGGGAAATTTATTATGCATAAAAGAACATCCTACATTGGTCAATATGCAAGAAAAACCATTTGGATTTAATATATGAGAGAAATTTTTATGTGGAATTGTAAATGTGCCAAAATTACCTTACTTTGTTGGTTAGTGTATTGTCCATCCCTATTTTTTTCTGTCTTAAGATGTAAAATTGTTGGTTCACTTCTTTATGAGTTTTTTTTCCTTTTAATTTTCATGGTATGAATTTAGTAATGCCTATAGACATAATTAACACAATAAAATGGGGAGAAAAAGAAACACCCATAAAGAGAGATGATCTCATATATTATAATGATTGCATGATATGCATAAAAAATGATTTTTAAATGACACTTTGAACTTGGTGCAAATTTCTAATTAAACTTTAGTACTTAAGTTTACTTACACTAATTTCCCTAAGTTTTATTATTTTATTATTTGGAAATTCAACTTGTACTAAATTCCAAGTTGCACACCCACACAATAACTTGTATTACAATCCAAATTGCATACCCACATGACAACTTACACTAAAGTCTAAGATGCACACCAATATGGAATTTATTAAACTACCTACATTAATTCAAATACTTGCATTTACAAGGCCCTTCATGATTTTATAAATGCAAGCCTTTCCCCCTCTCATTTTTGAAAAAATAGTGAGAGAGCATGTGAAAATGAAAACTGAATGAGGAGATATATAATGAGAGTTATTTGTAATCTTATTTGTTTCATAATGTGAATTATATCATTATGTTATCACATTTTTTTAGTGTGGGTTAGTCTCAATTTGTTGACCCTATGATTGGATAGTGTGTACTTTTTTTCAATACAATATCTAAACCATGATAGGCTATCTTCACTATTTTTTTTACTATTGAAGCAGATTAGACCTTGTATACACATAATATTTTCAAACCTTTATCAATTATTGATGATTTCTCTCTTGTAAGAACCCATTGAATCTCAATATCTTTGAGTGTATTCCTTAAAAGATGTACTGGGAAAGGGGTGGAAAAACCATTTGTGTTTCACAAGATTGTTGTCCCTATACTACCACTTGATCTCTACACAACCATCTCCTAAAACAGTTCCCTAAGCTTTGTCTTCTCTCTTGCAGCCTCATCTAATAATTTTACACCTTAATTAACCCCTCCCTAAGACTAAAACCCTTTCCAACTATTCATGTTACACTATCAACCCCATCGACCCTATGCTCTAATTGATAAAACTCATTTAGGGTTTGGGTTAGTTCTTGGCCAACCTAGACAAGACCTAGTTTGTTTTTATCAATAACGATCCAAAGTCAATTGGGCTGACCCTATTGGCTAAACTTTAAAAAAGGTTTAGGGTTAAATTAAACTATATATACACATTCATTTTTCCATTTCTTAAAGAAGAGAATAATAAGAATATTATATTACACATATGATTATCCACCATTATACTTGAGTAACATAGCTTAGGGTTTCAATAATTTAATTAGATATTTGGATCTTGTCTTATGGAGAAGTCTTTTAGATGTATAGAGAAGTTGTGTAGCCTAGATATGACTTATCCTTGTTATCCTTACATACCATAATAACCTCTTGTGAAGCACCTTAGACAAGGGAGATATTGAGGATTGACGAGTTCATCTTCAAAGGTTAGTATTCCTAACTTTGTTCCTCCTTTGTAAGAGTAGATAGATTTGTATTTGTACTTCTCTCCCATACATTATGATTTATTATACATTGATGTGAATATATATATATATATATATATATATATATTCTATTCATGTTTAATTTTTATGTTTATTACCCCCACTTTATGTCACAAGCTTTCGTGAGAACTGTATACACATAATATTTTCAACTTTTATCAAATACTAATGTTTTATATCTTGTAATAATCCATCAAGTCTCAATCTTTCTGAGTGTACACCTGAAGGGGTGCACTAGGAAAGGGGTGGGTAGACCATTGGTGCTTTATAAGATTATTTTCACTTATTTCCACTTATTACCAATCTAACCAGCTCTTAAAAACATTATCCTAAGCTATTACTCCTCTTTTGAACACTCATTCAATATTTTACCATCTTTTGTATCATTTTTCCTAGCCTAGAACCCATTTTAATAGTTTACAGTACTAAGTTAGTTGGGTTGGCCTTGTACTCTTATTTGTGAAACTCATTTAGGTTCTAGGTTAACTCTTGGCCGACCTAACCTGTGATCTAGTGAGCTTTTATCAATAATGATACTAGGTCAATTGGGTTGACCCTGTTGGATGAAACTTTTGAAAGGGTTTAGGGTTAAATATGGATATCTATACAAGATAATTTTTCCATTATTATAGATACATCAAGAGTTATTATTCATTTGCACTTATTTACAATCTGCTCTTCCACCATTCTACTTAAGGAGTCTTAGCTTAGGGTTTATACTTGGATAATCTAGTCTTATGGAAAAGTCTTGGATGCTTTGTCCTTTCTTAGTGATTCTTATAAACCAAAAAAAACTATTATTAATCCCCTTTGGCCAAGGGAGATATTGAGTATCGATGGGTTTATCTTCTAGGTAAGTATTTCTAACTTTGTTCCTCTCTTTAGTAGATAGAAGTAGCATAAGTATTGGCTTTTGAATAATATTAATCTTCTTCTCTATGCATTAGGATCTTACCTATACATAGCTTAATTAGGATTCTATTATGCATGTTTACTAACCCCCATATTATGCCACAAGATTTGGTAAGCATTAGATATATTTATTTGCTTTACTTGTTATTAGTATAGTGAATATGAAAACATAAGACTTAGCTAGGGTTATTGTGTAGTTTTACTTGACTGGAGGCTTTGGAACCCTACCTAGTGATATTATTATGATAATAGATCCCCTAATTGGGTACAGTGGATCCATATATTGGTCATGTTCCTGATTATCTAATGTATTCCCAATCAGAAGTGTAAGTAGGATCTATCTTCTTCGAGCTAGGATTGATTTATAGATTTTATGTATTTTTGATTGCATACATTCTGGTGACCCCAACTTGAATCTAACCCTTGTAGGTTTTATTTCACTTTTTTTAATTTTTATATCATTTTATTTATTATTTTTATATATTTATGATACTAGGTTGACAGGGTTAGTATAGTTTTTAACTTCTGTGTGCAGGTTTAACACATAATCACATAAAAAATGAATCTATTATTTTTGTGTAGGTCTTCATTAGATATAGGTTATTAGGTTGAAGAGGTCAACACAATACTCTTATTCATCTTCTAGAAAACATACTAGGTTGAACATGGTGATATATTATTCCAAATAGCTTCTAGAAAACATACTAGGTCGACCAAGCCAATACACTCATATTAATAAGCTTCAGTAGATAAGGAATTGTAAAATTAAGTTAACCCAATCGCCACTTTTTATAGAATTTACAAGTAAAATTCAAGGCACTTCAACAAAAATTTCACAATCCTCAGCATATTCCAACCCTCTAGGGTTCCTTTCTATCTTTCTATTTTAATTCAGTTCTTCCTTATAGTTCTATTTTGTAAAGTTTTCAGTCTTTCAAACTTCTACCATATAGTAAACTAGGTCAACTTGGTCGACCTAGTTCTATGTTCTATCATCTATCTAAAAGATTAGGTCAACCTGGTCGACTTAGTTCTTAAGGACCTTTGCTTCTATAATATAGTAATGACACTATTGACTCTAGTCTATAATGTCTACATACATTGTCATCTAAATTGACTTTGTACTATGTTTCAAATTGGAAATTAACAACTATATGGTAGTAATTACTTCACATTTTCAATTTTAGTTATTTGCATAATTAGAATAGATCACATAGTATCATTAGGTGGTTTTTCAATATACCATTTAATTTCACTATTTTTCTCTTTCTTGAACACACTACCAAATCACATAATTTCAAAATGCATTTAAATATTTGTCTACCCAAGGCCTACCTACTTAGATTTCATCACCAAGAGGGAAGCTAACTTGGTTTTTTGTCCAAGTATAAATACGTGGTTAATGGTATATATTGGTAAAACACTCGACACCCTTAACACTATGAGATTATGAAGTAAGCGGGTAGGCCCTAATACCAAGCTAGCACCATTATTAATATAGATCCCTTTCAGCCTAAACATCTTGAAACCATCCATAGATTGATTTATAGTTTCATACTTTTAACCAACTTCCTTATCACACTTAAAATAACACTTTATAATCTAATAACATTCTAGATGTCTACTAATTAGCATTTGCTTCTCAATTTGATTACTTGTTCTTTGATTATTATATGTTTTATTTAAAAAACTTGCATTGGTCAGCGTTGGTACAAGGTTTTATGTTGTGTGTCTCAATTGGATCATTCTCATTGAACCAATTGATTGTGTGTGTGCTTTAATTTTTTTCTTTAAAGTATAGTGCAAAATATTTCTTTAATTTTTAGTAAATTATCATTCTATTCGATACAGTCTCTTATAGACCATTTTTCCTTCTTCCCTACAGTACTAGGTCAATCTTGTTGACCCTTTATCTCTTTTTCCAGTCAAATTATAGTACTAGATTGACCCAGTCAACTCTATACTCTTATCACACTCTATTTTTCCTATTTTTAGTACTAAGTCGACCCAGTTGACTATGTACTCTTACTATTATCCTATCTATCTGACTTATTTATTTCTCCTTCCCTAACATTTTATTTATTTTTTATAAAATCACCATAAAGTCCCCTATCAAAATCTTTTTGGACAAACTAAATCCATTTAAATACTACATGGGATGTTAATTTCTCCCTCTCTTTTCATCCTAAGAGAAACCTCACTCTTGGAGCACCTCTTTCCCTCCATTTGTGGATTGTAACATGGTGCAAATCACACCTCACGATGAAGTAGGTAGATCTAATCCTTTTTATACCTATCAAGACAATTCTCATCTTAAAACTCTTCAACATAATGTGGGAGAAATTGACATAAGTTCATCCAATAATCCCACTAATAATCCATCTTCCAATAACCCTCCCCTAATACCAATTTAGGGAGTTCTCCTACAAACACCAACCCATAAATTGATATGACTCAACTTCTTCCATAAGTCAAAAAATGAATGAACATAATGCAAAATTCTAACACCTCTCAAATGATGTAATTATAACATCATTTAATCACTATGGCTAATCAACCTTTAGCTCTCAATCCTCAAGCCAATCCAAATTTCATTTCTCCACCTCTTAGATATGCCTCAGGAAATGTTATTCCTCAACCTATCATGAATAACAAAATGCTTCAAAATATCCGAAATGAGCCTTTATCTCCTGTCATTATATCCAATGATATTGGTAATATATCTCCAACTATCAAGTATGATGGGACGAAAAACCCTTCATCCTTTCTCAAAGCCTTTGGTATTCATTAAAAAGAGTGGATACAAACTAATACTTTTGCCACAACTAAACCTCTAGTTAAAACCTTCACTAGAGATGTATTGGAATGGTACAACCAACTTTCCCAACATTCCATTTAGAAAATTGAGGATTTAGTCAATCCTTTAGTCAAAGAGTTTCAACATAATGATCTTCCCAAAAATTGCCTTAGCCTTTTCATGAATGCTAAGCAATCTCCCACCAAATCAGCCCATGATTTTATCAAAGGATGGAAATACATGGCCCATAAAGTTGACCATAACATGAGTGATGATAATTTGTTTAAACTCTTTATCACTGCTTTAACTCCTCTTCAATATAAGGTTCAAACTTTTGTTCCACAAACACTTAATGAAGCTCTTGAAAGTGAAGTTCTTGACCAAGCTAAATGTCAAGACTTTCTCATGAAGCAATTTGAACCTAATCCTAAATTATTTAAAGGATATTTTCAAACTTTTACCAATGTTATCACTAAAAATTGTCCTTAAACCAAACCAGAGTTGACAAAGCTGACATTCCGTCATCTTCTCACATACCAATCACTGTGCAGTAAATGAAACAATTCTTATCACCCTCTAAACCCTTTAATTATCCTAATAATCCTCCTAATTGGTATAACCCTAATCAATTTTGTTGGTTCCATGCTGACATTGGTCATTCCAATGAAACTTATAGAGGGATTACTAAATTTTCTATCTCCTACATGCTATGTGATTCCTTCAATCATGAATCCATGATTAACCTTCATCATCAAGAGTATAACACTTCTTCTCAGAAATGACAAGCTTCCAAAACATCTTCTAATAACCAAAAATATTTTTCCATAGCTAATAATCAACAAAATACCAGGGATGTTTGTGTTATTGATGTTAACTATGACCAATATTATAACAATTCTTAATATGTTAGCACAACTAAGGTCAAATATCATCACAAACCAGCTCACAAAGATCCTATCACAAAACCTAAGAAACCATATTTAGAAGAGCAACTTCTCAAAGATACTACAACCACTAATTCAACTTTGGAATCCCATACCACATCCTCTTTCTAAACCCCCAATAACTTCTATTTCTTCAAAATCTACCTTACCTTCTAAAATCACACTATTTCTTCTTCTAAATCTCATTGGGAATTTATTGAAGAACTCAACTCGATGCCTTGAAAGATTCCAATTATAGAGTTAGTTTGTATTTCCCATTATCATCATAATTTACTTAAGCAATAATTACAATAAATTGAAGATATATATCCTATAGATGAAGAGCCATCCTCCATTGAACCTCAGCCTACCAACATGCATACCATTAAAATCGTGCGTCCTTCCAAACTGTCTATTGAATTTCTTGAAGAAGACATGATTAATGATATTTTTTTGCACTGATGATCTTCCACTATTCATTAAAATAGCCATTAATATTACCCTTATCTATAAAGTCTTAGTTGATGAAGGTTTCAATATTAATGTGACATCTTTGTGACTTATCCAACAACTTGGTTATAATAATGATCATCTCAATCAAACCTACCTTACCTATCATGGATTTGATAAAACTAATCAAAATCCACTTGGTTATATTTGGCTTCCCCTAACCATTGGACCTAAGACCATTCAAACTAAAATTATGGTCCTTGATTTACCCCTATCTTATAACATACTCCTTGGTCACCCTTGGAATCATTGAATGAGGGTCATCGCTTCTGTTGTGAATTAGAGAAGCCAATTCAAAGAATTAAATCATGCAATGACCAATGGATCTGAACATAAAAATAAATTTTAATCACAATATATATTCAAGAAAATCAATGCTACTGCTATTTTGGTGACCATGATGGGACATTACAAGAAAATTAAATTTGCACATAATTAAGAAAAGTAATGATATTGAAATGAATCTAAAAACCTTCAGTCAACCTAGCATAAAGCTCAAATTAACAACTCTACATTAATATATGCACATCCAGAATTCATAAAAGTAATTCAAATCTAAAAATCAGAACAAAGATCTAAGGAAGCAGCCATGATAACAAATAAACAAAAAAAAAATGAGACAATCTTTTCAGAATTCTCTTGTATTACTTGATCCAAAATTTACATAAAATTTTTGCTCTAAAAACTTCTTGCCTTTTTACAATGATAATACCCCCTTTTATAGGTTGAAAGAGCAACCTCTGGGGTATGTCAGTTAGTCATTATCAAATGAAAATCAGATAAGTGTCAAGGAAAGGTGTCCTTTTACAAATATTCTAGAACCAATCACACTTCTCAAATATAACTAACCTATAATCCATGTGCATTACACATTGCACATGCTTTTACAAAATAGTATATTCTTTCTTAAATGATGTACATGTTTTTATACAAAAGAATATTCTAAGTCAATTTAGTTGACTTTGAGATGCCCCTGTAGCTACATAGTTTTTCTTTTGTGCCAAAATATTCATGGACTTGTCATATTATTCATCAATCAACCTAAGATTAATGATTGGCTATATGAATAGCTCTTCTATTTTCACTGTTAAATATTTTAAGATTTCATCTATCCTATCCATGGATTATTTGATACTCCTAGCATCACCAACCTTCTCATTCATTGACAAAATCATGTCCAAGATACATTTGTTGTTAGTCCCTATGGTTCCCTTGACTCTATCCTTGACATGATTGATAAACTTAGTAGCTCTTTTCTAGAATTCTCCATCATTTATTAGGCCTGTTTAACTAGGGATGGTTGGATCCTTAATCAAACCTCCTAATATCTGCATCATTCTACCTTCTAATTGTTTGAAATCTCTTAAGAGACCTTCCATGATTTTAGACCACTTATTCAAGTGCCTAAATTTATCTATCAAAATTATCATATCCATATTCAAGTGTGATAGGCTAACTATTTTAAGTTCAAGAATTTGGCCTTCCATTAGTATCTTGATCAATTCCTTTACTTTATTATTTGAACATTACCATTGGTTGAATTGGTTAAAAGCCATGGCATTCTATTTTCTCACCATGTCCACTTTGGACCTTATTATTTTTAAAGAACTAAACGTATCATAGATAGTTGCTTCAAAATTATTAAAAATATCTGCTAGAACTGATAGAATGGATTGCTCTTCTAAATTATTCTTCTCTTGTTTTAACCCTTTGATTATAGCTTGTTACCTTTTTTCCTAAGATTGAGCTATCTCTAGAAAATCATATTCAATATGGGATGTTCCCTTGGTCTTTATTTTCTATTCTGGGTTACGTAAACCAAAGGCTCAACCCTTTGACATATAACCTCTTGACCTTCTTCCATGATAACTATCTCAATGACACTTTGTAGGCCTAGAGTAATTGGATCATATTTAACCCCAACTAAAAATAGGGCCACATGTTTGATTGAGACCTTTACCTATATGTCAATCGATTGACTTAGAGTAGCAAGTATCTTTTCTTCTTCATTTTGTAATGTTAGGATACAAGGCTTCAATTCTTGTTGCATAGGGATGTCTGTAATCTTTACTAGATCCCATGGATGATAAGTAGTATGAAGATTCTCCATCATTGGTTAATATATGAACCTTTAAAGTATAGTTGGTCCATATATTGGGTTCTCCTCAATAAACAAGTTGATATCCTTCAAAGGTGGCATGATGGCCACTTTAGGTTTCTTCGCTTTTGAGACAATTATAGTCTCAGATTTCCTCTTGGGAGGATCAATGACCATTAAGTCTAATGAATTCTCTTTTCTCTTTTCCTACTTATATTCCTCAACCTTTTCTTCCTTTGCATTAGTGTCTGATTCATATGTCATGGAGAGCATTCTTAATGCATCTTAAATAGATTCTTATGGATCCAAAGCTATCATGTGAACCTCCTATTGAGGAAAATCTTGTTCTATTATTCTAGAGGACTCAAGGAATGAGGACCTTAAATAAAATTCACTTGGTTTCCATTCATCAGGTCTATGGTCTATTTGTATATTAGTTTGGGGAAGCCTAGAAGGGCCAACATCTACCAAATTATATTGTTTAGGACCAAGTTTCCACATATCTTCCATCTTTTGATCTCTTAACAATCTAGATTTAGGATTTATATTATGTTATTTTAGCCTTCTATCAAATTCATAATAAGTGGTTGCCTTAGTGTACACAAATTCAAATTCATTAGGTTCATGCTCATAAGACATATCTAGAATGCCTTCATTCTTCAAGTGTTCCTTTACTCTATCATAAGGATCCC
Organism: Torreya grandis; assembly: GCA_037957365.1. NCBI lineage: Eukaryota > Viridiplantae > Streptophyta > Pinopsida > Cupressales > Taxaceae > Torreya > Torreya grandis. The sequence continues at coordinate 4,089,298 of JARHVA010000164.1, read as the reverse complement.
ACTATCCATGGTCATCTATCTACACATTAAAATAAAGCCTATGGTTTGAAGTAGCTTCAATGTGGTCCCATTGGTTGAAAATGATTTTGCCAATTGTCATGGGAAAACCATGGAGAAGTACCTTCCTTTTGGTCTTACAGATCTCATCTATTCTATTGAACAATTGATATGCAACTTCTTGTTCTACCAACTTATCAGGCACATGTAATGATAGTTTAATGTGGGCACTTTGAGTTTGCTCTAATCTAATAATGGTTCAATCATGATATAGCTAGTTATTGTTAGGATTGTGGAGCTAAAAGCTTCACTGATGCAAACAGGGGAGGAAGTTGCTGAAGGTTGCTGAGTTGCAGAAGAAGTTGGGGTCGGTCTGATCAGCCGACGTCGGCGGGATAGCACAGAGAAGCAACCGACGTCGGTCATATATCGGCCGACGTCGGTCACCTCCAGGCGGATAGGGACCGGCGTCGGTCACCTGTGTGGTTCGACTGCGAGCTATTTACGGGCAGTTAGCTAACGAACCAAGAGTTTGCATGATGAGTGCTAATTTTAGACTCATAGCTGCGGATCTAATTATTGTAATTAGATGTCTAATCATTGTTTGGATGAGATCTATATAATAGACTCATGGTTGTATTGTAAAAGTGTGCTAGGGAGTAAGAGAGCATAATTATAAGCTCCTTCTGTGTGTGAGGTAGAGCTATGGTGCGTTCCTCCTAGTGCCACAGTACCAGGTGTGTTGGTGCTGGATTGGAGAGCCAGCTGGGTTCTTCAAGAGTGTAGGATCTTGGCCACAGGTGCATGGCCTATATAGGAGATCTACATGGTAAGTAAGATCATTGATCTGTAGGTGTATGTGTGTGCAAGGTCGAGGTTCACAGGGGATTAGAACCATTGCTTGATTTGCAGGTGTGCAAGGTCATACAGACAGCAACACAACAGGGAGCAGTATCAGGCAGGATCTACTTGGAGTACAGGTGTGTACTCAGATAGAGCGAGAGGAAGGCAAGGGAGTTCCTTCCATAAGTATGATCTGTTGAATTGCAGGTTGTTGCAGATTCATGGGAGATCTACTTGAAGTACCTTGAGTACTTGTGGAGCACGTGGAGTGCTTGTGGAGTGCGTGGAGCACTTGTGGTGTGCGTGGAGCACGGGAGGTGAACACCAACTCTGTATTTGAGTTGGGTGTTGGGACCTGTGAGAGGGAGAGCTTTGGGGAGAAGAATTACTGTTCACTTGAGGCGTGGGAAACCTCTGTAAGGTGGTGGAGAAGAAGTGGCATCTTCTTTATTGTATTCTTTTCTGTATAAAGTGTTAATACAATTTGGTATTGTCTCTCATATGCTGTGTTATTCCGAATTCTAGTTACTTGGTGAATCTGGTTAATTTCTGCATATTAAGTTGCTTGGTATTGGTAATCAAATTGTGTGCTTCCGGTGTACATCCTCCCAACAAGTGGTATCAGAGCCTTGGTTGTAGGTTCTTGAGCTTGATACCAACAGGTGGTATCTGAGCTGAGGTTGGAGGAAGCAGGTTTTGTGTTTGGTTACAGGTCACTCTCAGGGGTTTCTGATCGAGTGGGAGTAGAGCAACTGCAGATCAAAGTAAGCTAAGAATGGAGGAGTTGAAAAGCACAGATGGTCACTCACGGTCCTATGGAAAGAAAGAGCAGGTAAAAGATTATTGTTGGTTGGTAACAGATCAGCATGAAGAAACTGAAGATACAGATGTAGCAGGTGTTGTTGCACAGGATGTGTTTGCAGGTTTCTTGGATAAAGTGGAATCTTGGATAAAAGATTCGGTTGCCTCTTTCCATGCAGTTCCAGGTAGAGGAGCTGGTAAGCCTTGCCAAAGAATTGGCAAAGGAGAAGTGAAGCTGAAATTGCAGGCGGCCAACACACAGGTGTTGATGAATGTCATGCAGGTCCCAGGTTTGGAGATATGGCTAATTTCTTCAGAAAGATTGGGTGATGAGAGATGCACAAGAACTCTCACAGCGGATGCACTTGAATTAGCTGGTGGTAAGAAAACAGGTATCCTTTATCTACTTGTTTATATTACTGATTCTTCTTTTGTTGTGGAGACGTGGCTTCGTAGGCTTGGTCACATGAGCAGGAAGGAGATGCATGTTCTTAAGCGGAAGACAGATATATTTGACAGGCTTAAGAACTGGAAAGCCTTGGTGTTTATGGAGGAGATGGCGGACAGAACCCAGTGGATGTGGCTGGATACTTCTGAGCAGGGCATTTTGGACATGGATTTTGATTCAAAGAAGCTCGCAGGTAAAAAGTCATCACTCACAGGCGAACACAGGTACCGATGTCGGTCATCAGGAACCGGCGTCGAACAGACAGGTGCCGATGTCGGTCATGTGCAGACCGAAGCTGGCGATGTCGGGCAGGGTAAGACCGATGTCAGTCAAGGGACCGACGTCGGCAGTATGTAAGACCGATGTCGGTTATCAGGACCGACGTCGGCAGAAGGGACACCAGCGTAGGCAGGTTGGTAGTCAGGTACAGACGCATGGAACCGACGTCGGTCGGATGCAGACTGTGGGGTGACCGAGGTCGGTCACTGTAACGAATTTTGGGTGGACATCAAGCTGTCAAGGAGTCTCAAACACCCATACGGAGGATTGAAGGCGTAAGTAGGCCCTCAAATTCGTTGTTCCTCTTCTTCATACTTGTTGCTGATTGTAGAGCAGGAAGGATCCAGGAAACAGGTGTGAGCTTGGCATGGATGAGGATGTGATTCCTTGGAGGAGAACCAGACAGGTGTGTCTTGGTAGAGATGCCAGCAGGTATAAAATCACAGAGACGAATGGATTCCTTAGTAGAAGAATGGAGAGAACGGACACATGAGACGGAAGATCAGGTATATGATCTTGTGGAGCTGCAGGACAGTGGTACAGGTTTTGACAGGTGGAGGACGAAGCATGGCTTCAGTCAATGTCAGGGTAACTACTGTGGTTTTTGACTTACCAGGGGGATGATGAGTCGCGACATCATTCTGTTGCTGTATGTGGATAGTATGCTAGCTAGCAGGGGTGTACATACAGGGTTTTGCTGAGCTAAGGGTAAGATTAGTTCAGTGGCATGTCATGGGGAGTTTGTAGCAACGGAATTCTTTGGCATGGGAGGCATGGAGATCACAGGGTGATTTTGTCTCGAGTGGGAGCTGATGTGAATCAGGTGTTGGCGAGGTTCGGGATGCAGAGCCAGAGCACACTAAGGGCTGGACAGGTACAGTGTCCGAAATCACATGAGGTCTGGTATAGACCTGAGTATTCCCATGCAGTGGGAGCTGTCAGAGAGTTAGGAGCCAATTCGGGGAAGTGGATTCTCAGGTTTTCTGAGAGGGACCGGTAGCAGGTGTTGCTATGCAGGGTCAGGACTTCACTACATGTATTTGTAGGTTCGGATGTGGCAGGTTACTCGGATGACAGGTGGTACACCACGGGATGTGTGGTGGGTTGTCTTCAGGTGGGAGCTTGAAGAGGGATACAAACCAGGAAACAGATTAGACGGAGTACAGGTACAGGTACAGTGCAACTGTTTATCTCCAAGTGGGAGATTGTTAGGATTGTGGAGCTAAAAGCTTCACTGATGCAAACAGGGGAGGAGGTTGCTGAAGGTTGCTGAGTTGCAGAAGAAGTTGGGGTCGGTCTGATCAGCCGACGTCGGCGGGATAGCACAGAGAAGCAACCGACGTCGGTCATATATCGGCCGACGTCGGTCACCTCCAGGCGGACAGGGACCGACGTCGGTCGCCTGTGTGGTTCGACTGTGAGCTATTTACGGGCAGTTAGCTAACGAACCAAGAGTTTGCATGATGAGTGCTAATTTTAGACTCATAGCTGCGGATCTAATTATTGTAATTAGATGTCTAATCATTGTTTGGATGAGATCTATATAATAGACTCATGGTTGTATTGTAAAAGTGTGCTAGGGAGTAAGAGAGCATAATTATAAGCTCCTTCTGTGTGTGAGGTAGAGCTATGGTGCGTTCCTCCTAGTGCCACAGTACCAGGTGTGTTGGTGCTGGATTGGAGAGCCAGCTGGGTTCTTCAAGAGTGTAGGATCTTGGCCACAGGTGCATGGCCTATATAGGAGATCTACATGGTAAGTAAGATCGTTGATCTGCAGGTGTATGTGTGTGCAAGGTCGAGGTTCACAGGGGATTAGAACCATTGCTTGATTTGCAGGTGTGCAAGGTCATACAGACAGCAACACAACAGGGAGCAGTATCAGGCAGGATCTACTTGGAGTACAGGTGTGTACTCAGATAGAGCGAGAGGAAGGCAAGGGAGTTCCTTCCATAAGTATGATCTGTTGAATTGCAGGTTGTTGCAGATTCATGGGAGATCTACTTGAAGTACCTTGAGTACTTGTGGAGCACGTGGAGTGCTTGTGGAGTGCGTGGAGCACTTGTGGTGTGCGTGGAGCACGGGAGGTGAACACCAACTCTGTATTTGAGTTGGGTGTTGGGACCTGTGAGAGGGAGAGCTTTGGGGAGAAGAATTACTGTTCACTTGAGGCGTGGGAAACCTCTGTAAGGTGGTGGAGAAGAAGTGGCATCTTCTTTATTGTATTCTTTTCTGTATAAAGTGTTAATACAATTTGGTATTGTCTCTCATATGCTGTGTTATTCCGAATTCTAGTTACTTGGTGAATCTGGTTAATTTCCGCATATTAAGTTGCTTGGTATTGGTAATCAAATTGTGTGCTTCCGGTGTACATCCTCCCAACAGTTATCACCCATGGTCTCAATCGACTTCTTGATTAAAGGACTTATCCTCATCATAGGAATACCATTGATGGCTTAGCTCAATGAAGGATATACACAATCATAAATGAATTGGATATAGTCCTTATAATTGTAAATATGAAATTTGGAATAGTTTTGGGACATAGTTTGAGTGCCATTTGGGGACCATTCTCTTTGGTTAGGGATATTAGTGGTGGTACACAGGGCATATAACAAGTATGACATCATGTAAAACTCATTTATCTTCTTTGTTTTAATCCCAAAAATCTACCCACTTAAGGAAATGCTGATGATTTATCCTAAAAGAGGTATTACCATTTCTTCTATAATGAAATATACCACAGGCACTTATATTGGTTCCACATGTGTAGTATGTGCAAATCCATATAACTTGTTCAACATGGTCATAACCATTCTGACTCTTGGTTTGAATTGGTTCATAGGGATTTTCTTATTTGGGTATATAATGACCTTGTTACCAACTTATAACCACTTTCTTAGGATGTCTGTCATGGTATGTTTCTAGGCCCACGCATTAATGGAGGCCAGGTCTATTTGGGGCCTAGGTAATTTATAGTAGGATTCAAAGGCAATATATATGTTATTTTCATCAGACTAGGTTCATGAATACATATACCCTTGTCAATTTTAGCATCTTTGAGAATAGGACTTAGGACATCGATACAGTGTAATACCTCTAGTTTGGCAGTAATATAGTGGAGTCCTATCATCTAAACTACCATGATGTCATCATATAATCTCTTAACTAGGAGAAACTTCTCCTCTTCCTTGGTTAAAATTTCTTTGTTCTCAATGGTGCAAGACAAGCTTGAGCAATTATTATCCCCAGTATTTAATGAAGAAGCCACAAACTGTATATCTTTGAATACTCTACCCTCAACATCTGATGATAGGTATAATTCAACTATTTTCTTTGAATTAGGTCCATATGTTGCCATTACTAAATCTCAAGCTCTCTCTTTTGGCTAGAAATAGTGAATGTAGGAATAATTTTAGGAATTTTTGTATGTCTTAGGGATTTTTGGAGGTTTAACTGAGATTTAATGGTAGCATATAGGTTTGAAGTATGTGCTTTGGTGACTTAGATCATATTTTGATCTCATATTTATACCTTCGCATGCTTGGGTCCATTAAATATTTCAATCTAACATATCTACCTATGTGATATCCCCTTGCTACACTACTTTTTTATTTTTAAAATGTGACCATTATCACTTCAAACATGTGTCATCATCTTATACCCCTTGGAAATTTGATTAAATTTTCTTCATCGATCTCCTTTGGAGTCTCTTGGCCTTGAATTTCAATGCGGCTATTGATCTTTGGTCTAGGCTTCCAAGATTGTGACACTTGGTAGCTATGCATTCTTTTTGTGAACCCTACTAATAGTATCCATCTAGTTGATGATAATACACCACATGGTATCCTATCATGCAATATGGGCTCATTGACTTGTTGACTTGATTTGAACCATCAATATCCATCTACATGGTTGAATGTACTTCATCAATATTTGATCTATATGATCAATGTGTGCCATTGATCTAATAATCATATGATCAAATATGGGTCATTGATCTGATTCCATTCACTGTCATTGTGACACATGCCACCATCATGTTAAATCTCTAGATCTTTTGACATATTAACTTTGTGCTCGCTGTTAGATCTCCATTTGCATGATTGAACATGAACGATAGATCTATCTTGACTTATTGACCTTAGTTTTTTGATGAAAATCATCAATTAAAATTTGAATGTGAGAATATGTATTATTTATCTTTGATCTGAGGAACTATAACTTATTAACTTTGGGGATCACCCATGTGTCATTATTCTTTGATTCGATCAAGCAAGTTTTTGATACTTAACAACCTCACATTCAATTTGTACCTACTAACAATAAAATCAAAGGATAAAGGCTCGAGACATATAAAGACTGAGCATAAATTTTAGACTAAAGTTTTAATGAATTAATAAACTCGATCAAAATTTAAGCTAAAATTAAACTGAGATTAAGGTGGTCTAAAGTGACCCATCAAAATATCAATCTATTTTAATAATAACTTAGGATAAAGTAATTTAGACTGAGGTTTTGAACATCATTTAAACTTGGATTCAATTAATCAATTAAGGACCAAAATGTGGACATAATAATTTGAATGGGACAATATTAGTTAACCAACTAAGGGTCAAATTAACATTGAATTATAAACCCATGAACATTTGTTCATCCTTATGAAGATCTATTGATCTTACAAGATGGAAACATATGAGCCAAATTTTAGCAACATTAGATGAGATAAAATAAAACCTATGTTATGATGTCAATATAAGCTAGATCAAAACATGATATTGAATAATGCACTTTGACCAATTTAAATGCTTAATTTATAGCACAATTTTTAAAATTTTAACAAGGGTTCTCATTTTTTGAAATGGGGTATGTTGACCTCAAAAAATGGCTACTTTTTGGGGAAACATTGAAGAATGTTAGTGTAACCTAAAATTTGAACACAAAGGATTAAACTATACAATTCAATCTCTCAAATATTAAACCACTAGTTAAATTCTAAAGCTATTAGAACTAAATTTAATGGGTGAATATACAATTCAAAAAACATTTAAATCCTAAATGCTTTGAACCATGATTAAACAGATTCAAAATAAGAAGATAGGGATTAGAATTACCTTGACTCAGATTGACATTATAATGGCATGATATTGGATTTTGGTGATGAATACTTGATTATAAATTTGGCATGGATTGTCTATGGATTTCTAGTTGGCTTAGCCATGGCCCAAGTATGGCCTTTTATATAATAATCGAGGGAATTTTAGGAGAATTTAAAATCATTTAGAAGTATCTAGTTTAGAGACTTATAGAGTCTTAGAGGAACTTCTCTAGTTCTAGAGGCTTATCAATTAGTTTAGGAGATAATGAGGGGGATTAGATGGGAGTTAATGAGGTTTAGGGCTCATAGGGATGTAGAAAAGGCTAGGGTGTAGGCTAGTAGGTGGGTAGGTGGGGTCATGGGAATTTGAAATTCCCAAATAATAGGTAAGTGGGATTAGATTAGGATTAAGAAGAATTAATGAAAGAGTGGGATGATTAAGGTTAATAGATGGAGAATAAAGGATGGGATATTAGTTAAATGGCTTGGTTTAGGATAAATTAGCTGAATAAAGGAGGATATTAGAATGGGATGAATTAGAATAAATGGGATTAGTGGAATTAATGTTAATTAATAGGAATATTAATGACATTAATGAGGTGAGTGAATTTAGGTTTATATATTTTCCCCATATTTGAAAGGGAATTACAAGTGGAGAAAAGTGGAAGGAGTAATGGTATTTCAAAGAAAAACCATGTCATAGATGAATGTTAGTAAATGATGTTAGGAGATATGATGCCCCCTTGAGGGGATATGTGGGGAAGAATGAGATGGATGGCCACTTGAAAGAAGAAACGATGGATGGGATGAGATGGATAGATGAGGCGATGTGATGCTAGATATGAGATAGAAAATGAAGAAGATAAGTTTGAGTTGAGTATAAATTGATGATGCCCTTGATAAGGACACATGCACATGGAATAGAGATTACTAGGTCATAGTTTTTGACACATCCCAAGGGGGAATCAATCGTAACATCATGATGCTAAGATTAAAATGCCAAAATATTTAAATGTATCCCAAAAAAGGATGCATGCAAGGGAGAGTTATGGGCCAAAGATTGGATAAAATTTATGATGGGTGTATCTCAAAGCTAAATTTAAATTAATATGATATAGGTGATGATAGAGAGGAATGATAGAGTCAAGTTACCAAAAGACTACATTACATTAAATAAATGAGTCATAATATGATGATGCCCCTAACAAGGACACATGTAAGGGATTAATAATCAACCAGTCATTGATGGAAGAAAATATGGAAGTTTTGACTTATAAGGCCTAATCGACAGGTATGGGAAATTGATGAAAAGATTAAAGAGATGATTAATTAATAGATTAATTAACTAATGATCAATATTATGGCTCAAGGATCTGACTGATGTAGGATTTAAGGATGATGATGGATGGGAGAGATGTGATGATGAGGAAAGATGAGATAGTGGATGAGCTATCCTTAGACACTAAAAAGTGGCCAAGTGTTGCCTACATAGTCTAAAAAGACCTCAGGTCGATGTAGTTTTGACTCAGGAATAAATGATAGTTGATAGATGTAGATGATGATGATGATGATGATGAAGAGATTAGTGATTAGCGGATGATGTTAGTGATTAAAGAATATGACTTAGATGATTAGATGAGGATGAAATATTGAATGTTAGTTAGATGGGTCAAGAGGATTGGATTAGTGATGGGAAGAGGGATGATTAGATGATTAGATAAATATTGAGGGTGTAGATGATCAATCCATCACAAATGTCATAAATCTCATCATAGTCTAAGTAATCCACTAAATATGTCACTTGGAAGTTTGCCCCATGATATAGACATGACCAAGAGGATGTTGTGCCAAAGTGCATGGGCAAGCAGTGAACTCTACATGCTCGAGGGAACTTTTGGTATCCTCATAGCATCCTCATTGATTTCCCAATAGGAAAAAAGAGATGATGAAAACAAAATATAATATAAAAAAGATATATACACAATAAAAGACATGAAAACAAGATAAATAAAATAAATAACACATATGAGTATCTACATACAGTGTCACAATGTCTTATCTAAGGATGAAATGAGTGATTTGGTGATGGGGTGGACTAAGATGATCAAGATGTGATTTTGGACTTAGGATAGATGAGGATATACTAATGATGATTGTGATGATGATGATGATGATGATGATCGACTACTGATTTGGATAAAGGTGTGGACTTGGATGAGAGACTAGGATTAGGATAAGGATGTGGATGAGGATATGGATGTGAAGATGACCAAGGATTATTGAAGAAAAAACCTAAAAGAGTCCAATCTAGAAAAATATCAGGAGATGATAGGATCAAATACTTTCCATATTATAAAAATAGTGATTGGATGGGTGTTAGGTATGGAGAGGCATTGATAGAAAGGTGATGTGATCATATACCTTTCATACTAGCAAATAGGGATTGGATAGGTGCTAGATATGGCTGGGTGTGATGATAAAGAAGTGATGGGTGCCAAAATAAATTCTTTGATGAGGTTGTGTATCTCAACAATACCTTTTTTAGATGGATAAGGATGAAGAAATAGAGAGATGGGTGACCACTTTGATTTGGTTCCAAGATGGAATATGAGATGGTGTTTGGGATGGTGATAAGGATAATAGGATTTATGGGATGGGCATTGGATGTGTATGGATGTGACTAGGGGTTAGGAATAAGACAAGACATCATGGAATATTTTTTGGATTTTTCAAAATTTATAATTTTTAAGATTTTTGACATATTTCAAAATTTTAGTGCTTTTTGGGATATGTATGTACACTATACTAATGGGGTTACAAGCAAAGGGAATACCAAGCCTATCAACTAGGATAAGGATGGATGGGATGATAAAAGGATGAGGGTGATGAAGACCAAGGAAAAAGGGACTAAGGGTTGCTAATGACCACATTGTTAAGGAACTAGATGTTTAGTTGCCTTAGTGTCCATTGGAGGATATGCCAAGATGGTTTGATGAAATTTCTCAAGACATTTTCATTCCTTACAAAGGTCAAGATGGGAAGGAATTTGATATGATGGAAGATGATGGGTAGGAACAATGGAATAGGGGATAAGATGGATAAGGATGATGTGGATGGGTTATATAGATAGAGTTAACAAGGTATGAGACAAGTATGAATGGATTGACAAGGGATAGATGGATTTTGCCCCAAAGTGTTGAGGTATAATGTAGATAATAAATTATTTTACCATGATGATAGAAACTAATTTTCATCATGGTACTTGCCAAAAGCACCAAAAGATGGAAGATATAGAGACACCTGATGGATTATTTAGCCAACACCTATTCTATAATGGATGTTAGATGCTTGGATATCCTATTGGCCTTTAATTATTCTTGATGGAAACCCCTTTAGATATCTATACCAAGTGTCTTCATTGCCCCTAAGAGAAACAACACTACTCGAGGAGGTGATGTGAGGTATGGATTTGATTAGAGCTTGATTTTGAAGGATGATAGGATCAAAATAGGATAGTATGATGGGTGATGGAGGATTAGGACTAAAATGAATGATAGGATCATGATAGGACTAGGTGATGGGTGATGAAGGATTAGGATGGGTAGTCTCATACATCATTGGATATATGGGATATGCTTCATTTGATTGGTGAAAATTTTGGATATATGGGATATGCTTCATTTGATATGTGATTCATCTTTGATCTGATCACTTGATGGATGATCAGCCATTATTTTAACATTATTTGGATTTTAACTACCCTGTGGTGCCTAATTTTAGGTTTCACTAGGGTAGATTGATTTTTGACTTGATAAATGATGATTTTGACTTTGACATTCCTCTAGTGCCTAATATTAGGCTTCACTAGGGGAAGACATATTTGGATTAAGCTGATGATTTGAATTTTCTTGATTTTGATTGATGGGATCAAGATGACTTGATTATTATGATTAACTTATGAAATATAACCTTGGACCTTTGTATTTATGGCACACATTGCATTGCTCAAGGAAGGGTCCAATGATGCATGTTCTTATTCATCCTTATGGAGGAAAGTGATTAAATGGTCATTGATGGGAAGAAAAGGATAAGTGATAGATGGAAATGATGGAGATTGGATAATGAGGTAAATGAGTGGTGAGGGGGTATCATATTCTTCATAGGGGTTCCTAAGAGACCCAATTTTGACATCTGAGAAAATATCCTAAATATCAACAAAAGGATCATGAGGACTAGTTGTAGTATATTCATCCAAAGGAGGATCAAGTTCACTCTAATTATCTTTAATAGATAAAGCTTGTAATAATTATTTTATGACTTCATTATCCTGATTGGGATCCAAAGGTATGCCTGGTGATAGATTTGTGGTACCTATATTAGAGGTATTATCAAGAAGATAGGTATTATGAACATTGATGATAGATGATGTTTCTGATGAGGAATTCGATTTGGATATGGGTGTTGAACATGATCTTGATGAAGATAATACTTTTGATGCTAACTTCGATGTACATGATACAATGCTACTAGTAAAAGACTCATTGTATATAATTATCCTCTCAATAAGGGGTATTTTATTGGATGGGTGAGAGGGAGATGATGAAGGATCAATGGATTTGACAAAGATAGGCCCATGAAAGGATTATGGAGAGATGGGGGGATTAGGCTCATGGGAAATGGATTTATGTTTGATGGAGGATTTAATAAAGATGGGAGGGTCATAGAAGATGGGTGTGGTGTCTTAACCTTGGATTGGAAGCATAAGGGCTTGATCATGATCGATAATGGAATATTGACATTCCTCTTCGTGTGCACTCAGGGATTGAAACTCCTTTGGTTCATCCTTGATTATTATGTTGCTATAGTTGATGAGGTCTTGGATAAATTCTTAGGAAGGATGACATTGATTGATGGTATGCCCCCAAGTTTGATGATATTGATAGTGTTGGTTTGATTTATACCAATAGGGCTTAGGCTTTGTGGGATCAATATGTCAGATAAGCAAATAGACAATCATGTTAAAGGCAACTAGCTATTTGAAAAGGGCTTCCAAGGACATAAGAAGGGGAGTATAGGGACCCACATCATTTTGTGTCTTAGATGTGGAATCATTGAACGTGAGATCAAATGTATTTTAACATGATTGGGTGTATGGACTAGTAGTAGACAAGGTGGCCAAGGTTGGATTCCCTTTGCTAGTATGGGAATGTGTAGACTATGGTTTATGACTAGTAGATGGAGGATTGGTATGGGACTCACATGAAGGGGCTTAGATGGAAGGTGCAATGAGTTGAAATGGATCAATAACTTTGAGGAGTGGAATACCCATCATAAGAAACATCAATAGGATCTCATCCTTATGGGAAGCTATATATTAGTCTATGAATGTGGGGTCTATCTCCATGGTGATGGTTGAGGAGTGATGGATGATGGAGGTAGGCCAAATATTAGGGATAGTTTCTTGAACAATGTGGGTCCAATGATCAAGTTATTATTAATAAGTGATGATGATGATGATGTGACGAGGATGATGTAGGATTGAGGTCAAATTTTAGATGGATAGTTCAATATATGCTAATGACATATCAATGATGCTTAGTTATCAAGCTAGCAAAAAGATTAAGGATTTGATGGGTGCTTAGATTCAAAGTAGCAAGGGGAAGACATGATAGGTGATAGTTATGAATAGGAAATAATGATAGGGACTAGATAGATGATGGGTTTGCTATATTAAAATTTGAAAAAGTGATAAGATGCTAGCAGAATATTGGTTGGAGATCTGACCAATGGGATGAATGATAGTGGATTAAGATGATATGGATGATAAAAGGACTAGCTCAAGCCTTAAAACCAATTTTCCCAAGATGGATATTGTATGGGATTATGTGATGAAGGTTATTAGGATAAGGGACAATAAGTAGAATGATAGGTGATGATGAAGTGATGAAGGGTAAGATGAATGAGGTGGGGATGATTTAGACTCGTATGTGACCTAAAAATCCAAGTAGGATAAGATAGGATGAAATTAGATTTGATGGGTGATGAGGACAAGGTCAAGACAAATAATAGATGATGGACTTAGGATAATAGGTGGATAATAAATGATGTGATTAAGATAGGTGGGGGGTGTCTAATGATGAGTGAGACTAGTATATGGTATGCCTAGGATGTAAAAGAGACTAAGGATATGTACAAGGGCAAGACAAGGATGCACAAACCAAAAAGGATGATAAGATGGGTTTAATGATGAGTGGATACAATTGGACTGGGAAGAGATGACGATAAGATGTAAGAATATAATATAAAGGATTGATGATGGATGTGAGGAAAAAGTGGTATTGAGATATGATTAAGATATGTGGATGATGGGGGTTTGACCAATGATGAGTGGGTCTAGCAATAGGATGTGACTAGAAGGATATACAAGAGAATAAGGATATGTACAAAAGGATAGTGAGATAATAATTTACAAGACAAAATGTAGGTAATAAGGATGTGAATTAAAATGAGGGTGGACTATGGGATGATGACAAGGATGACTAGATGATAGAATGATGTGGCAAAGATATACTATACAAAGGATTGATTATGGTTGTAAGACAAGAGATGGTTTAAATTAGGATATGTGGATGATGGAGGTTTAACCAATGGGTGGAGATGACTAGATTAGGATGGGATGAAAACAAGGCAGGGGATAGGATAAGGATATAAGAGAATAATATATGTAAGAGGATGACGATAAGGGTGGATAAGATGAAGGTGATGAGATGAGATGAAAGTTTTGATGAGACAATAATATACACAATATATATACAAAATGATGATATTATGTATAAGATTGGTTGTGCAAAAGAATATACAAAATTATGTATGTAAAGGACCTAGAGAGGCTTAGACAGGTTTGGGTGAAGGATGACTCGACTCATAAACAACACGGGTCTAACACAACACACACCCAAATAAGAAAATCACAAACTTATAATTAATAAATTGATGATGGTGTGTAACCCGATGCCCACACCATCCAATGGATTTATGGGTGAGGCTATAAGTTGGTGACCTATTATGATATCAACCAAACCCTCTCAACCTCACTTGTATTCGATGGCTAATTTAGAGCTGATAGTGACTCCTAAAATAGTATACCTATTATGGTCAAAAGATCCTATGTTAGGTTTTCACAAGGCTCTCTAGATGCATCCCATATATACATGAAGGTACAATGGGGTCCAAGTTCATATAGGGTTATGTCTAATTCCTAGTTTAGATATTTAACTCTTCCCCTTCATGGATGACCTATATGGGGTTAACCACTTAGCCTAACAACAACTGTCCTTGATATTTGTACTTTGCCAAAACATGGAGTTTAGTTGGTGCATGGTGATGAAATCCATGACACCAACCCATTAAGACTATGACAAGTGTGTGGGTTCCACTTCCACATCACATTAACCCTAGAAATGAAAAAAAGTATGGGTTTATAGTCAGTTTTTGATCTCTTAGGAATCGCTACAAGGACGTAAAGGAGAGAGCATACATCGACTGTAGCCCAAGAAATAGACAAGCAATCTAAAAGATTAATTTACCAATTAGATTAAGGTGATTATGTGCAAGAAAGATAAAAATATACAAGATAAGGAGATATACACATAACAAGATGATATATACAAGACAAAATAGATAATTAAAGTGATTACTTTTCAAAGTGCTAAATGGATTCTTTGACCAGTGACTTACAAGCCCATGGGTTAGTAGTTTGATATGGCATGCAAGAGAGGGGTCCTATAAAAAAAATATTAGTAGTTTTCAAGATTTTTTACAAAACTGCTACTATCTACAAAACTATAGATACACATGGCAAACCTACAACCAAAGACTGTAAAGTCATAACTGGGGTTACAAAATTGCAAGTCATGAGTTGTGATTTGATAGATAATACATGATCATGATGGTTACCTAAAAAACCATAGTTATCTATACAAAATCATGACTCAAGTTGAAAATATCAATATTGACTATGGATCGATAGTGGTAGTTTTGTCGTAAACCACAAAACCATAACTTATGATGACAAAATTGCTACGATCAACAAATCAAGAGTTATGATTTTGATACAAATGACAAAAATTAAAAATTTAGGATATGTGATAAAAAAATTATGATTGATAGATTTATTTAGATGCCAAAATTATTATTTACAAATAATTATGAGAGACCCAAAAACTGACAATGTATTCAAACTTGAGACTTAAAGATAATAAGATGAGAGATTAATCAAAAATTGGGTAGAATTTAGAATTTCAAAAGAGTGATTCTAGTTAAATATAGTCCTAAACTTGCCCTACAAGATCCAAAATGATAACCAATGGTAAAAATCCCATTAAAAAATAGAATTAGGTCAAGATTTCAAAACTACTACAACACCTACAATATCATGATTCTACAAAATAATATCAAAATTCTAAAAATGTCAAGACTTATGGTTTTGTCAAAAGATAATGAAAGGGGGAAGGTCTGTGTTTGTCTTTGTATTCATTTGAGTCCTCATACCTTTCCTTCCTTGTTGACCCTAAAAAAATATCACACAACAAAGGCAAAATTTTGGCATAAACTAGGGTTAGTTAACAATTATGGATATAAAACAAAAACCCCTAAGATTTGATAAAATTATTAAATGGCAGACTATATGATGTCAAAATCCCCTATAAAACATATAATGTCTACAAATTCAGATGACATTGATCAAATATTAGTGATTTTAATGAAATTTACAAAATTGTAACTCTTGACCTCAATATCACCTTTAACAGAGCAATCTCGTTAATAGGGAAGTCATGATTTTGAGCCTTAGGTTTTATCTGGTAAAGTCCTTCTCGACACCCTTTTTGACCTTAGTTACTACACTCAAAGGGTTAGAAACTTTGGAAAAAAAATAATAACCTACACAATAAGCACACATGGGATCACTAGAAATGATGATCAATCAATGAAATAGGTGACCTAGATCCAGTAAAGTCATGACTATTGATGGCAAAATCTCTAGTTGCAAGACAAAGTCATGACTTGTAAATTCATAGTTTTGTCAAGAGATGGAAACCTATGAAGAATAAACTATTAGTGGTTTAAGCAAAATCACAATTGGGATAAAAAAATTCATAACTTGCCTGACAAAATCACTAATCATGAGTCACGGTATTGCTAAAGGGATAAAAACTTCCATAGTTAAGACAAATGGTCAGTAGTTACTGTAAGTAGTTAAGGTAAAACCAAAACTTACAAGGTCAATATCATGATTGCATAAGACAAAATTGTGAATACCAGTGTAATGTTGTAACTGTAACTTGTACACATAAAATTTCAAAAATTTTGAGATTTTTATTCACCAATTAACCCTACAAATTAGGAGAAACACAACTAACAAGCAAAATTTACTAATTGGGAGATAGTCTCCCTTCGTGATCACCAAAATGTATCCTAAAATTTGAGCACAAAAGATTAAACTATACAATTAAATCACTCAAATCTTAAACCACAAAGTTAAAGTCTAAAGCCATTAAAACTAAATGCAATGGGTGAATATACAATTCAAAACAATATTTAAATCCTAAATCCTAAATTCTTTAAACCATGATCAAATAGATTCAAAATAAGAATATTGGGATTAGAATTAGCTTGACTCAGATTGACATTATGATGGCATGATATTGGATTTTGATGATGAATGCTTGATTATAGATTTGGCATGGATTGGCTATGTATTTCTAGTTGGCTTGGCCATGGCCCAAGCATGACCTTTTATATAATAATGGAGGAAATTTTAGGAAAATTTAAAATCATTTAGAAGTCTCTAGTTTAGAGACTTCTTGAGTCTTAGAGGAGCTTCTCTAGTTCTAGAGGCTTCTCAATTAGTTTAAGAGATAATGGGGGGGATTAGACATGAGTTAATGAGGTTTAGGACTCATAAGGATGTATAAAAGGTTAAGGTGTAGTCTAGTAGGTGGGGTCATGGGAATTTTAAATTCTCAAATAATAGGTAAGTGGGATTAGATTAGGATAATAAGGATTAATAAGAATTAATGAAGGATTGGGATGATTAAGGTTAATAGATGAAGTAGAATAAAGGAGGGGGTATTAGTTAAATGGCTAGGTTTAGGATAAATTAGTGGGATAAAGAAGGATATTCGAACGAGATAAATTAGAATAAATGAGATTAACAGAATTAATATTGATTAATAAGAATATTAGTGACTTTAATGATGTGAGTAAATTTTTGTGTATACAGTTAGAATTCATATACTCTTGGTTCAAACTAATAACCAAACTAATCATTCCACATGATCAAGTACCATTATTGAGATCAATTCATAATTGAAACACGTCTTACAAATGCAAAGTTAAGTTCAAATATCAAAACTTAGTCATGTTGTGTGTGTGATTTAATTCATTTATTGATTGCCTTTGGGATTTAGAGAATAACTTCTAGATTTCATTACCTTAATCTTTAACATAGACTTGTATCATATATATATAAACATTATGAATCATGATTTATAAAATGGAAAGGCTTGGGCATTGCTCTTCCACCAGCCAAGAGTCCATAACCTTGACAAAGATACCTTTGGTTCCACTCTAGGCCTTACTTCACTACCAGGCATGTGTCTATAGCCTCAGTGGAGGTTACCAGAATCACCTTTGCTCATAATTTTTTTAGATTTTAAATAAGGATTTTATTTTTTTGTATTTTTTAAATTGTATTTAGCTTTTCAGCAAAGGTTGGGAACCGTAATTAGCTGGGTGTTTAGGATTTTGTCAAATGCATGATTTTTAAGACAATCATCCTTGGTCATAAACTTCATCCCAGGGAATAATTTTCTTTAAGGGCTAATATGACTTTGTTATAATAATTCAAATTTAACTCAAACACACGCAATCTTTATTGAAATCAAACTTAGATCAAAATAAGTTTTAATATTTTAAAGGAACAATTAGTCTAGATATTAATCTTCATCAATTTCTCAAAAACATTACATTAAGCTCAGAATTTCCAAAATCCATGATCAACCAATGTTTAAGAGTCATATCCACATTCTTGTTTTATGAATTTCTTTTGAGCATTTAGATGTATTTGGAGCTTGAAAACCTATCTTGGAAAAGACTTATTAGAAGCCATAGAACAATACAAAGAAATTAAACACACAAATAAATATTTACAAACACTATTTACAAACAAGGGATATTAATGAAACTAATCTAAACCTACCTACACTAACTCTAACTAATATTATAGATTACTCCATAAAGAATTGAGGTGGAACAATAGAGAAGTAATGACTGAGGTACTGCCCATTGGTTGGCAAAGTGAACTCTACTCCTTGAAAGTCCTTGAGCTTAAAGGTGTTTTCTCCCAATGTCTCAGTAATTTGGTAAGGGCCAATCCATAACGGAGTGAATTTACCATGTTTCCCTTTTAGCTTAGATGCTTTGTCCTATACAAGAACTAAGACTCCCTGTCTAAACACCTTGATCTTTAACCATTTTTCAAACCATCTTTTGATAGTTGTTTCATGTCTGCTAAAATTAGCAAATGATTTTTCTCTAGCATCTTCCATTTGGATGATATCAAGCAACCTGGAATTGGCATATTCTTGATCTACTTCCATATACTCTTGTATAAACATGTCAGTTGGAAATTTGAGAGTAATTTGAAAGATTAGTTCTTGTCCATATACCAAAATAATGGTGATGATTCTAGAGCTTGTTTCACTCTAGTTCTATTTGCCCATAGAGCATACTTTAGCAATTTATGTCATGTTCTTGGTTGTTGATTTGCATACTTCTTAATAGTTTTCATCAGATTCTTGTTTGTAGACTTTGAAACTCCATTACCCTGAGGTTAATGGTTAGATGAAAACATAAGAGCTATTTTATTGTCATAGGCCCACTCAATCATCTCTATAGATGTAAATGTTGATTCATTGTCACAGACCAATGATATTGGTGTCCCAAACCTGGAACAAATGTTCTCTTCTAAGAACTTGATAACATCTTCAATCCTACACTATTTTGTTACTATTGCCTTTGTCCATCTTGTACAATAATATGTGTTAGTAAGAACATACTTGTGTCAACCTATATAATTAGGGTTAATAACCCCTACTAACTATAAACCCCATTGAGTAAATGGTTTGTCAATTAAAACTAGCCTCAAGGGCATAGTTGCTTTCGGTTCCTTTGTATTGAAGATTTGGCATTGATGACATTCCCTGACATGCTTGTAAGAATCCTTGAGAATGGTTGGCCAATAATATCTTGCCCTTAGGATTTTTTAAGCTATTGTTTTCCCAGAGGGGTGTCCAGTCCCAAGTTTCTCATGAAAGGTACTTAAGATTTTAGCCGATTCTTCCTTTGAAATGCATCTCAAATATATTACTTCATAGTTATTCCTATAAAGTGTCCCATCATTGATAAAGAAGTGAGTTGCTTTGAGCCTCAAAGTTATTCTCTATTCTCTGATCAATCCTATAGGACAAAAAACATTAATGAAAAAATGAATGATTGCATTATACCAGTCATTTGGTTAAAACTATTATCCATCAACTTGCATGATGCTCAATCTAGAATTAGTGTTAGCAATCATTTGAATTAATCCCTGACACCTCACCAATTTAGCAATTTTCATTTCAAGATCATATTCTTGGAGGATAGACATCCATTTACCTCTTCTTTCTCTTAATTCACATTGACTCAACATGAGTTTGGTAATAAGGCCTAGCAATATAACATATACGTTATTCCTAAGAGTATAGTGTCTAAACTTTTTGACTACCTTAACCAAAGTAAATTCTTGTTTATCAATTAGGGAATAATTTAACTCATAATTTTTGAAGTTAGTACTCATAAATAAAATTAGATGATCACATTTATCAACTTTATTAGTTAATACAACAACTATAATATGTTTAGAAGCAAAAGAATAAAGATAAACATATTTTACAAAAGTTAGGACTTATCAATACAGGGGCCTATCCTATTGCTTCCTTGATATCCTTAAAGGCTTTCTTAATTTATTCATTCCATTCGACCTTTGTATCCTTATTTATCATGTCATTGAGTGGTTTCATAATCTCTACAAAACTATAAATGAATTTCCTTACAAAATTAATCTTCCCAAAGAAAGACTTTAGCTTTTTTCTACTATTTGGGGGTTCTATTTTGGATATAGCATTCACTCTATCTAGATCTATATAAATCCCATCTTTAGTTATCACATGTCTTAGTAATTTCCCTTTAGTTACATAAAATATGCTTTTCTTAAGGTCAAGGGAAATTCCATACCTTCAACAACATTCAAATACTGGTTGTAAATGCATTATATGATCTTCCCTATTATTGAAAAACATATCTAGATCATCCATATATATAATGATACATTTACCTATGAGACCTTGAAAGGTATGGTGCATAGCTCTCTAAAAGGTAGATCTCACATTGATGAGTCCAAAAGGCATCCTCTTGTAAGTAAGAGTGCCCCATTTTGTTATGAATGCAGTCTTCATTTTATCTTCCTTGTTAACAAGTACCTGATTGTAACCTAAAAAACCATCTAGGAAAGACATCATAACAGAACCACTAATAATTTGAATCCCCTAGGTAAGAGATGGCAAAGGATAATTATACTTTTCATAATATTTGTTCAAATTCCTAAAATATATGTATATTCTAATCTCTCCATTTTTATTTCTAAATGGTACTAGATTAGCTACCCAGGTAGAATGCCTAATTGAAAAAACTATTTTTGCATCTAATAATTTATTGACTTTCTTATAAATTAATGGTTCCAAAACAAGATTAACTAGTCTTTGCTTCTACATAAAGGTTTTATAGGCTTCTTTCAAGGGAATGGTATGGGTGATAACTCAAGGATTAAAGATATTGAAGTCTTTATAAGACCATAAAAAACATCATTGTACCTATTTAGTAAGTCTCTAACATTTATAGACTCTTCGTTTGTGCATGTTGTACTAAGGTTTAGTATCTAAGGTTGACCTTGAGTTCCTACGTCAACTAAATAATAATCCTTCACATTTAATTTGGGAACTTTAGTAGTTTAAACTAGCTTATCTTTGTCAAATAGTCTTTCCAAGGTAATCATGCCTTTGGTAATCTTGTTATAATTCAATTGTATTACCTTGTCATCAATTCTATCATTATCAAGAGAATTCTCAATAACCTCATAAATAATATGAGACTCAAACACTCCTAAGTTTTTCATGAATTCAATGATTTATTTGTCATCTCTAAACACTTGTAGATGATTAACATTTTTAGGTATAGAGGGACATGGGACCAATTCAATGTTAAGCCTTTGGGAATCTTGATTTGACATTAGGTTAGTTGTAGCTAAATCTAGTTCATCAGTAGAATGATTTCCTTTTATAGGGATTAAAATAATATTGAAAACATTAAAATATTCAATCAAGTCCCATACTCTAAACTTTTACTTCTTAGATAAGACAATTGCATTGATACTTGCTTCTGACCTGATTGACTATTACTTCAGAATCACCATATACCAGTAATTATTTTACCTTTAATTTAATAGAAAATTGTAATTCTAAGAATAATGCTTCATACTCTACCAAATTATTGGTGCAAAAAAACTAAAGTTTGTAAGAGGCATTAAATTATTTCCCAATGGTATTGATTAAAACTATTCCTACTCCAGACCTAGATTTGCATCTAGCACCATCAACATATAATTTCCAAAGTCTAGGCATATCATGAGAGTCCTTAGAATTACATACCTTAGGAGTGTCAAGGGTGTAAACCCATAAATCATAATGAGCCAAATTGACCATTTCATTGTCTATATTATATTTAGTGATCCTATTTTTCATCTTTGGTTGTCTTCTAATCCAAATTTGATTAGAAACTCTGCTCCATTGTATCCACATTTGGGATTAATCAGTTGACATGTATCAATTCAAAGATTTGGTCCAATCTCTACTAAGCAACATACCATAAGCATCTAGAATGTCCACAACTTGAATATCAATAAATTGTTGCACTCTTGGTTCTAAAGCAAGCTGCATATGCACATTTAACAATTCACCAATTACTTTAACTCTAAATTTGTCTAATTGAGTCACTACTCTATCAAAATTAATATGATTTAAACCAATATTTTCACAAATACTTTCTCACATAATATTTGGAGCACCAAAATCTAATATATAATTATGCAACTTCTTATCAAAAATTCTAATTGTTAGTGAAAAAGGTGGAACCTCTGTTTTATTCTTATACATTACTACATTTGCATTTTTAGGTTTTTGTGATTTACTAGGTTTTTTAGTTAAAGATTATAGAAACTAGTCTCTCTATTCAATTATTTGAGTTAATTTATGTAATATGATATTAAATTTAATTTTCTCCATATTCTCTACTATGTTATACCCACTCTTGGTACAAGAACTAGATAAATCAACATTATTTCTAGTGTTACTTCCCTTTAGAGGTTTTGGATTGTTATCTACTTTGGAATTAGGAGGAATATCAATTTTGTTTGGTGGAGAAGAAATTTTCATTGGTTGATTTGTTCTCTATTCCTTAATGGATAAGTCTTCTTCAAATACTGTGGAAAATTATGAATCTGTTATGGAGTATCTTCAAGTTCATTATCATCTTGAAATGGAGAATCAAAGGTTTCCACCATAAGAGTTGTTTCAAAATATTTAGATGCCTCTAAAGAGTCAAATGTCCCCATAAAAATATCTTTGTTAGGCACAAATTAAAATATATCCTATTAATCTTAAAATACTTTAAAAGCATTACAAAATTCTATACAGTCTAATTCACCATGTTTTGTAGTGTTATGAACTCTGCAATAATTAGTTAAAGCTACATCACAACTTTTTATTTTAGGCATGTTCTTAGTTGCAGATGACTCATTTTTATTGTTTTTTCTATTGTGAAACCTATTCGTAGGTTTGTTAAACTTCTGATAAGAATATTTTCTGTTAGAATTCTCCCCAATGTTGCCTACCTTTTTTATAACTGAATAAAATCAATGCTTAGATTTTAAACCATTTTTAATATGGATTAATTTTTAGTTTTAGGTGACTCCAAATTGTGGAATTGAGTAATAATACTAGCTATTAACACCAAATCTTGTTGATTTTGTGGATGGTATTCACTTTTAGAGTTATTTATCAATCTTAGGTTCTGACTAGGATGAGCATGACTCAAAGGCAATTGGTTTAAAACTGGAGTTTGATTCAAATAAATCATGTTTTGATTAGCATTTGGAATGATATTCAACATAGTAAAAATAGGATTTATATTAGGAATAACATATGCTAATTGACCTTGGGGTTGCATTTGATCATTAATTTTGGCAGCTTCAGCATAAGCCAAGGCTAATGTACCTATGACTCCAATAACTCTTTTTAGAAATACAAAAGTCATTATAT
Source organism: Torreya grandis (assembly GCA_037957365.1). Taxonomy (NCBI): domain Eukaryota; kingdom Viridiplantae; phylum Streptophyta; class Pinopsida; order Cupressales; family Taxaceae; genus Torreya; species Torreya grandis. The sequence goes on along the minus strand of JARHVA010000164.1, from coordinate 4,065,363 downwards.
CTAAAGAATCCTTGTAAATATCTAAAGTTAAATATTCATCAAGCTTATATGGGGTTATAGTTGTACTAAACATCTTTTGAAATCTATCATTGAAAGCTCTAATGGTTTCATTTAAATCTCTCTTCACCGTAGTGAACTATTGATATAGAACATATGGACTGATGATCTTTCCAAACTGATTAATGAAATGATTTTTGAAATCATTATAACTGATGATGTAATTTTTAAGAAGATTAAGAAGCTAATCATATGCTACATTTCTAAAGGTAAAAAGAAATAATCTGCAAGTAACATCTTCATGAATAACATTTAACAATCTTAAGGCAGGTTTAAAAGACTTGATATGTTCTTCAGCAATAAAAACACCTGTAGGACTAAATAAAGGTAAATATTTCTATGTATTTATTGGTAAGTCATGTACCTAACTAAACACATTGATAAAATATCTAGCTAACCAATCCATACCTTGATGAGGATTGAATATAATAAAAATAAGTGAAGTAGGTTGAGATTTAGAAACTCTACGTTTACCTTTATCCGCTCTTGTCTTCTTATGAATTTCTCAGGAAAGAAGAGGTAACCTTGTCTTAGACCTTGAACTAGTTCTTATTCATGGTAATTCTAGCATGTAAAATCCATATCTTATTCAAAATACATCGTAAAAAATTTATCTTTGTAAAGAACGGTTCAATTTTTACATATAAGTAGATTTGTACGTTTAAATTTCTAAGTCCAAGCAACCTTTGTAAAAATTCATACAAATATTTCAAATAATGCCTATCTTTAACTAAATTAACTTAAATATATATCCAAACTTGTGAATATCAGTGATCTTTACACAAAATTACTATCACTAATCTTAAACATGTTAGATTCAATAAGCTTAAGTAACCTTTGCAATAATTTCACATAAAATCTTCAAAGATTGACTATATTTTGCTAAATAAGCCTAAAGACTGGTCTAAAACCATGAATATCAGTGATATTTACAAACTTAATCTAAGAAAAATAAAAATCTGCAAAGGATAAATAGATCTTTGAATAAAATTCTCTAAAATCAGCTCAAGGCCCTCCTTCTAGTGTCAATTCAAATTCCTATTGATGTGTGTAAATGTATCATAATATTCTAATAGTGTTGAAAACACTTCTCATTTCAAGATTCAAATAATATTTTTCATGAGTTTTTGGTTGTGATCTTCCTAAGATTTGTGGTGGAGTAGCGGCCAAGTTGTTTAACTGTTTCACCAAATGATAATGCAAGTGGTTGTTGGGAGCAATGGTGGTCTTAACTTTTTGTGAAAGATGAATGTTATTTAGTTGAATCTAATGAATAATGATTAGAATGTAAATCCTAAAACTCTAATCTAGAATGAATATTTGTAATGAAAAATTAAACTGTAGTGATTTGATTAAAAATAAGAAAATAGGTAGGGTAGGGAAGAAAGAGAGATGTTTCTATCCTTTAGTCTAGAGGTCTTGACACAAATTTCATTTCATCATAGATATAAATTTTCAAACCAGCATATGACATGAAATCACCAAATAATATAGATCCTATCATATACTAGGCAAATGTCTAAGGATATTTGAAACATGCAAATTAGAAATCAAATTCACTTTAAAGATTTAATTAAATAAGAAAATTGCATTTGCACATCTTCAAGAAAAGTAATGATATTGAAATGAATCTAATAACCTTTAGTCAACCTAGCATAAATCTCAAATTAAAAACTCTAAATTAATATATGTACATCTAGAATTAATAAAAGCAATTCAAATCTAAACATCAAAATAGATTCTAAATAAGTAGCCATGATAACAAACAAACAAACAAAAAATGAGACAATCTTTGCAGATTTCTCTTACTTGTATTACTTGCTCTAAAATTTAGACAAAAGTTTTTCTCTAAAAGCTTGCTCCCTTTTTACAATGGTAATACCCCATTTTATAGGTTGAAAGAGCAACCTATGGGGTATGTTGGTTAGTCATTATCAAATGAAAATTAGACAAGTGTCCTTTTACAAATATTCTAGAATCAATGACACTTTTCAAATTTAACAAACCTATAAGCCATGTGCATTACACATTTCACATGATTTTACAAAATAGTATATTATTTATTAAATGATGTACATGTTTTTATACAAAAAAATATTTGAATTCAATTTAGTTGACTTTGATATTCCCTTGTAGCTATAGCCTTTTGCTTTAGCACCAAAATCTTCTTGGACATCATATTGTTCATCAATCAATCTAAGATTAATGATTAGTTCTATGACTAGCTCCTTTGTTTGCCCTATTAAATCTTTGAATATTTCATCTATCCTATCCATGGCTTTTTTGATACTCATAACATCACCAACCTTCTCATTTTTTGTCAAAATCATGTCCAAGATATGTTTGTTGTTAGCCCCTATGGTGCCCTTGCTTCTATCCTTGACTCAATAGATAAAATCAATAGCTCTTTGCTGGAATTCTCCATCATATATTAGGCCTATTTGACTATGGATGGTTGGATCCTAAATCAAACCTCCTAATATCTGCATCATTTCACCTTCTAATTATTTAAAATTTCTTAAGAGACCTTCCATGCTTTTAGAACACTTATTCATATCCCTGACTTTCTCCATCAAAATTATCATATCCATATTCAGGTGTGATAGGCCGACTATTTTAAGTTTAGGAATATGGCCTTTCATCAGTATATTGATCAATTCCTTTGCTTTATTATATGAATCTTACCATTGGTTGACTTGGTTTAAAGCCATGGCATTCTGTTTGCTCACCATGTCCACTTTGGACCTTATTATTTTCAAAGAACTGAACATCTCATAGATAATTGCTTTAAAATTATTAATAATATCTACTGAAACTAAAAGAATCGATTGATCTTCTATATTATTCTTCTCTTGTTTTAAACCTTTGATTGTAGCTTGTAACCTTTCTTCTTGTGATTGATCTAGTTCTAGATCATCCTTTTCAAATATGGGATCTTCCCATGGTCTTTATTCTCTCTTCTGGGTTAAGTTAACCAAAGGCTCAACCCTTTGATGTATAACCTCTTGACCTTCTTCCATGACAACTGCCTTAATGACTCTTTGTAGGCTTGTAGTAATTAGATCATATTTGACCCCAACTTAAGATTGGGCCACATGTTTGATTGGGACCTTTTCTTATATGTTAGTTGATTAACTTGGAGTAGCAAGTCTCTTTTGTTCTTAATTTTTCAATGCTAGGATCTAAGGCTTCAACTCCTATTACACAGGGATGTCTATAATATTTAATAGAGGCCATGGATGATAAGTAGTAGGAAGCTTCTCCATCCTTGGTTCATATATGAACCATTCGGGTATATCTAGTCCATATATTGGGTTCTCCTCACTAAACAAGTTGATATCCTTCAAAGGTGGTGTGATGGCCACTTTAGCTTTCTTTATTTTTGAGATAATTTTAGTCTCAACTTTATTCTTTGGAGGATCATTGACCAATAAGTCTAATGACTTCTCTTTTCCCTTTTCCTACTTATATTCCTCAACCTTTTCTTCCTCTGCATCAGTGTTTGATTCATATGTTATGGAGAGAATTCTCAATGCATCTTCAACAAATTCCTGTAGATCCAAAACTATCATGTGAAACTCCTGTTGAAGAAAATATTGTTATGTTATTATAGAGGACTCAAGGAATGAGGAGATTGAATAAAATTCACTTGGTATCCTTTATTTAGACCTATGATTTGTTTGTATATCATTTTGGGGAAGCCTAGAAGGGCCAACATCTACCAAATGATATTATCTGGGACCAAGTTGCCACCTATCTTCCATCTTTTGATCTTTTAAAAATATGGATTTAGGCTTTATATTATTTTCTTTTAGACTAGGAACTTCATAAGAAGTGGATGCCATAGTGTAAATAAATTCAAATGCACTAGGTTCATGCTCATAAGACACAACCATAATGCCTTTGTTCTTCAGGTTTTCCTTTACTCTACCATAGGTATCCCATTGTTTATGGTATCTATCTATAAATGAAAGGAAATCCTATATTTTGAAGTAGCTTCAATATGGTCCCATTGCTTGAAAATGGATTTGCCAATTGTCATGGGAAAACCATGGGGAAGCCCCTTCCTCTTGGTCTTGTAGATCCCATCTATTCCATTGAATAATTGATATGCAACTTATTATTCTACCAACTTGTCAGGCACATGTACTGGCAATTTAAGGGGGGCACTTTGAGTTCCCTCTATTATAATAATGGTGAAATCAGGAAATAGCCAAATATCACCCATTGTCTCAATGGACTGCTTGATTAAATTACTTATCCTCATCATAGGAATACCATTGATGGATTGGATCAATGTAGGATACACACAATCATTGATGAATTGGATATGGTCCTTATACTTGTAAAGATTCAGTTTGGAGTAATATTGGGACACATTTTGAGTGCCATTTGGGGACCATTCCATTTGGTTATGGATCTTAGTGGTAGCACACAAGGCATATAATAAGCATGACATCATGTAGAACTCATGTATCTTCTTTGTTTTAATCCCAAAGATCTACCTACTTAAGGAAATGCTGATGATTTCTCCTAAAGGAGGTACTACCATTTATTCTATAATGAAATATACCATAAGCACCCATATTGGTTCCATGTGTGCAGTATGTATAAATCCATATAGCTTGTTCAACATGGTCATAACCATTCTAACTCCTAGTTTGAATTGGCTCATAGGGATTTTCTTATTTGGGTCTACAATGACCTAGTTACCAACTTTTAACCACTTTGATATGATGTCCATCATGGTATGTTTCTAGGCCCATGCATTAATGGAGGCTAGGTCTATTTAGGGCGTAGGTAATTTATACTAGGATTCAAAGGCAACAGGGGATATATATGATATTTTCCTTAGACTAGGTTCATGAATAAGCATACCCTTATCAATTTTAGTATCTTTGAAAATAGGACATAGGACATCAATACAGTGCAATACCTTTGGTTTGGTGGTAGCGTAGTGGAGTCCTATCATCTGAACTACCATGATGTCATAATACAATCTCTTAACTAGGAGTAGCTTCTCCTCTTCCTTGGTCAAAATTCCTTGGTTCTCAATGGTTTAGAACAAGCTCAATTAATTTTTATCCTTAGTATTTAATGAAGAATCCATGAACTATGTATCTTTGAATCCTTTGCCCTCTATGTCTGATGATAGGTATAATTCAACTATTTTCTTTGAAGTAGGCCCATAAGTTGCCATTACTAAATCTCAAGCTCTCTCTTTTGGTTGGAAATAGTGAATGTAGTAACAATTTTAGGGATTTTTGTACATCTTAGGGCTTTTTGGAGGTTTAACTAAGCTTTAATGGTGGCATAAGAGTTTTAATTATGTGATTTGGTAACTTAGATCATATTTTGATCTCATATTTATACCTTTACATACTTGGGTTCATAAAATCTTCTAATATGACATGTCTGCCTATGTGGCATCCCCTTACCATATCGCTTCTTTATTTTTAAATGTGATCATTGTCACTTTGGACACATGTCATCATCTCATGCCCCCTATAAATTTGATTAAATTTAAATCATTGATCTCCTTGAGAGTCTCCTAGCCTTAAATTTCAATGCAACTGATGATATTTGGTTTGGGCTTCTGAGATTGTGATACTTGGTAAATCCACGTGATTTTTGTGTACCCTACTAATAGTCTCCATCTAGTTAATGCTCTTACACCATGTGACAACATATCATGCATTCTAGGCTTAGTGACTTGTTAAATTGATTCACACCATTGATCTCTATCTACATTATTGAATGTACTTCATTGATCTTTGATCTATATGATCAACACACACAATTGATATACTAAGCATATGATCAAATGCAGACCATTGATCTGCTTCCATTCACTGTACTTTTGACACTTATCACCATTGCATTTGATCTTTGGATATTTTGACATATTGAGTTTGTGCTCACCATTAGATCTCCATTTTCATGATTGAACAAATTTCATAGATATATCTTGATTTATTAACCTCAATTTTTTGATGTAGATCATCAATTAGAATTTGTACATGAGAATACGTACCATCAGTATTTGATCCAGTGAACTTTGACTTATTGACTTTGAGGATCACCTGTGTGAAATTGATCTTTGATTTGATCAAGTGAGGTTTCAACACTTGGCATCCCCACATTCAATTTTTACCTACTAACAATAAAATCAAAAGATAAAGACTCGGGACATAAAGACTTATCATAAATTTTAGATTAAAGTTTTAATGAATTAATAAACTTGATCAAAACTTAATCTAAAATTAAACTAATATTAAGGTGGTATAAAGTGATGCATCACAATATGAATCCATTTTAATAAGAACTTAGGCTAAAACAATTTAGACTAAGGTTTTGAATGTCATTTAAACTTGGATTCAATTAATCAATTAAAGACCAAAATGTGAACATAATAATTTGAATGGGACAATATTAGTTAACCAACTAAGGGTCAAATTAACGTTGAAGTATAAACCCATGAACATTTATTCATCCTTATGAAGATCCATTGATACTGTAACATGGAAACATATGAGCCAAATGTTATCAAGATTATATGAGATCAAATAAAACTTATGTGCTGGCATTTCAATGCAAGCTAGATCAAAATATGATATTCAATAATACACTCTAACTAAGTTGAATGCCTAATTTATAGCACAATTTTCAAAATTTGAATAAGGGTCCTCATTTTTTGAAATGGGGGTATGTTGACCTCAGTAGTTTGCATTGAATTCTATAATCTTACCATGGCCATTTGCATCTACATTGAATTCTGTAATCTTAATCTTGCTTATCCCAAGGACAATTTCCCTCTCCCTTCAATAGATGCCATTGTCAATTCCATAACTGATTTTGAAATGTTATCTCTTATGTATGGTTTCTAGGACTACAATCAAATTCACATTGCTCCTAAGGACCAACATAAGACCAATTTCACCCTAAAATGGGGCACCTATTGCTATGTTAAAATGCCCTTCAACCTCAAAAATGTCAAAGCCACTTATCAATGGGAAATGACTCATATCTTTCATGATCTTATCCATAAAATTATAGAAACCTATGTGGATGACCTCATTGCTAAATCTAAAATTTGTAAGACTCATCTTTTAGATTTTGCCATAATCTTTGATCATCTCCTAAAATATAGATTTAGACTAAATCCTTACAAATGTGTCTTTGGTGTTAGATATAGAAAATTGTTAGGATTCTTATCACTCTCTACAACATCGATGTTGACCCTAATAAGATTAGTGCTATTGTCAACATGCTCATTCTTCATTCCATTTAGTATATTCTCACTTATCTTGGTAAACTTGAGGCAATTAGACAATTCATCCCCGAAATGGCTCACCATATCCACTCCATAAATTCTCTTCTTAAGAAAGGTAATTCTTTAGAATGGATGGATCCTTGTCAAAAAGCCTTTGATAACATGAAATAATCATTGCTTCACCCACCTACTCTTCACCCCATTTAAATTATTGACCTTTGATCTCAAATACTTCTTCCACACCCATATTAGTTGGGTCAATGCTTGCCCAACAAGATGATATTGGAATAGAGTATGCCATCTACTATATCAGTTTAGGCCTCATTGATTATGAAAAATGTTACACAAAATTTGAATGTGATTGCCTCACCATATATTTTACAACTAAAAAGATTTGAAATTATATGATTTATCAAACCACTTATGTTATCTTCATTCCAATCCCCTTTATCACTTCTTCTCCAAAGCCTTTCTTATTGGAGATAGAATTGGCAAATGGATGGTCCTTCTCATGGAATTTGATCTTTGAATTGTTATTCAAAAAGCTATCAAAGGACAAATCATAGTTGATCAATTCGCTGCAGTTCCTGTGCCCATTATTGATCACCTTCAAGATAGTTTTCCTGATGACAATATTCTCTATATTGAAAGTCTTAACCAATCCATATCCATTAAATATTACTTACATAAATTCACTTCTGATCTTGAAGCAAGCAATCTTAACGAATCCACTATCCTCCCTGATACTACTAAACCAAAATTAGTTATAAAAAAACTTCTTGAAATTAATGTTGATTTACAAAAAGATACTTGGATCCTTCACTTTGATGGTGTTAAATGAGTTCCACGAGATAGAGAAGGTTTTATTCTTATGAACCATCTTGGAAAAATCATCCCTTTAGCTTTTTGCTTAACATTTTAATCTTGGGCATGAGAGCTACTCTTGATTTTAATATCCAATACTTGCATGCTTTAAGTGATTCTCAACTCATTTTCCACCAAGGCAATGGTGATTACCAATGCAAAATTGAGAATCTCATTAATTATCATCAAATTTCAACTACTCTCATAAAATATTTTATTTCTTTCACCATTGAGTCTATCCCTCGAGATCAAAATTCTATTATTGATTTCCTTATTTCTTTAGCATCCCTTTTTCATCTACACTAAGTTCTTTCTTATCCCACTTTTCTTATCCAAATAATAAAATATCCATCCTCTATTCAAACACATGATTCACTTATTTGCCACATTGAGGATATCACTATTTGACAAATCCTGTGGTACAAAGACATCATTTAATTCTAGAACACCAAACTCATACTCCTAACTTAGACTCCCATAAAAAGACTCACATTCACAAACAAGATTTCAAGTATGTATTTCGATATAACATTCTTTATTATTGTAATAATGAAGGTAACTTACTCCATTGTATTATACAAGATGAGGTCCCTCCTCTTTTTGAATAAGTACATGGGGGAATTTGCAGTGGCCACTATAACAGACATGTTACATCCCAAAAATACCTACGTATGGGATACTTTTGTCCTACTCTTGAAAAGGATGCCATAGAATTTGATAAAAAGTGTACTTCTTACTAACTTCATGATGATTTGATCATTCACTTCCAATTGAGCTTCAAACTATCGAATCTCCTTGGACATTCTCCATGTGGGGATTAGATCTCATAAGCAAACTACATCGATACCAAGATGGGAAAGTTTTTATAATCATAACCACAAAATATTTCACCAAGTGGGTTGAAGATATGCCCCTTGTTAATGTCATCAGTACCAACATATCCATATTTATTCTTAATCAAATCATTTCTCACTTTAGTGTCCCTCATACTATCATTTCAGACAATAGTGGTAATTTTAAAAATAAAGATGTTAAATAACTCTACACTAAATTTAAAATCAATGACAAATTCTTCACATCCTATCAACCACAATGTAATGGCCAAGCCCAGGCCACCAAAAAAATTCTTAATAAAATTATCCAAAAAATAATTCGTGAAACCCACATGGATTGAAACCTTCATTTTTATCTTGCTCTTTGGTCCTATTACACTAGTATACATACTACCACTGGGTTAATGACATTCTCTCTAGTCTATGGTTCTAAGTCAGTCATGCCATTAGAAGTTGATCTTCCCTCTCTCCATATATCTCTTCATGGAATCATAATTGATGAATAATTTTGTGAATCTTGCCTTCATTTTCTTGATCTCCTTGATGAACATTATCTTTATGCTTTGCAACACAATTTCCAATACAAGGCCCATATTACCATACAACATAACAAATGTGTTAAAGTTTGCATATTTAATGCTAGTGATCTTGTCCTTAAATTAAATTAAACTCATGAAAAAGAAGGTAAATAAGTTAAAAAAGGGTGGGGCCTTTATTTAGTCAAAGATATTCTTGGTCTAAGTACCTATCGCCTTCAAGCCATTGAAGGTCATATTTTCAAAGATCCCACCAACATGCAATTCCTCAAGAAGTATTTTTCCCAACCCTTCCATTTTTTGTATGATTTTTATTTTATATCTATCTAACACTTTTTTTAGGATACTTAAATGGGTCTCACCCTATGTAACAGTTCTCTATTTTCACAAACCTTAGTCTTTCCTTTTGGTCTTTTTAGTTTCCTTTTTTCTCATGAGTTACATTGTAAAACCACAGATAGGACCCAGTTTACCTCATGATGTACTTTTATCCTCTTTATGTTCATAATTTTTGACAACCCTTGAGTTTCTCTTTTATGAGTTGAAATGTAAGACCATGGATAGGACCTAGTCTTCCTCACAAATATCATCTTTTTCTTGTCTGATTTACAGTGTAAGACTATGGATAGGACCTGACCTTCCTCAAAAAATCACCATTTTGTCATTCCATTTCTTGAATGTGTTTAGCAATGGTTACCAGTTCTTGATATTTGTTCTCAACTTTAGTTTTTGCTTCTTTTGATAGATGGAATTTGCACAATAATATATGTTAGCATGTTTTCCTCCATTTCCCTCATTTTTATGATAAGGAATCAAACTTTTCTATTATTGTATCCCTTTTTTCAACCTTTTCAATTTTTTTGCAATTTGAAGTAATTTAAATTATTTCATGTTTCATTCTTCATGATTTACTTTTCTTTTCACTCCACATTGGATAAAAAAAGGTCAAAGTCAAGATAGCACTTTTGTTTCACCTAGATTTATGAGACTCTTAGAAAACATGCTCTTTGAAGTTCTCTCTGTTAGTAACCAAGTCCCAAGTATTCAAATGAAATTCATATTTAACACACATGTTTGGTTTTTCAAATTCATATGGAGGAGGAATATAAAAATCCATCAAGAAATTTAAAAGCCAAATCATTTGAAACAAAATGCAATGATACACAACAAGCAACATACAAATCTCAAAAATCAAAATCACACCAAAAAACATGATTACAAGCACATATCCTATCTCTAATCAAAGATCAAATTCCATATTTGGCTTCATAATATAACCAAGGTCTATTGGGGTGTGGTAGGTTAGTAGATTGGAATAAGAGAATTTAACAAACTCTATGGTGCTACCTACTTTATCATGTAAGTATCTAATCTTTATAGTAGACAGACAGCTTTGTAAAGGGTCTTAAAGAATGGGGAACACCTTATGGGAAGGTAGGTCCATTTTAATTTTCATGCATATAGCCTTCATGGGATGATCAACATAATTTATTTGTTGACCTAATACTTGTGTGGCTAAGATAAGTTCTTCAAAGTCCTTAAGGTTGAAAGTCCTCTTGTTTTGACAAACCTAATTTGAGTGTCTTGACTTCAATAAAGAGTTCCTCTACCTTGGTTTTTCCTTCATTATCCCCTCCACCCATGTCATTCCCCCCTTGATAAGAAAATTGTGATTCTAAATTTGTTTTCCCTCTTATATACTTCCTTCTTCTTCACATCTTAAAAACATGCTAGCACTACTTTATTTTAGTTTTATCTATCCTTAGAATAACACAATATGTTTAATCAACCATGGATTACTTTCTTTAAACCATGGATCTACATTTATAGATGTGTTTTGCTTTCCTTTATCATTTGTCATTATTGTACTACCCTTTTTGTGGACACCTGAGTCCATTTCTATGTTCATGTACTTTTTCCATTATTGAGTGAGGTTGGCTTGTTACTTCTCACTCACCAATGTTATTTTCCCTTTTATGCACTTTTTTCCATTGATGATTGAGTAAGGATTGTTACTTCTCACTCATCAATGTTATTTTAACATTTTTTGCTTGTCCATATTTGTTTAAGTAAAGATTATTACTGCTTCTACATTGATGTTTGATTACCATCCTTTTTAACATGTATCCTTGGTTTGATTTGGTGAGTTTGCCTTTCTTACTTAAGGTTTACTTGTTTGAGTTTTTCAGTCTTTAGTAGCCTTGGATTTTTGGTTACCTAATTTAATCTAAATTTTGACTTGGTCATTTGGTCTAACATAACACCTATTACCCCAGCTTGCCAAATTTTCAAATACGTCTTATCCACATGGCAATAGTTATCTTAGCTTTCCTGAATTTGTTTATTTTTGCTCTTTAGTTTTGTATTCTTGGGTTTATCGAAAGCCGTCTCTGCACCCTACACAATCAAAACTAAAAACACAATAGACAACCATCCAACAATAAAGGTAAGTCAAGCTATGCAATACATTTTCTTTTTAGTTATTTCCCCTTCAATCATTTAATTTCAATTATTTTTGATTTAAAATACTACAACCTTTTTTAGCCTCAACATTGTGTGGTACTATGTTCTTTCTCAAAACACCTTCCCCTATTGCACTTGAGTAACACATGATGAGCTTCAAGTGGGGTATATGTATAAACATACTATTTTCAACTTTTATCAAATACTGACGCTTTTTATCTTGTAAGAACCCATCGAGTCTTAATCTATCTGGGTGAATGCCCTAAGGGGTGTACCAAGAAAGGGGTGGGTAGACCATTGATTTTTCACATGATTGTTGTCCCTTATTTTCAATTATTACCAATCCAACCAGCTCCTAAAAACATTACCCTAAGTTATTACTCCTCTTTTGAACACTCCTTCAGTCTTTTACCATATTTTATACCCCTTTCCCTAACTTAAAACCCCTTTCGATAGTTTATAGTACTAGGTCAACTAGGTCGAACTTGTTCTCTTATTGTTGAAAATCATTAGGGTCTAGGTCAGCTCTTGGCTGACTTAGCCTATGACCTTGTGAGTTTTTGTCAATAATGATACTAGGTCGACTGGGTCAACTCTATCGATTAAAACTTTCAGAAGGGATTAGAGTTAAATCCACCTATATATACAATATCATTTTGCCATTATTATAGAGATATAAAGAGTTATTATTCATTTTCACTTGTTTGCAATCTACTCTTCCACCATTCTACTTAAGGAGTCTTAGCTTAGGGTTTCTACTTAGTGAATCTATTCTTGTGGAGAAGTATTAGATGCTTTGGATTTTCTTAGTGATCCTTACAAACCAGAACAACCTCTTTCAAAGCCCTTTTGGCCAAGGGAGAGATTGAGTCTTGACAAATTCATCTTCCAGGTAGGAATATCTAACATTGCTCCTCTCTTTAGTAGATAGAAGTAGCATAAGTATTGGCTTTTGAATAATATTACTCTTCTTCTCCATGCATTGGGGTCTAACCTATACATAGTTTAATTAGGATTCTCTTATGCATGTTTTTTATTTTATTTTACTAACCTCCATATTATGCCACAAGTTTTGGTGAATACTCAATTAGATTTATTTGCTTTAATTATTATTAGTATAGTGAATATGAAAACATAGGACTTAATTGGGGTTATTGCATGGTTTTGTTTGACTAGAGGCTTTGGAACCCTCCCTAGTGATATTATTATGATAAAATATCCCCTAATTAGCTCTAACAAATCCACATATTGGTCATGTTCTCTATTATCTAATGTATTCCCAATTAGATGTGTAAGTAGGATCTATCTTCTCTAAGCTAGGATTGATTTATAAATCTAATGTATTTCTGATTGCATATAAGTACTAGATTAGATTTTATTTATCATTATACTTAGTGAATATGAAAACATAGAACCTAGCTAGGGTTATTGCACAGTATTGATTGACTAGAGGCTTTAGAACCCTCTCTATTGATGCTATTATGGTAAGATATCCCTTATTTAGGTCTGACAGATCTATCTTGGTCATGACCTTAAATATTTAATATATTAACAATTGAAAGTGTAAGTAGGATTTATCTTATTTTAGCTAGGATTGATTAATAGATCAATTGCATTTTCCTTTGTATACATTATGGTGAACCCGATATGAAGCAAAATCTTATTGGTTTTCTTTCACACCATAATTTTGTCATAATATTATATATTTTTTCTATATTTACAGTACTGTATCAAACCAGTCGGTATAGTTCTAACATACCATGTATAAGTTTAGCACATAGTCACTCCAAAATGATTATATATTATCTATGAAACTCTTCATCAAATATAGGTTATTAGATCAATTAGTTTGACACAATATTCTTGTTTAAATCCAAATTTGCATACATAGTCAAACTATTCGACTATGTCTATAATTCTTTTCTGTCAACATACAAGTTACAAACATAGTTGACCCAATCAATTCTATTTTCAACATCTCTTTCAACACATAGGTTTCACAAACTTCATCAAACTAGTCGATCCTATTATTAGAATTTTTAATCAGCATCTAAACATCACACTATAAAAAAATGAAATCTAAACATCTTCAAACCCATCAAGGTTCATTCCTTTATCTCTCTATCATTTTAGTTTTCTTTTTAGTATTTTTTTTACAAGTTTGTAGTTTGTAAAACTACATCCCTACAACAAACTGGGTAAACCTTTTCCACACAACTGTGTAGTTTGTCTTCCATCTATAAGACATAGTCAACTTGTTCAACTGTGTTCTTATAGATATTACTTATGTAAAATATTAGTGACCCAATTGACTATATTATACACTATTTACATACAATGTTTCCTGAACTGACTATGTAATCTTCTAAATCAATGAATTAACCTATAATAGTTAATAATTAATTCACATTTTCTTTTCATTGATTGCATGCTTAAAGTAACAAACATAGATTAAATAGTGGATTTTCAATTTACAGTTTTAGTCACAATTTTTTTTGATTTTTCACATAACCAAATCAATTTACATTAATAAAGCATTAAACATTTGTCTTCTCAAGGTCTACCTACTTGGATTTCATCACCAAACAGGAAGTTGACTTGGTTTTCTATTCATGTATAAACACATGGTTGATGGTATATATTGACATAGTGCCCAACACCCTTATCACTATTGGATTATGAAGTGATGGGTTTGGCCCTAATACCAAACTAGTACCATGACCAATACATATACCTTTCATTCTAAACGTCTTGAAACCAACCTTAGATTACTTTTTAGTTCCTTATTATATCCAACTTTCTTATCACATTAAAATTAAACTTTATTATAACTTAATAACACTTAGGATCACCAATTAGTTAGCATTTACTTTTTAGTTATTTCTTTCTCTTTCATAATTATATGTTGTATTGAAAAACTTGTATTGAACAGTGTTAGTGCAAGGCTTTTGTTGTGTGTTCTAATTAAAACGATCACATTGATCCAATTGATTATGTGCTTAATCTCATTTTGCTTCAAAATTATGTAGTAATTTTTATGTCTATTTCAAAATATTGTCATTTTTATCAATATAGTCTCTTACAGATTATTTATCCTCCTTACCTATAATACAAGTTAACCTATCTAACTATGTATCCTTATCCTCTTGTTGAATTCCTTGTTTAGTATCACATAGTCAACCTGTATGATTGCGTTTCCTTATCCTCCTATTCAATTCCCTATTCAATAATACATAATCAACCTGTACGACTATGCTTCCTTATCCTTCTATTTAGTTCCCTATTCAATAGTACATAGTCAACCTACATGATCATGTTCCCTTTTCTCTATTTAATTTATTGTTTAAAAATACATATTTGACCTGCATGAGTGTGTTCCTTTTTTGCTATGTTGTTCCTTGGTTTATAGAACATAGTTGACTAGTTTGACTCTATATCTGGTTTTTTATTTTATCTTTGCATCACCCTTTTAGAATATATTTCTAATAATGAATTTATTGTTTAATAATAACTAAAATTTGAATCCAACATACATGATGAGCTTTACCAATTCCAATAGGTTTCCCTGAAAACAACTTATGGCTTCTACATTAGATGAAAACAATGTGCATGTTGCCACTCATACTACCAATTATGGGACTCCTCCTCATACATCATCAATTTATAATCCTCTTTTATCCTTAGAAGATGATCTTGAATTAGAGTACACACCTTAAATGATTTTATTTATTAACAAGTTTCCTCAACATAGGGGAAAGGACCCTTCAACTATTTACAATCTCATGATAAGTGTTCAAGTAGAAGAACCCCATTCACACTCCCCTACATTATCTCATGGATTTAGAGGTGACACCTTCTTTGCTTCTCAACCTCTCCCTTCTATTTTGACTCTTTCTCACACTATGACTTCTTCTTTGATCTCTTCAACCTCCATGCCAAGCATATATATTAACATGGCTGGTTCCACCTCTAGTGGGCCTTTTCCAAGCCCCCCCTCCTCCATCAAGCCTTTTCCTTCATTGAAAACCATTCCACTAGTGCATCTTTTGCTATACATGCCAATCATGCTACTAGTGATTCTTTTAATACCAATACTTCTCACTCCAGTAGTGCCACACATGACACTAACCATAGTGCAACCCAAGCCACTAATGCCAATGCCAATACTTCACATTCTATGCAGAATAATCAAAATACCACTCAAACTAATCCAATCTTATTACAAACTCTCAATCAAATGAATGCTTTTCAAACTAATAATGCAAATCAAATGATGCACATGTAGAATCATCTCATACACCTTCAAAATCAACCTAAATAGGTTCTATGGGGAGCACAAAATCAAAATGAACCTCCACCCCCCTTATGGATTCCCATGGTAACCTCATTCCTGAACCACCCCTTGTTACAAAATAATTAAACATGTGCAAAATTAACCTCTTATACCTCAAATTGCCAATGTTGACATATGATGTATCACACCTACCATTAGTTATAATGGATCCACTGATCCCAAATTACATCTAAAAACATTTGGAAATCTCTACAAAGATTAGGTAAAACTAAATACTTTTGTTTCTACCAAGATATTAGCAAACTCTCTAGAGATGCTATAGATTGATACAATCAACTCAAATCCCATGCTATCACTAGCTTGGAAGATCTAGTTAACTCCCTAATACAAGAGTTTCAAACCAGTGATCTCCCTGAGAATACCTTGGTTCACTTCATCAATTGTAAGCAACTTTAAAATGAAACAACATAATATTCACAATATTCAAGCCATTGCTCCCAACAACATTGTGGAACATGATCCCGCTCCCAAAAACACCCCTAATCCTCAGTTTTCCTAAATAAACAACATTAATGTTCATAAACCATTATCCTTAGTCAAGATTTAAAATCATCTCCCAAAGCCTCTACCATGAGAGCTCAGACCCCACTCATCTTATGAAATCATGGTATGTTCCAAATAATTTTTGTTGGTTTCAAGTTAGTTGGGCCCACTGTTTCAAGACTTGTAGACAATTACATAATTTATCTATAAATTTTCTCCTTGGCCCAAATTTTGATCATGATTTAATCATTCATAAATGCCAAAAATCATATGACATAGCCTTTAAAGATTATGAAACACAAAACAAAAATTAAGATTTAAACTAGGCTAATGCTCATCTTACCATATATAAAGACCCTCTTCCTAACCATCGAGACAACAATGATAAGCCTACTCCTTCCACAAATAATATTGAAATTCTTATATACCTAACTCCTAAAGATAATGTGGTAAATATGACTAATATGTAAAGGGTATTCGCTTTCATTGATTCTAATCCAACCCACATGCACTAAACCTCCTAAACATTTCATGTTACCCAAGATTCTTCCCCATCTCATCTAAAAAAGTTGGGGAAAGAGGACCTTATCTCTTTCCAAGAACCACTTTAAAAGCCTCAATTGGATAATACCTCTCATACTATTTATACAACTCCCCAAACATCTACACCCATCAACAACATTATTCAACCTTCTCATAGTATGTATTTACCTCAATCACAAGAAATACCTAAATCAATTATCCCATCATCTAAAGACAATCAAACAGTTTTCTCTCAAACTAAACTAGCCAAATTTTATCAACACAAGTTTGAATGCACTTATAATCCTAATTCTTAGGAGATATTAAAACATTACACGCCTCTATCTAATAGTCCCCTTATGGGTTATGATGAATGGGACCCCATCATGGTACTTACTAGTCTCCCATCTCAAATACTCTTTC
This sequence comes from Torreya grandis, assembly GCA_037957365.1. NCBI lineage: Eukaryota > Viridiplantae > Streptophyta > Pinopsida > Cupressales > Taxaceae > Torreya > Torreya grandis. The sequence goes on along the minus strand of JARHVA010000164.1, from coordinate 4,047,555 downwards.
TTGAACTCATGCAAAATCCTCCTCATCATTGTAACCATCTGATGCAATTATTATTTGAAATGATCATCCTTCATCCTCCCCTCGTAGTACGTGAAGCACCTTATATGGGTCTAAAGATAGTATCTTACAATAATGCAAAGAGATGTCTATACATGTTGATGAAACACTAGACACTTATCTTTCCATAAAAGTTCCTATTATTTCCATGATTCCAGATGAGATTCTAATTCACATGGATGATCCTCCACTCTGTATTAGTATTCAAATTAGTGATATCCAAGTTGAGCATGCTTTGATTTATGAAGGTTCATGTACTTTATGTTACTTCCTTCGATTTCATTAACACTCTTGGATATTCTGAGTGTAATCTTAAGTCCACATATAGTACATGCTAAGGTTATGATATAAGAAAAATACCTCCTTTAGGTTGCATGTGGATTCTTATTACCATCCCTCCTATTACTATTCAAGTGAAGGTTATGATATTCAAATTTCCCCTTTCCTATAATATCTTACTTGGCATGCCTCAGACTCATCACATGAGGGTTGTCACCTCATTTGATTGCCAATGCATCAAGTTTACCCAAAATGGTGTTATATATAGGATTAAAGGAGACACAAACCCTTGAAATTTTGAATAATTATAATAACATGGTGTATTTAAAATTCCAACCCTTTAACCCTTACCTAGTGTCCCATTTATGGAATCTCAACATTTTAACTATTCAATCAACTCTACCTAAGGTTTTTATGGTCATCCCAAAGTCATCGAGAACATACCACCTAACCTCTTAGATTGCATTGATGATGAGTTGGATGAGATCAAACTCAAGATCAAAACCTTAGATCTCTCTCGACATCTTAATGCCTAGCTTCTACCATCCTTGAAACTTCATTCTCATCAACCCATATCGATGATATACTTATGGTCTTAGCCAAGACTCAACATTCTATTCATCACACAACTTTCAATGAAAATGTTATACTTACCTACACCATCAACATTCATACACCTAATTATGATGATGGTTATACTTTAGATGATCTATTTATAGGAGAACTTATTGAGGCTAGAGATGTCAAGATTCTTACATATCATACCTTTTTATTTCAATCTTTATATTCATCTTATCGTATTCTTTCTTGTATAGTGCCTAGTTCTAGTATTCTTCATATTTTTTTGAAGGTAGAGATGGAATGATCACATGGTACACCTTTAGTTTCAACATATCCCCTTAGAATCATGCTCATGAATCATGTTATGATTGGTCTTTATCATTTTGATAGATACCAAGATCCTTCTAGTTTATTTCTCCCAGAGATGTTGGCCACTGTCCTTAATCCCTCTATGCATCCTGCTTCTTCCTTAGCTAAGCCTAGTCTAGTTCCTAGTCCCACTCTACTTTTAGTTGAGCCTCATTTTGTATCTAATTTTTCTTCTCCTACATATGAGCCTAGCCTAGTCTCTCTATTAGCCCCACCTCCCCTTGGAAACTACCTTCTTCCTTTATTTTAGCTTGATTCCCTACCCGCCTAATGGGTTGATCAACCTTACTATGATATTCAAAAAGTTGAAGGTAATTAGACTCAAGACTAAGAATTATACCAACCTCATGTAGCTTCTAATTTTAAATATTCTATTAGTAGACCCCAAAGTTTACTAGTAATCATACTTGTTACTTCTATAACACAAATAATCATTATTCCACCCATTATTGAAAGCTTTGGAAATATATTGACACATTACAACCTACCCTTCCCATACCCAAAGATAAGGCTATACCTCCTCCCAAGTTGTTACCTAAGTATATTCTAAAATATGGAGAGGTATATTATCTTTAGAACTAGTGTGGTACCCATCATACTAATCATTGTCACATTATCCATCAGCATCTTCATGATCACCTTATGACCATTCCTATGCATGCTATTCATCTTCCCATAGGTTTCCAACATAAGAAGGCTCCTCTTTATTCACCCATGGATCCTAATCCACTTGTGGTTTCTTCCCTACCTATGGATCCTTCTTCACCTACATCATCTCCCCCACCCATGGTCTTTTCTCCATTGGTGGTGCCACCTTCTTGTTCCACAAATACCATTCCTATTCCAGTATTTATTCCCCTTCTTGAGTATTCTATGCATGAGAGCCTCATGAGCATGGAATTTTAGATATACATACATTTTCTATTGAGGATATTTGATGAGAGGTCTTTTCACAACTTTCCCTGAGGATAGATGAGACTCTTTCTATAGTTAGGATCCAACTTCAAAGAGATATATCAGATGTTATGGATAATACTTGTGGATAGAATTATAATTACTTGTGATCAAAACATGGTGTTCTTTCACTTTCTTCTTCATTATGATTTTAGATTAGACTTGTGATCTACTTTTATATCTATCATATATCATTTGACTATGTGTCAAACTTTACTTATCTATTTTACATGAATCTTTATATTATGCATTGTGTGTTATATTTGGTTCAATTTCTATCAACTTTTCTTATGTTTTTTTTTCATTCTTTCCATGATTACATGATTTTATGAGTTCATTTATTTTCATGTATGTATTTGTATTTTCTCATGTTTTTTTGCTAACTTATCTCAACAACATAGAATTCTTATTGTGACTTGGTTATACAAACCTTGCTCCCCTTAGTAATACTTATTTACCATGTGATCAATTAGTAAACAAGTAATATCATCATAATTTTATCTTACTGATCTAATTTGGATCTCCCTTTATGCTCTTATTTCCTTTCATAAACTAAGCATATGAATATAAGAGTTGTAGTCAAGATCACTAGATCAATGAATGCATATGATGGAGTGATATAACGATTCGAGCAAGTGCACATCACAATGAAACTAATATTAAATGAAATCATGCATAGCAGAATATTGCAAAAGGAATGTGAGAAAATAAAATACTCCATATCATCTTGAATTGCTTATAAAAAGGCTCAAAGTTCACAACTCTCAAAGCTATCACAACTCACAACTAAGTAGTTCAAACAATCCACAATATATTACATTAAAATTATGAAGGGAGTATATGGAGAGAGAAAGATACTACACATTCTAGTGAATGTGAGACTAGTCTTCCCAAGTAACCCAAATGACGTATAGATCCCTAAGCAAGCTAAAATAATTGTGTAGGCAAAATCGAGTGGGAAAAAGGCCTATACCAACATTGTTCATATGTAAACCTAAGTGTTTAGTTAGTCATGTCTTTAGATACTTATCCCCCTTTAGCCAAAGTCTAAAGCTCATTTATGTGTATCAATTATATCACTCATGTTGGTTATTCCAAATTCATATGGAGGAGGAATATTAAAAGCCATAAAATTTAAAATCCAAATCATTTAAACAAAAGGTAATGATATAAAAGGAAACATCCAAATCTCAAAAGTTAAATCACACTAAAAGACGTGATTCATATCACATCTCATTTTTGTAATCAAATCTCAAACTCCATAGTTAGCCTCATGATAGAGTTGAGGTCCATTGGGGTGCGATGGGTCATTATATTGGGAAAGGAGAGTAAAAAAATATTTTAGTACTACCTAATTTCTCACACAAGTACCCAATCTTCATAGTAGACCGATGACTCTATAAGAGGTCTAGAAGAATGGGGAGCATGCGGGAAGGTATGTCCATTTTAATTTTATTGTTCACATAACCAAAATGGTTCAATATTAGTATTTCACTTATTTTCATATACAACTTTGTGCTTAATGTTAATGGGTATCATTTGTATTTTGATGGTTATTAGCCACTCTTTCCTATGTACTTAGTGTGACTCACGTTTCCTAAGGTCTTCTCATATATGCTTACATCATGATTTTTATGTTTCCTCTTCCATTTAAAACATTCCTAATATTTCCCCTTTAATTGTTTTTTTGTTAATTGATCATTCCCCCTAAGGCTGGTTTTTTGTCTTTCTCACCAGTCTAAACCAACCCATGTGGGCTGGGGCAAATGGAACCATAGGAACATCTAGAGTGGTGGGTTCATATGGTGTTAACAACTTATCCAAAATGTCATTATGCATAGTCATAATTAAGGATCCCAATTTGACCTCCTTTATTGTAGGACATAAAAAATCAAAACCTAATAGGCATCATATCACATATATATCCAAAAATCATCTATTTACCATAATCACAATGTAACAAGTGTCCTATATCAAAATATTAAATTAAAATTAACACATTTATCACCAGTGTTGATGTCACCAATCACCATTTCTCCATCTACTCACCCATTGAGTATCACCACTTGAGAATGTTATGATCCTCTCCTCAGAGGTGACTCTATGGACTAGCTAAGTCCTGAAGTAGATAATGGCCCCCTATGCTACAACCCTTGCCTACATCTCCTCTCATTGATGGTGCCTCCATATGCAATGTGTACATGGTGGTCACCACTACTACTATGGTGCCTATTATGCACTTATATCTACATCTATAACATCTCCCCCTATTAGCTCTACTATCGCTTGCTATCATGCTTGACCAGTCCATGGTATAGCAAGATGAGGCTTGATCATTAGTATCTCCATAGGTACCCCTCCTCCTCTCCTCCCTCTCATATATCTAAAATGTTGTGCCCAATAAATAGGCACTACTAGAGGGGTCATCTAGTGTGGGAGTGTGAACTATCCTGGCAAGCATGTCACTGGATGCAACTCTACCCATGATGTGTAATGGTATGTGCTCTACACCCATGCTAATCCTTTATCAATGGTCAACCAATTAGGCCATAATTATTAATGTGTGTTTAGGTTTACCACATGATCTCACTTTAGTGATAGTCTATAATGTATGCACATGGGACATGACCCATGCTACATGGTCCTATCTCCATCTCAAGACCTAAGTCAACCTATCATTGACCACATGGGGAAACCTAACTAGCTGATACATGGGGAGCCTCTTGTATATCCATGCACTCAATAAAACCATTGGCCCCATGGTCTTCTAACATTTATACAATATCCCATCATATTATGCATGAGCTAAACCTAGATGACAACCCCAAAATTGTAGAGTTCTCCTTGATCTAGTATAGACTGGCACAATGCTATCGCATATAGTGGTACCTTATCATTTAAATTATGGCACACCACTAATGCTATCACAAGTCCTATCACTACATTTAAAATGTTTGTAATGGACATAATCAAAATGTCAAATAAGCTCACCCTCAATCTAAGGTAAATCCTATTTGAGCATGTCACCCACTGGGCTAGTGCTTATCTCTCATCCAAATCCTCTGGTGTGTCAGTGATCACCAGTGTCCCTTCTATAGGTAGTCCAAACAATGCATGGATGTCCTCCAAAATGATACCCACCTCACTCGTATCCCCATCCACCTATCATCAAAAAGTGTTGGTGAACCATTACCATGCCCCTAGGAACATGAAAATAAGATAAACACTCAATAGGATCCATCTCTTCTCTATGATACATTTGAAACCCAATGTATAGAGCTCTATCCACATCACTCAAACAATCTAATAAATCTAGAAGTCATGATACATCTATCAGGTGCCAACATATTTAACATCTCTACAAAATATCAAATAATAAAGGATGTATCAAATATACATGTCATAAATAATCAAAATACATTCTTAAAAATTCATAAATTAACTACTTAATCGGTTGGTTTGATTTAATTTTCTATGGTTTCTTGATTTTCCTACACAATCAACACATTTAATACTAAATCAACCTTATACCCATTCAATAATAAATCAACCCTTCTCATTTTCAACTAAATTAGCCTATTTTATACTAAATTGGACCTTCTCATTTTCAACTAAATTGACCTATTTTATACTAAATCAACCCTCTTTTATATCAAGCATACTAAATTGGCCCTATGTTACACTGTCAGACCTCCTTTATAGATTATATTGGCCCATTTCTACCAACTGAATTATCCCTCTAATACATAGTCGACCTTATTTTCCTTATAAACTATGTCATCCCACTACTACACAATCAAACACCCTTAGAGTACTATGTTAGCCCACTGCTATGCAGTAAGCTCCCTATCTTTTATTCACCTTAGAAAATAAGTCAACCAAGTTGACTTTGTTCTTTCACAATGGCAACTTTTTGATCATTTACCATAAATGCCTTAGGCATTTATTGGTATGACTTCTTCTGACTTAATATCCCATTCTAGCCCTAGTCTACCTGAAAATTTCCTAGGGTCAATTCTAGTGTCTTGATTTTGCCTACCAATCAAATTTCTATTTCTAGCTCAATTTTAAATAAAATTACTCAATTTTTTTGAAATTCATAATTGATTACATGCACTGCACTCATCATAGCTGCCAAGCATCTTCCCCATCTCATCTATCATCTCCTCATCATGATGGCTCTCTGGTCTCAAACTAGGTCTCTTAGAGCTCTATTTTATTAGAATATTAAAAATAACAACTAAATTATTTTTTACCTTTTTTATATTTTCTATTCAAAATTATTTACCTGTCAAATATTTACCACCAGATTCTATCTTTTGATCATATATTTGTTTATGCTAGCTCTTTTTATGAACTATAAAATGTTATAGAATCTTGACATTGTAGAAAATATTTTCACATATTACATGTACATTTTGAAAAAAAAATCAAAATTTCACTCTTTCACTAATTTATACAAGTTCACCTCATATTCCCTACATTAGAAACCTTCACATTTCTTGTATCTCATTCCTTATCTACAATCACTAAGGTAAGTAAAGGTATGTATTTTTTAGTTTTATCCTTTCTTTATCTTATTTACTTCTTACTGTAATATATTTAGCTTCAACATTGTGTGTTACTAGGTTCTTTTCTTAAAGTACCATCCCCTGCTGCACCTAAGTAACACATGATGAGCTTTGAATGGGGCATATGTGTACACATCATATTTTCAAACCTTTATCAATTATTGATACTTTTTCTTTTGAAGAAACCCATTGAGTCTCAATATTTTTGAGTACATGCCTTAAAGGGTGCACTGGGAAAGGGGTGGGTAGACCATTGGATCTTCATAGGATTGTTTTTCCTATACTACCACTTGCTATCTACACAACCATCTCCTAAAAAACTTCCCTAAGATTTGAATTCTCTCTTACACCCTCCTCCAACTATTTTCCACCTTCATTAGCCCCTCCCTAAGCCCAAAAGCCTTTCCACTATTTAAATTACACTATCAACTCCATCAACCCTATACTCTAATTAATAAAAATCATTTAAGGTCTAGGTTGGCCCCTGGCAGACCTAAACCAAGACCTAATTTGTTTTTATCAATAAAGATACAAAGTTAATTGGGATGACCCTATCAGATAAAATTTTGAAAAGGTTAGGGTTAGATTCAACTATATACACACATTCATTTCACCATTTCTTAGACAAGAGAAGAAGAAGAATATTATATTACACATCTACTTATCCACCATTCTACTTGAAGAACATAACTTAGGGTTTTAATACTTTCTTTGGAGATACAAATCTTATCTTGTGGATAAGTATTTTGGATGCATATATAGGTTATGTAGCTTAGTGTTGACTTATACTTTTATCCTTACATACCAAAACAACCTATTATGAAGCACCTTGGACAAGGGAGAGGCTGTGGTTCAATAGGTTCATCTTCAAAGGTAAGCATTTCTATCTTTGTTCCTCCATTGTAAGAGTAGATAGATTTGAATTTTTTATTATTTCCCATGCATTAGGATTTCCTATACATTGGTGTGAGTATAAATCTTCTATGCATGTTTACTTTTTATGTTTATTACCCCCAATTTATGCCACAAGCTTTGGTTAGCACTAGATTAGATTTTACTTTACTTGTCATTATACTTAGTGAATATGAAAACATAGGACCTAGGTAGGGTTATTTCATAGTATTTCTTGACTAAAGGATTTGGAACCCTCTCTAGTGATGTTATTGTGGTAAGAGATCCCTTGGTTAGGTCTAGCGGCTCTATTTTGGTCATAACCCCAAATATCTAATGTATCAACAAACAAAAGTGTAAGTAGGATTTATCTTCTTCTAGATAGGATTGATTAATAGATCAATTGAATTTCCCTTTATATATAAACATCAAGTACATATCCTTAAAAATTGATAATGGTGGGTTAGCCTTTCATTTTTCTTAAAACAAACACTTTCAACTCTAAATCTGACTAACAAGTGTGCATATTATTAATCAATTTATGTATAGTTGGTGCATTTTTTGGTAAATTTGACCATACTGATACATCTGAAATGGATGATTTATGGGGGGTAGGCTCTATTTTATAAATAAATGGCCATGGTGTACAACTGATATGTAGGAATTTGATGATTAATTATAACCACCCATGAGTAAATGATTAAAAAAAATGGAGTGCTTTTAAATATTTTTATTAACTTTTTTGAGTAAGAGGGCATTTTTAACTTATTTTATTATTTTAAAAAATAAAAATAATTTATTTAATGTTTTATTTTTTAATTTATAATTACATTCTCCTCCCATTCCACCACCCCTTCCTCTTTCCCCATTCTCCACTACTTTTAACTCCTCCCTTAACTACCACCTTCCTTCATCTTTGTCACAACTCCCACTCCCTAGGCTTCACTTGATTTCTTGCCACCACTTCTCCACACCTCCCTACCTCACACCTACATCCATCACTCACTATATAGGCATCTACACACTACCACAATCAGGCGTCCACCTCGATGCCATAGCTTATCCTCTCACTTGGTCACCATGTTGTGATGTGGTAAACTACCATGCACTTGGCGATTTCATCAATTACACAACCCACTACACATGAGAGAAAAAAGGATATGTGAAGTTTTTGGATTTCCATTTGAAAATTCTTTACTATATTACAATGGCATGGATTAAATTTAATTCAAGTCTAAATTAGTGTTTAGTAATGTGGAAACTAGTTCTTTGCACATCCTCGATGAACCGTAGATGTAAACGTGACCAATACATGTGTAGGCCTCCCACTTCCCCTATTCATCCTATGTACTAATTGATCCACCCCTGATCATAGCATTGAGATTATCATTAGCATTGACATCAATTGATTCTAATTAATACATTTGTAATGTGTATTATTTTAACATTGGTGATCACCATCTAGCCATTGATTACCTACAATATTGTTTGCCCTTGACGCCCACTACCATATGCCACCAACCCTCGATCAACATTTTTTTTCAAAACTAATTATTTGATTATTTAATAAAATTTAATTATGTGAAGTATGTATTGATATGATTTGTGGGAATTGTGGGTAGCAATGTCTTGTGAAGGCTAAGGTTGTTTGGGGAGGTCACATGTTTGATCCCCATCCCCAAGGGATTTTTCACATTAAAAATCATTGTAAAAGGCAATTCGGCCACATGAAGACTAGTGGGTGGTGCCCATTATGACAAGTATTTAGATCCTCCCACACAAAACTTATTTTTAATCCAAATTTGGTACAAGGAAAATTTTAGAGGCTATTTATAGCCAAAAGGCTATAATTAATTTTTAAAATTTTGAAAATGGCTAATTCTATGAAAATATTCATAGGTCAAATAGCCTCAAATTTATACAATTTATTATAAAGGGTTTCAAATCACCTTATAGATTATAATCGATCCTATTCTAGGACATAGATCACCAAAGTTACTGTGTATGTATGAGTCTGATTCACTAAGAAATTATACAAGACATGTATAGGTTAGTCTGTGTGTGTGTGTATTTATGATAAGCACAACTTAGGACACAATAAACTTAACGTAATAATTATATTTTGGTTGGCATGGTTTATTAATTGAAATAAAAAATATTTGAAAGACCAATTATGGATATGGTTAAGACATTTTGGCAGACTTTATTATATATTTTATAATTTTAAAATTATAAAAATGTTTGGCAATTTTTTTTAGCACCATTTATAAAACTGAGTAAAACAAACATGCTCTTCCTTATATATGGTTTTAATAACTAAAACACTTAATAATAAATAATTTTCAAACTTAATTTTTATTTTATTTCTAGCACTTAATGTGGTACATATGGAATTAAAGCTATGAGGATTGAGGTTTAAATCTTGCCCCATTTTTTAGTGAATTAACACTAACATATTGATGGGCCCAAGGAAAAATTTAATGTTGGTCCAACACATCACCTACAGGATTAAATTAAGTTGCTTGAACACATATGTGATAGTTAGAAGATTATGATGAGAGGTTGTAAACAAAGGTGCAAATAATTTCTAAGCTGGTCTCTTTGTGATTGTAATTGAAAGGTATGGATTTATGTTTCTTTTGTTATGAAAACTGAGAGTAGTTGTTTGCATGCACATTCATCTGTCTTGAAATGAATAAATATAATGATAAGTTCCTTGAAAAGCATTTTTTTAAAGATATTTGCTAATAGTTTATTGATTTTTCTACTCATTAATGCAAGATATTAGAAGAAGTGAATCTATGGTAGTTGAGAGATTGGGATGAGGTGTGGACAAATTTTAAGATAGTTTCCTTGTGATTGTAACTACAAGGTATGGATTTGTGTTTATTTTGTTCAGAAGACTAAGATCAATTGTTTGTATGCAAAGTCATTTGTCTCAAAATGTATAATATCTTAACCATATCCATAGTCAATAATGAAAAGGTTTACCAAAATATCTCAACCATATCCATAATCAATAATGGCATTTCAAATATTTTTTATTTAGATTAACAGACCATGCCAACTAAAATATAATTATTACCTTAAGATTATTGTGTCCTAAGTCACAAGTGGTCCTTAATTTTTTTATAAAACTAAGTAAAACAAACATGATCTCACTTCTATATGGTTTTAATGACTAAAAAACTTAATATTATATAATTTTCAAATCTAACATTTATTTTATTTATAGCATTGAATATGGTGTAGGTGGAATTAAAGCTACAGGTATTGAGGTTTAGATTTTGCCCCATTTTTTAGTGAATTGACACTAACATATTGAGGGTCTCCAAGGCAAAATTTAATGTTGGTACAGCACATCACCTATGGGATTAATGAAAGTTGCTCAAATACATATGTGATGATTTTTTCAATTTTTCTAATCATTTGTGCAAGCTATTGATGAAAGTGAAGTTGTTAGTCTAATATAGATACTACAGTTTATTACACTATAGATACCTCAAATTATTTTGATATAAAATAACAAGGGAACACCACAATATACTTATGCATATGTATAATAGATTTTATAATTGTTATAGACATGTTCTCTTAATCAAACAAAAATAAAAATACATAAATTACCTCTTAATCATTTATATACTTTGCATTATCTTCAATAATCTTTCTCAAAACCTTGATAACATAAATCTCAAAATTGATCACAAAAATTTGTTGTCCTTGATCAAATTCAAATTTCAGATGCCTAAATTTCAAATTTCAACATGTCAATTTTCTTCATTTTATTCTTGATAATTGTTATTTTCATTCTCTTCAAAAGTTGTTGGACTCGGATATAGTATTGTAGAAATGTAGTGTGTTTGAAGAATTATTAGTCAATCCTCTTATTTTAGATGTTGACTTACAAATTTTTAGATCTCTATCAAATGGAAAATTGAGGACATTGTATCTAGTTGTATAGAGCCTCAAGCAAGTCTCTAAGTTTGTCAAACTTGTTTCTTAACTTTGACTTTAAAAATGACAATGCACTAAACATTCTCTCATCTTCCAATGAGCCTAAAATCATTGTTTAGCATAAATTAGCAATATTAAAATATTCTGAGATACCTTCACATATTATATCACTCAAACTTAAGGTAGTCCATAGTCTAGTGATCAATCCAACTTCGAAATCATGGTCCAAAACTTGTGGAAAATCAAATAGACCACTCCTTTAGCTTTGGCAAATCTAAAATGCCTTCAATTTTTTCATCATTGAATTCTACACTCTTGAAAAAGTGTTGGGCTAAGGTTTTAATTTTATTCTAGAAATATGATGTGCTAACATTTTTCCAATATTGATGGTACATCACAGCCATAGATTCTAGTAGTTCATCCAGAGGAAAATGATATCTAATCTCTGAAGAGAAACATTTTTGAATTTAATTCAAGGTTTATCTTATAGAGGATAAAACCTCAAAGAATCGATCCCTTGTAACAAGAACTAATTTGACTTTATTAGATCGACCAACTGTGTCAAAAATGTGAGTTATGATTTGTACTCAATTTATACTAAGTATTGCACATGATCTTCTCATATGTTCTACATAAAAAGAGTCCTAGAGCCTCCTAATCATACTGTATTTTGTTTTTAAATGTTTGAGAAAAGAATTATATTCTAGTTGGCATGGATTGTTAATTGAAATAAAAAAAATATTTGAAAGGCCAATATGGATGTGGTTAAGACATTTTGGCAAACCTTATTATATAGCTTATAATTTTAAAACTACGAAAATGTTTTGAATATATTTTTTTGGTTATGTCATCCTCACTTTTCATAGTTGTCTTTCCTTATGGCCCCATAGTTGGTTTATACTCTGTAATCTAGTTTTTTCTCACTATTTTTGCTATCCTCAATTTATTATCTTATTTGGTTGGTATTTATCATGTACTTATTTTAAACAAATAAGAAATTGATTTCTTCATGCAAGATACTTCTTTTAAATAATGCACAAAGAACAAACTAGATAAACACAATAAAGCCTCATGATCATATTGTATTTTGTTTTTAAATGTTTAAGGCAATAATTATATTCTAGTTGGCATGGTTTGTTAATTAAAATAAAAAATATTTGAAAGGCCAATGCAGATGTGGTTAAGACATTTTGGTAGACCTTATTATATATTTTATAATTTTAAAACTATGAAAATATTTTTAATATATTTTTTCAATTATGTCATCCTTGCTTTTCATAGTTGTCTTGCCCTATGACCCCATATTTTGTTTATACTTTGATTTCTTACCACAATTTTTTCTACACTCAGTTTATTATATTATTTGATTGGTCTTTTGAGAGACTTAAAGAGGTTTGTACTCACTTTGTACTGAGTCATATGGCCATCAAATTTAACACTTAAAAGGGAAAAATTTAATCTTTAAAAATAATGACACATTTAATCATTAAAAATAAAGAAACATAAATAAGATATCGAATTTAGACTTCTCATATTCTAACCTCTTTCTCCATTAGTTTTCTAATTAACACAAATTACCTCTTATAAAATAAATCTACATAAGTGTTTCAAATTGATTAAATATCGAGAACCATAAAACCCCAAAAACTAAATTCATATATATTCATTTTTATTAAAGTTTTATTCCTTTGTGGTTGTGGGAATCGCAAAGTAAAAAAAATTTTCAAGAGGAGGCTAAGGAGGAGTTTAAGCAGCCAATAATGAAGTATAATCCAAGTAAGAAATACAATCCCTACATGTCATGGGAATCATGAAGTGAGTGAGAGTTGCAAGAGGAGGCCAAGGAGGAGTCTAAGCAGCCAACAATGAAATACAATCTAAGTAAGCAATACAAGCCTTACATGTTGTGGGAATCATGAAGCGAGTGACAGTTACAAGAGAAAGCCAAGGAAGAGTCTAAGAAACTAATAATGAAGTACCATTCAAGTAATAAATATAATTCATACATATCTGCAAATTTTTTCACATTTTTAATGAATTATGTCGATCTTTTAATGGATTTAAACTATTTCCATGTTATTTTTTTCATCAGATCTTTCCTCATAGTGTGAAAACCTTTTAATATAGAATTCGGTTATCACATGGGATTGTTTGTTTAATAATGAGATCAACAAGGTCTTTACATTTGTTTGGGATTGTTTGCTTAGTAATGAGATCAACACGACCTAAAAAATCTTGTGAATGTGTGTTTGGGCATTAATGTGGTTATGACCTTTTTTCAGAGTTGCACACACCTAATTAGGGTTTAGGTTTGGGATGGATCTTTAGCAATTCTTATTTGTGTTGTCTTTAATGTCTTCCTTGCTTGAATTTATTCATTCTATCAAGTGTTTGAAATGACTAGACTATCTCCATTTTCATAGGGCAAAGCAAAATAATTGTTTTTAAAAAACTTAGGGTATCCATTGATCATAATTATTATTCCATCTCAAGCATATTTGCCCCATGAATGTGTTTGGGGAAAGGGGTTTAACTTGGATTTTTCACCATTAATTATTGATTTGAATATGACGCTTGATTCAACAACTATTTATAAGTTTTTTGAAAGAGTTAATAAAAATCACCATTTAATGTAGACCGAAATGGCAATTTTGCCAAATATTCACCAATGGAATTATACCTAAACTCTAGGATTCACCAAGATTTTATAGTCACTTTTAGGGGTCCATTATTAAAATTATCCCTAGTTTGGTACCTCTACCATGTCAACATGCTCACTCAATGGTTTTGGATTTCATGATCACATGTTTTAAATTTTATCAGACCACCCTCTATTTAAATTTTTTCATATAACATTTTGCCTTTTGATTATATATTGAGCTTTTTTCCTAAGTTGGTTCTATCCTGTTGCACACGTTATACTCATTTTCTTATTTCTCTATTTGAAAATATGACATTTTTCTGTAAATTTCTAAAGGCCTTCATAGTCAAATGTCATCAAACTTCAAATTGCATTTTTCCTGCACTCAAGACACTTTAGAGGTGCCCTTTTTTTGAAAGTGCATGTTTTTTCATATACAATCTAGAATTATAACTAAAATTAAGTCATATTGTACATACAATTTTTTTTTCCTATTTGCCATTTTTAACTAAAAATTTTAAGAGGGTGATTTTTTTTGTAAACTAGATCATAATAAATTATGAGTATCTATATAGTCATTTCACTCATAGAGTGCTAAAAACATGTTTTGGGGGTAAACAATTGCTTAAAAAGATATTGAGGATTATATCTTGTTCTTTTTTGTTGAACCTTATTGATAATCTTGTGGTTCATGCCCTATCTTCATGTTTGTATTTTGGCATACTTGTGATTCTTGAAAAATCCATCTAGGCCCAATACTTTGTAATTAATAAACTAAATAAAGTTTGGTGATAAGTAATTGAAAATTTTCATTAACAATTTGATTACATTAATATTAGTTTTTGTGTGATTTCACCCTTGTGTGTTTAAGTTATTTTGAGATTATTTTTGTGAGTAGTCATTACTCTAGTACATTTTCCCCATGTGTTTTGGGTAAAAATCATAAGGAAAAGGACTTACTTAGCACCTAATTACTTTGAAGTATTTTGTTGGTAGCAGGAGGAATGATGAATGTAATCACCTACTTTTGGCCTCTCACCATCTATTTTATTTCCCTAATGGAAAATATTTTGGAGCACATAATACATAATAAGTCATTGTTATCTAAAAAGTCTTATTAAAATAGAAATACCCTTGTGTGATAAGTGGGTCCCCCTACCTTATGATTATTTTAAAAAATATAGGAGATTCCTACCTTTATATTGAGTATGAAAATTGCTGGTGTAAATTACTAATTACACCATTACGACTTAAGTTTACTTAGTTAATAATGAAATCTATAGTATTTTCTATTTAGTAAATAATGTATTTAGAAATATAACTTAGTCAAATTTTTACACCCACATGTCTAAATACACTAAATTCCAATTGTCACATTAAAGTGTACTTTAGGCTTCCTCTTACAACCACTTACATTTATGTGACTAGTATTTATGAGGCTCTTAAGGGTTTATATAAACAATCCTCTCTTCACCCATATTGGAAATGAGCAATGGGAAGTATTATGTAAATATTTTATGTGATTTAACATGCAAGAAAGCTATGTTATTAAATCAAATTTGGCTTTTAAAATATTGTGTGGGGCTCATTATAGAAGCGTGGTCCTAGAGTATATAAATATTGATATAGCTTTCATGTTGTTAGTATATCCTCATCTCTAACATGGTACTAGAGCACCATTGTTGTAAGAGTTATCATGTTCATGATTCAAGAAAAAGAAGTATCAATTTTTCATAGCCTTGAGGTTATATTCTTACATTTGTTTTTGTTTGAATCCACTTTATTTCTTCTTCCATTATGATTTCATTCTAATTTTTTGGTTTTCTCACAATATTGATTTTTTAGGGGTGTATGGTTTAGGGTCATTTTGGTGTGAATTCCTTTGTGTCGGTGCATATATAAGGTCATAAAGCCCATTTGATGACTTTAAATTTGCACGGGTTTGATTTTTTTTAAAGTCATTTTTATGCTTTTTTAATTTTTATTTTTAAAATAATTAAAGAAACATTTAGGTAGGGTTTTTATTTTATTTTCTAAAAAACATATAATAATTTTTTTAGGGAGTTATGATTAAAGTTTATTTTATTTTTTAATTATTATTATTTTAATTTATAATAATAATATTTAGATATAAAATAATAAAAATAAAGAATAAAAAAATAAATGAGGTTAACTAGCCATTATCAACCAACCCCCAACTCCCCTGCACCTACTCGCCACCTACCCACCCCCACAACTAACCTATGTTGATTGCTCTATGGCTAACTCGTTTGATAATTGTGTTTCCTACTAGTATTTAACCTCTGTGGTATGCTAAAATTTGGCCATTGTGTGATATACCAATGGCCTTCTAGCCATTTTATTTAATTTTGTAGTTAAACCTAATAATTCTACCTTAATTTAAAAAAAAAATTGCATGTGTATACTTGATATTGATGGTGGGAAAGTTGGATAGTTAAATTTTACTAAGGAATTAAAATTTGGGGAGGTCAAGGGTTCAAAACTCCCCTCTCTTATTTTTCATTGTAAAGTGTTTTATCTAAAAGGCATTTTTGGCCAAATGACGAAGTCCGACGGGTGGGAACTAGTTTGACAAGAGGTTAAACCTCCCCACAAATTTTTTATCCAATTAAAAAAATTATAATATGTCTACATGTTCAGTTGGATATTTATGTGTTTGTTCTTACATGTTCACATTTTACTCGACCCCCTCCATTGCATGTTTTTTAAGACACCCATGTGTCATTTCACTCATATCTTCAATGTCATTTGGAGTTAAGAGGTGATTATTATTGCATTGCAAAGCTCATTCCAACATCTTCCATGGAATATATTTAGTTATTTACTAATATGAATTATAGTCAATATTTTTTCAGATTTATAAAGGCATACTTTATGGTCAAGTGATTTCTAACATTCTAGGCACTTTTTTCCACACTTGGAGTAGCTTTTTCAAAGCCTTTTTTTCAAAGTGCATATTTTTCCCTAGATTCCATATTTGTGATTATAATCTTATTTTTATATATAGAAACTAATATTTTTTCAATTTCTCATTGTAATTGTAATTCTAAGCAAGGAAAATTCATTGTCTAACTAGGCAATTATAAGTAGTTTGTGGGGGGATTTATTATGAATGTACTAAGAATAAAGTGACTTTAGGGGGGGGGGTGAAATTATTTTTGGCATGCTTTATATTTGTGTCAAAGTAATTTTTCACATGCTCTCTTCTTTGTGTGCACAATAGTAAGGTGCATTGTGGTGTTTCGGCTCTCATTTTTTAGTTTTCACTTTACTTGCGATCATGTGGACCCACTCATTTTTTATTTGAGTGATATTTTTAGAGGCCACTATGATGAAAAATTCATATCCACTAATTCTTCTTAGTAGGACCATTATGCAACCTGGCATTTATGGATGGAACATTTATTCACTACACAAATCCTTTACTATATGGACATGTTCC
This sequence comes from Torreya grandis, assembly GCA_037957365.1. Classification (NCBI taxonomy): domain Eukaryota; kingdom Viridiplantae; phylum Streptophyta; class Pinopsida; order Cupressales; family Taxaceae; genus Torreya; species Torreya grandis. The sequence continues at coordinate 4,029,812 of JARHVA010000164.1, read as the reverse complement.
TGCTTCCTTTAACCTAGTTTAGTACAATGACTATCATAATTCATGTGATATTATCCTTGGTCACTTATTGATGTATGTTTCCATGCATCTACACCACCATTTGGAGCACACAAAGTGCCCGTACACTATTTGGAACATTCTTCAAAATGTTTTTAGAGAATCTTCTTTTGAGATTATAGTTTTACTTTCTATTTCTTGCAATGATACCTTCTTGTTGGACATTGATCTTATTTTTATATAACCCCCCCTTTGGGATAAGTTTATCCAAGACCTGAGACATATTTTTACAAACTCCACTTTTATCCTTGTATAGAATGTTGTTCTTCATTTTACAGAGCCATAATAAAATTGTACGTCAGAGGATTATTTTTTATCCATTGATGGGAATGCCCCTATTATGTTATTTGGCACCTCCATATTTTTAGGGATCATTAATGATCCATTTCTTCTTGTGGGTCTTAGTTCTTGAATTTTTAGGGTTGTTGAGCCATACCTTCCACTTCACATGGATATTTTTTCAATGAAAGTGTCATGTCTTTGTTTTGACAAGTCTACTATAGTTGTATTAAATTCAGCTTATTTTCATGATCTTTCTAGACCTATGTCATACTTTAGCATCGAACCAATTATAAATATCCTTGTATTTATTCCTTTATCTTATATCATGTAGTGAGTAGATTTTTAGTACACTTCTATTCTTCTTCTTATAAAGGGAAGAAATGTTGTTCAATGTAGATGGACTTTCTTCAATACTCAGGTAGAGGACCTCATCATCAACACTCTTCAATTTGTGACTTGCATTCCTTCACAACCTTTAGTAGCTAATTTTAAGGAATAGTCCTTGGGGGGGGATTGTTAGTCCTCCTTATTCTTCATGAGATTTTATTTTACATGGGTACCTCATCAGTTCTTGTTGTCAGTACCCATATCCAAGGTTAAGCCTAAAGATTTTTGTAACCTCTATAAGTTTCAATTAAGGGGGTTATTGGTAAAAATTACTAATTAAACTAATAGGATTTATGTTTACTTAGTTAATAAGTAAATTTCCTATAATTCCTATTTAGTAAATAATGTATTTAGAAATACAACTTATTAAAATTTACACACACATGTATAAATATATTATAGTCCAATTGGTACAATAAAGTGGACTATAGGTCTCCACTTACAACCACCTATATTAATGAAACCATCTCTATTTATGAGGCTCTTTAGGATCTATATAAGTAATCCTCTCCTCACCCATTGTGGAAATGATCAATGGGTAGTATTGTGTAAATCCTTTCTGTGATTTAATATACAAGAGAGTTATCTTATTTTGCCAAATTTGGCTTGTAGAATATTGTTTGTGGCCCATTACAGAATGGTCTTAGAGTATAGAAATATCAAAAAAACTTATGTGCTATCAATATTTACTATTCTCTAAAATAAATGAGGGAGTTTTTAAATTAAAGTTCTAGAATTTGTATATTAATTCATATATTTTGTTGAATGGATATTAAATCCACTTTCATACATCTTACTCTCATATGCATTGAATGGTTGTTATGATATTTATGAATAATCGAGAATTGTGATAGTTTTCCCCTTATCATGACAAGTAAAGTATGATTATTTGACACCTATAAAAATCTCGGTATGTTGACTTATATTGTATCTATGAGACACATTTTTTATTTGTGTCTATTGGAGCATGTAAAATAAATTATGACATTATATAGTTCATTAGTGTTTGTTCCACAGTGTTTTATTAGGATGACAAAGGTTTCATTAGGGTATTTTGTCAACATATACCAACTTTTTTTAAATGTAAAATACAATACCAATGAGCCTTTTTGTACACAATATGAGTTTTTTAACAAAATACAATATTTATGTCTCTTCATTGAGAGAAACATAAACTAAAGTCCCTGACATGTCAGGGCATAATTCTAAGACCCTTACCTATCCAAAAAATATATGTAAGTGTTATAAGCCCATCATTGCAGTATATTTGACCACATTTTTATTAATTATCACATGTAAATGTGGTACATTCATGGACCACTAAAAAATATAATTGTCACATTGATGGAGGTTAACACATGTAATGTTTTCAAGTAAGAATCTCCAATATTGGTCAAAATTTAACTATGTGCCACAAATTTTTATAATGAATTTAGTGGATGTTGTTTTCATGTCTTTACATAGGATGTGAAATTGAGGGAGTTTAGTAATTATTTGACAATATGCAGTTAAATGGATTGAAATGATGGACTTAAAGTATATTTAATTGTGTTTTATGGTCACATTTTCATATATGTCTATTAGGGTATTTCCAATTGAAACAATGATAAATATATGAATTTGATTAATGATTTAATAGATTTATATATCCTTATGTAAAAATAATGAAATATATAATTCAAAAACCTTCTAACATAATCTTTGTTTCAAAATATGGTAGCATAGAGAAAAAATATGAATTGTTTGACAAACTACAATATTCATACATGATTGCATTGAGATAAATATCTATTAAAGTTAGTAATATATATTAGGATATAATGCTAATATTTTGACAAATCATAATTAAATGTATTAAGTCCATCATTATAGTAAATGTGACTACATTTCGTTAAAAATAATTTTGTTAAACAATTCACATGCCTTGTATACACTGCCACATTTTGTATACATGTCTATCGTGGGGTTTGTAGATACACCATATAACAAATATCCACTTTTGATTAGGTTTTGATGGATATATATAAACTTATGTAGTATGTCATTATTATTGATCTTATAATATATTTTTTCAATTTCCTTTTGAATAGGACCTAGACATTGAAATTTTGATGTATATGTTGAAATTGCATTGTATTTTGAAAGAAAAGACAATACATCACATTTGAAAATGTTGTTGAATTTTTGACGTATATATTGGAATTGAAATGTATGTTAAAACAAAATAAATTACATTGAAATTGATCATAATTTATATTTTTTTATGTTATTTGAATGTTAACATTATAAATAACATGCTAAAATTGATACTTGAAAGACAAAACAATGTCTATTTGAAAATTGAATGACTTCCAATTATAATTTAGACATGGGTGTAGGTTCCAATTATAATTTAGACATGGGTGTAGGTACTAGATTTTTTATGTCATCTTGCATTTGAAAAGTTTAACCAAAATTTTTTGACAAAAATTTCTACATTCTTTATTATCAAACCTTGTTTTTGACATCTAAATGTAGAAATTTGGATTAAATGTTATAATGATTTTTTTTTTGATGTGGTGCCACACTTTTATAAAAATATAAATAAAAACTAAGGTATCTAGATTCAATAATAGAGGAAACCTTTGTAATAAAATTAGTATAAAATTTTCACCCAAATTTATGTCAAACTCTCTCAATGTTCTTTGTGGAACGAGTGACCAAGGGTACACTCTCTATACACTAGTGATTTGATAATGATCTCCTTTCCTCTAAAGGAAAGGAGATGTCTAAACACACATATAGATCACATTTTATAATTGATGCCAAAAAAAACTTGTTCCAGATAGTCATACATGATAAATTTAACAAAATTATAATTTTTATGGTGTTTTACACATAAAAAAGGGATAAATAAAATATATTAATGTGTCATGTATTAGAACTTGGTATCTGCTAGTTCAAATTACAATGTAATACATAATCTTGGATTAAATTCACCTACACTATGTGCAGTAACATTTGTTGATAATGCTCAACCAAGATAGCATTATCTCCTTGTTATTCAAAACTTTCTAGTCACATTCCCACACTAGCATAACACAATGTTAAATTCCATTTGTCAATCTCCATCAAATTATTATTGTGACTGTTGGTATTAGTTTTCACATTATGTAATTTTGAGTATTTACAAGTTGATATTTATCAAGAGCTAAATATAGTTAGTTAGTTTGTATATTGAAATATTATTATATAACAATATTACAATAATTGATATTATATTGGTTTGTTGTATATATTGTTGGTAACAATAATATAATACCTATGAACTATTATAGAACTTTTGGAGGTTTTTAAGGAGAGATTTTATAGGGATTTGGGAATCCCTTATTATAGGAATTAGAGGTCTTATATATTTGTAAGTGTGCTTGAATGAACTAATCAAAGATTCGATAAGAACATTATATTTATGTGATTAAAATTCTCTCTATGCACTATTGATATTTGTGTTTAGCTCTTTGAATTCATAATAGTGGTATCAGAGCAGGAAAATGATCTATTAAATATGTGAAAGGGGTAGATCCACTGAAAATATATGGTTTCCCTAGACAATGAGAGAAAATTTTATGTGAGAATTTTAGATTATTTTGATTTAGTCTAGATTTGTATTATATATATATTTTTCTTGATGTAAAAGTTAGCACATAGTTACTGAATTTACTCGGTTTATGCTAACCTGTCAAACATTACAATACCTAAAAAGAGGAGAGATGTCAGGTCTCAAGAGTTATTATGTAGAATATTCTGTAGCGTGCGTCACTTTAAATTCTTTATCATTCATCTTTGTAATTTTGTTACATGGTCCTGCTACCTGCCATACAAATCTCATAGTCAAACCTATGCTTTAGTGCTTTGTTTGCATTATTTATAGATTAGAACATCAATTGGGATCAAAGGAGATGGATTTGGATACATCCATCCTTGGTAGATCAATAGACATATTCCAATTCTGATTTGCCATGTCCTTTTGAATATTTTCAAAGTTTTTTAAGAAAATAATTAGTTTGTATGTAGTATCGACCTTAGCTTCATCTCAATACGTTCTGCATTAACTTCAAGCTCATGATAGTTATTCATGTTCTTAATAAAAAGGTGATGACGTAACACCATGGCATTCACTCCTCAAGCTCCTTGCCATTCACTGTCAAAATCTATAGTATCAAGCCCAAATATGATCCAAATGGCTCTTCACGTCAAAGCTTGACATCCTCTTCACATATACCTGCTTGACATCCAAATGGATATTTCTACCTATGTCAATATTATCTCATCCATTTTATGTTGAGACCTTCATGCATATCATGAAAAGGGTTTTCTATTTGATCCATTAGCCAAATTCTACGCATAAAGATCAAGTCTTTCCTTATATTTTTTAAATTAATATATTATGGTCAAAGTTTTTTAAATAGTTGTATTTAAAAAGTATTTTTCATTAAAAAATTATTATAAATATTTCTATTATAGGTTTACTAAAATTTTATTGAGTATTATGTGACATGTGTCAAGTCACTTTCATGCAAGGCATCATAGGTCAATGTTTTATTCTATTCTCTTCTATGAGTCGATAGGATTAAGTTATTAGTTCTTAGTTTTAAATTAAAAGCTATGTTTAATTATTTTAAATGATTATTATTGGTGATAATAATTTTGATCAATTATTTTTTTAAGTTGATTTAGGATTTATATGTTTTTAGTTAGTCTCAATAACTCTCAGTCTATTATATAGTCTTTTTTTTCAAAGTGACAAAAATGAGTCGAGAGTCATTTTATGCGTTAAGTCATTTTGTCAAAAATCCTTTGTCATATAGAGTCAAAAATTGTAAAAATAAAATAAAATTGCCTTACAGACGCATTATCACTTGTATGCGATGTCCACATTATGGGAAGGATTTCCCTTAGAAAATTCATGTACCTGAGCTCCATCGACATACCAACTAAGTAAAGAGCTTCATCTACTGGAGGATGGAGGATACATAGAGGAAGGAGGTCTTTCAACAACCTCTCATTAGTTTCCAATGATGGGGCCACACTAATGATGTGGTGACATTTTGTGTGGTGTGTTATTTTAGTTATGTGTATTTTAGTTTTTCAGTGTGGTGTGGTAGTTACATTTATTTTTCAGCGTGTGTGAAAAAAAAGAATATTTGTACCTGTTCACTTGTGAATGATATTTCCATGTAACCCCTTTTGTATATTTACATTGGAAAATGTTGATATAAAAGCATTATAGCAATCATGATGAAAGGTTAGTGGTAAATCTGTGAAAATCATTTTGTAAAGTTAGTGAACTTGAGAAAATCATTTTGTAAGGTTATTGGTGAACCCAAGAAAACCATTTTGTAAGGTTATTGGTGAACTTGGAAAACCAATTGCAGATGAGTGTAAAGGAAGAGATGTGTGATGGCACATGTATGTAGAGAAGATCATGAACACACAAAGATAACACATTATAATAAAAAAATGAGATATATTGTACCATGTAAAAAATATGGGGGGGAATGTTGGGATTAATTTTTACATTATGTAAGTTTGAGTATTTACACATTGATATTTACCGAGAGGTAAATATAGTTTTTTTGTTAGTTGTATATTGAAATTTTGTTATATAACAATATTATGATAATTGATATTATATTGGTTTGTTATATATATTGTTGGTAACAACAATATAATACCTACAAAATATTATAGGATTTTTGGAGGTTTTTTAGGAGATATTTTGTAGGGATTTTAGAATCCCTTAATATAGGAATTAAAGGTCCTATATATTTGTAAGTGAATTTGAATGAATTAATCAAAGATTACAGTAGAATATTATTTTTATGTGATTAAAATTCTCTCTATGCACTATTTATTTTTGTGTTCAACTCTTTGAATTCATAATAGTGACCTTCACAATTCCTATGAAATCACTAATAACACCTCTATAATACCAATCATGGATTCCCTCTTCTAATTCCACCATGAGATGATGTCCTTAAATCCCCTTATTAAGACCCCCTAAAAAATCTCTTCCTACCAAGTTGCTCCAAAGAATCCACCATGAAAATCCTTGACCCATATTCCTTGTATATCACATCCCATGTGATCAATGAACTCTTCTTTTTGTATGTATGTTTACTCTATGACCTTGTGATGCCCTGAACTCTTCTTCTCTATGTATGATTACTTTATGATATTGTGATGTCCTTCCTTATACATTGTGTCACCTGTATAAAAGTACCTATGGATAAGTCACATTTGAAACTAAGCTCAATCTCAACACTATGTGCTCTAACTATAATGCAATTCTTTTAATTGATTCAAATTCCTTTCCATTCATCAACTTAAATGCATTTATTCTAATATCCTTTCATGATTCTTAGCTCTTGTTTTCATTTTAGAAGTCTGCTTGTGATGGCATCTCTTACCCACCATCGTAGATTTTAGACAAGTATCATCTTCCTCCAAGGACCCCAAAATACTGGTGTAGATCATATACCAAGAAATCACATTCAACCTTGTTTTAAACCTCCACTACCTTAAGCAATACTTACTAGCTCACTTCTCTATGCAAGATTCTAAGTTTCACTTGTTAGTATATGGTTTAAAAGGTCTTTTCTCTTTTTTATTAGGTCCTTTAAGATCTCATGGACCTCTCAATCACATATTAACTCCTCTTCTAACACTTTTCAAACCTCATTTCCTTCCTTGACACAATTCTGTCCTCTTTTGTAAATAATCCTTCTAGCCCTTTTGTAGGCATTAACTACATAGTATGGAAAAGTACAGTCAACTATGGAAAATCAAAATAGATTTATTATTTCCCATAACAAAACATACATGTCTATCAAATTTAAAGCTTCAACTCTTTCATTAAGACCACTTTCTCTCTTTTAGGCCTATTCTATTAGGTCTCCTCTAGACCTAGTGCACACTCACCCTTCAAAATCCATACTTGCTAGTCTTTACACCTTCTAAAACCACTATAATCAATTAGGTAAGAGAAATTTTAGTAATATTACAAATTTTTATTGAATTTTTAAGGTTATAACCAAAGGCATGGCCTAAACCCTAATTTAGGGTTTCTTAATCATTATCTTAGCCCAAGGGCTATCAAAATGCCATAAAGAATGATTGGAATGGTTTAAAAGTCTCAAATTATTATTTTTGGTTTGTGTTAACCTTTTCCACATTATCCATTCATCAAATACCTATTATTGATTAATTGTCACAAATTTTCAAATCAAATTACACTTGATTGTATTGACCAAATGACCTTCTATAGGTCTAGATTAGGGTCTGTAAGTCCATATCATATTCTTATTCTATCAAAGGGTTATAACAACTTTATATGGACTAATTAATTCTTACCAAAACATTCCAATGCATTTCAAATTGAATCTTGGGTCTTGTCTTACTAATAAATCAACTCACAGTATCCTCCACGCTAATGTTTAACACTAGAAAATAGGGTTTCCTTGTCTAGTTCAAAAAAACCAACAGAGTTCTATTCCTTGCTTCAAGTTTACACCTTAAAACAATGAAAAACACCTGTAGAATTAGTGCAAACACTATGCATAATTGAATAATCTAGGAAATAGGGGTCTCTTGCAATCTATCAAATGTTACATGAGTTTAATACAATATCTAGATATATAAGGATTCAAATAACATTACACAGTTTTTATCCACGTTGTGAAATAATTTCCTTATTCATTAATTAATTAACAAAATAGATGCTTTACAAAAAATAGTCATTACCTAATGAATAGGGTCTATTCCACACATATCTAATCACCAATGAGCTTGTTTTTTATATCATTAAAATATATACATAAAGCACATTCATTAGTCACTCAAGAAACAGTCAATATTTTACCACGTTCATTTGGTCAATAACTTTTGATACACTGTCTACAACAAAAACACACAACTCACATTTTGGAGCCTAAATCTTGTTCCTCTCATAATAGGGGTTTCTTTTTCACTATTCTTATCAAGTATATCTCTCAATCATAGATGCATATAACATTCAATCACATCTGGAAACAAATCCATTTTATTTCTTTCAACTATCACACACTTATACAATCAATAACATATGTAAAGACCACAAAACATGATCTAAATATTTTCATTAGAAATAAGGGTTCCACACTCCCCTTCATATAATCGTGTTCAATATTAATTTCATCCATTTATTTGAATGGAACCATCATCTACTATCTAAAACTGACTCAAAAGTCTCCCTACAAAAGTGCATAACTACTTCTTGCCAATTTTCCCTCTGAATGGTCATTGAATTACATGGCATGATTTGTGTCTTTACACATGATGACCATTATATGACCTTAACTATATGCTATAAAACATTTCAAGGATCTCTTGTGATGACAAAACACTTAGACTTGTTTTACACACTTTGCCACTTCACAACACACACCAAAGTCCTTAGAAATGGCTTGCAAAATTCAAATTGTCAAAAAGGAACTTTTGGTGGGAAAAGCATAATTCAAATTCTATGCATCTATGAACTACCAAGACTCCAAAAATGAACTTCCTAAAACCTATAGAACCTATAATACACTGTTTATAATAATCTAAGACAAAATTGAACAACTTTTTGGGTCCTTATAGGATGCCTCTACATCATACTACCAAGCTAGAAAAAATCTTTGCCACATTTGTTTTTGAGTGATCCACTTGGTATATGTTTCTACATAAATACATTGAACCTCCCCTTCAATTTTTTTTGCTTCGACTTGCCTCTCATAGAGGTGAACATGATCTTGGGCCCCGCACTTAGGATTTCTCTATTTCACCCTCATACCTGCATATGAAACATAGTTTTAAAACAAAACATAGTTACGACCCTCTTCTTGATTGGAAGGTATATTCCACTCTTTTTACTTAACTCCATCTTCAACCACTGTTGCAAGTATGAACTCTTTCTTCTTCACCAATGCTCCTTGTACTGCCCATTCCACTTCATGCACCACTTCTTCTTATTCTTTGCATACCTCATACTTATGTATAATTTAGATTTTTTGATGTTCATCAACATCATTTTGACTTCCCTCAATCTCCTGCACATCCATGGGCTACATATTATTTTTCCATCTCTCATCTTATTAATTTATCATTCCTACATAATCACCTTGTGCATGGGCCTATTGTATATTACCCATCTCATCAACATCTTCCTCTTGTCCAATACTCTCCTTCAAACATTTGAATGTATCTACTCTTCCTTATTTGGCTACCTAATCCATACCTACATTTTCATCACAAATCAACTCATTAGACACAAAACTTGGAGCCTTCACCTTGTACATTTCAATCTCCATCTTCTTCACTTGTTTGGTGTTCATCCCAAACCACTGCTCATCCATCTTGTATATAATATCCATTACCATTCTGATATCCTCTTTCAAACATGCTTGGTTTCACTTCTTTCCTAGATTACCTTCTTCTTTGATCACTCTTTTGGGTGTTATATATTCTTTTCTTAAAAAACTATTTTCTTCCACCTTGCATTCTTGCTTAACCTATTTCATGTCCATATTTGTGGACTCAAAATGTTGCATACCAATCATCTCAAGAAAACTTACCTTATCTTCTTTGGGTGCTTTGACCAAAACCAATCTTTCCATTGCTTGAATCCAATACTACCTTGTCATCATCATCATAATTCTCTCAACTCTTCTATCGTCTTCACCCTTTAATGGGAGTAGTGTATGCATCTTTCCATGATCATTAATGGTGTATGCGTTTACTTGACCATAATTTATGGAATTCCTATCAAACTACCATGGTCTCCATAGTAACAAATGACACACATCTATAGGCAAAATATCACATAACACCTCATCTCTATATCCACCTATCTAAAACTCAACCCAACTTTGCTCACTTACCAGTATCTGATGACCCTTCTAAACCCATGAAACTTTGTATGGTTTTGGATGTGGCATCCTATTCAAGCCCAAATTTTTCACCATCTCTAAATAAATAATTTTATTAGTACTACCACCATCAATGACTAAATTACACACTTTACCTCTTATCTTACATTTGCTTCTAAATAGGCTTCTACTTTGGACTGGTTCCTTAACTTGCTTATTCTACAATAAGAATCTCCTCATGAGTAATGAATCATTCATGTCATTCCTTCTCTCCTTATTCTCTTCTCTCTACTACTGTATACTTATGCTCACATTCCTTAGACACTCTACTGCAATGTGTCCTTCTCTTTGGCAATTCTAACATTGCCCCTAAAATCTTTGTCTTGGTCCTTGTCTCATTGGACATTATTATCTTCTCATTATACCATCTACCAATGATATAATATTCCTTTCATGGTGTTTTTCCATGACTTATTGCATTGCTACTGCATGATCTTGTGGTCTCTCTTAAACCACCACTTTGTTCTCTCTCTCACCATCTTTAATTGCAGTGGTATTAACTGACCTTGCTACCTACCATCTATTTATTATATTCCTCTTTATAATATTTATTATATATAATTGATAACATATTTAATAGACTCCATATTCATAACTAATGGATCAATCAATTGAGTCACTTGGTCTACCATCTGCTTGACCAAATCATCATCATTTTTGTTAGTTCTCTCCATGGAGCACTACACTTGGTTACCTATCTTGCATTTCACTTCAGAACACATGTTGTCAAATATTTTCCAATACTCTCATAATATTTTTATATCTTTGATACCAAAATGATTCAGAGCATATACCAATAAATCACATTCAACCTTGTTTTAAACCTCCACTACCTTAAGCAATACTTACTAGCTCACTTCTCTATGCAAGATTCTAAGTTTCACTTGTCAATATATGGTTTCAAAGGTATTTGATCTTGTTTATTAGGTCCTTTAATATCTCATGGACCTATCAGTCACATATTAATTCCTCTTATAACACTTTTCAAAACTCATTTCCTTCCTTGACATAATTCTATCCTCTTTTGTAAATAATTCTTCTAGCCCTTTTGTAGGCATTGACTACATAGTATGGAAAAGTACAGTCAACTATGGAAAATAATTTTTTTTATATTGTTTATCCTAACAAAACATACATGTATATCAACTTTGAAGCTTTAACTCTTTCACTAAGATCACTTTCTTTCTTTTAGGCCTATTTTATTAGGTCTCTATTGACTAAATTTGATTTTAGGTCAACTTGGGGCCCCTATAGGTAAAAAATTAAATTTTAGGTGTTTTAGGGGTCTAATACATATGCCACAAGGTGTTTTATAGGTTAATTAATTCCATTTAATGTTATACTAGCCTTGATCCTTAGTCATTTTGAGGTTAAAAAAGGGCATTTAATGAGTTGTAAAAGTTTCTTGGGAAGCGTGAGGGTTATAAAAGGTGATGTCATGTGACATGTCTCCTAAGAGGTCTTAATCAATTGTCAAAACTAAAAGGTGGCAAGTTATTCAAAAGAAATGATAATTTTATTGAGAAAATAGGAGAGTTTGTCACTTGTACGACTCATGGGGAAGTGTTCCATGTGGGATAAGGTTTTAATATGACTCTTTACCTTCCTTAGATCCACATTAATACTTTAAATGCTTTGGAAGTTCCATTTTTGGCCCAAAACTATTCTGCTCCTTTTTCACCCTTCTTGGTAAACAAAAGTAGTCTTTTGATTTATACTTGCTATGGTCAGCATGAGAGGTTTTAGGAAAAATTATCTTTGGGGTATATCATACACTCAATAATATTATATTTTATGTTTGGTTCTAGAGGAATGGTGGTTTGAACTTTATGAACCATTCATAAGAAGTTGACCTTTCAAATCTGCTTGTTAATCTATGCACCCTATAGGTTTTGCCTTGGTTTAATCAAGTTCATACGAACCAGTTGTTGAGGTTGATTCCAAATGATGCTATCTTCCTTATATAATGTTCCACATAATTTTTTTTCATGTTTCAAGTTATTTTTATGAGCAAATCATCTCAATTTTTTAGATTGGTTTCATATGGGATGACAAAGAGGTTTCCACCATTTTCTAGATTTCCATGCTTGTTCATGGCTTTAGGGGGTTGTTTTAGTGTCATTTATATGTTTTAAAGGTTATCTTGACCACCCCTCACCTTTAATCCTCTTTCTCCAAGCAATTTTTAATGATTTATAGTCATACACTACACATACACATAGTCTGCCATGACAGTTTTCACCTACAGGTGTCTGTAAGGAAGAATCAAGTTGGAATAAAGGTTTTTAAAATATTAATTATGGTAATCACCCATGTGAAGAATTGGAGATAAGTCTAGGTCTGTTCATGAGTTAAAATGTAACATTCACTACCTATAATTCTATTTATTGCCTCCATACCACTCAAGGTGTAAGTACATGTTGTCCTCATGAAGAATCTCATTGTTGAGAGAGGTATCTGAACTAACCACGGTATAGATAATTAGGAAATTCTATTTAAATTTTTTTTATAAGGCATAAACATTAATAAATCTCATAATTATGCATATTTTTTGAGGGCTCTTTATTGCCTATACTTTAAAATACCCACCTGCCTATAGGTGCTAACAAAGAGCTGAAAGATCATCATGGAACATTGAATCAATTTTGAAAATCCTTATTGGGATCATAGTAATATAAAATACCATGGTATACCTCATTTGAAATAATAGACTACTAAATAAGTGAAGAATCAACCTCAAACACAAATGACTGAGTTTTGGGCCCATTGTCCCTAAAGCATGAAAACAAAGTTTGATGCCTTTTTAAAGATAGCTTAAAACAAGGTTATCAAGTGGTTTAAAACTTCTAAATGTTATTGACTAGTAACCCATGCATAATAAAATAGATATGCAAATTTTTAGGGGAAAATGATCAGAGGAAGGTAGAGATTGAGAGGCCTAAAGTTGCCTACAAAGATACTGAATTCCAGTAGTGTTCATCTACAGGTTTGACCCAAATGAGACCTCCTTTCACCGAAAACTACAAAACTAGACCATGTCATTAAGTTAATAGTACTAAATAGTGAAAATGACATTCATGATCAAAATAATCATTGGTAGAGGTGGATGCGATTTGTTCAAGGTCCTAATCTATACCTATAGGTGTCTACTTCAAGAAGTGTGCACCTACATCAAGACAAATACGCAGTGAACTAAACTTGATGTCTTGGGAGTTGTTTTATCTCTTCCAAGGTAAATATAGGAATGATTAGATGTTTCATTACCTCAAGGTTGTAATGATATTCTCTCCATACCATGTCTAATATAAATTTCACCTCATGACACCTACAAGAATTGAAGAAGGTAGGGGATCTCAATCAAAAAGGGAGAACTCAGTTTAGTGAGTTCAAAGTGCAGGTAAGGGTATAGAGAAGTTGGAATGATGAAAATAAATTTTGAGAATATTAATTTAACCATTATAACCTCCATTAACCCTTATAAATTAAAAAAAATCCTACAAAGGTTCCTTAAGACCCTATGAGCACCTACAACAAACTCTGTATGATTATGTTGGCAGTGAGCAATGAGGTGAGGTTTCTAAGTGTTGGCGTGGTTAAAACATCAAGGAATGAGTCTCATCATGGTTAAATTAATATTTTTTATTTAATTAAGGTTAAATTTTTTTAATTTAAGGCATAATTCATACAAAAATGCACCTACAAGGGTATTTTCAAGTAAAAATACATTCAACTATAATAGTGGTAAGATAGTGAGAAATTTTGTGAGTAAGAGAATTGATAGTGTATATTGAAGTAAAAAATGGGTATTAAAAAAGGATAAATGTTATTATAATATATAAAGTACTCCCATGCACTATTACCAATGCCTAATTCATGCATAACTACCTACAGGTACCCCTCCTATGAACAAAATCACAATCAAATGATATGACACGATCTTGTGATTTCAAGTGTATGAAGGGTATATAAAAGGTCAAGGTATTGAATATATATTTGAACCACTATATCATGATAATTAAAACATAAATATTATTTTTATAGTGGATATATAACATTGAAAAGGATCAAACAAGCAAAGACATAATCCATAGTCTTAAACCCTGCTAACAGTTTCTTCACACAGGTCTGTTTTAGGTTTTAGATGATTTGAGAGGTCTATTGACATAAAAATGAGATAAAATTTGGTAAAAATATTATAAATGAAATGAGGAATCCCATACAATAGTTATATTGTTTTGGAGAGTAGGGGAAGTACCTCTGTTTTGTCTTAGACAGAGGGTACTTCCTTAGGATCAAGACTAACAGGTTTTGAGGAATGACAATGGCTAGTTAAGTTTGAGGTTGATCAGACATATAAATAAGGATTCAAAATTTTTAAAACATATAAACCAACATGAAAATACTTATTAATAAGGATAAAACCTAAAAAGTGTACCAAACTATCAAGAGTTGTAGTCAGGCCTACGGGTAGGGTTTTGGCCTAAAATCCAAACAAGAGGTTACTTTCACTCTTAGACCCAAGTGGGATTTAAAAATAATTGGAACATGTTTTTAGGATCATATTAGATACATGGAAGCTTATGGAATGTAATGAAATAAAATATGAAGGTCTCAAACACCAAAATTTGCAGACAGTCTACAAGACCAACATTAGGCCTAGTGTCCAAATGGGGGATCTTCCACACTTATAGCATGATATTAGCTATATATCCTATTTATATGGTCATTATAGGTATGTAAAAACTTTCACATTGAAAATAAAGAATCAAGAAGGTTACTTTTAGCTTAGAAACCAACTTAGACTTGCAAAAAATAAGAGAATAAGCTCAATAGGTCAAATTCAAATGCTCATATCTTTCATGAGGCCTTAAATGGGTGATAAAGGACTTTGTATGTGTTATAAATGTCCTTGAACATCATCCTTGTGGAATTATTTTTCAAGTTGGATGTCAGAGATTTATGAACAAAGATTAAGAGTTAAAACAGGTCTAAAACCCTTACAAATCCTCAGTCAAGTCCTGATTGGAGAAATAAAGATAGAGATTAATTATAATGGAATATTTTGATCATGAAAGTTATTGGTACTTGTAGATTAATCACTCAATATATCTCCCATACTTTTTAGTTATATAGACTTATACGAACAGGGTATAAAATAAGATTTTATTGACAATTTTGTGCAATATGTAGGCTAAAGGAGGATCCTAAAGATGAAATAAAGTTTGGAAGGAGGATTAGGAATTATAATAACTCCCCATGGTAATTTAATTCCAATAAAAACTCTCAAGTGTCCAAACTAGAGCTCTCATCTCAGCTAGTCAAAACTGGCCTATTGGATAAGCTAGTGAAGAGGGTGGAAAGCTTCAAGTGGGGTAATTTTAAGGTGAAATTTATAATTATAAGGAGATGAAGGGTCTTTAAAATTTTCATCCACTCCCTCTCATGGATTTTCATGAGAAACTAAATCCAAATTTGATGACCAATGTGCAAGGTGAATGAAAGAGGAGTTTTTTTAGAGTGCAGGTAGTGATAGTTCCCTTCCAAATGATTCCAGATGACCAAGCCTAAAAAAAATGCATGAAGAGGCATGTATGAAACCCTTAAAATTCATAATAATAATTATAACTATCCCTAATAAATTTTGGGATGTTCAAACAGGTCCAAATCATGAAAGCAGTTTTATGAGCTAGTTAAGAGAATTTCATGCCACTTTGAAAGAGTTTTATGACTTGGATGGACACTTGGGATTCATAAACTTGCATGGTTTTTACCATATACTTTTACCATTCACAATTAATTTATTCTCTTAGATTTACAAGTGTCCTTGTGACCCTTGGACTTCTTTATTCTCCTATCTCTCTCTCTCTCTCTCTCTCTCAAGTTCTATAAGAACTAACCATTTTGGCCATTGTAACTTATGATCCACATGAGTATGGAAAATCCATGCTCATTTTCATACCATTATATCAATAATACTACTTATTTTTACCTATTCATTACTTTTAATAATTGTGTTTTACTTGGATGATGAATCTTGCTTAGTGCAGACTATGGATTCCTTAGCATGTTGTCTCATTATTTCACCCTATTTTCAGTTAGAAATTCTTCTTGCAGGTAATGTGAAGTGTTATAGGAAATTTAAAAGATTGAGTGAGTTATTATTTTCATTATTTCCATTCAAGGCATCTTTTCTAGTCCTCTTATATTTGCACATTCATCCATAACCTCATAATGTAACATTGATCTGAGTAGATGCATATTGGAGAAGTATATGTTTTGTTTGTCCCTTGATTTCATGTGTAACATGTAGATAGTTGGAATTCATCATATTATTTGGTGTATCAATTCCATTATAATAGTTTTATTTCAATTATCTCCCTCTCTTTTATCCCCAAAGTTTAGGTGTAGTTGTGATTCAAAGTGGTACATCAAGGGAGCTATCCCTATTTAGAGATTCCCCTCATGCTTAGATTACCCACAAGCCTAGAGGTGTTTCAATTATGACACTTGGATGAGTATATATTATTAATCTCCTCAAAGGGTGTAAATCCAAGTGATAACAGTCGCCTCTAGGCCTAGTACACACTCACCCTTCAAAATCTATACTTGTCAGCCCATATACCTTCTGAAACCATTATAACCAGTTAGAGCAAAGCAAGTTTAGTAATATTAAAAAATTTTGTTGAATTTTAATGTTTATAACCAATGACATGGCATAAATCCTAATCTTAATATTTATGACCAATAATATGGCCTAACCCCTAATTTTAATGGTTATAACCAATGATATGGCCTAAACGGTTATAATCAAAATGCCATAAAGAAGGATTGGAACGGTTTTAAAGTCTTAAATTTAGTTTGTATAATATATGTTAACATTTTACAAATTATCCATTCATAAAATACCTATTCTTTATTGACTGTCACACATTTGCAAATCAAAATAAACTTGACTGTATTAACCAAATGACCTTCTATAGGTCTGGATTAGGATTGTAAGTTCATATCATTTTATTATTCTATCAAAATGTTCTAAAAAATTTATATGGAATCATTCATGCTTATGAAAACATTATAATTCATTATAACTTGAATCTTGGGTCTTGTCTTATCAAGAAATCAGCTCACAGTCTCCTCCATGCCAATGTTCAACAAAGGAAAATAGGGTTTCCTTGTCTAGTTCAAAATAACCAACATAGTTTTATTCCTTGCTTAAATTTTACACCTT
Source organism: Torreya grandis (assembly GCA_037957365.1). Classification (NCBI taxonomy): domain Eukaryota; kingdom Viridiplantae; phylum Streptophyta; class Pinopsida; order Cupressales; family Taxaceae; genus Torreya; species Torreya grandis. The sequence goes on along the minus strand of JARHVA010000164.1, from coordinate 4,011,872 downwards.
AAAAAAATGAAAACCACCTATATAATCATTAAAAACACTATGAATAATTTAATCAACATCTTTTTATGCTTATAAATGAGCACTCAATCTCAGTCTCATTAAATAATCTAGGAAACGTGGGTCTATTACAATCTATTAGATGCTACATGAGTTCCATACAATATATACATATATAAGGATTAAAATAATGTTAAAAAATATTTATCCATGTTGTGAAACAATTTCCTTATTCATTCATTAATCAACAAAATAGATGCTTTGCAAATAATAGTCATTACCCAACCAACAGGGTTTGTGCCACATATATCTAATCACCAGTGAAATTTTTTATTATATCATGAAAATATATCCAAAAATAACATTCATTAGTCACTCAATAAAAATTCAATATTTTACCAAGTTCATATAGTCAACAAATTTTGATACATTTTCCGCAACAAAAACACACAACTCATATTTTGGAGCCTGAATCTTGTTCCTCTCATAATAGGGGTTTATTTTTCACTATTAGTATCAAGTATATATCTCAATCATGGATGCATATAACCTTAAATAACATATATAAACAAATCCATTTTATTTCTTTCAACTATAAAACACTTATACAGTCATCAACATATGTAAAGACAACAAAACAAGGTCTAAATATTTTCATTGAAAATAGGGGTTCCACACTCCCCTTCATACAAGCTTGTTAAATATCAATTCCATCCATATATTTGAATGGAATCATCATATAATATCTAAAATTGACTCAAAATCTCCCTACAAAAGTACATAACTACTTCTTGCCAACTTTCCCTCTGAATGGTCATTGAATTACATGGCATGATTTGTGTCTTTATACATGATGACCATTATATGACCTTAACTATATGATATAAAACATTTGAAGGGCCTCTTATAATTAAAAAACACTTATAATTATTTTACACACTTTTATACTTCACAACACACACCAAAGTCCTTAGAAATGGCTTGCAAAATTCAAATTTTCAAAAAGGAACTTTGGCAGGAAAAACATAATTCAAATTCTATGCATCTATGGACTACCAAAACTCCAAAAATGAACTTAAAAATACCTATATAACATATAAATAACTGATTAGACTAATATAATACAAAATTGAAAAAATTTTGGGGTCCTTATAGGATGCCCCTGCATCAAAGACCCTCTGTAATGAGTATCCACTTACGATCCTTGTATATTACATACCACAAGGGTGTTTAGTTGTTTTTTGTTACATTAATTGAGAGCACCTATATCCACCATAACATATTAACAAATATGTTGGCCAAAATTCTGTAACATACCCATGACTCCATTGAATATCTCACCCAACTTTCCATCTAAAGGATTCATAAAAAAAATTCTTGTTTTTGCAGTTGAAATCCTTTCTTAGCCTTTGTATTTATTGCATACACTTGTACCCTACCCTTGGTGGTAGGAGTACTCTCATTCCACTATGTTATCTACTACCTTAATTAAACCACCATTAGATGCATGACATGCACCATTTATTATTCTTGAAGACCTAATAAATGATGCCTCTTCCTTCCTCTAAGATACTAAATTTTTTTCTCATGGCACCATTTCACAAGTATCAACTCGAGTCTAATACCAAATATCATGAGGATAACATCAAATGATCCTATACCAATACTTATGACCCTTAATTTTATACATGAGAAGGACTAAACCATTCAAGGACTAAGATATGACTTCATCCACATGTGATCCATACAATAAAATAGTTACACAATATAAATATGCATGCACAATGATATGAAATCAAAACTAGAATCATTCACACTAAATTACAAGACACCAATTCAAAGAGAACATGTATTCCTTATTGTAATTTGAGTTATGCTTGTATATATTAAAATGAAAAATAGACCCTTGGTATTTATATACCTACACTATGTGTATTGACTTGGGATCCACTGATAATTATCAACCCAATAGAACATTCTCTCCCCTTGGCTCATGACAACTCTCTAGTCACATGCCCACACCAACAAACACAAAAATGAGTTCCATATTTTGGATTATATCCCACTTACATGGAAATATTCATAATTTATTTTAAATTGTTGATATCACCTTTTTAATCCTATTAGTGGATAACATACTATGAGTCCACCCTATGATGAATTATCTAACTCCCCTCACCAAGACCTAATGCCAAATATTTGCCTACCAATTTACTCCAAGGAATTGTCAACCACAATTCCTCCAAACATCATTGTTGTATATCACATCCCATATGGGAAAGGTATGATTATTTCATATATATAATAATTGTGTGATCTTGAGATGTTAGTCCTTGTCAACCACCCTTGACATCATTTCGTGAGTCTTGACTTCCATGTCCACTCTTTGAGTGTACATGTGATGACATCTACTTCCCACCACCATGCCTTGTAGATAAGTTCCATATACCTCCATGACCACCATAGGACCATATGTGATGAAAATCCACTCAGTGTCCTTGTAGACTACAACCCAAATAAGTGATGTACTATGCTTCTCTCAGTGGTTCATTTAAAAAATCATGAATAACATCACTGTCCACCATAGAGAAATCTTGACCAGGCTGGACACCAAGTTCATAAATGTTTGCACTCTCATTATGTGTATTAAACTATCAACACCCTATGCTTCAGTATCAAATCCCCTATATAATCCTCGTGATGACCCACTAGCTCACAAATTTTTTATTCCAAACCCTATGTAGTGATGGTACTTCCATTCACATTTGAAACATCATGACTTGTTGGGAGGTTAACTATTCCTGTACTACTCTTCCCAAACACACTTAAAATCCCTACAAAACTTTCCTAAGAATACCCATGACTCCATCAAGAAACTTGCCTAGTTTTCCATCTCAAGTATTCACCTAATAAGTGCTTTGTTATGTTGTTGGAAGGATTTTATAGCCCTTGGAATGTCTATACACACTTGTAGCCTTGATGGTATGGGTACTCTTATTCTCCTTATATACAAGCATAGAGATGGGTGTTATTAATATGGTGCATGTGTGTATAATAAATCTTATAGGGTTGATTTTATCATCTCAATTCATCCAAGAAGGGATGAATTTATCTACTTATCCTCAGCTATAGTTTAGCCTCATTAGAGGGGTTTTGAATAAAATCAATAGGGTTCTATGTTAATTAACTTGTAGACTGGTGTCCTCATATTGTACAATAATTCTCTGAGTATTGAGTGTTTCTCTGGTAGAGTATCATCAACAAATCATAGGTTGGTTGTGTTGGAATTTTTTTGGTAGGTGGGTCCTAAAAATTGGAGTGAAGTATAAGCAACTTATAAATCCCATTGCATATTTATGTCACTTGATTTCCATGGAGAAATGACATCTTTTGCATTGCTCATTCCATTCCAAGTGCATATATACTTTTAGTAAATTAGAGATAACAAGGAGCAAAAGAATTGTGCCAGATACAAATATAACTCTGTGTTACAAAAATAATATTGAGACCAAATCCTTTTGGACAATATAAGAATTACAAAGTAAATCATGCTCTAATGCATACATTTTAGGATATTGTGCATATGCATTTTAGGAATATTTATCTCTTGATCATAGAATGATTTCTCCAATGACATGCAACTTAGATTTGGAATTTTTCCCAATTTCAACATCTACTGGGGAATAAAATATGTAGCAGCCTCAAATGCTTTCATCACTAGATATACATAGATCCATTTTTTTGGGTGATATGTCAAAGTAATGCATGCACGTTATAACATATACATGACATGTTATTTGTAATTTCAAAAGCCATGTATTTTGGCTTAGAAATGGCTTGGATTTTTGAGACTAAGGCTTGGACATGTAAACACATAGTTGAATCCAATTTCTTTGACATAAAATAAGAAAATACAACTTCCATCATAAAATCACTATGAATTTCAATGAGACATTTCATAAAATTATTACTACAACATCAAGCACACTCTCATATTTTCAAGTATATGATTTTTTAAAATTTTGGACTATTTTAAGGTTTCCATCTATGTTGATTTCTAATTATGGTTTCTCTAGGACACTATATGCCCATAAATATACATGCCTATATATGTTTATATATTTTTTCATTGGTCCCAATGCAAAAAAAATTATATGGTCATAAACTAGTCATAACTGTATACACATTAAAAAACTAGTTTTCATTTTTTTGAGGTAGTTAGAGGGAGATACATGACCAACTATCCATTTTTTAATCAATTTTTAGGATCTATTTACTTGTAAAATTAATTAAAAAAACATTAATTTTATTTTAAAAAATAGGTGACAAACTATATTATCTTATCTAAGCTTCCACCAAAGGGTTTCAAATAATATTAAATGATGCTAAAAAAATGAGGGGCCATACGACTAGTTATCTACTACATTTTTTTCTAAAAAATAGGAGTTCCTCTTCAAATTTTATATGTTTAACCTACTTATACTTTGCCCTTTTTTAAACAGTGTTTTAGAAACTAGACTCAAAATGTTACAATTCATGTTCTTATACCATATTCAAATTTTGAGTGTGGCCATCTCAAATAATCTATAGAATTTGAGATTTCTCAATTTTCATAAAAAACACGTCCATGGGTAGGCCCATGTTTGACCCCCAGCCTTTTACACTTACCCTTTACATTTTTTACTAGCAAAACCTTGTTTTCAAAATATAAATGTATAAATTTGGATTAAATGTTATAATGACAAAGTTTCAGATGTGGTGCCACACTTTTCCAAAAGATAAAGAGTAACCAAGTTATTGAGATTCAATAATAGAAGATACCTTTGTAATACAATTAGTATAAAATTTGCACCCAAATTGATGTCAAACTCTCTCCATGTTCCTTGTGGAATGAGCTACCTAGGGTACACCCTCTATATGCTTATTATTTTAGGATGGTATCCTTTCCTCCAAAGGAAAGTGGTGGCTAAATGCATATATATTTGACCAATTTTTATAATTAAACCCAAAAAACAAAACTTGCTACAACTAGTCATACACGATAAATTTAGTAAAACTATTAATTTTTGTGGGATTTTACATGTAAATAAGGGATAAACAAAATATATTAATGTATTATTTATTAAAACTTGGGCTTTTACAATTTAAATTATAATGTAAGATAGACCCTTGGTTTGAATACACCTACACTATACGTAATGAATCAAGGTTTCTGGATAATGCTCAATGAAGAGAACCTTCTCTCCATGTGGCCCAAAAATATTTGGTTACATGTCCATGATAACATAACATAATTTTTAATTTCATCCCTCAATCTTTGTCCAAATTCTATGGTGACCTTCATGATGCCTCTAAACTCACTATTAACACCTCTATAGTTTTAACAGTGGTTACCTCCTCCAAGTCCACCCTATGACAAAGTCCTTAACTCCCCTTACCAACCCCCTGACAACTCTTTTCCAACAAAGTTTATATAAGGAATCCTCTATGATAATTAATTGACCCATATTCCTTTTAGAACACATCAATATGAGTGATGAACTCTCCTTCCCTATGTATGATTACTTTATGATCTTGTGATGTCTAGAACTCTTCTTCCCTATGTATGATGAATTGATGTTCTTGTAATGTCCTTACCTATCCATTGTGTCACCCTAAAAATAAGTCCCATTTTACACTAAGCTCAATGCCAACACTATGTGCTTTGGCTTCAATGCCTTTTGATTCATTGTCTTAAATTCCTTTCCCTTTAATGGCTCAAATACCTTTCCCCTAACATCCTTTCATGATTTCAAGCTCTTTTATGCACGTTCTAAGTGTGGTTGTGATGAAATATCCTTCCCACCACCATAACTTATAGATAAGTATCATCTACCTTCAATACCCCCAAAAGACACTATGCGATGAGTATCTACTCATTGTCCTTTTAGACTACATAACACATGGGTGAGTTATTATTTTTACATTAATATTTTCTCTTAGACTCATGGTAAACACCTTTTTCCTCCACAAAAAACTCATGACCTTGTTGGACTCTAATTTATCAAAGGATGACACTCCTAATGTGGACATGATATTGTCAATGCCCTATGCTTTAACTTCAAAGTCCCGTAAAAATTCTTTATGATGACCCATAGTGTCAAAAAAATTTTATTCCACACACCTTGTGTAGTCAAGGTACTTCCATTCCCCCCTTGGAACACTAAAATTATTGATAGGTCACCCATCATAATATTACTTAGGGATAAGTGTTCTTAACACTACAAAACCCTCCATAGAATACTAGTGAATTCATTGAAGAACTCACCCAACTTGCCATCTCAAAGATTCACCCAAAAAATTCTTTATTTAATTTTTGGAAACCTTTCCTAGATTTTGGATAGCTTGCATACACTTTTAGCCTACCCTTGGTGCTAGGGGTACTCTCATTTCCTTATCTTTTCCACCACCTTAATTCTGTGATGCCCTAGATGCTGCTAGTCCAACCCATGGCATGCACCATTACTTATTATTGAAGACTTGATAAATGAGGTCTCTTCTTTCCTCCAAGCCACCAAAATTTTACCTAATGGTGACATTTCTCAAGTATCAAATCGAATCTAGTACCAAATATCACAAGGATAATGTCTAACACTCTTGTGCATTACTCATAACACATTAATTTTGTATATATAGAGAACTAAACCATTCAAATACTGAGATTATGCCTTATTCATCCATGAGTGATCCCTACACAAAAATTGTTAGACAACAATAATATGAACGCACCATGATATGAAAAGAAAACCATAAGCACTCACATCAAAGTATACATCATCGATCAAAAGAGAACGCGCATTCCTTATTATAATTTGGGCCATGCTTTTATAGATTACACTAAAATATGGACCCTTGGTTTTTATATGGTTACACTACATGCATTGAGTTGGGTCCACTGATAATTCTTATCCCAATAGAACATTCTTTTCCCTTTGCTCATGACAACTCTCAAGTCACATGCTCATGCCAACAAACATAACACTTATTCCCATCCTCTAATCTCTGTCCTACTACCATGACAACCTTCATGATGTATTTAAATTCTTAATATCACTTTTTCACTCATAATAATGGATCTCATACTTTGAGTCCACCCTATTATGAAGTCCATAACTCCCCTCATCAAGACCCGTTGTCAACTTTTGGCTTGTGAAGTTACTCTGAGGAACCATCCATAAAGCCTCCACCCATTGTCCTTGTAGATCACAACCCATCTAGGTGAGGTATTCTTATTTCATTTTTATGATCATTATGTGTTCCTATGACATTTATCCTTGTCCACCATATCACCCTACAAAAAAGTCTTATTTGCCATTGAGCTCATCAACAACTCTTTGAACTTTGACTTGAAAGCCTTTCCCTTGACATCCTTTCATGAGTCTTGAATCTTGTGTCCACTCTATGAGTGTACATGTGATGACATCTAATTCCCACCACCATGCTTTGTAGACAAGTCCCAGATGCCTCCAATACCACCAAAAGACCATTTGTGATGAATATCCATTTAGTGTCTTGTAGATTATGCCCCATGTAGGTAATGCACTCTTATTCTTTGGTGGTTCATTTCTAAACTCATGGAGAACACCAATATCCACCATAATATAATCTCAACCATATTGGCCAGAAAGTTCATACACTTCTATTATGTGCATGACACTATCACCACCCTATGTTTCCACATCCGATTCTCTATATACTCATCATGATGACTCACTAGCTCACAAATTTTGTATTCCATCTCGAGGTACTTCCATTCCCCCATTCAACGCCCTAACATCCTAGGTGGTTAACCATCCTTGTATTACTCTATCCTTAGCTCACTTAACAACATTGCAAAACCCTTATGATAATACCCATGACTCCATCAAGTAGATTTCCTAACTTGCCATCTCAAATATTTAGCTAATAATTGCTTCATAACATTGTTGTAAGGCTTTCCTAGCCCTTGGATTACCTATATACACTTGTATCCCACCCTTGGTGATAGATTTACTCTTATTGTCCTTATAGGGAGGCATAGAGATGGGTGTTCTTAATATGGTGCACGTGTGTATAATAAATATTATAAGGTTAATTTTATAATCTTAATTCATCCAAGAAGGGATGAATTTATCTACTTGTCCTCAACTATAGTTTAGACTCATTAGAGGGATTTTGAGGAAAATCAATAGGGTTATATGTTAATTAACTTTTAGACTGGTGTCCTCATATTGTCCAATAATTCCCTAAGTATTGAGTGTTTCCCTAGTAGATTATCATCAAAAAATCAGAGGTTGGTTTGTGTTGGAAATTTTTTGGTAGGGGGTCCTAAAAATTTGGGTGAAATGCAAGTAGCTTGTAAATCCCATTACATATTTATGTCACTTGAATGCCATGGAGAATGGATATCTTTTGCATTACTTGTTCCATTCTAAGTGCATAAATATTTGCAGTAATTAGAGATAACTACATTACCTTTACAAGGCTCATAAAAAGGTTGACATGCATTCATTCAGGGACCAAAATAAGTATGCCAAATACAAACTTAATTTTGTGTTACAACAATAATATTGAGATAATATCCTTTTAGACAATATAAGAATTACAAAGTAAATTGTCAGGTTCTCATATATACATTGTAGTATATTATGTAGTGCATTTTAGGAAGATTTGTCTCTTGATTATATAATGGTTTCTCAAAAGAGGAACCATCGACTATCGAACTGGGACTTGAACACCTTTTGGGGAATTGAACATGTGGTTACAATTTGATAATGTCAATGTTTTCATCACTAGATCTCATCCAATTCTACTATTTAACTAACTTGAGTCTCTTAAAACTATATAATTTCATTGTCATGAAAATTTACATATTCTTTTCAACTATATTTGTATGGGGTTTCTAGTTTTTTGAAATAATTATGGCACTAATCCTATATTTTGAATACTACTAGTAGTTTGTCTTTTATAATAAAAATTATGTTGGAAATTTGTTGTAAATTTTCCATATTTAACATTCTTTTAAATTATAGTGCCAAAATATTTTTCTAACTAATTCCCCATAGTTGTTTCCTATTAGGCAATCCTAAAAATATTTGGTATTAATAAATTAAGTTATAATGATAATGAGATTTAGAAGGGTTGGTAAAGTGAGTTGCTTGTGTCCAACTCCACCCAATTTTAAATCTCACAAGATGTTTGTAGACTGGATGTGTCTGTTTGATTTGGTTTAATAATTTTAGTGGTCGGTGGTGGCTTCTTATGTTGGTTTATTGCTTCTCAGGGATTGGGGCCCCTTGTTATACCCCAGATCTGGTAAAAAATGACCATCTATTAAAAATAAATAAAGTTTAATTGCCTTACTAATGAACCTTGTTTAATCTTTCTTTGTGGATTTACATTTGTAAATATAATTATTATTTAAGTTATTAAATATATAACATTGGCATTGGACAAGTCAGAGAGATAAATAATTATTTGAGTTATTATTTTACATCAGGTTGAAATGTAAAAGTTGGGGTTGATTATTTTTTGCACGTGATATAAAATCTAATCGTGCCTTTTTAAGATTCTCACCAATTTTTTTGTTTGACTAGCAACTTGTTTCTAATACAAAAAATTCTCATTATATTAAAGTAGAAAAGACATGATAGGTGGGTGCCATGGTTAATGAGCTTTAGTACATAACAAAGAAGTGCATGGAAGATGAAAACATGACGTATAATAGGATTTTGGTTCACATAATTTTTTTTCATGTTCATATTCTCCTCCAAAATATGAATAAGAATTCAATAAAATTTAGAGGAAATAAAAGAAGCAAGGTGATATGTTGTTTTCATATCTTTTTGGTTATGACTCCTTAGGGATTTTTTTTACATATTTAATGGCATCATCCTTACACCATTTTATGCTTGAAGTAGTGATTGTTGATAATGAACTATTGGTTTAGAAAGTTTCTTTCAAAGTATTTTAGTATGAGTTACCTTATAGGTGCAAGTTAAGCTGGAAGGGATCATGTAATTTTTTTCATAAAGTGGGGCCTGGTAGAGTGAAAGAGTGGAAATCGGTAGTCATGCCTCACTTGAAATCCATGGACACTTACCTTGTATAATATTTTTTGAACAAAATTTTAATCAACAATAATGTGATATTTTTGGTTGAGGTGATGGTAGAAAATGAGGTTGTGTGTTCCTTCATATGGTAATGAGTTGTCTGAGGTGGAGATGTTTTGTTTCATATTCAGAATGAGCAATGGCAAAGTTTTGGGTAAGGATAAGTCTATACAAAGCATGAAAGCGATAAAATATATCAAGGTGCACTAGGCAGTGATGATAAAGGACAATAACATGGTTTTTCGAGTAGTGGACCCAAAGAAGCTTAAATAAATACACGTAAAAACCTCAGATACACATACAAATATATGTAACATGTCACTTTTATAAATTATATATATATATATATATATATATATATATATATATTAGTAATATAAATATATTGATATAATAATATAATATATTATAAAATTACATACTATATATATAATATAACAAGTAATTATAATAATATAATATATTCAGATAATGAAACTTACTATGAATTATATTAGCATTTTAAGGGAAATGTTGAGTAGATAACCATCATAAAAAAATAATGACAATTAGGGTTGACCATCAAATTTAGGCCCTGGACATAAGCACAACTACATGACATATGTGCAAATTGGAATTAATAGTTAGGAGGAATGTCAACTAAGTTTTTGTTTGTTTGCATATATGATTAGTGACATATAGATGGATTAGATGTCTCAAAGAGTCTCCCCCGGTTTGATCCTTGCTAACCAGCAAGTTAAATCACATAATTATTTATATCTATCCCTATATGTGGTTGTATCTAATGACGAAATCATTTATATTCATCACATAGCCATTTATAAATATTTATACCATAAAGCTGTGATATATTATGATTATATCATTTTGTATTGTGTCAGACATTTGAACCATTTGTATATAGATCTATATTTGTTGTTATGACTCATTGATGTTATGGATGTGTATATTTTATTTGTATCACATGTATTAATGTTTAATATATGTTATTGGAAAATGTGTGATGTATGTTTATTATTTTCTAGCAGATATGAACAAATGCATGATTAAAAAGAAAACATTTGTTTTGAAAAGTGTAAATGTAAAAATAAAGAGATAACACATGTAAGAAATGAATGAGATGTAATACATAAATGTGAAAAATGAGAAATAATAATGTAAATGAAAGATATGTGAAATAAAAAGAAAAATAAGTATCAATGTAATTTTAATCACACAAACAAAGATATGTAAAGAAAGTGAAATATAAGCTAATATAAATATAAGTTAAAACTAAAGTAAAGAAAGAAATATAAGAAAATATCAATGTAAGTTACAATCAAAGATATGTAAATAAAATTAAATATCAATGTAAGATAAGAACACATAAACAAAGATATGTAAATAAAGTGAAATATCAATGTAAGGTAAGAATACAAAAATAAAGATATGTAAAGAAAATATAAGAAATATGTGACAATCAAAAGTAGTGTAATAATGATAAATTAAACTTAATGTTTGTGTTAGTTAATAGTGTAAAATATTATTTTTGTTTTTGTGACTAACCATGGTACGTAGTTTTTTCTAAAAGAAAAAAGATACTTTGTGAGGAAGGCCTAGTCCTATCCAAGGTCTTATACTACAACTCACAAAGGGAGAACCCAAAAAATGATAATTTGTTATAGGAGATAAAATTATATTTGTGAGGAAGGCCTGGTCTTACCCAAGGTCTTATATTTAACTTCACAAAAGGAAAACCAAAGAGGTATGGTCAACTAAAAAGGTGATATTCATTAAGGAGGAATATTGGGAATGTTATGATGGAAAAGCAGATGAAAAATAATTTTCTTATGTAATGAGGTAAAAAGAGATTTTTGATGATACCTCATAATTCAATACAAAGCCCAAAATGATCACTAGAAGCAACAACAAACACTAAAACAAAATGGCCTCAGCTACCAAAAAATAACATATGCAACCTTTAGTGAAAAATCTACCAACATGTAATGCAACCACTAACCTTTAGCCAAACATTAGTGAGAAAGTAGTGAAAACAAGTGAAGTGATAAAATAGAATAACTACCCTCAAGACCCAACATGTAACATGGTAAAAAATGAGTAAACAATCAAATTCTAAGAAAGAAAATCCGAAGAGTTAGTTAATGGTTAGAATTATCCTTCCCATGTGGGAGAGAAAACCTTCCATTATCCATTGAGACCTTTCTTTGACCAAATCAACTAAATCTAATCTAAGCCTTTCTACCTCCATTAACTTCCCTTTCTTCTTAATAGTGGATTCGAAAGGAGCTTTGGGTTTAGGTAAAGGAGAACAGACAAGACAAACATCCCCCAAAGATGGTAGGGAAGGAGTGGAGGCCTCCAAAAGGTTAGATCTCACCCTCGGTAGAGTCTCTATAGGTGGGTAAGAGCCCTAAGGCAAAGGTGGAAGAGGGTTGGAAGACTGGTAGGAGATGAAAATGATTTACATAGGCATTGTAATAATATTTAATATGCATGAGACATACAAATCAAATGGGAAGGTGTTAAGGATTTTTTGGTCAATAGATACAAAAAATGCTAACCCTAGTAGACACAAAGATTTTGGATAATTATTGAAGTACTTAGATCATCTCATGAAGGTGATATATATAATAAATGAAAAATAGGCCTACCTTCCCATGAAATGTTCCCCATTCATCCAGACCCCTTACAGAGTTATTAGTTTACTACGAAGATTGGGTACTTGCATGAGAAAGTAGGTAGCACCATATATTAAAATGAGACTTCATATCCTAGTCTACTGGCTTACCACACCCCAATGAACCTCAGCTCTCTCATGAGGCTAGCTATGGAGTTTGAAATTCAAGTAGAATAGGAGATGTGCTAAAATAAGAATCACGTCTTTTGGTGTGATTTTGAATTTTGAGTTTATAATTGCCTTTTGTGTAAATGATTTGGATTTTAATTTTTTTGTATTTTTATATTCCTCATCCATATGGATTCGAAAAACCAAACATGAGTGATAGAAGTGACAAACACAGATAAGCTTTAGACTTTGGTTACAAGATATAAAGTACGTTGATACTCTATCATCTTCTAAATAGTTAGGATTTATCATAAGTATGTAATCTCAATACTAATCATATGTGTACTTAATATGAAGGGAGATAAAAGGAAAAAATGAGGATCATTAGAGATTAGTGTAAGAGATGGTACAATGATAAATATGTTTGGTAGATAACCATAAGTTAAAATAACATGGTGTAGGGTGTGGTTTAAGAACCATGTCATAATAATATCTATTCTATTCATACCAACTATCTAACATAAACGTATATGTAAATATAAATAATCCATTAATAGAGGGTAAAATAACATATGTTAAAATTAAGTAATAAAGTAACATGATTTAAAAAATAATAATGAACAAGACATAAGATAAAGATATCATAGTACATCCACCAATGTAGTAGTGAAAATATCAAATCTGAATCATATAAAAGTGTGATATGTGATAAAACATCATGATGTGTTCATAAGTATTGATAGATGACATGAAATACATCATCTATAACATCAGATACATCTTGATGTAACTACAATCTAACTCTAATCGAAGTCTCATCAATCTTCACGAAAAATCATGCAAATATTTCCTAGCATATTGTCTATATAGATAAAGTGGTTATGCTAGAGGAAAATTTATGCTCATATGACATCTCTTGTAATGGGTACTTAATGTGAGGAACTGAATTTGCACTATTATTGATATCCTCAAAATTGTGAGAGGATGGAGGTTACAAAGGAGGCTGATTATTTGTTCGTGAATTCCCTGAAGTGTGTTGTTGAGTAGGTTATGGTTTAGGCCATGGAAAAACATGAAAGTTCTACTGTAGCACTCTACATATGTATGATGTGTGGTACATTGATGCCAAATACAATAAATTTAATCATATCTAGGGATATACTCTAGAAGTATCTTGGGAAGAGATAGGTTCTTATTGATGTATTGTACCTTTTCTAGATGAAGTATATCAATAGACTACCTACGTTATCATTAGTGAGTAAAGAAATGTATGGTCATGCCATGAAAACATCAAGCATGTATAGAAGTAGCTAAGTGTGGAGGTTGAATTTTTGTAGTGGGATTAGAACCCGAGGCTTTTTATTGTGCTAAGAATCATTGATGGGCATGAAAATCCTCATCCAAATAACTAGAGAGCTCATAGAACTCACAATATATATCATTTTCCCATCATGTAGATATAAGATCAAGCTTAAGAAAAGGTAGTATGCTAGCACTAATAAGAGGATAACTCATATTAGGATCAGAACTAAGTTCAACAGTTACGAGAGATTATCTCAATGTAGGTTGACATAATGTATCCAAAAATACAAGATGGAACATGATCAAAGGATCATAGAATCTATTGAACTGATATGGTCTCATCATGACATGATCAAGAAACATACTTTGAAGAGGATTGATAATGACTAAGTGAGAAGTAGTGCATGTGTGATCCATCTCAGACTTATGAACATCAAGTGAAGAAGAACTAATGCTAAGTACAATTGAAGGAGAGGGAACTACAATAGAATTGAAATCATGTTGTAAGGAAGCATAATATCTAAGTATATCTACATTTTTAGCTTGAGAAAAGCCAACTAAAAAGGGATCATCTAAAGAGTACCCATCATCATAATTAGTAATATAAATATCTATAGTGCAAGCATCAATAATTTTATCTGTTGAAGAAGAATGATGAATGAAGTGTTTAGTCTTTGTTAGTGATAGGAAATTCATCTTTTATTTTTTTACAAGATAGAGGTTGTAATTAAGGAGGTAATTGACCAATTATGTGAGGAGAGAGATAAGAAGTTTTGATTTTCAAATTGATCTCATCAGGATATCATCATCAAAATCTAAGAGATTAGGGGGTATATTGCCTATTAATTCAATGTAAACATTATAACCTCTAGTAGAGTTGATAGGATAATTAAAGCATTGAGACTCAAGAAAAGGAATAATAGGTAAAGGTTCAAGGGTAGGTATTTTGAAAAGATAACATTCTTGAATTTGTTCAAAATTCTAAGGATTTGTGTCTCCTTGAATCTTGTAGATAACACCACTATGAGGAAATATGACACATTGGCATGATGACGAGGCTATGGATCTCATTCATTGTGTCAAAGGGTGATCGAGTAAAATTTTATATGATAATGAAAAATTAAATATCATAAATTTGATGCGAACCATGAAAAGGGAACTGTGATAGGAAGACAAACACAACCTAGAGGATGCATTTATCTTCTATCATATCCTCGATGCATACTTTGAGTAGTTTTAAGATTATATTCAGAATACCCAAGTGTCTTAATAAATTCTAGGGAAGCAATACAAGTTCTAGAACCTTCATCAATAAGTGCATGTTTGACTTGGATATCACCTATTTGGAGATTAATGAACAATAGAGGATCATCCACATGAAACAATATTTCATCAAGAATCATTGAAGCAATGGGAAATTTGAGTGCAAGAGAATTATCTAAAGTTTCATTAATGTGGATAAAAATTTATTCACACTATTGAAGGATACTAACTTTAATGTCGATAAAAATTTATTCACACTATTGAAGGATACTATCTTCAGACCCAGAAAAAGTAGCTTCTTTCGCTATAGATGGGGGATGATGGATGTTCATTTTTAATAAGAGTTACATTAGATGATTATAATGACCAGTATAAGTTCTCATAAGTTATAGAAAAGGAATTCAAGATGGGTGATTATAGATTTCAGTTATAGGATCCCATTCATCATATAAATTTATAGTTTTATTAGATAAAGGTATATAATATTGAAGTAAATCCCTTGTAGGGGTATAAAATGTGTATTTAAATTGATGTTTATAAGGGGTAGCTGATTTGAAACTTAATCAATATGGGTTGGTCAAGTGGGTCTAATTAGGTTGATTTTGATAATGTAGTTGAATCAATGCTCAGCTCTTTTGGAACTTCTAAGCGAGGTAATTTGGTTTGAGAAGAAATTGTTGATAGTTGAGGATTAGAAGTTATATTGATACAAAGTGAGTTATTATCTAAATGTGTCATTTGATTGGACAGATGTGGGTTAGTGGATGTAGGAAAAGATTGTGTTGTTAATTTGGTTAGTGGAATTATTTCCATGTGCCCCAATTCTAAAAAATGAGATGAGTAATAATATTTAACAATACATAAAGTTTGGAAATTTTTATAGTTTTAAATTAAATAAGGATTAATATAATATAATACTCTCCTCATATTATTCATGTTGACAATATTCTAATCATTAGTTATAGAATTGGGATCAACAAAAGTTTCAACATTGTTGGTAGTGGGAGGTTGAGTAGTATTAGCTTGATGATTAGTAATAGGATCCTTGTAAATATATAGATGAGCATTGGATTTATTAAGGGATTCATGTTTAATTTTGGTTTCATGCACCTTATTTTCCAATTCATATGCTTGTTTTCACTCACAAATAAGAGTTTCATGATCAAAATTAGGACAAAGAAGATATTCAAGAGCATAAGTTCTTAGTTGGTGACAAGTTTCATGAGAATGGCCCCAAATTATATGATAGAAACAATTTTTTTGTAGATCACACCAATGTTTGGTAGGAAATCTAGGATCAATATCTCGTGGTGAGGGCCTAGGAAGATGACTTTAAATCTTTGTTAAGAAAATAGCTTATGAACATTTACATTATTCACTTAGGAAAATGTAAAAATAAGATGTGGCAAAGGATTATTTGAAAGTGGTTGTGAAAGAATAGCATCATTGGAATCACTTGGGGTAATAACATGAATAGTGTGTATGGAATCATGGGTATCCATCACACCATTGGCAACATGTCTATTTTTAGTTTTCATAAGCATTTGAGTTCTGGTGGGAGGATGGGAAGGTTTAAATTGTGTTATGAGAAAATATTGGCTTGGTCAAGATATTCTTATAAATATTTTGGAGAAAGAGTCCTAACATGATATTGTAATTTAGGATGAAGAGCATTAATGAACAAATGGAAAAGATTGTATTTTAACATGTTATGTTTATCTTTATTGGATAAGGCCTTCCATCATTTAATGAATAATTAGGTTGTTTCAAATTTTGTTTGTTTATAGTTCATAAAATGAGCTAATTTATTTTTAGGAAGGTCATTAGTTTTAAATTCTTTAATCAATGCATTGATTAAGTCTTCCAAACTAGATAGGTATGGGTCTTGAGTTGATTATACATGTCTAAAATGTCAACTAAAAAGGTTTCAGCAAAGATTTTGGTGGTAGAAAAGGTATTAAGTTTAATCCAATGTTTATATAAGTTTATAAAAGCTTACAAATGCAAAGTGGGATCAATGGATCCATTATAAGTGATATAAGGGAACTATGCCACCTATGTTAGTATTTACAACTTAAGGAACTAGGGGTTCATTTTTTAAATGTTTAATAGCCTTGTTAATAAGTGGTGGTTGGGGTATAACGTTACCATGTGCATATTTGTATTAGTATTTTATGCCCCCCATTGAGTGGGTTGAGGATGATTTTGAAAGTACAATAATTGGGTTTGCATTTGCACCATTTGTTTAACACTATTAGTCTAAAAATTAGCCATTTGGTTTAAGGATTGTAATAAAAGTTAGTATTAATAGTGGGTTTACTAGTGAAATCAATATGAGATGCACCAATGGTATGAGATGAATTAACAGTTTAAGATGCACTAGTAGTTGTGTTAATTTGGGTATTCCCACTAAAGGAAATGCTTGCCATGTTTGTGGTAATGGTAGGCATGGTGGGTGAAGAAGGCATGGAAGAGGAAGACATGCTATAATAAAAAGGTTTGGAAGAAGAGAAAGGCATGGAAGAAGTTGAAAGGTGACTTACCCCAAGTTCTATATAAAAACTAGATGTAGATGAAGGGGGACACCCAATGTGAGGTCCTATCACAAGGTTATAGATTTTCATAGGATCCTTACCTTGATGTTGAGGGTTTTCATTAATTAAGATGATCATTTCAATAATATATTCAGGATCACTCTCATCCTCTATTATAGATATGAAAACAAGATTAAGGGTATAAGATGGAGGAGTCCCATAGTTGGTGGTTCTATTAGTAACATGGACATTGTTAAGATCGACATTATCTACCATATTATAGGGTACATGTGTCTTAGAAGATTTATGAGGGTTAGTAAAACTCATCATGTTAGTCTGATTTTGCTGCTCAACTTTGTCAAACATCAAATTAAGCAAATCAAGAAGGGACTGATAAAGGAAATTGAGTTGGACACCTATTGAAAATCTATAAGATCAACTTGGTTGACTTCATTTGGTTAGATATTAAAAATTAATAGGATCAAAGCTTACAATGTTAAGATGGTTGACCCAGTCAGGTACTTAGGAAAAAAATTAAAAAACCTACTAGGTTAAGTTGGTCGACCTAGTTGGGAAGACATGAAAAGGTAAAAGTCTCACGACTTACTAAGTCAAACTGGTTGACTTAGTTTAATAGGTGGAAAATGATAAACAACCTACTAAATCAAGCTGATCGATTTAATAGTACAAATAAGGAAAGATAGCCTACTAAATATAGTTGACAAATTTAGTAATATAAGTGGGAAAATTTTGGTTTTTAAAATTGGATGATCGAGTTTTGAAATAGAAGTAAAGAAAATAGAATATACAATATTGATTCATGCTAGTCAACATAGTCTATTCACACATAGTCAACTAGATCGATCTTATCAATCTAGTTGAGGCACGTAGCACACAATTATATCAATGTTGGTTGATACATTCTGAAATACAACATAGAGTAACAAGTAGAAAATATAATTTTATAACTACTAATACTAATTAATTTATCCAAAAATTAAGATTGGTAAGTTTTACTAAAAGGTTTTGTTTGACAGTGTAAGCTTCTAAAGATACTTATTTGTATGTTAGATAGTGACGGTCCAATGTTTTAAAGTGCTAACTATAGAAGAAGTGCCACTCCCATATCTCACTAAACTCAATTTTAAGGATAATTTGGAAGTAAATTATCGATGCTAATCACTAATCGATGCACCACGAGATCAAGCAGATGGCTAGATTCTTAAGGTTCAATTCAAAAAGAAGTCCTAGGTGTTCTTGAAATACCATGAGGTATGTGAAAACTAAAGACTATGTTTACCTTTGTGATATGGATATGAATATTAGAGTAATCCCCTCATGCTATGATATATGTAAATGATATACAATGTCTGTAAAAATAATATCACGTAACCCTTCACAATAATAACTCAATTTTTAAAAAAATTTTGGTACATAGTTTCTAAGGAAACCCAAACAAACTGAAAATAAAGGCAAAAATAAGTTGTTGAAAACCAAGTTGTAATTTATAAAAACAAATAAATAGGCAACAACTCTTTTCAAAGTAAATGTGATTTAATTACTATGAAAATAGAGGTCAATTACCTTTGCTTATTTTGAAAATAAAACACATAGAACAAGATCGAGTAGGTTGATCTAATTGAGTAAATAGAATAAAATAGAGTCAACACTGGTCAACTTAGTCTATTTTGAAAATAGACCCCAAAAAAACTAGGTCGATTTAATTTATTGGCAGGAAATTCAAACACAAAACTAAATCAACCAACTCAATTTAGTTGGTTATGTGCTTATAGTTTAATGGAGCTGAAAAATAATGAAAATAATAAAGTAATTTTGATATTTTAACTGTTATAATTAAAAATCAAGAATTATAAAATTGATTAAAATGGAGAAGCTTGAAATACTAAGTTGTTAATAATGAACCTTAAAAATTGAACAAGATTAATTAGGTCAATTTAATTATATTGTTGAGAGTGTTGAAGTTTTACTAATTGGATTGCCCATGTGAGATTTGGTCCTATAGAGGTAGAAAGTTGGAAGCACAGTAATTAAACATAGTCAACTAGGTCGACTTAATTTGAAGAACATTGATAAACTAAAAAAATAAAGTAAAACTAAATTGGCCAACATGATTTAGTTTGCTAAGACTAAAAATGTAAATACTATAAAAATAAACAAGATTGAACAACTTGACTTAGTTAATTTTAAGTAAAATGTAGAAAGCAAGAAAATGACTAGGTTAACAAGCGTGACCTAGTTAGTTGAAATTAGAATCCTGCAAACATAGGACAAACCTAAGTCGACCAATGTGATCTATTTTCCATTAATTGTAAGATAGAAGGAAATGAATAGATTAAATCAATGTGATCTAGTTTATTAAGAAAGAAACTTACACACAAAATACGAAACTAGATTGACAAACTCGATCTAGTTGATAGTAACTAAAAATTTAAAAAATTACAAGGGTTAGATTCACATCGAGTTCAATAGAATGTATGCAATGAATTAGGATAAATATATGACTTGCCATACTTAGTGAGTTTCAACCTCAGAGAGGATAATATGACTAATAACTCATTGCATATCGATTTATATCAGGGACATAACCAATATGGATCCACTAAACCTACCTAAGAGATCTCTTATCACACAACACTACAAGATATGGTTCCAAAGCCTCTAGTCAAGTAGCACTGCACAATAACCCTAGCTAGGCCTACAATATACAAAATAAAATAAACTAATCTAGTGTTCACCAAATCGTATGGCACAAAGAGGGATAATTAAACACAACAAAATAAATCAATCAAAGGAAACTGTACTCAAGCTAATGTAGAGGTAAACTAAGCAAGGAGTAAAACATTTAACCTAGTACTTTGTGAAATATCTATCTACCAAACAAAAGAGTAAAAGTTAAAAATATTTACCTTTGGACAAACCTATCGTGTCTTAATCTCTTCCTTCAATAATGGTGCTTTAGAAGAGATTATTTTGGATTTGTAAGTATCACACTATATAAATAAGCTCTAGGCTAAAAGATTCTTACTTTGCATCCAATACTTTCCCACAAGACAAGCTATCTTCCTTCAAAATAAAAAAACCTAAGCAATTCTAATGTCCCCTTTTTAGAATTAAACAAAATCAGGAGACCCTTAAACTATGCATTATTTTCCCAAGGCAAAAGGGATGGGAAAAATAAAATAATTTAATAATAATATCTTAAGTTGTTCTCAATGTCATTTTATTTAATAACATGGAAATGACACTTAATCATTATTATTAAGTGGAGCCAAAAAGAATTAATTACATGGTAAAAAAGTAATTATTATTATGAGGGGAAAAAATGAATATTTAATTAAAAAATAATTTTAATTACATTAAGGTTAGGGTTAAATTGAGAAAATAAGTTTTATAAAAGGACAAAGGGGAAATCATTATTCATTATGATTAATTATTCACTTTTACCAATTCCTAATAGAATTTCATAATTATTTCACTTCTATTTGAGGACAAAAACTTTCATTGCAACAAAATCAGAAGAAGAAACCCCTCCAATCCATAGGGGTAATTCCATATAGGGATTAAAATTGATCAACTCAATAGGTTATTTATAGGAACTCAAAAAATCAGGTTTTACAAGGAACCACCATTTATTTTTAAAGGTTGTGATGTTGCCTGGTCAAGGAAAAATTCCATAATCAATTTCATAGGGTTTTCCATGGTTTGAGCATCATCCTATTTTGCCCTAGTTTTGATGTCCTTATTTGTAAAAATCAGATCACAACTTTTGGGGGCTGTTGTTGTACAAAAAACATGCAAATCCATTTGGATCCATAGATGTCTGTACCGTGATAATTTTTTGTCAGATTGGGCAACATCGTAGTATGTAAAGACTGTTGTACTGTGTTGATCCATTTCACCTAAGGTTTTAAGGATTTTTATACATTTCAAATTGATTCCATGAGTAATTTTAAAACGTGGACGACACGCATCCACACGTCGTTCCGCGAAGCCGCCATTCTTATGAATTTGGTCCACACTTTTTTAGCTGTTAAAAAACTTTCCCTTTCGGTGGATGATTAAAATTTATAACAAACGCCGTGTTTATCGAAAGTTTCAACAAAGGAGAAAGTCGATAGAGGTGTCGTGGAATATATAAAGGTGTTGTAGGAAAATACAATAAGATAAATTTGAATATTGAAATAGGGAATAGAAATTTTAAAAAATATAAAAAAAAGGTAAAAATATATAAAAAATTGAGTAATGAATTTAAGTTTTTGGTGTACAAGTAAGTAGAATTTAAGGTTTTAATATAGAAACATAGACCACAATTTAATAAAAAATTATGAGGTTATTGAAAAATTTGGAAATATCGATCACAATTTAATTACAAAAAATTATTAAAAATATAGATTATTAGAGAGAAGTATTGTGATTATTTTGTTTAATGTAGATGTTTTTTCACATAAATGAATTGCATTTGGCTGCAAGTTAAAGGATTGGAGAAGATAATAAACAAGTTTATAATTAAAATTGTTCTTAGATGCAAGTTAATAAGATTAGAGAAGATCAAACAAGTTTGCAATTAAAGTTGTTGATGCTAAGAGGGTTGAATTAAACCACTTCAAAAATGAATCCTTATATTATTTGGATGTTTTGATTAATGAAGCTAAAAGATCACTTGAACTAAACCCTTCAATCCGTTGAGGTGGCATCAAACTTAGTACTAATGTATGTATTAAAATTTTATTACATAACTAATGTAGATTGTGAAAATAATGAGTCACTTGGTTTGAGCAAGGAATGTTTGTTGCATATAGTTGTCATGTTGGTCTTGTATATGTTAGAGGCTTTGGTTGCCTATTCAAATATTAATGTGGGATTTTATAATGATATACCTTTGTAATATACAATAAAATTCAACTCGACATCTTAATAATAATAATAATAATAATAATAATAATAATAATAATAATAATAATAATAATAATAATAATAATAATAATAATAATAATAATAATTTGAAGGTAAAAAATTATATTATGACAAATTGTAAATTAATATCAATTAAACATTCTAGAACAATTGCAATATTAGAATTTTATGTCAAAAGTTGATGATAAAATCAAGAATTTGACAAATTATGACAAATTGAAAATTAATGAATTTTGTAATCTTAATTAAAATATCGTAATGTTATATTCAAAAGACTCGAGTGAGTTGGTAAAAGCTAACGAGTGTGCTCAACCTACTTTGATTCAAATCTTATAAGGTTGTGTTAATTTAAATAGTAGTGATAGTAGTTGTTAACTGTTATGTTGGTCTCATTGTAGGTGATTCTATGTTTAATTGGAAAATTTCTCTTTCCTTCACCCCAAAAAATTGTAATTATATTAAAAAAAAGATCATAATAACATTAAAATTTTGACATGTTCTTTCAAAATTTTAATGGGATGTGGATTTTAATGTTAATTGTATAATTATAAAAAAGAGAATGGTGGCTATTTATGTGGCTATGTATTTTGATGGTGAATACATATGTTAACATATTATTATTATTATTATTATTATTATTATTATTATTATTATTATTATTATTATTATTATTAAGTGTTAATCATAATTATGGGCTCTGTTTAAGAGTAATAATGGTCATTGTTTATTAAAATTATTTATTAAATATTTTTTTCTCAGTATTATTATTCAATGAAAACTATGATTGTTTGTGAGAATGATAGGTTTTTATGGAGGAGAAGACATAGTGATATGAGATGGAGTCCATGATTTGTCAAAATAAGTATGAGTCTATTTTACAACTAATATTAGTTTCATATTGTCTGCATGGAATATTCGTACAAAGTTTGTATACCAACGAAAATTTTCTTGCAAATTTTGAGATCCCCTAAATTACTCTTGTTGTCATGCACAACTCTCTTCCCAAAAATAAAGGTAAATATGTTCTTATTTTTAGAGGTGGAGATGTTGCTCAGATTCTCAGAATCACTTTGTTTAGTTTTCATATATCTCTCAACTTTATCCCAATATTTTTTGTATGTTTCTCTACAAATTTTTGAATGTACTATCAAACAGTTTTTTAAACATGTATTATCCAAAAACCTTTTGTAAATGGATTTAAGTGTCATAGTGTATGATTGTACTTGGTGCATGATCGAACCATTTATTTTCCTCTTTCCTCTTTCCTATCTTCTTATCTTTATACATATTATATTTAAGGTTTTATTTTTACTAAATTAATCCAAGGATGAAACTCTTGATTAATAATATTTGGGATAAGACATAAAATTTAAATTAGTATTGATGATGTATGTTGTTGGTCATTTGTATTCAAATTTGACTTCACATGTGACAAATGAGATTCATTCATATTGTCTTGTACCTACATAATGTGTGAGACCCCTCTATCAATACTAGATGAAGCACCATCATTAATTATTTTATCCCACCTTGGCATTGCTCTCACATCCCCAACATCTTGCACATATTTGGTCTTCACATCAACAAACGACCACACAAGTACCAATGGTTGGCCATGAAGTGCGATCAGCTTATCATCTCATAGACAAATCCTTTGAGACATTGTGTCACATAATATTTTAGAATTGATTTAAATAAACACATTCTCTACATTCTCATCATAAAGAGCCTTAAGACCATTAATGAGACCTACATAGTATAGACAGTTCAATTTGCTACTATTAGTAATTACATCAAAATTAAAGGTTATAACTTGTTTCCTTAGACGATAGACAATATACACATATTTGAAACACTTTATGGTTGTATCATATCAAATAGCTATACAAAAGACATATATGTTGTCCATAATATTGTAAAAAAAAATGAAAGCATTATATTGCAATCTGTTTCATAGCATGCCTAATTGAGAGGTGCCTAATTTTTCAATACAAACGCCAAATGTATACTAAAAACATGGGATATATAGAGGAGGTTGTTCATTGCATTATATTATCATTTGAACTTGATATATAAGTAATTATTCATGTCACCCACACTAAAAAAGTGTGTTTTTCCTAATATTATAATAGGTTAAGGCTTGTATTTATTTGTAATTTCATCTACAAGCTATAACATTCAAACCAATGTAAACTTGCTAATGACCCAACTAAAATCTATATTTAACTAAATAATTCCCCTGCCTTTGTAAGCTTCCAAATTTTCCATACATGTTTTTCAATTTATTCACAAATTTAACATCTAAAAAAAAGAATAAAAAGATCTTACCATGAGATATACACCTTTTTGTCAAATGTTTTGATTATGACAATTTTGTTGTTCGAAAGACTTGTGACTTTAAAATTGTTCAAGAATGGTTATTGAGTTGGTTGTTTTATCACAAAACATTTTCATATATTTAGTGAGGTATATGCTCTTCAAATATTTGTGTTGTTATGCAAGTTATAATCCTTGCGAGGGAAAGTGGTTTAAAGGTAGAACTAGATGATATTTCAGCTCAAAGCGTTGTTCCATGACCTTTACAGGTAACTTGTCTATACCCATCATGTCTATCTAAGGTTTATTTTTTAATAATGAACAAACTCTATCATACATGTTAGAGGCCTTCAATATCATTCTTCATAATTTTGATGTTGACATTTTTTTAAAAAGCCAATATTTATTTACTTCTCTCAATGTGAAATTTGTCTTATAAGACAATGTTTAAGTGTAGCCCAATCATGATTTGTAATGTTTTTTTCAAGGGTGCACTTCTGTGGAATAATTTATGCATAAGCTTCCAAAGTTTGTCCCTAAAATATCAAAGCAAAGAAAAGATGCAGATTCATATGACCTGCACATTTAACCAAATAATTCCCCTACCTTTTGTAAGCTTCCACATTTTACATACATGGTTGTCAATCTATTCACAACTTTAACATAAAAAAAATCTATTTTCAATTATTGTTCAATATATTTCAGACCCTATTCCAAAAATCCAAGTTTCACAGAAGATGAGAGGATGATGGAAATATTCATAACCATCACAAGTTCATCAAACCTCCTTTAAGGTCACAATATTATTATTTATGCATATAACAGTTAGAATTTTATGTATATTGATGAGGTGCATATGATTCAAATTTATTTTTAAATAGATATTGAATTAAATAGATTAGCTTCACTTATATAGTATTGTGTGCTTTGCTATATGATTATCAAGTATGTATTATTGTATATGCACATATTTATTAAACTTATTATTTTGTGTATCTAAATGTGTAGGATACAAGTATAACCAAAAGATGAAAGAGAAATTAGAAGTGCCTATAACCCATTCTACCACTACACACCCTCTTAATCTTAGCTACCTAAATTCCACACAAAGTTATCATGGTGGACCAACATGACCTAATTGAATGAAAACCATGGATTTTTAGATAGAGGGAAATGACTAGATTAAATCAATGCGATCTAGTTTATTAAGGAATAAACTTTCACACATAAGGCAAAGCTACATTAACAAGCTTGATCTAGTTGACAGTAACTGTAAATTTAAAAAAATGCAAGGGTTAGATTCATGTCGAGTTCACCAGAATGTATGCAATGAATTAGGATAAATATATGACTTATAATACTTAGTGAATTTCAAGATTGAATAGGGTAATCTCACTAATAACTCATTGCATATCTATTTATATCAGGGACATGACCAATATGGATCCACTAAACCTAACTAAGGGATATTTATCACACAAAACTACAAGAGAGGGTTCCAAAGCCTCTAGTCAAGTAACACTACACAATATTTCTAGCTAGGCCTAAAATATACAAAATAAAAGAAACTAATCTAGTGCTCACTAAAATTTGTGGTACAAAGAGGGATAGTTACACAAAAAAAAAAAAATCAAGTAAAGAAAGCTCTACTCAAGCCAATGTACAGGTAAACTAAGCAAGGAGTTAAACATTTAACCTATTACTTTATGAACTATGTATCTACCAAACAAAAGAGTAAAACTTAAAAATACTTACCTTTGGACAAACCTGCCATGTCTTAATCTCTTCTTTGGATAATGGTGCTCTACAAATGGTTGTTTTGGATTTGTAAGGATCACACTATAGAAATAAAATTTAGGCTAAAAGATTCCTACTTTGTGTCCAATACTTTCCCACAAGACAAGTTATCTTCCTTCAAAGGAAAAACCCTCAGAAATTGTAATGTCCCCTTTTTAGAATTAAATAAAATCAAGGGACCCTTAAATTAAGCATTATTTTCCTTAGGCAAAAGGGGTGAAAAAATAAAAATAATTTAATAATAATATTTTAGGTTGTCCTCAATGTCACTTTAATTAATAACATGAAAATGACACTTATTCATTATTATTAAGTGGAGCCAAAAAGAATTAATTACATGGCTAAAAAGTAATTATTATTATGAGGAGAAAAAAATAATATTAAATTAAAAAGTAATTCTAATTACTTTAAGGTTAAGATGAAATTAGGAAAATGAGTTTTATAAAAGGACAAAGGAGCAATCATTATTCATCATGAATGATTATTCACTTTTACTAATTTTTGATAGAATCCCATATTTCTTTCACTCTAATTGAGGACGAAAAATTTCATTGTATCCAAATCAGAGGATGAAACCCCTATAATCCATAGGGGTAATTCTATATAGGGATTAAAATTGAGAAACTCAACAGGTTATTTACAGGAAGTCAAAAAATTAGGGTTTACAAGGAACTACCATTTGTTTTTAAAGCTTGTGATGCTGCCAGGTCAAGGAAAAATTCCAAAATCAATTTTATGGGTTTTTCCTAGTTGAGCATATCCTATTTTGCCCTAGTTTCAATGTCCCTACCTATAAAAATTAGATCATAACTTTTGGGGGCTACTGTTGTAAAAAAATGCAGATACGTACAAATCTATACGATGTCCATATCACAGTCATTTTCTATCAGACTGGGAAACATTGTAGCATTTTAGGACTATTATACTATGTTGAGCCATTTCACATAGGGTTTTAAGTATTTGTATACATTTCAAATTGATTTCAGAATTCAATATTTACCTTGAGTGGGATATTTTAGTAATGACTCCTCAAGTGTAAAAGTAACATAATTGTGAGTTGTAACAATGCAAAAATGAATGTTCCTTCTATTGAATTGAAATGAAGGGGGCATTTATAGCCAAATATTAACTCTAAATCCTTCAAAAAATTTATCCAATGAGGTTAACTAACTTGATCTTATCATGCGAGGAAAGTAGTTGTTACACCTTAAACGCGATCAGTTGGGCCGACCTCGTTGATGGATGCACGTACCCTTATGCAGTATGGCCTTATTATGTTTGCACTTTTTTTCCTTTTTCTTTAACAAATGGCTTGGATGTTTAATTTTTTATGTATATGTTGCAATTACATTGCGCTTTGAAATAAAAGACAACATGTCACAATTGAAAATGGCATTGAATTTTTGATGTATATGGTAAAATTACAATGTATGTCGACACAAAAGACAATACATTGCAATTAATCATAATGTCAAAATTTTGACATTTGAATGTTGACATGAAAAATAACATGTTGAAATTGACATTCAAAAGATAAAATAATATAGTTGAAAATTGAATGATTTTTTATTATAATTTTGACATGGGTGTAAACATATATGTATAGATGAATGCTATTATAATGGCATAATCTTATAAGGTTTTTTGAAATTTTTTTATGATATATTAAAAGTATATAATTATAGGGTTTCCATATATATTTTTACATTTATACCATTATAATTTTTTTGAGAAATTTTTATAAATCCACATTAAATTTACATATATAAAATTAATCATATTATTAAATTTTTTTGAGATTTTTTTTAATGATATATTAAAATTATATAATTATAAGTTTTCATGTATATTTTTACATCCCTATTATTATAATATTTTCGATTTTTTTAAATAGATCCTCATGATAGCCACTTTATTTTTTTGGACAATTATAAATGGATAACCGGAAGATGAATGCAATGGAAGAGTGAAACCATACACCTGGTGCAAGATCCAAATATAATAATTTCTTCCGTGTGACATAAAATATAATAATATTTGAAAAAATATTATGTACAAAAAATTTTAATGATGGAAAGAGTTTTAACGTATACAATTTTTTATCATTGTGTTTGCAATCACAGCCTGCGATCCATCATTATTGGAGAGCTTATAATCGCCCAGGCCTACAGAGTTTAACTAAAAACCCCGTTTACCATTTCTTGAACTGTTAAAATATAAAATCTGTCATTAAGATTTGAGATGTCTCCAGAGTGTGATCGCCGCAGAAACGAAGGCAATAGCGGCAGATATCATCGCGATGTGAGCCACTATGCTGCACATTCTCGCCACCATTTTCATGTGACTGTGTCTCTGTGTAACGGTGTTATTGTCCATGGCTTTCGCCTGTAACAACACCAACACTATCCCTAACGACGCGAAAAAACTGAGGGCGTCCATCACCACGAACATTCTAAACTCCACGCTCTCCATGGCTTGTGTCGCCTCTGCGAAGCCAAGCTCATTTTCAAGTCTAATGGGGACTGTAAATATGCACAGAAATGTCAAACACACCACCATCGTAGCCACCATTATAACCCGGCGATCACGCCCCTCCTCCTCCTCTCTCAGAATTTCGTCACCCTTCACATCAGTATATGTTAATAAAAGCTGCGCTTCCATATCCTCTTCAGAAATCGCATTGTACAAAACATTGTGATTCTTAAGAAAAAGAAATGGTTGGGCCATTGAGATTGCAGATGGCAGAAATGAATTTGTTCGGAGGAAGAAGGGGTAGCAATATTATTATAAATAAGGAAAAACGAGTAACTTCCAGGTAAGCTTCGTAGACGGTGTTTAGGCACATGCGAAGCCGCCCTCCGTGACTCGTCTTTCCTCTGCATTTTTTCGCTGAGTTTGGTCCGCACTTTTGTAGCTGTTGAAAAACAAATGTGGCTTCTTTCCGCTTTCGGTGTGATGGCAAACGCGGCGTTTCCCAAAAGTTTCAACAAAGGCTTCCCGTGTATTAGTTTGGAAGGTTCGTTTAACGCGTTCAAATCACAATAGGCATAAAAACTTGGGACCCGTACGAGGCTTGTTGGGGAGAGAGATATATGACCCCAAACAATTGTGCGAAATGAGTGCAAGGAGAAAGTCGATGGAGGTGTCGTGGAATGTGGAATATAAAAAGGTGTTAAAGAGTATGTGAATAAATACTTTTGTCAAATTTTTCTCCAAGCAATTGAATTTTGTTGAGAATTTTACAAATTTTCTAATCTTTGGAATGGTTAGAATTGGGATAAAAAATTAGCTTAATTCAAAACATAGAGTCATCAACCAAATGGATGTTCTTCCACCCAACTTCCCAAGGAGTTTTAAGGCCTTCCACAATAGCTTGTCTTTCAGCGGAATTATTGGTAGTAGCACCAATTTTGCCAAAAAAAAAAAAAAAACAATCGAGTTATCCAAATCCATACCAATGCCTCTAATACTAGCATGACTAGGGTTTCCCCTCGAAGTGCCATTCATATGGAATCTGTTGAAGCTTGGGATTGGAATGAAGGAACGATCCTTGCCACTAAGTCTTCATGAGAGTGAGGGGGTGAACGATCCTGTAATGTCCCCTTTTCTAGCTCACATTGTATGGTGTTCTTGTTAGCCTATTTCTCCTTGGTTCCATAGGCTAATCAGGGCTTTTATGGAATCTTGAGGATTTTTGGCCTAGGTAATTTTCATTGCAGGTCAATCCAGGGCATTTGGACGCAGTTTGGTATACTTACTATTTTTAGTAAGTCATTAATGCTATTAATAGTAATTCATCTGGTGGGCTGTAATCTCTAGTGTCAATGCCTTCTCAATGGAAAATTGGTTATTATCATCAGATGATTTCAGCTCCATTGGTTTAATTCATCTCCACATTAATAAAGTTTAAATTATAAAGTTAAATTTAATTATTTAAATTTATTAATGTGAGTCAAGTTAAGTGGGAAATGAATAGTTAAAGGGGCCCCTTGTTTTAAAATATATGAGACATCAAAAAAGGCAAAGGGGAAGTTATGTTTTATCCCACATTGGTTAAAAATGTGAGTGAGCTCTTATGAGAAGTTTATATAAGTGTTGCAAGGGCTCACTTTCCGGGATGCTTGGTTTATGCTTGGTTATTATTTTCTCTTAGAGAATTCTGGGAAGCTTTGGCTTTTAGCAGGTTTGAGGATGAAAATCCTCGAGCTTGGAGGCAGTGGATGGAAACCCATTGTTTGTTGGAGATATTATTCAGGTGTCTCACTTTGTGCTTCAAATTCATACTTCTGGTTATCTAATCCGACTGTAAGTTCTGTGGCTATGATTGAATATTTTTGCTGTTATTCTATTGAAGATTTGAAAGCAATATTCTTAAGTAATTTCAGAGCCTTATTCTAAAACTATTATAATATGTTTGACATTGAAATTTGCTTGCAAGTTATTGGATGAATAGAACTTAGTTCATGCAAACGGTTTGTTTAAATTTTCTATGGAACATTTGGAAAAATTGGGGCAAATATCCATAGGGGATGTTACAGTGGTATTAGAGCCAAGGTCTTGAGTTTGAGCCCTGTGGAGGTCGGTGGGGATGTTCCCCCCGCTTAGGGGTTGGGCCCCACGAGGGTTGTTCCCTCTGAGCAGGTGCATCGGCTCGACGGTCCTTCAGTAGCTAGCCATATAGGGGTCTGGAAGAGGACCCAAATCATCCTGGGACTTTTGGTGTGATGGCCGGTCCTTAGTGGTATCAGAGCCATGATCCTACCATCTTGTGTTGGTTTGCAAAATAATATTTTTAGATGATGCTAGCGTTCGATGAATCTCAGAAATTCTTTGGTTTGATATCAGAGATGATTAAAGAATTAGAATTTGAAGTTGGTCTCTGCCTAGGAGACAAACCCTGACAGTGAGAGGGAGAAGTGCGGGTCCCATGTAGTTTGAAGACAAATATAAAAATTATATGATCGCATAAGAAGAAATCACCCAGGAATCGTAAGAGTCTTATTTTTGAGCACAACATATCTAGAAGTGAATAATGAAATTCAAGTCACCCATTCATGAAGACCACCATCAGAGTAACACAACATTGAAGAAGGCCATGAGTTGAAGGAGTTATTTGACTATTTAATATCGTGGCAAGTTGTGTTATTTCACTCCGTCAACAAGGGAGATCGAGAGTCTTATTTTCCTTGTATGATGCCATCTTCAAAGAATCATGGAGTTTGATATATTGCATAGCTGCCATTCCATATTGAATACATAGAAAATAAAGAGAGATTTATGATTTTAAAGTTTATGATTGTTGCTGCCAAAAAAGGGATAATCTTTGACACAATTTCAGCAAGGTCCCCCTTGTCCTAAAATTATAATAATTATGGAAAGGAATTGTGTAGGTATAGGAGTCTTTGCAATCTTGCGTGGGGCCCAATTGATGCGATTAGCAATTTAAATATGAGTTTTAATATTCAAATTATTATTTGAAGCTTATAAATGTATAAGGGAAATCACTGGATATATCAAAGGGTAGTAGCAAAATCTATGGTGTTCTGTGGATCCTTCATTATATTCACCAGTTCAAAAGAAAGTCAGTTTTAAGGTAGGTGCATGTGTTTGAAAGATCACAATTAATATATTTTGTAGTCATTATTCAGAGAAGCACAACCTTATAGAGTGAAGCCTTCATCATAAGAAGTGACATGAGTGATTGGGGAAGATTTCATTGTTAATTATCATGGGCATTCAAAGATAATTCTGCTCAACAGTTATAACAAGGTATTACCTGTTTCAACATTTTTTGATTGGAGGCTGAGTGTGTCACCATTTAAGGAAGATATAAGCAAATTTTAGTATCAGTATAGGTACAATAGTATCATTAGACTACATTAATTACAAATAGTTTTAACTTCATCTTAAGGATAGGAATTGTATAATATCAATTACATGTAGTTTGATTTTACATCAACAAATTCAGAAGTTATTACACTAATTCCTTAGTTAGAAGAATGTAAGTCAATTGTTTGACATAATGTCGTTTGTGATATAATCTGAAATATTAGAATTCTTGAGTGTAAATAGCAAGGGGAACATTCAAATCTTAAATTTGAATCCAGCTATTCTATCTTCCCAACTGTTTGATAAATTGCAATACATTTGGTAATGTTTCTTTCTAGAAAATGCATGTTATATGTTTGATAAAATGTCTATTATATTTTGGAACTGAACTTGCATAAGTAGACATCATAAACAACATTCCAAACAAGCTAAAGATTTAGAAATATAGAGACTTACAACAACATGCCAAGAATTTGATGAACAAAAAAAATTAGAAATCGAAGATAGATTAGTTTAGGATATTACAATAAATAAAATGAAGACAATGGTAGATTTGAAAATTTAATGGTGTCCATTTAAGGGATTTACAGAAAGAAAAAGGAGTAGGGAATCGACTTTATGTAATTGGATTACAATTGAAGTCCACAAAATTTCCTGATGATGTTCTCTCTAAGTTGGAGGAATTAGACACATATTTGTCCAAAGTAGACCAGTTAGATTAGAGGCTTTTGAATTGGGCCTTATAGCCCTCAATGCTCACTTTGGCTCAGCATAGGTTTGTGGAACATCCTTATGAAGAGGTGAGACTTGCAGTTGTTTCTTGTCACAATGAGATCATAAGGATAACAACACCTGTAGCACCCTATAATGATGACATACTAAAAAGGGTTCTACAGCTGATTGTGGAGAGCTTACATGGGTTACATTATGTCAAAGCCCCTACTTTAGGTAAGAAGGCTAAGATTTTAGAAAACATGGCAAGAACCAGATCATTTATCATTTTGTTAGATCTCAGATGTGATAAATTGATTCTTTGAATGTTTCAATGCTTCTTAACTAAAATTAGGAAGCATCATCCAGACAATGTGAGGGCTTGTATGTGAACTATTATGTCCTTAATCTTAGATGAGGATGATGATATCTGCAAGCGATTGCAATTAGAATTGTTGGCAATTTGGAGGAAGGAGCAGTGTGTTTCTCCCATGGCTTATGCTTTCTCAAAAGGTTTGGTTGAATAGAAAATTGGGTGGTTCAAGGAATATATGACGGTTGTAGAGCTAATTTATTTGGGTATACAGGTCCCAGGTCACCCAAAAAGAGTAAGAACCAAATGAGGAAAGAGCAAATTTGTTTCACTTGTCAGGAATACTGGTCATTTGATCACATATTTGGAGTTAACAAGGAAAAAGAACCATTGCAACGAAGCAGTGTTGAAAACATACCAAAAAATGAGGTTACAAAGTTTGAAAAGGATGGCTTAACTCAAGAAGGGAGTATGCTTGAGTCTTAGGATGTCCCTAATGAATTTTCAACATCTTCATATGACAAAGAGTTGCGTGGAAATGAGGACATGGCAACAGCATTAGCCCTACATCTAGATCATTCCTACATAGATTTTGAGGTGTTTACAAAAGGGTGCATTAGTCTCTTGGTGGGTGATGTAGAGATTATGATTGATAATCCATATGAAGGTATGGTTTCTAATGGTGTTCCTTTGGTTGATCACGAAGTGGAAGATAATAAAAACCTGGATCAGCCCTTTAGAGATATTGTAAACATAGCTTCCCTTGATGTAGAGCATGAGGTTGACATGGATAATGATGGTGTGGATTCTTGGAAAGATCACAATGCATCTTTTAGGAGATAATTGATTCATATGATGACATAATTCCTACACATGAAGAAAAAAATGGTATGGGAAGATAAAGATAGGGAGATCACGGATCTTTGTCTTCAGTTGAGTATGTTTCATCATTCCATGCATAATTCAGCAAATTAGTCCTCTATAGCAGTACCTTCCATGATATAGAATGACAAAGCAAGGGGTAAAAAAGTTGAACAAGTTTATGGAAGAATGGAAGAGTTTCACAAAGACATACCTTCCATCCTTGTGGCATCAATTGAAGAAGAATTACTTGACACACTACCACCTCTAATCACATGGGAAGGATATGAGACAAGTTTAGAATTGGTGATGTTTGATGGTTTCAGTAGAAGCAAAGAAGAAGACCCAAAAGTCTGATTTGGGGCAGCGTTAGCCTACATCCTCCTTCTATTGATATTGTGGTACTTACACTTGAGAATACTAATGAAGACAATGTTGCAAGCGTTGGCCAAGAAATTTTCAATGATGATATGGTAAAAGGGGTAAAAAACATGGCTCAAGCACATAAAAAAAATTCTAATTCGAATGACAGCAGTTATGTTTCTATTTTTCAATAGGAGGTAATGACTTTGTTGCATGGGGAGGATAGCATTATGGAATCTACCTATGATGGCAACCAAATTGTGTGTGATAACTATGGGAAATATAGGGTGGATTCAAGCCACCATGGTATGGAAATTCCTCATCATTCCAGGGAAGATCACATAGGCAAGGACACAAAGGTTGAAACCAGTCCTAACTTTCAGTTTGAGAATAGTAGTGATATATTTCACCTTTCTCCTAATGTTGCCACTAACAATCATGAAGAAAGTAAGGGCACAGTTTCACCTGCTGATGGACTACAAGAGGCAAGTATGGTACATGGTAATTTTGATGGTGTCTCTTGTCATAGGACTGAGTTTATACATTTTGATACAGATGATATAGAATATACCCAAGTTTTGAATGAAAAATGGTTGGAAAGAGCTAAACAAGCTAAGATTGTGGTTCAACAAGTCAATCTTCCCTTTCAACATATTCGTGATATTCACCATTCTTTTAATGATGAGAGGCATGAATTGCCTAACCCAGAGTCTCTAGTTGAGATAGTTGATCATTCCCATGATGGTGATAGTGATTAGTTTGATGACATATTTGATATCATCTATGCTTCTAATCAAAGTTATGACAATGAGGTTTGGTGGCCATTTTTTCTGGTTTATGGGCATATGGGGGTTCATCTTCACATTGACTAGATTTCTTACATGCACAGATGGTTACGTAAGGGTACTTGGTTGACAATCTTCTTTTTCATCTCTTACAGTGGGTTCTACATGTTGGTTTGGGATCTAGGTATTGACACGATTGGTGCATTAGCTCTTATGGATTCCATGATTTTTCTTCACAGCTTGTGGAGTATGGTGTTTTTATCAGGATGGAGTATCAGATTGGTTGATGTTTACTTGAGGGCAAGCAATCTCAGGAAGGGAGGACTATAATGTCCCCTTTTCTAGCTCATATTTTATGGTGTTCTTGTTAGCCTATTTCTCATTGGAAATATCACAATGCATCTTTTAGAATTGGGATAAAAAATTAGCTTAATCCAAAACATAGAGTCATCAACCAAATGGATGTTCTTCCACGCAACTTCCCAGGGATTTTTAAGGCCTTCCACAATAGCTTGTCTTTTCGTTGAATTATTGGTAGTAATACCAATTTTGCCAAAAAAAAAGAAAACAATCAAGTTATCCAAATCCATACCAATGCCTCTAATACTAGCATGACCAGGGTTTCCCCTCGAAGTGCCATTCATATGAAATCTGTTGAAGCTTGGGATTGGAATGAAGGAATGATCCTTGCCACTAAGTCTTCATGAGAGTGAGGGGGTGAAAGAACAATGTCAAGAGCGTAAATAATGAGCGTCCCATGGTGGGAAGGTGTCATAAGGTGTTTCATCAAGTGTATTGAGTGATTATATAATATTATTAAGAGTGTGCTGCCAAATTCAAACACTATCGGTAGCCCTCTGCTTGAAAATTATAGGATTTCACTCTTTCCATGTGTTTTATAAGATGAAAGAAAGCCCAACTCAAAGAATTTGATTAGAAAATATATCAAACTAGAAAATGCAAACCCCAATCTTGAAGGGGTTACATCAAGAACGAAATACCAATCCATGGATACCCAAAAGATTCGCCAACATCTAACATATATCCACTTTTGATTATATTTTGATAGATGTAGGACCTTTATGTAGTATGGATTTATTATTTTTTTATTTTAATACAATTTAGATTCAAAATTTTAATGTATATATTAGAATTGTATTGTACTTTGAAAAAAAGACAATATATCACTATTGAAAATGGTGTTGAATTTTTGATATATATTAAAATTATAATATATGCCAAAACAAAAGACAAAAAATAACAATTAAACATAATATTGAATTTTTGACATTATTAGAATGTTGAAATAAAAAATAACATACTAAATTGATACTTATAATTTAAAATTGAATGACTTCATATTGTTAAAATTAACATCAATTTTTACATTTATAAATAAATTAAAAAAAAAAAAAAAAAAAAAAAAAAAAAAAAAACCTTGTTTTTGACATTTAGATGTAAAAATTAAGATTAAATGATAAAATGAAAAATTAGTAAATGTAGTGCCACACTTTTCATAAGAGATAAAGAGGTTCTAAGGTATCGAGATTCATATCAAACAATCACATTGTTCATCTTGGAATGCGCGACAAGAGTCACACTCCTTCAAAGAGAAGGTGGTGCCTAAATACATATATACCTTTTATAATTAAACTTCAATAATAATAAAAAACGAGTTTGGTGCAACATATCATACAAAAACTTTTATTAAATTATTAATTTATAAAAAAAAATTATATATAAAATAAAATATTATATATATAAAAAATATTTTTAATTTATGTACCAAATATTTTAATGGTAAAAAGAATTTCAATACATACAATTTTTTGATTATTATATTTAATTTTATTTATTAGCTTATAGACTCTTAAAATATAAGATCTTTATCAAATAAATTGTAATGTAATATAAAAATGATTATATAAAAAGTGCTGAATAATCATTTATTAATATATAAATTCTAACAGAATATTAAAAAAGATAAGATTGGAATCATATCCCTGATAAATTTGATAGTATGCCAAAATCCATATAAAAACAGGATTTCAATCCAAAAAATATATATATAATCTCTCGTTAAGATTAGAGACGTTTCCAGAGTGTGATCACTGCAGAAATGAAGGCAATGGTGGCACATCCCATTGCGATGTGAGCAGGTAACAACACCCCCTCGCCACCATTTTCATGTCACTGTGTCTCTGTGTAACAACACCAACACCACCCCTAATGATGAGAAAAAACTGAGGGCATTCATCACCACGAATATTTTAAACCCCACGCTCTCCATCACTTTCATCGCCCCTGCGAGGCCAAGCTCATTTTCAATTCTAATGGGGACTGTAAATATGCATAGAAATGTCATATACACCACCCTCGTAGCCACCATTATAACCCAATGATCACACCCATGCTCCTCTCTCAAAATCTCGTTACCCTTCACATTAGTATATGTTAATAAAAGTTCCGCTTCTATATCCTCTTCAGAAATGGTATCGTGATCCCTAAGAAAAATAAAAAGGAACATTTGGGCCATTGAGATCGCATATGAGCAGACAATTAATTTGTTCGCAGGAAAAATTGGTTAAAAATAAGGAAAAATGAGTAATTTCCATGTAATCTCAGCTTCGGAGACGGTGTTTACGCACATTCGATGCAGATGAGTAATTTCTAACCGTGGACGACACGCATCCACGCCTCTGTGCATAAAAAAAAGTTTTAAGATCTATTTATGTTATTCGGGTTATCATGGAGTATTGGTTTCTGTAGGTTCGGTCACCTCCTTCAAGGATTAGTGGTGGCTCCCTTTATCAACTACAAAGTTCGTTAGTTATAGGGAATTGTTGCAGAAATTTTAAGTTTTAAAAAAATAGAAAAAAATAAAAATATATAGAAAGTTGAATAATGAACCTAGATTTTTAGGTATAAGTGCTTATAGTTTAAAGTTTATAATGTTTGGATCTTTTTGTTGGACCCATCATCACAGAAATATGAAGTTATTAATTTTTTTAAAAATATAGACAATAATTTAATAAAAAATTATTAGAAATATAGATTATTAGAGAGAAGCATTGTGATGACTTTGTCTAAGGTAGATGTTTTCTACACATATGAACTTTGCATTTGGTTGTAAGTTAAGGGATTGGAGAAGATAATTAACGATTTTACAACTAAAATTGTTCTTGATGCAAGTAAGGAAGATTAGAAAGATCAAACAAGTTTGCAACTAAAGTTTTTGTTGATATTAAGAGGGTTGAATTTAACCACTTCGAAAATGAATCCTTATAATGTTTGGATGTTTTGATCAATGAAACCAAGGTATAAATCCTTTTAGATATCTGACATAGAGAGTTAAGCAATCAAAGCTAAGATCGTGCACTTGATGATTTTGACAATGTGGATGCCCCTTACTCATGGCTATTTAGCCAAAGAAGCTCACTAATTTAGATATATACTTACTCAAAATTATAAATTTGCTATATATTTATTTCT
This sequence comes from Torreya grandis, assembly GCA_037957365.1. Classification (NCBI taxonomy): domain Eukaryota; kingdom Viridiplantae; phylum Streptophyta; class Pinopsida; order Cupressales; family Taxaceae; genus Torreya; species Torreya grandis. Next base: position 3,972,459 of record JARHVA010000164.1, on the reverse strand, counting down.
AAAATATAGACAAAGATGCTGACATTTTATGTAATTTAGTGATTCCATGTAATGCCTTCCAACATATCAAAAAAGAAAAGATCGCATGAACTCAACCCCTCAACCCATTGAGGGGGCATCATAATTAGTACCGATGTAGATATTAATCAACCTATACATACCCAATGTAAAATGTGAGAATAATGGGTCATTTGGTTTGAGCAAGGGATGTTTGTTGCTTATAATTATTACATTGGTCTAGTATATGTTAAGAGGTCTTTGTTGAATGTTCAAATATTAATGTGAGATTCTATAATGATATACCCTCATAATTGATAATAAGATTCAACTCAACATCTTAAAAAATATTTTAATAACAATATGAAGGTAAAAAATTGTATTATGATATCATGTAAATTAATTATAAATTAAGTATTTTAGAAAAATTATAATATTAATAATTTATGTAAAAATTTGATCATAAAATTAAAAAGTTGATAAGTTATGAAAACTTGAAAATTAATGAATTTTTAAATGTTAATTAAGATATTATAATTTTATGCCTACAAAAATTGGGTGGGTTGGCAAAAGCTCATGAATGTGCTCCAACCCATTCAGGATCAAATTTCAAAAGGTACTCGTTGGTTACAACTTTTTGACTTAAAGTGACTAGTTGCAATTCAATTGACTAATAATAATAATAATAATAATTGTTTTAAAATTTCGTTATGAGTATTGTGGGGTTAATAAACAATCCCACATTTAATAGGAATAATTATCCTTCCCCCACTTAAAAAAATTGTAATTATATATTTATATATATATATATATATATATATATATATATAATAATAATAATATTAAAATTTTGACATGATCTTTGAAATTTCGTATTGTGGAGTTAATAAACAATCCCACATTTAATAGGAATAATTATCCTTCCCCAACTTAAAAAAATTGTAATTATATATATATATATATATATATATATATATATATATATATATTTATAATAATATTAAAATTTTGACATGATCTTTGAAATTTCATAATTTTAATAGGATGTAGATTTTAATACATTTTTAATGTTAATTTTATAACTATTAAAAAAAAAATGATGGCTATTGTTATGGTTATGTATTTTGATGGTAAATACATATACTAACATATTATTTTCTTTCTAATACAATTTATATTGTATTTTTTTTAAATGTATTTTTTTTTCAAATGTTAATCATAATAATGAAAGTTGTTTAAGAATAATAATGGTCATTACTTATTAAAATTATTTATTAAGTATTTTTTTCCTAATAGTATTATTCAATGATAACTATGACTATTTATGAGACTTTGTTATGGAGGAGAAGACATAGTAATATGAGATGGATTCCATGATTTGTCAAAATAGATATGTCTCTTTTACAACTAATATTAGTTTTGAAGATCTGTACAAATTTTATATCTCAAAGTGAAAAGTTTCTTACAAAGTTTAAGATCTCCCAATTTATTATTGTTGTCATATACAATTCTCTTCTAAAAAAGAAAGGTAAAAATCTTCTTGTTTTTGGAGGTGGAGATGTTATTTCAAGTTTTTAAGATCATTTTGTTTAATTTTTAATGATCTTTCAACTCCGTCCTAGTATTTTTGTATGTATTATCCAAAAGTTTTTAAAAATGCATTATCCAAAAACTTTTTGTAAGTAGATTGAAGTGTCATAACATCGATGATTAGCACACATCATCGAACCATCTATTTTCCTCATTCCTCTTTCCTATCTTCTTCTCTTTATACACACATTATTATTATTTAAACGATTTTTTTAACTAAATTACTCTAAAAGATGATTATATAAGATTTAGAAGAAAACATAAAAGTTAAATTAAATTTTAGATTAAAAAATGTTATTTATTAAAAAAATTAGAAACTTTTTTTTAGGGTTTAATTATTTGTAATTAAAAGATTAAATAATACTTGGTGATAAATAATTTAAGTTTTTTTAGTAAATAATTTAATTATATTATTAATTTTTGTGGGATTTTATTTTTTTTATATTTAAATTATTTTTAGATGATTTTTACAAATAATTATAATTTTAGTACATTTTTTATCATGTATTTTTTAATGATAATTATGAAAGAAGGGAACCTACTTAACACATAAGTATTTTCAAGTATTTTGTTAGTAGAGGAAGGAATAGAAAATATAGATACTATTTTAAGTTTCTCATTGTTTTTCTTATTTTTCCAATGTAAAATATTTGGAAACATATAATACATAATAAATCACCATTGTTTGACAAGTCTTACAAACATAAGATTACCTCTTTGTACTAAGTGGGTCCCCCTATGTTGCAATTATTATAAAAAATACATGACAGCCTAACCTTTATATTAAATATGAAATGAGAGAATTTTTCAATTATAGTTGTCCAAATTATATTATAATTTATATATTCTATTGAAAAGATCTTAAATCCACTTTTATATTTGTTATTTTCATATATTTTGAATGATTGTTATGATCTTTATGAATAATTGAAAATTGTGATAGTTTTTCCTCTATCATAATGACTTTGTTTTATGAAACACATTTTTACATCCATATCTATTATAATATGTAAGATAATTTTGTCATTATAATATTTTATTAAAATGATAAAAAATTTATTTTAAATATTTTATTATACCAATATTTTGTTTTGATATAAAATATAATACCAACAAATTATTTTTACACAACATAAGGTGTTTGAAAATATTTATATAACTCTTCATTAAAAGTAACATCTACTAAAGTCCTAACATTTCATATCATAATACTAAAACACTTGCCTATCTTTAGTAATATATGTAAGTTAATTTTTTTACGCCCATCATTAGAATCTACATGACCAAATTTTGATGAGTCATCAACATATAAAGGTGGTACTATCTTGGTCCATTTCAAAATATAATGTTCTTATAAATAATTTAAAAAGAAAATTTCCCTCCTATGCCACACTCCTATGAAATGTTATCATTATGAAAAATACAACGTATATGGAATAAAACATCATAGTGTATTGAAAATTTAATATGTTGCTTACAACAAGTGGTGTGTGTGTGATTTTTTTACATAAAATGGTTAGGCCATTTAAAAGTATCTTTGAATAATAAAAATGTATGGATATTTTTCTATTTACTTAGATTATAGTTGTGTTGAGGTCATATCTAATAAATGTCTATCATTGTTTAGCTCATCTTGAAAATTTTCAATACTTGTATGTTCTTTATGGCCTTGCCCTTCGTGAGTACTTCACCATTAATTGAGCTCACCATGAAAAAAAAACCTCTCTTCCTCATACAATGCATTCCCACATTGTATGAAGAAACACACAATCTCATTTTCCACCATCACATCCATTGAAAATATCAAATTATTTTTTATTAATATTTCATGCAAAAAAGGTGAGATAGGGGTCAACAATCATGGATTTCAATTGAATTACAGCTGCCAATTTATGCTCTTTTACTTTCCAAAACCCCACTTTAAAAAACAAAAAAATCCCTTTTGACATAGCTTACACTCTTCAGTATGGCAGTGACAACCTGCACAAAACAAGCTATAACAATGGAGGTGGTGCCTAATTTGACATACATCATAGACCACTATAGCTTTAGGAGATAGTGTGTATAAACTGATGGGGATTCAAATTCATGTCCAACAAAATACCCAAAATGCACAATGTTTGTGGTCCTATCAATAGTTTTATCTTTTTTTATTAAGAAAAAAGAGAAATGAGCACTACTATTATGAATACAATGGCTATTGCTAGTATTACTAAGAATAAGAATGGAAAAAGTTTGGAAATATTTGTATCCATATCTATTTGCATATGAAATATTGCATTGGTCAACTATATTATATAAGAGGGGTCTTTCATTAAATAAGTATTTTCTATTTTTTATTTAATTAGTTTTAGAACTGTGTAATTAGGTTTTAAATAGTTAAAGCAGTTAGAATTTTCATCTATTTAGTTTTAGACTCATCGAAATTGACATATAATGTATTCTCTATGTTTTTAGATATGACACTTGTTTTCATTAAGATGTCCCCTATTTCAATCAATGTTGGGTAATTGAAACAATTTGGTGGATTTTACATATTGCATTGATAGATATGACATATCACTAAACATTGCATGTGTATATGTCTTAGATTCTTTTACTTCATCATCTAAAATACCTTGTCATTGTCCCTCATCATCACTTCTCAACTCACTTGGAAATCTTTCACCGCTTTTATGCTCTATGTGGCCTTGCCCTTCCCCACCAATTCTCCATGTGAAATGAAATGTCACATTCCCACATACCACATTGCCATGTCATATGAAGGAACACATCAACTCATTTTACACCATCACATCTACCAAAAATATCAAATTATTTTTGTTTAATATTTTATGCACAAAAAATAAAATGAAATCAGTGATTATAAATTTTGAATGAGATACAATTGTCACTTTACATTATTTTAATTTACAAAGCCTCCCCTTATTGAAAACATTAAATAACACCCTTCTTAACATCACTTGCACCTCTAAGACAATGTCTAATTACTTGAAAGAAACTTTCCAAACAATAGTTTCACTATCCACAATCACACCTTCAAATGTTTCAATAATTTATTTGTTTAATGATGATACCACTAAATATGCAATATACCTCCCTAAGAATTAAGAATCAAAAGAACATGGAAGGACAAACAAAAGTTAACAATGTTTCATTCAAGCAAAAGTTAGGAATATATCACCTTGTTTCTTTCATTTCCTCTAAATTTTCTTGTAGTTTTCTCCATACCATGGAATAGAATACGAACATGACAAAGATTTGTGACCCAAAAATCTATTGTACGTCATGTTTTATCTTTCATCCATTCCTTTATTTTTTACTAAATCTCAGTGACCCCTACCCATCCTATCTTTTTCTACTTTAAAATAATTAGAAAAAGGAAGATATTCATGATGAACTTTTATATCACGTGCAAAAAAATCATCCCCAAATTTTAGAGTTTGTGATGATTTTGTATTTGTCTCTATCCATTTATAATGACTTGTCAATATCAATAAATATCATATTCCATACAGTTAATATACAATGTCATGAGCAATTTTATTAACGTAAGTAAATCCCTTATCTTAATTGAAATAAACCCTTAGTCACATCGATTCTCATGATACAATTGGAGAGGATGACAACAATTTTGAAATTTTTTGTATTGATTTAAAAAAAATATGTTCAAAGAGTAGGAGGTATTTTCCATAGTGAGTCAAATTATGATATTGCTATCATGATTAAACTGTGTAGTTTTTCAAGTCAAATTCCTTAATCCATGTTTCATGAGTAGTGGTTCACATGAACCCATCTCTCATGAGAATGACCAAAGAGAGTTTTTCTTAGTGTAAACAAAGTATGATTAAAGTTTTTATATGATGAAACCTGCCTTCCAAAAAAAAAAAAAACCATTCTAAAAAAAATCTATACATGTATGTAAGTAAATTGATAAATTTTAGGTTTAAGACATTAAAATTAAGTTTTTTTAATTTTTTTTTAAATATTTGTGTATATTTTACATAAGAATTATGTGAAATATGGTCCTCTGTTAATAAGACTTGTCACACAGTAATAATTCATTATATATTATATATTTCAAAATCTTTTCTATTAAAAGAATAAGATATAAAGCATGAAAAACTTAAAGTAGTGATTGAATTCATTATTCATACTCCCTACATCAAAAAAATATTTCAAAGTACTTAAATATTAATTAGGTTCCCTTTCCTTATAATTATTAGTAAAAATATATGAAAAAAATATATATTCGAGTAATAACTACTAACAAAACCATCTCTAAATGATTCAAACACACAAAAATAAATTCCACAAAAACTAATATTAATATAATTAAATAATTTAGGAAAAAATTCAATTATTTATCACCAAGATTTATTTAATCTATTAATTAAGAAGGATGGGGCCCAAAATAAGTTTTTAAAAGTTCTACATTTTAATAAATATTTTTTCCATTTAATAAATAATTTGATTTTTTTATTCTTCCAAATCTTTTTTTATATAGGTAAATCAAAGGTTTCTATTTGGTCCCTTATCATGAAGTAATTAACTTAAAAAAAATTCTTAAATAGAGTGTGTATATAGAGAAGAAGATATGAAAGAGGAAAAAGGAAAATAGATGGTGACATATGCCAAGTACCAACATACGTTATTACTTGCAAGCATCAAGGGTTGATGTAGTTAACCATTGATATTATGACACTTCAATCAATTTACAAATAGTTGTTAGATAATACATAGAAAAAAGTTATTGGATGATACATACAAAAATATGTAGATAAACATACAAAATTACTATGGAAAAGAAGAGAGATCTATGAAAACTTAACAAAGTGTTTCCAAGAACCTATAATAACATTTCCACATTGAAAAAAAATTACTAGAATTTTACCTTTATTATTGGGGAGATAGTTGTGCATGATAACAAGAGTAGTCTAGGGGATCTCAAACTTTGAAAAAAATATTGTCATATCAGTATGAAAACTTTGAAGGGATTTTCTAGGCATCTAATATGAAATTGGCATTAATGGTGAAAGAGATCCATACCTATTTTGAAAAGTTGTGTAAGATGCCTAGATGGCTCAACCCATATGTCATTAATATCTAGGTTCTAAGGGGATTTCATTTTTGCTTTATCATCCATTCTTTTGTTGGTATTCCCCCAGATGGTCTCTTCAATTTTTCCATTCTAGACATTGAATTAAGAGAGACCATGTAGCTTGTAGTACGTAGAGGAGGAGGATAATTAATTGTATATGGTTTGTCCTTCCTCATATATTTCATGATTTGGGTGAACAAAAAGTTGCTTAGAATAGGGGTTCCCAATTCTTAACCTTCTTTTCAAGCATAATGACCATGTTCCCAATGAAACTAAATTATCTTAAGCTAATGCTTTACATTTCTCAACAAGAGGTGGTCTCCAATTTGAAAGATCCTATTCGATTATATTTGGATAAAATAAAATAATTCTCTCATCTAAGGCTAAGTGTAGAGAGTTAGGGGATAATTCCATGGATACTTTTCATAGCACATATGCGCTATTCAAAATTGAGCTTGTTAAAAAGTTGCATGAGTTTATTTAGAATATTGGATAGGTTGAGGGAGGTATTCAAGAATTTTTTCCAAGTGTTATTTCTTGAAAATATTCTTTAAGTTTTATGAACAATCAATTTAAATCTATCGGGATTTGTGTGCACACTCAAACCCTAAAATAAGGTTTTTGATACAAAAAGAACCATAACTTGTATCTAAACTGGTGGAATCTCCTCAAACTTAGAGGGAAGTTTCTAGAGAAGGTTTATAAGGTATTCAAATAGGTAGCATTCTCAAACTCACCTTGTGCTTACAAATACAAAGGATTATTTTTTGATCTACCTGTAGATAGTCATAGGAAAGCTCAGTCAAGAGAAACTTCAAGTTTTTTACTTTGTTGTTTGAGTCTAAACCTCTTATGAAGGTCCAGTGTTATTATGTAAACACTGTAGAATACTTAGTTAAAATGATTCAAATCATTTGGTAGCAAATCCAAGTCAATATCCTTCCAAGTAGGTAGATTATGCCTTCCAAGCCGAAAGAGTAGAGTTGTCATTAAAGTCCAATTCTTAAGAAACCAATAAAGGAAATTGGTTTCTCATTCTTAGAGATAATATCCAAAAATATTAATAAATCTATATAATAATCATTTGATTAGCTTAATAAATTTATATTAAGAACACCCTTTCAAGACCAAACAGGCCTATATATAATACTATAATAGTTCTTAGGATTGAGTCAATTATTTGGGCACTTTTATGGTCTAATTGTTATTTTGAGCTTATGTAAAGACACCTATGAGTTTGGTATCATTGTCTTGAGCTTGTTATTGAGTTTGTGAGGTGAATGTGTGCATAAAACAAGGTAGTTGTAGACCTTTTTGTATCAAGTCCTTAAGACATAAAATTTGGCCTAATAGGCCTATAAAGGGTGAAATTATTGTCATCTGAGTTTTGAGTTTAATTTATTAATGCATTAATAATTTTGAGCTAAATAATTGGTGAAACCCTCATAGTAGTGTTCAAAGAAGTGAGGATGTATAATTGAGTGCTTTAAGAGTCAAAGAAGTGTTTTTATTGAAGGTATATTATTGTCTTGGGACTGAGCACCCTATTTTAAGTTATTGAAAGTATCTTTTGATCTGAATATAGAGGCTAAGAAGTCAAGAGATAATACTAAATAATAAGGTCATTAGTCTTTCAAGACCAATACTCAGGTAACCTTTTATGATAGACCAAGAGATAGTTTATGGTTAGGAAGAGATCTAATTGCAGGTAAGTTTCTAGAAGACCTTGAAGTAGACTAGGTTGAGTAAGCAGAGCACTTTCTTTGACACCATTAGGGAATAGTAAAGATCAAGGTATGTCTTGTGTATTTAGGTAGGGCATACTCATTGAGATCAATATATGGCTCAGTTATTTAATCAGGTATGAGATACTCAAGTAGTTAAAGTAGGTAAGGAATACTCAAATAGGTAAAGTAGGTATATAATTCTCAATGGTATATATCTATTACATATTTAATATGATTCAAAATACCATTTATCATTCTATCTTCCAATCCTAAAATTCTAAAAACTAAGTATTGACCAAAATGGATTTTAAAAATCTAATTTCTAAATGGTAACTCTTATAGCTTTGCAATCAATTTAAGATGTAGAGTGACCCTAATTTGTTATATTTAGTATAATAAATTTAAAGTATAAGAATATAAAATGTATAATTTGAAGTTTAATATATTCATTTTATATTCTTATACTTATTACATTTGTTTTACTAAATCTATTCTTGCACATATAAAAACAACACAACAAAACAAAATAGTTCAAAATGTACATAGAAACAAAAAGACAACATAAAAAAACTAAAGATAAAAAGATATATCCTTGCACACAACAAAACAAAATAGTTCAAAGTGCATATGAAAATAAAAATGCAAACACACCACAAAAAAAACTACAGGTCAAAAGGTATACGCTCTTTAGACTACAAAAGACGTATATCCTTTGGACTCCAAAGGATGTATGCCCTCTGCTACAAAGGGCATAGGGGGCATATTCCCTTTAGGATGGGACCAACCCTTATAATATTTACTTAAGTTTAAAAAAAAAAGTGTATGTCTTTTTCAAAATAGTGTACGCCCTTTCAAAAAAAAGTATACCTTATACTTTTGTTTTCAGTTATATCACCTTTTATCTCTCAATTTTATACATCCATCCTTAACTAGTTTATTTTTAAATTAATATTTTTATATTTTTGAATCATTTTATTCTTACTTCAAATATTTAATTCTGTAACTCCTCCATATACTCCACGTTCCTCAACACCTCTATCGTGCTATTGAGAGCAGTGATATATGTCTCTCCCCATCAACCCTAGTATGGGTCCCAATGTTTTTATTATAATGGTTAAGTGTATTTTATACCTCTTGTCATTTTATCACATTAAACTAACCTTCCAAATTAATCCATCGTGCTATTGAGAGTGGTGATATATGTCTCTCCCCATCAACCCTAGTATGGGTCCCAATGTTTTTATTATAATGGTTAAGTGTATTTTATACCTCTTGTCATTTTATCACATTAAACTAACCTTCCAAATTAATACATGGATTTTTTTATATAATCATGTGTTTACTATAAATTTTAATTATCCATTGAAAGGCAAATTGGCGACATATTTTTTAATAAAAGGTTCCAAAGTGCAAACCAAATTTGGGGGAAAAAAGCATAGAGGGAGTCTTTGGGGAACTATTTGTAGATGTGGGTCATCCACGTGTGGAAATTATCCATCTACGTTGAATGTGCGTATAAATTATGAAGCCTACTTTTTTCATTATTCATAATAACATTGCTAACCAAATTTTCCTAGGAATAAATTAATTGTTTTCTCATCTACAATCTCAATGGCCCAAATGTTTTTGTTTATTTTTATTAAGAATCATAATACCATTTTTCAGAGGATTTAGAAGTGCAACTTTTGTTAACATACAATGATGTGAAGGCTCACAAAATTCTGAGAGAGGAGGATGAGGAGGAGCAGGATAGTCATTGTTTGGTTATAATGGTGGCTATGATGGTCGTGTGTTTGACATTTATATGTATATTTATGGTCCTCATTAGACTTGAAAATGAGCTTAGCTTCGTAGCGGAAATTGAAGCCATGGAGAGCATGGGGTTTAAACTATTTGTGTTCATGGACGCCCTCAATTTTTTCTCATCATTAGGGGTGGTCTTAGTGTTATTGCAGGAGAAGGCCATGGACATTAAAACTGTTGCACATAGACATAGTCACATGAAAATGGTGGTGAGGGTGTGCATCATAGTGGTTCACATCATGATGAGATACACCACCATTGCCTTCATTTCTACAACGATCACACTCTAGAGATATCTCTAATCTTTGTAAGAGATTTTGTGTAAAAAGTTTCATAGACTGGTATTGACGATCCATCATCATTTTTTGTGATTGAAAACATGTCAATTCTCAACAAGTTGATTTAAAAAAATAGGTTGTCTTTACTATATGTGATCTTTTTAATTGAAAAGCTTATTTTTACTTATTGAAAAAAATTAATTGAAATTTTTTGATCGAGGATAGAAAGAAAATATTAATATATTTTGTTTATCAATTTTACAAAAACTAATAATTTTTATACAATGAAAATTTTGAGTAATAAGATTTAAATATGAAAATTATATCAAAATTTACTTAAAACATCAATTCTTAAAAATTTGAAACAAATAAGATCATAATGTAAACAAAAATGAATTTAGAACAAAATTATACCACCATCATGAACTCTTAGACTCAATCTTGCTCCAAATTGATTATGTTTGATCACTTGCTCTTGATTGAATGGATTTTCTTGGAAGACTCAGATTATTAGGACATCATGTGATTGGCTTGACAATGAACTAAGATGATAGCATGGAAGCTCATAGATCATGTGTTATTGTTATTGTTAGAATGGTTTTGCCTTACATTCTAAATATTAGTTTTAGTGAAGGATGGAGGTGTTTAAATAAAACATATGGAGGGAATTAAAAGAAATTAAAAATTCTCAAGAAACCTCTAGAATTGGAGGATTCTAAAGAGGATAGAGAGAATAGTAGAGGATTCTAGAATTGATGAATTCTAGAATCTATTATGGGGATAATCAAGACTAGAGTAGGTTATATTAGTTTAGAAGAAGGGTTAGGTGAGGAATAGGGGGTAGACTTGTAGGAAAACATAAGAGTAGGTAGATGGGTTATGGGAATTTTAAATTATCAAATATTAGACAAGTGGGATAAGTTAGTAAATAATAGAGACTTAGGTGGATTTATTGGTTTGTGGGGTAGGAATAAAGTTAATTGATAGAGAATCATGGAAAGGGGTGTTAGATAAAAGACTAATAAGATTAGTAAGGATGAATTAGATAAAATTATATGGGATTAGTGATGTTAGTGTTGAAATTGGCAAGCTGACGAAAGTAAGTAAATTTAGATGCATACATTTTTCACCTCTTTGAAAGGGCATTGTGAGTGGAAGAAGTGGAAGGAATAAAGGTCTTTCAAATAAGAAAGACACTCATGGATGAATGATATTAAATTATTTTAGTAGACACATGATGCCCCCTCAAAGGGACATGCAGGGAGGAAAGAGGCATATGGCCACTCAAAAATAAGAAATGAGGGGTGGGATGCGATGGGTAGACAAGGGGATGTGATTTTAGATGTGAGATCAATGATGAATAAAATGAAATTGACATGATTAATAAGCTACAAATTGATGATGCCCTTGGAAATGACATATGCATAAGGAGCAAAAATGATAGTGTCACTGTTGTCAAAACATCCCAAGGGAGATTCAACTATAACATGATGATGATAAGATAAAAAGTCACAAGCTTAGACATATCATAGGTAAGCACACATGTCAGAGATAGTTGTGGACCAAGATGATTGATAGAAAAGGCCACAAGATATTAACATATCCAAATCAAATATGCATACATGGGAGATCATCAGGATAAAATAAGATAATGATTTGATAAGATTAATGATGAGTGTATCTCAAATCTGAAGTTGAGTGATATGATGAAGGAGATGAGAGAGAATAAATGATGTGATTGAGTGACCAAAAATGAAGGAAATGGAAAGGGACAGGTGGGTAAGGAATCTTTGAGAATTTAAAAAGTATCCAAGCATTGCCTACATAGTCTGAAGAGACCTCATGGAAATGTAGTTCTAACTCATAGGATGTTAGAGGGAAAAATGATGGAAGGAATGAAGGATGGATGACAATGCAACCAAATTATTGAGAGACAATGTGATAAAGGATGATTATGATTGATTGGGATGATGCTCTTAATAAAGACACATAAAAAGGAATTATTAGATGATCAAAGGTGCCTTAATTTATTGGTGTGTCCCAAGCAAGGACACATGCTTAGGACAATTGTGGCTCTCCGATAGACTATGTGATGAATTTGATTATTGTTGATCAAAAAGTGACTGATTGTCAACATTTGGAAGAGAAATGAATTGATTTGAAATGAAAATGATTGAGAAAATTTAGTCAAAATGATTATAATGGTAAATAAATTAAGCTCGTATGTCTTATGGATTAAAATGATTGTTGAAGAGAAAGATTAGTAAAGTGAAAATGACCAAGATGGATGGTATGAGGAGGCTAAGTTAGATGGTGTTAGTTATTAGATATATAAATGGACTTAGATCTTAGATAGTAAGATGTGTTAGGTTAGTATATGAGTAGATAAAGGATATAATACTTGGATAAATGGTCAAAGCTTATGAGTTAGACATGGTCAATATGATTGGATCAAATGGTTAGACAAGTGATCCTTGGGATTTGATGGCATGTGGATGTGGTGAGAAGTTTGTATATTTTCAAGCTATTATGCTGAAACAATACTGATCATAGTCTAAGAAATATGATGGAATGTAGCACTAGGCATTAAACACCATGATATTTGTATGATAATGATGAATTTGCACTATTGGAAGCAAAATGGAATGTAGCACTAGGCATTAAACACCATGATATTTGTATGACAATGATGAATTTGCACTGTTTCAAGAAAAATTACTAAGAGGGGGGGGGGGTGAATTAGTATTCAAGAGATTTATTTAACAATCTTAAATAATCATAGATCATTTAAACAAGCATGTACATCTTAGCAAGCATAAGCACCAATCCACATGATCCTGAAACACATAAACACAATATATATATGGGAAAGCCTCAAGGGGAAGAAAACACACTGATGATGTAAATGGAATATATTACTATAAGATAAACACTAATTTTAGTGAAGAACCCACTTCACATGGAGCACCAACCCTGTTAGGATCTTACAGTACAATTGATTACTTTTGTATAAGCAACTAAACATGGAATTAAATCAGAAATAATAAGTAACTAGAAATTAGAAACAACAAAGAATAGGAGATACAAGAAATAACCAATCTTGTATTAAACTCTTCCAGAAAGAAATACAATGAAGAAATCTCTCTTTTCTTCTCACTCCTCTCAGATGTACATATCTCTTTCCCTCAAGAGTTCTCTCTCTCTCTCAATTACAACCAATTCAACTACTTGAATTATCTACCCTATTTTTCATACATACAAACTATGAATATCTAACCCTATTATATAATACTAGGATTCATGATCCATGCATTCTCCACCATTAGATGCACCTCTTAATCAAAGGTTCAAATCTGTCCTACCAAAAATAGAAATGTGGACTCAAAACTAACAGTTACTCTTTTCATGCAAACAATTTGTTTTTCCTCAAAAATAGACTTCTGGAATGCATAGGTGACTGACATCGGTCCCTGTCTGTCTACATATGACCAACGTTGATTGATTTATATCCAATGTCAGTAGCTTCTGGTCAACCCCTGACCGATGTCGATCGGTCCTGATCGATGTCGGTGACTGTGTAACTCTAGCAACCTCTGCATTTGCTCATCTGGTGAAGCTTTTAGCTCCACAACTCACCAATCTCCCACTTGGAGATAAACAGCTACACCTGTACCTGTACAACAACATCCTCTAGCTTGTTTCTCCATCTTCAAGTTCAATCTTGAAGACCAACAAAAGTTGAATGAAGATTCAACTTCTCCTTTGTTACTGGCTTTGTTAACATATCAGTAGGGTTCTCATCTGTATGGATCTTTTCTAGCTTCAACTCACCATCCTCCAATACCTGTCTAATGAAGTGATACCTAAGCTATATATGTTTGGTTCTTGAATGAAAGGCTGAATTCTTTGCCAAATGAATTACACTTTGACTATCACTGTACAATCTGCAACTCTTTTGCTCCTTTTCCAACTCTTCCATGAATCGAGTCATCCAAATCATTTCCTTGCTAGCCTCTATGACTACAATGTATTCTGCCTCTGTAGTAGACAAGGCAACAACCTTCTACAACTTTGAAATCCAGCTAACCACCATTCCACCAACAGTGAACACATATCCTGTGGTGCTTCTCCTGCCATCCAAGTCCCCTGCCATATCCGAATCTACATACCCATGTAGATAAGTGTTTGACCCTCCATAGCACAAATGCCTACTGCTGGTCCCTCTCATATATCTGAGAATCCACTGAACTACTTTCTAGTGTTCCTTTCCTAGATTGGCCATAAACTTGCTGACAACTCCCAATGCTTGGGCAATATCAGGTCTAGTACATACCATTACATACATCAAGCTCCCAACTGCTGAAGCATATGGAACTCTACTCATGTACTCAACCTCATCATGTGATTTAGGACACTGTTCTTTGCTCAACTTGAAGTGTCTAGCCATAGGTGTGCTTATCGGTTTTACATCCTGCATATTGAACTTCTCCAAAACCTTGTTCGCATAATCCTCTTGAGACAAAATCAAATTGTGATTTTTCCTATCTCTCTTAATACTCATGCCAAGGATTTTCTTTGCTGCTCCTAAATCTTTCATGGCAAATGTGTGAGCTAAATTTACTTTAAGCTCATTAATATCTTGCATGTGTGAACCTACAACAAGCATATCATCTACATACAGTAATAGGATAATATAACTACCATTATCCAATCTGTTAAAATAAACACAATGGTCGGATTGACATCTACTAAAGCCATGCTCTGTCATAAACCTGTCAAACCTCAAATACCATTGTCTTAGAGCTTGCTTAAGACCATATAAGCTTTTCTTCAACCTGCACACAAGTTTCTCCTTACCTTTGACCTCAAAACTTTCTGGCTGATCCATATATATCTCTTCATTCAAATCTCCATGAAGAAATGCTGTCTTAACATCAAGCTACTCAAGATGCAAATCCTCAATAACAACTAAAGACAATACAGTCCGAATAGAAGTCATTTTTACTACAGGAGAAAAAATTTCACCAAAATCAATACCTAGTTTCTATGCAAATCTCTTCACTACTAGGAAATTTGTCCATTCTCTCCTTTTAACCTATAAACCCGTTTGTTTTTCAGTGCTTTCTTTTTGGCTGAAAACTCAACCAAATCCCATGTTTGGTTCTCTTTTAAGGAATCAATTTCCTCATTCATGCCATGCTCCCACTGTTTCCTGGATCTACCTGCATTGCCTCATCAAAACTTTTTGGTTCTCCACTATCAGTGAGCAACAAGTAGTATAATGAAGGGGAATAATGAATTGGAGGTTTACTTACCCTTTCAGACCTCCTCATGGGCATTTGAGACTCATTCATAGCGTGTTGTCTGCCCAAATTTCTTTCTGTCAGTGATCGATCTCGGTCATCTCTGATCGATATCAGTCTGTACCTGATCGATGTCAGTTCCACTTGATCGACGTCGATTTCTTCCTGATTGACATCAATTTTAGTCTGACTAATGTCGGTTCCTACCTAACTGACGTCAGTACCTGTGTTTTCCTATGAGTGATTATCTGCGAGCTCATTTTGGATCATAACCTCATCCAAATCACCATTGCCCTGCTCAGAATTATTCAACATCTTGAGCTGATCACTGTACATACCTTCTCATTGAAAACTACATCACGGCTTCTAATAATTTTGTTAGTTCCTAAATTACACAACTAAAATATGAAATCTTCAGAGCCATCACCAATGAATGTGCACCTCATAGATTTAGCATCCAGCTTCTTTCTACTTTCTTTATCAATGTGCATAAAAGCTTCAGAACCAAATACTCTGAGAAATGAATGATCTACCTTTTTACCTATCCACGCCTCTTTTGGAATTCCACCATCTAGTGCAGTAGAGGGTCCTTTGTTAATTAGGTAAACTGTAATATCTACAACTTCTGCGTAAAATTGTAAGGGCAAACTAGCATGCAACTTCATACTCTGTGCACACTCCATGATTGTTCTATTCATCCTTTCAGCAACTCCATTTTGCTGAGGTGTCCTTGGAACCATCCTTTTCCTACGTATTCCATTCATAGAATAGTAACTGTTAAATTTATTGTTGCAGTACTCACCACCATTGTTAGATCTAAGGCACTTCAATCTCAAACCTGTTTCATTCTCAACCAAAGCATTCCATTTCTTAAATGTGTCAAAAACATCAGATTTCTTCTTTATGCAATAAACCCATACCTTTCTTGTAGCATCATCAATGAAAGAAATATAATACTGTGATCCTCTAATAGAAGCTACCTAAGCTGGTCCCCACATGTTTGTGTGAATAAGCTCCAAGTCGTGCTTCTTCTTTGTTGACCCAGTTTTGAGAAACCTCACTTTCTTCTGTTTTCAAAAAATACAATGCTCACAGAAATCTAGATCTATGCTTTTCAAATCTGAAAGCTTACCTTTTGACTTAAGAATATTCATTCCCTTCTCACTCATGTGACCAAGCCTACAGTGCCACAACTTTGCATTTACATCTGAAGTAGATAAAACAGAAGGAGAATGATCAGTAATACAAGTAGATAGATAAAGTGTACATATTCTCTTACCTCTAGCTAATACAAGTGCACCCTTGGAAACTTTCCAAGATTTAGCTGTGAGAGTTACTGTGCAACCCTCATCACCCAAATTTCCTACAGAAATTAGATTCTGCTTCAGGACGGGTACATGCATGACATCTTTCAACACCCATGTGTTGCCATTCTGCAATTTCAGCTGCACTTTTCCTTTGCCAATAATTTTACAAGGCTCATCATCCCCTAAATAAAATTTTCTAAAATCTCCATAGACATAATGATTGAAAAATTCTCTATTTGGGGTTGCTTGGAAAGAGGCATCATAATCTAAAACCCAAGATTCTATTCTATTATCCAAAGAAAGTGTAAGAGCATCTTGTGCAACAATACCTACAACTTTTGCTTCTTCATTACCTTCATGCTGATTTTATTCTTTAACTTTCAACCAACAATCTTTCTTTGCATGCCCTTTCTTTCCACAATTCTAGCAATTTATTCTTCTTCTATTTCTAGATTTGGATCTACTTCTCATCTTTGACTTTGACCTTGATCTCCCTTACTTTCCCTTCTCTCTTTGCCTTCCCCTGCTTTCAACACTTAAAGCATTCCCTGATGTTTCCTCTGTGCTTTTCCTGTGAATTTATTCATTCAAGATTACACTAACAACATCATTAACTTTCAAGATATTTGAAGCAGATGCAGTATTACTAACCGCCATTACCAAACTATGCCAACTTTCAGGTAAAGAGCATAAGATTAAGAGAGCCTTAATTTCATCATCAAAAACTATTTTGACTGAATTTAACTGATTTACTATTGCATGGAAATCATTAAGATGACTAGATATAGATCCACCTTCCTACATTTGCAAATTAAATAATTGCTTCATAAGATATACCTTATTCAAAGTTGAGGGCTTTTCATATAAATTTGCCAAAGTATCCATTAACTCTACCATTGTCTTTGCTTGTGATAAGTTGGAAATCACAGAAGATGTCAGGCTCAACCTTATAGATCCAAGAGCCTTTCTATCAAGAACATTCCATTCTCCATCTTGCATATCTGTGGGCTTGCATGCAACCCCACCCAATGATAAGTACAAATCTTTCTGATACAGATAATCTTCTATCTTCATCCTCCATAATTGATAATTCTTGCCATTGAATTTTTCCATTCTTAGTTTATTTTTTTTTGCCATTGCTTTACTCCCACTCAATCAGAAACCCCTGAGAGTGAACTTGTAATCAACAAACACTAACCCACTCTTATGAACCTTGTTAGTGAAGTAAGCTCTGATACCACTTGTTAGGATCTTACAGCACAATTGATTACTTTTGTATAATCAACTAAACACGGAATTAAACTAAAAATAATAAGTAACTAGAAATGAGAAACAACAAAGAATAGGAGATACAAAAAACAACCAATCTTGTATTAAACTCTTCCAAAAGAAAATACAATGAAGAAATCTCTCTTTTCTTCTCACACCTCTCAGATGTATAGATCTCTTTCCCTCAAGAGTTCTCTCTCTCTCAATTATAACCAATTCAGTTACTTGAATTGTCTACCATGTTTCTCATACATACAAGCTATGAAGATCTAACCCTATTATATAATACTAGGATTCATGAGCCATGCATTCTCCATCATTAGATGCACCTCTTAATCAAAGATTCAAATCTATCCTGCCAAAAATAGAAACACAGACTCAAAATTAATAGTTACTCTTTTCATGCAAACAATCTATTTTTCCTCGAAAATAGACTTCTAAAATGCACATGTGACTGACATCGGTCCCTGTCTATCTACATATGATCGACATCGGCTAATCTATAACTGACATCGATAGCTTTTGGTCGACCCCTGACCGATGTCAGTCGGTCTTGACCAATGTCGATGACTGTGTAACTCCAAAAACCTCTGCATTTGCTCATCTAGTGAAGCTTTTAGCTCCACAACTCAACAATCTCCCACTTGGAGATAAACAGCTGCACCTGCACCTGTACAACAACATCCTCTAGCTTGTTTCTCCATCTTGAAGTTCAATCTTGAAGACCAAAAAAAGTTGAATGAAGATTCAACTTCTCCTTTGTTACTAGCTTTGTTAACATATTAGTAGGGTTGTCATCTGTATGGATCTTTTCTAGCTTCAACTCACCATCCTCCAATACTTGTCTAATGAAGTGATACCTAAGTTGTATATGTTTGGTTCTTGAATGAAAGGCTGAATTCTTTGCCAAATGAATTGCACTTTGACTATCACTGTACAATCTGTAACTCTTTTGCTCCTTTTCCAACTCTTCCATGAACCGAGTCATCCAAATCATTTCCTTGCTAGCCTCTATGACTGCAATGTATTCTACCTCTGTAAGGACGTACCAACCCCCTAGATGACTCAGCCACCTAAAAAACTTGATCACCTTTATAATAAATTATTTATCATACAACATATGATTATCTTCTTCTTCAACTCTTCACACATTTCTATCCCTTTCAAACTAGCCTCTAGCCTTCTTCTCTCAACTAGCTCTCTTCTTGACTTGATTAGGTCATATGACCTTGATCCTCATATGTATAACCTATATCAAAGATTCATTTCTGATCCTCTACACTCCTTTTATGGTCTATAATACCTTATTCTACTTACCAAGTGTTATATTATTTTCTTACACTCTTCACACTCACAACTTCTCCAAATAGACCTAAAATTGCCTAGAATTTATACAAGTTACTTGATCATATCCATCTTAGTTAGCCAAAAAAATATTACATTATTAGGTAAAACATGGAATGGATCTTAATAAATCTCATATACATGTATCAAATGTGATTTGAGTTTATTTAGGTCTGACCTACTTCAATTAGGCATTATCTCTCCTTTAGGTCTCATGGAGACCTAATTGCATTAACTCTGTCGAGTAATGTGTAATCATGATTATATTAGGAAATATTTATCCTCCATAAACATTATAATTTAAAAAAAAAAATTCAAATATACCTTATCCAACATCCTCTGAGATCCATAACACATTTTAGGTCCAACCATTACTTGAACCACTCCAATAATATTGTTCATATAAGGCATGTGCATACCTAAAAAGTTTGACTTAAATAAATGAATCATAAACACAACTTTGATAAAAAAAATGGAAAAAAATATATATTTAGAAACAAAATTACCTCAGGGTAATCATAAAATTCATAAAATGATTTAACTTAGGGTATACATGCTCAAACTCTTCTCTGCAAGAAGTTCACTCAAAACTGCCGACTAGCCTCAAAACATAGTCACAAAAACATGAAATTATAACATATGATAGAAAATAATAAAGTAATTATAATGTATAAAAATTATATTATAACCTCCTAAAATAAAACTTAAACAAAAATATCATAATAATTAATGGAAACTATTGGTCTTGTAGACCAATTTGTTGACCTTCTCTCTCATAGTCTTTACTCAACTAGACAAGCCATTTTGGCTTCAATGTTCAACCCTAACACTAAATTAACAGATTATTTAAAGAATGAATATATAATTAAAGTCACAAATGATATAATTATGTTAATTATATATATCAACTCATGTCATAAGGTCTCAAACCTATTGCTGCAACCTACTTACCCAAAATTACTAGTTTGCCTTGAAGACTAGTCATGGTGATTTTAAATTTAAACATATGTGTAGACACATTCAAAAGATCCTAATGCATGTGAATGATAATATATGATCATTATATAATTATTATATATTTATATAACATGTTCATATGAAAATATTGGTCTTATAGACCAATCTCATAACCTTTCACCTTTAGTGTCTCATCTTCACTAGACATGAAAACTTATGAGCAACATTTTAATCATTACCATTGACCTCAAAAACATATATAAAACATTAAAATGTCTTAATTTTTTTAAAAAACATATCCATTCACTTGGATTCATCCCTAGTCCATGTTATTACATCCCTAATCAATTTCTCACTTTTGCCTAGTTTTCTCACTATCTACACCACTAGGTCTTTTAGTGACTGGTCAATTTGTATGAATAATTT
Organism: Torreya grandis; assembly: GCA_037957365.1. Lineage (NCBI taxonomy): Eukaryota > Viridiplantae > Streptophyta > Pinopsida > Cupressales > Taxaceae > Torreya > Torreya grandis. The sequence goes on along the minus strand of JARHVA010000164.1, from coordinate 3,951,357 downwards.
ATCACCCAAAAGTGATATAATATAATTATAAACCAACATGGACATAATATAAAATACTCAATCTTCAACCTTCATTCATTTAGTAACTTTGACTCAATCAACTATGACTTTTATAGCAAATTTCTAAGAAATAAGGCCTTTCATGTAGGGTCCACTCACTCACCTAAAAAAATAAAACCTAGAGGTGATTATGGGAATTTAATACATTATAAAATATCTTAAATAACCAAAATAATCCATTATGATCACTTTAGAACAAGTTCTTTCACATTGGGTCACTATTACGATTCTTTGAGGGTTTAAACCATCTTACAGTCTTAACGATCATTCATAAAGTTAGCTCCTTATTCTAAAAAATAATTCATGAAACTTTTATATATGACCCTTATCCATCTAATATTAATATATTAGGTTCTCGTGTATAGCTTACACATTCCAATAAATACTTTAAATTTCTTCTTGGGTTGAGAACCCTTCATTTTGTGCATATAAGAGACCTCAAAACACTCTTTCTTGCCTTAACCTTCAAATTTTGACCTAAAACTTGGTCAACATACTTGAAAAAACATTAAAAATCTCTTTCAATGCACACATACTCTCACTTATCTTGGAAACTGATCTTGATACCCCATTTGGCCACCATCTCTCTTTTTGCTCTCTAGGCCTTTGACCTATAAGTCACAATAGGTCTTGAAGATGACCTTATAACCACTATAAAATATATTAACACATCATGTAAAAAATATAAAAAACTCTCCCATTCTCAAAAATTTCAAGTATTCTTCATATATATTATCAACAACTCATGTTGCTTCATTAAACTAAACAGGGTATATAGGTGGTCTAATTGTATACTAGATCTGTAAGTCTTACCCATGTATGTTTACCCTGAGACTCACTTTAGTGATCCAAACCCTCATAATCATGCTCAAATAACATCATAAAACCTTTTCTTTGGATCTTTAACAAAACATCTTCAGATCTACTTACACAAATCTTTGGAGCTCAACTAAGGATCTCCATAACTTACTATGTTCTATGCCAAGTCTTTAAAAATGTTGCCAAAAAGATGTTACCAAAAATGTTGATGAATTCTCAATCCTTAAAATTATCTCTCAGTAGAGAAACATTAGGTTGCCTGGCTTCCTTGTAATATCAATCATACAAGCTCATACCCCACACACCATGCATCTTGACATCAATGACAACACTTCTCAACATACACCAAAGTGCATAATTATAAAAGGGGAAAATAGTGAACTCTGCATCATCAAGGGAACCTAAAATCATCATTTTAGATTTTTGGTGTTAGCATAACCCTCATTCATTACCCAAAAGACAAAAATATTTATGATACAATAAAGATCAAAATAGGACAAAAAGAAGAAGATATATATATATATATATATATATATATATATATATATATATATATATATATATATATATATATATATATATATATATATATATATAAACAAATAAAAACACATAGATCATAAAAATAACACACATAAATATATACACATCAATCAAATAGGGTCTTGTTTATTGTCTAAATGTATAAGGATGGGATGAATAAGATGATAATTGATATCAACAAATGAAGATGGATGGACTTGCCTTGATTAGTTTTAGTATGGAATGGGGTTGTGAATAGGGTGTGCTAAGTAAATTTCAACTTAAACATAGGGGTTGGTCAATTGGCAGATTGACCATGTTTTGAACTAAGATGAAAGAGTTAAGAATTATTAGGCTAAAGTGAGACTAAGTCAATGGTAGCTCAATATAGACTATATTTTCCCCAATTTAGAATAGGGGATGAAAGACAATAGGAGGATGGATGGCTATGACTTGGTTATGGAAATGAGAGGTGAATGGCATAAAGATGGATGCGAATTGGGGAATAGGCATAAGATAAGACATCTTGGAATATTTATGAATTTTTTCATATTTTATGATTTTTTAAGATTTTTGACATATTTCAATTTTAGGGATTTTTGGAATATAAATATACAATATACAAATTTTGTTACTAGCAAAGGACATTCTAGGCTTAGCAACTAGGTTGAAAAATGATGATGAATGGAAAAAATGTCTTGGATAGTGCTCAAATGAAGATAACAAATGATGATGGACTATGAATCTCTAAGGGCCATAATGCAATGGAACTAGTTATCTAGTCCCTTGAATGTTGTTAAAAGGATATACCAAGAATATGTTAATAACATGTATCAAGACACCTTCCATTCTTGTGGCCAAGTTTGAGACAAGATGAAATAGTGGATTAAAATGGGATGGAAAGAATAAATAAGATGATATAGGTGATTAAATAGATGAAGTAATATGCTTGCTCCCAAATGTCAAGGTACCTGTGGACAATATTCAATATTTACCACGATGCCAAAAATTGATTTCAACATGGTACTTGCCCAAGTGCTAGAAGGCTGATTTTTACATTGGATGAATGATTTTATTTTTGACTTTATTGATGGCATCTTTATTTATTAGAGGCAAGCAAGATATGGGATACAAGTTCTTTCTTTATCTTTCAACTGGCACCCATCAAGGGTATTTGACTTTAGACATAGAGGATGATTATTTTGACTTGGATGAACCCATGACATCTCAAGGATATTTTTACTAAGGTATGACACTTTTTGACTTGGTTGATTATAAAACTCTTCTTGAATTTTATTGATTACTTTTGGATCATAGTTGACTTGATTTTTTGGCTTGATTAATTAATTATTGGCTTGGATCCTTGTAGATTCAGCACATGAAATTGCATGTTGAGGGGAATCCAATGATGTGTCTCCCTATTTGTCCCATTCAGGGAATGGGATGGAGGGATTTTTAATAGGAGATGGATGATTTAGGATCTATGGTGAAAGGGGTGGATTAAGGGGATGATGGACAACATATTCCTCATAAATTTTTTTAGGAGACCTAACCTCAATTTCGAATAAAGTGTCCTCAAGAATATCAAAAGGATCACTAAGAATCTTTGTATAATTAAAATTTAAAGTTGAGTCATATCCATCTTGATGATATTTGACTGATAAATCATCCAAGAGTTGTTTTTTAATTTCATCATCTTGAGACGGATCAAGAGTCATGCTTTCTAACTGGTCGACATTCAAATTAGAGACATCCTCAAAAAGATAGGTGTTGGCATGACTTTCATTTTATATAATAAATGTGGATTATGATTCATATGTTAGTGTTAAACATGATCCTAATGTAGATGACCATTCTAATGATGACTCTGATAAGGATGTTGATGAGGTGATATTAGAGATAGATGGTAACCTAATAGTGGCTATAGAGAGGGCTTGTTAAATAGCATTATTTTCCACAAGTACCTTTTTCACTTTGGGTTTATGAATGGATGCCTTAGATTTAAGGGATTTATGGAAATATGGGATTCAAGATGGATGGGATATAGGTATGATTATGGCATGGAGAGTATTGGTGTCATGACCTTGTTTGAGATTGGAAGGAACTTGATCATAGTTAGGAAGTGATTCTTGGCCTACCCTTTTTTGTACACTCCTAGGCATGGATGCATTAGATTCACCATCAATTTTAATGTTATCATAGCCCATGAGGTCTTGAACAAACTTTTAGAAATTTAGACATTGATTAATAGTATGCCCCCAGGTTCAATGATGGAGATAATATTGGTTTGAATTGTACCAAGATGACTTAGGCTTGGTTGGATAAATATGCCTTATGGATGAATAGACCATCATTCCATCAAAAATAAGTTTGTGGAAGAGGGATTCTAAGGATATATGAAGAGAAGTATAGGGACTCTCTTCACTTATTGACTTGGATGTGGAAGCATTGGACTTAGGAGTGAAAGCATTTGCTTTCAGACTAGATGTTTCCATGATGTTACATAATGCCAAGATGTGGAGGGATCATGGTTGTAAGGTATTTTAGGGGATGACCTAGTATTAGATGAGGATGCATTGGATTTAGGAGATGAACTAGTGTGGGATGTATTTGCTAAGCTTAGTTTCCCTTTACTAGTAGGACGGGGAATTTGCGATGGACTATGACTGGTAAATGGAGGATTCAATTATGTATGGGTATGAACTAGAGTTAAGGGTAGTTGAATAAGTTCAAATCCTTTAAGAAATTGGGCACCCATCTAAATGATCCATAAGAGGACTGCATCCTTATAATAAATAATATATTTATTAAGTAAATCTCTTTATTAGTATATTGACTAGGAAGGTAATGACCAAGACTAAGATTGGTGGATGGGAGATGAGAATGGGATTGGTTATCACAAAGATTAGATGTGGATAAGGGTTGATGAGGCACTTATTTGGTAGGTGAGCTGAGGTTTATAGTTTCAAAATCATTAGGAAGGTGGGAGCCCATCTCCAATAGTTTTAAAAGGCATTAATCCTTATTGTCAAAGATATATTTGTGAAATAGGGTGGCCTCATAACTTGTATATTGGGGGGAATTACGACTATGGTTATGATGAATGGAAAATATGGTTGACTGTGGTGTGCTCGCACGTAGGTTAGGTGTAGATGGATATTTTTGATGGGGAAAGATAAGGGACATTACTTTAGGCTTGATGGGATTGAGGTCTGTAGGTAGGCGAGCACCCATTTTTAGGACCTTCAAAAGGATCTTTTCCTTGTTGAGAAATATGTATTGTTCTACAGGTAGGCAAGCACCCATTTTTAGGACCTTTAAAAGGATCTTTTCCTTGTTGAGAAATATGTATTGTTCTACAAGAACGGAGTCCAAATACATGTGGGTAGATGATAAATGGGTGATGGATGAAAGATAGTCATATGAAAAAGTAGGTTGAGGTGAAGGTAGAGTAGGGCTTGGGTAAAAATATGGTCCTTGGACAAAGTAAGTCTTAATGATTGAGATAGTATGATAGGTGATGGGTGAGGATGGGATAGAATAAATGAATTATGATGTCAGACTAGGATCAAATTTCAAATTTATAGTATGATAGATGCTAATGACCTATCAATAATGCCTAGTTTTAAAATTAGCAAAAGGATGGGGATTTGACTAGTTCCTAGATTCAAACTAGCAAGACAATGATTATATGGGTGCTAGTTATAAATAGGTAAGATGGCTAGATTGAGGAAAACTAGATTTTAGATTGAAAATGACAAAGTGATAGGTTATTAATAGGGTACTAACTGAATATGAAATTTTATAAAGTAATAGGTGATAGAAAAGATGATAATGGATTATAGTGATAGGATGATATGTAAGGATAGAAAAAAGAATAGCTTAGACCTTAGACATATTTTCTCAAGGTGGGATGAATATAATGGGAATAAATGGAGAGATCAAGGATGATGGGATTGAGATCAAACCAAGTATATAAGGATGGTGATACAATGATGATTAGAGGTATGTTTAATGTTGTGGGAAGGGTGGTATGATGTGAGATGAGATAATGATGGGACAAGATGTAATGATGAACAAGGTAAGATTAAAATAGATGATAAGATTAAATATGGGGTAATGAGGGTATGAATAATCAAGGTAAGACAATATAAGATGAATAATGATATACAAGATAAAGATATGCAAGAGGAGAGAATATGATTAAGGATGGTTATACAAGATGATCAAGACTATACAAAATGAGGATATATGAAGAAACCAAGATGGTATAGCTAAGGCAAGATAGATAAAATATTATTAAGATAGATAATATGTCATGTAGGGATGTAATGATGACTAGGGATGGGTATGACTATGATTGGTCAAGACAATACTATCCTATGATCAAGATGTGAAAGGAATGAGAAAGTTATGGTATATTAAATTATGATGGGATAAAATTAGATGATAAGACTAACAGTGGGGGTGATAAGGGTATGATTAGGATAAGATGGAAAAAGATGAGAGGGATGATGATGTCAAGATGAGATGATAATGGTCAAGGCAAGAGTGTATAAGATGATAAGGATGTACAAGATATAAGGTAAGGATATAGAAGATGCAATGTAAGGATATACAAGATGATGATATAGGAGACCTAGATAGCTGTGTATAGGTTTGGGTGAAATGATGACTCATCTCATAAACAACATTGGTCTAGCAAAACACACATGAAATCAATAAAATCACAAACCTAAGATTAGTAAACTATCTTTGTGAGTGTAAATCGATGACTACATTGTCTAATAAATTTGCAGGTGAGGTTGTAGGCTAGTGACCTATTATATAATGTCTCAAACACTCTCAACCCCATTTGTACATAAATCATTATGAGAGATGATATTGAATCTGACATCAAGTCACATGTTATGGCTGAAGGTCATATTCTAGGTTATATAGGCTCTCTAAGGGCATCCTTGATATACACTAAGTATGTGGGGCCTGACTCCGTATAGGGTCCTATTTGATGCTTGGGTCAAAAAATAAACTCCTCACTTTCATGAGATCCTGTATGGGGTCTTCCACTTGGCCTAATGACAACTCTCCCTCTTATTTAGACTTTATCAAAACATATAGTGTAGATTTATGCACGGTGGTGAAATCCATGGTCACAATCCCCCTACAACTATGGTAAGTGCATGGGTATCACTTCCGCATCATGTCGCCCCCTAAAAATAAAAAATGGGAGGGTTTGTTAGTGTGTTTTTATCATTTAAGACTCACTGCTAGGATGCAAAGAGGAGAGCATACACCACTATAGCCCTCAAGTATAGACAAGTACACAAAAAGTTGATAAATCAATTAATTAAGTGTGATATATATGAAAATATATACAAGATGGTTTTCAAAATTCCAAAATCTTTGATAGAAATTTTGTAAGAAAATAAATTATTAGTTTCATAATTATGGCATTGGATTGATCAGACCTACAAACACATGTGTTAGTAATTTGATAGGTAAAATCAAACAAGACAAAACTAAGACCGAATTTTCCTCAAACAAAATGTTAGTCTAATGAGACACAATAAAAATACTAAAAAAATTATGGTTTTTACATTCTAACTCTTTGAATGAAGGGATAAGTTGTGAGGGTTTGCGGGTGGCATCCCCCAATGGGGTCAAGGGGTAGCTCCTTTTATGGGGTTAAGAGGAAGTTCCCCTTATAGGGTCAAAGGGTAGTGCTCCTTGTGAGGCCCAGGGGTAGCACCCCAGGCTTGATCCTTATCATGGTATAGGATAGGGTCAAGGGGTAGAGCCCCTAATGAAAAAATCAATTTGGGACATGTATAACCCTTAAAATGAGTCAAAATTCACTAAATTCCATAAAAAAGGAACACACTCAAAAAATATTTTGAAGGCAAACAGAGGGTTAGTAGTTTTTGGTTTGGTCTTCGACCAATCACCCTAAAATCACACTATCAATTTTTTTGATTTAATAATTATAAAAATTTGAATTATTAACTTTGAAGGGTGACTTGCAAAAAATATTCTTAGTAATTTTATAATTTTTTATCTTTGTTGATCGTATTCCTACAGGTTAGAATAAAAATTTCCCCTATTTTATAAAAAAATAAATCAAATTTATTTAATACATAATATTTACAAACTATTACCAAAATGATGACAACCTCATTATGATAATTAAATACAATAAACTTTTAACTATTTACACTACTAAATATTCTTCGTAAGACTATATACTAGACCTTTGATTGGCTAGAATTATCAAACTAATTATTTGACATTAAAATGACATACATGCAAAGAGTTGAATTAGATATATGTATTCATAATGACACAAGACTAAAACATAATTATTAATAGGACCTTTGACACAATAGCTATTATAGCTTGGTCATAGGTGAAACTGAATAACACATGAGTGTCTACACAATATTAAATGGCTGAACGAGTTATCTTTATTTTTTAGCTGATAAATGACATGAGTAAACAACATGACTTTACAAGGGTTTAATTCATTTTGACCAGATGACTGAACTAGACTGCTTCATTTCTTATCGTAAATATGGATTTCTTCACATTACAATGACTAGTTCTCCCAATCTGTGAGCTCTAAAATAGGGTACAATCATCCATCAAGGAATAATAAGAGTGGTGTCAGTTCACATAATCACACTTTTTTAGCCTTAAAACCTGAAAGGAAAACAAACAAAGCTAAAGACATCTAGGATAGTGAACTAGAATATAGCTAATTTAGCCACTATTTAACAACATTTGAACTAAAAGTTATTCAAGTTGTTATTCTTACTAAAAGTCTAAAAATAAATGTTTACTTGATTGTTCAAGTATGTTGACCATAAAATAGAGGATCATGTCTAAGAAATAGAGTGACCAGTCTATATAGGTTTAGCCTATAAGTCTTAACAGAATATTGTCCATAGTTCAAATTTGATAAATTAGAGTCTCCAACACTATTACATAGATTAGACAATTGTTTTAAGTATTTGAAATTGGATGAGAATATTCAATCAGATCAATACCATGGCTTATTTTCATAATGTCATGATTTAAGTATTCAATGTTGTGCTTTGATAAATCCACATTATGTAACCTGTAAAACAAAAAATAAGGACTAATAAAAAATTGCCTAATACAGGAACAAATGCAATGAACAATTTTAAAAAAGATGAAACATACAGAATATAAAATGAAAAATAATTGTTTGATTAACATGATAGTTAGTCTAAACAATACGTCCAATGGATATTTTGATTAGCTAGAAATAAATCAAATAACAATCGATTAAAATAAGGTAAGCCTCTATTGTATTATAGCTTGAGAAAGTCATAGTTAAAATTAACAGAGTCATAATTTCATTAGTTACTAATACCATTCATAATTTAAGTCATTTTCATCTAGATATGACTATGCACAAAAAATTTGGAATTTTGGGGCCACCAATTCTCCTTCACTCAATCCTGGAAGCTCATCTTATTACCCTCAAATCTCAAGGACATTATTTCAAAATGAGGCTCCCACTGTGGTCGCCAATGTAAGATGGAAATTTTGAGTAATAAGAATTAGATATGAAAATTAAATCAAAATTTATTCAAAACATCAATTCTTCAAAATTTGAAATAAGCAAGATCATAATGCAAATAAAAATGAAATCATAATAGAATTATAACATCATCATGATCTGTTAGACCCAATCTTACTCTAAATTTATTATGCTTGATCACTTTCTCTTGATTGAATGAATTTGCTTGGAAGACTCAGAGCATTGGTACAATATGTGATTAACTTGGCAATGGACTAAGATGATAGCATGGAAGCTCATAGATCATGTGTTGTTGTTAGAATCCAATGGTTTTGCCTCACATTCCCAATATTGGTTTCAAAGGAGGATGGAGGTGTTTAAATATAGCATAAGGATAAAATTAAAAGGAATTAAAAATTCCCAAGAAGCCTCTAGAATTAGAAGATTCTAGAGAGGATGGAGAGGATAGTAGTAGATTTTAGAATTGGGGGATTCTAGAATCTATTAGGGGATAATCAAGATTAGAGGGAGGTTACATTATTTTAGAAGAAGAGTTAGGTGAGGAATAGGGGTAGGATTGAAGGAAAGTATAGAAATAGGTAGGTATTTGGGTTATGAGAATTTTAAATTCCCAAATATTAGACACATGGGATTAGTTAGTAGATGATAGGGACGTAGGTGGATTAATTGGTTTGTGGGGTAGGAATAAAGTTAATAGATGAATAATCATGGAAAAGGGTGTTATAAAAACTATTAGGAGGATTATTAAGGTTTAATTAAATAAAATTATATAAGATTAGTAATGTTAGTGTTGAAATTGGTAAGCTGACAAAGGCAAGCAAATTTAGATGCATACAATTTTATTAAAGTTGACATGTATGACTAGTTTCAACAATCTCCTTCTTTCTCTTTTGATTTTATTATTATTATTATAATAAAAGGTGGTCAATTATCTATGCATTTATCCACTAGTGTATCCTTGGTAGCTTGTTCCATAAGGAACATACACAGAGAGAGAGAGTTTGACATCATTTTGAATACAGTTTGTACCACTTGTATTATTGAATCTCGATACCTTATTTTTCATGTATATATTTGTTAAATTGTGGCATTACAAAAGTAAATTTGTCATTATAATATTTAATCCATATAAAAAATTTCAAAAACAAGGGTTTGATAATAAAAAATTATAAAGATTGATATCAAAACTTTTTGATCAAACATTGTACATGCAGGAAAATCAAAATTATAACGTCTACATCCATGCCAAAATTACAATGTGAATTCATTCAATTTTTAACTACATTATTTTATCTTTTCGATGTCAATCTCAACATTATGTTCAATTGCAATGTATTGTCTTTTGTTTTGATTACATTGCAATACCAACATGTACGCCAAAGATTCAACACCATTTTCAATTGTGATGTATTGTCTTTTGTTTCAAATAACAATGTAATTTCAACATATACCTCAAAATTTCAACATTCAAGCCATATTAAAAGGAAAATTGGGGAAAATATATTATCAACACAATAAAAAGATAACATAAGGGTATGTACATACTTCAAATTATTTTAAAAATTGGACATTTTCTATATGTTATATTTGCAAACACCATGATAGACATGTATACACAATATGGCAATGTGGCAACATATGCAAGGCATGTGAAATGTTTAACAAAATGATTCAATGAATTATAGTCACTTTTATTGCAATGATGGAATTAAGACATTTACTTATGCTTTGTGAAAAAGGAAAGATCTTAATATTATAGCCTAGTAAATTATTGACCTTAGTAGATATTACTCTCAATGCAATCAAGTATAAAAATTGTATTTTTTCAAAGAATTCAAGTCTTGTTTCTATGCTACCACATTTTTCAACTAAGATTATTTTAGAGAGTTTGTGCTTTACATATTTCAATGTTTTTACACAAGGGTATATACATCCATCAAAGCATTAATTGAAAGTGAATATTTGTTACATGTTTGAATTCAAAACATAATGACAGACATATATTAAAAATGTGACAATAAAACACAATTAAATATATTTTAATTCCATCATTTCATTCCATGCATCCACATATTTTCAAACATTTAGTCAACTCCCTCAATTTCACAACCAATGTAAAGGCATGGGAGCAACATCCACTAGATTTATTAGCAAAAATTATGGCGTGTAGCTAAATGTTAACCAATATTAGAGATTCTTACTTGAAGACATTACATATTTTGACCTTCATCAATGTGACCATTTATTTTGCAATGGTCCAAGATTGTAAGACCTTTGCATGTTGATGACTCAACAAAATGTGGTCACATGGACTAGAATGATGGGATTAGAACACTTACCTATATTTTTTGGATAGGCAAGGGTCTTAAAATTATGCCGTGATATGTTAGGGACTTTAGTAGATGTTACTATCAATGAAGAGACATATAACTGTTGTAGTTTTTCAAATAACTTAGGTTGTGTAAAAAATGGTTTGTTGGTATTTCATTATACATTAAAACAAAATGTTGGTATATGTTGAAAAAATACCCTAATGAAACCTTTGTCACCATAATTGTTAATAGGAAGGTGTGAAGGACAGTTCGCACACATTTTTGTATGAATATCATGTGACAAGTGTGCAACATAGCATATTTTGGATAAAATATGGTTTCATGTAGGTTGATGAAACATATGGAAGTTGAACATGTACCTAAAATATTTCAGACCAAAAAATGAAAGGTCAAGAAGATGAAGATCCATACTCTCTTTGTAACACACACACACACACACACACACACACACACACACACACACACACACACACACACACACACACACACACACACACACACACACACACACACACACACACACACACATTGCTTCTATAAATAAAAGGTTAGAATGAGATAGAGAGAATTGTATGGAACTAATTAAATCTGTAAGCTACTATAAAATTTTTCTTGAATTATATAAATCTATCTTGAATTGAGTGTATCTTCAATGTGAATGAATGTATTCTTGGATATTGTTTATTTTTTAATTCATGAGATGTAAAGAATGAAATTAGTGCATATATGTTAGTGATGAGTAAGATAAATATTTGTATATGAAACTACATTATGTTTATCCTTAATTTTGTGTATAATTCCTTTTAATAATTCAGAGTCTCATCATAACATCTCAAACTGTCACACCTAACATGTCTTAATGAGTGATTCTAGGGATTGCTACCAATAATTATTCTATTTTTGAGATTTAAATATGTTAAAAATGGTTACCTAGTAAAAGGGACCTTAAAAAATGGCTAGACATGAGGATACATAAATTTGTAGAGGTAGAAGATATAAGAATATGATTATCTATAGAGTATTTTATTTTTGAGCACATCCACAAAGAATTTTTTGAAATAGTTTGATGTGCATTTTCTAAGTTACTAGTAGCATGGCTATCTAAACTCAAATATTAATGTTTTAAACCACACGAAAAATAACATTGTGTGTAGATTAGAGAAAAATTGGAATTCTTGCACAACATAGATAGTAAATGAACATGTGTGATTGACCATTGGGTGAAGAGTAAATTTTATGGGTATATTACGTAATATTTTGTTCAAGGGTATATTGTGTTTGAAGTTGTATACTATTTTTTTGTTAGAGGTATTAGAGGCAGGTTTTTGAAGAGAATCCCTATATTATTGAATATGTTAGTTGTGGGAAAGGCCATGATGTCGATTGTAACTGATATGGACTAGTCGTTTAGAGCACTATGGGGATGCAAACTATAGGGATTTTAATGAAGAAGAATTGAACCAAGGAACTTGAAACAAAAACCTAAAATAGGATAATTCAGAGAAACTAGATGACAAAATAATTATAGGGATTAACAGAGAGTTATGATAACATAAAATATGGATCAAGAAAAATGTTTTATAAGACAAAGGGCCACAAGTAGATACAACTAGGAGTAGAAGGGAAGCTGAAAAAAAAGAGGAGGATTTAGACCTCCGAAAGAAGAAACTAAATCTAAATATCATTAAGCACTAGAAAAGATGGAAGGGAATCTAAGAACCATAAAGAATGCATATATCCATACTAAGAATTAGAAATTAACCCAAAAAGAGAGGAAGGAATGTAATGGAGAAACTATGAATATATTTTAAAAGGTAAGTTAAAATAAATTACCAATATATTTAAAGAAAAACTACAAAGGCAACAATTTTACGGGGAAGAAGAAGGGAAGTATTTCTAAGAAGCAGTGATGAAATATAATTTAGGCTAGGTTCAATACTGGGTATGATAGATACTCTAGGTATGGTTCATTCACTCCAATGGGATGAATCCCTTATCCCTATTTTAATACATGAGAATAGTAAACTAGAAACAATCAAAGAAGTAACCATAACTATGAAGTGGTTTGAAGAAGCTAAAAAAAGTAGGTAGGCACAATAAGCAAATTGGATGTAAATTTAGCACAACTGGTGATTTCAAGACTCTTAGTATTTCAATCACCTTCACAACCAGTTTACAAATACTAATGCAATCATCAAGTGAACTAGTTATAACTAACCCAAGCATAGGAAATATGTTGTTACCTATACGATCTTTTGTTTCCTTGATCCCACATGATTTTTCAACTAACTTGGAGTAGTACTTCTTAACCTAAAAAATGAAGTGGTAGGTTAAGGGTGTGATAGATGATGCAGATACGAAGTGCAAACTTATAGAATCTTTAATTGTGAGCTTTAGAGTTCATATTTAAGAATAATCATGAAACTATGACATTTCAAAAGGTAGTGGACAAATTGATATGAGAATTCAATATGCATAATTTTGTTAGATAAATAATTCAAAATTTTAAATAAATCAAACAAAAACTAGGAGAATCCATATAGGATTATGATTGTTGATTTTAAGATGTGATTAATAAGGTGAAATTTTAGTTTTAGGACTTGGACAAAGTTGTTTGGTTTTTAGAATCCCTAAGAAGAAAGATCTAGTTTTCAATAACACAAGCTCAATCTGCCATAAAATCAGAGGCAAGATCCACTATGATTAGATTCAAATAAATAAATGATTGTGGACAATTCCCTCCTAGATTTACAAAAAATGATGCTAAGTTAGATGCAATATTTTACAAGATGGATGAACATAAGGAAGGGAAGAAACCAAGATCAGTTGTATGTTGCATTGAATTTGGACAAGAGGTCACCAAAATAAATGCCCAAAGATTAAAACAATGTTTTGTGAAGTATGTCACATTATAGGGCATGCAACTATGAGGTGTCATTTGTTATAGTAGTATGTGTAATAGGCATGCAACATATTTGATAGTTTATTTAAATTCCATAACCATGATGAAAATAATTATAGAGCTCTACAATAATTTAAAGAAGACATCACTCAAAATGTCTTTGCATTTGCTATATAGAACTCTCCAAATCCAAAACCAAATGTTAAAACACATGATGTTAATGTCATATCATAGGGTGGATGGGGTCCCTTAGTATCACATCCTCTTCTTGGGTGGACCCCTTAGTATCCTCAATTCCAAGTAGGGTAGATGTCACAGTCTCCTCAAGGGTGGACTCCTTGTCCTCATTATAACCTTAGATGAACAACTCCCTTTCCATAGTACCAACAAGGATATACCCTTACATCACCATAATAGTAACCATATTGGGCACCTATTATTAATAATCATAGGAAGCAAATATAGTGTGAAATGTTGACATGGTACATTCTAATCCTAAGAACTAGGATTTTATCTAGGTTATTACTATGGATTAACACAATGAATAAGGTCTTCCCCCTTTAAGAATGCCTAAAGAAAATGTGATCATAAAAGTATGAAAGGATGAGTATACAAACCTTTAGAGAGAGAATATTTTTATGAATGAAGAAACCCAACTATTACAGTCAATCCATAATCAAACTGTCATTGAAGGAGATCATGCACCAATAGATGCCTAAATATATTGATAGATTGTTTGGATCTTGTGATAGGATAAAGTAATAAAAACTCTAATAAATTTGTTAAAATTAGTAAGTACTTTATGAAATGAGGATATCTTATAAAATATTACAAACCTATTGTATAATTTTTTGGATTGTACACTAAGAGGACAAGGAGAGTAGAACAGGTGGTTTGGTATGTCAAGATTAAGAATCCATGGGATGTGGATACTAGAATACACATTGAGCTTGTAGGATATGAAGTTACCAATGTTGTTTTTTATTTTGGTATCATTGTAAATATGATTCACTAATTAATTTAGGAAGCTATTACAAGTCCAACTCTAAGTTATAACCATGTCACTTTGAGTTTGGAAAACTATGGTCAAGTAGATATTGGGATAATTGAAGATGTAGAGATAAAAGTGGTTGATTTAAGTCTATATGGAAACTTTGAAGTGATTGACATGAATCTAGATGAAACTCATTATCCTGTTGTAATTGGAAATAAATGGGCCTATGATGGTTGTATGACCATCAACATAGTAGACAACCAATGAGAGGCACATGAGGAGGTTTTTTTGATTTTCATACTTTTGAATGAATCTAAGCACAAGCCATACATTATTCCAAGGGATTTATCTTCACCATATGATAACAAGGATGATAATTGGTTCAAATTTTATATAGATAAGAAACTAGAAGCTCTATGAAGTAGGGAGTTTCCTTATTTTTTGAAACTTGTACAAGTGACTAAAAGGTTTAAAAAATAGAATAATCATGGACCTGACTAGTCCAGATACTTTTGATCTGTCCATAATTATAAATGAAAGAATGTAAGTCCCCTTCTATTTTTTATTCTTTAAGATCAGAGATTAATCACATCTATTGATTAACTCCTACTATTATATTGAACCTACAAATGAAGATAATAAACAATGGTAAATAGTTTCCTCCATCAGTGGTGATTTAGATGTTCATATGATAAATTGGGTGCATGGAAATCATGAATTAAGACAAATGCACACCCTGACCTCAATACTTTGATAGGGTTATCTGTAGAGACTGCAATCAAATAAAAAACTAATAATGTGTATATTTACCATGCATTGCATTAATAGATTACATATAAGTCTACTAATGAAAACTTTCAAATGCCAACTAATATTAGGGCACTCAATAATTATCTCCTTAAATTATTATCTTTACTATAATTTAAAAATTAAACAATTAAATTTAGTGAAATCAACCCAATATGGTATACCATAAAACACATCACATCTCATGCATCTAACTTATCATAGCTAAAGACTATTCACACAAAATTCTAACTCTACCCTAAAACATTAATTCCTTCAAGTAGTCATAAAGTCAATGGGTTTCCATGATCCTTATATTGTTAACTTGAGAGATTTATCAACAAAAATAAACACAATAAGTGTTTTTCAAACTCACAAAAAACACTTATACTGAGTACTAAGTTAAGAGAAACATAACATTGACAAAAAACATAGTACTAAGTTATCCACCACCTTGTCACTCTTTCTATTAAAAACATGAAATTAAACATTAGAAACCTCTATTCATATCACCATTTAATGGAATAGTTATAACCACCCTCAAAATAAGTTGAGTCATAAAAGATAGATGCAAATTTAAAGACAAAACATGGTAAGATCCTAAAATCATTCTCAAAGAAGCATATTATCATGTTCAATCAATCATGATTATAGTCAATGGGTTTTCATGATCCTTATATTATTAACTTGATAGATTTATCAACAAAAGCAAACACAATAAATATTTTTCAAGCTCACAAGAAACACTTATATTGAGTATTAAGTTAGGCGAAACACAAAATTGAGAGAAACATAGTACTAAGATATTCAAAATTAATGCTCACTCTTTCCATTATCAACATGAAATAAAATATTAGAAACATCCATTCATATCACCATTTAAGGAAATATTTATAACTACCCTCAGCATGAGCTCAGTCATAAAAGTTAGATGCACATTTAAACACAAAACATGGTAAGATCCTAAAATCATTCCCAAATAAACATTTCATCATGGGTTCAAGCAATCAATAATACAATCAATAGTTTTCCATGATCATTATATTATTAATTTAATTACGTTATCAACAAAAATGAACACAATAAGTGTTTTTTAAGCCCATAAGAAATAGTTATGCATGCCCATCCTTCACATTAGCACAATTATCATTGAATAACTAACGAGTATTATGTTGATTATATTGTTTACTAGTTAAAGGAATTAATGATTAGTGACGGCATAGTTTGTTTTATTGACTACTTGAAGGAATTAATGATTTGTTAGGACATGGTCATTCATTCAACACACAATTTATTGAATAATTTATGTAATTAGGATATGCTATATATAATTCATGCACATAATTCATTCAATGCTAGTTACTAATTCAAACAAAACTTACACTCCTATACTTTGTATCCTAAAATAGGGCATTATACCAATACAATTAAGTATAAAATCAATAAGGAATTAGTAAATATTATAATAGGGCATTATATAACTACAATCAAGTATAAAATCAATGGAGTGTTATAATAGAAGTTACATTGAAGTATAACCAATAGTCTTCATAAACTGACTGTACATACATAGTTAGTGAATACACTAAGGCTCAATATTCCAAACATTCAAATTACTTTACAATATAAAGCTAGAAAATAATTGTATAGGGTTCAAATTCCTTTGTATATATCATATTCAACAATTATTATGCATTGAATTCATATGTGTTCACTAAATTATATGTATCACATCCTAATTACGCAAACTATTCGAAAAACTATGCATTGAATGAATGATTATGCCCTAACTAATCATTGATTCCTTCAAGCAGTCAACAATACATGTAACATAAAACAAACCTAAATGCATTACACAAACTAAATTGATATTCTCTTCTAAGATTCTAAATCGGTATTATGTTCAAGGGTTGGAGATTCAACAATGCAAACAATGTAATTCATTATAGTTAACCACCCTGTATAGTAAAACACAACTCATATATGTAGAAAAATCCACCTTATAGGAACTAATCATAGTAATTCTCTTTAATAATATATATTTATAATAGGTTTAATTAAATTGTGGTTTATATTTATAAAAAATTCAATGACCTCATGTTATCGTGATGATAGGTCTAATAAAAAGACCCCAAACATTATAAAACTTAAATTCTACACCCTTATATTCAGAAACTAAATTCATTAATATACTTTCACTTTTTTACTCAACTTTTTATATTCTTTCATTCTTTTCCTATTTTAATTAAATATTCTATTTTTAAATTTTAAATTTTTATATTTTTACACACTTTTAATCCCAACTTGAATAATTAATTTTATCTTCACACCACCTTCATATATTCCACATTCCACGATACATTCTCATTGCACTCGTTTCACACAAAAAGGGAAAAGTAGCCATATTCCTGCATTGCATGATGGAATGAGCTCACTGCCACACTAAGAAAGAGAGCCATATTCCCATTTCAACACAAAGTCAACATTTAATAGGATCATGAAATGTATTTTGTTTGCAAGAGAAATGGGATATCAAATGTTGAGCCTCATATTCTAGCCCCCTCAATTTTGGTACCATTTTCCAAATTGACAAGATAAATCCCTATTGGATGAAGCTATGAAGGTTATAAATTGGCAACTATTTAAACAGAGGCATGGATTTTATGCTCACCTTACCAGTGGTTCCATAGATCCTTTGGATTTCAGATCTCTTTGTGAATTGGAAATGAACAAGTTTATTGCTCGTGGTCGATCAAGGTCTTAAGTTGGTGGGTGTGATGAGCCCCATAAATTTATTATTCTTATCTTCATCTATCACACTCATCCTTCTTATTTTCCATGCTTTCCCATAAATTTTCCTTCCTCAGATAGCCATAATCTTGTAAATAGCATTCTGTTTCCAAACTCTATGAATAATTAGAATTATGTATTGGAGTTAAATATATGATAATTATCTTATGCTATAGGAATTTTTTCCTATAATGTGTTTTAAGATGTTTTGGAGAAATAGGTGTATAACACGGAACATTCTATAGCAAAGGAATCTCATCACACGGACATATCCTCCAGCCACTCCATGATCAAAGCCATGGATGAACCGATTTTGATCCCTCTTTTAACTGACTCATAGAAACAACTATAACCTCCATGGAGCTGAATAAGGATGTAGTTGAATAATGAAATAACATTTTTTGTCTTACAATAATGTTGCAAAATTTATATGAAAGGCATCTTTAGCAAAAGGAACCAATTTTAGCTATCTGAAGTGGAATATTTTTTAGATTAGAATATATATTGTTTTGTATAAAAAAATCTCCTCTATAGTATATAAGTTCAAAATTATTAGATATTGATTAGATAATTATCAAAGTACATTTTGTCAAGTAGTTGTTATTGTAATTTCCTGCACCAATTCATTATTACATTTTTGATTAATATGAACAAGCATTTCTAAGTTTAATTTAGTGTTGTGAGAGGAAGGATTGAAGGTGGAGTCAGAAGGATGAAGGGCCCCCTTTGGAAGCCTTGCAACAACAAATTAACCCATTTAAATAGCTAAGCATGTTATTTGGTTTCTTTCTGCATTGTGTGTTTTATTTTTGAATTGTGGGATTTACATTCTTGCTTAGAATTGTTTAAGAAATCTTCCAACGCGTAATCATTTATTTCACAGTATTATGTTCATCTTTAATTCTATCATTACATTTATTTCATGATTTCAACATCTTAGATTAAAATTAGTAGAAGGTAAAATTAGAAGATTGAGTCTGCACATATAATGATGTCATACTATCAAGTCTACATCCTTGGGTTGACATTTAATTGAAGTAAAAGCTAAAAGTATATGGTAACTCTCCTTGTTCATTTTGGTCAAGATAAGTATATCTAATTGTAAATCAACTGCTAGTCACCCACCTCACCATTACATTCACATCCCCAACATCCTGTACATATTTGATCTTCACATGGATAAAAAACCCCACAAGTGACACTTATTGTCATTGAAGTGTGGTTATCTTCTCTTCTCTTACTCAAAATTTATGAGACATTTGGTCACACATTATTTTAGAATTGTTTTCAACAACCACATTCTCTACATTCTAATAAAAAAGAATTATATAACCATGAAAAAGAGCTACATAGTATGACCCATTAAATTAGCTACCATTATTAATTGGGGTAGAATTAAATTTTATCTCTTCTTTCCTCAGAACATAAATAATATATGAATATTTGAAACATGCATTGCTTGTATCATAGAAAAAATCAACATGCAAGACATATATGTTGTCCATAATCCTATGCAAAAAAAGAAAACATTTAGCCAACATAAACATATTCAATATTCATATAATCATCTCATGTTAATGAAAATAAGTTGGCACACCCTAAACACAACACTTTGATAGGGTTATCATTAGAGAGTACAAGGAAATTAAAAACTAGCAATGTGCATATTTACCATGCATTACATTAATAGATTTCACATAAGGCTACTAATGAAAACTTTCAAATGCTAACTAATACTAGGGCACTAGATAATTATTTCTTTAAATTCTTATCTTTACTATAATTTAACAATTAAACAAATAAATTGAGCAAAATCAACCCAATAGTGTATACCATCAAACACCTCACATCTCATATATATAACTTATCATAGCTAAATAGTATTCACACAAAACTCCAATGCAACCCCCAAAACATTAATTCCTTCAAGTAGTCATGAAGTCAATGGGTTTTCATGATCCTTATATTATTAACTTGAGATATTTATCGACAAAAACAAACACATTAAGTGTTTTTCAAACTCACAAGAAACACTTATACAGAATACTAAGTTAAGAGAAACATAACATTGAGAGAAGCATAATACTAAGTTATCCACAACCTATAACACTCTTTCTATTAGCAACATGAAATGAAACATTATAAACCTCCATTCATATCACCATTTAAAGGAATGCTTATAACTACCCTCAACATAAGTTGAGTCATAAAAGATAGATGCAGGTGTAAAGACAGAACATGGTAAGATCCTAAAATCATTCTCAAAGAAGAACACCATTAGGTTCAAGCAATCATGAATATAGTCAATGGGTTTTCATGATACTTTTATTATTAACTTGATAGATTTATCAACAAAAATGAACACAATAAGTGTTTTTCAAGCTTACAAAAAACACTAATATTGATTACTAAGTTTGGAGAAACATAACATTAAGAGAAACATAGTACTAAGATATCCACCACCTATGTTCACTCTTTCCATTATCAACATGAAATTAAACATTATAAACATGCATTCATATCACCGCTTAAGGGAATAATTATAACCACCCTCAACATGAGCTTAGTCATAAACGATAGATCCACATTTAAACATAGAATAGGGTAAGATCCTAAAATAATTCCCAAATAAGCATTGCATCAGGGGGTTAAGCAGTCAATAATATAGTCAATGTTTTTCCATGATCCTTCTATTATTAACTTAATTGAGTTATCAATAAAAAAAACACAATAGGTATCTTGCAAGCTCATAAGAAACAATTTTGCATGCCCATCCTTCACATTAGCATAATTATCTTTGAACAACTTATGAGTATTATGTTGATTGTATTGTTTACTGGTTGAAGGAGTTAATGATTAGTTAGGGCATAGTTTATTTTATGTTTACTGTACTGTTGATTGCTTGAAGGAATTAATGATTAGTTAGGGCATAGTCATTCATTAAACACATAATTTATTGAATAGTTTGTTTAATTAGGATATTATACATATAATTTATTGAACACATAATTTATTCAATGCTAGTCACTAATAAAAATATAACTCACACTCCTATACTTTGACTCTTAGAATAGGGCATTAGTACATAGGGAATTATACCAATACAATTAAGTGTAAAGTTAATAGGGCATTGTAAATATTAGAATAGGGAATTATAAAAGTAAAGTCAAGTATAAAATCAATGGAGTGTTTCAATAGAATTTGCATTGAATTATAACCAATAGGCTTTATAAACTGAGTGTGCATATACGGCTAGTGAATAGACGAAGGCTCGATATTCCAAACATTCAAATTCCTTTACAATATAAAGCTAGGACAAAAATGTATAGGGTTAAAATTCATTTGTATGTAGCATATCCAACAATGATTATGCATTAAATTCATAGAGTTCATAAAATTATATGTATTATATCCTAATTACACAAACTATTTAATAAACTATGCATTGAATGAATGATTATGCCCTAACTAATCATTAATTCCTTCAAGCAGTCAACAATAAAGGTAACACAAAACAAACCTATATGCATTATGTAAACTAAGCCGATGTGCCCTTCTAAGATGTTAAACCGATATTATGTTCAAGGGTTGGGGATTCAATAATGCAGATAGTGTAATTCATTGTAACTAACTAGCTTGTATAGTAAAATGCCTCCTTAGGGATGGTCCTATGGTATGAACTTTTGGAATCACGAAATGGTGAATTGGTTCCTACACTAGTTGAAAAAGAATAGTGTAATGGCAAACAATAGCTGGTAGTCTTCGAGAAGGGAAAAGATGTGCAAGTAAAAAGTTAGTGTGTAATGGATATTAATATTTATGTTTCAACTATTGTTTGGCTTAACCCCTAGCATTTGGCTTAACCATTGTCGTTTGACTTAATCATTTTTATTTGCCTTAACCATTGTTATTTACCTTAACGTGTTGTTAATGGACGTTAGCCCAAACGTGAGCATTGGACATTGATCTATTTGGTGGGGCCTATGGACACATTAGCCAGAAATATGAACATGCCAACTAGTTAAGGCATTCCATCAAATTTAACCCTCTTAACATTAGAATAAAATTTAGTTACAAACTTATAAACGTGTTTATTATCTTTTTAAATCCCCTAACCTGTAGCCAAATGCAACTCATCCATGTAAAAAAAATCCACCTTAGGCAAACTAATCATAGTTCTTCTCTTTAATAATATATATTTATAATAGTTTTTTAATTAGATTGTGGCTTATATTTCTAAAATTTTCAATGCCCTGATATTTTTGTGATGATAAGTCCAACAAAAAGATCCGAAACATTATAAAACTTAAATTCTACAGCCTTATACACATAAACCTAGATTTATTATTCAAATTTGTATATACTTTTACCTTTTTTTCTATTTCAATTAGGGGAAAGGTCCCAGTAGTGGTGCATTGTAACTTTGGATAGTGAATTAAGGTACCATAATATCACAATAGATTTCAAAAAATTTACCTATTTTAGTATGTTGTATTAACTACTTATAACTAAGGTTTCAAGGTCTAACTCATTATACATTTTAAGATATAACTAATTTTATCACAAGAAATCATAAAATGTATTTTTTAAACCTATGATCAAAACTTAGCCTTTGAAATACCAATAATTATACATTAAAGTATCAATACTTGAGTCTTACTTGTTAAGATATGATTAGTTACTTTTAATTTTATAAAATAAATGTTAAACAAATATTAAACACTACATGCACCTCTATGGTGCATTTTAATATTTATAGGTGCACCACCCTTGAACAAAATCCTTATTCTACTATTGGTAGGTGCACCACTATTTAAACCTTTCTCCTAAATATTCTATTTTTAATTTAACATTTTTTATATTTTCACTTTTTTTTAATTCCCTACTTCAATATTTAATTTTATCTTTACATCACCTTTTATATATTCCACATTCCATAACACCTCTATCAACATTCTCATTGCACTCATTTCGCCCAATGGTTGGTGGTTATATATGTCTCCTCAACAATCCTAGAATGGATCTCAAATTTTTATTTTAATGGTTACATCTATTTTATGCCTATTGTGAGTTGAATACATTAAACAAACCTTCCAATTGGGAAATGCCACGTTTATTATAAATTTTAATCATCCACGTAACCAACCATCACACCGAAAGGGAAAAGTGCGGACCAAATTGAGAGAAAAAATCACGCAGGGAGGCTTCGCGGAATAACGTGTGGATGCGTGTCGTCTACGGTTACAAATTACTCATCTGCCTCGAATGTGCGTAAACACCTTCTCCGAAACTAACCACTTCTTACCTGGAAATTACTCATTTTTCCTCATTTATAATTAAATTGCTAACCACTTCTTCATGCGAACAAATTCATTGTCTGCTCATCTGCAATCTCAATGGCGCAAACGTTTCTTTTGCTTAAGAATCACAATGCTTTGTACGATGCCATTTCTGAAGAGGATATGGAAGCGCAGCTTTTATTAACATATAATGCTGTGAAGGCTCACGAAATTCGGAGGGAGGAGGAGGAGGAGCAGGGCCGTAATCGCTGGGTTATAACGGTGGCTACGATGGTGGTGTATATGACATTTCTATGCATGTTTATAGTCCCCATTACACTTGAAAAGGAGCTTGGCTTCGCAGGAGCGACGGAAGTCATGCAGAGCGTGGGGTTTAAAATATTCGTGGTGATGGACGCCCTCAGTTTTTTCTCATCATTAGGGGTGGTGTCGGTGTTGTTACAGGGGAAGGCCACGGCCATTAACACCGTTACACAGACACACAGTCACATGAAAATGGTAGGGAAGGGGTGCAGCATAGTGGCTCACATCGCGATGGGATGCGCCATCATTGCCTTCGTTTCTGCAGCGATCACACTCTGGAGACATCTCTAATCTTTATGAGAGATTTTATGTTTTAATAGTTTAAGAAATGGTAAACAGGGTTTTCAGATAAACTGTGTAGATCTGGGCGATCTATTATAATGGAATTTATGATAGATTATAAGTATTCCAATAAATTTATTATGATAGATTATAAATTCTTCAATAATGATGATCGCGGGGTTTGATTCCAAACACAATGGCCAAAACAAATAGTATACATTAAAACTTTTTTTACCATTAATTTTTTTAATATATATATATATATATATATTCACATGTAATATCTCACAAAATTAATAATTAAATTAAATTTCTCTTGTATGAATTATGAGATGAATTTTACATCAAGGTCATTTTTTCGTTTTATTTCAATATTCAAATATTATCAAAAATTCAACACAATTTTTTATTTTTTGTTATGAGATATATATATATATATATATAAAATATAAACACCATTGTCAATAGTGACATATTGTCTTTTGTTTTCAAGTACAATACAATATCAACATATATATCAAAATTTCAACGTCTAAGCTATATTATAAAAGAAAAATAAAAAAATAAATTATAAACAAAATGAGAAACCCACACTACATAAAGGTATTATATCTATCAAAACATAATAAAAAATGGATATATATTATATGTTATTGAAGTTTCACCTGCATATTAGAATAGAGCTAAAGGCTTGAACACATAAATCTGAATTGATCGTCAATATTACTTATATTTAATAGAGGAAATTACATATTTATAGGATTTGTCCTCTCCTAAAGGTAAGGAGAAAGGTGTTAAAAAAATACCTGTTACCTCTCAACTAATCTCCTAAAATATCTAGTGAGTTATAACAACTATATATCTTGCATGCACTCACACTTGCACACAACAACATTAATAACTCATCACAACGTACGCACTAACCTATATTTTCCCCGAGTATTTCTAAAGACATTACATATTTATAAGATTTGTCCTCTCCTAAAAACAAAGCGAAAGGTGTTAACCAAATCCATAGTATCTCTCAATTAATCTCCTAAAAAATCTAGTGAGTTATAACTACATATATTGCACACACTCACACTTACACATAACAACAATAATAACTCACCCTAATGTGAGTTCTAACCTATATTTTCCTAATACTTACTTACATGGAGGTAATACATTATTTGGAAACAAATCCAAAAAGTGTTGTTTGGTTTCACTCTTTCGTTACATCCGTCCTTTGGTCATCCATTTACAATTATCGAAAAAAATAAAATGGCTCCCCTTTATTTTTAGAAAAAATATTTTTTTAATAATAATCAACAAAAAACCATAAACACAATATTAATAATAAAAAAACAATTCACAAAAAAACAATAAATTATAAATTATAAATACTAAACGACTTGATAATATTAATCGAAACACATAGATACACATATAATAATACCGAACACCCTATAACAAATTTAAACTAAACACATTATTAAAACAAAAGTATTCAATTTTTTAAAGTAAACCAACCCTCCAAAATCTTAGCAAAGTATACCTAAGAGCCTAAAACGAATAAACAATATTAACTATATCTAAACCATTATACATTAACATATACTATAACACTTATTAAAGCTTTGGACATAAATATAAACTCTAAACATATTAAAATATAAAAAAATATTAAAATTAATAATTACTAATGACATATAATACAAAATAACTGAATATTAACTCTTGAATAAAATAAATAAATAACATTTATTAGTGACACAAAATAACTAAATATAAACTCGAGTAAAATAAATAAATAACATTTATTAGTGATACATGTTGAAGTTTACAAATTTCAATTTTACATAAATATTTAATCATTTAAAATTTATTGTTATAAATAAATTAAGATTAATGTTGGGAATATAAAAATACAAAGCTCATGTGGCAAGTCAAGTATACTCACAAATTAAGAAATAGTCAAAATATGAATTGATTTGTTTGGGTTTAAACAATTTGGTTGGATTACGTGTCAAACTTTGAGTTGGAGACAAAACAAAATGTTATGGTGTTCAATTGGATTATGTGGCAAGTAAGTTTGATAGAGATACTCCACGTTGGAAATAAATTTGACAAACTTTAATTACATGGCTTCATGCATGGAGGTTGTGTCAAATTAGAGGTAGTCATCTCAAGTATCGTGCATATGGTTGTAAAAATTGGTTCTAAGCATATTCAAGGGTAGCATGGACCTACCCATACTCAGGTTGACCATTGGACTCCTGTTTTTTCTCAATTTTCAATGACATTTTTCTAGATTTTTATGCCTCGAGCCCATTGACATCATTAATTTTTAGATGCTCATGTCAAAAGTCGATATATAGAAAGAATATAACATGGAAAACACATCATATGTACATAAAATTTGTAAATAAATTAATGTTTGCTCAAAGTGACTTGGCTTGGCTAAATTTTGGCATTATAACACTATGCATTTTCTTGATGATTCAAATCTTGCATTATAACTCTATTATGTTCCAAGCTCCCCAAATGAAGAGCTCTAAACTTGCTTTTATAGAATTTGAAATGACTTATAATGGGTTAAATCTTAACCTTGGTTGGTTTAATTAACCTCAGTAGGGTTAAAAAGTATCAAATGGTCATGATTAGTATGGAATAAGCATGGGTGGGATATTTTCCAAAAATGACAACTCACAAAAGCCAATGATGAAAACGAAGGATATTCATTGATTTTTGAATTTTCATTTTTAATAATTGCTTTAATTGCTCATGGATGAATTCAATTAGGTTTGATTGGGATTTGAATGCTAATTAATCTCTTTTAGTCTTTTGCAATGTTTAAGATTTTGATTTAATTCAATGTGTGCATTTGACTTATTTAATGATTTTTAGGCCAATTGAACATGTTATGAAGCCAAATTTGAGACTTTTAGAGATTCTTAGGATATATTTTCAAAGGTTGGTAAGAATTGTTCTAAAGTTAGGTATGGAGCCATTGGTGGCCAATTTTAGATGTCTATGATTTACTCTTATTTGGGAAGGCGTTACAAGCTGTAAACACAATAATGCCTTTTCAAAGAATAAAAATATTCTTTATGCTTACGACTTCAATGGTAATGGATGAACTGTAGGGTGCACCCTCGAGGGAGCGGTTGGAAAAAGAGGTTAGCAAATAGTCTCTCAAAAGAAGGAAACGAGTGGACCAAACAAATAAAAATGATGGGGGGATAACACTGATTTAGCCAAAATTGGTCAAAATCATTGATAATGTGAGTGGGATGGTTTACAATGGTTTGTCTAAAGGTAGTTATAAGCATTGTACCCCAATAGTGTCAACGTGGTGTGATAACACAATGATTTACCCAAAGGTGATTATAATCATTGAGAATATGGAACTATCCCATTTAGGACAAACAAACATGATAAAAATACCCTAGGTGGGCAAAAGAAAGTGAATGATTTGCCCAAAGGTGGTTATAATCATTAACCCTCAAATTGGTGATGACACAATGATTTGCCCAAAGGCAGTTAGAATCATTGAGAATGCAGATGGGATGGTGTACAATGGTTTGCTCAAATATGGTTATAAGCATTGTACCCCAATTATGGCAAACAAGATTAATGGATGATGATTGAAAACATGATAATGATGACTTGATACAAAGGATAAAAATGAATTGGGACAACCTGCTAGTAAGGAAATACTCGTCTGAACTAACGAAGGTTGAAATTCTTCCATTGTTTAATTAATCTATTTGGGATATGATTGGGATTGTTACTGGTACTAATATTAAGGATATATCGATGTCACATTGTTGTTTAGACTTGTTGTAGCTGATATTTGTTATAGCACGTGATGGTAGGCCTCATGATAGAACACCATAAGGACTTGGCTGAAAGATGCATAAAGACTGATTCTCGTGATCTAATACTCAAGGAAAAATAATGTACCAATGATAAAAATCATACTAACAATGTTGATGTATGAATATGGATGGACACAAAAACAAGTGTGCAAGGAATCACCCAATGAATGTAGATAGTCTAAATCAAGGCAACAGTGCTAAAAGAAAATAAATAGGCACACAAAGAAATAAATAAATAATAGTTAGTCCCAATGTTAGTATAAACAAAGTGACAAAAATAATGTGGTGAACATTACCCCTAAAAAATAGGTGACAACTTAAAAAATAAAAATGATGAGGGAATATAAGAAAATGAAGGGGTGGCTAAGCTATCTTCATATACACTAGGCAAGTGGGCATTACCTACATAGTTATATGGATGATATATCCAATAAAAGTTTACGCTGAATGTAGTTCTCCCAGGAAATGGGATAGAAAAAATTGATGAAAAATAAACATGATGGATGTGATAGAAGAATAGGAATGATCTTGCAAAACAATAAGTGCATGGGATAAAAAGCCAAAAGAGATAAGAAAACTAAGTGAAAAGTGATTTTTTATGACTTAGGAAGGGTTCCCAGAATCCTTAAGGTAAATAAGTGGTCAATGTTTTTATCTTTTGGTAAATGGTTTTCAATTTTTTTTCCTAGGTGTCTCAACTCGATTGAGAATGATGAGACACTAAATGGTCCAAGCTCGCAAAATGACAAGAGCATGGAAAACTTGAATGGATGCTCAAAAAATAATGAAAGCATAATGGAAAAGGGGGATTGAGCTGACCCCAACAAGTATTGTGCACGACCCACATAGTCCTGAAATGGCCCTAGGTCACAGTGATTCCATTTTACAATGGAAAAATCTAACTAGTGTAGCAGCCAATTTTAAAAAAATAGGTATAGGTGGCATAGTGTTATAGTATGACATATGAATGTTAACTTGATATGTCAAGGAATAATAAAAAAATATTTCCCCTAGTTTGCCCATAGGCAATTATAACTAGGATACAACTGATCAGATCAATGATACTAATTTGCCCATAGGCAGTTATAATTAATAGCAAGACCAGTGAAACATTGATTTACCCCTGTAGGTAGATATAATAAGGCTCACATAAACAAACATGATAAGAAGGGAACAAGAAACAAAAGATGCAACTACCAAAACTTTTGTTATACTGCTCCAAAATATTGCCTTTATCTAAAATGTTTGAAGTAACTATTAAAAAGGATCTGATTCTTCATGCTGAAAACTTGAAACCAATGGATGAACCAAGGTCAAACGGGATATGATAGGATGGATCAAAACATGTTAAGGTGATATAATGGAATGATAGGCTGGTAGGAAGGTATGATACAAAGAATAAAATTGATAATATGGTACGACTTGAAATGGCCCTCATATATAATACATCATATCACTCAAGCGTAGTACCGATTAAGGTGTATAATGTTCATAGGCTCATCAAGTTTGTTCCCATCTGGTGTGGTGAGTTGGTATGCTTCAATGCCATAATCTACAATAATGATGAAAGGACCAACCCAGTTAGGTTTGAACTTGCCTTTATGCTTTTTGGTTGTGGTATTCTTTTGGTTTTATTTGAGAACAAGATCACCAAATTTAAATTATCTATGTTTTATGCACTAACTATAGTGGCCATAGAGTCAATTCTAATATGTTTGAAGGTTGTTTACTACGTCTATGCATTTCTCATCAAGTAACTCCATCTCTTATAGACAAGCTACTCGATAGTCTTCATCATTCAAGACATACTTCAAAGAGATGCATAATGAAGGTAACTTGATCTCAATAGAAAGAATGGTTGTAGTACCATAAACAAGTGAGTATGAAGTGGCTCCTATTTGGGTGTAGTGATTGGTATGGTATGCCCCGAGGGTGTAGAATATTTGAAGGTGCCAATCATGATCAACATCATTGACAATTTTTTTAAGGATGTTGATAATGGTTTTTCTTGATGCTTCGACTTGACCATTGCCTTGGAAGTAATATGTCATGGAAAAGTGTTGTGTGATCTTGTATTGGAAACATACATTTTTGACATCCTTGTTCTTGAATTATCCTCCATTATCATATATAATGTTGGAAGGGATATCATAGGAGCAAATGAGATGGTTGAAGATGAATTTTTAAATTTGCTTTCTAGTCACGTACGTGAGGGGTATAGCGTAAAACCACTTAGTGAAATATTTTGTGGCAATAAGGATATGTTTATGGCCATTTGATGAGGTAGGGTTTATCTTCCCAATGAGATCGAGGCTCTATGTAGCAAATGGCCATGATGTTAACATTGGTTTCAAAGTATTGGTTGGGGCATGCATTAGATTAACATGTCATTGACATTTATCACATCTCTTGACATATGTAGGGCGAATAATAACAAATACACAAGAGCTTTTTGTACAATATGGCCCCATTGGTATGGGCTCCACATACCCCTTCATAAACTTTTTGTAAGGCTAGTATAGATTATGCCAAAGGTAAACAATGAAGTAGGAGTTCCATCAAAATGGTGGTAGTATAAGATTGGTCTGAGTAAGGTATAACATTGGGCATTGTTTATGAAGGATTTAGTTTGTTTATAGGATAATTCAAGTGGTAAAACATGGTCATGTAAATAGGCATATAGGTCAAAATACCAATTAGAGCTGGGACCAACAATATCACAGATCATTATGATGATTGATGGTTCATGAGTTGTCACTAGCATATTCTCAATGAGAAATTGGTAGTCTTTTGACATGTTTGTATGTTGAATGAGTTACCTAAGGGTATCTATTACATCTATTATTCTATTACTAGCTCTTAGTATATGCTCAAAATGGATGTCAACAATCTACTGCTTGAGAGTGTCAACCATGGCCTTGTATGGAACTAGCTTATCATCTTTAGTCTAAAAGTGGTTTGTAAATTGATTGATAATTAACTATGAATCACCATAAACTTGTAGATGATGTATATTCCATTGTAATCTTGTCAAAAACCTGCAACAAATGATTCATATTGATCCATGTTATTGGTATAAGGAAAGATAATTTTGAATGATTTAGGGATTAGATCCCCTTGTGAAGTGATAAATAAAAGCCCTATCACTGATCTATGTGCTGTAAATGATCCATCAAAATACAACTTCCAGTGTTACTCTTCAAGAGGTGTGTCAATGATGGTCATGATGTATTCATTGGTAAATTGAAATGTGAGTGGTTCTGTGTTTGCAAGGCGTGTTTCAACAAACTGATCTGAAAGAACTTATCCCTTGATAGCTTTTTGGTTTACATACTCCATTTCAAACTCACTGAGAAACATGATCCATTTGGCCATATGACGTTGTAGTGTTATTTTGGATAGTATACGCTTGAGCAGATCTACTTTTTAAATGACCATGGTTTTATTGTTCAACATGTAATGCCATAGTTTTTGAGTTGCAAAGACCATGGCTAAAAAAGATTTTTCAATGGGCATATAATTATGTTCATACGTAACCAATGTATAGATTAGATAGTATATTACATGTTCTTTTCCATTATCATCATGTTGAGCTATAAATGCCCCTAAGGCTTTGTCTATCACTAATACGTATAAAAGGAATGGTTTCCCTAGCATAAGAGGTAATACAACTAGTGGTTTCGTAAGATAATTCTTTAGATGTTGAAAATATTTCTAATAATATTCATCCCAAAGAAATGTTACACCCTTCTTTAGTAGGCATGTAAAAGGATGACACTTATCAACCAATTGAGATATGAAGCATCAAATAGACTGGATCTTGCCCTACAAATTGTGGAGCTGATTCAAATTAGTTGGTGGTGGCATGTTTGTTATGGCTCGTACTTGGCTAGATTGAATTTTATGACCCTACCAAACAAAATGAAGCCAAGAAATTTTTCAAAAGTAACTCCAAAAAAACATTTTTTAAGGTTGAGTTTAACTTTCTATTCATGTAGTTACTCAAATATCCTCCTTAATGTTGCTAGATGATCAACCCTAGTCTTTGATTTTCCTAGTATGTTATTGACATAGTCTTCAAAAATGTCATGGATCTTTGATAGATGGCCCCTACATTCTTAAGACCAAATGGCATAACCTGATAAAAAATGTTCCCCACACAGTGATGACTATTGTTTTGTGTTGATCTTTTGGTGTTATTTATATCTGATTGTAGCTTAAGAATCCATCCATTGGTGAAATCATCTCATAACCCAATGTGGAATCGAAAATCATGTCAATATTAGGCAATATAATTCATCCTTGGGGCAAGCTTTGTTTATGTCCCTAAAATCAATGCAGATTTTGATTCCTTTTATCTTTTTATTGCATGACACTACATTAGAAATCCATTCAAAGTAGTTGATTAGCTTGATACATCTAACTTCCAAGATCTTTTCCAACTCTTTCTTGACTAATACAACAATGTGATGATACATCTTGATTATATTTTATTTCATTAGTTTGGCATCAGGATGTACCATACAAGGTTGGGAACATCTAAGGTAGGGTCCAAACCAGGCATGTCATAATATGCCAAGACAAATATATCAAAAAATTCCCATAATAGGGTTGTAAGTACTTCACACTCCTCCTCAGTGAGGGGCATGCCTAATTTGATCCATTTCAGGTCATCTAGAGACCCTATGTTTACCTCTGTTATGTTTTTTATTAGAAGTGTCGAACCATCTTCAAGAATAGTGGGCAAAGATTTAAACTATTTGGCTATGTCAAAGTCCTTTGTTAGGGTTGAAGTTCTCCTAGACATGATGAATCAGAATCCCCTAATGGGAGGGATGGCCATGTAACAAATGTTGTTGGAAAGTCATGGATGATGCAATCAAATGCCTATTGTTCTTTAAGACTAATTTAGATTCATAGAAAATTTCTTCAACATTGGTATCCTAGATGATTTAATCAAAAACCTATTCTTCTTAAAGGATAAACTCAGACCTGTAGATAAGTTCATCATTAGTGGTCTTTTTGTCTATACTTGAAGAAGGTTAAACACCCCCATTTAGTGGTTCCTGAAACATGTTTTCACCACTAGACTAGCCTTTATCTTTACTATTTCCCTAGTTCAAAATTACCTCAAAGATGTTTTCACTTTGGGATCTCAATGTTTTATTTATTTATTTTTGGCTAAGGGTGTTCATCCACTCTCCAAAATAGGCTTCAGGATCCATTTTGATTGAGAACCCGTATTTGTGGTCCCCTAATGAAACATTATCCCTAAGGCCTAAAAAATCACAAAAGGCCTCGTCATTTTAAAACTCATGAACCAAAACATTAGATTCTTGTTGGTCCTAGTCTATCAGTTGGGAATAATATAATGGTAATGGATTATGCTGAATGACTGGTTGAAGGGTACAAATGGCATTATGGTTAAACATGTTGGTTTGGGAGAAGTCATCAAATTGGGTATGATCAGACTCTACTTCACTGCTGGCATCATCACTAATCATTGGTGATGGGACTCAAATAAGATACATGGGGTCACTCCTAGGTAGTTTATATCGAAGTCCATAGGTTCCTTTGTACTTAGTCATAAAAATTGGCTCAAGTGTTCCTCATTGATTTGACTTAAGACCTCTTCCTTCATAGTCCTGGTTCTCCATGATCCAATTAGGAATAGGATATTTTGCATTCTTGTAACAATTGGACAATTTATCATTATATAACCATGATTCATCACATTTTATAGGGTCCTTTTCTTTGCTAGAGGTCAGTATGAAAGTGATAGGTGCTAGATTGTACAGATGGCCTTTGCCGTCTCTTTGCCATTGCATGAGTGGTTTGGCTTTTGGTCTTCCAAAAGACTTGGGCTTCTGTGCAAGTTTTGCAATGTGAAAGGTGTCATGGGTCAAGTATTATCCTAGGCCATTAGCCAAGATAGTATAGTAAATGGATATTTTAGGAGGTGACATGTGGGAAAGTGAATCAAGGGTTTCAGGGTCAATGTAGTTATCCTCTAGTAAATCAAGAAGTATTACTTTCCCCTTGTTTTTCTTAGTAGCTAGATTCATGCCAGAAGGGTAGTTATAGCCTTTGAAATTGGCCTCTAGATGTTTGCAATGCTCATATGGATGCAAATCTCTTGGAATAGTCACCTCCATCCATGAATGGGATAACTTGATACACTAGTGAAACGTAGATGGGACTACACAAATCTCATGTAACAAAGGTCTACCTAAAAGCATATTGTATGAAGAATCAAGATATAACACATGGCAAAGTGTATCATGGGTCAAAGTCTCAATGATAAATGACAAGCTAATGGTGCCTTGTGATTCTCATTATTCATTATCATAGGCTTTGATGGTGATTGTTTCTACTTGGAGATCTATTGAGATGTACCCAAGAAACTTGATAAGTTATAGAGACACTGAATTCAGACTCGATCCATTATCTATGAGGACACATTTCATTTTGTGCCTCTTTATGTAAACTTTGATGTACAATGGATTCTTATGCAGTAGACTAAGGGATGACATATCACATTGGTTAAAGGTTACTTTTTGGGCTGGAGCTAGGTGTCCAACCAAAGCTTAAAATTTGTCAAGGGATATGTCCTTTAGAACTTTGGATTGACCAAGGAACTATGTCAAGATGTTTTTGCGGATAGTTGATGTACATAAAAAATCTAAAATGGAGATTTGTGCTGGTGTCTTTTGCAATTATTCCACAATATCAAATATCTTTTCTTGGGTAGTGGTAAATGGCTTGTTCTAATTTAGAATGGCTAGTTGGATGATGGGTGAAGTGGTAGATGGTTGTGGGCTTGATATGGTAGTCTTTGACCATCGAGTTGTGATTACACAATCAAGATTAGGTACAAGACCATTGTTGCTAACCAATGATGGTGGAGGGGGACCAGGTAGGATAAGTCTTAGTTGTTGATGCACTTGTGTATAGTCATGAGATAATGATGAGATATCAGCATAAAGTCCTAACATGGAAATCCCTATTTGATGGTTTGCCTATGTGTGGTCCTAGGTCAAGGAAGGATTACCATAATGGTTTGGTTGATTTGGTATGACTAAAAATTATCTTCTCTAATTGATACTTGGTCTTGGATTAATTGAAATGGTTATAATGCAACCTACTGTAATATGGCCTACAACTGAGTTGTAGTCATCTGTAATTTCATGGTAGGTTTTTTAGTTGTTCACATTGTTCTGACCTTGGTTTATCCATTATTTTGACGTTGTTGGTTCTATTGAGTCTATTGGTTTGGCCTTGGTTGTTGATATTGTTGTTGTTGATGTTCCACTAGATTCTATTGGTGTTCATTGTTATGTTGAGGAAAAGGATTTTGATAAATTCTAAGGCTCTGATTGGAGGTGGAATTTCCATGATCCAATGTGATCTCTCCATTATCTAACATATTCTAAATTACATGTATAATTTGCACATAACATTGCAAATTATGGTCATTGACCCTATGAAAATCATAGAATTATTCTGGTTTATACTAGTCTGGCATGTCAGCATCCTCACAAACTTATTCTTTTAGAATGGGCCATCTAATCAAATTAGTTGTTGTAAGCTTGCAAAAGACTGATTCTATAGGCTATCCAAGGTCAATAAAATCATGATGAGTAGGTACATTTCTCCTTAGGAGGAGGGTTTTTTAAAGGCATAATCATTTGTTTTATTTGATGTGTTGGTCTAGGTTGTTGTGCTTGATGTGGGTGTGTGTTGCGGATACTAAAATGGTTGTTGGTTAGGAGTAAGTTGGAAAGGTGGCATAGGCTGAGTAGATGGTGATTGCACCATTTGAACGTGTCATGAATCTATTATTCCATTTCATAAAACATTCCTATTATGATTAAATTACTTGGGTCTGTCATTGTTATTAGTCTGTGCCAGTTATGATGCTTGCATTTCGATTGGATGTTGATTTTGGCTACTATTATGGTTTTGGTTTTAGCCATTGTTATGATTTGATGAGGTTAGTTTAATGATCACTTTATTAATAAAGGATTGTTTGATCACTAAACCTTTGTCAATGATTTATTTGAATGTATGTTCACACTACAACTCTAGATAATAAGATATCTCATTGTGTAGGTTTTTGATAAACACAACAACTAGTTGCTTATCTAGTAGACTATGGGTAAATTATCTTACAAAGGCTCTCCATCATTGCATATAGCTTGCAAAAATTTCTTGAAGTTTTTGTTTTGTTTGTGTCAATTCTACTAATGACATCTCATGCTCAAGATTGTAAGAGAAGTGATGCACAACCTTATCTAAAAGGCCATCAAAATAAAAAAAACTAAATCCTTTGGTAATTTCAAGAACCATTCCAAATCCTGTCTATCTAGACTTATTAAAAACAACAACAATATATGGATATCACTATAAGCCACTGGTTGGCACACAACAAAATGTTTTGTTAGATGGGCTTTGTGGTCACCTTTCCCCTTGTATTTGTCAAACATTGGTGGCTCATACCTGGGAGGAAATGGTATCTATAAGTACTCCATGTTGAAAGGGTAGGAACACACATCATCCAACTTGAACCTCTTGGTCTATTTCCTTGCTTGTATGAGGGCAATTGCATCCTTCATTTGTTGTAGCTCTGATTCAAGGAAACTTGTGGAAATATTGGCCTAAGATGATGGTTAAGCAGTCACAAGTGGATTACTTTAATCGAGGTATGAGGGAGGTATTTGCTAGGGAATGTTGGATGGGCTAGGAAATGGACCAAGGATACACATGGATGGATTAGGGTATAATTGTTGAAATTGCACTTGTGGTTGTGCAATATTCTAGTTGGCATTGGGTATGTAGGCTTGATGTTGGGAATATTGAGGTTAGGATGGTGGTATATGATTGTATTGTGCCTGTTGAGGTTGAATAGGGACATGCACTGACTAGTCATACCTTGTTGATTGAGAGGGACTTGTGAACCAAGACCCTATCTTTGAACTTGTGGCATGTTCTCCATGAAAGGCATTTGTTTCCTAGTGGGTACTTGAGGAACATTGGAACCACCTGGTTGCATGAATCCCTATTGGGAAGTGGACACATGTTGGAGATTCAACATCTATGACTGACCAATATTTATACATTGTTGGTTAGACATCATTTGGTTTTGGATTGACATGTTAGTCTAAGATGAAAGAGGTATGTTCATTGCATCTTGGTGAGGTGGAACATTGGTTGCTCCCTATTGAGGTGGAAATATGTTTTAACTCTATTTCATGGGTACACTAAATTATGCCTACTATTATGGAATATTACTCATCACCTGTTAGGGTGGAGTAATATTCGTCACATTCTGTTGTGGCACGACATTGCTCATTGGATGATTACTTAATCCCTATTATTGGGTGCTAGAAAAAGTAGCTAGTTGAGGATTATAAGTAGGTGGTTGAGGTTGGGATGTATAAACTCCTACTCTCTAAGTTTATGAACCATTAATGGTGCTAGTTAAAGGCAAATTTTTTTGTTGACTATGTGTTTATACGTTAACACTACTTTGGTTTGAATTGGACATTATTGGTGTATTGTCCACTACATTTTGTTCATTATTCTACATAAAAATTGAAGACACTTCCTTGATAGTTGGGGTATTGAATATGTTTTTGACCAAAGTGTTTTGCATAAATAGGTCTAAAACCTAATTTTATTGACTAGTTAATTCCATTAAAACTCCTATTAAAGTATCTAAATCAATAAGAGGCTTATTCAATGTGGTCATCTGATTAAAGTTATGTGCTAGGTCTTGATATTTTTAGTATGCTATCTATATTTGAATGAAATGGTCCTTTATAAGGCCTCTTTGCATGATAAACATATGAGGATCTTGATATGGTATAGGTACTATGACATTATGTTTGATAGAAGAGGCCTAATCGTTGTTTTGATAAGACATGTTATAAGGCCCTCTTGATAGATTTTGAAAAATATCATGCCCTACCTCATAATTTGATGACATCGTTCCATAATAAGGTTGTTGTTGGAAATTTTCTATAACCATAGGTATAGTATCAAATATTGGGATTTTATTCTTGATCTAGCTCTGTGTATGGAGGCGTGCTAACCAAAAAATTGGCCAAAGGATCTTGACTCCGTTCACCTATTCGAGTGTTGTATGGTAGATAGAAATCCATCTCCCAAACAATGTCATCTCCATAAGTGTCTTGAACAAAGTCTTCTTACATACTAATATTTCCATATCTTGGATTGTACATGGTTCCACTACATGTATAGTGAGCCATATTTAAATCAAATGGAAAATATTTCACAACAAGATGGATTAGAGTTCTAAAAACTTTGAAAATCTATGTATGAAAGACAAAGGGTTCAAACGTGATCTATCTTGGTCAAGGGTAGAATTGTATCTCCAAAAATTTTGATGCAAAGATTTAGTTAAAATAATAAAATGTCAAAATGTATAACGTTAAATCTTTTAAACAAACAAGGTTAAGTAAAATGACCTAAAAGTAAGATGTCAAACTCTAATTTTCAAACGTGTTCCAAATGGGTCTAAACTAGGAAATGGAAATGTTATTAGGTCTTTTGTCCAAACACGAATTCAAAATCTAAGCTCAAACAAGATGTGTTAGGACTTTTAGCCAAACAAGACATCAAAATATAGGCTTGAAACAAAGGATGATGATTAATCTAACAAACTTGGAACAGTTTGACAAAGACTAGGCACTCGAATCTAAACATAAACGTGATCTGATTGGTATAAAACACTAAACAAAAGGCACTTTGAAGATGGACTGATTATATCAAACAAAGGCACAAACAATAAATTTTCCAAACTTGAGCAATGGATTAACCTAAGTTATGTAACCCAAAAGAGAAAGATCTGTATATCAACCCTTGCATGTCGAGGCCTAAATCGAAATCAATCAATGTTTGGATCTAAACTTGTAAAAGTTAATCAAAGACTCAACTAAGGTAAACTAGGATTTGATGATAACAAGATAGGCAAATTTAAACATCATGACTATATTAAATAAAGATCCAACAAGGCTCAAGTGATTGGTTTCAACAATGATAATGGAGAAACAAGATAAGACAAGTATTTTAAAATAATTTGGGTAGTGTAACAATGTTATCACTCCCAAAAGATATGATAATGTTTATATTTCAAAAAATTCTAAAGCACAAGACTTGGAATGATTTGGCTAGAATAATGGTACCCATGTCAATCAAGTGCCATACTCAATGTTTTTAACATGAAAGTTTTCTAAGTTAAATCAAGGTGTCAAATGGATGATATAATGCTTCCTCAAATAATGGAGTAATGTTGGACATAAGACTCATTCATGACGTGGTTTAAACAACAAAACTTTTAGTTTTAACACACCAAGCAATAAAACAATAAATGATAGAAATATAACTAAGTATATCATCCTAAATTTTATAAAGGTGTGGTAAAGTGGGGTTGACTAAAACCTACAAGTTTTTAACCATCTAGATTGATCCCATATGTACACACTTTCATGTATGCACACAAAAGAAATAACATGTCAATTGAGTCCACATCAATCAACGTGTTCTAAAAAGGTCTTGTCCTTTTCATAACAACTACATCCATCATGTACTCAGTTTAGTGTGATGTTTAGCTTGATCATATGTCCCAAGCTTAGCATGCCACTAACAAAGATGGTTTAATCACTCAAACCATCATTCGAGTGAGATGATCCTAATTTATATACCACCCCCTTCCCCTTCCCCCACCCACATGGAGAGGGGTTAAAAAACTAACAGGAGATGAAGCCCTAGGTCAATGCTTCCCTAAAAAATTCATGAGAGGCAATGACACCTCCTTCACAAGACAAAATGCATGAAAATAAAAGACAAGTAGAAAGACTTTAGGGTTGATTTTAGATCACCGAATACTATGTGAGCTTGGGGAAAGCCTAGGAAAATTTCTTTCTAATTCTTGGATTAGGCACTAAATGCAATGGAAATGAGATTTTAATCCCATAAGTTATCTTAGGGGATGAGAGGAGAACATACACATGCTATCTTTTTTGCAAAACAAATAATCAACAAACAAGCATGGCATAAAAATGAACGTGCTCAAAAGCATGAAAACTATATGATGTTAAGTTAATTTTAAGGCACAAAAACAAAAATGTGTTGTGAAGTTTGGCACCTTGGCTTAAGTTCAAAATATAAAGAATTTCACAAAACTAAGTTAAGCAAAAACACCTATGTTTGTTTTAAGCACAAAATCGATGTGTTCTAGATTTTTCTTAAGTTTGTCTTAAAGCATCGATTGTAAATGTTCAACACTTAGGATTATTTTTAAGCACTAAAAATGAAATATTTATAATACTTAACCAATCATATATTATTTTTAAGCACTAATTTCTAAATGTACGAGATTTGACATGTTTATTTTAGTGCCCAAATTGAAATGTGTAAGATTTAACTAATTCCTTTTAAAACCCCAAAAAAAAAAATTGGTTAGTCAAAACAAGAAAATTTTGTGTTTAACTTGAACATTAAACCTACAATTATTAGATAATAACCTCATGCTTTGAATCACTATCTTGATTGGGAAAATGATGTTTAAATTTTAGCTCTTGGGTTTGGATTTTATTTCACACAGTGACTATTGGCGGTCAAAGATGACCATCACTGGTTTCAAAGCAACTGTGATGGTTGGTTAACAAGTTGTGGTGGTGGGTAGGAGATGTCATCACAAGAACACTTAAATACTAAACATAGGAACTAAGAATCATGAAAGGATGTCAAGGGAAAGACATTTAAAGTAGTGATAGGAAAGGCATTTGAACTAGGAAGGGAAAGGCATTCGATATGGAGAAAAAAGTGTTGACATTGATATTAGTGGAAAATGGGGCTTGTCTACAAGGTGAGAAAATCAATATGGAAGGACATCACAAGATTATAGAGTAATCATACATAGAGAAGAAGAGTTTAGGACATCATAAAATCACAAATTAATCATATATAGGGAAGAAGAGTTCATCACTCGCATGTGATGTGGTCTAAAAGGAATATGGGTCAAAGACTTATCATGGGTGATTCCTTGGAGCAAGGCAAGATTTATCAAGGACTCTTAGTGAGCGGAATTAGGGACTTCATCACAGGGTGTACTCGAATGAGGGAAATAAGTGTTAGGACCATAAAGCTACTATTAGTGAGTTTAGAGGTATCATGAAGGTCAACATCATAGTTAAACAGAAATTGAGGGATGGAAATCAATATTGTGTTATGCAAGCATGGGCATGTGATTGGAGAGTTTTGAGCCACTAAAAGGGAAAGTTTTCTTGGTGGAGCATTATGAACAAACCCTAACTCACTGCACATAGTATAAGTGTATTCAAACCAAGGTTCTATCATACATTGTAACTTAAACTGATAGAGCCAAAGTTTTCATAAATAAGAAATAGATATATATTTTTTATCCCTTATTTACGTGTAAAATCCCACATAAATTAATAGTTTTATTAAATTTATCGTGTATGACTAGTTGTAGTAGGCTTTGTATTTTTTATTTTTGGGGGTTTGATTGTAAATTTGGTCAAATAGACACACACACATATTAGATATATACATATACATATATATAGATATATACATATAGACACACATATATAGAAAGATATATATGTATACACACGCACACACACACACACACACACACACACACACACACACACACACACACACACACACACACACACACACACATATGTACACACACACACAAACACATATATGTATATACATATATACACACACACATATAAACATACATACATATGTATATGTATATATGTATACACACACATACATACATATACATACATACATACATACATACATACATACATACATACATACATACATACATACATACATACGTACATACATACATGTGTAGTGTGTGTTTAGCCAATGCCTTTCATTTGGAGGAAAAGAGACCATCCTAAAATCATGAGTAAAGAGTGTACCCTTGGATGCTCATTCCACAAGGAACATTGAAAGATTTTGACATCAATTTGGGCACAAAGTTTATACTACTTGTATTACAAATGTATTCTCTATTATTGAAGATTTGCTTAGTTTATTTTATATTTTTGGAAAAGTGCGGCACCACATTTAAAAACTTGTCATTATAACATTAATCCAAATTTACACATTTAGATGTCAAAAAAAGGGTTTGATAGTAAAAAATGTAGAAATTGATGTCAATTTTTTTTTGTTAAACTTTGCAAATACTAGACAACATCAAAAAATTTATTCCTGCACCCACATCAAAATTACAGTGTGAACTCATTCAACATTTAGCTACGTTGTTTTATCTTTCAGGATTCAATTTCAACATGTTATTTTTCACTTCAACATTCAAATAACGTGAAAATTTTGACATTATGTTCAATTAAAATGAGTTGATTTTTTTAAAAAAAATTTACACTTCAATTCCAACATATAATTAAAAAATTAAACACCATTTTCAATTGTGACGTATTGTATTTTATTTCAAAGTACACTGCATTTCTAACATATACATCAAAATTTCAATATGCAAGTCATGTTTAAAATAAAAAATAAAAA
This sequence comes from Torreya grandis, assembly GCA_037957365.1. Classification (NCBI taxonomy): domain Eukaryota; kingdom Viridiplantae; phylum Streptophyta; class Pinopsida; order Cupressales; family Taxaceae; genus Torreya; species Torreya grandis. The sequence goes on along the minus strand of JARHVA010000164.1, from coordinate 3,908,238 downwards.
TATATATTCTAAGAACAATAAGAAATCCATACTACATAACAATAAGTGCATCCATCAAAGTGTAATCAAGAGTGTAGATTTTGTATATGTTGTATTTGTAAACACCATGATAAACATTTATACAAAATGTGGTTGCATATAAAAGGAATGTGGATTGTTTAAAAAAATGAATTAATGAATTATATTCACATTGACTTTAATGATTGGCTCAAGACATTTACTTATGCTTTGTGAATAGGTAAATATCTTAGCATTATAGCCTTATGAATAGGTAAATATCTTAGCATTATAGCCTTATATATTTCTAACTTTAGTAGATTTTGCTATGAATGCAATCACATATGAATATTGTAGTTTTTTAAAAAATTCATGTTTCTTTGTCTACTAACACATTTTACAATTAATATTACATTATAATGTTTGTGATTTATATACTTCATTTTTTTACATAGGGGCATATACATGCATCAAAGAATTAATCAAAAGTGGATATTTGTCATATGTTGCAGTTGGAAAAAGCTTGATAGAAATATATGAAAAATGTGACCACAAAACATAACTAAATATACTTTAAGTTCATAATTTTAGTCCATGTAACCACATATTTTCAAACAAATAGTTAACTCCCTGAATTTCACAACCAATGTGAAGGCATAAGAGCAACATCCACTAAATTCATTAGAAAAATTTGTGGCACATAGCTAAATGTTGACCAATATTAGAGATTTATATTTGAAGACATTACACATTTTGACCTTCGTAAATGTGACCATTATATTTTACAGTGGTTGAAGATTGTACCAAATTTGCATGTTGATGACTCAACAAAATGTGGTCACATAGACTACAATGTTGGGCTTACAACACTTACATATCTTTTTTGGATAGAATATGGTCTTAGAATTATTCCATGATATGTTAGGGACTTTATTAGATTTTACTCTCAATGAAGAGACATAAATGTTGTAGTTTTTTTAACAACTCAGGTTGTATACAAATGGCTTGTTGGTATTGTATTGTACATCAAAACAAAATGTTGGTATATGTAGATAAAATATCCTTATGAAACCTTTGTTACACTAATGAAACCATATGGACCATACACTAATGAATTATATAATGACAGAAATTATTTTACACACCCCAATAGACATGGTTGCAAAATGTGTCTCATAGAACAAGTCTACAATATAAGTCAACTTACCAAGATTTCTATACATACCAAATAATCATACTTTACTTGTCACATTAGGGGAAAAACTATCACAAATCTCAATTATTCATAAATATCATAAAAACCATTCAAATCATATGATAATAACATGTATGAAATTGGATTTCATATCCTTTCAATATAAAGTATAAATTATAATAAAAATTGGATGACTACAATTTAAAAAATTTATCATTTTTATTAAAGATGAGGAGATATTGACAACACATAATTTGTATAAATACTTTTATACTCTAAGACCATGACTATCTAATTATACACACACAAAATTACATAAACCAAATTTTATATAATGATATAATTGTAGACAACCAATTCCTAACACCATTTGTGTTGAAATTATCAATCTTACTCGAATTGTACTCAAATACACATTTTAGGTCAAAATCCATAAAATGCCATGAATGGTTCAAAATTGTCACTTACAAGTGAAAGTTTAGGTCAAAGTATCCTTAAATAGGGCAATCCATTTTATGGGCCAACTAATTTTGATCAGATTATTTCGAGTCAAAATGACAAATTTGCCATTTAGTGCTCTGGATCACTCTTTTCTTCTAATTCATTGGTACACATTTTATACCTTTGTTATTTGGTATTGGAAACATAATAAATGGGAATACAACTCCAATGCATCTAACATCACTTTCCAATTCCTCTCCAGTCAAATTATGACCCAGTAATATGATTTTTTGATCATTTTGATTAATTGTGCAGTAATTTCCAAATAATTGAACTAAACTTACTTAAGCTAATTAATATAATTTAAGAGCTTAAGTAAGATTTCCATAGATATTTTTGAATATCTCATTATTAGAAATTGATTTTGATTATCTACATCACCTAGTGACATCATCTATGGGGTGGCATCCATCAAGCCATAAGTGCATAAAATATCAAGATTATGGGTCACCCATGCCTAGTTAATGCCTCTCGTGCCTCTTTAATGATTATTTATCTTGATGATATTTATGAGTTTAATTTCAAATATTAGGATTATCCATGGCCACACATCTCAATCTTGAGATGGACGATCATGGTTGATCCTGACCAATCTCAAAAATTTATAAATAGAGAGGCCATGTACATGAATTTTAAGCTTGATTTATGCAAGTTATTATGCAAAATTTTCTCCATAATCCTTTGCAATATACCATTAAAATTAGCTACAAGCTTCATTGATAGGCTAGTTTAGTGATTTGGAATCATGAGCCTAGGTTTTATGGAGTGTTCTTGAGACATTGGAGCAGTTTGCACCTTTGTTGACAAAGACAAGGATGCTTAATCAAGGGAGAACATGATTTTGAGCCACATAGGTATGGTAAATCCATTTGGAAAGGTAATATGATGTTTTATTTCTTTCATTTATTTCGTGTTATCCTTTGTAATTCCCATAGGAATAGACATGTTTATTTAGTTAGTTCTTTATGCATTATTCATGACTTATGGACTAATGTTTGACTAACTTGGTTTTAAATCCTCTCTACATCTTGGCATGCCTGGTGTGACAAAATGCATCCCACACATGAAGAATATCATTTTGTAACTTTAAAATCTTCATTTAGATCATTAAAACTCTTGCAATTTGATTTTCTAACTTTGTTTTGCCATTTTCTTTTGTCACGAGTTTACACAGTAACCGACGTCAGTTAGTGAAACCATCATCGGTTGGCATAGCCATCATTGGTTATAGAACCGATGTTGGTCACTGTGTTTTTCTTAAAAACACAAATGTGAGAGCTCTTTTTTTGAAGTTCATTATTTCAAACCCAAAATAGCTTCAAGGCTAAAGGACATGCTAACATTTTTGTTGCAGGACCAAGCTTGAAATTTGCTAAAAACATGTTTAGATTACATTTTTCATGCTTAAAAATTAATTATGAACATTATTTTGGTGTTTAAAGTAATATTTAAGGTGCTTAAGCAAGTATTTTTCACATTAGTTTTCAAAGTTACAACTAAGACCAAGGGGTAAAAAAACACCACCTCATTTTCCATCTGGGCTTAAAAATGAACTCACCTTTCCAACTTTTTTGTATTTACTTAGTTGTTTAAGTTATATTTTGTTTGGAAAAAAGATGAATGCCACATGTATGCTCTTCCATTTGTCCCCTTTAGGAAGCCCTTGTAATCAAAATTGCCATTCTTATTGCAAAAAGCCTAGTCCAAGGATTAGAAAGAATGTCATCTAAAGCGCTCCCTAAAAAATTGTTAAAGTTTGGGTGATCTTGAAAATGACACTAAAGTCTTTCTATTTTATTATTTCTTTGTTTTTATGCAAACTTGGCTTGTGAGGGGGATGCCATTACCTCCCACAATTTTTTTAGGGAAGCTTTGAACTAGGGTTTCACCTCTCGGCATTGAATTCATTTAGATCCTAATTGGAGTTACACATTGGACATATCTGCATTTGGACATCACACTACACTGAGCGAACAACAAGATGTAGTGGTTGTAAAAAATACTAGACCTTTTTACAACTAGCCAATGTCACGATCACCTAATTTATGTACTTATCTTGTACATCGTTTGATGTGAAAGTCATTATGTAATTGATTCTCTTAGAATGAATGAAAACTAATTAGTTTTAGTCAACCCCATTTGGCCGTACCCTTGCTAGGATTTGGAAGATTATACTTAGTGTATTTTGGTCATTATTTGCTTGGTATGCCTTGAGGCTAAAACTTGTTTATTTGTTCATAAGCCATGTCAAAATCATGTATTTGAGTTAAGAAGGGTAGCGTTATGCTACCCAAATCATGTCAAATCATTTTTTTCCATTGAGTATTTGAAACATAACAATTGACCACATCCTTCGAGCATGCTTACGTTGTTAGGCTACTCAGTTTATTTCAAGAACTTGTTTACCATTATATGAAAAACTATTTGTTTCAAACCATGTCATGTATATCATTAGGACCTTGTTTATGCATCGTTATGCTATCCGATCTTGTCTAGCTTATTTGGTCTAATCCTGGTCTTCAACATTACAATTTTACTTAACCTTATCAAGTTTGGATCCAAACATTGATTGATTTCTGTATAGGCCTCAATTTGTGGGATTGGTACATATATATTTTTATTTTGGGTTGCATAGCTTCAGTTAAATGATTGCCTAATTTTGAACACTATTGATTGGTTGTTTGTTTGAGTGCCTATCCTCATCATTTTTTATGACTTTGTTTGGGAAAACACAAACTTTCTTCAAAAACCTTTGATGCTAGACATTTGATGTTAGGTTGTTTTATGCCAAATATCAACACAAACTGCTTTTGGGATGCAGCATCACTCTTTCAACCAAGGCTAAAACTTTTGTCTTTTAAACATCACTTTTAGAGTTTGCATAACTTTAAGTCTTTCTATTTTGGAACTTTCTTCATTAAATGTAGATATGTCTAGCTACACTTATGGTGTAGTCATGGATGATCCAACTTATGATAGAATGGATGCACAAAATGACTTTTATGACTTTAGTCAAGACCCCTATGGTGACATTATGGTTTGTGAGATAGATTTATATCCACCTCACAAAAATCAATCATGGGAACATAGTCAAGATCCAACTTATGATCTAACTCATGATTAGAATGATTGGGTTTATCTAAAAGATTTGGATGCTATAGATTTTTTAAGTAATAAAACTCCACAATGTACCAAGATCACCATTTTAGGACCTCCTCCTTTGGTTTTCATGAGAAACCAAACTAAGAAGCATCCAATCATCACCATTTTAAGATTTCCTCCTTTGGTTTGCACAAGCAACCAAACTAAGAAGTGTCCAGTCATTACCATTTTAGGACCTCTTCCTTTGGTTTGCATGAGCAACCAAACTAAGAAGCATCCAGTCATCACCATTTTAAGATCTCTTCTTTTGGTTTGCACAAGAAACCAAACTAAGAAGCATCTAGTTGTTACCATTCTTGGTCCATCACCAATTTTTTATGAACCTATTGTTGAATAATCTCCATTTGATGAACCAATTGTTTTTGATCCTTTCTTCAATAGTCTAATCTTTGGAGAGTCCATTATTGAACCACAAACCATTGTTCCTACTAAACCATATGTTCCCCACTTTATAAATTTTGTACTAATCTTCAAGCTTAAACAAGAACCATTACCTCTTCAAAAGCCATCTTATGAGGATCAAAATGTGTTCAAAATTGATCTTTTCCAACCAATTGTGAACCCAAACCAACTTGTTATTGTTGAAACACCCATTTGTGACAAGATAAACTATGATAAGTTGCTTATTCATATGTTACCTATTTTTAAAGAGCCTCATCTCTTTGATAATCCAATCTCAATAGAGTTGTCTCTTGATCTTTTCCCACTCATTGAGGAGTCTCACTTTGACATACATGATTTTGTCGAGACGTTCCTTGAGTGGTTCCCTCTTTTTGAGGGGCTTCAATTAGATGAGTTAGTCTATGTTGAACCCTTCCAAAATTAATCAATTTTTATTGAGCCCATTATGCCATGACAGGCCATTACTTATAAAAATTTTAGCATTCAACAAAAGATTATCAAAACAACCATATCAGATAAAGAATCAATATTAGAGTCAGCTTCTATTTTTAAACTGACATTGGATTTAGCATAAGAAATAAAATCAACATCAATTGAAACATTGGATTTAGAGTCCATTGCTTCAGAATTAGAGTCAAAAACAAATTATAGTATTGGTTATTACAACATTGGTTACAATTACCTTGTAGACTAATTTGAATATATTTGTGATCCTTTTATAATTTTTGAGGATGATTACTTCAACATTGACATAATTTATCCTAGTATCTTCTATGAGGATTGTGCTACCTTTCACCATCCCATTATTACCACCCAACATAGCCATTATATTGACATTCCACCTCCCATAAGTGTCAATCAGGACCGACAGAATTATACTTTGCTGAACTGCATCCATGGTGATATATCATTTGTAGAATATCAGGGGGACTAAGACCACATTCATTCATTCAGAAGAACAATCTCATAGTGAAACCTTTTTGGAGGCACTAGGGGATAAGCAAAGATCAAACTCAACATCTTTTAGTGACACCTTTTTGAAGGTGCTAGAAGACAATCATAGTCAAATGTTAACATGTCTTTATGAAACCTTCTCAGAGGTGCTATGGGATTATCAAAACAAACTCATTGGTGAAAACCTCATTGAGGCACCAATAACTAAGAATAAAATTTCTTCATTGTGTAATGAAGATAATATCAAAGATCAAATTAAAATAGCTTCCAATCTACAGCCTAATTAGATGGTAGCTACTCTCAAGATCAAACAAAAAAATAATATGATGGTCCTATCGAGAGCATCTTCATAGTTATTCAGCCCCAACACAACTAAAATTATGTCAAATATGGCATCAACAACATTACGTGTGACTAAAAGTCTCGATCTATATTTATTTCTCATTCATTATACATTCCATTATCACACACATATTCATTACCCACTTATCTCATTTATCCTACCATTATTTACCATCACTGGTAGCACTTTCCTTTATCGAGGTTATAAGGATATTTGGTCTTGAAGTTTGAAGGAAGTAGAATTAATGATCTATGAAGATCATGAATACATTATTGAGATCCAAATCAGCAACAAGTTCTTAACAAAGTAGTTGTTCTAAAAGGGTATTGGATAACAACTTATATAGCTGATCATTTTTGTTGTCTCACATATTGACTAGGATGTGCATCTCCCTGTCAGTAAGAGAAACAAAACCTTTTTTAATCTACCATTTACCCATTTTCCATTACCATGCCTCGTCTCTTGGGGACAACCCTATAGACACTTTTTAGGCATTATTATACCATTGAGATCCATGAACCATGCCATTTTAACTATATTGGCTTAAGGTCCTTTAGGACTATGTAGGTAGTGCTCAATTTTTATTGAGGTCATCTCGATCATCCCTTTCCCACGCTCTCACCATTTTATGAGAATTTTTTAAGTTTGAACACTCTCACCATTTTGTGATTAACCTAAGCCAATGCTCTCATCATTTTGTGAGAAATCTGATCTAGCCATTTATTAGGGGCAACTTTGTTGCCACTGTATCCAATTTTCTTTTGATCATTTAATTTTACCATTTTTATTATACCATTTCTTTACTATTGACCAAGGCTTGTTTTTAGTCATCCTGTTTATCCCATTTTGATATCAGTTTCTTTGGTTCATCTTGCACCTTTTGTAGGGGGATTTTGATCCAGTTTCAATAGTTTTTGAATTAAGTGTTGAAGGACAGTCTATGAACATAGTGTGACATTTGATATGGCAAGTTATCTTTCATCTATAATCTTATTTGGTATCACTGATTATAACCACCTATGGGCATATCAGTATTGTTTTGGTACCCTTGATTATAACCATCTTTGGGAAAATAATTATTATGACAGTATTTCCTAATTATAATTGCCTATGAAAAAATTAGGTACAATGCCTTTTTATGATGTATTACCGCATCATCTAGTCATTACTATTATCATTTGTCTCATCATTCACCTTTGTTTGTGAAATTGTTGTGACCTAGTCAAATTTTCATCACCTTTTGTGTGGATATAATTACTGTGACTTGGGATTATTTTGGGGTTATATAGGCCATGCTTGATTCATGTCAAGGTCAACTCAGTCCCTCTTATCATATGCTCTCATCATATTGTGAGCATTTTAGAAGCGTGGTGGGATGTTATGATCCTGATGTGTGAATTCACTAACACCTCAAGTTTTTGGTGTAATGGTAAATATAACTTAGTGAGGCTACAAAAAAGTTGAGGATAAACCTTAGATATGGGTCTTGACAACAAGTCCTATTTAGGTAACCATGTGCAATAAAATCTCATGAAAAAGTAAAGAGGACTTACAACCACTCCCACCCTTCACCAAGGTTTAGTTCCATCAAATTAGATTCTAAAGGAAATAAAGGAATGTGATTCACAAATTGAAGAGTGTCGTTGATGTGTTCTTCTACTTAAAAATTAAAAAATGTCCATATAAACCAAACAATGTTTCTTCCCTTTGCAAGATGAATAACAGAAGAAGTGTAATGAAAATATACCCATTACATGATGGAATATGAAGGCAAAAATATGAATATCTTTGTAACTAGTCAAAATTTGAAGTGTGACATAGGTCTAACAAAATTGTGCATAAGAAATGAAATTAATGCTAATGAAGTATAAATATCAGAAGAGGAACATGGAGTATTTCCTAAAATAATGTCCATGTGAAGTCAAGGGTACAACTCAATAGCCCTAAAAAGTGAAGAACAAGGATCCACAAGAAGAGGTGGATCATCGATGATCTATGAAAGTGTGGAGGTGTCAAATAACATAGTATGGGCACTCCCATTAATGGAGATAAAATAATCCTCCAAAGTAAAAAAAATGGTAATGGATCTATAAAAAGACATCTCATGTCTAGCAGAAACTTGTCCCAAAAGGGGGGATTTGCAAAAATAAGAGCATTGTCCAACAAGAATGTATCATCATAAGAAATAGTATGAAGTGAAATTGCAATCTCAGAAGAAGAGTCTCTTAAAATATTTTGAAGAATGCTCCAAACAATGCAAGGACACTGTGTGTGCTCCATTTGGTGGTGTAGAGGTATAGAAACATACATCAACAAGTGATGAAGGAAAATGGTCAAACCATGCTAGTACTAATAGATGAAGCACCACCACTACTTGGTCTACCCCACCTCACCATTAATTTCACATCCCCAACATCCTATACATATTTGATCTTTACATCAACAAACTATCCCACAAGTGACACTGCTTGTCTATGAAGTTTGATCAATTTATCTTCTCTTACTCAAATCTTACTAGACATTTGGTCACACATTATTTTAGATTTTATTTCAATAATCACATTCTTTACATTCTGATAAAAAAGAGTTATAAGACCATGAAGAAGACATACATAGTATGAACCATTCAATTTTATACCATCAGTAATTGGAGTAGAATTAAAGGTTATCACTTCTTTACTCAAACCATAAATAATATATGCATACTTAAAACATACATTGCTTGTATCATATAAAAATCAATACGCAATACATATATGTTATCCATGATCCTATGCAAAAAAAAAAGAAAAAAAAATCATTTAGCAAACATAAACATCTTAAAGATTCATATAATCATCTCATGTTAATAAAAATAATTTGGCACACCCTAACCTCAACATTTTGACAGGGTTATCCTTAGAGAGTGTAATCAAATCATAAACTAACAATGGGCGTATTTACCATACATTAAATTAACTAATTTCCTATAAGGCTACTAATGAAAACTTTCAAATGCCAACTAATACAAGGGCACTTAATAATTATCTCCCTAAATTCTTATCTTTACTATAATTCAAAAATTAAATAAATAAATTGAGTGAAAGCAACCCAACAAGGTATACCATCAAACATCTCACATCTCATGCATCTAACTTATCATAGCTAAACATTATTCACATAAAACTCCAACTCTACCCCAAAACATTAATTCCTTTGAGAAATCATGAATTCAATGGGTTTCCATGGTCCTTATATTATTAACTTGATAGAGTTATCGATAAAAATAAATATAATAAGTGCTTGTTAAACTCACAAGAAACACTTATACTAAGTACTAAGTTAAGAGAAACATAGTACTAAGTTATCCACCACCTATGTCACTCTTTCCATTATCAATAAGAAACTAAACATTAGAAACATCCATTCATATCACCATTTAAGGGAATAGTTATAACCACCTTCAGCATAAGCTGAGTCATAAAAGATAGATGCAAGTTTAAAGACAAAACATAGTAAGATCCTAAAATCATTTTCAAAGAAACATACCATCAGGTTCAAGTAGTCATGAATACATTCAATGGGTTTTCATGATCCTCGTATTTTTAACTTGATAGAGTTACCAATAAAAATGAATACAATAAATGTTTTACAAGCTCACAAGAAACACTTATATTGAGTACTAAGTTAGGAGAAGCACAACATTGCAAGAAACATAGTACTAAAATATCCACCATTGATGTTCACTCTTTACATTATCAACAGGAAATTAAACAATAAAACATCCATTCATATCACCATTTAATGGAATAGTTATAATCACCCTTGGCATGAACTCAGTAATAAAACATACATGCATATTTAAACAAAAAATAGGGTAAGATATTAAAATCATTCCCAAATAAACATTTCATTAGGGGTTCAAGAAGTCAACAATATAGTCAATGGTTTTCCATGATCTTTCTATTATTAACTTAATTAAGTTATCAATAAAAATAAACACAATAAGTGTTTCACAAACTCACAAGAAACAATTATGCATGTCCATCCTTCACATTAGCATAATTATTATTGAACTAATGAGTATTATGTTGATTGTATTTTTTACTGGCTGAAGGAATTAATGATTAGTTAGGGCATAATTTGCTTTATGTTTATTATAACGTTGACTGATTAGTCATTGCAGGAAATAATGATTAGTTCGGGCATAGTAATTCATTCAACACATAATTTATTAAATAGTTTGTGTAATTAGGATATGCTACATATACTTCATTGAACACATAATTCATTCAATGCTAGTTTCTACTTCAAATAGAAATCACACTCCTATACTCTGCCTCCTAGAATAGGGCATTAGTACATAGGGCATTATACATGTACAATCAAGTATAAAATCAATAGAGAATTATTAAATATTAGAATAGGGCATTAATACATAAGCCATTATACAAGTACAATCAAGTTTAAAAGCAATGGAGTGTTTCAATAGAATTTGCATTGAAATATAACCAATAGGCTTCATAAACTAAGTGTACATAAAAGGTTAGTGAATAGGTCAAAGGTAAAAATTCTAAACATTCAATTTTTTTAACAATATAAAGCTATAACAAAAATGTATAGGATTCAAATTCCATTGTATGTAGCATATCCAACAATGATTATGCATTGAATTCATATGTATTCACTAAATTATATGTATCATTTCCTAATTACACAAACTATTCAATAAATTATGTGTTGAATTAATGATTATGCCCTAACTAATCATTAATTCCTTCAAGTAGACAACAATATAGATAACATAAAATAAAACCAAATACATTATGCAAACTAAACTGATATATCCTTATGAGAAGCTAAACTTATATTATGCTCAAGGGTTGGGGATTCAATAATGTAGACAATGCAATTCATTGTAGCTAACTAGCTTGTATAGTAAAATGCTTCCTTGGGGATGCTCCTATGGTATACCTTTCTGGAATCAAGAAATGGAAAACGGGATCCTACATTGGTCAAAAAGGAATAGTGTAATAGCAAACAAGAACTAGTAGTGTTTGAAAATGGGAAAGGTGCGTAAGTAACAAGTTAATGTTTAACGAATTTTAACATTTATTTTTCAACTAGTGTTTGGCTTAACCTATGGCATTTGGCTTAACCGTTTTTAATTGCTTTAATCATTTTTATTTGCCTTAACCGTTGTTGTTTGCCTTAACATGGTGTCAATGGATGTTAGCCCCATCATGAGTGTTGGACATTGACTGATTTGATGGGGGCCGTGGATACATTAGCTAGAAATGTGAATGCACTAGCTAGTTAAGGCGCTCCGTTAAATTCAATCCTCTTAGCATTAGGAGCAAATTTAGTTGAAAACTTGTTTGATCTTCTCCACTCTTAACTTGCATCAAGAGCAATTTTAGTTGTAAACTTGTTTATTATCTTTTCCAATCCCCTAACTTGTATCCAAATGCAACTCATCTATGTATAAAAAATCCACTTTAGACAAACTAATCACAGTACTTCTCTTTAATAATATATATTTCTAATAATTTTTTAATTAAGTTGTGGATTATATTTCTAAACTTTTCAATGATCTCATGTTTATATGATGATAGATCCATGAAAAAATTCTCAAAAATTATAAAACTTAAATTCTAACCCAAACATTATAAAACTTAAATTCTAAACCTTTAAATGCATAAACCTAAATTCATTGCTCAACTTTCTATATACTTTCATTTTTTTCTATTTTAATTAAAAATTCTATTTTAAATTAATATTTTTTTTATAATTTTAAATTCTTTTATTCTCTACAATATTTAATTTTATCTTCACATCACCTTCATATATTCCGCATTCCACGATACCTCTATCGAAATTCTCATTGCACAATTGTGGTGCTTATATATATCTTTCCAAGTTTTTATATTAATGGTTACATGTATTTTTTATGCCCAGTGTGATTTGATCACGTTAAACTAACCTTCCAAATTAATACATGGGAAGCCTCTGTTCAAATTTGTGAGAAACGCCGCGTGCGTTATAAATTTTAAGCCACATTTCTTTTTTTTTAAGAGCTACAAAAGTGCGGACCAAATTCAGTGAAAAACCGTGTGGATGCATGTCGTTTGCGGATACAAATTACTCATCTGCGTCGAATATGCGTAAACATCGTCTCCGAAACTAACCAGTCCTTATTTATAATAACATTGCTAACCACTTCTTCCTGCGAACAAATTCATTTCTGCCATCTGCAATCTCAATGCCTCAAACGTTTATTTTTCTTTTTATTAAGAATCACAATGCTTTGTACAATGCCATTTCGGAAGAGGATATGGAAGCGCAGCTTTTATTAACATATAATGCTGTGAAGGCTCACGCAATTCTGAGAGAGGAGGAGGAGGAGCAGGGCAGTGATCGCTGGGTTATAATGGTGGCGACGATGGTGGTGTACATGACATTTCTATGCATATTTATAGTCCCTGTTAGACTTGAAGTCATGCAGAGCGTGGGGTTTAAAATATTTGTGGTGATGGACGCCCTCAGTTTTTCCTCGTCGTTAGGGGTGGTGTCGGTGTTGTTGCAGGGGAAGGCCATGGCAATTAACACCGTTACACAGAGTCACAGTCACATGAAAATGGTGTGCAGCATAGTGACTCACATCGCGATGGGATGCGCCATCATTGCCTTTTGTTTCTGCAGCGATCACACTCTGGAGACATCTCTAATCTTAATGAGAGATTTTATGTTTTGACAATCTACGAAACGGTAAGGAGGGTTTTTAGATGAAGTGTGTAGGTCTGGGCGATCTATTATAAGGGAATTTATGATAGATTATAAGTTCTCCAATAACGATGGATCGCAGGCTGTGATTCGAAAAACAATGATCAAAGCAAATAGTTATATATTATAACTTTTTTTTTATCGTTAAAATTTTTAATACATAAATTTATATATATATATATATATATATAAAATTTTAGATGTAATATCTCACAGAAATTTATAATTTAATTAAATTTCTCTTGTATGAATTTTGAGATGAATCTTGCACCAAGTATTTTTTTTTAATTATTATTATTCAGGGTTAGTTATAAAAGGGAGTGAAATATATGTGTTTAGGCATGGCAGAGCTTAACTAATATGTGTTAACTTTTGGTGTACTTGTTTTTACCGGTCAAAATCTTTTGAATCTTTTGCTCTTTTTTCAATTTGGTAATGTTATGGTTGGCAGGTTGTGATGGCGACTGCGATTGAATCTCTAATGATTACCATTTCGCAGCTTCTACAGTGATGATGGTGGTTAGTGGATTGACGGTGATGTTAGTGGTCAGATGAAACATTAGTGGTGAGTGTGGTCTTACTATCAATTATGGTCTCAAAGTCGATGCGAGCTCAACATTTGACAAGCCGATAACAACCGATGAAGATCGGGCGCTGACATTGGGATGCCAATGGTTAGTGCACACTAATTAAGCTCATCATTTTCGCATTGCATTTCATTTCAACATTCAAATAATATAAAAAATTCAATACAATTTTTTTTATTTTATTTCTAACGTACATTACAATTTATATATATATAAAATTAACACCATTTTTAATAGTGACATATTGTCTTGTTTTAAAGTACAATATAATTACAATTGTCATGTGGTTTTACTTTTTCATTATATCCATCTTTTAATCATCTATTTACAATTGTCGAAAAAAAGTGGCTTCCCTTTATTTATTTAATAATAATAATAATAATAATAATAATAATAATAATAATAATAATAATAATAATAATAATAATAATAATAATAAAACAATCCACAAACCAAAATAAATAAATACTAAACAACTTAATAATATTAATCAAAACACATTCCTCGCCCGTCCCCTCCCCCCCACTCCATAGCGAACAACCTATAACAGATTTAAACCAAACATATTATTAAAACGAAAGCATAAAAACTAACCAAACCTTTAAATATTATTTTAAACCCAAAAAAAAAAAAAAAAAAAAAAAAACTACTCAACTCTTAGCATAGGACACCTAAGAGTTAATACCTAAACCATTATACCTTAACATATACTATAACGTTTATTAAAGATTTGGACATAAATATAAACTTTGGACATATTAAAATATAAAACAATCCTAAAATTAATAATTACAAATGACATATAATATTGAACAACTAAAAACAAACTCTTGAGCAAAATAAATAAATAACACTTATTAGTGGTTTACAAATTTCAATTTTACATAAATATTTAATCATTTAAAATTTATTGTTATAAATAAATCAAGATTAATGTTAGAAATATAAATATACGAAGTCTATGTGGTAAGTTAAGCATACTCACAAATTAAAAAATAATCATAATATGAATTAATTTGTTTGGGTTTAAATAATTTGGTTGGATTACGTGTCAAACTTTGAGCTATAAACAAAAAGAAATGTTATGGTATTCAATAGGATTATGTGGCAAGTAAGTTTGACAGCAATACTCCATGTTAGAAATAAATTTGACAAACCTTAATTACATGGCTTCACGCATCGCGGTTGTGTCAAATCAAAGGTAGTCGTCTCAAGTGCCACACACATGGTTGTAAAAATTAGCCCTGAGTGTCTTTGAGGGTAGCATGGACCTGCCCATACTGGGCTTTGAAATAAGCTTCATTGCTACCCAGGGCCACCTTGGGACTCCTTTTTTTTTTGCTCAATTTTCAATGACATTTTTCTATATTTTTATGCTTCGAGCCCATCAACATTAATATTTATTGGATGCTTGCATACAAAGTCAGTATATAGAAAGAATATAACATGGAAAACACATCATATGTACATATAATTTGTAAATAAATTAATGATATTTTATATTTAGAAAATATTTTTTTAAAGAAAATTGGTGTTGTGTCAACGGAAATTTAAAGAGTTCTTAAAACTATTTTGGAGTTATGTACATGATGCAAGGAGGAAGGCCTGTTGACATCACAACTAGCCAATTTTTATTCATGTGCGTAAGTTTTCATGTTATAAGTGTGATCAAGGAATGTGACTCAACAGAGGAGGTGAGTATAGTGTTAGTTCCAAAAATAATGATAAACACACGAGCAAGCTAATATCTCTAGGCCTAGATCATGGGGGGATCTTAGTGAGTAGACTAATTAAAAACACAACTAAAATACAAATAAATAACAACTTTCCTTACCTTCCTTGATTGCTCCAAATGATGTGTTTGTTGGCTTGATTGGATTGTGCTCAAGAAGTCTTCATCAGTGAGGTTTGGTCATCTCCATATTCTCTTGTCACCATGCTTGGCTTGGCTTTGATTTTGATGTTTGCTCAAAGTGGCTTGGCTTAGCTCAATTTTGACATTATAACTGTTGAACAAATTTGACCTTGCAGGTCAAATTGGGACCCCTATAGGTAAAAACTTTATTTTTAGGTGTTTCATGGGTATAATATATATGTATTAAGATGTATTATAGGATTTTTAGTGTGATTTCATGTTATATTAGCCTTGGTCATTAGTAATTTTAGTCTTTATATCATTGTGAGTCATTTTGAGGTCAAAATAGGGCATTAAATGAGTTGTATGGCCTTATAGGGAAGTGTCAAGGTGTAGTAAAGGTGATGTCATTTGAAATGTGTCATATTATGCCTTAATCAACTATTCATAACTGAAAGTGATAGGTTTTTCAAAATAAAGAACAATTTTCTTGGGAAAATAGAAGAGTATGTCACTTATATGGCCCATAAGGGTGTGTGACACATGGGATAAGGTCATGAGATGACTCTCCAGCTTCATCAGCTCTATTTCAATACTTGAAGTACTTTGGATGTATCAGAATTGAGCTAAAACCATTCTACTCCTTCACCCTTCTAGACACAGAATTAGTCAACATGTTTATGCTTGATACAGATAGTTGGAGAATTTCTAGGTCAAATGCCTTTGGGAGGTGAATTTACATTCAAAGATATTAATTTTTATAACAATAATTTTAAGAATGGTGGCTTATGTTTTATGAACCATCCTCATGAAGTTGACATATCTAATATGCTTGTGAATCTATGAACCCTATAGGTTTTTCTCTTATTTGGATGATTTCGTCCAATATAGTTGCCGAGTTTGATTCCATAGGATGTTGAATACCTCTAATTATTTCGATGCCTAGTTTAATGTTTCAATGTGTTTTGATGGGCAAATCATCTCAGATTTGTAAACAGGACTTATTTGGGATGGCATACCTATTTACATCATTTCCAAATCTTCATGATTTGACAATGACTTTAGAAGGTTGTGATAGGTCATTTTTCATGTTTCTAATGTGTTCTTGATTCCCTTTACCTTCTCAAGTTCATTCTTCAATCAATCGTTCATAGAGTTGCAATCATAAGTGAGGGGCAATTGGTTTACTCTATGACTATCATGTACAGTCAACAAAGAGAGTTGAGTTAAGGTTTTTAACACATCCATGATGCTACAGTTATAGTTTTGAAAATTTGAATACACTCTCATATCAAATCAACCAAGCAAAGATTTTTATTTGTTAGAGGAAGGACTGTGATTGTCAACATAGTCACTTATAGTTTTCTGTCTTTAATATACATGGACAGGTGCTTGGAAGAGAATCTCACATTGAAGTAAAGGTATTTGAGCTTGTTGAGAGCTCTTTCAAAGTTTAAATAACCCATTTGAGACCTTGAAATGTTTTAAGATTGATTGTATACTATAAACATGCATATACCAATGGTTTTCCCTTCACTGCTATGTCTACAACATTACAAATGTACCTACAAGTACCATTCATGAGTAATCACTTGGAAAGAAGGTTTAGAAATGGGTTGAGGTTTTTTAATTTGAAAATTATTCATTTAATAACTCGGTGAGGACCTATAATGGATCACAAGCACCTAAGTTTGTCATACTGTCCAATTTTGCATTCTCTACCTGTATGCTACAATGACCACTTACATGTGGCATTCACAAAGATATAAAGGTATCTGTATAAAAAAATTGGAGAATATTGAATCCTTGTTTGGAGTTATATCATGTATTGAGAACATGGAAGACCTTATTTAAGGTGTGGGATTCACAAAATAGGAAGTAAAAACCTTTCAAAGACAAAATCATTGTATTCAGGGACCTAACCCCAAAAGTGCAAAACAAAGGTCTAAGGATTTTGCTAGGGACATATTGCAATGGTTACAAAGACTTTTGATGCATCTTAAT
The DNA here is from genome assembly GCA_037957365.1 of Torreya grandis. Lineage (NCBI taxonomy): Eukaryota > Viridiplantae > Streptophyta > Pinopsida > Cupressales > Taxaceae > Torreya > Torreya grandis. Next base: position 3,890,476 of record JARHVA010000164.1, on the reverse strand, counting down.
AACTAAACCTTATATCCTCCATATGAGATAAAATATCTGCAAAAGTTGGAGGATGGATGACTTAAGGAGGATGGTTGTTGAAAGGCCCCAAATTGCACTTTTATGCATTGATTTCAAGTAGTATCTACAAGGTTTGAATTATTCAGGTGATCTCAATATTCCAAAGTTTAAGTAAGTCATATTATTCATAATTCAATTACCTTTGCAAGTGGAGGGCATATCAAGGAACATGGAATCATTAACAAAGTTTGATGTAGACTGTTTGGGGTCCTATTCCACCTACAGGTGCCTTTTTCATTACAAAATGCAACCTACAGGCTGGCTATAGGGTTATCTGATGATTGAGCTTGATAACTTTGGTAATAGACCTCACTCCAAGCATATAAGGGATGAGTGTAGTTAGAGTATCATTTTGATAGCTTTAAGAGGGATTTCAAGCCATTAAGCAAAGCCTAAATCATATATTTGCACCTATAGGACCCCACACAGTCTACTGTAGTTGACTGTGAGGGGCATAGAGTAAGAAGGTTAGGATCCTAATGTGGACTTAGTATAAACATGAATATATAGGTCTAAATAATTTCTAATTGACCTCAATGCCTCAAGAAAGGTCTTTCTGCACTAAGACCAAGGTTTAACTGAGCAAACATGCACCAACAAGAACCACTTTTGGGTTAATAACAAGAAACACAGTAAAATACATTGACCAGACATACATGGTGCATGATGGAAGGGATTTAAAAAGGGTTGTAATGATAAAGTGATTATAGGTTGTAGAAGACTCTCTCAAGCTCCTCCCCATCCTATTGGATTATATGAAATCTGTATGAAGAGGGTAAAAAATTGATCTTTTTGACTATTTTATGCATTATGCAAGTTTTAAAAGCTTTCAAGAGATTAAAAAACTTTGGAAGGAATATTGAGACTTAATATAACTCCCCATGTCCATTTCATTCCATGAAAAAACTCTTAAGTGTTCAAACAAATAACTTCATCTTAGTTAGTCAAAACTGACATAGTGAGAAGTGTGAAAACTTCAAGTGGATAGATTTTTAAGATGTTCCTGATTCCTCTAAGACATGGAGAGTATTTATAAGTGTAATTCACTCCATCCCATGTATTTTCATGGAAAATTGAAGCTAATTTTGAGGCCAAGTGTGAGGGGTGACTGAAAGAGGAGTTTATTTGAGTGTAGGTAGTGATGGCTCACTTCCAGGAGATTCTAGATGATCAAGACTACAAAAAATTCATGGATAGGAATTTATAAAATAGTTTCCTCTAATTTTAATCATTAAACCTATCCCTAATCATTTTTGTAATGTCCAAACAAGGCTAAATCATGAAGGTAATTTTTTGAGCCTAAATGAGAACTTCTATGCCACATTTCAAGAGTTTCATCACTTGGAGTGACACTTTTGCTTCTTGAACTTGCATGGTTCATTTAACATATTCTTCTCATGCATATTTAACTCCTTTTCTCAACTTGACAAGTGCTCTTGTGATCTTTGGGATTCTTTCTTCTCATCTCTCTCTCTCTCAAGTTCTATAAGAACTAGCCATTTTAGCCTTTGTAATTTATGCTCCACCTGAGTATGGCAAATATTTTCTCATTTTACTACCATTTGATCAATAAGATTACTAATTTTTACCTCTTCCATAAATTTTCATAGTGTGTCTACTTTAATGATGGATCTTGCTTAGTGAAGACTATGGATTCTTTAGCATGTTGTCTCATTCTTTCACCTATTTGTAGCTTCTTCTTGCAGGTCATGTGAAGTGTTCTAGGATGTTCCAAGGTTAAGTGAATTATCTTATTCACTATTGTCATTAAATGCCTCTTGTCTATTCCTCTTAGCCTAAACATGCATCCATAACCTCATAATGAAACATTGACGTGAGAAGATTCAAAATGGAAAAGTGTATGTTTGGCTAGTCCTTTGTTCTCATATGTAACATATAGCTGTTTGGAAGTCATCAACTTATTTGGTGTATCACCCCCATTAAGATAATTTTCTTTCTCACCTTTTCCTTACAATGTTTAGGTGTAGTAGTGATTCAAAGTGGTACATCAAGGGATCTATCCCTATCTAGAGATTCACCTCATTCATAAGCTACTCACAAGCCTAGAGGTGTTTCAATTGTGCCACTTGGATGAGGAGAGCTAAGACATCTCCTCAAAGGGTACCAATATAAGTGACAATAATAACACTATGCATTTGTTTGATGAATCAAATCCTACATTATAACTCTACTATGTTCCAATCTTCCCAAATGAATAGCTCTGAGCTTGCTTTTATAGGTTTTGAAATGACTTGGAATGGGTTAAATCTTAACATTGGTTGGCTTAGTTAACCCCATTAGGGTTAAAAGATATCAAATGGTCATGATTAGCATGAAATAAACATGGGTGGGAAGCTAATGATGAAAACCCAAGATATTCATTGATTTTTGAACTTTTCTTTCTGATAATTACTTTAATTGCTCATGGATGAATTCAATTAAGATTTGATTGGGATTTGATTGTTAATTAATCTCTTTTAGTCTTGAAATGTTTGAGATTTTTATTTAATTCAATGTGTTCATTCAACTTATTTAAGTGATTTTAGGCCAATTAAACATGTTATGAAGCCAAATTTGAGACTTTTAGGGATGTTTAGGCTATATTTTTAGAGGTTGGTAAGAATTGTTCTAAAGTTGAGTATGGAGCCATTGGTGGCCAATTTTAGATGTCTACAGTTTGCCTCTGTTTGGGAAGGTGTTACAAGATGTAAGCAAAATAATGTCTTCTCAAATAATAAAATTGTTCTTTGTGCTTATGACTTCAATGTCAATAGATGAATTATAAGGTACCTCCTCGAGGGAGTGGCTCGCAAAAGGGGTTGGTAAACAGTCCCTTTAAAAAAGCAAATGAGTGGACCAAATAAATGAAAATTATGGGTTGATAACACAATGTTTTGGCCAAAGTTGGTCAAAATCATTGAGAATGCAAGTGAGATGGTGTACAATGGTTTTCCCAAAGGCATTTATAATCATTTTACCCTGATAGTGGCAATGTGGTATGATAACACAATGATTTGACTAAAGGTGGTTATAATAATTAATAATATGGAACTTTTCCATTTAGGATAGACAAATAGGATAAAAATGCCTCAAGGGGGCAAAAGAAAGTGAATGATTTGCCCAAAAGTGGTTATAATCATTAACCCTCATATTGGTGATAGCACAATGATTTTCCCAAAGGTAGTTAGAATCATTGAGAATGCAGATGGGATGGTGTATAATGGTTTTCCCAAAAGTGTTTATAAGCATTATACCCCAATTATGGAAAATAAGAGTGATGGCTGATGATTGTAAACATGATGATAACTTGATAAAAAGGATAAAAATGAATTGAGATAACCTGTGAGTAAGGAAATGCTCGTCTAAAATAATAAAGGTTGAAATTATTTCATTTTTTAATTACTCTATTTGGGATGTGATTGGAATTATTTCTAGTGTCGGTATTAAGGAGATTTCAATGCTTCATTATTATGTAGACTTTTTGAATCTAATTTTTTCTATAACACGTGATGGTAGGCCTCATGATAGAACACCATAAGGATTTGGCCAAAATATGCATAAAAACTAACTCCCATGATCCAATACTCAAGGGAAAACAATGTACCAATGATAAAAACTATGATGATAATGTTGACGTATGAATATGAATGGATTCAAGAATAAGTGTGCAAGGAATCACCTAATGAATTTAGATAGACTGAATCAAAGCAACAATGCTGAAAGCAAATAAATATGCACACAAACAAATTAACAATAGTTAGTCCCAATGTTAGTATAAAAAATCCAACATAGATAATGTGGTGAACATTACCCCTAGAAGATAGGTGACAACTTAAAAAACAAACAAGATGAGGGAATAGAAGAAAATGAAAGGGGTGGTTGAGCTGTCTCCATATGCACTAGGCAAGTGGGCATTGCCTACATAGTTCTATGGATGATATAACCAGCAAAACTTTAGGCTTAATGTAGTTCTCCTAGGAAATGGGATAAAATAAATTGATGAAAAATAAACATGATGGATGTGATAGAAGAATAGGAATTCTCTTACAAAACGGCAAGTGCGTGCGATAAAAGGCCAAAAAAGATGGGGAAACTAAGTGATAAGTGATTTATTATGACTTAAGAAGGGTTCCAATAATCCTTAAGGAAAAGAAGTGGTTAATGTTTTTAGCTTTTGGTAAACAGTTTTCAAAAAAATTGGATTTTATTGTCTCAACTCGATTGTGAATGATGAGAAACTAAACAATTCATGATTGAAAAATGGCGAGAGCATGGAAAAATTAAATAGATGCTTAGAAAATAGTGAGAGTGTAATGGAAAAGGGGGACTGAGCTAACCTCAACAAGTATTGAACACAACCCATATAGTCCCAAAATGGTCCTAGGTCACAGTAGTTCTACCTTATAGTAGAGGAACCTGACTAACATAGCAGCCATTCAAACAAAATAGGCATAGTTGGCATAGTGGCACAATATGGCATAGGAATGTCAAGTTGATATGTCAAGGAACAATAAACAAATGTTTCCCCTAGGTTGCCCATAGGTGGTTATAACTAGATACAACTGATAATATCAATGATACTAATTTCTGATAGGTAGTTATAATTAATAGCAAGACTGGTGAAACATTGATTTGCCCTTGTAGCTAGATATAATTAGGCTCACATAAACAAACATGATAAGAAGGGAACAAGAAATGAAGGATAAAACTACCAAAACATCTATTATACTACTCCAACATACTGCCTCTATTTGAAATAGTTGAAATAACTACTGAAACAGATTTGATTCTTGGTACTGAAAATGTGAAACCAATGGATGAACCAAGGTCAAATGGGATAGGATAGGACAGATCAAAACATGTTAAGGTGATAGAATGGATAAGTGATAGGGTGGTAGGAAGGTATGATACAAAGAAGAAAATTGATAATATGGTACAAATTGAAATGGTCTTCATAGACAATACATTGAATCACTCAAGCTTTAGGTGTATAATGTTCATAGGCTCATCAAGTTTGTCCCCATATGGTGTGGCAAGCTAGTATGCTCTTGCACCATAATCTACAACAATGATGAAATGACCATCCCATTTGGGTTTGAACTTGCCTTTATGCTTCTTTTCTACCATGGTATTCTTTTAGTTTTCTTTGAGGATAAAATAACCAAGTTCTAATCATCTATGTTTCACGCTTCAATTGTAGTGGCCATATAGTTGAATCTGATATGCTTCAAGGTTATAACTATGTCCATTTATTTCTCATTAAGTAAATTTAGCTCTTCCAAGTGAGCTACTCGATAGTCTTCATCATCTAGGACATACTTCAAAGAGATGCATAATAAAGGTAACTCGACCTCAATAGAAAGAATGGATGCAATACCATAAATAAGTGAGTATGGATTGGCTCATGTTGGAGTGCAGTGATTGGTATGATATGCCTAGAGGGTGCAAAATATTTGAAGGTTCCAATCATGATCATCATCATTAACAATCTTTTTAAGGATGTTGACAATGGTTTTGTTTAATGCTTCGGCCTGACTATTACCCTGGGGGTAATATGTTGTGAAAAAGTGTTGTGTGATATTGTATTAGACACACAGCTTTTAAAAATCCTTGTTCTTGAATGATCCTCCATTATCAAATATAATATCAGAAGGGATACCATAACGACAAATGATATCGTTGAAGATGAATTTGGAGATTTGCTTTCTAGTCACATGAGGGGTATAGCTTCAACCCACTTAGTGAAATATTATGTGGTGGTAAAATTATGTTTATGGCCATCTAATGAGGTGGGGTTTATCTTCCCAATGAGATCAAGGACCCATGTATAAAATGGCCATGGTGTCAACATTGGTTTCAAAGTCTTAGCTAGGGCATATATCAAATCAGCATGCCATTAACATTTATCATATCTATTGACATATGCAACTACATTTGCTTCAATTGTTGGCCAATAATAACTAATATGCAAGAGATTTTTGTACAAGATGGCCCCACTGGTATAGGATCCACATACCCCTTCATGAACTTCTTGTAATGCTAGTATATATTTTGCCAAAGGTAAACAATGAAGCAAAATTCCATCAAAACTATGGTGGTAAAGGGTTGGTCCAAGTAAGGTATAACATTGGGCATTGTGGATGAAGGCTTTAGTTTGTTTGTGAGGTAAATTATGTGGTAAAACACTATCATGTAAATAGGCATATAGGTTAGAATACTCAATAGAGCTAGGACCAACAATATCATAGATCATTGCGATGGTTGATGGTTCATGAGCTGGCGCTAGTAGATTCTCAATGAGAAACTAGTAGTCTTCTGTTGTGTCTATATGTTGAATAAGTGACCCAATTATAACCAATGCATTTATTATTTTGTTACTAGCTATTGGTATATACTCAAACTAGATGCTAATAATTTATTTCTTGAGAGTGTCGACCATGGCCTTGTATAAAACCAACTTATCATCTTTGGTCTGAAAGTGGTATGTAACATGATTGATGATTAATTATGAATCACCATAAAATTATAGATGATATATTTTCCATTTTATTTATTGTCAAATCCCTACAACAAGTGATTCATATTCAACCATGTTATTGGTACAAGGAAAGCTAATTCTAAATGATTTAGGGATTAGATCCCCCTATGGAGTGATAAACAAAAGGCCTACCGCTGATCCATGTGCTATAAATGATCCATAAAAATACAACTTCCAGTGTTTTTCTTCAAGAGGTGTGTCAATGATGGTCATGATGGATTCATCGGTAAATTAGAATGTGAGTGGCTCTATGTCTACAAGGGGTGCTTTAACAAGTTGATCTACAATAACTTTCCCCTTGATAGATTTATAGTTTACATAGTTTATCTCAAACTCACTAAGAAGAAAGATCCATTTATCCATGTGGCCCTTAGCACTATTTTGGATAGTATATACTTGAGCGGATCTACTTTTGAAATGACCATGGTTTTATTATTCAACATGTAATGCCACAGGTTCTAAGCTACAAATACCATGGCTAAATAGGCTTTTTTAATGGGTATATAATTGTGTTCATATGTGAATAATGTATGGCTTAAATAGTACACTACATGCTCTTTTCCATTATCATAATGTTGAGATAGAAGTTTCCCCCAAGGATTTATCTATTGTTGATAAGTATAAAAGGAATGGTTTCCCTAGCATATGCGGTAATAGAACTAGTAGATTCATAAGATAGTCCTTTAGATATTAAAAACAATTTTGACAATCGTCATCCCAAAGAAATGTTACACCCTTCTTTAGTAGGTGTGTAAAAGGATGAAACTTATTGACCAATTGAGATATGAAGCATCAAATAGATTGGATCTTGTCTTAAAAACTATGGATCTACTTCAAATTGGTCGGTGGTGGCATGTTTGTTATGGTTCATACTTTGGTTGGATCGACCTTTATGCCCTTGCGAGACACAATGAATCCAATAAATTTGCTGGAAGTAACTCCAAAAACACATTTCTTGGGGTTGAGTCTAACTTTGTATTCATGTAGTCACTCAAATATCCTCCTTAATGATGTTGGATGATTGGCCCTGGTCTTTGATTTTCCTAGTATGTTGTTGATGTAGTCTTCAATAATGTCATGCATTATATCATAAAATATCACTATCATGGCTCTTTGATAGTTGCCCCCTATGTTTTTAAGATCAAATGGCATAACCTGATAATAAAATGTTCCCCACATAGTGGTGAATATTGTTTTGTGTTGATCTTTTGGTGCTATTTGAATCTGATTATAGCCTAAGAATCCATCCATCAGTGAGAACATCTCATAACCCACTATGAAATTAACAATCATATCAATTTTGGGCAATGAAAAGTCATTCTTAGAGCAAGCTTTATTTATGTCCCTAAAATTAGTGTAGATTTTGATTCCTTTTGGATATTTACTGACTGGAATTACATTCTTCATTCAGAGTAGTCGATTATCCTAATACATCTCACTTCCTAGAGATTTTCCAACTCTTTCTTGACTAATAAAATAATGTGAGGATGTATCTTGCATAGCTTTTGTTTCACCAGTTTGGCGTTAGGATGTACCATGAGGTGGTGAACAACCAAAGTGGGGTCTAAACCAGGCATGTCATAATATGCCCATGTAAATATATCAACAAATGCTTGTAATAGGGATGTAAGGAATTCACACTCCTCCTTAGTGAGGGATGCACTTAATTTGATCCATTTTGGGCCATCTAGAGACCCTATGTTTACCTCTGTTGTGTCTTCTATTAGAAGGGTTGAACCATCTTCAAGAATAGTGGGCAAAGATTGAAACTGTTTGTCTATGTTAGAGTTCTTTGTTAGGATTGGTTCTTCAATTTTTCCTAGACATGATGAATCAAAATCCCCTAATGGGAGGGATGGCCATGTAAAAAATGTTTTTGGAAACTCTTGGATATGCGATCAAATGCATGTTGTTCTTTAAGACTGAAGTCAAATTCATAGATAATTTCATCAGCATTAGTATCTTGGATGATTTGATCAAAATCCTATTATTATTCAAGGCTGAACTCAAACCCATAGACAAGTTCATCAATAGTGGTCTCCTAGTCTATACTTGAAGAAGGTTGAACAACACCATCTAGTGGTGCCTAAAATAGGGTTTCACCACTAGACTGACCTTTATATTTACATTTCCATGGTCCAAAAGTGCCTCAAATAGGTTTTCACTTTGGGATCTCAATGTTTTGTTTATTTGATTTTGGCTAAGGGTGTTCACCTTCTCTCCAAAATAGGCTTCAAGATCCAGTTTGATTGAGAACCCTGATTTATGGTCCCCCAATAGAACATTATCCTTAAGGCCTAAAAAATTATAGAAGGCCTCATCATTCTAAAATTCATCAATTGACACATTAGATTCTTGTTGGTCTCAATATATCAGTTGGGGATAATATAATGGTAATGGGTTATGCTGAATGACTGGTCGAAGGGTATAAATGGTGTTATGGTCAAATAGGTTAGTTTGGGCTAAGTCATCAAATTGGTTATGATCAGACTCTAATTTACTATCGACATCATCATCACTAGTCATTGGTGATATAACTAGAATAAGATATGTGGGGTCACTCCCAAGTAGTTTATATCTAAGTCCATAGGTTCCTTTTTACTTAGTCATATAGATTATCTCAAGTGTTCCTCATTGATTTGGCCCAAGACCTCTTTCATAGTCCTAGTTCTCCATGATCCGATTACTGATATGATACTTTGCATTCTTGTAACAATCATCCAATTTGTCAATGTATAACCGTGATTCATCACCTTCGAGAGGGTCCTTTTCTTTTTCAAAGGCTGGTATGAAAGTGATAGGTGTTGGATTATGCAGATGGCCTTTGACCTTCTTTGCCATTGTATGAGTGGTTTGGATTTTGGTCTTCCAAAGGACTTGGGTTCTGTGGAAGTTTTGTAATGTGAAATGTGTCATGGGTCAAGTATTCTCTTGGGTCACTAGTTGAGATAGTATATTGATTGGATATTTTAGGAGGCAACATATGGGAAAGTGAATCAAGGGTTTCAGGGTCAATGCAATTATCCTCTAGTAAACTGAGTAGTATTGATTTCCCCTTGTCTTTCTTAGTAGTTAGATTCATGACAGAATGATAGTTATAGCCTTTGAACTTAGCCTCTAGATTTTTGCAATGATGGTATGAATGCAAATATGTTGGAATAGTCACATCCATCCCTGAATGGGAGAACTTGATACACTAGTAAAATGTAGATTTGGACTACATGAATCTCATGTAATGAAGGTCTACCCAAAAACATATTTTATGACAAATCAAGATCTAACACATGGCAAAGTGTATCATGGGTCAAAATAGCCCAATGATAACTGGTAAGCTAATGGTGCCTTATGATTGTCATTCTTCATTGTCTTAGGCTTTGATGGTGATTGTTTTTTCTTGGAGATCTGTTGAGATGTACCAAAGAAGCTTGAAGAGACACTATATTAAGACCTGATCCATTGTTTATGAGGGCACTTTTCACTTTGTACCTCTTTATGTAAACTTTGATTTACAATGGATTATTATGCATCAGTCCAATGGATGACATATCACTTTGGTTGAAGGTTACTTATTGGGCTAGAGCTACATGTCCAACCAAATCTTGAAATTTGTCAGGAGATATGTCATTTAGAACTATGGATTAACCAAGGAACTTTGTCAAGATGTTTTTGTGGATGGTTAACGTACACAACAAATCTAAAATGGAGATTTGTGTTGGCATCTTTTGTAATTATTCCACAATATCAAACTCTTTTCCTGGGTAGTGGTAAATGGCTTAATTTTGAGGTAGAATGATTGGTTAGATGATGGGTGAAGTGGCAGATGGTTGTGGGCCTGGTATGGTAATTGTTGATCATCGAGTTGTGATTTCATAATCAGGATTAGGTACAGGACCATTTTTACTAACAAATTATGGTGGAGGGGGACTAGGTAGGATAAGTGTTAATTATCGATGCATTTATGCATGGTCATATGCTAACAATGAGTTATCAATATAAAGTTTTAACATAAGAATCCATACTTATTGGTTCACCTATGTGCGGTCCCATGTTAAGGAAGGATTACCAGAATGGTTTGGTTGATTTAGTATGACTAGCAATGGTCTTTTTTGATTGATATTTGGTCTTGATTAATTGAAATGGTTATAATGTGACCTCTTGTAATATGACCTACAGTTGAGTTTTAGTCATGTGTAATTGCATGGTAGGTCTGTTACTTGTTCGCATCGTTCTGACCTTGCTCTTGTCTAATTTGTAAATAACATTGTAAATTATGGATATTGACCTTATGAAAACACATAATTATTTTGACTTGTACAAGTCTAGCATGTCAGCACCCTCACAAAATTATTATTTTAGAATGGGCCATCTAATCAAGTTAAATATTGTAAGCTTGTGAAAGACTGATTCTATAGGCTCTCTAAGGTCAGTAAAATAAGATGAGTATGTATGTTTCTCCTTGGAGGAAGAGGGTTTTGAAAAGGCATAGGCATTTATTATGTTTGTTGCATTTCTTATGCTAGTCTAGGTTGTTGTGCTTACTACGTGTGATGCATGTGTTATGGCTACTAAAAAGGTTGTTAGTTAGGAGTAAGTTGGAAAGGTGACATAGGTTGAGTAGAAGGCGATTTCACCATTTGGAAATGTTGTGACTCTGTTACTTCATTTCCTACATCATTCTTGTTGTGATTAAATTTCTTGTGTTTGTCATTGTTATTAGCCTTTGTTGGTTGTGACGCTTGCATTTAGACTAGATGTTGATTTTGGTCACTATTTTATTTTTGGTTCTGGCCATTGTTCTAATTTGATGAGGTTAGTTTAATGATCCCTTTGTTAATAAGGTCTCATTAGATCACTAAACCTTTGTCAATGATTGATTTGAACGTATGTTCACACTGCAACTCTAAATAATATGATATCTCACTGTGTAGGTTTTTGGTAAACACAATGGCTAGTTGCTTATTTTGGTAGACTATGGGTAAATCAAATTGCAAGGGCTCTTCATCGCTATAGAAATATTGTAAAGCTTTCTCCTGGTTTTTGTTTTGCTTGTGTCAAGTTCACTAATGACATCTCATGCTCGAGTAAGAGAAGTGCTTTCCAAACTTGTTTGAAAGATCATCAAAATCAGAAACTAAATTCGTTGGTAATTTAACAAGAACTATTTCAAATCTTGTTCAGATAGACTTCTTAGAAACAACAACAATAGATAGATGTCACTATAATCCATTGGTTGGCATGCAACAAATAATTATGTCAAATAGGATTTGGGGTCACCTTTCCTGTTATATTTGTCAAACTTTGGTGGCTCATAACTTGGAGGAAATGGAATTTGTAAGTACTCCATGTTGAAAGGGTAAGAATAGACATTGTCCAACTTGAACCTCTTAGTCTGTTTCCCTGCTTACATGAGGGCAATTGCATCCTCCATTTTTTACAACTCTTGTTTTAGGAAACTTGTGGGAATATAGGCTTGAGATGATGGATGAACTATCACAAGTAGATTACTTTGATCGAGGTATGATGGAGGTATTTTTTGTGGAATATTGGATTAGTTAGGAAATGAACCAGGCATACGCATACATAGATTAGGGTACATTGTTGAAATTACACTTATGGTTGTGTGATATTCTAGTTAGGATTGGGTATATAAGCTTGATGTTGGGAATACTGAGGTTGGGATGGTGGTATATGACTATATTGTGCCCATTGAGGTTGAATAGGGACATGCACTGACTAGTCATACCTTATTGATTGAGATGGACTTGTGAATCAAGACCTTGTCTTTGAACTTGTGGCATGTTTTACATGAAAGGCATCTACTACCTAGTGGGTACTTGAGGAACATTGGAAACTCTTAGTTTCATGAATCCCTATTAGGAAGTGGATGCATGTTGGAGATTAGACATCTATCACTGACTAATATTTACATCTTGTTAGTTAGACGTCATTTGGTTTTATATCGGCATGTTAGTTTGCAATGAAAGAGTTATGTTCATTACTACTTGGTGAGGTGGAACATTGGTTGCCCCTATTGAGGTGGCAATTTGTTTTACCTCTGATATGTAGGTACACTAGATTGTGCCTTCTATTATCAAATATTACTCATCACCTATTGGGGTGGAGTAAGATTCATCACATTCTGTTGTGGAACGATACTGCTCATCGGTTGACTACTTAATCCTTGTTGTTGGGTACTAGAAGAAGTAGCTAATTGAGGATTAGAAGTATTTGGTGGAGGTTGGGATGTAGAAAATCATACTCCCTAAGCTTTTGAACCACTAATGGTGCTATTTAAAGGCACATTTTGTTGTTGACTATGTGTTTATGTGTTAACACCACTTTGGTTTGAATTGGATATTACTAGCGTATTTTCCACTATATTTTGCTCGTTGTTTTGCATAGAAGCATAATACACTTCCTTGATAGTTGGGGTATTGAATATGTTTTTGACTAAAGTGTTTTGCATAAATGGGTATAAACCTTAATTTTCTTGACCAGTTAATTTCATTAAAACTCTTGTTGAAGGAGCTAAATCAATAAGAGGCTTATTCGATATGGTCATCGAATTAAAGTTATGCATTATGTCTCGATATGTATGGTATGTTGTCTGCATTTGAATGAAATGGTCCTCTATAATTCCTCTTTGCATTAGAAGCATATGAAGATATTAATATGGTATAGGTACTATGACATTATGGTTTCTAGAAGAGGCTTAATCGTTGTTCTGATAAGACATGTTATAAGGCCCTCTTGATATATTTTGAAAATTATTATGCCCTACCTCATAATTTTATGACATTGTTCTATAATAAGGTTGTTGTTATTGGATATTTTCCACAACCATAAGAATACTAGCCAAACATTGGGCTTTATATTCATGATCTTGCTCTGTGTACAGAGGCATGCTAACCAAATAATTATCCAAAGGATCTTGACTCTCAAATTATTCAAATCAAGAACACCAAAATTATCATCATGTGAACTATTCGAAGTAAGACTTAGAGAATTTTCAATAATTTCTAAGTCATCGACCTATGAACTAGTAGATGAAGGAGAGGACAGTGAAGGAATTTGAGTTTCATACCACAACCTTGAGGAATTGTCCCCATTATTCAAACTCTTATCTCTTTTTTCATTTTTCCTCTCTAACCTATCAAACTGAGAATTAATATCTATAGATTTTGTGCTCCCAAACTCATCAAATACTACATCCTAACTCACTATGAATTTGTTAGTATCTTGTGCAAATAAGTGATACCCCTTATTATTTTTTAAATATCTAAGAAAGATGCATTTTTGACTTTGTAGTTCCAACTTAGTTCTATGTTTAGTGGGAACTAAAGTAAAAAAAAGGCATCCAAAAACTTTCAAGATTTTAACTTTTGGTTTAAACCCATACCAAGCCTCATATGGAGTTTATCCCAAAAGAGTTATTGTGGGGGGGCCTATTTCTCAAATACACTATAGTACCAATGGCTTCTACCCAAAACTTATCATCAAGATGTTTATAGTACAACATATCTCATGTTGTGCCCTCTAAGGTTTTATCCATTCATTCAGGTACTCCATTCTACTATGGAGTGTAAGCATTATTGTCTTGTCAATGAATGCCATGTTCTCGATAATAATCCGAAAACTCATTCAAAGTATACTCACCACCATTGTCTGAATGAAGAGTGGCTAAGTGTGAACTTGTTTATTTTTCAACTAAGTGTAACCAATCAACAAACTTAGTGAAAACTTTTGATTTATTTTTCATGAAAAACACACAAGTCATCCTAGAAAAATCATCAATAAACAACATAAAATGTCTATACCTTCAAATGGATGACTTTTTCATGTCGCATACATCACTATGAACTAAATATAAACATATGTTAGCTCTTCATGAAGAGTTTTTGGGAAATTTTTCTTGATTTTGTTTACCCAAAACACATGATTCACAAAGAATAATATCTTTGCAAAAATTGGGCAACCCACTCACTATACCATATCTCTGCAAGTCCACTAAAGAATGGATATTCAAATTTCCATAGTGGAGATGACATAACCATTGTGTAGACATAGTACTTTTACCTATTTCAACAACTGTTGCAAGTTCCACTTTGGGAGGAAGCACTTTACAATACAATCTAACCAAATTTCCATCCTCATACCCTGTATACATGGTTTTATAACTATCCTTCACTGAATTGATATGGATGAGACCATTTTCAAACACAATTTGATAACCTTTATTTCGAATAGCTACCAAGGAAAGAAGATGTTTCTTTAATTTGGGAATATACTAAACATTCTCCAAGTATTTTATAGAACCATTAGGAAGAAGAAATCGAATAGACCCAAGTCCTAATGGAATATGCATAGACTTATCTTCCAAAGCAATTGGAGAAAGAGAAGCTTCTTTGAAAGTCTAAAATATGTCTAGCCTAAATCTCATGTGTTTGGTTGCTCCTATATCTAAAACCCATACATCTGTGAGCTCATCTCTAGCCTCATATTCCATATAATCAATGTGCCCTAAAGAAGTGAATGTAGATTCAAGAGCAACATTGTTAGACTCATCATAGTCATGTTAAGTATATTAATCAGAGTTAGATTTAGTCATTTTTTTTGGCATCTAGATTTTGTCAAAAGGAATCCTACAATGAGAGGCAATATGACCAAATTTCCCACATCTATGACATTGAATATTTGATATATCTTGACCTATGCCCCTATAAGAGTTGTGACCATTTCCTCTATCACTTGTCTCATTTTAATGATAATGATTAGATTTTTGATGATGTGAATAACATCTACCACTGTTTTGATAGCTTCTTCGTCTGTAACCTCGAACCCCTCTATACCTATTCCCTCTATTGTTTTGATGCACAGATGAAGATGAAATAGGATTTGACACTAAAACATGGGTTTCTTAAGTTTTCTTGGATTTCTTGGGTAGAGAGGGGTCATGTTGGATGAGTAACTCAACCAAATTATCAAAAGTGATGCCCATGATCTTGTCAGAGACATGCAACATTTATACAAAGTTTCTATAGGACCCAGGTAGTCCTTTTAAAGTAGCAGTGACTATGAGATCATCATCTAGTTTTCCAAACCCAGCCTTAGTGTACTCAGTAGAAATATTTTTCAACTTAGACATATATTCTCCCATATATTCATCTTCTTCTAATGACAAAGTAAACAACTGCATGTGGATGTCTATCTTTTATGCTTAGGTTTCTTATCATACAAATCAGATAATGTTTTCCATGTAGTGTAACTATGAGGAGAATTTTCAATATGAATATAAGTATCATGAGTACAAAAACATTTGATTAGTGCTAAGGCCTTAGAATAATGTAAATTGAATGCATTAAGTGTAGCTTGTTATGTTGGCAATGTGGGATTGTCATTCTTAACAATATCCCATAACTCATTAAAGACTAAAGTAGATTCCATCAAATGTTTCCAATATGAATAATTAGAAATAATTAATCTATCTCCATCTGAAAGAAAATTATGAATATTTGGCATCTTGAAATAAATTCAAGTGCAAAAATAAAAAATAAGTGCAACAAAATGCAAAAGAAATACCACACTCACTGCACAAGACACTGCTTCTACGCAGTTTTGCACTTAACCTCCACGTAGAGCAAAATAAGGGATTTTTTATGGGTTTTTTACTTAACCACACCAAAAATTAAAAATTACACCCTTATTTCTCCAAAATACACCCTTATTTCACCAAGATACACCCTTATTTCACCAAGATACACAAAATCAAAAGATATCAACTTCACATGCAAAATTTCAACAAATATGTATGTTTTTACAATCAAATATGGATTTTACAACTTGCAAAGCATAAAAAAGATTCCAAAAACGGAATATTATTTTTCAAAAAAGCATATTCAAAAATAAAGTTCCTCCAAAAAGAAGATTTGAACCCGTGACCTCCTTGTTACAAGCACCTCGCAAAATCATTCTTTGCAAGTGCTCTATGAACATTTACAAGTTTATAAAGATATAAATTTCTATATAAACTTGAAATTTTCCTCTCTCTCTCTCTATGTGTGTGTGTGTGTGTTTTCATGTGAAAGTATTTTTCAAAGTGAAAACTTAAATATTTTATTTACCATTGTATTCACCATGCAAACCCTAAATTGATCAAAATTTAGAAAAGACTTTAGAAAAATGAAATATTTTTATTTGGAGATTTCCAATGCTTCCCTAGAGTTTTTAAATGCCAAAGTTGATCTTAAAAAATCTAAAACTCTTTTGGCACTCCCTTAGACCGTACAAAAAACTTGCAAGAATTAATCTTTCACCATTGGGTAGTGTTTAAGATTCTCAAAGAGAAATTTGATTGAGTATTGTTAATGTTTTGATAATGTAGGATGTTGAAAGGCCATACTTCTATAATTTTGGGTTGTACAAATCCAATTTGCATCTTTAAAAACCTTTGAAATGAATTCAAAATGGTTGTTTTATCTATGGATCCCAATTAACAATCAAATAGCTTACTAGATGAATGTTTGATAGAAATGGAAAAAATTATAGATATTCACAGGGATATCCAGGCCATATCTAGAATAAATAGGCTATACATATGCAGATATGGACCTTACTACTACAATATGGGCTTTGAAAGACCTTACAAATGCTTTTGGAATGAAAAAAGATCTTTAGAACCTCAAAAATGGACCATAGGATCACATACTGACAAAATTGATTGAAAGAAGTTTGAAATCATTTCTTATACACACAAAAAATTTCTTAGATTCAAACGTTCATAAAAATGGATTTTGGGAAAATTTTAGGGCTTTAAAAAAGGTTGGATCATTTGAAAGCATCAAAATTCAATATGAAGTGCTAAAAAAGGAGTTTGAAAGCAATATCAAGGAGCATGAAAGGCTTGTTTAATTGAATGGCCGTACAAGACTAGTATACAGGATTAATTATTTCAAATGGACATTAATCAATGCAAAAACATTGAAAAATTGATATTTAATAATTTTTCAAAATTTCAAGGTTATACCAACCAAAGTTTATTGGACATGGCATACCTTATACTATCTAGAATGAGATTTCACATGAGGCTTTCAATTCCACATGAATCATCTTTTCATCTTGCCTTCTCCCAAATTCACCATGCTTCCCATATTCATCTTGATTTCCAAAACTATGCAAAACCTTGCTCTGATACCATTGATAACACTCAAATAAATTAGGTTGAATCTTGTGCACCTTGAGTGTGAATCCACAAGTATTTTATTAATCACAAAAAAAACAAGTACATAGAAAGGGTGCCGTTTCTCTGTTAATCCTTTTACAAAGCCAAACATTTATTTTATAGATTTTACCCATGACCAGTAAAACCAACTAGCTTCCTATAATGAACCATTTATGAGAATTCAACTTGAAAGGAAGTTATATTATTAAATTAAATTAAACTACACAAATATAACTTAAATATTTATGGGGGTGTCTTTTATAAAAGATGCATGCCCCATTTACAATCATTAAAATAATCTAACACATCAAAATCCTAATCCAAGACTTTGGATAATTCCTAATAGCTAACTAGTTCAATAGTTTTGTTTTTTTATAACATTCAACCTCTATGTGGCATGCTATCATTTAGTCATTGTGTGATCTACCAATGGCCTTCCAGCCATTTTCTTTAATTTTTTAGTTAAAAATAATAATTCTACCTTAATTTAAGAAAAAAGTTGCATGTGTATACTTGATATTGTTGGTTGGAAAGTTGGCTAGTCAACTTTTACTAAGGAATTAAAATTGGGGGAGGTAAGGGTTCAAACCTTCCCCTTCTTATTTTGCATTGTAAAGTTTTCTATGTAAAACACATTTTTGGCCAATCAACAAAGGCCGATGGGTGGGAACTAGTTTAAGAGGTGGTTAGACTTCCCCACAATTTTTTTTAATCCAATTCAAAAAGAAATGATATGTCTATATGTTCAGTTGGTTATTTATGTGTTTGTTCTTGCATGTTCATATTTTACTCGATCTTTTCTGTTGCATGTTTTTTAAGATACCCATGTGTTATTTTGCTCATATCTTGATTGTCATTTGGAGTTAGGAGGTGATTATTATTGAATTTTGAAGCTCATTCCAACCTCTACCATGAAATATATTTAGTTATTTAATACTATAAATTACATTCAAGATTTTTTAGATTTCTAAAGGCATAATTTATGGTCAAGTGATTTCTAACTTTCCAAGTATTTTTCTCCACACTTGGGTCAACTTTGTCAAAACCATTTTTTTAAAGTGCATATTTTTACCTAGATTTCATATTTGTGATTATAATATTCTCTTTTTATATAGAAACTTATATTTTTTCAATTTATCATTGTAATTACAATTCTAAACAAAGAAAATTCATTGTCCAACTAGGCAATTATAAATAGTTGGGGTTGCAGGGGGAGGTTTCTTATGAATGTACTAAGAATAAAGTGCCTTTACGGGGGTGATTTTATTTTTGGAATGCTTGAGGTTTGTGTCAAAGTAATTTCTTACATGATCTCTGCTTTGTGTGCACAATAGTAAGGCACATTGTGGTGTTTCGGCTCTCATATTTGAGTTTTCACTTTACTTGTGGTCATGTGGACCCACTCATTTTATATTTGAGTGATATTTTTAGAGACCACTATGATGAAAAAATAATATCCACCAATTCTTCTTAGTAGGACTAATTATGTAACGTGGCATCTGTGCATGGAATATTTATTCACTACACAAAGCATTTATCCATTTTTATATGGACATGTTCCTAATCCCTTTTACCTAGTTTAGTATAATCAATATCACAAATCATGTGACATTGCCCTTGGTTACTTATTGATGTATGTTTTTGTGCTTCTACACCACCATTTGGAGCACACAAAGTGTCTGTGCACACTATGGATCATTCTTCAAAAATGTTTTCAGAGAATCTTATTTTGAGATCGTAGTTTTACCTCCTATTATTTATTGTGATGATACCTTATTTTCGAACATCACTCTTATTTTTATATATCCCCCCTTTTGGGATGAGTTTCTCCAAGATCTGAGATGTATTTTTATAGACTCACTTTTATCCTTGTATGCAATGTTGCTCTTCCTTTTATAGAGCCATCATAAAATTTCAGAGGATTATTTTTTTCCCATTGATGGGAGTGTGCCTACTATGTTATTTGGAACTTCCACATTTTAAGGTCTTCATTCTTGAATTTTAAGGGTTGTAGAACCATACCTTCCACTTCACATGGATATTGTTTCAATGGAAGTGTCATATCTTGTTATGATAAGTCTACTTTAATTGCATTAATTTTAGTTTCTTTACATGATATTTCCATACCTATGCCATACTTCAGCGTTGGACCAATTATAAAGATATTTATATTGTTGCCTTTATCTTATATCATGAAATGGGTAGATTTTTAGTATAATTCTACTATTTGTATTACAAAGGGAATAAATGTTGTTCATTGTAGATGGAATATCTTCAATATTTAGGCATATGACCTCATCATCAACACTTTTTAGTTTGTGACTCACATTCCATCACAACCTTTGATAGATAATTTTAAGGAATAGCCCTTGTGGGGGGGGGGGGGCGGGGGGGCGGAGGAGGGGATGTTAGTCTTCCTTCTTATTCATGAGAATTTATTGTACATGGGTACCTCATCAGTTCTTATTTATAGTACCCATATCTAAGGTTGAGCCTAAATATTTTTGTAAACTTTCTAAGTTTCACTTAAGGGAGGTATTGGTAAAAAAATACTAATTACACCAATAGGACGTATGTTTACTTAGTTAATACCTATTTTTTTTAGGATTCTCTATTTTCCTATTTATTAAATAATGTATTTATAAATATAACTTATTCAAATTTGTACACACACTTGTCTAAATATATTAAAGTCCAATCAGTACACCAAAGTGGTCTATAGGTCTCCACTTAAAACCACCTGCATTAATGTAACCATTTGTATTTATGAGGCTCTTTAGGATCTATATAACCAATCCTCTTCTCACCCATTGTGGAAATGAGCAATGGGAAGTATTGTGTTAATATTTTATATCATTTAATATACAAGAGAGCTATGTTATTTTGTCAAATTTGGCTTGCAGAATATTATCTGTGGCTCATTATAAAACCATGGTCTTAGAGTATCTAAATATCGATACAACTTATTTGTCATCAATACTTCCTCTCCTCTAATATGAATGAGGGAGTTTTCTAATTAAAGTTTTATAATTAGTATTGTAATTCATATATTTAATTGAAGGGGAATTAAATACACTTTCATGCTTCTTACTCTCATATGAGTTGAATGGTTGATATGATATTTATAAATAATTGAGAATTGTGATAGTTCTTCTCTTACCGTGACAAGTAAAGTATGAGTATTTGGCACCTATTAAAATATTTTTATGTTGACTTATATTGTATCCACGAGACACATTTTCATCCATATCTATTGGGGCATGTAAAATAAATTGAAATTATATAGTTCATTAGCGTATGTTGTATAGGGTTTGATTAGGGTGACAAAATTTTCATTAGGGTATTTTGTCAACATATACCAATTTTTTTTTAATGTATAATACAATACCAATGAGCCTTTTTGTACACAATCTAAGTTGTTTGACAAACTACAATATTTGTATGTCTCTTCATTGAGAGAAACATAGACTAAAGTCTTAACATGTCAGGGCATAATGTTAAGACCCTTACCTATCCAAAAAAATATATGTAAGTGTTATAAATCCATCATTGCAATATATGTGACCACATTTTTCTAAATCATCAACATGCAAAGGTGGTACATTCTTGGACCACTGTAAAATATAATGGTCACATTGATGGATGTCAACATATGTAATGTCTTCAAGTAAGAATCTCCAATAATGGTCAAAATTTAGCTACGTGCCAAAAATGTTTATAATGAATTTAGTGGATGTTTCTCTCATGCCTTCACATAGGATGTGAAATTGAGGGAGTTCACTAATTGTTTGACAATATGTGGTTACATGGATTGCAATGATGGACTTAAAGTATATTTAGTTGTGTTTTGTGGTCACATTTTCATAAACACTAATTAGGGTATTTCCAATTTCAACATATGATAAATATATGATTTTGATTAATGATTTAATAGATGTATATATCTTTATGTTAAAAATCAGAAATATATAATGCAAAAACCTTCTAAGATAATCTTAGTTGTAAAATATGGTATCATAGATAAAAAATGTGAATTGTTTGACAAACTACAATATTCATGCATGATTGCATTAAGAGAAATGTCTTGTAAAGTCAGTAATATATATTAGGATATAATGCTAATATTGTTACAAAGCATAAGTAAATGTCTTAAGTCCACCATTTTAGTAAATGTGACTACACTTCATTAGAAATAATTTTGTTAAACAATTCATATGCCTTGTATTCACTGCCACCTTTTGTATACATGTCTATTATGGTGTTTGCAAATACAACCTATAACAAATATTCACTTTTGATTAGGCTTCGATGGATGTACATACCCTTATGTAACATGTCCTTATTATTGATAGTATAATATATTTTTCTCAATTTCCTTTTGAATAAGGCTCAGACATTGAAATTTTGATGTATATGTTGAAACTGCATTATCCTTTGAAAGAAAATACAATACATCACATTGTAAAATGTTGTTGAATTTTTGATATATATGTTGGAATTGACATATATGTTTAAACAAAAGATAATACATTAAAATTGAACATAATTTCTATTATTCTACATTATTTAAATGTTATAATGATATATAACATTTTGAAATTGATAGCTGAAAGATAAAACAACGCCTAGTTGAAAATTGAATGAATTCACATTATAATTTTGACATGGGTTAGGTATCAAAAAAATTATGTCATCTTGCATGTGCAAAGTTTAGCCAAAATGTTTTGACATCAATTTCTACATTTTTTACCATCAAACCCTTGTTTATGACATCTAAATGTAGAAATTTGGATTAAATGTTATAATGATTTTTTTCCAATGTAGTGCGACACTTTTATAAAAATATAAATAAAAACTAAGGTATCCAGATTCAATAATAGAGGATACCTTTGTAATACAAGTATTATAAAATTTTCACCTAAATTGATGTCAAACTTTCTCTATGCTCCTTATGGAACGAATGACCATGCGTACACCCTCTATATCCTTTACTCCAAAGGAAAGGTTGTGGCTAAACACACATATAGATCACCTTTTATAATTAATCCCCAAACAAAAACTTGTTCCATATAATCCTACGTGATAAATTTAACAAAACTATAATTTTTTGTCACGTAAAAAAAGGATAAACAAAATATATTAATGTGTCATGTATTACAACTTGGGCTCTACTAGTTCAAATTACAATGAAATACATATTCTTGGATTGAATTCACCTACACTATTTGTAGTGAGTTAGCATTTGTTGATAATGCTCAACCAAGAGAACATTCTCTTTTTATTATTCAAAAAAAATTAGTCATATGTCCACATTGGTATAACACAATGCCAAATTTTATTTATCAATCTTCATCCAATTATTATGGTGACATTCATCCTTTTTAACGTGTCAAGTTTTGCTAATAATAAGAATTGATCTTTAATGGACTCTTTGTAAACTAAACAATTTTATCAGTTAAACCAAAAACCATTCATTCATATTATTATTTTGATATAAATATAAACACCAAAATTTTAAATATATCTTATAAATGCAAAGTTTAACGATTTTTTCTTTTTTAAATCAATTTATATAATTTTTACCGTCACACCCTTGTTTTTGGACCTTTGATTGTCAAAATTTAGATTAAATGTTAAAATGACAAATTAGCAAAAATTAGCAAATGTAGTGCCACACTTTTTTAAATATAAAGAGGGGTTAAGTTATCGAGATTCATGTTAAACTCTCTCATTGTTCATCTTGTGGAACATGCGATCAAGGGTACACTCTTCCAAGGGAAAGATGTGCCTAAATGCATATATATTTGACGACCTTTTATAATTATATTTGAATAATAAAACTAAACGAGTTTGATGCAATAAGTCTTCTACAAGAAATTTAATTAAATTATTAATTTTTGTGAAATTTTATATACAACATAATTATATATATTTTTAAAATTTATATATCAAAAATTTTAATAGTGAATTTTTTTTAATATATATAATTCTTTTGATCATCATATTTAATTTGTGATTTATCATTATTATAAAATTTATAAATTTTTTATAATAAATTGTTGAATTATAAAATTTATTTAAATTTTTTGTTTATAATTCTATACACTGTTAAAATATAAAATCTCTATTAAATAGGTTATAGTCCATAATGAAAATGACAATGTAAAAAATACTGTTTAAGCATTTATCAAAATACAAATCTAAAAATATAATACCATTCAATCTTTATAAAACAAAATTTCAATCTAAAAAACATAAAATCTCTGATTAAAATTAGAGATATCTCCAAAGTGTGATCGCTGCAAAAATGAAGGTAATGGTGACACATCCCATCGCGATGTGAGCCACTATGCTACACACCATTCTCATGTGACTATGTCTCTGTGTAACGGTGTTAATGGCCATGGTCTTCCCCTGCAACAACAACACCACCCCTAACGACGAGAAAAAACTGAGGGCGTCCATCACCACAAATATTTTAAACCCTACACTCTGCATGACTTCCGTCGGCCCTGCGAAGCCTAGCTCATTTTCAAGTGTAATGGGGGCTATAAATATGCAGAGAAATATCATATACACCACCATCATAGCCACCATTATAACCAAGCGATCACAGCCCTGCTCCTCCTCCTCCTCCCTCCAAATTTCATGAGCCTTCACAGCATTATATGTTAATAAAAGCTGTGCTTCCATATCCTCTTCAGAAATGGTATCATACAAAGCATTGCGATTTTTAAGAAAAAGAAAAAGAAATGTTTGGGTCATTGAGATTGCAGATGAACAGAAATGAATTTGTTCGCAGGAAGAAGTGGTTAGAAATAAATAAGAAAAAATAATAATTTGTTCGCAGGAGATGAGAAGACAATGAATTCGTTCGCAAGAAGAAGTGGTTAGCAATGTAATTATAAATAAGGAAAAATGAGGAATTTCCATGAAAAAAGTGGCTTCTGAGATGGTGTTTGGTTCGCACTTTTGTAGGTCTTAAAAAAACAAATGTGGCTTCTTTCCGCTTTTGGTGTGTGGGTGGATGAATAAAATTTATAACAAATGCGACGTTTATCAAAAATTTCAACAAAGGCTTCCCATGTATTCATTTGGAAGGTTAGTTTAATGTGTTCAAAACACAACCATTAAAATAAAAACTTGGGACCAATATTAAGGTTGTTGGGGAATGACATGTATTCTCGAGTGCAATGAGAGCGTTCATAAAGTTGTCGTGGAATGTGGAATATATGGTGGTGTGGTAGGAAACTAGAATAAGATAAAAATAAAAAAATGAAGGTGGTGTAAAGTATAGTTTGTTTGGTGATGGATTTATTCATTTTTTTCAATTTTTATTAATGTGAGTTTTTTTGTTTTTTGTTTTTTTTTTGGATCAGTTTTTATTATCTTTCTTTAACAATTTTTTTGTGTTATTATTCTCTTTCAGCGATGGAAAGTTGAGAACAATGTTATTTTTAATTATGAGGCCTGTGGAATTTCATTAACTATTAATGCAAAGGTGGTTGTTATTTCTTTGATTTATTTGAAAATTCAAGTTTAAGTGGGAAAGATGGCTTTAGACCTCTGCCACCTGTAGGAGTTCCTCTACCACTGGGGGAGTGCCCTTTGTACCATGAGCAGAGTTCTCCCTGATGGCCCACTTTGCGGTCCACTACCTTCTCCTCCAAGGAGGTGTCAAAGTAGGAGCCAATCTAAAAGTAAGGGCCACTTTTCTCCTCGCCCTCCCCTAGGTGTTCGCTGTGGTTTTCATTACAACTCTGATGTTGGTCCTTCACATCAGTCTCTAGCAAGCATTGTTGTTCTTGCACAATCAATTGATGGTTGGTCTATCACTATTCATGATGACTTATTGATGACTGGAATGCTCTGGAGATCTCTAACGTGGAATCATGTGCTTGGTCGATGCTTTTCAAAGATAATCCTCTGTCTCTTGGAACAAGCCTTGTGCATAAAGTTATGATTTATGGTTATTTATATCTGCTTGGGCTATGCCTTGACCAACCAATTTTGTTATTTTGGAGTTGTATTTGTCCCATAGCAAAGAGTTTGAGCCGTGATTTGTCGAACTACTTTACTTTGTAACTAAAAAGAATGAGAATAGTATCATTCCAAGCCAGGAGTCTGAAGCATTGACAACAAGGACATCATGATAATATTACAAACAAATGAAATGCAAAGACAAGGCAAATCAAATGATATCCATAAAAAACATGTATAATACAATGAAAAACCCTTGTTAAGCAAGAATCAAACCTAAGCAATGTGAAATAAATCCTCACATAAGACAAAACCGATAGGAACAAGACTTGACCAAGGACTCATATACAATATATATCCATGAAGTGTAGAAAGAGAGAAAACCCATAGGAACAAAGATCCCCCCTAGAATGATGTAAAAGAAGAAAGGAATAACTTCATAAGGAATCCCCTCAAGGAGAACTGCGGTCAACATTGAAGTTGTCGATGCTCCAAGTTGAAATTGCAAGATGACCAATGTTGATGTCAATATCCTCAACTAGAAGACTATAGAAGCTCCATTCGTATCGAATAGTGTTTCTTCCTTTGGAAAAAAGAAAAACACAAATGGTAAACTGAAATTCTACCCATTTCACAATAGAAAGTGAAGGAGGCAACATTACAAAAATCTTTGAATCACATCCAAATCTAAAGTGTGGCATAGGTCTAGAAAGATCATGCACAAGAACTAGGTGTAATGCTATGAAAATGAACCGATTAGACGGAATACATGGAATATTTTATGAAAGAATGTCCATAAAAGTGATTTTATCTATTTGTAGAACTCAGATTAGGATTAAATCATAATGGAGAAGCTGCCGCCTTGAGGAGACAAATTCTTTGACCTATAATGCTTGTTGAAACCCTATAATGGTGCCAAGCTTAGGAGGACGGCTGGGAGGTTGTCTAGGAGTTAGGCCGGCTAGTATGCTGGGAGCACAGCTGGGAGGAAACCAGATCTTCTTTGCAGAACTCTCCAAACACCACGCAGCAGTCTCATACCCTCTACGTAGACTTAGAGGAAGACCCTGCTCCTCCACCACACCACGCAGTTGTAGAAATGCGTAGAACGCTATCCAAGAACCGAAGAGAGCAAATATATATTCTCAATGTAACAGTATTCTTTCTTCTCCAAATCCTTTGCGTTGATCAAAAATGCCACACAATAGACAAAAGCTCCACCAGATCCCCAAAGCGTAGGGTTAAAAGATCTAACACAGACCAAAAAAACAGTTCTCAACGTCTTAGCTGCTCCTACGTCGTTGCTAAAAAAAAACACAACAGTCTTAAAAAATACGCAGATCTGAGAATTCTACCTGGAATGGCGATGGGAGGAGCAGCTGGGAGCACCAAATCTTCGCTACATTGATCTCAAAGAAGGACACATGTCTTAAACAAAACTCCAGCAGACCTGGAGAATGATGCACGCAGACCTGGAAAAAATAATATTCTTTCACCTTCCATCGCTCCACATCTTGTTGGAAAAACTCATTTCTCCACTTAGTAGCTCGCCTGAGCTCCAACTACGTCGTTCTCTCTCCTCTTCAACGCCTTCTCTCCTTTTGGCAGCACACAGGTAAGATGCAAAGCGGGAACACTTCACATAGTCCAACGCATCCAGACCTCATTGGGAAAAAGAACAGAGACCTCTGTCCACATTCCAACGCATCCAGACCTCTTTGGCAAAAAGAACACAGACCTCGGTCCACATTCCAAACGAGGACGCCTCACTTTCAGACCAGTTAAAGGACTTCCAATACTGCAAATAGCAATAAAGTAGTTAAAGTGCAGTTCTAAGGGTACGCAAACCTCCCCAACGATTTTATTTTAGCAGATAACGTCACGAAAAAAGTCCAAAATAATAGATTGAAATGCCCATAACTTTTTTAATCTTCATCAGAATTTAAAACCATAAGATGTTTTGCAAAGCTGTGAGAGAGGAGTTCATAACCCAGAAAAAGTTTTTTGAAATACATTACGATTAAAGAGAATTTGATCAAAACATATCACATTTTAGTAAAAAATGTAGTTTTGTCCAAAAACGCATTTCTCATAAATGCTCACACTTCTTCAAATTGAATAGCAAATTATCAACAGATGAGTGTAACCTTTGAATATTTGATACCATGAACTGAATGAAAACAATATCATTATAAGTTAGGAAGCTGAAGCATTGACAACAAGAACATCATGATAAACTTGTAAACAAATAAAATGCAAAGACAAGACAAATCAAATGATATTCAGAAAAAAATTGTATAATACAATGGAGAACCCTTGCTTAAGTAGGCAAGACAAAACAATCTAATCAAACCTAACCAAGCAATGTGGGATAAATCCTTATATAGCATAAAATTAAGAAAAGATAAACAACCTAGTTAGAACCTAGCAAATATGATAAATACATACTCTAATCTTTTGTAATTATGTTTTTTTTTTAATATAATGTGAAGTGTTCCAATACTAAACACAATAAAATTAAATTAAATAAATATTGAAGTAGGGGATAAAGGAATTAAAAAATATAAATAATATTGATTTAAAAATATAATTTTTAATTAAACTGAAAAAAAGTAATCAAATACATAGAAAGTAGAGTCATGAACCTAGGTTTTTGCGTATAAGTGTGTAGAATTTAAGGTTTCTAAGGTTTTGGATATTTTTGTTGGACCCAACATCACGGAAACATGAGGTTATTGAAAAATTTAGAAATATGAACCCCAATAAAAACTATTAGAAATATAGATTATTAGAAAGAAGCAATGTGATTACTTCACCTAAGGTAGATGTTTTTTACACAGACGAGTTGCATTTCGCTGAAAGTTAAAGGATTAGATAAGATAATAAATAGGTTTACAATAAAAATTGCTATTGATGCAAGTTAGGAGGATTAGGGAAGATCAAACAATTTTACAACTAAAGTAGTTGTTGATGTTAAGAGGGTTGAATTTAACCACTTCAAAAATGAATGCTTATATTGTTTGGATGTTTTGATCAATGAAACCAAAAGACCCCCTGAACTCAACCCTTAACTCCTTGAGGTGGCATCGTTCTTAGTGCCGATGTAGGTATTAAGAACCCTATTACATACCTAATGTAGATTGTGAGAATAATAGGTCGTTTAGTTTGAGCAAGGGATGTTTGTTGCGTATAGTTGTCATGTTAGTCTTGTATATGTTAGGAGGCCTTGGTTTCCTATTCAATTTTTAATGTGAGATTCTATAATAATATACCCTATTTGTAATAAGTTTCAAATTGATATCATAAAAAATATTTTAATAACAACTTGAAGGTGAAATTTTGTATCATGATATCGTATAAATTAATTATAAATTAAACATTTTAGAACAATTACAATATTAGAATTTTATGTAAAAATTTGATGATAAAATTAAGAATTTAACAAATTATGAAAACTTGAAAATTGTTGAATTTTTAAATCGTAATTAAAATATTGTAATTTTATATCGATAAGAGTCAAGTGAGATGGTAAAAGCTCATATGTGTGCTCTAACCTACCCAGGTTTAAATCTTAAAAGGAGATCATTGGTTATATCTTTTTGACTTGTAGATGGTTGTAAATATTTAATTGACCCAAAAATGACTAGTAACGTTCATTTGACTAATAATGATAATAGTTGTTCGCTATTGTGTTGGTCTCATTATGGGTGTTACGGGGTTAATAAAAATTTCCACATTTAATAAAAAAAATAATCCTTCCCTCACTTAAAAAATTTGTAATTATATATAAAAAATTCATGATAATATTAAAATTTTGACAAGTTCTTTTAAATTTCAAAATTTTAATAAAATGTGGACTTTAATATATTTTTAATGTTAATTTTATAATTATATAAAAAAAGAATGGTGACTATTAATATGGGTATGTATTTTGATGGTAAGTACATATGTTAACATATTATTTTCTCTTACTTATTTATATATATATATATATATATATATATATATATATATATACTA
The DNA here is from genome assembly GCA_037957365.1 of Torreya grandis. NCBI lineage: Eukaryota > Viridiplantae > Streptophyta > Pinopsida > Cupressales > Taxaceae > Torreya > Torreya grandis. The sequence continues at coordinate 3,860,660 of JARHVA010000164.1, read as the reverse complement.
TTCATTTTTTAAGAGCTAATTATAGTTATGAAAATTGTTTGAGTAATAATGGTTGTTAATTATTAGAATTATTTATTAAATATTTTCTTTCAGTAATATTATTTAATGACAGTTATGACTATTTGTTATGGAGGAGAAGACATAGTAATATGAGATGGACTCCATGATTTGTTAAAATAGATATGAGTCTTTTTTGCAACTAATGTTAGGTTCATGTTGCATTGAAGATCTGTATAAAGTTTGTATTTCAAAGTGAAAAGTTTCTTACAAAATTTGAGATCCACCAATTTACTATTGTTGTCATACACAATTCTCTTCCCAAAGAGAAAGGTAAAAATATTCTTGTTTTCGGAATATTGGAAATGTTATTTCTAAGTTTTTAGGATCATTCTATTTAGTTTTCATTGATCTCTCAACTTCATCCTAATATTTTTGTATGTATTATCCAAAATTGTTTTAAAATGTATTATCCAAAAACCTTTTCTAAATGGATTGAAGTGTCATAACATTGTTGGTTAGTCCCACCATTGAACTATCTATCTTCCTCTTTCGTAACTTCTTCTCTCTATGCACACTCTATTTAAATTATTTTTTTAAACTAAATTACTCCAATGATAAAATCTTTGAGTTATTTATATAAAAATCAAAATTTAAAAGAAGACATAAAAGTGAAATTAAATTTTGGATAGAAAATATTATTTATTAAAAAATTTAGAAACTTTTATTGAGCTTAATTATTTGTAATTAAAAGATTAAAAAAAATGGTGATAAGTAATTTAGGTTTTTTTTAATAAATGATTTAATTATATTATTATTTTTTGTAGGATTTTATTTTTGTATATTTAAATCATTTTTAGATGATCTCTGTGAATAATCATAATTTTAGTATATTTTTTGTTATGAATTTTTTATAATAATCATAATGGAAGGGAACCACTTAACACATAAGTATTTTGAAGTATTTTTTTTAGTAGGGAGGAATAAAAAATGTAATTATTGCTTTAGTTTTTTCACCATTTATTTTATTTTTCCAATGTAAAATATTTTAGAGCATATAATACATAATAAGTCACCATTGTTTGACAAGTATTACAAACATAGGATTATGCTAAATGGGTCTCCTTACGTTGTAATTATTATAAAAAATATATGAGAGCTTAACCTTTATTTGAATATGAAAATGAGAGAATTTTCTAATTATAATTGTCCAAACTATATTGTAATTCATATATTCTATTGAAAGGGTTTTAAATCCATTTTCATATTTGTTATTTTCATATAATTTGAATGATTATTATGATATTTACAAATAATTGATAATTATGATAGTTTTTCCTCTACTGTGATAACTTTGTTCTATGAGATACATTTTGCATCCATATTTATTGTAGTGTGTAAGATAATTTTGCTTTTTTGAACCTAATCAGGGGAATCCAAGTCATGGTGGAGGTGAAATATATGAAAATAGAAATAGTGATGCATGTGTAGGGTCTGAACAAGGCGATTTGATTCATCTAAAGAGTAAATTGATTGGAAATAGGTTTATAAAAGGTCTAAAAACCTAAAAGATAGAATTAGTAATTCTTGATTGGAATGAGTTGAAACAAGAAGGGTTTTGGTATATCTTTGATGAGACTCTTGTTTAGATGATTGAAATTGTTTTATCTTCTAGTTAAATCATCTTAAGTGGTTTCAAGATAAAATCTCTCAAAGCAAGACTATAAAGAATTGGAATCAAACAAGGCATATATAAAGTTGTCTAAATATTAGTGAAAAAAGGATTTTTCTCACACCAAGTAGGCTTGTATAGGCCTAAAATTGCTATTGATATTGTTCTTTTGAACAAACTAATAAAATCATTGGTTTATCATCATTATAATTGATCTCTAATATCCATGACAATATTGAAGAAGCCATTAGAGGTTATTCAAGTTTAATACCAATGTATGAGGTGTCTTATAGGTATTGTGAAGTGATTTAAGTGAAGAGAACAAGGTTAGAGTGAAAGTTGTTTGAAGTCCTCAAAATGGAAGAATTAGGACTAATAAGTGTATAAAGCTAGAGTTGTTGACATCTGAATTTTGAGGTTGGGATTCTTCATGGCCTAAGAATTTTGATATAATAACATTGATAAGATCCCTATAACCTTATTTGATAATGTAACTTTGGTTGTGCTAGATAAAAGGATCTTGTTAAAAGGTAGATTACAGTTAGAAGAGAAAATACTTTGTTCAGGGACATTGAAGTTGTCTTCTACTTAGAATATAGAGAATCTTGTGATAAAGAAGAGATAGAATATGGAAGATTGAATGGATTTTATGTTGTTTGGAGCTAAATATAAATGGATATAATTTTATCCTAATAACTATCATCCATGAAAATAGAAAAATAGGAATGATTGATCTATTAAGCATAATAAAGGACATATTGCTTAAAGAAGTCCAGTCAAAATTTGCTTAATTAGATTATCAAGTGTGGACCAATAAGGATAGAGATATGAATAAAGTGCATTGGTCTTCTAAGACAAACATTGGAAGATATTATTTGTTCAAGAAGTAAGAGATTTAGAATTGTTTTTAACATTAAACTAAGCAAGTAATCAAGGGTGTATCCCAGGATAGTGATTGGAACATGTAATATTATCAAAATATCCTAACATACAAATATTATGAGAGGATGTTATATCACAAATTTCAAAGCATAAAAACAAATCCACTTGAAGATGAAAAGGTTATGCAACATTTGTAAGCATTTTATTCATATAAGTTGTTTAAAATAATAAGAAACATTATCATATTTATAAAAGATGACATGGTTGACTGCCAAGCTTGTAATTCCATTTATGTTAATTTCATTTTCACATGAAATGTTATAGTATATGGCTAAAAAAATTAAAACTAAAATGAGGTGAATAGCTGCCATTCAAAAGCTAAATTTTGTAGCACACAACAAAATGTATATGATATTTAAATATGGAGTGTATCATATACAAGATGTACAATTGTGCAAAGACTTATTACTAGAGCTAGTAGACGTGGGTGATGAAGCCAATTATCTCATTTTTGTCTATCTATATCTTAATTTGCTGCCCTATTAAGATATTTGTTTCAAGGTTCTCATTTCCATTTATTTAGAGGAGGCTTTGGAAAAAGGGTTATATCTTGTGACATGTTATTGTGTCTTATTCTATTCATTGTTTATATGAATACTCCCTCTCTATGAAGGGAGGTGCCATACCCATCATGAACTTGTTGGAATGGATGGGTCATCGGGTGTTGTGAGCTTGATATCGACCTACTTTAGACCTTGTTGAAAACATCATGCATACAAGTTTTGAAGAATGACAATGTTTCAATTGTGCAATTAGCTATGACACACTTGTCAAAAAATTCTCATGCTTTGCTTATTAGGGAATCAATTGTGTCAGATTTAGTAGTAAAAATGGACTATTCAAACAATGAAACATATCCTATTATAAATGTTGAGAAATATAAACATAAATGATTACAAAAATGGACATGTCCTACATTATCATCATCACTTGATTGTTTTTTAGTGTCATCTTCCAAATATATTACTTCACCTACATTGGAGTGATTTGATGCTCGCACATCCATACATTGTTCAACTTCATATTCATGGTTTGATCATTCAAGATTAATACTTGCTTCATCTTCAACAACATCTAATATTATACTATCTATGCACTATGCATTGGAGACATTATACTTGAAATTGAAATTTTCAAAAAAATGTAAAAAAAAACAAAAACACCTTCAAGCAGAAATAAGCCTTATATTGTGTTATAAATGAATATAGTTGATGCACGCACAACTACCATCTCCTGTGTGCTATACGACCACCTCTATTCTAGAATCTCTCAATAGCTCCACTTTAATCACATGTTTTCAAGTGTAGCCTTGGATTGAAAATGGGCAATTATACATGGGCATGGAAGGCATTGCAATGTGGATGTGATAATGCAATGTCTCATATGTCTAACTCCACTTCCATGCCATATGAGGATTATTATTATGGAATTTGACATGATTATATGGAATTTACAAATCCCTGACCCATGAAACATTTTTAACTCTCTCTAGCTTAAAGTTACTATGGAATCTACTATCCTTGGATATTTTTAACCACCAATAGTATGTATAAACTATTATGGTTAGTTGGTTAACTAGTCAATTGACCCTACAATATGCAAAAGTGCATATTGTCATCAAGAAACATCTCTTCAAATGGGAATGGTAAATTTATATGGCTGAATTTTTTTCTTGTGCATCATGTGAAAGGGTGCAATAACTATTGGTGTATGATTTTTACCTACAGGTTTTGGCTACATGGTTGCATATTGCTTACTTAGGGGCTTTAGTGTCATGTTGGTTATTTGGAAACTTTAATACCACATTCATTAGAATGGGTTATATCTTTCCTCCTCAAACCTATTTATGTACATATTCCCTTTCATATTCTTAATGTAATAGTGTGTGGATCATTCAAGTCTCATTCCTCTTATTTATTTCTTGCAGTTGTGTGCTTGTGTTTGCTCAATATTTTCTTGTCAAATAAATGTCTCACATAGCATATTGAATCACTGCATTCAATTGGATTAGTATTCTTGGATCTCATTCTAATATGGTATCAAATCTGATCTAGATCTGAGGATTGTCGAGTATATTCTGTAATTTTTCATTCAATTTGTCTCTTTTTTTGCTTTAGATCTAGGCTTAATTTTTTTAAGATCTATTTTTATTATAGAATCTTGGCATCATAATATTTTTTGTCATTTAGATTTAATCTAATGCTTTATTTGATTTTCCCCTAGCAATTTTCTTTGTGGAATTGTAGAAATTAGATTTGGTTTTTGATCAATTCCTCTTTTATCAAAGATTTTTCTGTAATAAAAAAAATTATATATAAAAAGGGAGTGATTTTTGGCATATGAGATATCTATATGCATCTTAAGTCATTAAAGACATTTCCATTGAGTTTAGAAGGCTTGAGAAAGTCAAGATCAGCTTTTGTTTTATCAGATTTGAAGTTCTGAAACATTTTTTTATGAGGGTTTGAAGTTTAGAGAAGGTTGCCAGATCCAGGAGGTGCCAACATTTTTGAAGGTTGTCATGTTGGTCTTGTATATGTTATTAGGCCTTGGTTTCCTATTCAAGTATTAATGTGGGATTCTATAATGATACACCTTTGTAATTTGCAATAAGATTCAACCTGACATCTTAAAATAATAATAATAACAATTTGAAGGTAAAAAATTATATTATGACAAATTGTAAATTCATATAAATTAAATATTTTAGAACAATTACAATATTAAAATTTTATGTCAAAAGTTGATAAAATCAAGAATTTGACAAATTTTGAAAATTAATGAATTTTGTAATCTTAATTAAAATATTGTAATTTTATATTCACAAGACTCAGGGGAGTTGGTAAAAGCTAATGAGTGTGCTTCAACCTACTCAGTTTTAAATCTCATAAGGTTGCATTCGTTTAACTAGTAGTGGTAGTAGTTGTTAACTGTTGTGCTGGTCTTGGTGTGGGTGTTGTGGGATTAATACAAAAATCTATGTTTATTTGGAAAAATTCTCTTTCCTTCACTCCAAAAAAAAGTTAATTATATTTTTAAAAAAATCATAATAACATGAATTTTTAGACATATTCTTTCAAAATTTTAATAGGATGTGGATTTTAATATATTTTTAATGTTAATTTTATAATTATAAAAAAGAGAATGGTGACTATTTATGTGGCTATGTATTTTGATAGTGAATACATATGTTAACATATTTTATCTCTAATATTGTAATTTATATTGTTCCTTTTTACTCTAAGTTATTCTTTTTCAAAGTGTTAATCATAGTTATGGGAGTTGTTTAAGAGTAATAATGGTTGTTGGTTTTTAGAATTATTTATTAAATATTTTTTTTCCATTAGTATTATTCAATGACAATTATGATTGTTTGTGAGAATGATAGGTTGTTATGGAGGAGAAGACAATAATATGAGATGGAGTCTATGATTTGTCAAAATAGGTACGAGTGTCTTTCATAGCTAATGTTAGTTTTATATTATTTTCATGGAATACACAAATAGCCATTGCTTATAATAAATAACTCCTATAGTTCCCTAAAACATTTAGGTGCAAGTAATCAAAGGCCATATACATTCTTAAATGAAGTCCTAAATACTAATGCCTTTAAGGGCATATACTTACTCCATGAAACTAAAAAAACTACTGAACCAGAACCTCAAACATTTTTTTGGATGTGATACTAAACTTTCTCAAAATATTATGGCATTGACCATATCATTCAAAAATAGCCAAGAGATTCAAAAGAAAAAACCCAAATGCCAAAAACCACCTTACTTGATTTCTTCATAGAAAAATTGATTCTCTGGCAGGATTTTGAAGAAAACCCTTTTGATTAAATTCAAGCACTATCTTAAAGAAGCAAATAGCTAAATAAAATACATTCAAAACATGGAGTGTTGCAGGATGAACTCCTCTAGTTTCTTGCAAGTTCAGGAACAAATCATTCAATTCCCGATAGACTCATAGGTACCAATAAGTGTTCCCCATAAATGAACAAGGTATGTTAACAAATACATGTCATCATTCAATCAAACCAAAATAAAACTCAAAGGTAACAATCCAAATGTCCAAAAACATAATACCTGACTTATAGTACGATTTTCAACATCCCAATAAATTTAAGCCTTATCTTTAAACAACTTACAGCGCATGAAGTGATGTACACATGCCATCTCATTATGAGCTATTTGTGGAAGTGCTCAACTATAATTAGACACTCCTTATAATGGTTTCAATAAACATTGCTGGGAAAGATTGCTTGTTATTTTGTAGTTAGAATGCTAAATGTTAGGGGCAGTTAACTATCGTAGTAGATATTGGAGTTTATTGGTAGTATGTTTTTTCTAATGATATTTAGGAAGGTATGATATTAAAGGGAAGATAGGAAGGGAGTGGATATTTTAGAGGAATGAAATTTTGAGTGTTTAAAAGAAAGAACTGGACCTCTATTCTTGATTTTTGTAGCTCCTTCCATCAATGGTATGTATGTAATTGCAAATAATTCTCACAAGGGTATAGGCTCAAATAGAACCCATGTTTACACACACACACACACACACACACACACACACACACACACACACACACACACACACACACACACACACACCTATAATTCCCAATAAAAAAAACAAATAATAATTAAAAATTTGTCCTAAAGTTTGTCCATTTATTTCAATATAGTTTTGAATTTAGGGGGCGACAATACATTTGATTGATTTTTCCAAGAGATTTTGAACATAGATATCTTTCACAAATCACATTTGTCTCATAAAACCATTGTATTATGCACCTTGACTTTAAAACTAGGTCAATATGATAGAAATAAAAAAATGCAGTGAATATTTTTCATCATATTTGCGAGATTTATTCAGATAGTTTATGTGTGTTTTCTATAAAGTACACCTGACATTGTATAGTACTAAAAATACTTAATTTAGGTCATTTTATAGGTTATCTACTATATCAGAAGCTTTCTGACACAATATAGTTTATTAATATCAAATGAAGAAAGCATGAAGTAAAGCTGGTGACTAGTGTATAGTTGATTACAGTTTCAAAGTGGTTTTAGAAAAATACTGATGATAAATTAATATCTGATGGATACATCATATTTACACTCAACACTACGTAAGGGCATATGCGAACAATGTGCCAAATTCATGAATCTGCTAAAATTCATGATTTGGGTGAAATTCATCAATCAAGCATGGTCAACTAGAATTTTATTTCTAACCTTATTAATAAACACTAGATCAGAAGATAATATCAAAGTGAAGACCATGGTGTCCAGTTGATTATGAAAACTTACCTTGTTTATATTGTTGGTTAAGAAAACTTGAGTATCATTCAGGCATGATAAGTTCTGCTCTAGGATTTTTTAAGAAGCAAACTAGTGAAAATATCTTTAGTGGGTTGCAACTAGGTTACCGATGCAGATATGGGTAAATATACCACTTAATGAACAAGAAATTTTGGTCCAATTTTAAATTTATATTGGATTCTCTGACAAGCAAATATTTATAAAATGTTTTTAATGTTTTCAAAGCAAAAAATGGTACAAATTAGAAACATAGATTTGTTGATCTCAAACTGAGCATGCTATGGTCTATGCTGCCTAAAAGATCTCATAGATTAATTTTAAATGTGGGGTCCCTTGTGGCATGGGTTGTTGGAAGTCCTAAAACATGATATGATTCCATTGGGTGCTAGTAATATCAAAAGATCTGAAGCAGAGGGGTTCCTGCTAAAATTAGCACGTTTCTCAGATAAATATAACCAAACATTTTTGGTTCTTAAAGTCATGAATGAACCATGTGGATCTCTAAATAAAGTTAGACAGTGAAATCATCCATGTATGTCATAGTAAAGTGGGAATCTAATGATGAAATGGTCTTCAAATTTGGGTTTGTAAAGAAAAGGTCTACAAGTACCTTGCTGAAATGAAAGATGTTGATTTGCTTCCACCTGAAGCTGATGGGAGCAACCCTTATTCATGCATTTATTTACTTTATTGCATTTATTATTTAGATTGGTTCACTAATTAATTATTTTATTATGTTTATTAATAATTTTCACTAAAGAGGATAAGCTTTCTTAGCTAGTAGTCAAATTAGGCACCTATCTTGTTACAGTAGAGTTTCAATCCACCATTCAAGGTAAGATATGATAAGATTGCTTAACTAGTAGTCAACTTGTGTTTAACATTAACACAAGTTGGACACCTATCTTGTTAATGTGGAGTTGCACTCCACTATTCTTGTAGTCAGATATCTGTTGAACTACACGTGTTGTGTGAGTTCCATAATCTTTATCTTGCACACCTTGATCTATATAAGCAATGGGTATTTGTGTATTCATTATCAGAGTAATTCATCATATTTGATTTATTTATTCATTTCTATTATTGTCTCAAATATACATTTATTGTTTATTACTATTACTATTTTATCTCTTGTTTCTATTTTCTATTAGATTCATTAGATCCTGTAGCTGATTCTAAAATGGTATTCGAGCAATATTAAATTTGTAGATTGGTAAATATTCAAGAGAAAAATATCTAGATATAAGATCAATTTTTTTCTTTTATATATAAGCACAAATTGGAGCTTTGTGAAGAATTTATGAGATCAACATTGAGTTTGGAGTGCTCAAGATAGTTAAAATCATCTATAATTTTGCTCAAATTAGGTACAAGAAGTAAAATTGGTAAGGGTTTGATCCAAAAGCTCCACACCCAAATATGACATGTACTTAAAAATTGAAACATTTTAAAGCAAAACTAACCTCATGGTTGCGTTTGGAATGCATCAAAACCTACAGATCCATATAAAATTTGTCTAATTTGGACACAGTCACTCAAAAGGCAATTTTTTTACTCCCAGGTATGGTCGTATGGACTGTGCAGAGCAAAAAAAATTTGATTAGGTATCATGGATCAGTAGGTAGAATTGATAGGGCAACTTCGGGAATCCACCATTTAAACACCAGGAGGTATTTTTGAGCAATATTTTTTTGAAATAGCTTAAAATTTCATGCTCTTCATTGTTGTACTTTTAAATTTTTTTATGTTTTTTCATAATTCAAGTTTTTTTACAACAGCTCTTGTCTATCCTCATTTCTGTAACTTCAGAGACTCATAAATTTCACATATGACCTTGTATTTAGGTCCTATTTTTTTTAAAGTTAATAACTTTTTGATCATCATGAATTGGTGCAATGTTTTTTTAATAAAATACATATTTTTTATAATTTTAGACTAGAGGGCCTAATGGAGCTTTTTGTAAACTGGAAAAATTATAATTCAGCCTTGTAACTACACTCAATTATAAAGTGCTAATAAATACTTGTTGGGTGGGATAAAACTAAGTAATTCAGTGGGGTTTTGTGGTGTGTTATGTACTTTAATTTCTACTTTGTGATGGTTTATTTCCAATTGCATCATGGAAATCCTAAGTTCCCACTATTAACAACATATAATTATAACATATGGAAACAGAATGCTTGGAATGTATTAATGATGCTAGGATATACACCTTATATAATAACACTTCTTACTCCACCTACTGATACAAAAGAGTTAAAACACTTTCTCTTCGAAACTGCTAAAGTTATTGGATGTATTTGTTCTTACATGTCTTTAGATTTTAATTTTCATCTTGACAAATGTGCAACTCCAAAAGAGGCTTGGGATAAATTAGCATCATTGTTTGGAAAAATAGATGAGGTTCGTAGTTACCAAATTGATAATGAATTCATTAGTTTGGATCCTCAAAATTATGCTATAATACAAGACATCACTAAAGTCATAGATTTTAGAGCACAACTTTTTGAATGTAAAATTGATAAAAAAAATATATTCAATTGATTTTCAGTGTCTTACACAAATTAGGTCTTGAATATTCATCCTTTGTCTCTAGCTTTCATACTCATATGCTCACATTAGGCACAACATATGAAATGACCACCTTTGAGGTATTGTCTAAGATTCTAATGGGTGAAGAATAAAAGTTAATAGCTAAGGGTCTAATCAAGTCATCCAAATATCAAGCTCTAATTTCAAGTCAAACTCAGCATAATCAAGTTTCAACATCAACATCAAATACAGGTTCAAGTAAAAAGAAGCAGAATAATCAAAATAAGTCACAAAAAGATAAGAATAAAGGGCAACAATCTTCCTCACAAGGAGATTATAAATCCACTAATAATAAAGGGGATTCATGGAAAAGGACTAGCACTCCTTTCCCTTATTGCAAAAGGGGTTTCATAGTGAACATGATTGTTGGAAGAAAGAGATCGATAAACTTAAGGGTCTCCTAAAAAAGAATAACATCAATCAATCCTCTTCGAAGGATTCTTCCACTCCTTTAAACTCAGGGAAAGGGAAAGCTTTGACACTAGTTGCACTGGCAAATTCTCTCAAGTCATGGGTATTTAACTCAGGTGCTTCGCACTATATGGGTTCTGATCAAGCATAATTTTTTGGATTAGAACCAAGTTCCTTGCCTCATATTCTCATAGGTGATGATTCTAAGGTAGATGTTATATGAAAAAGTATAGTTGATGTTGATATTAGTGTATTTGAGGATGTCCTCTATATGTGAAAGTTATCAACTAACCTTCTCTCTATCTACCAAATCACTCACTTTGATACTAGTAGAAAATTTGATTCACACTTGATTCTATATCAATCAAAAACTTGGAGGATAATGCCTTAGTTGCAGTGGGAAAAGTTAAAAATCATACTCAGCTTTATTCATTCTCACATTTTGTGCCTAAGTCTTCCTCTACAGCTTTGCTCTCACACACTAATTTAGTGAGCAAGCTATGACATCAACAGTTTGGTCATCTGAACTACCACTATTTACAGTAGCTTAATCAGCAAGAGATGGTTATAAGACTTCCATAGATTTAATTTTTAGGGGGTGTATGTCATGGTTGTACCTTAGTCAAACATACACAGAATAATTTTGATAAAGGGAAGGCTTGGAGGGATACACAAGTCCTTGAACTTGTTCATAGTGACTTAACAGGTCCATTACCAACTTTGTCTTTTAGTAGAACCACCATGTTTTCACATTTATTGATGACTATTCTAGATATACTTGGGTTGCTTATTTGAAACTCAAGAGTGAAGTATTTGATAGATTTCTAGAGTTCAAAGCTCTAGCAGAGAAACAATCTAGGAAGTATATCAAGATCCTCCACACAGATAATGGGTGGGAATATGTGAATAACAAGTTTGAATAATTTTTTGCTCTTGAAGGAATTGATCTTCAGCATTCAACTACACACACACCTTAGTAGAATGGTGTATCAGAGAGAAAGAATAGATACTTAAAAGAGATGGCAAGTTGTATGATTCATGCTAAATAATTAGTACTTGAGTACTGGGTAGAAGTAGTTAATTGTGTTACATATATAAAAAATAGGGTTCTTCACAAAGCTTTAAAGGGGATAACACATCTTGAATCTTGATGCAATAAGAAGTTAGTAGTGGATCATTTCAGAGTCTTTGGCAATCTAGCATAGGCTTACATACCTTCCGACAAGCATCACCCTTTAGAACAATAAAGTCAAACTTTCATATTTGTGAGATATCTTGATGGTGTTAGGGGATATCGACTCATTAAACCATATGCATATGAGCTTATTATAGTGAGAAGTGTTTACTTTGAAGAAAGTCCTTTAGACTTGTCTTCTAACATTTCTCATTCTTTTTCCTTAGAAGAATCAAATAACAGTGATGATGGTAATCCTACTTCATCTACTCATAGGGATGTTGAGGTAATACCTCCTTAACAAGGTTTAGCAGGTCATGTTCCTCCTCCTCCTCCTCCATATCCTCACCCATTGATGCCTTTTTGGGCTAGACAAACTTTGAAGGATACAGACCCTCTTGTTAGGGATCCATTAGAAAGAAAGAGAACATGGTCACAACATGATCTTCCACATTCCTACATTGCCACAACTTTCGATCCGTAGTCTTTTTAGGAAGCCATAGGATAGTTGAGTGAGATTCAATGATGGAAGAAGAGTATGACTCATTGATTAGGAAAAACACTTGGGATCTTGTTCCTCTTTCTAAGGGAAGAAAATTAGTATGATGTAGGTGGATATATCGAACTAAGTTTGAAATGAATGGAAATATTGATAAGTATAAAGCACACTTAGTGGCCAAAGGTTTTTACCAAGTGGAAGACATTGACTATATAGAAACCTTTTCTCCTATTACTAAGATGAATTCCATTCACTTGATACTAGTTGTTGGTGCAGCTCATGGTTGGGTTATACATCAGATGGATGTGAAGAGCACATTTATTCATGGGGATCTTCATGAGGAGATATATATGGAGCAGCCATAGAGGTTCATTCAAGATTATTCATTGGTGTGTTGCTTACAAAAGTCTCTCTATGGTTTAAAACAAGCCCCCAGGGCTTGGTATTCCAAGATGGACACATTTCTTCTCTTAGTTGGGTTCTTGAGATGTCACTCAGATCTAAAAGTCTACATTCTACGACAAGAGGATTTACTATTATACTTGATGCTCTATGTTGATGATCTCATTATTATAGGGAGCATAGTATCCATCATCAACAGTGTTAAGACTACACTTCATGACAAGTTTTTTATGATATACATGGGCTTATTGCATTATTTTATTGAGATTCAGATAACATAGTCTTTTTTTGGGATTACTCTTTCATAGCCCAATTATGCCATGGACTTGTTAGCTCAGTTTCACATGGTTGATTGTAGGCTTGCACCAACTCCCTTCTTATTTGGAGTTAGACTTGAGGTTCATTGTTCCATTCCCTTAGTTGATGCCACACTGTATCGCCAACTTGTAGGCATCCTCATCTATTTGACTCATACATGAATTGACATTTCATATGAAGTTCACATGGTTTCATACATTATGAAGACACCAGATGAGCTTCATTGGAGATCCACCAAGCATATTTTCAGCTACATTCAGGGCACTATCAAATACAAGATTCAATATATAGTAGGTACAGGTTTAGACTTGGTGGGATACATAGATTCTGATTATGATGAGCATAATTCCACTTTTGGTTATAGATTTCACTTTGAATCTGACCCCATTTATTGGCAGAGCAAGAAGCATCATGTTATTGATCTTTCATCTACAGAGGTTGAGTATAGTGGCACTATTAATGCCACTTTTAAAGCTATTTATATTCAAAATATTATCACTAAGCTTGGTGTTCTATTTTGGAAGCTATCAGTCATGTACTGTGACAACCAGAGCACCATCTAGATTTTAAAGAATCCATTTTATAATCAGAGAACCAAACACATAGAGATCCATATGCACTTTAACTAGAAGCTAATTCAGGCAGAGATCATTGATCTTCAATATTGTCTTATGGAGGAGTAGAGTGTAGATATTTTCACCAAACCTTTCACTGAGAGCAAATATCTTCACCTACAATATCTTTTGGTGGTGCAAGACATCAGTTCTTCAAGGGATATCAGTTCTTCATTTTGAGGAGGAGTTTCTTCCCTTCAAGTTTTCTCTTTTTTTCATCTATTTATACAAAGTACCTAATATGGCTACACACTACCGAGATTCTTATTTTCATAGCCCTACCTAAGCTTCGCTTATGGGGGGGGTGGGGGAAGGAGCTGTTGGTGTATTTATTTTCTTTATTACATTTAATTGTATTTATTATTTAGAATGGTACACTAATTACTTATTATAATTATTTTATTATATTTATTAATAATTTTCACCGGATAGGATAAGCTTGCTTAGCTTGTAGTCAACTTAGACACCTATCTTGTTGCAGTGGAGTTTCACTCTACTATTCAGGATAAGATAGGATAAGATTGCTTAACTAGTAGTCAACTTGTATTGATCATTTACACAAGTTGGACACTTATTTTGTTAGTATGGAGTTTCACTCCTCTATTCTTGTAGTTAGATATTAGTTGAACTACACATATTGTGTGATTTTCTTGATCTTTATCTTGCATGCCTTGATTTATATAAGAAATGGCTAATTATGTATTCATTATCAGATTAATATTGAATTATCAAAGTAATAAATAATATTTGAGGTATTTATTCATTTTTGTTATTGTCTCGGATATACAGTTATTGTTTATTACTATTATTGTTTTATCTCTTGTTTATGCTTTCTATTAGATTAATTAGATCCTGTAGCTAATTCTAACAACCCTGAAACTATGCTAAAGGGATTTAAGATAATATATAACTTGGTGATGAATGTTTGTTTTATGAAAATAAAAAATAAATTTGAAAACCTCAATGCAGACCTGAGCAAAAGTAAGACACATCCAGCAAAAAACCCTGCCACAAAGTATGCTTCCTTGGCTATGAATTTCTCTCTTTGAAGAACAGTGGTGGCCTAGGTACTTGTTTAAATCAATATGAAAATAATTGGAGAGAAGAATAAAGAGTTTAGTTAGAATCCTAATAGATAAGACCATTTCCAAATATTTCTTACCAAATATTACCAATGCCTGGAATATACTCAGAAGTTGTTAGTAGTGTTCGCCAAATAAAGCAAAGTAGACAGATAAGTTACATCGATGGTATGATGCAGGTTCCAAATTATGCCAGGTACATTTCTAACTTATAGCCCACCATGGATGATGACATATGTCAAGAAATTGCCCAACATACTAAATTTGAATATTTAAAAACTAGCAGAGTAAATCAATTTTGCAGAGCAATTATGACTGCAATGATTATGACATCCAGACCTACCTTGATTTGCATGAAGGCAGAAATAACGTTCCATATTAGTATCCAATCAAGGTATATAAATTAATATTATTTTATAACTTTATTAAACTTCTTACAACTTCTTTTGTCAAAATGTTTACATATTTCTGGCACAGTGATCAATGTACTTTGATTGGGTGAAAGAATAAAGTTTAATTACAGGTTAACGGAGAATCAAAAATAATAGATCTCTCTAGGAGTAATAATATAGTTTTTTTTAAAACTTGGACACTAAAATTAAGACTTTCAACCACAATACATGGTTCAACGTATATCTCATAATAGTGAGTTAAGTCAAAAATATGATAACACTATTTTTAAACTTGTTTTTTTATGTGTATGCCTTATAATTCAAGAGGTCGTGTGTTTTTAAGAGGCAAATTTTCATAATGTATGGTGATCATTGCATTGGATAAATTACTTATGTTAAAAAAAATTTGTATGAGGCATATTGTAAGGTTGTTTATGATTACAAATACATAGTATTTATTTTTAGACTATGAATGTGCAAAAAAATATTTAATTGGTTTTTAATATAGAAACATTAAAATTCATATTAAATTTCACCTTAACACAAGATTAAGTTTTTCATCATAGTAAAATCTTGTAAAGATTCCATTTTTTTTCTAAATAAAAATGAGGAAAGAAGTGTTGAACTTTTATTGATGATTAAAACAACATTCTAACATGACAAAATACTTAAAATTTGAACCTATCTTCATACACTTATTTAAGAAATATAAATTATCTCCTCCGTGATTTGCGTGGGCAGTGTTTTATGTTCTTGTCTATTCAATAGAGTTGCACGGTTGATTATAGGATGTAGAAATCAGCGTGCTCTTGAAATTGTATATTAAATATTTCGAATATAATATTAATTGATATTGACAAGTCATTATAAATGGATAGACACAAATACAAAATCAACACCAACTTTAAAGGTTAGCGATGATTTTTTTTGCACGTGATATAAAAGCTAATCGTGCCTTTGCAAGACTCATCAATCAATTTGATTTCTTTCTTTCTTTCTTTCTTTCTTTCTTTCTTTCTTTCTTTCTTTCTTTCTTTCTTTCTTTCTTTCTTTCTTTATTTCTTTCTTTCTTTCTAGTCTGGAAAGACATCATGGGTTCATTGAACTTTTAACATAAAGAATTATATGGACGAGAAAATATAAAGTATAAGAGGTTTTTTTTAATATAATTATAGATTTTAAGGTTTTTAAAGTTTTTTTTAAGTTAGTTTGTTTTGTTTTGTTGTTTATTGTTTTTTCTTAAGTTATCATTACAGAAATATTATGATATTGAAAAAATATATAAATATAAATTATAATTTAATAAAAAATTATTTAAAAATAGGTTATTGAAGAAAAACACTCTGTTTTTTTATTTCGTTTAGGATAGATGTTTTTTATGTAAATGAGTTGTTTTTTATTACAAGTGAAGAGGATTGGAGAAGGTAAAAAATAAATTTACAACTAAAATTGTTCTTAAGAGAATTTTAAAAAAATCAAACAAATTTTCAAATAAAGTTGCTCTTAATATTAAGAGGGATGAATTCAACCTCTTCAAAAATGAATGTTTATAATACTTAAATATTTAAATCAATGGAACCAAAAGACTCTCTAAACTTAACCCCTAAATCTATTGAGGTGGCATCATACTTGTAATGATATAGATATTAATAACTAACTTGAAAATTAGTTATTTTTTTAATACTAGTTAAAATATTGTAATTGTATGTCGATGAGAGTCACTTGAATTTGTAAAAGCAACTGGGTGTGCTCCAACTTACACAACACTGAATCTCACAATGTGTTAACTAGTTACAACTGTTTAACTTACAGACATTTGACTAGACCAAAGGTGATGGATTCGGTTCATTTCACTCGCAATAAAAAAAATTCCATGTTTAATGGGAGAAATCCCCTCCTCCCAAATGCCCCTCCACCTGCCACCCAAAAAATAAAAATAAAAAATTAATTCTATATAACCTATTCACGATAACATTAAGAGCTTTTTTTTAAATCATTGTGTTTGGAATCACAGTGCGCAATCGCCCAAACCTACATACCTATATATTTTATCTAAAAACCTTGTTTACCATTTCTTAAACTGTTAAAATATAAGATCTTTCATTAAGATTTGATAAGTTGGGGAAATCCAAACTGACATGCTTAGATGCGTCATTTGATAAGAAGATATGTAATGAAATTCAAAGTGAAAATGGAGAACTATATTATTGATTGGCTCCTCATCATTTACTTTACTAAGCATTTTGTTTATACATGTCTGAAATTATTTATTTTAGTATCATATTTGTTTGGTTGGATGATTGCATATCATGCTAAAATATCCATATTTGATGTATGACAAGTTATGTACCTCAATCTTCTATTAGATCCAAGTCTAGATCATTAAAGACTGGCAAAAAATATGCTAAGCTTGAAAAAAAAATTTAAGACTCAAATTATTTAAAAAAATGTCATTTCTATTAGCATATATAATGTTTGGCTAACTTAAATTATTGTATGTGCATCACATGATAGATGGGGATGTCCATCTTGTCAATATTGGAGTCATTCAATAATGAATTGCATACAATAATTTATGTGTGTCACTATAGTAATAAAAGTAGTGAACTATTTGCCTAGAACATAGCTTGATTGTTAAAAATGTGTTTTACCATAGACA
Organism: Torreya grandis; assembly: GCA_037957365.1. Lineage (NCBI taxonomy): Eukaryota > Viridiplantae > Streptophyta > Pinopsida > Cupressales > Taxaceae > Torreya > Torreya grandis. The sequence continues at coordinate 3,842,577 of JARHVA010000164.1, read as the reverse complement.
GACCTATGTCTTAATTTATCTTTATGTATTTGGTTATTGTGATGTTAATCATACCATGATATCTTAGATCTACTTATAGATGTGTTTAAGTTTGGTGCAGGTGTTATCACTTGTAGCATTAAAAAATAACCTACTTTTTCTATCTCTTCTATGAAAGCGGAGTATACAAGTGCTATAGAAGTTGATAAAGAAGCCACATGGTTAAGAATGTTATTGGAAGAAATCTATTTCAAATTTTACCAAAGTTCTACCCTCTTATGTGATAGTCAAAGTTATATATTTTTTAAAAAAAATCTAGTGTAACACCAAAGAACTAAGCATATTGAAGTTCATGTGCATTTTATCTGAGAGACAATGCTCAATGGTGATATTAATATGTAGTTTTGTGGACTATAGATTGATAAATTCTATATATCTTCACAAAACCGTTTGGTACTCCCATGTTTTGTAAGTTTCATACAATGTCGTGCCTCTCAGAGTTGTTATTGACAAAGGAGTGTGCATAACAATTCCATTTCCTAATGGCCATGTGTTTCCTTCTTCTTCTCTATACTTCTCCTCATTGTAAAGCATTGTATTATATCATTTTAAGTTATTATGGTAAAATTTGTGTGGAATTTTTATATTGTACCTAATATTTCGAATCATAAAGGTCCTTATATTATAAAAGGCTCCATAATATGCTTGGTTATTTATTCATGATAAACTGTGAGATGTAGTCCCATGATCATGCTAGCCTAAACTTATTTTAAGTAGTTTATGGATTATAATTCTTTAAATTTTAAAAGGTGATTTTGGCATGATGGAGGTTTTAAATATTTGAACTATTATATGTCTCTTAAAATCATTATAGTTAGTTCATAGAGTATAATTCTTTTATTAAGGTGACTATGACATGTATTCTCACTTAACATTAAGGGGGAGTGTTGGAACATTAATGCTTCAGTAGTGTTAATAAACACCCTTGACATTTTATAATCTGGTTGAATAAATCATTTTTAAAAAAAAATTAACATGAGGTATTCTCGTATAATTACCATTGTTTGGTTCCTTGGAGAGAGGTTGGACCCATTGGTTATAACGGTCCACCTCAACACCCAATATAAAAAGGGTTTTACCCCTTTGGTAATTTACCTTACCATTGTGACAATTAATAAATTGAGGCATCATGTATTCATTACATTGATGTGAAGAGTTATGTGAAGTTTGTTTAGAGAAGAAGTGAGAGGAAAAATATTTTTGTATTAGGTTATGTTTCTCAACTATATGAGTAAGATCAACCCGTGGTTTTTTACCTTTTTGAAGTTTTCCATGTTAAAATATTATGTCAACATTAATTTGGTATTTTGATAATTCATTCTTATATTTATATTTATATTGATTAATTGCATATACTTTTATATTCTTACAAAGGAAAGCTTCTTGGGAACCTAGATATCAATGACATTTTGGTTGGGCCACCTAAGACTCTTGATGGTAAAAGTCTCTTTTACAGCTAATGTCAGGTTCATATTGGTGGCATGAAATATCTTTATAGAGTTTGTATAATGACATGATAAGTTACTTTCAAAGTTTGAGATCCCCCAAATTATGTGTGTTGTCATGCATCACTCTCTCCCTAATAACAAAGGTAAAAAATCTAGTTTTTGATTTTGGAGGTGGAGATGTTGTTTCAGGTTCTCAAGAGATCACTATGTTCAGTTTTTGTAGATTTCTCTTATTTATCCTAGGACTTTTATCTATTTCTATGTATATGTTTGTATGGATTGTCCAACAACTATTGGTTGTGAAATTGAGGGAATTAATTAATTGTTCAACAATATGTGGTCATATAGGCTATAATGATGGGCTTAAAATATATTTAGTTGTGTTTTGTAGTCACATTTTCATATATGTCTATAATTTAGTGTTTCCAACTACAACATATGACAAATATTTGATTTCAATTAATGCTTTGATGGATGCATATACTCTCTCTCTTTTTTTAAATATGTAAAGCATAAATTATTTAATGTTATCTCAGTTACAAAATGTGGTAACATAGAGAACATACATGAATTGTTTGAAAAACTACAATGTTCACACGTGATTGCATTAAAAGCAACATCTACTTTAAAGTTAGTAACGTATTATGCTATAATGTTAATATTTTTACCTATTTACAAAGCATAAGTAAATGTTTTAAGTCCATCATTGCAGTCAATGTGACTAAAATTCATCAAGTCATTATGTTAAACAATTTACATGCCTTGGATATGCTGCCACATTTTTCCACATTTAGTATACATGTCTATCATAGTGTTTATAAACACAATATTTAATAAATATCCACATCTGATTACACTTTGATGGATGTACATACCCTTATATAGCATGACCTTCTTATTATGTTCATACTATTTTTTTTCTTTTTATCTTAAATATGACTTGGATGTTAAGTTTTTAATGTATATATTAAAATTGTATTGTATTTTAAAATAAAAGACAATATATCAATTGAAAATGGTGTTAAATTTTTAATATATATGTTTGAATTGCAATGTATGTTGACATAAAAGGTAATACATTGCAATTGATCACAATGTCAAAATTTTGACATTTGAATGGTGAAATGAAAATTAACATGTTAAAATTGGCATACAACATAATTGAAAATTGAATGAATTTTTGTTGTAAGTTGGATATGGGTGTACACATCAAATTTTTTATGTTGTCTTGCATGTACAAAGTTTAACTTAACAAAATTAGCACAATTTTTTTGTTTTTTTAACTATCAAACCCTTATTTTCAACATTTAAATATAAAAATTTAGATTATTTTCAACATTTAAACATAAATTAAATATTATAATGACAAATGTGTAAATATAGTATCACACTTTTCGATAATAAAGGAGACCTTGTGATACAAGTAGTATAAACTTTGCACCCAAATTCATGTCAAACTCTAAATATTTATCTTGTGGAACGAGCGACAAAGGGTATATTCCTCCAAAGGAATGGTGGTGGCTACATTCATATATATATCTAAACACCTTTCATAGTCATACATAATAAATTTAATTAAGATTAGAGATGTCTCCAGAGTGTGATCCTTGCAGAAATGAAGGCAATGGTGGCACATCCCATCGTGATGTGAGCCACTATGTTGCACATCCTCACTGCCATTTTCATGTGACTATGTGTCTGTGTAATGGTGTTAATGGCCATGGCCTTTGCCTGTAACAACACCAACACCACCCCTAATGATGAGAAAAAATTAAGGGCATCCATCACCACAAATATTTTAAACCCCACACTCTCCATCACCCCTACAAAGCCAAGCTCATTTTAAAGTCTAATGGGGACTGTAAATATGCACACAAATGTCAAACACACCACCATCGTAGCTAGCATTACAACCCAACGATCACTAGCCTCAATCAACTATCTTAACATTTTGATTCCTAATAAAAAAGAATTTTAAGATGAGCATAAATGAATTTGTTCACAGGAAAAATTGATTAGGAATGTTATTATAAATAAGGAAAAAATTCTATATAGATGATGATCATGCACATTCAACGTGGTTGGGAATTTTCTATGGGATGAATTTGTTCACAAGAAAAATCAGTTCCAATTAAGCTTCATAGACAGTGTTTACACACATTCAACATGAATGGGTAATTTGTCTATGTGGATGACATGCATCCATCTCTGACTCATCCCCTTCCTTTTTTTACCTACATTTCATATTCACTTTTTTACTTTCACTTTCTTATAAAAAAATGTGGCCATTGGACAAGTTAAATTTGACACCCATTTAGGCATTTTTATTATTTTACACTTAAAATATAGGTTAAAAAAATTTGGAACGTATTAATGGATGGGGGAAATTTCATAAAGACTGTCATTATGATGTTTAAGTTGAAAAAATGGTAGATTTATGTTATAAGGCCTTAGGCAGCCTAAAACCTATAGGGATGGGATTCAGGTGTTGAGAGGCTAGTACTACACCAACTTTTAATGATCGTAGGTCCTTAAGCTAGTCATTGCAGGTAGCTACCCACTTGAAGTTGGAAGTTGGCCAATGGCAGTGGTAAATTGGAAATTTAATAGGATCAAATTAATTTTTTAGGTCTTAAAGAAGTGCTCCAAGCTATGGACTACCATCAGGGGGATCCAAAGAGGATTTTGATATCCTTAGTTATCAACTTCTCATTAATACACTATCCCAAGAGTTTTTAGGGTGTCAGATGAACAATAAATCACCATACTACTAAGTGCGAATTGTGATGAATAAGTTTTATCAAAGTTTAGAATTGGTAGTAGGTAATTATCATAAATGCATAGCAAAGATAATGTGTTATGCATCCAATCACTGGCCCCATCGATAAGTCTAGACAGATTCAATCTACAATTCACAGTTGGGTCACGAGTAGTCCAAGTTAAAAGACATGTGACCCATAGTAAAAATAGCTTATACATATCTAATAAGCTAAACAACAATCCTAATCACTCAGATTAGTCATCTAAATCCCGATCAATCATCCTCTGATATGCATAGATTAGACATGCAATTACCTGCTAATATAACATCCTCATAGCCTTGCTTGTGAGCCTTGTAAATATTACTACAATTGCTTGTCTTTGTAACCTCTAACAACTTGTTTCTCCCACAAACCACACACACTGACCAAGTACCTAACTCCATGATGCATGCTACAACAGACCTTGCACAACATTGACAGTTTGGTCGTACTAAGGTCTGCCACATTTCATTCTAGAGAAGCATTGATGGGTAAGGTGACATTAGTTTATAAAAAAAATTATGAAAGTCGAAAATGATAAATTAACATCACATGCAAGGTGACATTATTTTAAAAACTATCATAAAAAAATTGTTGATGGGTAAGGGTGACCATGAAATTTAACCCCTGGTGGCTAGTGCTCCTTTCACCTTTCATTGTCAAGGATAATTAAAATTTATAACAAACATGTTTATGTAGTTCTTATAAAAAATATCAATAAAGGCTTCCCAAGGATTAATTTGGAAGGTTAGTTTAACCTATTCAAATCAAAAGAGGTATGTTTATTTTTTCATGGTGTAATGAATTTTGAAAGGGATCTATTTTTTAGTTTCAGCGGTTAATATATTGATGACATGGATGAACGAAATCAATAAGATAATTTTTGGGACCTTAATATCTTCTCCCCACATTAACAACATTGCATCATTGATACAAGCCACATATTAGATGTGGAGTCTTATTGCAATCAAATCAAGGTTCATACCATCCTTGTCCACCTTCAACAATACAACATAACAAATCAAAGATGTTTCCACCCTACAAGCTACAAACCCCTTTACAATGGGTGATACAGTTCTTGTAAATCTAACCACTACCTTGATTCTCGATTTGGTGTATAATATGGGACACCTAGCATATGATATCCCTTGAAATACCCTGTTATAGCCACTCACCATCACTACCTAGTGCACGTTGAAACCTTTCACCACTTTCATGTTTTTATTGCCTTGTCCTTTCTTCCAGGGGTCTAATTTTGGTGTTTCTATGTTGTTAAACATGATTTAAATGTTCTAGATGTTAATATATTCACAACATCGATGAACATAAGCTACAAGATACAAATTCAATCCAATCATCAGACATGAAGCCTTTTCTCAATAAAGTCAACACTCAAGATGTCCTCATCTCCTTAAAAATAAAAAATAATCAAATATATTACCACCTTACAAGTTACATACCCCTCTACAATGTGTGCAAGTCATGTAAATCTAACAACTACCCTAAATCTAGGTATGGTGTATGATATGGGCTATGTGGTGCATGATATTATATGAAATATTGTGTCATTTTCCCTCACTATCACCAAAAAACCCACCTTAAAATATTTCATCACTTGCATGTTTTGTGTTGTCTAGCCCTTCCCCAACACTTCACCAATGCTCAAGCTCTTCATGAAACAAAATGTCTCCTCCCTGCGTATCTCATTATGATGTCGTATGAAGGAATACACAATCTCATTCTATACCATTACCTCCACTAAAAATATATAATTATTGTTTCTTATAATTGTGTGCAAAAAAGGTGAGATGGGGTTAGCAGTCATGGGTTTCAAGTGAGGTATGATTACCAATTTACACACTTTCACTTTACAAAACCATGCTTTACCAAAACAAAAAATTACATCTCATATGTTATATATTATATATTAATATTATAACATAATAATAATAATAATAATAATAATAATAATAATAATAATAATAATAATATAGGGATAACATATTATGGGAGGATTGGTGTGGTAAATTTTATCTTCGATGGCAATATAATGACTTCAAAAATTATTGTCGCTAGCGTTTCTCTACATAAGTTTGGAGAGTTAGGTGAAGCAACAGGTTAGGGGGAGTGTTGTCAGTCTTCCAACGTAAGAGGATTGTCGAGGGATGATGGCATGGGGATTGTTGGAGGCTATTTAGACTTTCAAGCTATGGTTATATTTCATCCATGCCTAATGGGGATGCAATTCAAGCAATGGTTTCTCCCTCTGGTAAATGGTTCCACAAGTTGAGTAGCCAAGGAATAAATTGATCTTGCATTTTACATCTTCATATACAGAATTGCACAAAGCACATCAAGTGGGATAACTACATATGGCTTGATCCCTCTTTGGAGTATTGGTATGTATGCAACATGCCCATACAAGGGGTGTGGATACATGTTCAGTGCATCTTACACAAACTAACCCCCCTCTTTCCCAAAGTTTGTCAAAGCACAATGGATCCTAGGGTTTGAAGACTAAATCAACTCTACAAGAAGTTCTATGGACATCTAACAATCAAAATTTCATAGGCAAACTCACACAAACACAACAAATAAATCCTATAAATCTCAACTCTCCTGGACAATAGTGGCAAAAGAGAACTATAGCATTGGACCCTAGGGTGTCCTATTTTGGCACTCCTATCCTTTCATAAAATGAAGGCTAGAACCTGATTTGTGATAGTGTCCCAAGCATGAATAGTGAATTTCAAACACTACAACAACCATCTCGATCAATTTCCAACTAAGTTTTATTTTCTTCACATTTATTACTATTTTCAGAAAGGTTAAAATTACATTTTAATTTATACAAATCAATAGCTAAAATATTGCAATATTATTTACTGATTTAATCAACTCATACCTTTAGCTAAATTAGGAATAATATACCAATATTCCCAAAAAATTTAAATCGGGATTAACAACCACTCCCTCCCCACACCGAGGTTTAATTCCATAAAATCAAATTACAAAGGCATTAAAGGAATGCGAATCATAAATTGAAGAGTGTTGATGATGTGTTCTTCTACTTTAAAAACTGGAAAAGGCCCATCTAAACCAAACAATGTTTCTTCCCTTTGTAATATGAATAATAGAAGAAGCGTAATGAAAATATACCCATTAGATAATGGAAGATAAAGGCAATGATATGAAGATATTTGTAACTAGTCCAAAGTTGAAGAGTGGCATAGGTATGACAAGATCATGCATAAGAACTGAATGTAATGCCACTAAAGTAGACATATCAAAAGAGGGAATGGAACATTCCATTAAATAATGTCCATGTGAAGTCAAGGATATGACTCAACAGCATGAAAAAGTGAAGAATGAGGATCCACAAGAAGAGGTGGATCGTCAATGATCTTTGAACATGTGGAGGTGCCAAATAACATAGTAGGGGCACTCCCAACAATGGATACAAAATAATACTCCAAAGTAAAAAAATTGTGTTGGATCTTTAAAAATAAAAACAACATTATGTACAAGGATAATAGTGGACTCTACAAAAGGGCGTCTCATGTCTGGTAGAAACTTGTCCCAAAGGAGGGGCTCTATAAAAGGAATATCAATGTCCAACAAGAATGTATCATCATAAATATATGACGTGAAACTACAATCTTATAAGAAGAGTCTCTTAAAATATTTTGAAGAATGCTCCAAACAATGCAAGGACAATCTATGTGCTCCATTTGGTGGGGTAGAGGCATGAAAATATGCATCAACAAGTGATAAACGAAAATGGCAAAACCATACTAGTAAAACTAGATGAAACACCACCACTGCTAGTAAAATTTGTCTTTATTGTCCCATAGCATCTCTGCTAAGGTTTCACTAAGGAATGTTGAATTTTGATTATTATTTTTTATATGTGTACATGAAATTTATATATTTAAAAATAAAGGGGAGCCACTTTATTTTTTCGACAATTGTAAATAGATAGCTGGATGAAGAATGCAATGGAAGAGTGAAACCAAACACTTCTTTGGTTTGTTTTCAAGTAGTGTATTATTCCCATATAAACAAGTGTTAGGAAAATATAGGTTAGAACTCACATTGTGGTGAGTTATGAATTTTGTTGTGTGAAGTTTTAGTGTGTGCAAGATATGTAGTTATTATAACTTACTATATATTCTAGAAGATTAGTCGAGGGATATTAAAAATTTGGATAACACGTTTCTCTTTGTCTTCAGGAGAGGACAAATTTCATAAATATGTATTGTCTTCCATTGAATATAATTAGTATTGATGATTGATTGGGATTTATGTGTTTGAGCCTTTGGCTTTACTCTAACATGGAAGTGACACTTCAACAACATATAACATATATCCACTTTTGATTATGTTTTGATAGGTGTAGTACCTTTATGTAGTAAGGCTTTTTTACTTTGTTTTTAATATAATTTTTCCTTTTTCTTTTTTAATACAATTTGAATATCGAAATTTTGATGTATATATTGAACTTGTATTATACTTTGAAACCAAAAACAATGTCATTATTGAAAATAGTATTGATTTTTTTATGCATATATTGAAATCGTAATGTATGTCAAAACAAAAAATAAAAAATTATAATTAAACATAATATTAAATTTTTAATATTATTTGAATCTTTAAATGAAAAATAACATACTGAAATTGATACTCAAAAGATAAAACAATGTAATTGAAAATTGAATGACTTCATATTGTAATTTTGATACGAGTATAGACATCAAAATTTTAATGGTCTTACAAGTGCAAAGTTTAACTTTTTTTTTAAGTCAATTTATACAATTTTTTACTGGAACATCAAACCCTTGTTTTCGGTGTTTTTGGACTTCTGAATGTAGAAATTTAGATTAGAAAATTAGCAAATATAAGATAGAAGTACTAATGAATCTCTGGACTTCTGAATGTAGAAATTTAGATTAGAAAATTATCAAATATAAGATAGAAGTACTAAGGTATCGAGATTCTTGTGGAACGCGCGACCAAGGGTACACTCTTGCAAAAGAAAGGCGGTTTACGGTGCCTAAACGCATATATATTTGACCACCTTTTATAATTACAACATGAATAATAAAAAAGAGCGAGCTTGGTGAAAGAGACAAAATATAATAATTTATTCTGTGTGAAATAAAATATAATGATATTTATAATATATATATATATATATATATATATACCAAAAATTTTAATGATGGAAAGAGTTTTAATGTATAAATTTTTTTTATCATTGTGTTTGGAATCACAGCCCGCGATCCATCATTATTGGAGAGCTTATAATCGCCCAGGTCAACAGAGTTTAACTAAAAACCTGTCATTAAGATTAGAGACGTCTTCAGAGTGTGATCGCCGCAGAAACGAAGGCAATAGCGGCAGATATCATCGCGATGTGAGCCACTATGCTGCACATTCTCGCCACCATTTTCATGTGACTGTGTCTCTGTGTAACGTTGTTAATGGCCATGACCTTCGCCTGTAACAACACCAACACTACCCCTAACGATGAGAAGAAACTGAGGGCGTCCATCACAACAAATATTTTAAACCCCACGCTCTCCATCACTTCCGTCGCCCCTGCGAAGCGAAGGTCATTTTCAAGTCTAATGGGGACTGTAAATATGCACAGAAATGTCAAACACACCACCATCGTAGCCACCATTATAACCCAGCGATCACGCCCCTCCTCCTCCTCTCTCAGAATTTTGTGAGCCTTCACATCAGTATATGTTAATAAAAGCTGCGCTTCCATGTCCTCTTCAGAAATGGCATTGTACAAAACATTGTGATTCTTAAGAAAAAGAAACGTTTGAGGCATTGAGATTGCAGATGGCAGAAATGAATTTGTTCGGAGGAAGAAGGGGTTAGCAATATTATTATAAATAAGGAAAAATGAGTAACTTCCAAGTAAGCTTCGTAGACGGTGTTTAGGCACATGCGAAGCCGCCCTCCGTGACTCGTCATTCCTCTGCATTTTTTCACTGAATTTGGTCCGCACTTTTGTAGCTGTTAAAAAACAAAAGTGGCTCCTTTCCCCCTTTCGGTGTCATGGTTAGGTGGATGACTCAAGTTTATAACAAACGCGGCGTTTATCAAAAGTTTCAACAAAGGCATAAAAAGTTAGTTTGGAAGGTTAGTTTAACGTGTTCAAATCACAATAGTCATAAAAAGTTGGGACAATTGTTGCAAACATTTCGCACAATTGTTGTTGGGGAGAGACATGTATAACCAGCAACCATTGTGCGAAATGAGTGCAATGAGAATCTCGATAGAGGTGTTGTCGAATGTGAAATATATAAAGGTGTTGTAGGAAAATATAAGATAAATTTAAATATTGAAATAGGGAATAAAAATATTTAAAAATATAAAGAATATTACTCTACAATATAGGAAAAAGTAAAAATATATAGAAAGTTGAATAATGAATCTAAGTTTTTGTGTATAAGTGTGTAGAATTTAAAGTTTTTAATAAATAAATATAGATCACAACTTTATATATATATATAAATTTAGAAAAATAGACCACAATCTAATTAAAAAAATTATTAAAAATATAAATTATTAGAGAGAAGTATTGTGATTACTTTGTTTAATGTGGATGTTTTCTACATAAATGAATTGCATTTGGCTTCAAGTTAAGGGATTGGAGAAGATAATAAACAAGTTTATAATTAAAGTTGTTCTTGATGCAAGTTAAGGGGATTAGAGAAGATCAAACAAGTTTGTAACTTTTGCAGTTAAAGTTGTTGATGCTAAGGTGTTGAATTAAACCACTTCAAAAATGAATGTTTATATTATTTGAATGTTTTGATCAATGAAGCCATAAGACCACCTGAACTCAACCCCTCAATCCATTGAGGTGGCATCATACTTTGTACCATGTATTAAGAAATCTATTACATACCTAATGTATATTGTGATAATAATGGGTCGCTTGGTTTGAGCAAAACATATTTGTTGCATATAGTTATCATGTTGGTCTTGTATATGTTAGTAGGCCTTGGTTGCCTATTCAAGTATTAATGTGAGATTCTATAATGATATACTTTTGTGATTTGCAATAAGATTTAACCTGACATCTTACAAAAATAAAAATAACAATTTGAAGGTAAAAAATTATATTATGACAAATTGTAAATTCATATAAATTAAACATTTTAGAACAATTACAATATTAGAATTTTATGTCAAAAGTTGATGATAAAATCAAGAATTTGACAAATTATGAGAACTTGAAAATTAGTGAATTTTGTAATCTTAATTAAAATATTGTAATTTTATATTCACACGACTAAAGGGAGTTGGTAAAAGCTAATGAGTGTGCTTCAACCTACTCAGTTTTAAATCTCACAAGGTTGCATTCATTTAACTAGTAGTGATAGTAGTTGTTAATTGTTGTGTTGGTCTTGGTGTGGGTGTTGTAGGATTAATTAAAAAATATATGTTTATTTGGAAAAATTCTCTTTCCTTCACTAAAAAAAAGTAATTATATTTATAAAAAAATCATAATAACATGAATATTTTGACATATTCTTTCAAAATTTTAATAAGATGTGGATTTTAATATATTCTTAATGTTAATTTTATAATTATTAAAAAGAGAATGGTGACTATTTATGTGGCTATGTATTTTGATAGTGAAGACATATGTTAACATATTATTTTATATCTAATATTGTGATTTATATTGTTCTTTTTTATTGTAAGTTATTCTTTTTTAAAGTGTTAATCATAGTTATGGGAGTTGTTTAAGAGTAATAATGGTTGTTGGTTATTAGAATTATTTATTAAATATTTTTTTCCATTAGTATTATTCAATGACAATTATGATTGTTTGTGACAATGATAGGTTGTTATGGAGGAGAAGACATAGTAATATGAGATGGAGTCTATGATTTGTCAAAATAGGTATGAGTCTCTTGCACAACTAATGTTAGTTTTATATTATTTGCATGGACGATTCGTACAAAGTTTGTCTACCGACGAAAAAATTTATTGCAAAGTTTGAGATCCCCCAAATTACTCTTGTTATCATGCACAACTATCTTCCCAAAAATAAAGGTAAAAATAGTCTTATTTTTAAAGGTGGAGATGTTTTTTTAGGTTCTCAAAATCAATTTGCTTAGTTTTTATATATCTCTCAACTTTGTCCCAATATTTTTTTGTATGTTTCTCTACAATTTTTTTTATCTACTATCAAATAATATTTTTAATGTATTATCCCAAAAAAACTTTTGTAAGTGGATTTAATTGTCATTGTGTATGATAGTACTTGGTGCATGATCGAACCATTTATTTTCCTAATTCATCTTTCCTATCATCTTATCTCTACACACATTATATTTATGGTTTTATTTTTATTGAAATACTCCAAAGATGAAAATCTTGATTTACCTCTATAAAAAATAATATTTGGGAGAATAAATAAAAGTTAAATTGGTATTGATGATGTATGTTGTTGATTGTTTGTATTCAACTCTGACTTCACACTTGGTAAATGAGACTCATTTATAGTGTCTTGTACCTGCATAATATGTGAGGCCCCTTTATCAACACTAGATGAATCACCACCACTGCTTGTTTTACCCCACCTCGCCATTGCTCTCACATCCCCAACATCCTACACATATTTGGTCTTCACATCAACAAATGACTACACAAGTACCATTGCCTGGCTATAAAGTGTGGTCAGCTTCTCATCTCATACACAAATCCTTCTAGACATTTGGTCACACAATATTTTAGAATTTCTTTGAACAACCACATTCTCATCATAAAGAGCCTTAAGACCATTGATGAGAGCTACATAGTATGAATAGTTAAATTTGATAATGTTAATAATTGCAGCAAAATTAAAGGTTATCACTTACTTCCTCAGACCATAGGCAATATACACATATTTGAAAAACTTTATGGTTGTATCATATCATACATCTATACAAAATACAAATATGTTGTCCATAATATTGTACAAAAAAATGAAAGCATTATTTTGCAATATGTATCATAGTAGACCTAATTGAAAGGTGCCTAATTTATCAATACAAATACAAAATTTATACTTAAAAACATGGGATATATAGAGGAGGTTGTTCATTTCACTGTATTATCATTTTAACTTGATATATAAGAAATTATTCATGTCACCCACACTAGAAAAGTGTGGTTTTCCTAATATCATATTAGGTTAAGCCTTGTATTTATGTGTAATTTCATCTACAAGCTCTAACATTCAAACCAATGTAAACTTGATAACGACCCCACCCAAATCTACATTTAAGAAAATAATTCCCATGTCTTTTGTAAGATTCCACATTTTCCATACATGGTTGTCAAATTATTCACAACTTTAACATATGAAAAAAATAAGAAAGAGATCTTACTGTGAGATATACACCTTTTTGTCCAATGTTTTGATTATGACAAATTTGTTGTTTGAAAGATTTGTGACTTTAAAACTATTCAAAAATGGTTACTGAGGTGGTTTTTAATCAAAAAAACATTTTCATAGATTTAGTGAGGTATATGTTCTTCAAATATTCATGTTGGTATGCAAGGCATAATCCTTACAAAGGAGAGTGGTTTAAAGCTAGAACTAGATGATATTCCAGTTCAAAGCATTGTCTCATAACCTTTATAGGTAACTTGTCTATACCCATCATGTATATATAAGGTTTATTTTTTAATCATGAACAAACTCTATCATACATGTTAGATGCCTTTAGTATCATTCTTCATAATTTTGATGTTCACATTTTTCAAAAAAGCCAGTATTTATTTACTTCTCTCAATGTGAAATTTGTCTTATAACACAATGTTTAAGTGTGTCTTAATCATGATTTGTAAGGCCTTTTTCAAGGGTGCACTTATATGGAATAATTTATGCATAAGCTTCCAAAGTTTGACCCTAAAATCTGAAAGCAAAGAGAAGATGCAGATTCATGTGACCTACACATTTAACTAAATAATTCCCTTACCTTTTGTAAGCTTCCACATTTTCCATACATGGTTTTCAATATATTCACAACTTTAGCATCTTAAAAAATCTATTTTAAATTATTGTTCAATATATTTCATACCCTATTCCAAAAAGCCAAGTTTCACGGATGATGGAAATATTCATAACCATCACAAGTTTATCAAAACTCTTTTAAGGTCACAAAATTATTATTTATGTATATAACAGTTAGCATTTTACGTATATCGATGAGGTGCATATGATTCAAATTTATTTTTAAATAGATGTTGAATTAAATATATTAGCTTCACTTTTATAGTATTGTGTGCTTTGTTATATGATTATCAAGTATGTATTATTGTATATGCACATGTTTATTAAACTTATTGTTTTATGTATCTAAATGTGTAGGATACAAGTATAAATAAAAGATGAAAGGGAAATTATAAGTGCCTATAACCCATTCTACCACTACACACCCTCTTAATCTTAGCTACCTAATTTCCAAATAGAGTTATCATTGTGGACCTTAGAAAGGAACTAAGTTTAGACGTTTGTGTCTTATCAATTCATTTGGTTATGGCTAATCTCTTTCTTTTAAGCTGTTCTTATTTCTACTTGCATTCAATTGGGTTTGCTATTGCCATTTAAGTTGCTATTCCATTCTTTTTAATATAAGTTTTTAAATATTTTAAAAAAGATTTTATTTTACACTTTAATATGAAATAGTCATGTATTAACTTATTACATTTGTGAGGATGGCATTGGAAATGAAATGAAATGAAATGGTTGGTTTTAATGAGATGAAATGGTAAGTTTTAATTTGTCCCTAAGACTCAACAATAAATGAAACCACTTATTACTTTAGATAAAATACTCATCGATATATCAATTATTGTATTTGACCATATGTCTGTATTTATATTTTTGATGGATTATATCAAATACAAAATGAAAATTTTAAACAAACCATCAAAAACATTAAAAGTTTATAACAAAAATATATATGTAATATTTAATGTTTGTTTCTTCCTTTATAAACTATATTAATATTTTAAGATGAATGTTACCATTACAATATTGCTTCACTAAGACTATTATTAATAAAATATAAATTTATAAAAGGTTACAATTGATGCGGTTTTTGAAGAGCAATGTTGAATAAGTAATTGTCATTAAAAAAATTCATGACATGCAAGGTCAACCAATATATTTAGTCACTATCCACGAGATTGAAAATCCTGATGTCATACATTTAACAAGCCCTAGATGAACATCCGGCTCAAATTTTCTCATTGTATGATTTTAACCTTTGGGAGAAGAGATAGCTGTCATTTATATAAATATGTAAAGGGAGATTAAATTTATTTTTTGATTTTTTGGCCTATACATAATTATTTATGCCTCTGTGTATAAATGGATGGTTATAGCCTAGTAATCATTTGGTTAATAGTGAGGTATAGAGAAATCAAGAGAATTTTTTGTCAAGGGTGAGATTTTAAGCTTCGTACATCAAATAGATCATTATTTTTTCAAAAAAACCAAAAATTTTCATTTGGCCCTATTAAAGCTTGTCAATTTTCTCTGGGTTTTCATTTTAAAATAATTTATCCACCTTGTACAAGTTTGTATTTGATTATAGATTTGAACATTTAAGCATATGACTAGAAATAAGTGTAATATGATTATATAGCAGGGGTTTAGAAAAACTCTTTTTTCTTCTTCAAATTTAAGCATATGACTAGAATTAGGTGTAATATCATAATATGGCAGCCTGGGATATAAGAAAATATATTTTTTTACTTAAAATAGCATATGTATTTAAAGGGCTTTTCTTCCTTTCATTTGTGCTTTATTAAATTGGATTGCCGGGTACATTTGCAATTCGTTGAGGGCTTCATAACTAGTTTAAAGAACATTCTAAAAAGTTTTGAACAATGATTTTGAATAAAATAAATTATTTTTCTTTATTTTAAAAAAATATTAGATGTAATAAAATTAAAAACACATATTTTAAGAGGACTTTATTATTACAATAATATATGTCATATAGGGGTACATGGACAAATACAGTGTCATCCTCACTATTTTGAATTTAATAAGTTATATGGGATACTAAAGGAAATGAAATTTACTAATTTAAATTTATAAAGTTTTGAAAAGTTGCTACATGAAAGTTTAGGTTTTATCCACATGCGGTAATAAAATGAAAAATAGAACAAGTCAAAGTTCAAAGTTCTAAATAGCTAAAGCCATAAATCATCATTTTTAAAACTACAACTAAATGATAAATACAAAACCAATCAAAGCTTAAAAACTCAAAGGGTGAAAGTTACATGTGACCAATAATAAAATATGCAGCAAAACACAACTAGTTGTAACTCCTAATAGAAAAACAAGATCCTCATAACTCTATTCCTAAACATATTTTTCTACTAACAAAAAATAGCATCAAATAAAAAACCAAATGTAAACTATGTTAGTGTCACCTTACAAGTTGCGATTGGGATGCACTTAGAATAAATGCAGTCAGATTCGAAGATGTCACCTCCTCCTCTTCAACTTGATCAAAATGTAGTGGAATGCATATAAATTGGATACCTTTCCAAAATAAATTATTTAGATATTTGCACTCAAGTAAGTCTCTACATCAAGATTTCCCAAATGTTTGAAAATCTACAATAAGATCCTTGATATAACTTACATAAAATTTTAATGGCAATGTAGGGGAGGCAATGTGGAATGCATAGTGGTTCGTCGATGTAGGGGAAATTGGTGCAAAAAATGAGTGGGAGGCACATTTATGGCTATGAGTGGTGAGGTGACGACTAAGTGATGACTGTGAACTAGTTGTTGGCTATCACAGGGGATAGTGAGCTAGTTGTTGGCTGTCATAGGGGATAGTGAGCTAGTTGTTGGTAGTATCAGTGATGGTTAATTTATCTAATGATTAGCAATGAAGGCATGGGTCATGGTTGGCAAGTGGTTAGTGGGGAATTTGGTGAGGTGGGCATAATTGGTGGTAGAGTTAGTGATAACCACCAAAGGGTAAGTTGATCATGGTGGTCCCAGAGTTGGTGATGTACACAATTCATCAGTAATGCATGTTAGTTAAGCCCATATTTTGTTCAGTGGCATCTAGGGGTTGGGATGTGTAATGGCATGAGTGTGTCAAATAACAATCAATCATAATATTAAGCAATTAAGGTTTTTAGAAAAAAAATTACATCTGGTAAATTAATAATATATATGGTAAAATAATTATATGTACATATATATATATACGCTATTATAATGGCATAAACTTATAAAGTTTTTTGAGAATTTTTTAGAAATCCACATGAAGTTTATATATTTAAAAATTAATCATATTATTAAGTTTTTTTGAGATTTCTTTTATGATATATTAAAATTATATAATTATAAATTTTCCATGTATATTTTTACATCTATAGTATTATAAGATTTTTTGAAAATTTTGTATAGATCCACATTAAATTTATATATTTAAAAATAAAGGGGAGCCACTTTATTTATTTTTTTGACAATTGTAAATGGATAACCGGATGATGAATGCAATGGAAAAGTGGAACCAAACACTTCTCAGGGTTGTTGTAGTGTATTATCCCCATGTGAACAAGTGTTAGGAAAATATAGGTTAGAACTCACATTGCGGTGAGTTATTAATGTTGTTGTGTGCATGTGTGAGTGTGTGCAAGATATGTAGTTATTATAACTCACTAGATATTCTAAGAGATTAACAGAGAGATACTATAGATTTAGTTAACACATTTCTCTGTCTTTATGAGAGGACAAATTTTTTAAATATGTATTATATTCCATTGAATATAATTAGTATCGATGATCAGTTGATTGTTTGAGATTTTTGTTCGAGCTTTTGGCTCTACTCCAATATGGAGGTGAAACTTCAACTACATATAACACATATCCAATTTTGATAATGTTTTGATAGATACAATACTTTTTTGTAGTAAGGTTTTTTTTATTTTGCTTATAATATATTTTTTCCTTTTTTATTTTTAAATATGATTTAGTATGGTTTAGATGTTGAAATTTTGATATATATGTTAAAATCGTATTATACTTTGAAACAAAAGACAATATCATTATTGAAAATGGTATTGATTTTTTTTATGCATATATTAAAGTTATAATACATGTAGAAACAAAAGACAACAAATTGTAATGGAATATAAGATCAAATTTTTCACATTATTTAAATCTTTAAATGAAAAATAACATAATGAAATTGACACCCAAAAGATAAAACAATGTAACTGAAAATTGAATGACTTCATATTGAAAATTGAATAACTTCATATTGTAATTTTGATATGGGTAGACATCCAAATTTTAAAAATCAATTTATGCAATTTTTTATCGTCAAACTCTTATTTTTAACTTTTAAATGTAAAAATTTAAATTAAATGTCATTTAAATGTAAAAATTTAAATTAAATGTTAAAATGTCAAATTAGCAAATGTAGTGCCACACTTTTCCAAAAAGATAGAAGTACGAAGGTATCAAGATTCATGTCAAACTCTCTCTGTTACATCTTGCGGAAGGCACGACCAAGGGTACATTCTTCCAAAAGAAAGGCGGTGCCTCAACATATATATACTTGACCACTTTTTATAATTAAATTTAAATTTAAAAAAAAAAAAGAGTTTAATAAACAAATTGTTTAGGAGATATTTAATTAAATTATTAATTTTTGTGAAATTTTATATATAAAATACACTATAATTATATTATATATTAAAAAATTTAATGGTAAAAAGAATTTTAAAATTTATTAATAAATTATTCAAATTTTTAAAATTTATATTTATAATTTTATTGACTTTTAAAATATAAAATTTCTATTAAATAGATTATAGTTTAATTATGAAAATAATAGTATAAAATGTATTGCCTAATAGACCACAGGTTGAAATGTAGTGGTTGGGTTGGGGCCTACCACCCAAGCACCCAGGGTTCGAGCTCTGTTTCTGACTGAGCTTCCCAGAATTTAAAAATCGTATAATATAAATATATAACTTAATTATTTATCAAAATACAGTTCCTAAAAAATAATTCCAATCAATTCTATATTCCTAATTCATATAAAAACAAATTTTCAATCCCAAAAAAACATAAAATCTCTCATTAAAATTAAAGATGTCTCCAGAGTGTGATCGCTGCAGAAACGAAGGTAATGGTGGCACATCCCATCGAGATGTGAGCCACTATGCTGCACACCCTCGCCGCCATTTTCATGTGACTGTCTCACTGTGTAACGGTGTTGATGGCCATGGCCTTCCCCTGTAACAACACCGACACCACCCCTAACGACGAGAAAAAACTGAAGGCATCCATCACCACAAATATTTTAAACCCCACGCTCTGCATGACTTCCGTCGCCCCTGCGA
Source organism: Torreya grandis (assembly GCA_037957365.1). Taxonomy (NCBI): domain Eukaryota; kingdom Viridiplantae; phylum Streptophyta; class Pinopsida; order Cupressales; family Taxaceae; genus Torreya; species Torreya grandis. The sequence continues at coordinate 3,822,875 of JARHVA010000164.1, read as the reverse complement.
AGCCAAGCTTATTTTCAAGTCTACTGGGGACTATAAATATGAAGAGAAATGTCATATAAACCACCATCGTAGCTACCGTTATAACCCAGCGATCACCCCTCTGCTCCTCCTCCTCTCTCAGAATTTCGTGAGCCTTCACAGCATTATATGTTAATAAAAGCCGCGCTTCCATATCCTCTTCAGAAATGGCATTGTACAAAGCATTGTGATTCTTAAGAAAAATAAAAAGAAATGGTTGGGCCATTGAGATTGCAGATGGCAGACAATGAATTTGTTCGCAGGAAGAAGCGGTTAGCAATGTTATTATAAATAAAGTAAAACATGAGTAATTTCCATGTAAGAACTGGTTAGCTTCGGAGACGGTGTTTACGCACATTCGACGCGGCTGAGTAATTTGTAACCGTAGGCGACACGCATCTACACGACGTTTCGCGAATCCCTGCGGGGTTTTCCCCCTCAATTTGCTCCGCACTTTTTCAGTTCTTTAAAAAAAAGAACGTGGCTATGTTCCTCTTTGGGTGTGATGGTTCGGTGGATGATTAAACAAAGGCTTCGCATGTATTCATTTGGAAGGTTAGTTTAACGTCTTCAAATCACAATAGGCATAAAATACATGTAACCATTAAAATAAAAGCTTGGGACCCATATTAGGGTTGTTGTGGAATGACGTGGAATGGTTTGTAGAATTTCATTTTCAATTAATGAAAAAGTGGTTGTTATTTTTTTGATTTATTTGCAAATTCAAATTTAAGTAAAAAAGATGGTTTTAGATTTATGTCATTTGCAGGGGCTCCTCTATCATTAGGGGAGTGCCCCTTGCACCATGAGTAGAGTTCCATCTGATGGCTCATTCCATGGTCCACCACCTTTTTTTCGTAAAAGGCGTCGAAACAAAAGTCAGTCTAGAAGTAGGGGCCACTTTCTCTTCACCCTTTCCAGGTGGTAGTTGGAGTTCTCAAGGAAAGTCTGATGTTGATCCTTCATATCGATCTCTGACAAGTATTGTTGTTCATGTGCAACTCACTGATAGTTGGACTATCACTATTCATGATGACCCTCTAGATAGTTAGAATGCTCTAGAGATTCTTTACGTAGAACTGCTTGTTTGGTTGGTGCTTCTCAAGGATGATCCTCTGCATTCGCCTCTTGGCGTGATGGCCTATGCATAAAGTTCTGCTTTATGATTATTTATAGTTTCTTTGGTTGTACAGAATTATCAACTAACTTTGTTATTTTGGAGCTGGATCTATCCCCCAGCAAAAAATTTGAACTGTAATTTATTTCACGACGTTACTTTATAACTCTCTATGACTATATTTTTTGTTAATATAATATGAAGTATTCCAATAATAAACACAATTATATAAAATTAAATTAATATTGAAGTCCAGGATAAAAGAACTTAAAAATATAAAAAATATTAATTTAAAAATATAACTTTTAATTAAAATGGAAAAAATTAATTTAAATACATAGAAAGTTGAGTAATGAACCTAGGTTTTTGTTATAAGTGCATAGAATTTAAGGTTTCTAATGTTTGGGGTCTTTTTGTTGGACCCATCATCACGGAAATACGAGGTTATTGAAAAAATTTATAAATATAGATCACAATAAAAACTATTAGAAATATAGATCATTAGAAAGAATTACTTTGATTATTTCAACTAGGGTGGATGTTTTCTACATAAAATAGTTGCATTTCACTACAAGTTAAGGGATTGGAGAAGATAATAAACAAATCTACAATTAAAATAGCTATTGATGTAAGTTAGGAGGATTAGAGAATATCAAATAAGTTTACAACTAAAGTAATTGTTGATGCTAAGAGGATTGAATTTAACCACTTCAAAAATGAATGTTTATATTGTTTAGATGTTTTGATCAATCAATTAGAGTATAATAGTGTGTTTCACTTTTTGGCATAAAGAGGTCACATACACTTCGATATTCTCCTCAAAATATATTGAGTTTGGGTTATTGAAATTAATCAACAAATATGTTTTAGACTATATATACAAATATGTAATGCATATATATTTTTCCATTTTCCAAAAAAATCATTAAATATTTTTAGGGATTTATTTTTTAATTTTAATTTTTTATTTTGGTTAGACCAAATGAACTCAACCCTCAACTCCTTAAGGTGGCATCATACTGAGTACCGATGTAAATATTAATAAATCTAGTACATACCTAATGTAGATTGTGAGAATAATGGGTTGCTTGGTTTGATCAAGGGATGTTTGTTGCATATAGTTGTCATGTTGAATATTAATAAACCTATTACATACCTAATGTAGATTGTGAGAAAAATGGGTCGCTTGGTTTGATCAAGGGATGTCTGTTGCATATAGTTGTCATGTTGGTCTTCTATATGTTAGGAGTTCTTGGTTACCTATTCAATTATTAATGTGAGATTTTATAATGGTATATCCTATTTGTAATAAAATTCAACTTGACATTTAAAAAAATATTTTATTAATAATTTGAAGGTAAAACATTGTATTATAACGTCGTGTAAATTAATTATAAATTAAATATCTTAGAACAATTATAATTTTAGAATTTTATGTAAAAATTTGATGATAAAATTAAGAATTTTACAAGTTATGAAAACTTGAAAATTATAGAATTTTTAATCTTAATTAAAATATTTTAATTTTATGCTCACAAAAATCAAGTGAATTGGTAAAAGCTCATGAGTGTGCCTCAATCTACTCAAGTTCAAATCTCAAAAGGTGCTCACTGGTTAATTATGAAGTTAATAAAAAAAATTTACATTTAATAAAAAGAATTCTCCTTTTTTCACCCAAAAAAAATTATAATTATATTTAAAAAGTTCATAATATCTAATTATATTTAAAAAATCATAATATCTAATTATATAAAAAAAAATCATGATAACATTAAAATTTTAATATGTTCTTTCAAATTGAAAATTTTAATGGGATATAGACTTTAATATATTTTTAAAATTAATTTTATAATTATTAGAAAAAAATGGTGGCTATTGCTATGACTGTATTTTATGGTAAATATATATGTTAGTATATTATTTTATTTATAATATAATTTTTATTATTAAATATTTTTTCCCAATAATATTATTCAATAAAAGCTATGACTGTTTATTACAGTTTATTATGGAGGAGAAGACATACTAATATGAGATGGAGTCCATGATTGGTCAAAATAGATATGAGTCTTTCGTAGCTAATATGAGTTTCAAATTGCTGCATGAAAAATCTATACAAAGTTTGTATCCTGAAATGAAAAGTTTCTTACAAAGTTTGAGATCCCCCAATTTACTATTGTTGTCATACACATTTCTCTTCCCAAAAAAATAAAAATCTTCATGTTTTTGGAGGTGGAGATTTTATTTCAGATTTTTAGGGTCACTACGTTTAATTTTCATTGATCTGTCAACTCCATCCTAATATCTTTGTATGTATCATTCAATAGTATTTTAAAATCTATTATCTAAAAACCTTTTGTAAATGGATTAAAGTGTCATAACATTGGTGGTTAGCCACATCATCGAACCATCTATTTTCCTCTTTCCTATCTTCTTCTCTCTATAAACACAATAGTAATTAAGGATTTTTTAAAACTAAATTACTCTAGAGATGAAATCCTTGAGCTATTTATATAAAAAATAAAATTTCAAAGAAAACATAAAAATTAAATAAAATTTTAAATAGAAAATATTATTTATTAAAAAGTTTAGAAACTTTTTTTGAGGGTTAATTATTTGTAATTAAAATATTAAACAAAAATTGAAGATAAATAAAACAAGATTTTTTTATATAATTTAATTAAATTATTAATTTTATGGAATTTTATTTTTATATATTTAAATGATTTTTGAGAGCAATCATAATTTAAGTATATTTTTCATTATATATTTTTTATAATCATTATAATAGAAAGAAACCTACTTAACACATAAACATTTAAAAATATTTTATTAGTAAAAGAGAAATAAAAAATGTAATTACTGCTTTAGATTTCTTACTATCTTAATTTTTCAATGTAAAATGTTTTGGAGCATATAACGTAAAATAAATCACCATTGTTTGACAAGTATTACAAATATAAGATTACCTTTGTGTGCTAAGTGAATCCCCCATATTAATTATTATCAAAAATACATAAGAAGCTAATTTTTATATTGAATATAAAAATAAGAGAATTTTCAAATTGTAATTATCCAAATTATATTGTAATTCATATATTTTATTGAAAAAGTTTTAAATCCACTTTCATGTTTGTCATTCTCAAATGATTTGAATGGTTATTATGATCTTTATGAATATTGAACGTAGCTACATTGGGTTTTATATACAGTGAAGGAAGATCAATATGTGGCGGAGGTAAAGAGAGTGCCTTCCTTCAAAATTAGAAAGGATGGGTGCTGGGTACTTTGATGATGTTCTGTAACCTGTCGTTATTTCTCCTGCAATATCAATAATTGACAGGAATCTATACTTTTATGAATAAACAAATTATGGACAACAAGAAATAGCTAAAAACATAGCATATCCACATTAATGTGGAGTATATAATAGAGGTGTCGAGGAATGTGGAGTATATAATTTGGTGGGAAATATAATAAGATAGAGTTAAATATTGAAGTGAGTAATTAAAGGTAAAAAATATAAAAAGATATTAATTTAAGTAAAAAGAGAAAGAAAAAAAGTGTATAGAAAATTGAGCAATGAAGTTAGTACGTTGTAGTTGTTTGAAATTTGAAAAAAAGAAAGTTTATAGAAGAAAGTTAGGATTATATGATAGTAAGAAATTGTAATAAGGATTAAATTTTATTGAAGCGTGTTATTAATTTTTTTTCTCATTTTTTATTTAATATTTAATTAAAAAAAATGTTAAAAGTATAAAACGTAAGATATTAAATAAAATTAAATTAATTAAACAAATGTAACAATAAGTTTAAGCTATATTGAAATGTATTGGCATAAAAATTACAAAGCCTTTTACATACAAGAAACCATCTCAACAAAATGATTCTCCTATGTTTCCCTGTATTCAAATATTATCTCTTCAAATGACAATGAAACAAAAGAATTGAGCTAGCATTTCTTTATCACAATAACAAATTTAGAAAATAAAATAATAAATATTGAAAACAACAAAAAATATTTACAATTCAAAAAGTAGTAAAAATAACCTAGCGGTTGGTTGGCTATATAATAGGTCAGCCGTGACAAGATGAGCCAAGACTCTATATACCCAACCTCCACCTTGTTTGCAGAATTGATACCAACTCAATCCTTAGGAAGAGAGTAGTCTAAAAGGGCAATCAAACTATTTGAGAGCATTGGCGGCTCAGCGTGATATAAAAGCTATATTCGTTCTTTGCATAAGTGGTGATTTTAGATGAACACAAAAGAATTGAATCCATGGTGAAGAATCTAGAATGATTTGAGCACAATCCCGCTATATATCTTATAAAACAAGGCTATGTGCATAAGAATGTGATTTTTACAAGCTTTCAATGCAATATCAAACTTGCTCCCAAAAATTACAACCTTATATATAGACTATATTTTGTCATATGGCTCTGATATGTTGTTAATGTTGTCTTTCGTTTGTCTTAGTAATACGTCAACCGAACCTATATATATTTATGCACATTAAAATATTATAAAAATAATAACACTTAAGTAGGAACATAAATATCAGAAAAAAAATACCATTAACAAAATTTATTAAAGTTATGGATTCAATTTATTGACCTCACACACTTTCGTATCTACCATTGGATCATCGATGGGCAACACATATTTAAAAAATTAGTTTATGGATTCAAATTCAAAATAAAATGTTCAATTGTATAAACAAATTGAAAATACATAGTTCTGACCATGACTATCCCTGCATTCAAATTTTCAATCATGACACTGTAAGCACAATATCAAATCCTAAATCTACTTCCACCAATACCCACATTTTATTTGTAGAAAACCAATCATACCCACCTCTATTCTTAACATTGTTTGAAATTTTATAAAGATCAATTGTCTTTCCATATGAGATACTGCGCAACACAGACCTGCCTTATAGTTGTGGATATTCAATCTTGCAAGTAGTTATGGCTTGATCAAACAACTGTCTTTGCTCATTCCTAGGAGGCAGATTGTACCATGAGTCAGACTAAGGAGCCCTCATTTATATATGATTTCCATTCACCCATTGAAAGAAGATCAGATGCTATTGTTTGAATATCAGACACTTGCTCTAAACTTGGGCAAAACCAAGGTGGCATGCCTTTCGCACCCAGTGCTGAACTTCTAAAAAAGTTTTACTTCTATATTCAAACAAGCATCAACAAATAAATAGAATTCAAAACTAACTCATTTCAGGAATAACTCCAATAGTCCCCTACAATATTTAGGTGTGAGTCATCAAAGGCCATATACGTTCTTAAATGAAGTCCTAAATATTAATGCCTTCAATGGCATATACTTATTCCATGAACTTGAAAAAGATACAGAGCCAAAACCTTAAACATTTTTTTGGATGTGATACTAAACTTTCTCAAAATATTACGGCATTGACCATATCATTCAAAAATAGCCAAGAAATTCAAAAGAAAAAAAACCCAAATGCCAAAAACTGCCTTACTTGATTTCTTCATAGAAAAATTGATTCTCTAGCAGGATTCTGAATAAAACCCTTTTTATTAAATTCAAACACTATCTTCAAGCAACCTATAGCTAAATAAAATACATTCAAAACATGGAGTGTTTCATGATGAACTCCTCTAGTTCCCTGTAAGTTCAAGCACAAATCATTCAATTCCCTATAGACTCATAGGTTCCAATAAGTGTTCCCCATAAATGAACAAGGTATGTTAAAAAATACATGTCATCATTCAATCAAACCAGAAGAAAAATCAAAGGTAACAATCCAAATGCCCAAAAACATAATACTTGACTTGTAGTGGGATTTTCAACTTCCCAATAAATTTAAGCCTTATCTTTAAACAACCTACAACGAATGAAGTGATGTACACATCCCAACTCATGGCGAGATATTTGTGGAAGTGCTCAACTATAATTAGACACTCCTCATTCTAGTGGTTTAGATAAATGTAGCTGGCAGAGATTGCTTGTTATTTTGTAATTAGAATGCTAAATGTTAGGGGTAGTTAACTGTCGTACTATAGATTGGATTTTATTGGTAGTATGTTTTTTCTAATGATATTTAGGAAGGTATGATATTAAAGGGAGGATAGGAAGGGAGTGGCTATTTTAGAGGAATGAAATTCTGAGTGTTTAAAAGAAAGAACTGGACCTCTATTCTTGATTGTTGTAGCTCCTTCCATTAATGGTATGTATGTAATTTCAAATAACACTCCCAAGGGCACAAGCTCAAATAGAACCCACATTTATACACACACACACACCTATAATTCCAAATAAAAAATAAATAATAATTAAAAAATATGTTCTAAAGTTTGTCCATTAATTTCAATATAGTTTTGAATTTAGGGGGCTACAATACATTTGCTTTATTTTTCAAAGAGATTTTGAACATTAATAGCTTTCAAAAATCACATTTGTCTAATTCCATTGCATTATGTACCTTGACATTACAACCAGGTCAATATGACAGAAATAAACAAATATGCAGTGAATATTTTTCATCATATTTGTGAGATTTATTTAGATAGATTCTATGTGTTTTCTATAAAATACATCTGACATTGCATAGTGCTACAAATAATTACTTTAGGTCATTTTTAAAGTTATCTACCATATCATAAGCTTTCTGACACAATATAGTTTATTAATATCAAATGAAGAAAGCATGAAGTAAAGTCGATGACTAGTGTATAGTTGATTGTGGTTTCAAAGTGGTTTTAACAAAATAGTGATGACAAATTAATATCCGATGGATACTTCAACTTTACACTCAACACTACATAAGGGCATATGCGATCAATGTGCCAAATTCATGAATCTGCTAAAATTCATGAATTGGGTGAAATTCATCAATAAAGCAGGGTCACCTGAAATTTTATTTCTAACCTTATTAATAAACATTGGATCAGAAGATCATTTCAAAGTGAAGACCATGGTGGCCAAGTTATTATGAAAACTTACCTTGTTTATATTGTTGGTTAAGAAAACTTGAGCATCATTCAGGCCCAGTAAGTTCTGCTCTGGGATTTTTCAAGAAGCAAATTGGTGAAAATATCTATAATTAATGTGCCTAATAATTAGTAGTGAAGGCATGGGACATGGTTGGCGAGTGGTTAGTGGGGAATTTGGCGAGGGGGTAGAATTGGTGGCAGAGTTAGTGATAACCGCCAAATGGTAAGTTGATTGTGGTGGTCCCAGGGTTAGTGATGTATGCACTACATCGGTAGTGCATGTTGGTTAAGCTCATATTTCCTTTAGTGGCATCTAGGGGTTGGGAGGTGTAATGGCATGAGTGTGTCAAATAACAATCAATCATAATATTAAGTAATTAAGGTTTTTAGAAAAAAAATTACATCTGATAAAATAATGAAATGTATGGTAAAATAATTATATGTATAGATATACACTATTATAATGGCATAATCTTATAATATTTTTTGAGAATTTTTTATGATATATTAAAATTTATAATTATAGGGTTTCATGTATATTTTTACATCGGTAGTATTATAAGGTTTTTTGAGAATTTTTTAGAAATCCACATGAACTTTATATTTAAAAATTAATCATATTATTAAGGTTTTTTGAGATTTCTTTTATGATATATTAAAATTATGTTATTATAAAGTTTCCATGTATATTTTTACATTCGTAGTATTACAGGATTTTTTCAAAATTTTGTTTAAATCCACATGAACTTTATATATTTAAAAATAAAGGGGAGCCACTTTATTTTTTTCGATAGTTGTAAATGGATAACCAGATGATGAATGCAATGAAAGAGTGGAACCAAACACCTCTTAGGGTTGTTGTAGTGTATTATCCCCATGTGAGAAAGTGTTAGGAAATATAGGTTAGAACTCACATTGTGGTGATTTATTAATGTTGTTGTGTGCCAGTGTGAGTGTGTGCAAGATATGTAGTTATTATATCTCACTAGATATTCTAGGAGATTCACTGAGAGATATTACAGATTTGGTTAATACATTTATCCTTGTTTTTATGAAAGGACAAATTTTATAAATATGTATTATATTCCATTGAATATAATTAGTATTGATGATCAATTGATTATTTGATATTTGTGTTTGAGCTTTTGGCTCTACTCCAATATGGATGTGAAACTTCAACAACATATACCACATATCCAATTTTGATAATATTTTGATAGATATAATATTTTTCTATAATAAAACTTTTTTTATTTTGTTTATAATACATTTTTTCCTTTTTTATTTTTAAATATAATTTGGTATGGTTTAGATGTTGAAATTTTGATATATATGTTAAAATTATATTTTACTTTAAAACAAAAGACAATGTCATTATTGAAAATGGTATTGATTTTTGATGCATATATTAAAGTTATAATGCATGTAAAAACAAAAGACAAAAAAATTATAATGAAATATAATATCAAATTTTTCACATCATTTAAATCTTTAAATGAAAAATAACATAATGGAATTGACATCCAAAAGATAAAACAATGTAACTGAAAATTGAATGACTTCATATTGAAAATTGAATGACTTCATAGTGTAATTTTGATATGGGTAGACATCAAAATTTTAATGGTGTCTTACAAGTGTAAAGTTTACCATTTTTTATTTTTTTTTTTCAAATCAATTTATACAATTTTTTACCGTCAAACTCTTATTTTTGAATTTTTAAATGTAAAAATTTAAATTAAATGTCATCTAAATTTAAAAATTTAAATTAAATGTTAAAATATCAAATTAGTAAATGTAGTGTCACACTTTTTCAAAAATATAGAAGTAATAAGGTATCGAGATTCATGCCAAACTCTTTCGTTGTTACATCTTGTGAAAGGCACGACCAAAGGTACACTCTTTTAAAAGAAAGGCGGTGCCTAAACGTATATATATTTGACCACTTTTATAATTAAATATAATTATTATTATTATTATTTTTTAAATGAATTTGGTGTAACAAGTGGTATAAGAAAAATTTAATTAAATTATTAATTTTTGTGAGATTTTATATGTAAAATACAATATAATTATATAAGAAGAATTTTAATGTATACAATTTTTCGATCATCATATTTTAAATCAGAATGTGTAATTCATCATTATAACAAAATTTATAATTTTTTATAATAAATTACTCAAATTTTTAGAATTTATTTAAAAATTATGTTTATAATTTTATAGAAATTTAAAATATAAAATCTCTATTAAATAGATTATAGTTCAACTATGAAAATGATAGTATAAAAAATATTGCCTAATAAACCACATGCTGAGGAGCAGTGGTCAGGTTGAGGGCTTACCACCCAACCACCCAAGGTTCGAACCCTATTTCTGATTGACAGCCTTCCAAAATTAAAAAATCGTATATATATATATATATATATATATATATATATATATATATATATATGAATGGAGCAGTTGCGTGATCGCTGGGTTATAACAGTGGCTACGATGGGGGTTTATATGACATTTCTCTGCATATTTATAGTCCCCATTAGACTTGAATTAGGAGTATAGAATATTTATTCTATGTGAAGAATTGATTGGAATTATATTTTAAGATTTATATTTCGATAAATAATTATATATATATATATATGGAAATACAAATCCTAAAATATAATTCCAATCAATTCTTCATATAAAATAAATATTCTATACTCCTAATTCAAGTCTAATGGGGACTATAAATATGCAGAGAAATGTCATATAAACCCCCATCGTAGCCACCGTTATAACCCAGCGATCACGCAACTGCTCCTTCTCTCTCAGAATTTCGTGAGCCTTCACAGCATTATATGCTAATAAAAGCTGCGCTTCCATATCCTCTTCAGAAATGGCATTGTGCAAAGCATTGTGATTTTTAAGAAAAAGAAAAAGAAATGGTTGGGCCATTGAGATTGCAGATGGCAGACAATGAATTTGTTCGCAGGAAGAAGCGGTTAGCAATGTTATTATAAATAAGTTAAAAATGAGTAATTTCCATGTAAGAACTGGTTAGCTTCGGAGATGGTGTTTAGGCACATTCGACGCGGCTGAGTAAGTCAAAAGTTCAAAGTCCTAAATAGCTAAAGCCATAAATCATCATTTTTAAAACTGCAACTAAATGATAAATACAGAACCATTCAAAGCTCAAAAACTCAAAGGCCCAAAGTTACATGTGACCAATAATAAAATATGCAGTAAAACACAACTAGCTGTAACTCCTAATAGAAAAACAAGATCCTCATGACTCTATTCCTAAACATATTTTTCTACTGACAAAAAATAGCGTCAACTAAAGAACTAAATGTAAACTACAAGTTGCGGTTGGGATGCACTTAGAATAAATGCAGTCAGATTCGAAGATGTCGCCTTACAACTTGAACAAAATGCATATAAATTGGATACCTTTCCAAAATAAATTCTTAACCGTAAGCGACACGCATCCACACGACGTTCCGTGAAGCCCTGCGTGCTTTTTCCCCACAATTTGCTCCGCACTTTTCTTAAAAAAAGGAAATATGGCTAAATCAGTGCAATGAGAATGTTCATAAAGGTGTCATGGAATGTGGATTTTTTTAATTGGTTAGTTTTTATTGTTTTTTTTTAACAATTTTTTTATGTTATTATTTTCTTTTAGTCATATAAGCTTGAAATAATATTATTTTTAATCATGAGGTTTGTAGAATTTCATTTTTTGTTAATGAAAAAGTAGTTGTTATTTTTATTTATTTATTTGCAAATTCAAATTTAAGTGGAAAAGATGGTTTCGGAGCTCTGTCACTTGCAAGGGCTCCTCTATTACTAGGGGAGTGCCCCTTGCATCATGAGTAGAGTTCTCTTTGATGGCCCACCCCACGGTCCACCACCTCTTCCTCGTAGAAGTTGTCGAAACAAAAGTCGGTCCAGAAGTAGGGGCCACTTTCTCAACTTCTGCAGGTGGTGGTTGGAGTTCTCAAAGAACCTCTGATGTTGATCTTTCATATCAGTCTCCGACAAGTATTGTTGTTCATGTGCAGCGCATTGATAGTTGGACTATTACTATTCATGACGACCCTCTAGATCGCTGGAATGCTCTGGAGATTCTTAATGTAGAACTGCTTGCTTGGTCAACGCTTCTCAAAGATGATCCTCTACCTCCGCTTCTTGGAACAATGGCCTTCACAATGTAAATTGCGCTTCTATATCCTCTTCAGAAATGACATCGTACAAAGCATTGTGATTCTTAAGAAAAAGAAACGTTTGCGCCATTAAGATTGCAGATGAGCAGATAATGAATTTGTTCACATGAAGACGTGGTTAGCAATGTTATTATAAATAAGGAAAAATGAGTAAGCTCCAAGTAATTTTTAACCGTGGATGACATGCATCCACACGTCGTTCCGCGAAACCACCCTCCATGACTCGTCATTCCTCTGCATTTTTTCACTCAATTTGGTCCGCACTTTTTCAGCTGTTAAAAAACAAATGTGGCTACTTTCCCCTTTCGATGTCGAGGTTACGTGGATGATTAAAATTCATAACAAACGCGGTGTTCTTCAAATCACAATAGGCATAAATTGTTCTTGATGCAAGTTAATAGGATTAGAGAAGATCAAACAAGTTTGCAATTAAAGTTGTTGATGTTAAGAGGGTTGAATTAAACCACTTAAAAAATGAATCCTTATATTATTTGGATATTTTAATCAATGAAGCTAAAAGATCACTTGAACTTAACCCTTCAAGCCGTTGAGGTGGCATCATACTTAGTACCAATGTATGTATTAAGAAATCTATTACATATTTAATGTAGATTGTGAAAATAATGAGTCACTTGGTTTGAGCAAGGGATGTTTGTTGTATATAGTTGTCATGTTGGTCTTGTATATCTTAGGAGGCTTTGGTTGCCTATTCAAATATTAATGTGGGATTTTATAATGATATACTTTTGTAATTTACAATAAAAATTTTCGACATCTTAAAAATAATAATAACAATTTGAAGGTAAAAAATTATATTATGATAAATTGTAAATTAAAATAAATTAAACATTTTAGAATAATTACAATATTAGATTTTTATGTCAAAAGTTGATGATAAAGTCAAGAATTTGACAAATTGAAAATAAATGAATTTTGTAATCTTAATTAAAATATTGTAATTTTATGTTCATAAGACCCGAGTGAGTTGGTAAAAGCTAATGAGTGTGCTCAACTTACTCAGGTTCAAATCTTAAAAGGTTGTGTTCATTTAAATAGTAGTGATAGTAGTTGTTAACTGTTATGTTGGTCTCATTGTAGGTGTTGTGGGATTAGTAAAAAAATTATATATTTAATTGGAAAAATTCTCTTTCCTTCACCTTAAAAAATTGTGATTATATTTTTAAAAAATCATAATAACATTAAAATTTTGACATGTTCTTTCAAAATTTTAATGGGATGTGGATTTTATTGTTAATTGTATAATTATAAAAAAGAGAATGGTGGCTATTTATGTAGCTATGTATTTTGATGGTGAATACATATGTTTAACATATTATTTTATCTCTATTATTGTAATTTATATTGTTCGTTTTTATTGTAAGTTATTTTTTTAAGTGTTAATCATAATTATGGGAGTTGTTTAAGAGTAATAATGGTCATTGTTTATTAAAATTATTTATTAAATATTTTTTTCCTATTATTTTTATTATTCAATGACAACTATGATTGTTTGTGAGAATGATAGGTTGTTATGGAGGAGAAGACATAGTAATATGAGATGGAGTCCATGATTTGTCAAAATAAGCATGAGTTTCTTTTACAACTAATATTAGTTTCATATTGTCTGCATGGAATATTCGTACAAAGTTTCTATACTGACAAAAAAATTATTGCAAAGTCTGAGATCCCCTAAATTACTCTTGTTGTCATGCAAAACTCTCTTCCCAAAAATAAAGGTAAAAATGTTATTATTTTTAGAGGTGGAGATGTTGTTCAGATTCTCATAATCACTTTGTTTAGTTTTCATATCTCTCTCAACTTCATCCCAATATTTTTTGTATGTTTCTCTACAAATTTTTGTATGTACTATCAATTTTTTTTTAAATGTGTATTATCCAAAAACCTTTTTTAAATGGATTGAAGTGTCATAGTGTATGATGGTACTTGGTGCATGATCGAACCATTTATTTTCCTCTTTGCTCTTTCCTATCTTCGTATCTTTATACATATTATTTTTAAGGTTTTCTTTTTACTAAATTACTCCAAGGATGAAACACTTGATTAATACTATTCGGGAGAAGACATAAAATTGAAATTAGTATTGATGATGTATGTTGTTGGTCATTTGTATTCAACTCTGACTTCACATGTGGCAAATGACACTCATTCATAATGTCTTATACCTGCATAACGTGTGAGACCTCTCTATCAACAATAGATGAAGCACCATCAATTCTTGTTTTATCCCACCTTGGCATTTCTCTCACATCCCCAACATATTGCACATATTTGGTCTTCAAATCAACAAACGACCACACAAGTACCACTGGTTGGCTATGAAGTGTGGTCAGCTTCTCGTCTCATAGACAAATCCTTTGAGACATTTTGTCACAAAATATTTTAGAATTGCTTTCAATAATCACATTATCTACATTCTCACCATAAAGAGCCTTAAGACCATTAATGAGAGCTACATAGTATGGACAGTTCAATTTGCTACTATTATTAATTATAAAAAAATTAAAGGTTATCACTTGTCTCCTCAGACCATAGATAATATACACATATTTGAAACACTTCATGGTTGTATCATATCAAATATCTATACAAAAGACATATATGTTGTCCATAATATTGTAAAAAAAAATGAAAACATTATTTTTCAATCTGTATCATAGCATGCCTAATTGAGAGGTGCCTAATTTATCAATACAAACACCAAATTTATACTAAAAACATGGGATATATAGAGGAGGTTGTTCATTGCATTGTATTATCATTTGAACTTGATATATAAGCAATTATTCATGTCACCCACACTAGAAAAGTGTGGTTTTCTAAATATTATAATAGGTTAAGGATTGTGTTTATTTGTAGTTTCATCTACAAGCTATAACATTCAAACCAATGTAAACTTGCTAACAACCCCACTAAAATCTATATTTAACTAAATAATTCCCCTACCTTAGGTAAGCTTAAACATTTTCCATACATGTTTTTCAATCTATTCACAACTTTAACATCTAAAAAGAAGAAGAAAGAGATCTTACCATGAGATATACACCTTTTTGTCCAATGTTTTGATTATGACAAATTTGTTGTTCGAAAGACTTGTGACTTTAAAATTTTTCAAGAATGGTTATTGAGGTGGTTGTTATATCACAAAACATTTTCATAGATTTAGTGAGGTATATACTATTCAAATATTTACGTTGTTATGTAGGTTATAATCCTTGCAAGGGAGAGTGGTTTAAAGCTAGGATTAGATGATATTCCAGTTCAGAGCGTTGTTCCATGAGCTTTACAGGTAACTTGTCTATACCCATCATGTCTATCTAAGGTTTATTTTTTAAGCATGAACAAACTCTATCATACATGTTAGATGCCTTCAGTATCATTCTTCATAATTTTGATGTTGACATTTTTTTTAAAAGCCAATACTTCATATGCTTATAATTCAATATCATTCTTCAAAAGAGATAAAGAGGTTCTAAGGTATTGAGATTCATATCAAACAATCCCATTGTTAATCTTGGAATGCATGACCAGAGTCACACTCCTCCAAAGAGAAGGTGGTGCCTAAATGTATATATACCTTTTATAATTAAACTTCAATAACAATAAAAAACAAGTTTGGTGCAACAAATCATACACGAATTTTTATTAATTTATTAATTTATTAAAAAAAATTATATATAAAATAAAATATTTTATATATATATATATATATATATATATATATATAATATTTTTAATTTATGTACCAAATATTTTAATAGTAAAAAGAATTTTAATGTATGCAATTTTTTTATTATTATATTTAATTTTGTTTATTAACTTATAAACTCTTAAAATATAAAATCTTTATCAAGTAGATGGTAATGTAATATAAAAATGATTATATAAAAGGTGCTGAATAATCATTTATTAATATATAAATTCAACAAAATATTTTAAAAAAAAAAGATTGGAATCATGTCCCTGATTAATTTGATAGTATACCAAAATCCATATAAAAATAGGATTTCAATCCAAAAAAATATATAAAATCTCTCGTTAAGATTAGAGATGTCTCCAGAGTGTGATCGCTGCAAAAATGAAGGCAATGGTGGCACATCCCATCGCGATGTGAGCCACTGTGCTGCACCCCCTCGCCACCATTTTCATGTCACTGTGTCTCTGTGTAAAGGTGTTAATGGCCATGGTCTTCGCCCGTAACAACACCAACACCACCCCTAATGATGAGAAAAAACTGAGAGCATCCATCACCACGAATATTTTAAACCCCATGCTCTGCATGACTTCCGTCGCCCCTGCGAAGCCAAGCTCATTTTCAAGTCTAATGGGGACTGTAAATATGCATAGAAATGTCATATACACCACCATCGTAGCCACTGTTATAACCCAACGATCACACCCCTGCTCCTCTCTCAAAATTTCGTTACCCTTCACATCAGTATATGTTAATAAAAGTTGTGCTTCTATATCCTCTTCAGAAATGGTATCGTGATCCTCAAGAATAAGAAAAAGGAACATTTGAGCCATTGAGATTGCAGATGAGCAGACAATTAATTTGTTCGCAGGAAAAACTGGTTATAAATAAATTTAAAAAAATGAGTAATCTCAGCTTCGGAGACGGTGTTTACGCACATTCGATGCAGATGAGTAATTTCTAACCGTGGACGACACGCATCCACACCTCTGTGCGTAAAAAAAGTTTTAAGATCTATTTATGTTATTCGGGTTATCATGGAGTATTGGTTTCTGTAGGTTTGGTCACCTCCTTCGAGGATTAGTGGTGGCTCCTTTTGTTAACTACAAAGTTCGTTAGTCATAGGGAATTGTTGTCGAAATTTTAAGTTTTAAAAAAATAGAAAAAATAAAAATATATAAAAAGTTAAATAATGAACCTACATTTTTAGGTACAGGTGTGTATAATTTAAGGTTTATAATGTTTGGGATTTTTTGTTGAAGTCATTATATCACATAAACATGAGGTTATTGAAAATTTTAGAAATATAGACCATAATCTAATAAAAAATTATTAGAAATATAGATTATTAGAGAGAAGTATAGTGATGACTTTGTCTAAGGTAGATATTTTCTACACATATATTGTATTGTAATTCATATATTCTATTAAAAAAGACTTAAATCCACTTTCATATTTTTTATTTTCATATGATTTGAATTATTATTATTATAATCTTTATGAATAATTGAGAATTGTGATAATTTATCTTTTATCATAATAATTTTATTTTATAAAACATATTTTTACATTCATATTTATTATAGCATATAAAATGATATTTATCATTTTTCATAAATTTTTATTCAAATAACAAAAATTTTATTAACATATACTAATATTTTGTTTTAATGTAAAATACAATACCAACAAACTATTTTTTAAACAACATAAGGTGTTTGAAAATATTTATATAACTCTTCATTAAAAATAACATCTACTAAAGTCCTAAAATTTCATATCATAATACTAAAACACTTGCCTATCTTTAATAATATATGTAAGTTAAGTTTTCTACGCCCATCATTAGAATCTATGTGACCGAGTCGTCAACATATAAAGGTGGTACTATCTTGGTCCATTTCAAAATATAAAAGAAAAGTTCCCTCTAAGCTTCCTGGTCGGTGTTTACGCACATTCGACGCAGATGGGAATTTTGTATATGTGGACGACACTCATCCTCCGTAATTTTTTTTCTCCAGAATTTGGTCCGCACTTTGACCTTTCTGTGTCATTGTTAAGTGGATAATTAAAATTTATAACAAATCTTCTTTCTGTAGTGCTTATCGAAAATGTCAACGAAGGCTTCGCATGTACTAGTGGTTAGGTGTGATTTTTAAGATGTGATTTTTTCATAATGTATGGTGATCATGGCATTGAATAAAATTATTTATGTTTGAGAAATTTTGTATGAGGTATATTGTAAAGTTGATTATGGTTAATTAAGAATATATAGTAGTATTTATTTTTGGACTATGGATGTGCAAAGAATTATTTGGTTGGTTTTTAATATGGAGGCATTAAAATTAGTATTAAATTGCATCTCAATTTAAGATTAAGTTTATCATCATATATTAAAATTTCGTAAGCAAGGATTCCTTTTGTTTTTCTAATCTAAAAAAGTAACATAGAAAAATTACATAGAAAAAGAAGAGAAAGCATGAGGTATAAAGGTTTCGATTCGTCATGTCAAAATAGAAAAACGCAGGATTGATAGGTGCTACTGAATTTTTAGTACATAATAAAAAATATATATAAACGAAAAAATATGAGGTATTAGAGATTTTTGGATATATTAGTAGATTTTAATGTTTCTAAAGTTTGAGGACTTTATCTTAAGTCTATCATCATGAAAATATGAAGTTATAGAAAAAATATAAATATAAATCATAATCCAATAAAAAAATTATTAGAAATATAAGTTATTGAAGAGAAGCAATGTGATTTCTTACTTCGTGTAGGGTAAATATTTTCTACACGAATGAGATATCTCGAGAGTGTGATCATTGGAGAAATAAAGGCAATGGTGGCACATCCCATCGCGATGTAAGCCACTATGTTGTACACCCTCGCCACCATTTTCATGTGACTGTGACTGTGTGTAATGGTATTAATGGCCATGGCCTTCATCTATAACAACACCGAAACCACCCCTAATGATGAGAAAAAACTAAGCGCGTCCATCACCATGAATATTTTAAACCACACGCTTTGCATGACTTTTGTCACCCCTGCGAAGCCAACCTCATTTTCAAGTCTAATGGGGATAGTAAATATGCAAAAAAATGTCAAACAAACCACCATCGTAGCCACCATTATAACCCAACAATCACTAACCTTGGTCAGCGATCTCAACATTTTGATTCCTAATAAAAAAATAATTTTTAGATGTTAGGAATGTTATTATAAATAAGGAAATAAGCGTGTTCACGCATATTCGACGTGGATGGGTGATTTATCGGGGATGACACGCATCAACATGTTATTCCACAAAGCTTATGTTCTTTATTGTCTTGTTATTTTTTTTTGGGAAGGGTTTGAGTTGGGTGTTTTTATATGTTATTAAATATGATTTAATTGTTTTAGATGTTAATCTATTTGTAACATAAATGAATATAAGTTATAAAATAGTCTTTGATATCTCAATGTGTTGTCTCTACATAAATAATATTGTAATGTGGATTCGAGCTACTCATCAAATGTGGAGCCTTCTCGTCCCTTTAACAATAAAAAATAACTAATGAAATATATTTACACCTTGCAAGTTACATACTCATTTATAAAGTATGCAAGTCATGTAATTCCAACAACTACTCTAAACCCAGGTTTGGTGTATGATATAGGCTCTATGGTGCACGATATCACGTGAAATAATGTGTCATTTCCTATCACCACCCAACTCACCTTGAAATATTTCACCACTTACATGTTTTCTATTGCCTAGCCCTTCCCCTCCACTTTGTCATTGCTCAAGCTCTTCGCAAAAAAAAAATCTCCTCCCCACATAACTCATTTGGAGGCTTAATTTAACGTGATCAAATCACAAGAGGTATAAAATACATGGCCTCCCATCATACCTGGTTGAGAAACCCACTTCTTATTCTAGCCTCAATAACACTCTAAATCTATAATAACTAAGTACTTTTATTAAGCTTCTCTTAGCTTCAAGAATATGAAGTTATTTACTAATAGTGTCAACCTCATGAAGGTGGAAGATTATTCGACACCAATAACCTACAAAAAAATTGTTAGTAAGTGATTAAAAATGAAATATATATGTACTACTTACAAAATTAAAAATATTTGATAAAACTGATTACATCTACATTTGACAAGTCAACATACATTTAAATATCAATCCAATGAACTAATAGGATCTACTCTAATCTTGATATTAGCAAGAATAGGTTCATGATCTAACTCAAAAAATTTCCATATATTCATGTTTAATAGCCTCCCATGATTTTTAACAAATTCAATATTTGTTGCCATAACCAAATTTTAATAGTGCAATGTATTCCTATGTGTTTCAAAGTCTTCAAACAACCATACATCTGATTTTTTGATAGGATATTATTGAAACTAAGTTATAGTGACTAGCATAGACCCGATAAGATAGTTAATGTTTTATTCATATATGACTGAGAAGTCAATTTTTTATTTTCCCCTACCTCTTTGTTGTCCTCTTCTACAATAACTGCAAAAATGTGACCTGTATCACAAAAACCATTTTTAATGACACTATCAATATAGATAATGAAAATAAATAGTACATAATGATTAATATTCTATTTGGTTACACTAGATCATGGTCAAATTCATGTGATGATGTCATATCTATAAGTTGTAATGCTAGTGGAACATGATATGTGTCAATTGGATTTAGAGGTTTGTAGCTCTAGTCATCCACCCACTCTTGTGACTCGCACTCATTCCAAATAGAGTCCATGCATGCATAACATAAACATGCCAAGTGTCTTGTATGAATAGTCCAAGAACCTGCATTTGAGATACAAAATGAGTGGATCTCACTTGATCCTATTACATCATACTTTGCTAAGTGTTCTTCCTCCATCAACCAAAAATGTCTATGAACAGTAGAATTGTTTTGAGCACCATGGCACATGTTTTCATTACACCATTCAATAATGGTTTTTTCTTGAGTAAAAACACCACCATCTTAATATTTCAACTCATCTCTTACAATAGATCTTTTACACATTTTCCAGCAATGTCATGCTCCTTTTTTCTATTGCCAACCTTAATGAAACTCCAAATATGTTCTACACTAGTAGTAACATGCATCCTAATCAACCAATAAAATATACATACATTATTTAATTATGATGTGCAATTATCTAACCAAATATAATGATGATTAAAAGTAATGTTCCTCTCAGTCAACTATCCATAGAACATCTCAAAACAACTTTGTAGTACTATGTACAATGTGATCAATCATCACTGACATAGAAATGGTACTTGCATACATGAATGTTATATGCATAAATATGAAAACCTATACTGAGTTGTAATAACGTGATTAAACTTTTATTTATGGTTTGAATGTGTAATTCTCAGCAAATTTGACTACCAAAATAATATAAATAAGTGGGAATGTGTCCTTACTTAGGTTGAAATGTTCATCCAACCATCTATACCTATGTGTGTGCATTGCATACTCATAAACAATTTTATCGAATTTAACTATAAATTTTGAAACGTGTATTTGTTTTGTAACAGGCTCACACCTTTTAGATTATCTGTCATCTTTTACTTGATAAGTCATAGATTTGTATTTTCTCAAGCCAACTAACTCTTGTCCAATTGCACTTATACTCTCTTCATGGATATATATATTTTATTTTGGCAATCCACCATAAATGCTACAATTTCCATCTAAACATACTTTGTTATAAAGAATTGTCCATTTAGTCTTTCATAAAAAATGGTTGGAATAAATTCCTTGAATGATTTTGATAAAGTTTTTATGCCACACTCTTGAGAAATGTTATCATTATACAAAGTACAACGTATATGGCAAAAAACATCATAATGTATTGAAAATTCAACATGTTGCCTACAACAAGCAGTGTGTGTGTGTGTGATTTTTTTACATAAAATGGTTAGGCCATTTAAAATTTTCTTTGAATGATAAAAATTTATGGATATTTTTCAGTAACTTAGATTACAATTGTGTTTGGGTCATATCTAATAAATGTCTATCATTGTTTAGCTCATCTTGAAAATTTTCAATATTTGTATGTTCTATATGGCCTTGCCCTTCATGACTACTTCACCATTACTTAAGCTCACCATGAAAAAAAAATTCTCTTCCTCATACAATGCATTCCCACATTTTATGAATAAACACACAATCTCATTTTTCGCCATCACATCCACTGAAAATATCAAATTATTTTTCACTAATACTTCTTGCAAAAAAAGTGAGATAGGGTCAACGATCATGGATTTCAATTGAATTACAACTGTCAATTTACGCTCTTTTGCTTTAAAAAACCCCACTTTACAAAAACAAAAAATTACATCCCTTTTGACATAGCTTACACTCTTCAGTATGGCAGTGACAGCCTCCACAAAGCAAGTTATAACAATGGAGGTGGTGCCTAATTTGACATACATCATAGACTGCCATAGCTCTTGGAGATAGTATGTATAGACTGATGGGGATTCAAATTCATGTCCAACAAACTACCCAAAATGCACAATGTTTGTGGTCCTGTCGATAGTTTTATCTTACGAATACAATGGCTATTGCTAGTATTACTAAGAATAAGAACGAAAAAAGTTTGGAAATATTTGTATCCATATCTATTTGCATATGAAATCTTGCATCGGTCAATTATATTATATAAGAGGGGTCTTTCATTAAATAAGTATTTTCTATTTTTTATTTAATTAGTTTTAGAACAGTGTAATTAGATTTTAAATAGTTAAAGTAGTTAGAATTTTCATCTATTTAGTTTTAGACTCATTTAAATTGACATATACTGTATTCTCTATGTTTTTAGATATGCCACTTGTTTTCATTAAGATGTCCCCTATTTCAATCAGTGTTGGGTAATTGAAACAATTTGGTGGAAATTACATATTGCATTGATAGATATGACATATCACTAAACATTGCATGTGTATCTATCTTAGATTCTTTTACTTCATCATCTAAAATACCTTGTCATTGTCCTTCATCATCACTTCCCAACTCATTTGGAAATCTTTTACCGCTTTTATGTTTTGTATGGCCTTGCCCTTCCCCACCACTTCCCCATGTAAAATGAAATGTCACATTCCCACATAACACATTGCCATGTCATATAAAAAAACACATCAACTCATTTTCCACCATTACATCTACCAAAAATATCAAATTATTCATATTTTATATTTTATACACAAAAAAAAAGATGAAATCAATAATTATAAATTTTGAATGAAATACAATTGTCACTTTACATTATTTTAATTTACAAAACCTCCCCTTCTCAAAAACATTAAATAACACCCTTCCCAACATTATTTGCAACTCTAAAACAACGTGTAATTTACTTGAAAGAAACTTTCCAAACAATAGTTTCACTATCCACAATCACACCTTGAAATGTTTCAATGATTGAATTGTTTAATGACGATGCCATTAAATATGCAAAATAACTCCCTAAGAATTCGGAATCAAAAGAACATGGAAGGACAAGCAAAAGTAACGTGTCATTCAAGCAAAAGTTCGGAATACATCACCTCGTTTCTTTCATTTCCTCTAAATTTTCTTGTATTTTTCTCCATACCGTGGAAAAGAATATGAACACGACAAAGATTTGTGACCCAAAAATCTATCGTACGTCATGTTTTCTCTTTCATCCATTCTTTTATTTTTAACTAAAGCTCACTGACCCCTACCCGTCTTGTCTTTTTCTACTTTAAAATAATTAGAAAAAGGAAGATAGTCATGATGAACTTTTATATCACGTGCCCAAAAAAAATTCATCCCCAACTTTTAGAGTTGGTGTTGATTTTGTATTTGTCTCTGTCCATGTATAATGACTTGTCAATATCATATTCCATACACTTAATATACAATCTCATGAGCAATCTCATTAACGTAAGGAAATCCTTTATTTTAATTGAAATAAACCTTTGGTCACATCAATTTTCATAATATAATTGGAGAGGATGACAACAATTTTGAAAGATTTTGTATTGATTTAAATAAAATATGTTCAAAGAGTAGGAGGTATATTTCACAGTGAGTTAAATTATTATATTGTTATCATGATTTAATTGTGTAGTTTTTCAAGTCAAATTCTTTCATCCATATTTCATGAGTAGTGATTTACACGAATCCATCTCTCATGAGAATAACCAAAAAAAGTTTTTATTAATGTAAACAAAATATGACCAAAATTTTTATATTATGAACCTGCCTTCAAAAAAAAAAAAACATTCTAAAAAAAATCTATACATGTATGTAAGTAAATTGATACATTTTAAGTTTAAGACATTAAAATTAAGTTTTTTTTTTTTTTTTTCCTTCTTTTTTTAAAGATTTGTTATATTTTACATAAGAATTATGTGAAAGATGATCCTATGTTAATAAGACTTGTCACACAATAATAATTTATTATATATTATATGTTTCAAAAGCTTTTCTATTAGAAGAATAAGATATAAAGCATGAAAAAATTAAAATAGTGATTACATTCATCATTCATACTCCTTACATCAACAAAATATTTCAAAATACTTAAATATTAAGTAGGCTCCCTTTCTTTATAATTATTACTAAAAATATATGAAAAAATATACTCGAGTAATAACTACTAACAAAAACCATCTCGAAATGATTCAAACACACAAGAATAAATTTCACAAAAAACTAATATTAATATAAATAAATCATTTAGGAAAAAATTCAATTATTTATCACCAAAATCTATTTAATCTGTTAATTAAGAAGGATGGGGCCCAAAAGAAGTTTTTAAAAGTTCTACATTTTAATAAATAATTTTTTCCATCTAATAAATAATTTGATTTTTTTCTTCTTCCAGATCTTTTTTTTATATAGGTAAATCAAAGGTTTCTATTTGGGCCCTTATCATGAAGTAATTAACTTTAGAAAAAATTCTTAAATAGAGTGTGTATATAGAGAAGAAGATAGGAAAAAGGAAAAAGGAAAATATATGGTGACATATGCCAAGTATCAACATACGTCATTACTTGCAAGCATCAAGAGGTGATGTAGTTAATCATTGATATTAGGACACTTCAATCCATTTACAAATAGTTGTTAGATAATACATAGAAAAAAGTTATTGGATGATACATACAAAAATATGTAGATAAACATACAAAAATACTATGGTAAAGAAGAGAGATTTATGAAAACTTAACAAAGTGTTTCCAAGAACCTGTAATAACATTTCCACATCGAAAAATAATTACTAGAATTTTAACTTTATTATTTGGGAGAGAGTTGTGCATGATAACAATTGTAGTCTAGGGGATCTCAAACATTGCAAAAAAACTTGTCATAGCGGTATGAAAACTTTGCAGGGATTTTCCAGGGATCCAATATGAAATTGGCATTAGTGGTGAAATAGATCCATACCTATTGTAGATATGAAAAGAGGATTAAGGGTATAAGATAGAGGAGTCCTATAGTTGGTGGTTCTATTAGTAACATGGGCATTGTTAAGATTGACATCATCTACCATATTATAGGGTAAATGTGTCTTATAGGATTTACGAGGGTTAGTAAAACTCATCATTTTAGTCTGATTTTACTGCTCAGCTTCGTCAAGCACATCTTCCAAGATGAAAGGTAAAATTAAGCAAAGCAAGAAGGGATTGATAAAGGAACTTGAGTTGGACACCTATTGAAAACCTACAAGATTGATCTGGTTGATTTCATTTGGTCAGATAATATAAATTGACATGCTTAAAACCTACAATGTTGAGATGGTTGACCTAGTCAGGTACTTAGGAAAAAAATCAAGAAACCTACTAGGTTATGTTGGTCGACCTAGTTGGGAAGACATGAAAAGGTAAAAGTCTCATGACCTACTAAGTCAAGTTGGTCAACTTAGTTTTATATGTGGGAAAAGATAGACAGCCTACTAAATCAAGCTGATCAATTTAATAGTACAAGCAATGAAAGATAAATAGCCTACTAAATCTAGTTGACAAATTTAGTAATATAAGTGGGAAAATTTTGGTTTCTAAAATATGATGATCTAGTTATGAAATATAAGTATAGTAAATAGAATATATAATACTGATTCATGCTAGTCAACATAGTCTATTCACACACAATCAACTAGATTGATCTTATCAATCTCGCTGAGGCACATAGCACAAAATTGTATCAATGCTCGCTGATATAGCCTACAATACAACATAGAGTAAAAAGTAAAAAATGTAATTTTATAACTACTAATACTAACTAAATTATCCAAAAAAGAAGATCAGAAAGTTATACTAAAAGGTTTTGTTTGACAGTGTAAGCTTCCAAAGATACTTGTTTATACGTTAGATAGTGATGATCTAATGTTTCAAAGTGTTAACTATAGAGGAAGTGCCACTCCCATAGCCCATTAAATTCAGTTTTAAGCATAATTTGGAAGTAAATTATCTATGTTAACCATTAACCGATGCATCACAAGATCAAATAGATGGCTAGATTCCTAAGGTTCAATTCAAAAGGAAGTCATAGGTGTTCTTGAAATACCAAGAGGTACATGAAAACTAAATATTGTGTTTACCTTTGTATATGGCTATGAATATGTGTCTAAGCTATGATATATGCAAATAGTATACAACATTCGTAAACATAATATCACGTAACCCTTCACAATAATAACTAAGATTTTTTAAAACTTCTGGTACATTATTTTTAAGGAAAGCCAAACAAAGTGAAAATAAAGGCAAAATAATAAGTTGTTGAAAACCAAGTTGTAATTTATAAAAACAAATAAATAGGCAACCGACTCTTTTCAATGTAAATGTGATTTAATTATTATGAAAATAGAGGTCAATTTTCCTTACTTATTTTGAAAATAAAGCACATAGAACAAGATCAAGCAGGTTGATCTAATTGAGTAAATAAAATAAAATAGAGTCAATGCTGGTCGACTTAGTCTATTTTGAAAATAGACCCCAAACAAAATAGGTCAATTTAGTTTATTAGCAGAAAACACAAACACAAAACTAAATTAAACAAGTCAATTTAGTTGGTTGTGTGCTTATAGTTTAATGGAACTAAAAAATAATGAAAATAGTAAAGTATTTTTGATATTTTAATTGTTATAATTAAAAATTGAGAATTATAAAATTGATTAAAATGGACAAACTTGAAATACTAAGTTGTTAATAATGAACCTAGAAAATTGAACAGGATCAATCAAGTCGATTTAATTATATTTTTGAGAGTGTTGAAGTTCTACTAATTAGATTGCCCATGTGAGATTTGGTCCTATAGAGGTAGAAAGTTAGAAGCATGGTAATTAAACATAGTCAACCAGGTTGACTTAATTTGAAGAAAATTGATAAACTAAAAAAAAGAAAGTAAAACTAATTCGACCAACATAATTTAGTTTTTTGAGACTAAAAATGTAAATAATATGAAAATAAACAAGATTGAAAAACTAGAATTAGTTAATTTTAATTAAAATTGCAGAAAGCAAGAAAATGACTAGGTCGACTAGCATGACCTAATTAGTTAAAATTAGAACCCTGCAAACATAAGACAAACCTAAGTCGACCAGTTGATCTATTTTTTATTAATTGCAAGATAGAGGGAAATGACTAGATTAAATAAATGTGTTCTATTTTACTAAGGAATAAACTTACACATAAAAGGTGAAACTAGATTGAAAAGCTCGATCTAGTTGATAGTAACTAAAAATTTAAAAAAATACAAGGGTTAGATTCACATCAGGTTCACTATAACGTATGCAATAAATTAGGATAAATATACGACTTGTCATAGTTAGCGAATTCCAAGCTCAGAGATGATAATCTCACCAATAACTCATTGCATATCTATTTATATCAGGGACATGACCAATATGGATCCACTAAACCTACCTAAGGGATCTCTTATCACACAACACTACAAGATATGGTTCCAAAGCCTCTAGTCAAGTATCAATACACAATAACCCTAGCTAGGTCTAAATTATACAAATAAAAGAAACTAATCTAGTGTTCGCCAAAGCTTGTGGCACAAAGAGGGATGGTTAAACACAAATCAAACAAAGGAAACTGTAATCAAGCTAATGTAGAGGTAAACTAAGCAAGAAGTAAAATATTTAACCGATTATTTTATGAAATATCTATCTACCAAATGAAAGAATAAAAGTTAAAAATATTTACCTTTGAATAAACCTATTGTGTCTTAATCTCTTCCTTGGCTAATGGTGCTTTACAAGAGGTTATTTTAGATTTGTAAGGATCACACTATATAAATTAGCTATAGACTAAAATATTCCTACTTTGCATCCAATACTTTCCCACAAGAAAAGGTATCTTCCTTCAAAAGAAAAAAACTTAGACAATTGTAATGTCCCCATTTTAGAATTAAATAAAATCAAGTGACCCTTAAACTATGCATTATTTTCTCTAGGCAAAAGGGATGGAAAAATGAAAATAAATTAATAATAATGTTTTAAGTTGTTCTCAATGTCACTTTATTTAATAACATGGAAAGAACACATATTCATTATTATTAAGTGGAGCTAAAAAGAATTAATTACATGGTTAAAAAGTAATTAATATTATGAGGGGGGGAAGGAATATTTAATTAAAAAGTAATTCTAATTACTTTAAGGTTAGGGTTAAATTAAGAAAATGAGTTTTATAAAAGGACAAAGGGGAAATCATTATTCATTATGATTGATTATTCACTTTTACCAATTCCTAACATAATTCTTTAATTATTTCACTTTTATTTGAGGACAAAAACTTTGATTGCAACCAAATCAGAGGATGAAATCCCTCCAATCCATAGGGATAATTCCATATAGGGATTAAAATTAAGCAACTCAATAGGTTATTTATAGGAACTCATAAAATCATGGTTTACAGGGAGGCACCATTTGTTTTTAGAGGTTGTGAAGCTACCCAATCAAGAAAAAATTCTAGAATCAATTTTATAGGGTTTTCCCTGGTGAGCATCATCCTATTTTACCCTAGTTTCGATGTCTTTACCTGTAAAAATTAGATCACAAATTTTGGGGGTTGTTGTTGTACAAAAAATATGCAGATCCATACGGATCCATACGATGTTTGTACCGTGATCATTTTCTATCAGACTGGGCAACATTGTAGCATTTAAAGACTATTGTATTGTGTTGAGCCATTTCACCTAGGGTTTTAAGGATTGTTATACATTTGAAATTAATTCTAGAATTAAATATTTAGCTTGAGTGGGATATTTTACCAATGACTCCTTAAGTTAGAATTAGCAGAATTGTGAGCTATAATGATGCAAAAATGAATGTTCCGTCTATTGGATTGAAATGAAGGGCGGCATTTATAGCCAAATATTGACTCTAAAACCTTTAAAAAATTAGCCAATAAGGTTGACTAACTCGATCTTATCATGCGGGAAAATTAGATGTTAGACCTCGAACTAAGTCAGTTGGGCCGAACTAGTTGATGGATGCACGTACCCTTATGTAGTATGGCCTCATTATGCTTATATTTTTTTTTTCATTTTTCTTTTAAAAATGGCTGGGATGTTTAATTTTTTATGTATATGTTGAAATTGCATTGCACTTTGAAATAAAAGACAATATGTCACAATTGAAAATGGTGTTGAAATTTTGATGTATTTATTAAAATTGCAATGTATGTTAACACAAAAGATAATACATTACAATTGATCATAATGTCAAAATTTTGAGATTTTAATGTTGAAATGAAAAATAA
The DNA here is from genome assembly GCA_037957365.1 of Torreya grandis. Lineage (NCBI taxonomy): Eukaryota > Viridiplantae > Streptophyta > Pinopsida > Cupressales > Taxaceae > Torreya > Torreya grandis. The sequence goes on along the minus strand of JARHVA010000164.1, from coordinate 3,793,072 downwards.
CATGTTGAAATTGACATTTGAAAGATAAATCAATATAATTGAATGCCTTTTTATTATAATTTTGACATGGGTGTAGACATTTATGTATAGATGTATGCTATTTTAATGGTATAATCTTATAATTATTTTTGAAAAAAAAAATTGACATATTAAAATTATATAATTATAGAGTTTTCATGTATTATTTTACATCTATAATACTATAAAGTTTTTGATAAATTTTTATAAATCCATACGAAGTTTAAATATTAAAAAATTAATCATATTATTAAGTTTGTTTTGAAGTTTTTTTAATGATATATTAAAATTATATAATTATAGGATTTCCATGTATATTTTTACATCCGTATTATTATAATATTTTTGAATGTTTTTTATAAGCCTACATGAAATCTATATATTTAAAAATAAAGGTGAGCCACTTTAGTTTTTTTGAAAATTATAAATGGATAACCAGATGATGAATGCAATGAAAGAGTGAAACCATACACCTCTCAGGTTTGTTTTCAAGTAGTGTATTATCCCCATGCGAACTAGTGTTAGGAAAATATAGGTTCGAACTCACATTATGATGAGTTATTCATGTTGTGTGCAAGTGTGAGTGGGTGCAAGATTTGCAGTTATTATAACTCACTAAATATTCTATAAAAATTAGTTGAGAGATACTGCAGATTTGGTTAACACATTTCTCCTTGTCTTTAGGAGAGGACAAATTCTATAAATATATATTATCTTGCATTGAATATAATTAGTATTGATGATCGATTGAGATTTATGTGTTTGAGCCTTTGGCTCTACTCTAATATGGAGGTGAAATTTCAACAACATATAACATATATCCACTTTTGATTATTTTTTGATAGATGTAGTACTCTTATGTAATAAGGATTTCTTATTTTGTTTATAAATATATTTTTTTCTTTTTTCTTTTTAATACAATTTAAATGTCAAAATTTTGATGTATATATTAAAATTGTATCATACTTTGGAAAAAAAAACAATGTCATTATTAAAAATGGCATTGATTTTTTGATGCATATATTAGAGTTAAAATGAAAATCAATGTATATATTAGAGTTAAAATGTATGTCAAAACAAAAGACAAAAAATTGTCAGTAAATATAATACCATTTGACATTATTTGAATCTTTAAATTAAAAATAACATACTGAAATTGACACCGATAAGATAAAACAATGTAATTGAAAATTAAATGACTTCATATTGTAATTTTGATATGGGTATAGACATCAAAATAATGGTGTCTTACGAGTGCAAAGTTTAACTAAATTTTTTTAAAATCAATTTTCACAAATTTTTATTGTCAAACCTTTGTTTTAGCATTTCTTAAACTTTTAAAATATAAAATCTCTGATTAATAATATTAGAGATGTCTTCAGAGTGTAATCGCCGCAGAAACGAAGGCAATGGTGGCACATATCATCGCGATGTGAGCCACTATGCTGCACATCCTCACCACCATTTTAATGTGACTGTGTCTGTCTAACGGTGTTAATGGCCATGGCCTTCGCCTGTAACAACACCGACACCACCCCTAACGACGAGAAAAAACTGAGGGCGTCCGTCACCACGAATATTTTAAACCCCACGCTGTCCATCACTTCCGTCGCCCCTGCGAAGCCAAGCTCATTTTCAAGTCTAATGGGGACTGTAAATATGCACAGAAATGTCAAACACACCACCATCGTAGCCACTATTATAACCCAGCGATCACGCCCCTCCTCCTCCTCCTCTCTCAGAATTTCGTGAGCCTTCACAGCATTATATGTTAATAAAAGCTGCGCTTCCATATCCTCTTCAGAAATGGCATTGTACAAAACATTGTGATTCTTAAGAAAAAGAAACGTTTGAGGCATTGAGATTGCGGATGGCAGACAATGAATTTGTTCGCAGGAAGAAGGGGTTAGCAGATTGCAGATGGCAGACAATGATTATAAATAAGATAAAATGAGTAATTTTTAAACGTGGGCGACACGCATCCACACGTCGTTCCGCGAAGCCGCCCTCCGTGACTCGTCATTGCTATGAATTTGGTCCACAATTTTTTAGCTGTTTAAAAACTTCCCCTTTCGGTGGATGATTAAAATTTATAACAAACGCCGTGTCTATCGAAAGTTTCAACAAAGGAGAATGTCGATAGAGGTGTCGTGGAATGTGGAATATATAATAAAATAAATTTAAATAATGAGATAGGGAATAGAAATATTAAAAAATATTATTTTAACAATCTAATTAAAATAGAAAAAAATAAAAATATATAAAAATTTGAGTAATGAATTTAAGTTTTTTTTGTTGTACAAGTGAATAGAATTTAAGGTTTTTAACATAGAAATTTAGATTACATTTTAATATAAATATTTATTAAATATTGTAATCAAATTATGAGAACTTGAAAATTAATGAATTTTGTAATCTTAATTAAAATATTGTAATTTTATATTTATCAAGGTGAGTTGGTAAAAGCTAATGAGTGTGCTTCAACCTACTCAGGTTTAAATCTGCACAAGGTTGAATTCATTTAACTAGTAGTGGTAGTAGTTGTTAATTGTTGTGTTAGTCTTGTTGTGGGTGTTGTGGGATTAATAAAAAAATCTATGTTTAATTGGAAAAATTATCTTTCCTTCACTCCTTAAAAAATGTAATTATATTTAATAAAACATCATAATAACATTAATATTTTGACATATTCTTTAAAATTTTTAATGAGATGTGGATTTTAATATATTTTTAATGTTAATTTTATAATTTAAAAAAGAGAATGGTCACTATTTATGTGCCATGTATTTTGATAGTGAATACATATGTTAACATATTATTTTATCTCTAATATTGTAATTTATATTGTTCCTTTTTATTGCAACTTATTTTTTTTAAAGTGTTAATCATAGTTATGTGAGTTGTTTAAGAGTAATAATGGTTTGTTGGTTATTAGAATTATTTATTAATTTTTTTTTTCCATTAGTATTATTCAATGGCAATTATGATTGTTTGTGAGAATGATAGGTTGTTATGGAGGAGAAGACATAGTAATATGAGATGGAGTCTATGATTTGTCAAAATAGGTATGAGTCTCTTTCAAAGTTAATGTTAGTTTTATATTTTCTGCATGGAAGATTCGTACAAAGTTTGTATACCGATGAAAAAATTTCTTGCAAAGTTTGAGATCCCCCAAAATACTCTTGTTATCATGCACACTCTCTTCCAAAAAATAAAGGTAAAAATATTCTTATTTTTAAAGGTGGAGATGTTGTTTCAAGGTCTCAGAATCACTTTGTTTAGTTTTTATATATGTCTCAACTTCATCCCAATATTTTTTTGTATGTTTCTCTACAATTTTTCGTATCTACTATCAAATAATTTTTTTAATGTATTATCCAAAAAAATTTTGTAAGTGGATTGAAATGTCATAGTGTATGATAGTACTTGGTGCATGATCGAACCATTTGTTTTCCTCTTTCCTATCATCTTATCTCTATACACATTCTATTTAAGGTTTTATTTTTATTGAAATACTCCAAGGATGAAACTCTTGAGTTACCTATATAAAAAATAATATAAAAAGTTAAATTAGTATTGATGATGTATGTTGTTGATTTTTTATATTCAACTTTGACTTTGCATGTGGTAAATGAGACTTATTTATAGTGTCATGTAACTGTATAACATGTGAGACCCATCTATCAACACTAAATGAATCACCACCACTGCTTGTTTTACCCCACCTCGCCATTGCTCTCAAATCCCAACCATCCTACACATATTTGGCCTTCACATCAACAAATGACCACACAAGTACCATTGCTTGGCTATAAAGTGTGGTCATATTCTCATCTCCTACACAAATCCTTTTATACATTTTGTCACACAATATTTTAAAATTGCTTTCAACAACCACATTCTCATCATAAAGAGCCTTAAGACCATTAATGAGAGTTACATAGTATGGACAGTTCAATTTGCTACTATTAGTAATTGCAGCAAAATTAAAGGTTATCACATGTTTTCTCAAATCATAGACAATATACACATATTTGAAAAAAATTATGGTTGTATCATATCATATAGATATACAAAAGACATATATGTTGTCCATAATCTTGTACAAAAAAATAAAAACATTATTTTGCAATCTGTATCATAGCAAACATAATTGAGAGGTGGCTAATTTATCAATACAAACACCAAATTTATACTAAAAAACATGGGATATATAGAGAAGGTTGTTCATTGCATTGTATGATCATTTTAAATTGATATATAAGCAATTATTCATGTCACCCACACTAAAAAAGTGTGGTTTTCATAATATTATATTAAGTTAAGGCATGTATTTATTTGTAATTTCATCTACAAGCTCTAACATTCAAACCAATGTAAACTTGCTAATGGCCCCAACCAAATCTACATTTAACCACACAATTCCACTGTCTTTTGTAAGATTCCACTTTTTGCATACATGGTTGTCAAGCTATTCACACATTTAACATCTGAAAAAAATAAGAAAGAGATTTTATGGTGAGATATACACCTTTTTGTCCAATGTTTTGATTATGACAAATTTGTTGTTCGAAAGACTTGTGACTTGAAAACTGTTCAAGAATGGTTACTGAGGTGGTTTTTTTATCACAAAACATTTTCATAAATTTAGTGAGGTATATTTTCTTCAAATATTCATGTTATTATGTATGGCATAATCCTTACAAGAGAGAGTGGTTTAAAGCTAGAACTAAATGATATTCCAGTTTAGAGCATTGTCCCATGACCTTTATAGGTAATTTGTCTATACTCGTCATGTCTATCTAAGGTTTATTTTTTAATCATGAACAAACTCTATCATACATGTTAGATGCCTTCAGTATCATTCTTCATAATTTTGATGTTGACAGTTTAAAAAAAAGCCGATATTTATTTACTTCTCTCAATGTGAAATTTGTCTTATAACACAACATTTAAGTGTATCCCAATCATGATTTGTAATGTCTTTTTCAAATGTGCTCTTCTATGAAAGAATTTATGTGTAAGCTTCTAAAATTTGACCCTAAAATCTTAAAGCAAAGAGAAGATGCAGATTCATATGACCTACACTTTTAACTAAATAATTCCCCTACGTTTTGTAAACTTCTACATTTTACATACATAGTTTTCAATCTATTCACAAATTTAGCATCTAATAAAAAGTATTTTCAATTATTGTTCAATATATTTCATACCCTATTCTAAAAAGCCAAGTTTCACGGATGATGGAAATATTCCTAACCATCACAAGTTCATCAAACCTCCTTTAAGGTCAAAATATTATTATTTATGCATATAACAGTTAGCATTCTATGTATATCGATGAGGTGCATATGATTCAAATTTATTTTTAAATAGATGTTGGATTAAATAGATTAGCTTGACTTTTATAGTATTGTGTGCTTTGTTATATGATTATCAAGTATGTATTATTTTATATGCACATGTTTATTAAACTTATTGTTTTGTGTATTTAAATGTGCAGGACACAAGTATAACCAAAAGATGAAAGGGAAATTAGAAGTGCGTATAACCCATTCTACCACTACACACCCTCTTAATCTCAGCTACCTAATTTCGACATAGAGTTATCATGGTGGACCTTAGAAAGGAATTAAATTTAGACGTTTGTGTCTTATCAGTTCTTTTGGTTATGGCTAATCTCTTTCTTTGAATATGTTCTTATTTATACCTACATTCAATTGGGTTTGCTATTGCCATTTAAGTTGTTATTCCATTTTTTTAATATAAGTTTTTTAATAGTTTAACAAAGATTTTATTTTACACCTTAATATGAAATAGTCATGTATTAATTTATTACATTTGTGAGGATGGCGTTGGAAATGAAATGAAATGTTGGTTTTAATGAAATGAAATGGTTGGTTTTAATTTGTTTTTGAGACTCAAAAATAAATTAAACCACTTACTACCTTAGATCAAATACTTATCGATATATCAATTATTGTATTTGATCATATGTTTGTATTTATATTTTTTAATTATAAAATACAATCAATATTTTTGATAGATTATATGAAATACAAAATAAAAAATTTAAACAAACCATCAAAAACATTAAAAAATTATTTGTAATAATTAATGTTTCTTTCTTCCTCTATAAACTATATTACTATTTGAAGATGAATGTTACCATTACAATGTTGCTTCACTAAAACTATTATTAATAAAATAGAAATTTATAAAAGGTTACAATTGATGGGGTTTTTGAAGAGCAATGTTGAATATGTAACTGCCATTAAAAAAAGTCATGACATGCAAGGTCGATCATCATATTTAGTAACCATCCATGAGATTGAAAATCCTAATGTCATACATTTAACAAGCTCTAGATGGACATCTAGCTCAAAACTTATCATTCTATGATTTTAACCTTTGGGAGAAGAGATAGTTGTCATTTATATAAATATGTAAAGAAAGATTAAATTTATTCTTTGATTTTTTGGTCTATGCATAATTATTTATGCCTCCGTGTATAACTGGATGGTTATAGCCTAGTAATCATTTGGTTAATAATGAGGCATAGAGTAATCAAGAGAATTTTTTGTCAAAAGTAAGATTTTATGCTTCCTACATCAAAAAGATCATTATTTTTTCAAAAAAATCCCAAAATTTTCATTTGGCCCTATTAAAGCTTGTCAATTTTATCTAGGTGTTGAATTTAAAACAATCCACCTTTTACACGTTTGTATTTGATTATAGATTTGAACATTTAAAACAATCCACCTTTTACAAGTTTGTATTTGATTATAGATTTGAACATTTAAGTATATGACTGGAATTAGGTGTAATATGATTATATAGCATGGGTTTAGAAAAACTCTTTTTCCTTCTTCAAATTTAAGCATAGGACTAGAAGTAGGTGTAATATCATTATATAGCACCCCAATATATAAGAAAATATATTTTTTTACTTTAAATAGTAGATGTATTCAAAGGGATTTTCTTCCTTTCATTTGTGCATTATTAAACTGGATTGTAGGGTACATTTGCAATTGGTTGAGGGCTTCATAACTAGTTGAAAGAACATTCCGAAAAGATTTGAACAACAATTTTGAACAAAATAAATAATTTTTCTTTATTTTTCAAAAATATTAGATGTAATAGAAGATGTAATAAAATTAAGAATACATATTTTAAGAGGACTATATTATTACAATAATATATGTCATATAGGGGTACATGGACAAATATTGTCATCTTCAATGTTTTGAATTTAATAAGTTATATGGGATATTAAAGGAAATGAAATTTACTGATTTAAATTTAGCAAGTTTTAAAAAGCTGCTACATGAAAGTTTAGGTTTTATCCACACACGGTAATAAAAAATGTAATAAAATGAAAAACACATAAAAAGTCAAAGTTCAAAGTCCTAAATAGCTAAAGCCATAAATCATTACTTTTAAAACTGCAACTAAATGATAAATACAAAACCATTCAAAGCCCAAAAACTTAAAGAGCAAAAGTTACATGTGACTAATAACAAAATATGCATCAAAACACAACTATCTATAACTCCTAATAGAAAAACAATATCCTCATAACTCTATTCTTAAACATATTTTTCTACTAGCAAAAAATATTATCAACTAAAGAACCAAATTTAAACTACGTTAGTGTCACCTTATAAGTTACAATTGGGATGCACTTAGAATTATTGCAGTCATATTCGAAAATGTCGCCTCCTCCTCTTCAACTTGAACAAAATATAGTGGAATGCATATAAATTGGATACCTTTCCAAAATAAATTCTTCAGATATTTGCACTCAAGTAAGTCTCAACATCAAGATTTCCCAAATGTTTAAAAAATCTACAACAAGATCCTTGAAATAACCTACATAATATTTTAATGGCAATGCAGGGGAGGCAATGTGGAATGCATAGTGGTTCGTCGATGCAAGGGAAGTCGGTGGAAAAAATGGGCGGGAGGAACATTTATGGCTATGGGTGGTGAGGTGATGGCTAAGTGATGGTGATGAACTAGTTGTTGGTAGTCACATGGGATAATGAGCTAGCTATTGGTAGTATCGGTGATGGTTAATGCGCTTAATGATTAGCAATGAAGGCATGGGGCACAGTTGGTGAGTGGTTAGTGGAGAATTTGGTGGGGGGAGTAGAATTGGTGGCAGAGTTAGTGATAACCGTTAGAGGGCAAGTTGATCATGGTGGTCTCAGGGTTAGTGATGTATGTACTACGTCAGTAGTGCATGCTGGTTAAGCCCATATTTCTTTCAGTGACATTTAAGGGTTGGGAGGTGTAATGGTATGATTGTGTCAAATAACAATCAATCATAATATTAAGTAATTAAGGTTTTTAGAAAAAAAAATATATATTTGGTAAAATAATGATATGTGTGGTAAAATAATTATATGTATAGATATATGTTATTATAATGGCATAATCTTATAAAGTTTTTTGAGATTTTTTTACGATATATTAAATTTTATAATTATAGGTTTTCCATGTATATTTTTACATCGGTAGTATTATAAGGTTTTTTGAGATTTTTTTTATGATATGTTAAAAATATATAATTATAAAGCTTCCATGTATATTTTTATATCAGTAATATTATAAGATTTTTTGAAAATTTTGTATAGATTAGCATGAAATTTATATATTTAAAAATAAAGGGGAGCCACTTTATTTTTTTCGACAATTGTAAATGGATAACCGGAAGATGAATGCAATGGAAGAGTGAAACCAAACACCTCTCAGGTTTGTTTTCAAGTAGTGTATTATCTCCATGTGAACAAGTGTTAGGAAAATATAGGTTAGAACTCACATTGCGGTGAGTTATCAATGTTGTGTGCAAGTGTGAGTGCGTGCAAGATATGTAGTTATTATAACTCACTAGATATTCTAGGAGATTCGCTGAGAGATACTACAGATTTGGTTAACACATTTCTCCTTGTCTTTATGAGAGGAATTTTTTTATAAATATGCATTATAGTCCATTGAATATAATTAGTATCGATGAACGATTGATTGTTTGAGATTTGTGTTCGAGCTTTTGGCTCTACTCCAATATGGAGGTGAAACTTCAACAACATATAACACATCCAATTTTGATAATATTTTGATAGATGTACTACTTTTATGTAGTAAGGCTTTTTTATTTTTTTTATAATATATTTTTGCCTTTTTTCTTTTTAAATATGGTTTGGATGTTGAAATTTTGATAAATATGTTAAAATTGTATTATACTTTGAAACAAAAGACAATGTCATTATTGAAAATGGTATTGATTTTTTGATACATATATTAAAATTATAATGGTTGTCGAAACAAAAGACAAAAAATTGTAATGAAATATAATATCAAATTTTTGAAATTATTTAAATTTTTAAAAGAAAAATAACCTAATGAAATTGACACCCAAAAGATAAAAAAATGTAACTGAAGATTAAATGACTTCATATTGTAATTTTGATATGGGTAGACATCAAAATTTTAATGGTATCTTACAAGTGTAAAGTTTAACTATTTTTTTTTCAAATCAATTTATACAATGTTTTACTGTCAAACCTTTGTTTTCGATAATTTAAAATGTCATCTAAATGTAAAAATTTAAATTAAATGTTAAAATGTCACATTAGCAAATTTAGTGCCACACTTTTCCAAAAAGATAAACGTATTAAGGCATCAATATTCATGTCAAACTCTCTCATTGTTACATCTTGTGGAAGGCACGATCAAGGGTACACTCTTCCAAAAGAAAAGCGGTGCCTAAACGCATATATATTTGATGACTTTTTATAATTAAATTTCAATAATAATAAAAAAAGAGTTTGGTGCAACAGATCGTGTATGAAAAATTTAATTAGATTATTAATTTTTGTGAGATTTTATATATAAAATAAAATATAATTATATACATATTTTTTAAATTTATATATCAAAATTTTTAAGGGTAGGAAGAATTTTAATGTATACAATTTTTTGATCATCATATTTTAAATCACAGTATGTGATCTATCATTATTATAAAATTTATAATTTTTTATAATAAATTATTCAAATTTTTAAAATTTATTTAAAATTTTTGTTTATAATTTTATAGACTTTAAAATATATTTTTTTTATTAAATAAATTACAATTTAATTATCAAAATAATAATGTGAAAAATACTACCTAATTATTTATCAAAATACAAATTCTAAAAAATAATTCCACACGACGTTCCGCGAAGCCTCTCGAGTCCGGGCTAGGTCTTTGATGATTAAAATTTATAACAAACGTGGCGTTCATCAAAAGTTTCAACGAAGGCTCCGCGTGCTTTTTCCCCTCAATTTGCTCCGCACTGTTGTAGGTCTTTGAAAACAGAAATGTGGCTACGTTCCCCTTTGGCTGTGATGGTTAGGTAGATGATTAAAATTTATAAAATACATGTAACCATTAATATAAAATTTATAACAGACGAGGCGTTTAAATAAAGGCTTCACATGTATTCATTTGGAAGGTTAGTTTAAAGTCTTCAAATCACAATAGGCATAAAATACATGTAACCATTAAAATAAAATCTTGGGACCCATACTAGGGTTGTTGTGGAATGACGTGGAATTGTTTGTAGAATTTCATTTTTTGTTAATGAAAAAGTGGTGGTTATTTCTTTGATTTATTTGCAAATTCAAGTTTAAGTAGAAAAGATGGTTCTGGATCTCTGTCACTTGCAGGGGTTCCTCTATCACTAGGGGAGTGCCCCTTGCATCATGAGTAGAGTTCCCCCTGATGGCCCATTCCACAGTCCACCATCTCTTCCTCGTAAAAGGCGTCGAAGCAAAAGTCGATCCAGAAGTAGGGGCCACTTTCTCCTCATCCTCTCTAAGGGGATGGTTGAAGTTCTCAAGGAAACTCTGATGTTGATCCTGCATATCAATCTCCGACAAATATTGTCGTTCAAAAATTATGTTTATAAATTTAGACTTTTAAAATATAAAATCTCTATTAAATAGTTTATAGTTCAACTATGAAAATGATAGTATAAAAAATATTGCTTAATAAATCACATGTTGAGGTGCAATCGAAGTGCAGTGGTTAAGTTGGAGGCCTACCACCCATTCAGATTGACTGCCATCCAAAATTAAAAAATGGTATAATAAAAATATATATATATATAAATTAATTATTTATCAATATACAAATCCTTAAAAATAATTCTAATCAATTCTTCACATTAAATAGAAGAAATATTCTATACTTCTAATTCATATAAAAACAAAATTTCAATCCATAAAACATAAAATCTCTCATTAAAATTAAAGATATCTCCAGAGTGTGATCGCTGCAGAAACGAAGGCAATGGTGGCACATCTCACCGCGATGTGAGCCACTATGCTGCACACCCACGCCGCCATTTTCATGTGACTGTCTCTCTGTGTAACGGTGTTGATGGCCATGGCCTTCCCCCTGTAACAACACCGACACCACCCCTAACGACGAGAAAAAACTGAAGGCGTCCATCACCACAAATATTTTAAACCCCACGCTCTGCATGACTTCCGTCGCCCCTGGGAAGCCAAGCTCATTTTCAAGTCTAATGGGGACTATAAATATGCAGAGAAATTTCATATAAACCACAATCGTAGCCACTGTTATAACCCAGCGATCAGGCCCCTGCTCCTCCTCCTCTCTCAGAATTTCGTGAGCCTTCACAGCATTATATGTTAATAAAAGCTGCGCTTCCATATCCTCTTCAGAAATGGCATTGTACAAAGCATTGTGATTCTTAAGTAAAAGAAAAAGAAATGGTTGGGCCATTGAGATTGCAGATGGCAGACAATGAATTTGTTTGCAGGAAGAAGCGGTTAGCAATGTTATTATAAATAAGGTAAAAAATGAGTAATTTCCATGTAAGGATTGGTTAGCTTCGGAGACGGTGTTTAGGCACATTCGACGCGGCTGAGTAATTTGTAACCGTAGGCGACACGCATCCACACGACGTTCCCTGCGTGCTTTTTCCCCTCAATTTGCTCCGCACTTTTGTAGGTCTTTAAAATTTATAACAGACGAGGCGTTTAAACAAAGGCTTCGCATGTATTCATTTGGAAGGTTAGTTTAACGTCTTCAAATCACAATAGACATAAAATACATGTAATCATTAAAATAAAAGCTTGGGACCCATACTAGGATCAAGCTTATATTTTCAAATAAAAGCTCATCTTAATTCTTTGTTGTGGAATGACGTGTATAACCCCTGGCATCTTAGCATCTGTGCGAAATGAGTGCAATGAGAATGTTCATAAAGGTGCCGTGGAATGTGGAATATATGGTGGTGTTGTAGGAAAACACAATTAGATAAAATTAAATATATGGTGGTGTTGTAAAGTACAATCAGTTTGGTATTGGATTTATTTGTTATTTCAATTTTATTACTATGAGTTTTTCTTTTAGTTATAAGGTATTTTTTCGAGATTTTTTTAATTGGTTAGTTTTAATTGGTTTTTTTTTAACAATTTTTTTATGTTATTATTTATTTAGTTATGGAAAGTTTGAAATAATATTATTTTTAATCATAAAGTTTGTAGAATTTCATTTTATGTTAATGAAAAGGTGGTTGTTATTTTTTTACGATTTATTTGTAAATTCAAGTTTAAGTGGAAAAGATGGTTCTAGACCTCTGCTATTTGCAAGAGCTCCTTTACCACTAGGGGAGTGCCCCTTACACCATGAGTAAAGTTCTCCCTGATGGCCCACTCCATGATCTACCACTTCTTTCTCGTAGAAGGCATCGAAGCAGAAGTCGGTCCAAAAGTAGGGGTCACTTTCTTCTCACCCTCTCTAAGGAGTGGTTGGAGTTCTCATGGAAAGTCTGATGTCGGTCCTTCATATCAGTTTTCGATAAGTCTTGTTATTCATGTGCAACCCACTGATGGTTGGACTATCACTATTCATGATGATCTTTTAAATGGGTGGAATACTCCAGAGATTCCTAACGTAGAACTATTTGCTTGGTTGGCACTTTTCAAGGATGATCCTCTGCCTTCATCTCTTGGGGCGATAACCTGTGCATAAAGTTCCGTTGTATGGTTATTTATAATTACTTGGGTTGTACAGGTTTACCAATTACTTTTGTTGTTTTGAAGTTGGATTTATCTTCTAATAAAAAATTTGAATCGTGATTTATGTCGTTGCTTTACTTTGTAAACCTTTGTAATTATATTTTTTTTGTTAATATAATATGAAGTGTTCCAATAATAAACACTAATATAAAATTAAATAAATATTAAAATAGAGAATTAAAAAACTTAAAAATATAAAGAATATTAATTTAAAAATATAATTTTTAATTAAAATAGGAAAAAGTAATTTAAATACATAGAAAGTTGAGTAATGAACCTAGGTTTTTGTGTATAAGTGCATAGATTTTAAGGTTTGTAATGTTTTGGTTTTTTTTTTTGGTCCGATCATCACGGAAATATGAGGTTATTGAAAAAATTAGAAATATAGACCACAATAAAAACTATTAGAAATATAGATCATTAGAAAGTAGTACTCTGATTACTTCATCTAGGGTGGATGTTTTTTACACAAATGAGTTGCATTTCACTACAAGTTAAGGGATTGGAGAAGACGATAAACAAATTTATAATTAAAATTGCTATTGATGCAAGTTAGGAGGATTAGAAAAGATCAAACGAGTTTACAATTAAAGTAATTGTTGATGTTAAGAGGATTGAATTTAACCATTTCAAAAATGAATGTTTATATTGTTTGGATGTTTTGATCAATCGATCAAAACATAATAGTGTATCTCATTTTTTGGTGTAAAGAGGTCACATACACTTTCATCTCCTCCTCAAAATATATTGAATTTGAATCATTAAAATTAATCAACAAATATGTTTTAGACTATATATACAAATATGTAATGCATATATATTTTTCTATTTTTTTTAAAAATCATTAAATATTTTTTGATATATAGATATATTCTGGTCAGACTAGCTGAACTCAACCCTCAACTCCTTGAGGTGGCATCATACTTAGTACCGATGTAGAAATTAAGAAAACTATTACATACCTAATGTAGATTGTGAGAGTAATGGGTCACTTGGTTTGATCAAGGGATGTTTATTGCATATAGTTGTCATGTTGGTCTTCTATGTGTTAGGAGGTCTTGGTTGCCTATTCAATTATTAATGTGATATTTTATAATGATATATCTTATTTGTAATAAGATTCAATTTAATATTAAAAAAAATATTTTAATAATAATTTGAAGGTAAAAGATTGTATTATGACATCGTGTAAATTAATTATAAATTAAATATTTTAGAACAATTATAATATAAGAATTTTATGTAAAAATTTGATGACAAAATTAAGAATTTGACAAGTTGTGAAAACTTAAAAATTATAGAATTTCTAATCTTAATTAAAATATTGTGATTTTATGGCTACAAGAATCAAGTGAATTGGTAAAAGTTCACGAGTGTGCTTCAATTTATTCAAGTTCAAATCTCAAAAGGTGCTTGTTGGTTTAAAAAATTTATGATTAATAAGAAAAATTCTCCTTCTCTCACCAAAATAAATTGTAATTATATAAAAAAAAATCATGATAACTAATCATATCAAAAAAATTCATGATAACATTAAAATTTTAATATGTTCTTTCAAATTTCAAAATTTTAATGGGATATAGATTTTGGTATATTTTTAAAATTAATTTTATAATTATTTAAAAAATATGGTGGCTATTGTTATGGCTATGTATTTTGATGGTAAATATATATGTTAATATATTATTTTCTTTCTAATGTAATTTCTATTGTGTTTTTTTAAAATGTGTGTTTTTTTTTAAAATGTTAATCATAGTTATAAGAGTTGTTTAAGAGTAATAATGGCCATTAGTTATTATAATTGTTTATTAAAGTATTTTTTCCCAAATAATATTATTCAATGACAGCTATGACTGTTTATGACAGTTAGTTATGGAGGAGAAGACAGTAGTATGAGATGGAGAGTCCATGATTTCTCAAAATAGATATGATTCTCTTGAGTCTCTTTCGCAGCTAATGTGAGTTTCATATTGTTGCATGGAAAATCTGTACAAAGTTGTATTCTGAAATGAAAAGTTCCTTACAAAGTTTGAGACCTCCCAATTTACTATTGTTGTCATACAGATTTCTCTTCCCAAAGAGAGAGGTAAAAATCTTCATGCTTTTTTTTTAAAGGTGGAGAAATCTTCATGCTTTTTTTTTAAAAGGTGGAGATGTTATTTCAGGTTTTTAGGATCACTATGTTTAGTTTTCATTGATCTCTCAACTCCATCCTAATATCTTTGCATATCCAACAGTATTTCAAAATCTATTATCCAAAAACCTTTTGTAAATGGACTGAAGTGTCATAGCATTGGTGGTTAGCCACATCATCGAACCATTTATTTTTCTCTCTCTTTCCTATCTTCTTCTTCTCTATACACACACTAGTATTAAGGATATTTTTTAGCTAAATTACTCCAGAGATGAAATCCTTGAGCTATTTATATAAAAAATAAGATTTGAAAGAAAACATAAAAATTCAATTAAATTTTAGATAGAAAATATTATTTATTAAAAAATTTAGAAACTGTGTGACCACATTTTGATGAGTCATCAACATACAAAGGTGGTACAATCTGTAATGATCCATTTCAAAATATAATGTTCACATTGATGGATGTTTAAATATGTAATGTCTTTTTGGTAAGCATTACTAAAGACTTCCATCGACCGTTCAAAGCCGAGCTCATTTTCAAGTCTAATGGGGACTGTAAATATGCACAGAAATGTCAATATGAGAATTTTGCATATGTGGACAACACGCATCTTCCGTGACTCGTTCTCCGTGCTTTTTTTTTTCCAGAATTTGGTCGGCACTTTCACCTTTCTGCGTCGTTGTTAAGTGGATAATTAAAATTTATAACAAACCTTTCAAAAATTTCAACAAAGGCTTCCCATGTACTAATGGTTGGGTGGATAATTAAAATTTATAATAAACGTGGCGTTTCTCAAAAGTTTCAACAAAGGTTTTGAAATCACAATAGGCAGAAAATACAGGTAACCATTAAAATAAAAACCTGGGACCCATACTAGGCTGGCGGTGGAGAGACATATATAACCACTAGCAATTGCACAAAATGAGTGCCATGAGAATGTAGATAGAGGTGTCGAGGAGTGTGGAGTATATAATGTTGTATGGAAATATAATAAGATAGAGTTAAAATATTTATAACAAGATATTAATTTAAGTAGAAGAGAAAAAAAATAAATTATGCAGAAAATTGATTAATGAAGTTAGGTTATGGTGATTTGAAATTTGAAGGAAATGAAAGTTTATAAAAAGAAAGTAAAGATTACATGATAATTTAATAAATTGTAATAAGTAATAAGGCTTAATTTTTTTTTGTTATTTAATTAAAAAAATTGTTAAAAGTATAAAGTATAAGATATTAAACAAAATAAAAGTAGTTAGAGAAATGTAATAATAAGTCTAAGTTATATTGAAGATCTATATTGAAATGTATTGGTATGAAAATAAAAAACTTTTACAAACAAGAAACCATTTCAACAAAATGATTTTTTTGTGTTCCTTTATATTCAAATATTATTTCTTCAAGCATAATGAAACAAAAGAATTGAGCTACAATTTATTTATCACAATAACAAACTAAGAAAATAAAATACTGAATATCAAAAGCAATAAAAATTCTATTCATCTCAAGAAATAGTAAAGAATAACTTGATGGTTGGTCGGCTATATAATAGGCCAAACCTGACAAGATGAGCTAAGACTCTTGTAGACACCAAGAAATTACACATTTATAGTTTTTGATGACTAAATGCCTCGAGACCTGCTAAAAATTCTTAAACCTTCCCAAAACCCCCCTTAACCCAACCAAATCATTATTCTCCTAATCACATAATATCATTCAAAATCACTATTTGAAATTAATATTCAAAAGTACTATTCATCATCACTATTCACTATGGGCCCTATTATTACTATTCATGATGACATGGCATGATGATATGGCAAGTGACATGACATATGATTTGGAAGTGATATGGCAAGTGACATGGCTTAAAAATGACATGGCTTGATGTGGGACACCATATCCCACTTAGGACCCTTTGCCAAAGTGCCTAATGACCTCATTTCAGCATCACAAAGTTCCCCCTTGAAATGTGGCGAATTTCCCCTTAAGGGATCATTATTCAACATGTATTTTGTCTTTTCCACATGAGATTAGACTTTAAAAGAGATACCTACCTCTTTAAGAGTATGGGAAAGACAAAGGGCACCCATTTTTGACTTCTTAGTCGAAATGGGAGACTTCTCAACCCAAATGGGAATCTTCTACAACCTCACCTTGGAATTTTCATCCCCCACATGGAAAATGGAACCAAATTTGGTGTGCCACCCCTTTAAGTGCTTGTGTGAAAGCAAGAAAGGGTGGGGAGAAGTCTTTGGTCTCATTTAAACCCATGTGCATGATTCCCATTCAAAATTCGACTCATGTGCAAGGTGGGAGATACACCAACCCCAAATGGGAGACTTATGATCAAAGTGGGAATCCCCACCAATCTCATCCTTGACTCATTCATGAGCCCACTTAGAGAAATTCAAATTACTTCACTATTCCTCTATTTTGACATGTCGTTTCACTTCAAATGTTATAAATACCCCCCCTCTCCTTCACCCAAGATTAAGTTGGAAGTTAGTATTTTTTCATTAACATTTGTGTTACAAGTTTGGAGGTATCATCAAGGAAGTCATCATATTGAAGAGAAGGAGCTCAAGTAACAAAACTCTATAAAAATTACTTCAAGTCTTCATCAACTATCAACAAGCCAATCTTCACCAACTAACCTCTTCAAGCCAACAAAATAACTTACAAATAGTTTCACACCCTAATGTGATAACTAAGACATTGGTGCACCCTCTTCTGGCCTTTAGTAAACCTACAACTGAAAAAAATATAATAAAACCAACCTTAACCAATCCACTTGTTGACTAAGTAGAACCTTTACAAATTTCCTTACAAAGCACAATTAAGGAAACCAAACAATACTTTTCACTTTCCCTTTTAGTGAATCAAATCCAACTAGAATCATCTGACACTTGTGAGGTGTACACAATCAATGTTGTTATTGATGAACCTATTACTACTACTTCTTCCACCCTACTCATTGAAGTGGGGGAATCACTTCTCATTCCTTCGGATGACCAAACAAAGTAAGCAACCACTCCCTTATTTTCACTTGACACCATTACACCTTCCTCCCACACCATGGACTCACCTAATCTTCCTTTGGAAATCATTCTTTTAGAAGAGGTCACCTTATCCACTCCATCTATGGAAGAAACATCTTCTCTAAATTTTGAACCTTCTACCAAAAACATAGATGGTGAAACCATTCTCTCTTCTCCACCCAAGGGTTTAAGATTTGAAATCAATGATCAAGGAACCAAACCTATCTACAAGCCCTTGTCTAGGCCAATACAAAGCCTAGAGTTCACTTATCAACCCAATATCGATAGAGCCACTTTCTGGCATCATTTTCGCCTCCCTTACCAAAGCAAACAAGAACCCTTAGCTTCACTTGAATCCACCCTCAAACCTATCACTACCTCAACTCCATCCTTAGATACTTCATCCTCCAAAACCATAAGGGAACCATCCAACCCACTTCCATCTAATTTTTTTAAATATCCTTACACTTCTTGGACCAAACCCATCAAGAATCTAGGAATACTTCCTATTCCTAGCATAACTCACCAATCTTTGAAATTGGACCTAACTCCATCAATTCCATCAAAGAAAACTTTGAATAAACCTATTAAAAGGGCATAATCTCCTAAACCATCTAGAAATAGACCCATGTCCCCCCCCGCCTTATATTAAATATTCTACTTCTAAACCAATAAAGCAACCCCAACCTAACCAACCTACTAAAACCATTCCACAACCAACAACTTCTAGGGTGAAGCCTACTCCTAAGAAGGATCCCAGTCCAAATCCCAAAAATCCATCACCCCAATGCCTTTACTTGAATATTATTCAACCATTTTACAAAGGTTGTTGCAAACCTCCTCCTTAACCTTACCACCTCTCAAACATTTCCAACCTGTCAAAACTTTTGACCCTTCATGTCCTCAACCAAAATGGTTTAATGCCAGCTTAGTCTGTGTATACCATAGGACACCTGGACATGACACAAAGCATTGCAAATCTCTCCAAGCACTCATCCACAACTTATATGAGGATAATATGTTATCAGATGAACCTCCCTTAACCAAGCCATCCCAACCTAATCGACAAACCAAAACTACCCCACCACCCATAACTTTCGTAGTAAAAAGTAATTTTAGGAAGGCTCCCAAAACTAAAAACCTATCACCTCCAACACCTTTGCATGAATCCTATTCAACCATTTTACAAAGGTTATTTCAAACCCCTTCCTTAACCTTACCACTTATCAAACCTTTTGACACTATCAAAACTTTCAACTCTTCATGCCCAAAACCGTCATGGTACAATGACCACCATGTGTGCTCTTGCCATATGATACTTGCACATGATATAGAACACTAAAAGGCTATTAAAACCATTATCCACCAACTTTATGGTAAGGATAATATGTTATCAAATGAACCTTCTTTGAGCCCATTACCAACACAACCATCAACCAAACCTACCCAACACTTTCCTATTCCCCCATTCTCACCTAAGAGTAATGAGAAACCAAAGAAGCAAGCTAAACCAACACTTCCTTTTATCCACACCATCTTTAGGGTTACCCACTCTTAAGCCTAACAAAAGGATAAGAGAAAGGATAAAATGCCCATTTTACAGACATGACCTTCAAATCCTCAACATTCTAACCAAACTCAACCACAAACACCTTCACTTTGGGATATTTTTCCCACCCATGCAAAGAGTAAACTAGGAGAACTTTCCTTCCATAAGGATTTAACCATTTATTAACTTCAACCATATCTTAACCATTAACTGAACTAACCCTTGGCTTTTTTGCCTCAACCTATCTACCAAACCCATCCATCAACCCAACTTGAACCAAGTGGTATATCAAATTGGGGAAATGCATTTGGACACCACCTAACCTATTTTGGATACAAATATTCCCATTGAACCATTGGATATTACCCATTTCCATCAAACCTAACCAACTTTAACTCAAACCTCGAGAATTTAATATCAGAGATCTCATCCTAAAAAAAAACCAACATGCAGAAGAGTAAACGAGGCAAGTTTGATTTCAATTGGCTTGGACCTTAAATCATCACCCATAAGTATGGATTAGGAGCTTATCATTTATCCTCTCTTGAAGGAAAACTGGACCCTGAGCCTCTCAATGCTTCGCATATGCATATATTTTTATATTAAAAAAGGATCAAGCTCACATGTTTGTCTAACTTAAGCTCATCCCTTGATTATAAAATTTTAACCTTCACCCACCTTCCTCCTCCCCTCTTGAGGACAATTGATTACAACATAGAACCATATGATTAACCATCATAGTCATGGCCTAATCCTAAATATGGGTACCACGGCTCTACCCATAGCATAGTTCTCATGGATGCTTTTCATCTCTAATAAGATGGAATCCCATGGTCATTGTCTCTCAAAACCACACCCCTTCACATATCATTGACCTTCTTGTGTTCAAAATTTTCCCTTATAAAGTTAAACCTCTGAACCTAATTAGACTTGTCCATGTCTAAACACATTGTATCCCAAAACAAGTTGGGTCCATATCTTAAACATTATAGACTACTCCCTCAAAGGATAGCTGCCTAAAATGAAATAAAAATTGCCACATGTAAGGTAGACTTCTCCATTGAAGGACAACTATCAAGAACATTAACACAAAGTCAATAATATTAGACCAATCACTTGAAGGATGGCTGAGTTAAATTTGTCAAAAGTAGAGTAATTTCATTGAAGCTTCCTACATCGATCAACTTCCCATATACAATAATAAAGCAAAATACCCAATAATTCTAAAACCACAATCAGCTTTTAAGCAATATAATAAGTTGGAAGCCACAATCGGCTTTCTCATGTAGACTTCCTGCACTGATCAGTGTGCATCTAGCATACAACATGGACTTATCTATTACCATTCTTAGGCCACCTATAGATATGTATAACTGATTCACATGAGGTTATCATATATATCACTCATTACCCTTCACATCACCTATCACCCATCTTCCTTTTAGACTATCTATAAATCAATGGATTTAGAGCTTACTTGACACCCTATGATCAAGAAACCTATTTTATCAACTAACGACCACTCATGCACATCATTTGAAGGGCTTATATTCATTAAGCCAGTATCACTTTGGGTCCATTTTCAGTCCTTGTCAAAAACAAAGCATTGTGCCTTATTCTCATCTTAATGTGCTTGGTTGGTGTTTTCATTACAACTTTTACCATCCAATATTGCAACA
Source organism: Torreya grandis (assembly GCA_037957365.1). Classification (NCBI taxonomy): domain Eukaryota; kingdom Viridiplantae; phylum Streptophyta; class Pinopsida; order Cupressales; family Taxaceae; genus Torreya; species Torreya grandis. Next base: position 3,771,549 of record JARHVA010000164.1, on the reverse strand, counting down.
ACTATATTCATCCTTTTTACATTAAATGAGATTAAAACAACCATAACCATACCAATCATAGCCATAACCATAACATTCAACCAATAACATCCAACATATTTTATACATGTTTACGTCAAACTATGGAATATTTTATTTAGGGTGCGAGGAGTCACATGACACATATATAATCATCAAATTACACACACATTGCCTAATGCACAGGCATACACTATTTCCTACCTAAGCATTAGATCGATTATCTAGTGACTTTATATTTGTGTTCAGCCATCCTTCTACTTGATTACTCCCTGAACTAACATCTGTACAATTCTTTATCTCAGTGACCACTAAAGGGTGTACTATGTTCTCCTCTCCCACATTCATCCCCATAGGGAAAGAAATTACTCTGCTCTAGGTCTTTCAATGTGATACATTCACCTTCTTGATTCTTTTACCCTCTTATTACTACCAACCCATTACCACATGCCTTGATCATCAAACCCCAACCATTGGTAGTGTCTACTTGAACATGGTGGTCTTTTCTTTTGTGCCAGCTAAATGTTTATCCATAGCAAGGAAACCACCAACTTCTCATGGCCATGCAACTTCTTGTTGGTTAGGCTCAAACTAGCAAAACCAATAAGTCATTGGTTTCATGGAGTTGGGATAGAGGATGCAGACATGGCCACCATTTGTCTAGCCTACCCATGTAGCTCCTGGGTCAGGGATGGTCCATCCTCTATCGCTCACCACATTGCTAACTTCTTTACTTGTAGAATCTACTTTATCATCAAAGAAATCCTTTCCCAGTTATCACTTCACTACTACCCTTAAAACTTGGCTCAAAGTGATGATGAACCCTGGCCACAACAACTCTATAGATCCAGATAGACCCCCACCTCCTAAAACTCATATCATAGTGATAAACACTATCTCTAAACTCCTACCCTCACACAATTTTAGAAGGTGTAACCTCCTAACAAAGGCACCTATTCATTGGATTAACTCCATTGAATATCATTTATGGTACTTCACATTGTGCTCTCTTATAATTTATCCTATCTTGCCCATGTGTATCTCTCATCCTACTAAATTTGGGATCATTATGGTAACTATTTACCAACCTACCCCATTCACTTTCTCTGACACCTTCACCAAAACTCAAAACCATTGTTTTACCAAAACTTCTCCCTTAGCCCAAACCAGCCCATGTGGTCCATCAAATTGGGGCAACCAATTTGAACACCACTCATCCAAAACTTGTTAAACTACATTGGCTTGATGTCCATAGACTATGTAGGTGCTGCTTCACTTCTAGGGTAAAATCGACTACTAACAACTAATTCCCATCCCCTTTTTCTTCTCTTATTTCCATCGTTAATAATGCCCTCTTGCTTAGGGCATCTTACATCAAGGAAGCTTTGAATTATTTCTTAAGCATCCTTATGTTTTAACACCATATAATACTTCTTCTTAAGTTCCCCCCATTGTTGGGAGAACTATATTGGCATGAGGTCTTTTTGGACTATGTAGGCAACGCTCAGTTACTGAGATCAGCTCGGCCACATCCTTTACTTTATTTACCCTTCTCAGCTCATATCTTTTCCTCTACTTATCTATCTATCTCCTAACCATCTCCCTACCTCCAACTTATAAATATCTTTTAACCATTTTTTTAACATGTCAATCTCTTTTAACAAAAGGGTTGACAGCCTTCCCCATTGACCCCTCTTACCTCCCATAAATCCACCTCTTACTCTACTTCGTTGGCCTTCCATCATCTTTCCTTGTACATGCTTTGAAGCTCACTTCCCCACCCATCTTTTGCATTTTTTGAATCTCTTTTGCCTTATTAACAACCTTGCCTTTTATCCCCTTCAACTTCTTTCTTTGTCTTCATCATCTCCCCTTGCCCTTGACTATTTGTCGTACCTTCTTATCATTCTCTTTTCCTCACCCATTCCACATCATCCTATGTATCTTGCAAGATTTCTATTTTTTTTGTTGTTTCACATTTTATTTACGTGTACCACCACTCTCTACCATTTCGCTACTCTTCCCACCTTTCCCATTTTCCATTCTTCTTGTTTGCTTTTTTCTTTATATTTTCATCCTTTTTATCATCTTTTTTACCTCCACAAATAACTTCTAACTAGGCCTTTATCCTTTGAGAAGCCTTTTATAATTTCCCTTTTCTTCTTATCTCTTTTTTCCTTTTGCCCTTTTGCATTCCCCTTTTCCTCTTTCCCTCTCGGTACTCACTTATATTTTGCATCCATGTGAGTATCTGTGCTTTGTATCCCTGCTTCAATTCTTCCTTTTTGTCCTTATCATCCCTGATTAACTTAGTTTCATCTCACTCCCTTTCATTGTGTTCCCCTATTTCTTCACCACCTCACCCTTTTTTAGCTTGTCAAACTCTTCTAACAAGCTAATTAACACCCATCCTTTGCTTCCCCTTATTTTTATTAACCCCTTTCCCATTTTCCATCCCATTCTCATCTCCAAAACCACCATCTTATTTGCTTCATTATCCATCATCATCCATGCTTACTTGGTCAAGATACCACCTACTTCTTCGCTCTCATGTCATCCTCCGTGTTTCCTTTTCTTCTGTTTATTTCCTTGTTTTTCATTTTCATCACCAAATTATTTTCTCCTTCATCTTTTTTAGAATTGTTTTCAAACCTTTCATGGCTACCCGTATCCCTCATCCTCCCCTTACCCTTCACAATTGTTATACTTCTCTCCCCATCCTTTTCAATTATCCAATCTATTATTCTTTAGTGCATCTCTCTCTCTCCCCATCTTCTACCTTTTATTTTATTCTCTTTTCACCGTTTCATTTCATTTTTTTTGTCTCCCTTGATGCCCTTCCTAAACTATATGATGATGCCTAGCTTCTTCCATCCTTCTCCACCTTCGTCTTTATCTACGACCTCATTGTTTTCTCTTCATCCATCTCCTAGTCCACATTTTACTCATCCCTTGTTGGATCTCCCTTATGTTCTCCAATTCAACCTCTAGCTCTTTAGAGTGTGGTCACTAGTTGTACTGCTTCTACGTACATCTCCTTGTCTGCTTCCTTATATCCCTTTCCTTAATACATAAAATATAGTAAAGTTCATTACTTTAGGACCATCCATTTCTTCCTTTAATGCCTCATATGTTGCGCTTAGATTCTCTTTTTTTTAATCCCTCTCCAACTACTCCATTCACCCTCCCAATCACCTTTTTCCTTTTAAACCATCTGCCCATTTTGAGCATGCTCCGAAATTCAAGGTCTTCCACTTTATTTTGGTCTACTAAGAGATATATACCCATCCTATGGCTCTATAACACAATTGGCCAGGACCGTAGGCTCATATAACCAACCAAAAAGCTTGAGGGTTGTTAAGCCATTGAGATGAAAATTCCTTCCCCACCTTTTCTAGTCTTGCCTATTTTCAACCCCTTTTACTCTGACGTTCGAAGGTGTTAGAATCAACACTAAAAACACCTTCAAATGGAAGCTTTGGGATACCTACATGGGTATGATAGCTACACCCTCTCATGCAACCTACCTTCCAATAATTCCCCTTGATTTTCCCTTCCCATACTACATCTTCTTATGCCTTGAAATAACCATTGTTTTAATGCATGAAATCCACAACCTACTCCCTCATTTAATTAATATTATTATTTACCTCACTTCATATTCTAAAACCCCTCAACATCTTTCTTTGAATTCCCTAAAAAATTCAAAGCTTACTTATTTTGAGGCCCCACTAACTCAAGGGTCAAGGGTTCAAATCTTCACCACTTCTCATTTATCAACTCTGCTACTTTGCTTCCTTGAACCATTGAATAATAACCTTTCATATCATGTTAACTAAATTGTTTTCAAATGTGCACAATGTCAGCTTATTTGGATGGTGATGAAAGAACTTGTTGGATCACTGTGGTAGTTTAAGTAATTCCATATTTTCCAAAACCTATTAAAGTATATATATATATTTTTTCAAAAGGTGGCAAAAATTTCATGCTTCAACCTACTTATCCATGGCTATAGATTCCTTTTGCATAGTTGAAGCTATCATCTAATTACATCCTAGGTAATCTCTTCCACCATTTCTACCACACCTTTCAAAAACTATTTGATATCCATCTTTTCCACCCTTTGGCACTTCCCTTTCTCCAACTTCCTTCCCCTAGACCTACTACATGATATCAAATTAGGGCAACCAAGTTAACCAGAACCATTCACCTCAAAAAAACTACTTTGGCATGATGTTATTTTTTGGATTCATGTCCATGGAACTATGTAGGCAGCATCCACTTGACCCATGCATCTAGAGTCAGCTCAACCATCTCCTTCCAACCCATACCAAATCCACCCATGCTTTCACCATGTCCACCTTGACATCAGTTGCTTTTGACCCAAAACATTGGTGTTTTTTGCAATAACTTTTGACCACAATGACTAACCTTTCCATGTTAAACTTTTAAAAAATTTCACCACCTCCTGCAAAACCAGACCATTTGTATTTTCTTAGGAGCACTTCCTACCTTGGATACTTGAGTCAATACTGACCTTATCTAGAAACCTTGATAAGACTAACCTGATCAACTATGACCAATGGTGGGGACCGGTTACCTTGTCATTAATCTTATAACCCAACCTTTTTATTATCAACATTGGCACCTTTAATCTTTGCATAATCTTGACTATTATGCTTAGTCATATTTTTTGAACTCATTGGCATTTCACATGCCCAACTACCTTATGGCACCACCTAGTGCCTCCCCATCAACTACTTATCAAACCTACACCTGATTTGACCTTTTGCTCATCGACTCTTGGTTTGAAGGGGAAAACCTTCTCCCATACTCAGGGCACCTTGACCTTCAACCAAGTGATTTTTTTTTATTTTACATCTTGTTAATTCAAAGCCGCATAACAAAAATGGGCAAAATGTAGACACCAAATTACTACACATTTATAATTTTTTATGACTAAATTCCTCGAGACCCCCTAAAACTTATTAAACCTTATTAAAACCCTCTTAACCTAACCAAATAATTATTCTCCTAGTCACATAATATCATTCAAAATCACTATTTAAAATTACTATTCATCATCACTATTCATTGTGGGTGCCACTATCACTTTTCATGATGACATGGCAAGTGACATGGTATATGATTTGGAAGTGATATGGCAAGTGACATGGTATATGATTTGGAAGTGATATGGCAAGTGACATGGCTAGATGTGTGACACCATACCCCACTTGGGACCCTTTCCCAAAGTGCCTAATGATCTCATTTTAGCATCACAAAATTCTCCCTTTGAAATGTGGTGAATTTCCCTTTAAGGTATCATTATTCAACATGTATTTTTTCTTTCCCACATGAAATTAGACTTTAAAATAGATACCTACCTCTTTAAGACTTTGTAAAAGACAAAGGGCACCCATTTTTGACTTCTTAGCCGAAATGGGAGACTTCTCAACCCAAATAGGAATCTTCCACAACCTCACCTTGGACTTTTCATCCTCCACATGGAAAATGGTGCCACATTTGATATGCCACCCATTTAAGTCTTTGATCTCATCTAAACCCATGTGCATGATTCCCATTTAAAATTGGACTCATGTGTAATGTGGGAGACACATCAACCCCAAATGGGAGACTTATGATCAAAGTGAGAATCCCCACCAACCTCATCCTTGACTCATTCATGAGCCCACTTGAATAAATTTGAATTGCTTCACTATTCTTCTATTTTGGCATGTTTCTTCACATCAAATGCTATAAATACCCTGCTTCCCCTCCTCTCCTTCACCCAAGGTTAAGTTGGAAGTTAGTATTTTTTCATTAACATTTATGTTGTAGGTTTGGAGGTATCATTAAGGAGGTCATCATCTTGAAGAGAAGGATCTTAAGCAACAAAACTCTACCAAAATTACTTCAAGTCTTCATCAACTATCAACAAGCCAATCTTCATCAACAAGCATATTCAAGCATTGAGGTAATCTTGTTGTTTAGTTATCTTAATTTTTGTATTCCTTTCCCTTTGGATTTCTTCTTTCACTTGTTTTCTTCATCACCCTCTTGTCATTTTATCCTCTTATCCATATATCCTTTGTCTTCTTGATCACCATTTAGCCTTTTGCCTTCTTGGCCTTATTTTGACCATTTGCCCCTTTGCCTTATTGGCCTCGTTTTGGACCATTTGCCCCTTTGCCTTCTTGACCTTATTTTGACCATTTATCACTCTTTTTTTTATTGAAAAAATTAACCTTTACCATCTCAACCCCTTTCAAACCCCAACCAAATCACTCTTTTGACCTTTATCAAACCAATCCAAACCAAAAACCACAACTTTATTTTAGCCAATTTTTAGCATTAGCATTATTTGAACTGCAAAGCATTTAGTTTTCTTGATTAATTTACTGTTATTTACTACATTTCATTTTATTTTTATAGTCATATAAGGAAAATATATTTATTTTATCATTACCACTTAAGTGTTTAAAAGTAGGTGGATTGACAGCCTCCCAAAAAGCTTTTGCTTATAGGATCTAGCTTTCACTAGGCAATCCACCCATTTACTTTTCTAACAAACAAGTTTATTTTAGTATTCTCTTATTTATAGTTCATCCTCCCAAGCCAAAGAGGATCTCTCTATAATCATCTGGATTCAATATGCGTACATTCAATAGGTATTCTTCCACACCCGTCATAACTAGTTTCTACTTTTCACACATAAAAAAGCAAAAATAGATAGAAACAACTCTATATAGCCAACCTTCGCTTTGTTTACAATATTGATACCTGCTCAATCCTTAAGAAGAGAGTAGTTTGAAAGGGAAATCAAACTATTTGAGAGCATTGGCACCTCAAGATGATATAGAAGGGATATTCACTCTTTGCATAAGCGGTGATTCCAAATGAACATGAAAGAATAGAATCCAAGGTGAAAAATAGAGAATTATTTGAGCATAGCCCCCTATATATCTTATAAAATAGGATTATGTGCATAAGAATGTGATTTCTGCAAGCTTTCGATGCAATATCAACTTTTCTCTAAAAAATTACATATAATATTATATGACTATATATATACATATATGTATTGTCATATGGGTATGATATGTTATTAATGTCACCATTCATTTGGGTTAGTAGCACATCAACTAAACCTATACATATTTATGCACATTAAAATATTATAAAAATTATAACACTTAACTAGGAACATAAATATCAACGAAAAAAATACCATTAACAAGATGTATTAAAGTTATGGATTCAATTTATTGACCTCTCACCCTTTCGTATCTATCAGTGGATCATCGGTGGGAAACACATCTATATAAATCACACTTCAGATTTATAACAAAGTGACACCAATGCACAACATGCACTAGAAACTAGAGAAGCCAATTGTATTCATCATCTAAAAGTTAATGTGGACCATTGATCGAGTACGAAAGGTAAGGCTCAATCAGTAGGATCATGCCTATTGACATAATAATATATCATTTTTATTATGAACTGTTGGTCATCGTTGTTTAATAGAATAATATAGATTTTTTTAAAGCTAGACAACAAAACTAAGACTTTCGACCACAATACATGGCTCAACGTATATCTCATAACAGTTAGCTAGGTCAAAAAATACAATAACGCCATTATTAAACTTGTTTTTTAATGTGTATGCCTTCCAATCATTATATTCTAAGAGGTTGTGTGTTTTTAAGAGGCAAACTTTTCATGATGTATGGTGATCATTGCATTGGATAAAATTACTTATGTTTGAGGAATTTTGTATGAGGCATATTGTAAGGTTGCTTATGGCTAGGAATATATGGAATTTATTTCTAGACTATGGATGTGTAAATAGTTATTTGGTTGTTTTTTAATATGGAGGCATTAAAATTCATATTAAATTTCATCTCAATGCAAGATTAAGTTTGTCATCATATATTGAAATCTCATAAGCAAGGATTCCATTTTTTCCTAAATAGAGGTGAAGAAAGTAGTGTTGAACTTTTATCGATGATTAAAATAACAATCTAACATGACAAAATACTTAAAATTAAAAGCAATACATTTTTTTCATTGTAAAAAATAGTGCAAGACAATCAAAGAAAAATGATAACTTACAAAGCGAAGTACACTCAATAATGAAACAATAAGGAATGTAGTTTGACTACCTTCCTTTTTATAATCCAAAAAAGTATCATCATATTAATGTAGAAAAAGACATGATGGGTGGGTGCGAATGAGCTTGTGTACATATTAAAAGAAGTGTATGGAAGAGAAAGCATGAGGTATAAAGGTTTCGATTCGTCATGTCAAAGTAGAAAAACACAGGGTTCGTGGGTGCCATTGAAAATTTAGTACACAACAAAGAAATATATGGATGAGAAAACATAAGGTATAAGAGGTTTTTGGGTATAATTGTAGATTTTAAGGCTTCTGAAGTTTGGGGTTTTTTGGTTGTACCTATTATTAGAAAATATGAGGTCATTAAAAATATTGAAATATAGATCACATTCTAATAAAAATTTACTATAAATATAGGTTATTGAAGAGAAGCATTGTGATTTCTTACTTTGTCTAGAGCAAATGCTTTTTACATGGACAAGTTGCATTTGGCCACAAGTTAGGAGGATTAGAGAAGGTAAAAAATATGTTTACAAATAAAATTGTTCTTGATGCAAGTTAAAAGGATTGAAGAAGATCAAACAAGTTTGCAAATAAAGTTGCTCTTGATGTTAATAGGGATGAATTCAACCACTTTAGAAAATATAAGTTTATAATATTCAGGGGTTTTAAATCAATGAAACCAAAAGACCATATGAACTCAACCCCTAAATTCATTGAGGTGGCATTATATTTGTACCAATATAGATATCAACAAGCCTATAACATACCCAATTCAGATCATGATAATAATGGGTAGTTTAGTTTGAACAATAGATATTTGTTGCATACCTTGTATATGTTAGGATGCTTTAGTTTCCACTCTAAATATTATTGTAGAAATTTATAATGATATACTCGTAATTTACAATAAAATCGTACTCAATATTTTAAAAATCTTTCAATAATAATTTGAAGCTAAAAATATATATTATAACAATTTTAAAAACAATTAAAATTGATTTTTTTATAACAATTAAAATATTAAAAATTTATGAATTTTTTTTAACGATAATATTAAAATTTTGATAAATTATCAATTGCTAAAAACCACCCAATATACTCTTAAATTTATTTTAATAAAAAAAAAAAAAAAAAATCTCACAAAATACTAGCTGGTTACAACTATTTGACTTATAACCATTTGACTAAACTAAACGTGATGAATTCGATTCATTTGATTGACAATGGTTCTGATTACTTTAAAGTGGCCATTAACAGCGGTATTGATCTAGCTATAAGGTGAATTAAAAAACCCCATATTTAATGTGAGAAATCCCTTCCTCCCCCGTGCCCCTCCACCTACCACCCAGAAAACAAACAAAAATTATAATTCTATATAAAGTATTCACGATAACATTAATAGTTTTAAATTTCAAAATTTTAGTGAGCTATAGACTTTAATATATGTTAAATGATAACATTAAAAATTTCAAATTTCGAAATTTTAGCGAGTTGTAAACTTTAATAGAATTTTAATGTTAATTTTATAATTATAAAAATAAATAAAAATAGAGGAGAAAAAGTGTTATTGCTATGGCAATGCATTCTGAAGGTGACTATATATGTTGATACATTAATTTATATTTTTAATGTAATTTATATTATTTTTTAATAATATAAAATATAAGTTATATTGTTTTTTCCCGTGTGAATTATAATTATAAGAGTTTTTAAAGTATAATAATTGTTGGTAGTTATTATAAATATTTATTAAATATATTTTTTTGTAATAGTATTGTTCAACATATATACAAGTTAAATATATTTATTTGAAAAATAAAAGATATTAGTTTCAAGGTTTTTATTTTGGATTTTTTCATATATTATAATTATTAACAATTTTATTATTTTTTAATAATTTTTTTATTGCATGGTATCAATCTAATTTTAATAATGTGTCAAATTCAAAATAATAGTTTTAGAAAATAAAAAGAGTTCCAAAATTTATTATATGATCAAGATATTATGATTATTTGATTGAATTCTTATAGAAAAAAGAAAAACAATTTAAATGACATTAAAATGGATGTCAATTTTAAGATTAAAATTAAAACTGAACATACTCACTACATTATAACTCATCAATACCCCTTAGTGCTATTTTAAAATACCTCTTAACATACTAATAACTAAGATTATTTATGGTAATGATAGATTATTTGTTATAGAGGAGATGACATGAAATTATAAAACGAAATCCAAAATTTTCATTTAATTTTAAAGTTTGTCTAAAATAAAAGTAAGGATAATATTTAAAAAGTATTAAAATCATATATATATATATATAATTATTATTAAAATAGATCTGGAAGACCCCCGTTCATGGGACAAGAATTTAGGCTATTGATAAGATAAATACAAAATGGAGGGTGCCTCAAGGTGTTTGAACCAAGTTAAACTTTTATGGAGTCTTAGAGAAGAAATAAAAGAAATGTAGGATTGTATTATCTCTTAAGCATGTATTTGGGAAGCCTCATTGTGTCCTCGTCTTATTTATTTTGAGCAACAAACAATGAGGCAAATATTTAGGGTCTTATCATAGGCTTATGATTCACCAAGGTTCAAGGTATTATCAATATGATAATTGAAGGAGATTCACAATTAGTCATAAATATTATAGTTAATAGAAAAATTTAACTATAATCTCTTTTACCTATTTTGATTAATTATAGAACTTCATTATTTTTCCATTTTCCTTATTTTATTTTTTTCGAGAGGATAATCAAGATGAAAACCTATTATAACTAATACATGAGAAAATCTAGGCATTTTTTCCAATGCTAGACCCTCATATGTGGATGAAGTGGTGGAAGGTCCGATTATTAAAGTTGATTTATGGATTTGATTTTATGTGAGTGGTATGGGCGAAGAGTTTGTCTGAAATGTTATCGGATGGAGTGGTACTAATAAAATATTAGGTGTTAAATAATTTGTCACTTAAATTGTGATGGTTTCTTGTTTAAAATTGCTTCTATCTCCCTTTCATTTTATACATTTGAATTCCTAGTTAACTCTTCCCCCTGATTAATTTTACTCATAGTAGAATAACTGAAGGCAACATGGAAACTTTTCAAGACCTCCTTGGTCCTACCAAATTTATATGAGAGCATTAATTTATTGAAACCAAAGCTACTAAAGAGAAGCTTAAAAATTGGATACCATTTCTTGTTAAGAAAGGTAAAGGATTAACCCAAGATAATTTAATATCTTTGGAGAGCATGGTTAGTTTACTAAAAAAGAGGGTTCAAAATTGGGAATCCCAATTCCAATAAAATTTTTCTCCACCCAAAATGATATGTTGTGGGAGGAAAACCAAGCTATCTACAAGCACTCCTCCTCCTTCTCTCCATACTACAAGTTAGATGGCCTCTCTCGATTGAAATTCTAAAATGGAAAAAATGAAGAGACCCCCAGGGGAATGTCAGTAGAGGAATGGATGATAAGGGACAAAGGAAAGCCTCCTAAGAACCTAGATATCAATGGCATCTTGGATAGGCCACCTATGACTCTTCCACAACTTGTCAAAATAGGTATGAGTCTCTTTTGTAGTTGATGTTAGTTTTATATTGGTTGCATGGAACATCATTATAGAGTTTGTATACTGACATGACAAGTTTCTTGCAAGGTTTGAAATCCCCTTGATTACTCTTGTTGTCATGTAAGACTATTTTCCCAATAACAAAGGTAAAAAATTTAGTTGTTATTTTTAATGGTGAAGATGTTTCAAGTTCTTAAGATTGTTATGTTTAGTTATCATAGATCTCTCTTCTTCATCTTATTAATTTTATATGTTTATTTACAATTTTTTTAATATACTATCCAACAACTTTTTTAATACAATATCCAAATTTTTTTCTTTTTTTTTTTGGAAGTGTCATACCACTGATGCTTAACCACATCATCCGTTGATGCTTGCATGTAATAACATATGATGGTACTCACTGCATGAATGAAGGTGATCATGCACCATACATTTTATTCTTTCCTCTTTCATATCTTCCCTCTCTATACACACTCTATTTATAATACATTTTTTTTTGTTAGGAACTTATAGCACAATTGATTACTTTTGTATAAGCAACTAAACACAGAATTGAACCAGAAGTAACAAGTAACTAGAAATATGAAATAGCAAATAATAGAAGATACAAGAAACAACCAATCTTGCATTAAACTCTTCCAGAATACAATGAAGAAATCTCACTCTTCCCACACCTCTTGGGTGTACAGTATTTCTCTCAAGAGTTCTCTATGTCTCTCTCACAATCAATTACAATCAACTCAATAACCGAGTTGTTATTCCCTTGCTTAATTACAATATAGCCCCATGGGTCTCTTAAATAGGATCCAAGGCATACAATAATTAGAAACACAGACTCAAGACTAAAATTAGTCTTTACATGCAAACACCTTGTCCTCCTAAAATTAGAACAAATCTAATTCTGAAAACGCATGCAAACGCACACACACAGGTGACCAACGACAGTCGTTGTCAGTCTGCATATGACTGACATCGGCCGATCCCTGACCGATGTCGGTCAGTTCTGATCCATGCCTGATCGATGTTGTTGATACTACCGATGCCGATTACTGGTTAAGCCCAATAACCTCCACATTTGCATAATAGTGAAGCTTTTAGCTCCACAACTCAACAATCTCCCACTTGGAGATAAACAGCTGCACCTGTACCTGTACATCAACATCCTCTGTCTTGTTTCTCTAGCTTGTTTCTCCCTCTTCAAGTTCAATCTTGAAGACCAACAAAAGTTGAATGAAGATTCAACTTCTCCTTTGTTACCGGCTTTGTCAACATATCTACAGGGTTCTTCTTCGTATGGATCTTTTCCAGCTTCAATTGTCCATCCTCCAATACCTGTCGAATGAAGTGGTACCTAAGTTGTATATGTTTGGTTCTTGAATGAAAGGCTGAATTCTTTGCCAAATGAATTGCACTTTGACTATCACTGTACAGTCTGTAACTCTCTTGCTCCTTTCCCAACTCTTCCATGAACCGAGTCATCTATATCATTTCCTTGCTAGCTTCTATGACTGCAATGTATTCTGCCTCTATAGTAAATAGGGCAACAACCTTCTACAACTTTGAAATCTAGCTAACCGTTGTTCCACCAACAGTGAACACATATCCTGTGGTGCTTCTTCTACCATCCAAGTCACCTGCCATATCTGAATCTACATACCCATGTAGAGAAGTGTTTGACCATCCATAGCATAAATCCCTGCTGCTGGTCCCTCTCAGATATCTGAGAATCCACTAAACTACTTTCCAGTGTTCTTTTCTTGGATTGGCCATAAACTTACTGACAACTCTCACTGCTTGGGCAATATTAGGTCTAGTACATACCATTGCATACATCAAGCTCCCAACTACTGAAGCATATGGAACTCTACTCATGTACTCAACCTCATCATGTGATTTAAGACACTGTTCTTTGCTCATCTTGAAGTGTCCAACCATAGGTGTGCTTACCGGTTTTGCATCCTGCATATAGAATCTCTCCAACACCTTATTCAAATAATCATCTTGAGACAAAATCAAACTGTGATTTTTTCTGTCTCTCTTAATACTCATGCCAAGGATTTTATTTGCTGCTCCTAAATATTTCATGGCAAATGTGTGAGCTAATTTTACCTTTAGCTCAGTAATTTCCTGCATGTGTGAACCTGCAACAAGCATATCATCTACATATAACAACATGATAATATAAATACCATTATCCAATCTAGTAAAATAAATATAATGGTCAGATTGACATTTACTAAAGCCATGCTCTGTCATAAACCTGTCAAACCTTAAATACCATTATCTTGGAGCTTGCTTAAGACCATATAAGCTTTTCTTCAACCTGCACACAAGTTTCTCCTTATCTTTGACCTCAAAACCTTTCAGCTGATCCATATATATCTCTTCATCCAAATCTCCATGAAGAAATGTTGTCTTAACATCAAGCTACTCAAGATGCAAATCCTCAATAGCAACTAAATACAATACAGTCTGAATAGAAGTCATTTTTACTACAGGAGAAAAAATTTCACCAAAATCAATACCTGGTTTCTGTGCAAATCCCTTTACTACCAACTTGGCCTTATGTCTCATTTGTCCATTCTCTCCTTCCTTTAACCTATATACCCATTTATTTTTTAGTGCTTTCTTTTTGGCTGGCAACTCAATAAAATCCCACTTTTGGTTCTCTTCCAAGGAATCAATTTCCTCATTCATGCCATGCTCCCACTATTTTCTGGATTCTACCTGTATTGCCTCATCAAAACTTTTTGGTTCTCCACCATCAGTGAGCAACACATAGTATAAAGAAGGGGAATACCGAATTGGAGGTTTACTTACCCTTACAGTCCTCCTTATGGGCGTTTGAGACTCATTCACAGCTTGCTGTCCGCCCAAATTTTGTTTTGACAGTGACCGATCTCGATCATCTCTCTGTCTGCACTCGACTGATATCGGTTCTGTCTGACCAACATCGATCTCTATCTGACTGACGTCGGTTCTTGTCTGTCTGATGTCAATTCCTTCCTGACCAACGTCGGTTCTTTTGTTTTCTTATGAGTGATGATTTTATCCACGAGCTCATTTTGGATCATAACCTCATCCAAATCAAGATTGCCCTGCTCAGAATTATTCAGCCTCTTGAGCTGATCACTGTACATCACATTCTCATTGAAAACTACATCACGACTTATAATAATTTTATTAGTTTCTAAATTCTACAACTGGAATCCGAAATCTCCAAAGCCATAACCAATGAAAGTGCATCACATAGATTTAGCATCCAGCTCCTTTCTATTTTCTTTATCAGTGTGCGCAAAAGCTTCAGAACTAAAAACTCTAAGAATTGAAAGATCTATCTTTTTACCTATCCAAGCCTCTTCTAGAATTCCACCATCCAGAGTAGTATAAGGTCTTCTGTTAATTAGGTAAACCACAATATCTATAGCTTTTGCCCAAAACTTTAAGGGTAAACCAGCATGCAACCTCATACTCCGTGCACATTCCATTATTGTTCTATTCATTCTTTCAATAACTCTATTTTGCTGAGGTGTCCTTGGAACCATTTTTTCTCTGCGTATTCGACTCATAGAACGGTAACTATTGAATTTATTGATTCAGTACTCACCACCATTGTCATATCTAAAGCACTTCAATCTCAAACCTGTTTCATTATCAACCAAAGCTTTTTATTTCTTAAATGTGTCAAAAACATTAAATTTCATCTTTATGCAATAAACCCAACCTTTCTTGTAGCATCATCAATGAAAGAAATATAATACTGTGATCTTCCAATAGAAGCTACCTAAGCTGGTCCCCACACGTCTGTGTGAACAAGCTCCAAATTGTGCTTTTTTTTTGTTGATCTAGTTTTGAGAAACCTTACTTTCTTCTGTTTTCCAAAAATACAATGCTCACAAAACTTTAGATCTATTTTTTTCAAATCTAAAAGATTACCTTTTGACTTAAGAACATGCATTCCCTTCTCACTCATGTGACCAAGCCTATAGTGCCACATCTTTGCATCTACATCTGAAGTAGATAAAATAGAAGGAGAATAATCAGTAACACAAGTAGATAGATAAAGTGTACCTACTCTCTTACCTCTTGCTAATACAAGTGCACCCTTGGAAAATTTTCAAGATTCAGCTGTGAGAGTTACTGTGCTACCCTCATCACCCAACTTTTCTGTAGAAATCAGATTCCTCTTCAAGATGGGTACATACATGACATCTTTCAACACCCATGTGTTTCCATTCTGAAATTTTAGTTACATTTTTCCTTTGCTAACAATTTGACAAGGCTCACCATCCCCTAAACTTTTCCAAAATCTCCATGAACATAATCATTGAAAAATTCTCTATTTGGGGTTGCATGGAAAGAAGCACCAGAATCTAAAACCCATGATTCTACTTGACTATCCAAAGAAAATATAAGAGCGTCCTGTGCAACAATACCTACAACATTTGCTTCCTTATTACCTTCTTGCTGATTTTCTTTGTTATCTTTCAACCAACAATCTTTCTTTGCATGCCCTTTCTTTCCACAATTACAGAAGATTATACCTCCATTTTTGGATTTGGATCTCCTTCCCATATTTGACCTTGATTTTCTTTGCTTGCCCTTCTCTCTTTGCCTTCCCCTGCTTTCAATACTTAAAGCATTACCTGATGTTTTTCTTGTGCTTTTCCTATGAATTTCTTCATTCAAGATTACACTAACAACATCATCAACTTTCAAGATATTTGAAGCAGATGTAGTATTGCTAACTGCCATTACCAAGCTATGCCAGCTTTCAAGTAAAGAGCATAAGATTAAGAGATCCTTAATTTCATCATCATAAACTATTTTGATTGAATTTAACTGATTTACAATTTCATGAAAATCATTAAGATGACTATATACAGATCCATCTTCCTGGATTTGCAAACTAAATAATTGCTTCATAAGATATACCTTATTCGAAGCTGAGGGATTTTTATATAAGTTTGCCAGAGTATCCATTAACTCTACCGTTGTCTTTGCCTGTGATAAGTTAGAAATCACAAAAGATGTCAGGCTCAACCTTATAGATCCAAGAGCCTTTCTATCAAGAACATTTCATTCTTCATCTTGCATATCTGTGGGCTTACTTGAAACTCTACCCAATGATAAAAATAGATCTTTCTGATATAGATAATCTTCTATCTGCATCCTCCATAATTGATAATTCTTGCCATTGAATTTCTCCATTCTTAGCTTACTTTCTTCTGCCATGGCTTTGCTCCCACTCAAACAGAAACCCCTGTGAGTGACCTGTAATCAACAAACACCCACTATGATAAATTTTGTTAGTGAACCAAGCTCTGATACCACTTGTTAGGAACTTACAGCACAATTGATTACTTTTGTATAAGAAACTAAACACAGAATTGAACCAGAAGTAACAAGTAACTAGAAATACGAAATAACAAATAATAGGAGATACAAGAAACAACCAATCTTGCATTAAACTCTTCCAGAATACAATGAAGAAATCTCACTCTTCCCACACCTCTTGGATGTACAGTATTTCTCTCAAGAGTTCTCTCTCTCTCCCTCTCACAATCAATTATAATCAACTCAATAACTAAGTTGTTATTCTCTTGCTTAATTACAATACAACCCCATGGGTCTCTTAAATAGGATCCAAGGCATACAATAATTAGAAACATAGACTCAAGACTAAAATTAGTCTTTACATGTAAACATCTTGTCCTCCTAAAATTAGAACAAATCTAATTCTGGAAACGCATGCAAACGCACACACACAGGTGACCGACGCCGGTCATTGTTGGTCTGCATATGACCGATGTCCGCTGATCCCTGACCGATGTCGGTTGGTTTTGATCCATGCCTGACCGATGTTGGCGATACTGCTGATGTCGGTTACTGGTTAAGCCCAACAACCTCCACATTTGCATAACAGTGAAGCTTTTAGCTCCACAACTCAACATTTTTTTACTGAATTGATCTAAAGATGAAGGTCCCAATAAAAACCCAATATATACACCTCTATAAAAAATATAAGTTGGAGAAAATCATTTATTAAAAATGAATAACTTTAAAAAACTCTTTTTGGTCCTAATCTTTTAAAATTAAGAAATTAAACAAAGCTTGGTGATGAGTAATTGAATTTTTCATAGATAGTTAATTATATTATTATTTTTTGTGGGATTTTATTTTTGTATAGTTAAGTCATTTTAAGATGATTTTTGTGAATAATCATTATTTTAGTACATTTTTCTTCATGTATTTTAATAATAATTACAAGGGAAGGAGACCTACTTAGTACATAAGTACTTTGCAATATGTTATTTGTAGGGAGGTGGAATGATGAATGTAATCATTACTTTGAGATTATTACTCTCTATCTTATATCTCCATTGAAAAATATTTTGAAACATTTAATACATAATAAGTCACCACTGTCAAATATTATTTAAAAATGGGAGTATCTAATTATTGTTTCAAAAAAATATCTCTAGAAGTGATATAGAATAATATTTATTTCATCTCTCAAGAGACGATATCATTTTTTTCTCTCTAGAAATAATATAATATTTGTTTCTTTAGAGATGATATAAATCACTACTTTTTCCATCTCAAAAAATAATTTTTTTTGTCTCTCTACATATGATATAACTTTAATCTCAGCGATCGCTTCTATTAATAAAATATGAATTTAATGAATTAAAAAGAAAAACTAAATTTATTATAGTGTAATCAATGGATAAATATGATCAATAACACCAGAATAAATTGGTGATCAATATTATAAAATAACTATAAAAAATAATTGAGATAAAATCTTATATCCACAAACATTTTATTAATATAAAAAAAACACACACACACACACAGTCTTTAAATATTGTTAACCCTCGACATAAAATATTAAACTTATTTATCAAATTAAAATGCACTAGAAGCAATGAACTCCCACAAGTTATGGCTAGATCATAATCTATATTATTACTACTACACTTTTATATCAAAGTCCAATTAAAAATAATAATTGAGATTCTATCTGTCATCTGCAGTCGGTCTATAAGTCATGGATAATGATCTAAACTCCATGCTCAACATAGAGTGTTATAAATGATGTTGGTGCATACACATAGGAGAAATAACAAAAGAGTTAAGCATTAAAAGATCATAGAAATGGCGATATTGGCCTCCAGCATAGAAAAATCTATCCCACACATGCCCCTCATCCATATCGAAAGAAGATAAATAGAGCAAAATCATCCTTGGAAACATTGGCTAATCCTGTATAAATATCTTGGGTTTGAATTCAGAGGCATCCTCCCCCCACAGACAAGTGTAATGATTCAATACAAAAAATAGGAAAAGCCCATGTGCATACAGGAATTGAAAGGTCCCCTAATTTAGTATCATTATGAGCCTTCCTTAATAAGGCAACTGCTTGTGGGTAGAGTTGGATCACTTCATTTTGAATCATTCATACCTGTAAACCACTTAACACATAAAAAATAAATAAATTAAAAAATCATAAACATGGTATTGAATCAAGAGTTGGAAATGTTTTCTGTGGAACTTTTTAATGAAAAAAAAAATCTTAAAATTAAAATCTAGCTATTTTGTGCTTATAATAATATAGTGTGTGATTATATAAGGTTATATAATACACTATGTTTACATTATCTATAGTTGATAAATTGATATAAATCATTTCACATTTAAAAATTAACAATATATTTTGGAATTTGACTTTGGAGAGTTAATTGAATTCCACAATTCCTATAATTTAATTTGTCCATGAACTTGATATAAGGTAATGAACAGCCCTCTCATCTTTGATGCCTAAACTAGTTTTAATGCATCATACATTTTATCTTTAAAACTTATAAATAAAAATATTTAAATAGTAATTAATCACAAATTTGACATAATGTTAAGTTGAACTAATTTTACATCCATTAGAACTCCTAGTATTAAAAAAACTTCAACTTACATTACATTTAATTGCACAAATTAATATTTTTTTATGTGTTTGCTTTTAAAGTAGCCATGAATTATTACCATGTGCTATATATGGTGCCAAGATGTTTCTAATCTAGAGAACAATGCCACCACAAAATAAAATAATTTATCATCTTCTCTTCTACATTGAAAATGAGGGGGAAAAGTCTAACACAAAGTTGTATAGCACAAAAATTACTTAACATGAGTCATAGGTTAAATTTAGAATAGCATCAGAGTCCTGAATAGCTTGGACATAAACCAGAAGCAATTCTTCTATTACTGGAATATTTTCTCTGACAGCCATGGGAAAATTCTCTATGACAGCCCTGAAGCTCTCAGTGTGAATCGTACTAATACACACAATACCAAAACATATAGAAATCACTGACATCTAGAAGAAATCAGAATCAAATCAAATTCTTTTGTTAATTTTAACTGAATTCGTTATTGTAAAAATTAAAATATGACATAAATTTTTTAAATTTACATACATATACATAATTTACAGCCAGAATCAAACAAAAAAGGAAAGTTTTCCTTGACACTTACATACATAATTTACAGCCAGAATCAAACAAAAAAAGGGAACTTTTCCTTGACACTTACATACATATACATAATTTACAGCCAGAATCAATTAAAAAAGGAAGTTTTCCTTGACACTTACCTACAAAAGACATTTTCTGATAGACTATAAAAGCATAAAATATTTAATTTAAATGTTATTTATATTTAAAATAAATAAAAATAAAAAATAAATAATTATCTTTCAGTCTCTCATGGGTAATTTTATTATCAAAATACAAAGATTTGGGTTAACATGAGCCACTGAACACTATCTCCCACCATGCCCACGCTCAAGGCAATGGAAAAAATAACCCAAATTTGGAGAAGCATGCACACTACCCTGAAATCCACCCCATGATTTTTCCAAGATCAAAGGCTACCTCCAAACTATTGAGTTTAGGCGGTTTAATGTCCATAAATTTATTCAGCTCCAAAATGTTGAGTTTAGTCAGGTTAAAGCCCATATTTATTTAGATCGGAAGAATAACTGAAAAATATAAAGTGGTTCCATTGATGGATTGCAGTCGTTTTAAAAGCAGAAAGCATACCAATTGGCAAGCGAGGAGGTAAAAAATAGTTGTTAAGATATTACAGTGGGATTCAATGTAGTTAAAGCACAACTGATATCCATCATAACATATAATTTTATAAATGCATATATGTATAGAAAAGGACCAGGTCATTATCGTGTATTTGTGGGAAGATCGATACACATAGTTAATCTTTCTTCTCGCTCAATAAGATCTCCGAGACTTAAAATTATCCTACATTACCTTCGGATAAACGACGAGTCAAAAATATGTCACTCAATAGTATATGTCAGACTTATGCAGAAATTAATTAGATATTTTGTGCTTTCCTTTTGTTGTGGGTTCTTGTTGTCCTTCTGTGATGTTGCTGTGATCCAGCCTTTGTTTTTATTTTGGCTTGTTGTGAAGTCATTTCTCATTTATTCGGGTTCTTCAAGTATGGATCACAATTTTTGTAAATAAAAGTAGTCTATTCCAAAAAAACTCCTATTTATTTTTAATTAGAAAAAAACATGAACTTAATATGTTATTATCATCAAATAATTATATCTTAAATATTTAACATTGCCATATACATTTTATCTTATTGCAGACCAAATATTTTTTAATAGATTCCCAACAACAATTATTTCTGCTAACTAATAGCATAAAGATAGGAAAAAAAAAAAAAAAAAAACAATCTCAAAGTAAAAATTAATGTGAAAACATGTCATAATCTTATATATATATTCCTGTGAACTAATAGCACAAGATAGCCAAAATAAACAATATCAAAGTAAAAATTAATGTAAAAACATGTCATAATCTTGACATATATATATATATATATATATATATATGTAAAATTTAATTGAAATTAAGAATTGCTAAAATAACAGTTTATGAATATAAAAGAAGCTAACTTTTTAAAACTACTAACTTTCTAATTGTGTGAAGGGAATCTAGATGCAAACTTAAGCTAAGAAATCAACTATTAATAATGAAATCTAATTTAAACTCAATCAACCTTGGATAGAGCTAAAAATGCAAGAAACAATAACACAAACTTATATTTTATTATAATGAGCTTCCTCTATTGCGATTTGAATTGATTTGCTCCCTAAATTGTGGTTGCTCAATATTCTCCAAAGCAAGGAAAAATGGATAGAATTTTGATATGCAAATGTTCTTTGGATGGATTTGATTCACTTGAGATTCACTCATAAATTTGATAGCACTTCATTAGCACAAGTAAGGATGGATGAAAGTGATGGTTTGCACGTCTATTTATAGGTTTTTAGGAGATAAATTGAATGGTTGAGGTTTATTTTAATATTTTCAATTATACAAATAATTAATGGTGGATAATTAGTCATCATCCATGAGGATGATGAACAATTCAATTGGCTAAGAAAAAAGGTGAGTTAGTTCACCGAGTCATCAAAAAAGGGTCAAATTGGTTGGAAAGTTCCAAGGTGACTCACTAAGTGGTTGAGGAAGTTGAATAATTGGTTGGATGAGTCAACATGTGAGGGAGATAAATATGGAGGATGTTTAGGTGAGGTGAAAATATAAATTTATTAAATAAATTTGGATTAAAAGTGTGCATAATTGATTAATTTAGAATTATTTAAATTTAGAAGAAAATGGTGTTACTTTAAATTTAAATTTGGAGAGAAAGAAGCGCTAGTATGTCAAAATACATTTTGACACTAAATGAAATTTAGGCGTCTATATTTGTCCCTCTTTGAAAAGTTGTTGCGAAGCAATACCGTTTTGAAGAATAGTATAAAAAGTAGAGCATTTATGATTTGAGAAGAAAAATTTCCCCAAATGAATGAAAATAAATGTGATGATACCCATTCGAGTGTTGCGGAAAAGCAGATGAATGCTCAAAATGATTAAGAAAAAAATGACGAAAAAGTGGTTATAATAATGTCGTAAATAGATTGAAGCATTGTAAACTACCACCACATTTTCAGAATTAAAAAGTGTAAATGATTTACCCTTAGTTATTAAAACTAGAGAATAGATTGAAAAAAAGAATATTTACCCTTCAAAGATTGCACTCTTGTATGGTGCTTGGACTCAGGGGTCTCACAAGCAAATGTGAAAATGATATATCCTGATGATGGTAAGTTGCAGGTCTGAAAATGAGAAATATAGATTTTATAATGTGAGCTATAGATTTACAATATTGATAGTTACAAGCAGTTGATAAAGATTTATGGTATTTTGATTAATTGTGCCCTGAAATTTGAAATTGATGGGTTTGGAGGGAAAAATATTCAAATGGGTGGGGGCTAAAATTTAAATAGAGGGAGGAGGAATTAGTAATTCATTTGTGCAAGCTTGATTTTCAGAGTCATTTGTTAGTATATTTTGATTGAGTGGATTTTGTTCTAGGCTCATGGAAAAAAATAGATCGTATCCCTATTCACCATCACTGAAATGAGTGTATGAGGAGATATCAGAGACCGGAGAGGACTGGGCCTTTGATGAGTACAATTTCTAAACTTTTTTTAAAACTAAAAGAGGGGTAAAAATTTATTGAAACACAAAGAGAAAAAAAACAAAATATCTTTAAAAAAATCTCTAAAGAAACCTATCCTGATTGATAAGTTCATAAAAAACATGAGCTAAATCAAGGGGCAATTGCCTCTTATCCACAATATTCTAGCCCTGCATGTGAACTAAAGCCCATATAGCCAGGGAATCAGCAACACCATTCCACTCTTGAGACATGTGTGTAAAAATGACAGAGTCAAGAGACCTGAATAACTAGAAAATTTGATTAATAACTAAAGCCAAGTGCTAGCTAACATTCCCAAGTTCTTTCATAGTTAGCACATTCACAACCACCTTAGAATCAGACTCACAAATAATCCTACACCAACCACGCACACAACATTACTCCATAGCAAACAAGATGGCTAGAGCCTCCATGTAATTATTAGTATGAGAGCCCTTCTACACAGAGAAAAGAAATTAGACTTCACCAGAACTAGTTCGACCAACTCCCCCAATCCCTAAATGCCATGGATTCCCTCGAAAAGAACCATCAGTGTTGAGTTTGAGAATTCCAGGTAGAGGAGGAGTCCAATTCGCCTCACCATTGACACGCCACAAAGGCTGGCTGGGCTTACTAATATACTGCAGACTAACAACCACTGAAATCCCTCCCTGAAGAGGAAAATTGAGGTGATTGCATATAAAAACATCTCTAGGATCCATACCTCCATTCAACTCACACTTAGCCAAAACTATCTCATGAAGAGAATGGATAATTTTCCACCATAGATGCATGACCCCAATCCTAACATCCTGAAAAATCCTCCTATTCCTCTCCAACAAGACATGACAAAGAATAAAGGAAGGACCAACAACCCAAGAAACTTGAAGAAAATTTCAAACTTTGTTTTTTTTCATTTTTGATCATTTATTGCAAGTGAAAGTTGAGTTCCATGATTTCAAAAATTCCCCATTGGTGATTTTAGCATCGAAAGTTTTGAAATCATCAAGGATAATTGTGTAAATGTTGTTCCATGTAGCAAAATTATACCATTGGGTAGTGAAATCATTTAGGAGAAATAGTTTAGGGGGGTTTACAGATTCGTAGGTAGTAGTTGCAAAATTACTAAAATGCGTAGCGATATTATCTAGGAAAAAGAGTTTAGGGGGATTTGTGAAATTGAACATATGTGTAGTGGAATCATTGATTTGGATATAAAATTCACCAAACACAACAGTGAAAGCATCAAAATTGCAAAATTGAACATGTGTGTAGTGAAATCATTGATTTGGGTAGTGAATTCACCAAATAGAGTAGCTAAATCATTGTTTTGGGTAGTGAATTCACCAAACACAACAGTGAAATAATTGAAATTATGAAATTGGGGTTATTAATTATGAAATTATCTATGTTTATAGTGAAATTGATGGAGGGCATACCAAAATCATTAAAGTGGAGTGGTGAAATCACTAGGTTAAAGAATTATGCTAGAAAATTAAGAAATATACAAGCATTTTGGGTAGATGGATAAATGAAAAGTAAATTAATGAGTGTTGATGGTGATTTAGTTAAAAAAAATTGTTTTTTGATTAATAATGTGCTATTATGTGTGATTATTTACAAGAGGTATTACCAATGTTGGAGACATAGGAGTGGGGGCTAGAGCACTGCCATGGATTATGAGGTTCATTGAGTATGAGTTTGAAGTGATAGAGGTACAGGGCTATCCTACATTGCATGGATGCTAGAGATCTGAGTTGATAGGGCATTATTGATTTTATTAGCTAAGAGATGGCACAATGAGATGAGTGCATTTCAACTACTAATGGGTGAGTTGACAATCACACTAGAAGATGTATGATGGATCTTGAGGATCCCAATATGAGGGACACGGGTGTACTAGAGACCATAGTTGACTACAATATATAGGATATTTGGTGAGGATTTAATTATAGTTGTGAGAAGGGCCATGGATATTGATACATGCATGGCCTTAGGGATAAATGCATTGACAGTTGTGCTCATGGTTATTGTTAGTGGCATCATTCTACCTGATAATAGAGATAGATTATGCCCTATTAGTTTATTAGATGTTATTAATGACATGATGGATATGGAGGAGCATATTTCATGGGGGCCTTATGTATTATCTCATTTGTATATATATTTGCATCACATAGTTTATTTATATGGGAAAGAGATAGGTCCTTTGTATCTATTATAGGTATGGTGTTGCTAACACATTCTTGCGGAGCAGTCCATTGGACATATGAGTGATAGAGCAGAGGAGGATCTAATTGCATATGGGTGGCATGTGATTATAGGGACACATAGACCACATTTAGGAGATTTGGAGTTTTATAGGAGAGCACTAGATGAGATTGTAGAGGACCAAATTACATGAAGGCCATGCAGGGAGATGGACTTATAGTGGGCCCAAGATGTATTATATATGGATTATATGATGATTTAGTGATATATTATGGGCCTACATGACTATATTATTAAGAGACACCGATCAAATAGAGTGTTGTGATACTTTTGCTTGAGGCAACACATTCCATCAGGGCCACCTGTGTTTGCACAATTTGTCAGGGAGAGATCATAGTGGGTACATACGATTAATCCTAAGATTATTGAGCATAGCTGGACACATGTGTAGATAATGACTTGGGTTGAAAAGAGGGATGTTATTGATACATGTACCAATATATGGATATGTAGAGTGGTGGTCCAGACAATGGCCTATGAGGCTTATAGTTCCATATGCACCTCCTCGTACATGGAGATAGAAATTATTTTCTAGCTTGGGTAGATACCCATGAAGTACATGTCTTAGGGAGAGGATCATGAGAGTTGTTACTAGTCAGAGGGGAGGGAGACTAGGATGAGGGGATGGTCAAAAGAGACTGAGGATGGATGAGACACATTTAGACGATGTGGAGGTGAGAGAGGAGACAAATGTGGATGTGGGTAAGGTCACAGAGATGAGATCTACTACAAAGGAGCCTATTGGAGGAGGAGAGACTCCTTTAGTTTTTATTGATAGTGATAAAAATATGAGACATGTGACAAAAACACATATAAAGAGGGGAGATGGAGTTGGGCCATTAGGGCTAGTGATATATCTTAAGGACTAGAGACTGATTGATATATTTCATGAGGAGATTAGGGTATGTGATGTGGAGATATCAAGCTTACATGGATAGGTTGGTAGATTTCAAAGAGAGATATATGGTAGGGATGGTTAGTGAGGATTGAGAACTACAAAGATCATATGGTTATAGGGTGAGGTAGGTAGGCTCTAAGAGGAGGTAGAGAGTCTAGAGAAAGATGGTTTAGAAATATCAGTTGGCTTATTGACACAATATATGATGCACATACACTAGATGATACATGATTGACATAGAGGTACAAGATGGAGAGAGACATGGCACGAGTTGAGTTATTATAGGCTAGAGGACTACTAGTAGGACAGGGATAAGTGGCAACCTTAGATAAGGTTATGAGGGCAATGGAGTAGGCTACGTACTATAGGATTTTATATGAGGAGGTCAATCCATGAGCACAATGAACATCTTCATACAGAGAGTACATGACTAGGAGATATTTATCAGGGAAGTCAGTATAGCCTATTGATTCAAATAGATCTATCGAGTAGGCATCACACTGAGTCTTAGGTCCTCTGAGGAACTTACACCACAGTGGCATGGGCCTAGTCCAATGATAGATGTCCCATCTAAGTGTTATGGAGAGACTTGAGATGGTTTTGATCATGATGTATTGATGTATATGTATTTTTGAGATGTGTCTTTGTATAAACACATACATGCATGCATACATCTAGTGTCCATCACATAACCATAAAAAAAGTCTCACATACATAGATTTATAGTGTCCATCACATAACCATAACAAAAGTCTCACATATATATGATTCATGTTGGATGTGAGACTTATGTTATGGTTATGTGATGGACACTGTGAATTTTTATTATATTTTCATGTATGGTATATGGTTTAGATGGATAGATGTGGTATGGTAATTACTTTCCTACTTTTTTATTTATAATAACACATCTTAATATTTTTTAGCTTTTATTATGGTAGAAAAAAATCAAATGGATGATTTATTGATGTATGGATGGTTAGATAGCTTCTTTATGTTTATTTCACACACACACACACACACACACACACACACACACACACACACACACACACACACACACACACACACACACACACACACACACACACACACACACAATTCATGTTGGATGTGAGACTTATGTTATGGTTATGTGATGGACACTGTGGATTTTTATTATTTTTTCATGTATGGTATATGGTTTAGATGGATAGATGTGGTATGATAATTACTTTCCTACTTTTTTATTTATAATAACACATCTTAATATCTTTTAGCTTTTATTATGGTAGAAAAAAATCAAATGGATGATTTATTGATGTATGGATGGTTAGGTAGCTTCCTTATGTTTATTTCTAACTTACATTATAATTCTAACATGAGTAGGTGAGTAAGATTTGAGTAACCTGAATTTTAATTTAGTGTGAAACAATAATCACCAATGATATGAAACAACCATGATGAATATTTGTGTTTTATGCATAATGACTTAAAAGATTAACTTATGTTGAAATAAGTACATCATGATATGTAAAAATCATAACCACATTATAATGTAATACACAAAGTAATCTTGACTTCTCACACATACAAAAAATTGAAAATGATAAAGAGTATTAAGTTGTGCATTATGATATGTTAAATCATAATAACACTATATTGTAATACAAAAAATGAACTTGATAAAAAGAAAGAAAAACAAACAATTGAAAACAAGATAAATTCAAACTAAAATAAAAATTTCATATAAAAAAGGACAAGATAAGGTAAAGAAAGTAAATGGCGAGACTAACAAGACACATGGCAAGACAATCAAGAGTAAGCAAACTAACAAAAAATGATTATGTAAATGACAACATACTAAAATATTAAAAAGATAAGGTTAAACACAATGAGGACAAATCATATGTGAAAATAACACCCAAAGCAATCGACACCTAAAAAGGAAGTAAAAATATTTGACTTAGCATTCTAGGCTAGGGTTAAGACTTTTGGTAGCCAATGCCCATGATAATATGGAATGATCAATGAGGAAGTTCCTAAAAGAACTATATGGATTTAGACATAAACATAAAAAAGTGAAATCACACTTTGGATGAATGAAGATGATGGAGGTGGTGACCGAGCTAACTATAGAGACCCCATGTCTCTAAGCATTGCCTACATAATACACCTTGGACAAAGTCCACATAGGGATATCAAACCATATGTAGTTCTTCCAATATGAGAAGTGATGACAAAATGGGTTGAGTGATGAATTGTTTTGTGTTATAGGGATATCAAACCATATGTAGTTATCCCAATATGAGAAGTGATGTGAAAATGGGTTGAGTGATGAAGTGTTTTGTGATTGATGAATATATGAGTGATTTCCCTCCCAAGAAAAAGTGTGAATGAATGATGATGAATGACTTGAAAGGTAGTTATATTGGTAGACACGAATAGACGAGGTGTTTGTGCAATTTGGAAAGATTTTTTGTGAAAGGATGTATGGAAACAAATATGATAAATATGGTTATATATAAGACATTACTCTAACATGATCAAGGAAACAATTATGAAAACACAAGGATCAAACCCTAAGCTAAGATTCTATAAAATAGATGGTGAGACAAGTGACAAATGACAATGTATGAATATACAAGTGACAACTGTAATGGGATGCCCCCAAGTAACTAGGGTGATTATAGACAATGGATTACACATGGAGCCAAAAACTTGGTTTTCACCATGGTACTTGCCCAAAATGCCAGTAAACTGGTTTTCACTAGTGGACATACTATTTTTCTCATTTTTTTTACTTTTGATTTTTTGACCTTTTGATTTTTGATTTTTTGACACGTAAGATATAAACAAAAAAAATTGAATAAGTTAGGGATATAATCTCTTACGGTGCATTATGTTCATAGGTTATTCAAACGCCTCTCCACATTTTATGAACATGTAAGCTCTTGATCCATATTTGAAAATAATGACATATGGGCCCAACCAATTCAGTTCAAATTCTACTTTCTTCTCCCTTGTGGCATTAGTATTGCATTGGTTTTCCTTTAGAACAAGATCTCTAATTTTGAACTATGTGTATTTTATGCATTTATTATAATTATTATAACTATGACGAATATGGTTTTGGTAGACTTGTAGATCGTTTAAGGAATTAAGATGTTCATATAGAAGATTTTTTTTGGAAAAACCATGTTAAATTTTTTGGTTCTCAACATTTTATATCCTCTTCTAAGATCCTTCATTAGGATAAAAATTCATAGATAGTTTAAGGAATTAAGATGTTCATATAG
Organism: Torreya grandis; assembly: GCA_037957365.1. Taxonomy (NCBI): domain Eukaryota; kingdom Viridiplantae; phylum Streptophyta; class Pinopsida; order Cupressales; family Taxaceae; genus Torreya; species Torreya grandis. Next base: position 3,741,806 of record JARHVA010000164.1, on the reverse strand, counting down.
TAGATTCTTTTGGAAAAACCATGTTAAAAATTCTGATGCTCAACATTTTAGATCCTCTTCTGAGATCCTTCATCAAGATAAAAATTCATATGAATTTTTGTCCTGATGAAGGATCTTAGAAGAGGATCTGAAAAATTGAGCATCAAAATTTTTAACATAATGTTTTCAAAAGAATCTTCTATCTGAATGTATGGACTTTGAAAGCATCCAATCTTTCATTAAGATGTTTTTCATCTAGAAGATCAAATTCATTGAGGTTTGAACTATGGTAAGATTCATCATCAATAATATGTTATATGGATATGTGGAAAGATGGAATCTCGACTTCTATAGGTAGAATAGACTTTCTACCATAGACAAGTGAATATGGGTTTACCTCCATGGGTGTGTAGATGGCAATACGGTATGCCCAAAGGGTGGGATAAATCTACGTATGCTAGTAATGACCAACTTCTTTAACAACACATTTAAGGATTCAAATAATGCTTTTATTTATTGCCTCTACTTGGTTGTTTCCTTGATAGTAATATAGATTAGACCTTTTGTGCTTTTTTGGTATCTTTTACAAAGGACCTTAACTTCTTTGTTCTTTAATGATGTTCTATTATCGAAGATGATGGAAAAATGGATACCAAAGTGACAAACAATGTGGTTTAGAATAAACTTATAAATCTATTTTTTAGTGACATATGTAAAGGGCATTGCTTCAACCCACTTGGTAAAATATTCGATGGCGGTAATAATTTTTTTTGGCCATTGAGTGAATTAGTATTTATTTTTCCATTGAGGTCTAACCCCTATGTGGATAATGGCCACAATGTTTTAATGCATTGCAAATCTTGTGAAGGATTATGTATGAGGTCATTATGCTTTTGATAAGGTATGCATGTTTTAAAATAATTGCAAGAATCATATTCCATAGTAGGCCAATAATAACCTATATGAAAAATATTTTTGGATAGGACTATAACACTAGAGTGCACACCACAAATTCCTTTATGACCTTCTCTAATAGCCAAGATGGATTCTTCATAATTTAAAAAACATAAAATGGTTCCATCATAGCCTCTTCTATACAAAGTGTTGCCAAGGATTGTGTAACAAGATGTATGTTGAATGAATTATTTACATTGGTTGTGGGATAAGTTGGGTGGAAGTGTGTTATCATGGAGATATGAATAAATGTCAAAATACCAAGGAGAAGTGGACCAACCATATTATAATTAGGCATGTCATACGCTAGTATCATCATGTACTCTACAAAGAATTTATTTTAAGATCAAGTAATGGGTTAGTTGTTTCCATGACATCTATTGCTTTGTTACTTATTTGTGGCACTTGTTCAAATTGGATAAATGTAAAACTCAACTTTAGACTATCCACCATCATATTGTATGGGATTAACTTATCATCATGAGATTGAAATTCATTGGTGTCTTAATTAATGGTTAGTTTGGAATCACCGAGGACAAGAAATTTTTTGATACCCCACTATATGACAAGTTTGAGATTAATTATGAAGGATTCATGCTCTTCAATGTTGTTGGTACAAGGAAAATTGATTATGAATGTTTTTGGAATACATTCCCCATTTGGTGTGACTAAGAGAATACCATCCCTTGAACCATGGTTTGTGAAATAACCATAAAAAAAAAACTACCAAACTAGAGTTGCATTAATGTACATTAATGTTTCATTTGGGAAGATTGTAGCAAGAGGTGTATGATATTCAAGAGGTGCCTCTGATAGTGCATCTGCTAGGACTTGTCCCTTAATTTCTTTCTAATTAACATACTCATGATCAAACTCACTTAGAAGCATAACCCACATAGACATCCTGCCTATTAAAGTTGTTTTGGATAAAAGATACTTGAGAAGATTAGTTTTCACAATGATTTTGGTTTGATAATTGAGCATGCAATGACAAAGATTTTGTGAATCAAAAACAACAACAAGCCATGCCTTTTCCATTGGAGAATAATTAAGTTCATAAGATACCAAGGTTCTATTGAGGTAAGATACTATTGTTTCTGATCCACTATCATCATGTTGTTCTAACAATGCCCCCAATGCATGTCGCATAGTTGGTATGTACAAAAATAAGGACTTGCCTGCAATAGGTGGCATTAAAACTAGTGGATTGGAAATATATTGCTTAAGATGTTCAAATATTTTAGCATAATTCTCATTCTAAGTGAAAGGTTTGTATTTCTTCAACATAAATGTAAATAGATGACAAATATTTGTAGTTTGGGATATGAAGCATCTAATTACTTGGATTTTTCCTTAAAAAATTATAGGTTGTTTGAGGTTTTTGGGTGGTGGCATATCCATTATAGTTGATACTTTAGAAGGATCAATTTATATGCCATGAAGTAAACTAATAAAACTAAAAAAAAATTCTAATGTCATGCAAAAAAAACATTTCTTTGGGTTCAAGTGAAGCTTCCATTCTCTCATTATTTTAAAGATGTGATGAATTAATTTTGGATGCTATGGTCTAGATTTTGATTTGTCAAGTATGTCATCAACATAATTTCCATAATCTCATGAATCATATCATGAAAATGACAATCATTACACTTTGATATATGGATCTGGCATTCTTTGGACCAAATGACATCACTCGATAACAAAATTAATCTATGGTTTTATAAATGCTATTTTATGTTGGTCTTAAGGAACTATTCTAATTTTGTTGTAACCCAAAAAACCATCCATTAAAGATAATATTTCATGACCTGTGGTAGAATCTACAATCATGTCGATATTGGGAAATAAGAAGCCATCCTTGGGACATGCCTTGTTGATATCACAGAAGTTTTTACAAACCCTGATTCTTTATGGGTTTTTTGACACTAGCACAATGCTGAATATCTAATCTGAATAGTCGATGGGGTTAATGCAACCAACCTATAATTTCTTTTTAATTCCTCCATTAATAGCGCCACCTTGGGATGCATTTTTTTATGTTTTTATTTGATGGGTTTTTCATCTATATGTACTACAAGATGATTCACTATTAGTGATGGATCAAGTCCCGACATATCTACATAAGACTATGCAAATATATTGGAGAAATATTTGAGTAAAAGAGTGAGCATTTTCCATTCTTCTTGAGTTAGAGAAGCAGCAAGCTTGACTATTTTATAATTTTCTTCCATTCTAATGTTCATGAAAATAGTGTCCTCAACTAGGAGAGTTAACTATTCTTGATACTTTGTGTGTAGGAGGGGTGAAGGAAGATTGAGTTCCTCTTCTAGGTCTTCTTGATTTGATGAAAAACTAATTTGGTTATGTCTTTGTTGTTCCCTAAAATACGCATAATTATCTAATTGGATGTAAAATCCATTCTTATGATCCCCTACCAGGATATGGTCTCATGTACTGAATAATTCTAAAATTGTCTCATTATTTCGAAAATGATCAAGCATAGATGTTGCATTTTGATCCCATTAGATTAAAAATGGATTTATGAGGTCAAGTGTCAAAATGACATTTTCATGAAAAAGATTGGTTAAAGAAAGGTCTTTGAAGTGGCTAACTATGGAATTTGTTTCACTATCCAAAGAATCTTCCTCTAACTCACTAGAAGAGTCAATTTGAAAAAGTGTGGTATTTACATTAGTGTATTAAACCCATTGCCTTGGAAGGTGTCATTAGCTGTTAACATGATTAGTTAAATTGACCCTTGTTCATGAAGACCATGGACCTTACTTTTGTAGTTCATTATTTTACACATAATGGATCTAGCTATGGGGTGCTTATTATTACTGACACAAGTAGCTAGTTCATTGGATTAAATCCAAGAAGGATTCAAATATTTAATTTGTTCATCACAAAGAAGACCACCTTCTACCCAATTTACTTTATTGATTTTTCTAACCACTTGAGTATTCCTTAAATAGTGAGGCTTGCCATGATTATATGGGGACATATGAATTGTTCTTGTATAATTGGAATCTTGGATTTCATATTTTTCCATGCCTTTATCAATGATTTTGAAGTGGGATGAAGGAGATGGAGTTGCTTTGGAAGTGGATGGTTGATTGGAAGCTTGAATAGTGAATGGTGTTTCTATGGAAGGGGAGGTAGTGGGTGTGTTTATCCAACCACCAAGGGGAGTTGTTTGAAATAGCATATCAATATGGATGCAGTTTTCAAGTGTGGGTGATTAATCAACCTGAGTAAAGTTGTCTTCAGTAACGAGGAAATAGTTAGATGTTTGATAACGACCTTACAATAGTTTATAATATTAGAAGGGTTAAGGATCACCTTGGATAGTTACTTCCATGCCATCATAGGATAATTTTAAACATTGGCACAAATTAGAGGGTATGACATTCATTGAATTTATCCATAGATGTCCAAGAAGTAGTTTACAGGGTAAATCAAAATCAAGCACATGGACTAGTGTTTCTTTTATGGTAGGCCCCACCATCAAGGGAAGATAAATGGTACCCATAGATTATTGTTCATTATTATCATACACCTTTATTGTGATGATGTTATATTCTAATGTTGTTTTTGAATATATTAAATTTTTTAATAACCTTAATATACATAAATTTGATGTCGAGCGATTGCCTATAAATACCTTCTTTACCTTGTGTCTAGAGATAATAACTTCTATATACAAGGGAAGATTATGAACAGATCCTAAAGGGGAGACATTCATATGGTCAAACGTAACCTTATTGTTAGTGTAAAAATTACCAACTAATGTTTGAAAGCTTTAGGGGTTGATTTCTTGTAGGATACTAGTCTCTTGAAAAACTTTGTATAGAATGTATTTATATATAGGTGAAATCTTAATACGTTATAAGATGGAAATGTTGGAGGGTGCCTTCTCAAGATGTTCAATAATGTTATACTTACATTCACCAACATTGGATGATGATGCACTAAAAATGGAATTTTTTTTGTGTCTTGTGGTAACAACACAATTTTGGGATGGTAAAGTAATGACATTAATATGATTGTGTGCATAATCAACATAATTGACTATGGAGTCAAAAGGATTATTGGGTTTGTTTACATTACTAGCTTGAGATGGTTCTTGCTTTTTTTTTTAATTTCATTGCTTATGTTTGGGTAATGGGTCTTTGTATATCTCTAATTTTTAGTTTTTGGATGTCATGGATGGGTTATTTTTGATGGCTATGTTCCCTCAGTTGATGAGGTCTTGGACATAATGTTTAAGGCACATACACATATTGGTAGAATGTCCCTTTATCGTATGATACTCACAATATTCATCTTCTTTGTACCAATTAGGTTTAGGAAAACTGTATTTAAAAGGTTTAATGTCAAGTCAAACTATCATGTTAGTTTGGGATAACTTTCAAAAAATGAATTCGTAAGTGTCACCCAATTGGATGAACTTATGTTTAAGATTTTCTTATTGGGGTTGACCACTAGGAATGGTAATGTTGTTAGTAGGTTATGTATGAAATTGGTTGTTTGTAGGTTGCGTGTGGAATTTTTGTTGTCTAGGTTAGTTTTGGATTTGTTTAACATCAGTCACATCATCATGAACAGTGTTCTTATTCTTGGCAAAAAAAATGTTTTTTAGGTTGTTTTGAGGAATTTTTCTTTGGTTTAAATAACTTGATAACACCTTTAGTGATTAAAGTGCATTTAATTTGGAACCCCTTTTCAATAATTTCATCAAATGAACTTGTGATGTAGGAGCTATTGACTAATTTTACCCCAAGTCAAATTAGGTCAAACCCCTATATAGTTGAAACTTGTCATAGAGTCCCCTAGTGTGAAAATGTGTGCCATGGTCTTAATAAGGTCAAACATTATGTTTCCACCCTTGTCACATTTATATAGTTTGTCCTAAGTCATTCTAAGGTCATATTTTGAGTCATTTAATGAAGTGGTACAGTTTATATAGGAAGACAAAGGTGTCAAGATGAATCTTAATCTCTCATATGTCAGGTGCATGTCAAAAATGGTAGTTTTGAACTAAAAAATGTAGGTTTGACTTGGAAAAGAGAAGATTAAGTAGTTTTATGTAGTTAAATGGCAGTTGTACATCCTATATAATAGTTATGTCACATGGGAAGACTTTAAAAATGTCCCTCCAAGTGGCCTCAATTTACTTCCATGCTCAAGTATCTTTGACAGGCTCAAAAAATGGAAAAATGGACCTCTCTTTCTCATCACTCTCCTATACAAGTCAAAAAGGTCAATTGATATTCCTTTGGTACAGATAGGAGGAGGTGAGTCAGAGAAAATTAATTTGATGGGTGATATTAATTACTTTCTACTTCCAATTCATGTCAATAGTCACAAGGTTGGTTGTCTTTTCGTCACGAACCATTGCTAAGAGTGTTAGTGACTATTTTTTGCTTGCACATCCCCGTGGCCTTTAGTTTTCTCCTTTGTTTGGATTGATATGAATAAAAAAAGTGTTTTATGTGGTCTTAACGGGTATGAACATCTCTATCACAAGGTTTTCATCCTTATTTTCATGTTTGAAGGTGATGAAGCTGGTAGAAACACCTCATTTTGCTAGTGGAAGGTATCATGGAATTCTATAGACAATGTTTCACCTATGCAAAGTTTATTTTCTTGTAAATGGATTCAGAACAAGGATGAAATGTTTGATTTAAAAATATGAGAGTATATATAATCATAATTATTCATGAGGATTTTAGTCTCAAGAGTTTCTTTTATGATATACAAAGCCTAATACACTTGACATAGTCAAGTTGCTTTGAAATAGGCATCTACAGGTTTCAAGTTCAAACCAGAAGGAAGGATCAAGATATGAAAGGAAACACAATGATGTTTGATAGTCTTAAACTTATATGGGACCTTAAACAATTCTATGAAACTAATGAAAGGTCATTAGGACAATGATAGGATTCTGACTTAGCACACCATCCTATATGTGATGTTTATCTATAGGCAATATTCATCAATGCTTTGAGTTAAATTTAAAGGATAAAAAGTAGTGTTGATATGAGGATGGTTGAACTCATTTGAGATATTAAATCAGGTATAAAATCATAGAGAATACCATTGTGTCAATGGTAAGGTCATTATGTGCAGTCAATCTTGAGTTCAATATTTGCAAGTTAGGAAAGTTGCATTTGAGACACTTTACCTTAACTTCTCTGAATCATGTTTTGCTCATACAATTGGTCTTTCCATGGTGAATTATCTTGAGGAATGGAGGTCTTATGGTTTCTCTCATGTGTCCCAAGCTTAGAGATAGTGTATTGACATAAAGAGAAAGTTGTTTGATCAAAACAAGGTGATGGTTGAGTGGTTTCAAATCAGTGCAATTCAGATTGAAAACTTTCAGTAAGCTACAATGCTTTAAGCTAAAATGATCCTACAACATAACAATGACCTATATTGGAATGGCTACATGGTTTATAGGAATGAAATGAGCTTAGTTAAGTGTGAAATGATATCCAATGATTAGAATATAAATAAGGATTCATTTACATTAATGAACATGACCACTTACAGGTCTCATAGACCCCCAAACAAGATCTACAGTCTGATTGTAGATCCATAGTGCATTGATAGTGGTGAGTGATGGAATGATCTGAAGACAAAGACGATTCCATTCAACTATGAAATGGTCCTAGTGACCTTGAGATGATCTTATGGAATCAAACATAAATTTTAAGTGTTGAAGGTTACCTACAAAGTCCCATTTTTTTGAGTGAGTATCTACAGTCAACACAGTCTATAGACTAGTTCTAGTAAGTAGAGAAAGGCAGTTTGAAAGGTTGGTAAAGGTGTAAGGTGGGTGAAAACTTTAAAAACATATTAAAACTTGTCCAAAACATATTTAGGTTATCTTAATATTCAAGTACATAGCAAATACAAATTTCAAACCTTAATCTACAGTCATTTCAAATTATGTGTATAGTCCTCACAGCCCCATAAGTCTATCCTGAAGATTGGAAGTATTGAATAATTTATAAAGGAGATATAACCATGGAATTTTGTGTAGATGGTATTCATGCCCTAATAAAGCCTCCCATGACTTCAATATGTCTAATAAAATAGGGGAGGTGCCCTCTATTTTATCTTAGACAGAGGGCACTCCCAGTCAAGATCATACTGTAAACAAAGCACCTGAATGGTGATAGGAGGAAAAGGAGAACAAGGAGAATTGTAGAAAGGTATTCATAGTTTTAGGAAAGTTGGACAGAGGTTTAGAATCACTCACAGTTGTTAGAAACCACTCAGAGGTGGTCACTAACATAGAAACACAGTTAGGCCTATTATGCCTAGAACTAGGTCTAATCCCTAATGATGCTTAACTTCCATTATAGGACCATATGAACCATAAAATCCAATTGAAAGAATTAAAGGGGAGGTATAAGGTTTATTTAATCCATTTTTTGTAGAGAGTTACACCAAGTTGGTCATTTTGACCTAATTCTATGACAGATCTACTCAAAACACCTTGAAGGAGTTTGAGGGTCACTTTTAAATGCCCATATTTATATGGATTGAATGCATGGTGCCTCAAGTACTTGGGGTTAGTTTAAGGGGGTCTTATACCCCAAATTTGTGTAATTTTCTCAAAATTTAGACTTAGAACTTTTATGAACAATCATTAACAGTCTAAGACATCTAAAACCCTCATTTAGACATGATGAATAAAATATCATTTGAGATTCATCCAAGAGAGGTCAATTGGCCATGAAAATGATTTGAATATGTCTGTAACTCTCTCAATCTTCTTTCCATCCATTTTTTCCATACTATCACTTGTACGAACAAGCCTAACATAGGGGTTTTTATTAAGTTTTTTGGGTGTTCTATAGGTACAAAGGGGAAATAATGAATGAGAGCCATTAAAGGAGGTATGTAGGGAATTTTTGTAACTTCCTATACTCATTTATAACCTTATTTGTGCATGAAATTCCCTCTGATATACCATTTATCATAGGTAGTCTTAGATAGATGGTTAAAATGACAAGTGACTGCCTAGTGATAAGAGGAGAGGTCTAATTTGGGATCTTTTAAAGGTCTAACTAATGGATTAGAAGGAAAAAGGACTCTAAACAGGTGTCCTAACACCTATTTCATGTATTTTATTGAGAAATTGAAAGCCACTTGGTTGACAAGTGTGAGGACAGATCTAAAGGATTAGCGATGAATGAATGCAGGCATTAAACACAAGTGTCAAGAGTAAGACTATCAGCTAGGGAGGCATATGATGGCTGGCACATCTTGTTTCCAACCTCCCTAAGAGAATGTTTATGTTTCAAGTCTTCCTAGTCCATCTTCAAGTAGTCAAGAGATGCTTCATCATGAAGGCAGTTTCAATAAGGCTAGTCTAAGAATCTCTACACTAGTTTAAGGAGTTTGTCATGCTTCAGATGGACATTTGTCCAAGAAGACCTTCATAGTATATTATCCACTCCATTATCTTAAAATTTAATTGGTTTCAAAGTCTTAACACTTGTATTTGTGACTTTTCCACTTCCCTTCTCTCTCTTCTCACATGCTCTATAAATGCAAGCCATTTTGGCTTTTGCAAGAGAATCCACACCTAGTATGGTGAAGCCCTACTGGTTTAAATATTATATTTACCTTTGAAATAAATATTTTAAATCTAGTTTTTAGTTCATGATTTCCTTGTCTAAGTGTGTGAAGTGGTGCATAGTGAAGTGCCCAGTGATAATTATCTATCCTTGTCTTCTCTTTACCCTTTCATGTTTGGTGCAAGTAAATCCCTCTCTAATAGGTCACATGAAGTGTAACTAGTGTATTTGTCTATATTAAAAAGTAAGGAGTATCATTAGTGTTTTCAATTTGAACTCATGTTCATTCACCTTGACTAGTACAATGCATATCACCTCCATGTTTGAAATACTGATGTTAGAGCAATATAAGATGTTGAGACTAGTGTTGTGAGTCATGTTTATTAGTGAAAGTGTATGGTAGTCTAGTGGAGATAATTTTAGTGTATCACCTCATTAGAGTAGTTTAATTTCATGTTTATTCTATCTCTTTCCACCTAATCAATAAAGTAGTGTAGGTGATAAGCTATAAAGCATCAATCTAGGGAGCTATCCCTTAAACCTAGTGGTTTACATCTATTATAGGCAGCCCATACGCTAAGAGGTAATCCAATGTTTCATTCAATCTAGATTAGTCTTGAACAACCATATTTATGGTGCAATATTGAGTTGAAATAGTTATGGCATGCCCATTGGGACTCTTATCTCAAGTACATCTTGTCAAGGTGAATGCTAGTCTTGACAACATCACAACTACATATGGTGTTCTACTCAACATTTGGAGACTCTGCTAAATGTAATATTTAGATATAGACCAAATTTTGTCATTATTTTATTCATACTTCATGTTCTTACTAGGTCAACTACTAGTAGAGGTATCAATCCCATAAATGCACTCCTTCAACTTGAACTTCAACTTGAAGTTCAACATCCTCAGCCTATCTTGACCTTTGAAGAGAAAGAAGACTTTGTAAAGCCAAGAATATCAAGAGAGTGAAGAAGAAATTAAGTAAAACATGGCTAGGTAGCTTGCCTTCCTAACCTTTAACACTGAAAATCCCATACATCTCAATGCATATGATGATATACCTCCTAATGATACCAAGAGTGTTCCCACTTTTAATGGAGAAGGTTGTGTCACCCAAAGTGAGCATATTTGGGACATCTCTAATTTTTGTAGCTTTCATATGAAGTTAACATTACCATTAGGTTAATTGTTATGTCTCTTAGAGGAAAAACATTTGATTAGTATAGGACATTGCCTAGAAGATGTATCACCACCTAGGATGAGTTCAGAGAGATGATAACCCAAAGGTTTGAAGACAAAAGTGATCAGACATCACTCATTCATCTGCTTAATATGATTCAAAGAGGTCCTAAGCAGACTATGCATGAATTTAATGAGAGATTTTGAAGAACTTGGTATAGGTCTCCTCCTTCCATGAGACCACCTAAAAGCTTTGTTTTCCCTACATACCTAAGGGCTATTGGTACTAACATATCCATCATGCTATAGTCCATGGGTGGTTACACCTTACTTGAAGCTTATGACATAGCCATTAGAACTGAGAATGGATTAATACATGCTAGAAAACTACCTATAAAAATCTCTATGCCCATTATGCCAAACATGTCTTATGCTACTCCAAGTGTTTCTCAAATCCCAAATACAAACACCAAGTCTAGAGCTGCCCCCAAAAAGGTAGAAGATACAATTGATTTAGATGCAAGGTGCAAGGCCTTAGAATCTTAGATTAGGAAACCACATGTGTATTATAGAGTTAATCAAAACCCATCCCCATATCTTCAACAAGGAAATAGGTTCCCACCTCAAAAATATGGTCAATGGAGAGGGCAAGGATAGTCTAACTTTAATAGGCCACCTAATGCATATAACACAACCTCTACTTCCAACACAAGATCTATGGTTCCAGTCCATAATAACTTGGTCCAAGGAGAATAATGGTAGCAAGGATAGTATATGGATGCCAATGAAGGTGGGGGAAAATATTGGTAGCTCAAAGGGGAGTTACTCCTCAATTGTTAGTAGAAGATGAGAACCTCATGCAAAAAAATGGAGGATGGGAGCCTCAAGGAGTGAGTTTGACAAACTTTCTAGTGGATGACACATTTGTCCTAAATCAAATTTTGGTTGAAAATAATAAAATAACAAAGATAAAGGCTTTAGGAGATGTTAATGGTGTTAAAAAAGTTTTAAGTAATCCTCCTACAAGGTAGCAAAGTGTGACTGCAAGTGTGGTAGTCCCTACAACTTCTAAACCTATTTCAAATCAGAATGTAGGAAGGGTGATTCAAAGTGATCCAATGCCTCAAACACAAGGAACTTATTTTCCTTCAAGAATGCAATAAAAGGTGAGTGTTCCTAATTTTAACATTGTTGATTATTTGAAGAATGTTAAAACTAGTCTCTCTCTTTGGGAAGTGTTTCACATGCCCAGTTAAAAGGAACTTTTACAAGAGTAGCTATCGCAAATCCATACAAGTTATCAACCATCAAGACATGTTGATATTGCCCTCATTAATGCTTCTAATCACATTGTTTAACCCTCTTCTAAATCTGAAAACCCCCCACCCTTCTACCTCATTCTCATTATGGGAGACAAGCTTGTTCACAATTGTGTTGTGGACAGTGGTGTAAGTACCTTAGTTATGCCTAAGCTTGTAGCAGATAGGTTAGTCTTGAAATATGAACCATATAGTAAGGGAGTGATACAACTTGATGGGACACTGGCTAAGTCAGTGGGACTTGCCAGAGGTTTGAGAGTTTTCTTACATGATTGTCCAAGCTTTCTTATCCTTCAAGATATAATAGTGGTTGATTTGCCTACTCACTTTGATATCTAACTCTTAAGGTATTTCACAACGAAGATAAGAGCCTACTTCTCAGCTGATTGGTCCTTCTTGGCCTTGAAGATAAAATATGGATCAAAGTTAACTATTAGAACTCAACCATTGGTTAAGTTTCATATTGAGCCTTTTGTAGAAACAAGCTCCAATCTGAATTGTACAATCAATGATCAAGAGGAGTATGTTATGGATGATGGATCATCCTCAAATATTGAAGGTATCTCTAACCTTTTCTTAGATGAGTATGCTATTGACACTTATGGACATGATCCATAAACTTTCATTGAACAAACTAAACTTGGCACATACATCATCCATGAGGAAGGTGATGGATAATCTAAGGTAAACATTGAAAATTATTTTCCACAAGTTGTTGAGGGTAATTACCTTGTTCATATGCATGATGATGTTGGTCTTCAAAGTATGGTAGATAAAGATTATGAAGAAAATAAATCCATTATGCTTGCACAAGATGGAGGAGTCCATGAAGGTGGCAACCATGAAGATGAAGATGACCTATGGTAGCACTTCCATGCCATATTTCAAGAGTTTGAATAGTTGAGTAAGTCAACTCTCCTTCTTAAAAAACATGAATATGATAGTAAGGTTATTGATGAATATCCTAAGCATGAAGGAGAGTATCTTACTATTGTCAAAGAGGCTGTAGTCATGGAGTCAAATGAAACCAAGGAATAAATGTTTATATTTGAATAATAGTCCAAACCTTAGTCTAAAGTTGAATCACTTTCATATATGTTGGAGCATAATGAAGACAATCTTGATGTTTCTATATGCCAAGTACATCATGTTCTAGAAGAAGAGGAAGTTGAGGCAACTTTGATGACTCCCAAATTTCAATTTAAGGGGTGTTAATTGAGCATGATATAAGTCAATCCAGATGCAAAGTCAAGCAAAACTTTAAGAAATCAAGATGAAGCATTCATGAGAGCTCCAAATGACACATTTACAATTAGTAGAATATCTAAGGATGGTAAGTAATTTAACCATCTATATAATCAAGTGTTTATTGATAAGTATGTTTCATATGATGGATTGATTTCATGGAGAAACAATGATGCAAGAGGCACTATCTTTGAGCCTGGTTGAAACAATGGTCAATATTTCTTCACCTCATGTGTTTGAGGTCTTATACATACTAGGATAGGTGTGCTTTGCTTATGTGGTGTGTGTTTTTTCTTAAGTGTTCTTGAGAACACAAGTGTGTTATCTTGTGTGTTTATTTTTTTTTGTTTGGTGTGTTTTGGTGTTTTTTCATAGGCATATCAGTGTCAAACATAGTGCATAGATGACTCCATATCCCAATGTATAGGAGAAGGCTATTGGTCTTTGGGATAGCTGGATTTCCACCCCAAATAAATTGCTAAGATATTGACTAATTTGACCCCAAGTCAAATTAAGTCCACCCCCTACATAGTTGAAAATTGTTATAGGGTTCCCTAGTGTGAAAATGAGTACCATGGTCTTAAGAAGATAAAAACATTATGTTTCCACCCTTGTCACATTTGTATAGTTTGTCCTAAGTCATTATAAGGTCACATTTTGAGTCATTTAATGAAGTGGTATAGTTTACATAAGAAGAAAAGGTGTCAAGATGAATCTTAACATCCATATGTTAGGCTCATGTCAGAGATGGCAGTTTTAAACTGACAATTACAGGTTCAATGTGGAAAAGAGAAGATCAAGCAATTTTAGGTAGTTAAAGGGTATATGTATGAATTGCATAATAATTATGTCACATGGGAAGACTTAGTCCCTTCAGGTCCTTTTATTTCACTTCCATGCTCAGGTAGCTTTGACAGGGTCAAAAAATGGCAAAAAATTGAGTCTCTTTCCCATTGCTCTCTTATACAAGTCAAAAAGGTCAACTGATCTTCCTTTGGTATGGACAGGAGGAGGTGAGTTAGAGAAAATGCCTTTGGTGGTTGATATTAATTCATTTTTACTTCCAATTCATGGTAATAGTCACAAGTTTGGTTTTTTTTGCTTTATGAACCAATGCTAAGAGTGTTAATGACTATTTTTTGTCTACACATCCCCATGACCTTCATTTTCTCTGTTTGGATTGATCTAAGCAATCCAAGTGTTGTATGTGGTATTCAAGGGTATGAACATCTCTCTAACAAGTTTTCAGCCTTTTTTGTACGTGTGAAGGTGAATAAGTTGGTAGAAACACCTCATTTTCCTAGTGGAAGGCACCATGGAAGTCTGCAGATAGTGTATCACCTGTGCAGATTTTATTTTTTTGTAAATGACTTCAAAACAAGGATAAAATGTTTGATTTAAACATCTGAGAGTATATTTAATAATAATTTATTCATGATGGTTTTGGTCTCAAGAGTTTCCTTTATGATATGCAAAACCTAAGATACTTGACACTGTTAAGTGGCTTTGGAGTAGGCATCTACAGGGTTCGAGTTCAAACCTAAAGGAAGGATCAATATATGAAATGAAACAAAATTATGTTTGAAATTCTTGAGATTAACTGAGACCTCAAATAATTTCATGAACCTAATGAAAGGTCATTAAGATAATGACAAGACTCTGACTTAGCACATAGTCCTGTATCTGATGTTTAACTACATGAAATATTCATCAATGGTCTGAGTTCAATCTAAAGGAGGAAACGTAGTGTTGATATGAGGATGGTTGAACTCATTTGAGATCTTCAATTACACATAAGAGCATAGAGAATACCATTGTTTCAATGGTAAAGTCATTATGTGCAGTCAAGCTTGAATTAAATTTTTCAAGTTAGGAAAGTTGCATTTGAGACACTTTACCTTAACTTCTCTAAATTAGGTTTTGCTCATACACTTGGTCTTTCCATGGTGAAGTGTTTTGAGGGCTGGATAGGTCTTATGGTTTCTCTCATGTATCCCAATCCTATAAATAGTGTCTTTACATAAAGATAATTTGTTTTGATCAAAATAAGGTGATGATTGAGTGGTTTCAACTTAGTCCAATTGACACTAAAAAATTTCAGTAAGTTACAATGCTTTAAGCTAAAATGATACTACAACACAACAATGACCTATATTAGAATGGCTACATGGTTTATAGGCATGAAATAAGCTCAATTAAGTGTGAAATGATCTCCAATGACTAGGAGAGAAACAAAGATGCAAGGACATTCATGCATATGACCACCTACAGGTTTCATATACCCATAAACAAGATCTACAGTCTGACTATATACCCATAGTGCATTGATAGTGGTGAGTGATGGCATGACTTATAGGAAGAGATGAGTAAATTTAACTATGAAATGGTCTTCATGACCTTAATAGGATATTAGGGAATGAAAAATAAAGTTCAAGTGTTGAAGGTCACATACAGGAGTCCAATTTTCCTAAGTGAGTATCTAAAGTCAACATAGTTTATGGACTAGTTCTAGCAAGTAGAGAAACGTAGTTTGAAAGATTGGAAAAGGTGTAAGGTGGTGAGCACTTTGAAAACATATTCACACTTGTCCAACACATCTTCAGTGATCCTAATATGTAAGGATAGATCAAAGACAATTTTCAAACCTTAACCTATAGTCATTTCAAATTTTGTGCATAGTACTCAAAGTCATATATGTCTATCTTAAAGATTGGAAGTATTGAAGACCTTAGAGAGGATATCTAACCATGGAATTGTGTGAATATGGCCTTCATGACCTAGAAAATCCTCCCACAACTTCAATATGTCTAGGTAAATAGGGTAGATGCCCTCTATTTTGTCTTAGATAGAGGGCACTCGCAATCAAGATCATACTGCAAACAGAGCACTTAAATGGTGATAGGAGGAAAAGGAGAATAAGATGCATTATATAAATGTCTGAATAGTTATATGGAAGGTAGAGAAAGGTTTATAATCACTCATAGTTTCTGGAAACCCCTTAGAGGTTGTCATAGGCATAAAAACACAGTTAGGCCTATTAGGCCTAAAACTAGGTCTAAGCCCTACTAATGCTCAACTTCACTTATAAGACCATATGAACCCTAAAATCCAATTGAGAGCCTTGAAGGGAAAGTATAAGGTTGATTTAATCCATTTTTTTGTATAGAATTACACCAAGTTGGTCATTTTAACCTAATTCTATGATAAACCTACTCAAAACGTGTAGAAGGAACTCGATGGTCACTTTTAAATGCTCATATATGTATGAACTAAATGCATGGTGACTAAAGCACTTGGGGAGAGTTGAAGGGGGTCCTTTACCTCAAATTTTTGGTATTTGTTCAAAATTTAGATGGCTAACTTTTATGAACAATTATTAACAATCCAAAACACCTAAACCCCTATCAAAACCCTGGTTTAGACCTGATGAAGAAAATATCATTTGAGATGCATCTAGGAGAGGTAATTTGGTCATGAAAATGCTTTGAACATGTATGGAAATATCTCAAGCTTCTTTTTGTCCACTTTATATTTACTATCACTTGTATGAACAAGCCTAACATAGGAGTTTTTGTATGTTTTTTGGGTGTTCTATAGGTACAGAGGGAAACTAATGAATGAAACTCATTTAAGGAGGTCTATAGGGACTTTTTCTAACTCCTTATGATCATTTATAACCCTAGTTGTGTATGAAAGGCCCTATGATACACCATTCCTCATAGGCAATCTTAGACATATAGTGAAAATGATAAGTGATTGCCTAGTGAGAAGAGGATATGTGTAATTTGGGATCTTTTTAAGGTCTAACTCATGGAGTATAAAAAAAAGGGAATCTAAATAGGTTTATTGACACCTCTTCCATGGATTTCCTTGAATGACTAAAAACCACTTGGATGACAAGTGTGAGGAAAGACCTAAAAGACTAGTGATGAATGAATGCAAGCAGTGAACACAAATGTCAAGAGTAAGACTAACAGTTAGGGAGGCATCTGATGACTGGCACATCTTTTTTACAACCTCCCCAAGGCAGTGCATATGTGTCAAGGCTTCCTAGTTCAATTTCAAGTAGTCAAGATATGCTTCATCATGAAGGTAGTTTTAAGAAGGCTATTCGAAGAGTCTCTACACCAATTTGAGGAGTTTATAATACTTCAGATGGACATTTATCCAAGAAGACCTTCACGGTCTATTCTCCACTCCATTATCTTGAAATGTAACTGGTTTCCAAGTCTTGACACTTGGATTTGTGACTTTTCCACTTCCTTTCTTTTCTCTCTTCTCACATGCTCTATAAATGCAAGCCATTTTGGCTTTTGTAAAAGAATACACACCTGGTAAGGCAATGCCCTGCTGGTTTGAATACTATATTTTCCTTTGAAATAAAAATTTGTATTCTAGTTTTGAGTTCATGAATTTCTTGTCTAAGTGTGTGAAGTGGTGCATAGTGAAGTGCCTAGTGATAAGTATTTGTTCTTGCCTTCTCTTTACCCTTTCATGTTTGGTGCAAGTAGCTCCCTCTCTAACAGGTCACATGAAGTGTAGCTAGTGTATTTGTATATTTTCAAGTTTAAGGAATATCATTAGTGTTTACAATTTGACCTCATGTGCGCTCACCTTGAGTAGTATAATGCATATCACCTCCATGTTTGAAATACCGATGTTAAAGCAATATAAGATGTTGAGACTAGTATTGTGAGTCATGTTTCTTAGTGAAAGTGTATGGTAGTCTAGTGGAGATCATTATGGTGTATCACCTCATTAGAGTAGTTTACTTCCATGTTTCTTCTATTTCTTTCCACCCAAACAAGTAAGTAGTGTAGGCGACAAGCTATAAAGGATCAATCTAGGGAGCTAGCCCTTAAACCTATACTTTTACCTCTGCTATAGTTAACCACAAGCTTAGAGGTAATAAAATGTTTCACTCAATCTAGAATAGGCTTGAACAACTATCTCTAGGGTGCAAGATTGAGTGACAACAAGAACATCAATCAACATATGTAAATTTTGTATATAATGGTTGTGTTGTGAAGATCTAAAGTCATGTCATACTTTAATGAACATTTTAAAAAGCCTATAAGTCCTAGAAGGTATGAAATCCATGTCACGGTCCTAAAAACTTATTACCATGATGTAAATGTGTTTTACTTCCATGTAAGGATAAACCATTCCAAATACTTTTAAAAGGGAAGACAACGTAGACAAGGAACCAAATAGCATGGTTGTTAAGTATTTTACATAAAAAGTGGAGGAAACAAACTAAACATAGGATCTTCCACGTAGAGATAAACCTAAATATGAAAAATAAGAGTTAATAAAAGATATGGTATGTTGATGAGTATAGGTGGGTGCAGAATAACGAGAGAATAGTTGTTGAGGAAAGTAGTAGGTCTATAATGCATAATGTCTGTATTAAAAAATCTTTAAATATTTTAAAGATAGCATTTTCCTTATGCAATAATTATTTGTATTTCATATATGCATGAATGTGTATTCTTATATGTTTATGAGGCTAACAGTTGTATTAGAATCTCATTTGTATGACTGCGTATAAAATTGTAAAAGTCTGTGTACAAAAAGAATGGGTATAGAGAATAATGGAAGTGTCTTTAGGTGATTGAAAGGTAATCAATCATTGTAAAGATAAGAGTTTAGGATAAATCATTTACTTGAACCATTTTTCTTGATTGTTTAGTGTATGAAATTGAAATTTCAATCTTGGAACTTTTTCGGGCCTTGAAACAAATCACGATTTCACACAATCAATTATAGAGTCGAGTGATTATGTGATTCTTGTTGCATGAAGAAGATGGACATATGTAGAAGGATAGATAAACCTGTATAGGTTATTGAAACAATATAAAGGAACTCCTGAATATCCTTGAAGAGTGGGATACCTACAATTATCAGTTCTCGGGTTTCTGAGTAGAATCTGTCACGATTTTAATATGATGATTATACACAGTCAGCTGAAAGTATGTATTTGTAATTACGTAAATTTGAGCCTAAGATTGTATAAATTGGAGGAGGTATTTTGGCCCTATACTGAGCAGTAATTGATTGAAAGAGTGTCTAAGTTCAATAAATTATCTACCGGGTCATGAAAACGCAACCAAATCACAGGTATGGATTTCCTTATAGTGCAAAGGAAATATTTGAATGTCAAATCTGCCATTGAACATAGTAACTTGGTTTTATGTGAAATTTTTTGTATGAGCTCAAGTTGAAGAAGTCTATCAAACTCATATTCCCAATGGTAAATGGGTGAAAAAGTTCTGAGATGTTTATATGTGAAAAATTTATAATTGATTGTGATAATAGTTATTGACTTGTAAAATATTGACTTAAATGGCATGTAGGTATAAAATCAGAATTTGTCGTCCGTTTGGTGCTATTATGATTAAATAACGTATGATATAGGTGATATAATGGCTAAAGAAGTTGAAGAAATGATTGCGGGAAGACCAGAAGTTTTTAATGTTTTTAAAAAAAAGGGACTTTCGTTTGCATGGGTGACTAGTATAGACCAGAATTACAGAGTTTGTATGTGCTCTGAGAAGTATACGTGATACAAGTATACTCATGCAGAACTCAGTCCAATTTGATTTCAAATTGAAGTAATTGATTTTGGTTTTTATTTAAATATCTGCCTGGTCTAAATTGTGATTGAGAAGTGGCTCTAATTGAAATAAATTTCGTTGGTTTCCCTGTCTGAGTAGAAGTACATTCCGTTGAGTAGAAGTTCGTAATAAAAAAGGAATAGTTGAATGCATAATATAATTCTGTGACAAGATAGTGAGACCAGAATTAAATAACTAAAGAACCTATGTCTTTAATTAAATATTTTGAGTACTCTTTGAAGGTGTCAGTAGAGTGTTAGAATTTTTCTTGGGTCTAATCTTTTAATAACAAGGGATATATATACAAAGGATTATTAATGACTGTACATTGATAAGAGAGTAGAAAGAAAACTTCCGCAATAAAGGATGTCAGTCCTGTGAATAGATATCAAGGCCTAAAAAATGTTCAAGGTTATGTGATCGAATTTAATACTAGAACAAGAATCTCATAATCTGATCAAGGAATGCTTGTAGAATCTATATATTCTCATTGGTATTGAAAGACCAATACAAAATCAAAGTATTGTAAGGAACAAGTGAATGGATAAATATTGCAAACCTCTAGTATATCGTGAAGATTTGTAAATCAGACATCTTATAAAAAAAGGGTTGACAGTAGATAGTAATAGACAAAGTAATTTAAATGATCAAATAATGAAATGGATCTTGGGCCAAGTTGAGTCAATCTAAGCAGAGCTCGTCTTGAGTGGTGAACACAAGTGTGAGATTGTCCTCAAATTTCGGAATCAGAGCATATGAATGCTATTGGGAAATTAATTAGTTCTGAAATTACATGGTAAGTTAAGATCTTTTTTGAAAAGATTGACAGGTAGTCTCGGTAGCAGGTTGTAGAGATCAGGTTTGTTAAAATTGCAGAGATAAAAAGGTAATGAAAATTTCTTGAAGTTGTAAGAATTGATATTTAGTTTTAGTTTCGAGATATTTTAGTGGTTTAAGGCAGTCAAAGTCAAGGAAGGATTGAATAGAAAAAGAGATAGTGAAGCTCAAAGAGGAAGAGCACAAGGGATGCTCAAAGGGTAAATCCATGGAGGAGACTTGGATAATTTTCCAAAAAACTAAGGTGAGATAGACTTAGGTGAGGCAAATATGGAGCAAGAAGACTTACTTTCAAAGGTAAAGTTGTTGATAGAAGAACTGCCCAAAGTCAAGACCCAGATTAAAAAAAGAAAGATAGAGAAATGATAAGAAAACAAAGAGAGGAAAACTTCATAATGAAATGAAGGATGTAAAGCAGAGGATCACTTTGATAAGGCTCATGATTGAGAGCAAGGACCCATGGAATGGGTTATTGATGAAAAATTAGGTAAGATGGCCAATTAAGCGAATAGGAGAAATAAATAGAAGGCACAAGCTAAGAGTTGCCTTGAAGAAAGAACAAGGGTGTCGAGAGAATCACAAGAAGTAATAGTTTGCAATCCAAAGTGTGGAGAGATGCTTAAATATTCTGAAATAGCAGAGGAGTAACAACAAGAATTTGGACAAGGGGATTCAAAGCCTCAAATTTTTGCATCTGATATTGTCTTTAATGTTTTGCATGTAGGAAAATAAGTTGTTAATGGAGAAGTGAAAGTTTTGAGCCAGAAGTGAGCTCACGAGTCAAGAAGATGAAGGTAATGACAAGCTAATAGTTGTAACAGTCATAAAACAAAGAGATAGAGAGCACAAAGATAAATAAGCAATTCAAGGATAGTTAGGTGATGGCATGCAAACAAAATTCAAATTGCATGTTAGCATAGAGTTTAAATTTAGTGTTACATTATTTTTAGGTTTAACGGAATCTGTTATGCAAAGTTTGATTTAGATAATTGGTTCCTCCCTTCATGCTGGATAGTTACCATATTTTTGGTAACTCGTGATGTATATACCCTGTTGCGATTTCACGTTTAATTCAATTGAAGTTCTGTTTGCTCTCAAGTTTGGTATCAGAGCCAAAATCCACAATGGAGTGCAATATGGTGCATTGAGTTTTGAAGAGTCGTCTCTAAAGTCATGGATGCCTCTGGTAATGTGAGAGATTTTTGATTAAATTCTGTGATTGTCAATTTCAGATCTGAGCGTGCCCCTGATATCTACACGCATTTGCTAATACGTTGCATATTGATCGACAAACTTCTACGAGCCTTTTGATTCACTGTATTCACTCAAAAAAAAATTGCTATCCAACCGAGGCCAACCAGAGTAATAGCTGAAGGAGGAGAAGTAATTATTTCGCCTGATTTTGGGCACGATTCCTCAAACAATATGCTTTCATCGAACTTGCTACAACGTCGACGGCATTAGAGTCATTGGAGCGTCAACACATCTGTTGGCTTGCGCTCACCTTTTTGGCATTAGAGTTGGTTTTGGAAAAGGTTTCGGTGCATTGATTTTGATCAGACTTGACATTGCATCAAGACTTCTGATATCTTCCTTGCATGTTACACAGAGTTTTCTGGTTCAGAGTCACCTTGTACCTACCTTGTCACATTATGGCAATCAAATTTGGCAGATAAAGCTTTGTTTCAGTTTGGATTTCCATTTTCTTTTGCGTGCGGTCAGGGGTTAAATTTGACGGTCACCCCTACCTGTCAAGAATTTTTTTTGTGATGGATTTTAAATTAATGTCGCCTTGCACGTGATGTTCATTTCTCATTTTTTAAATTCATAATTTAAGTCTTACGTTCTACAATTAACTTATGCAGAGCAAGAGAGTGTGCTTACTTGAAATAGAAGATCTAATCTCAAACAGTCTTTGGAATCTTTTTAAAAATACAATTAGTTTCCTCCAATTTCATTATTCGTTTAATATAGAAATAAATGAGTTTGAAGGAGACTGAGTAAAGCAATCATATGTCTAGTTATGTATGCCTTGTGGAGTTTAAAGTCTTTCAAAAGAGCAAAAAAACATTCATATCAGGTACATAGCTTATTTTGGGAGGCTTAAATTAAAGTCTCTTAAAAGCAGAGGCATCTTCAGCACCAAATGTAAATTGATCATCAAGAATTATTCATAAGCTTTAGAATTCTGTGACATTGCTAGTCCTATGTGTTCATAGCAAACTAGGTCAGTTCTTAAAAGGGAATGTTATCATATTGTTGGCTCAAACAGGGAAGTTATGATAGTTGTGAGACTCTCTAAATCAATCACAGAAATCTGAAGTCTGAGTAAAAAGTGACCACAGAATGAATTGAAATAGACTGACTTTAGG
Organism: Torreya grandis; assembly: GCA_037957365.1. Taxonomy (NCBI): domain Eukaryota; kingdom Viridiplantae; phylum Streptophyta; class Pinopsida; order Cupressales; family Taxaceae; genus Torreya; species Torreya grandis. The sequence goes on along the minus strand of JARHVA010000164.1, from coordinate 3,718,700 downwards.
AGAGTCTTTCTAAAAATAGATTTATAAAACCTTCATTTACAAAATCAAAGACTCATGTACTAGCCCTGTCCTTTGTCCAAGATTTGCCAAATCCAAGTTGGCTTATCAGTCTTGTGGAGTTAAGTTGGATTAACATATAGATCTTGTCGATTCATGTCCAGGCCATGTCCATTGTAATTATGGTTTCCATTCTCCTTTCAGACATGATAAGGACACAACTCCTTAAATTTGTAAAAAATCAGGGTTAGCGCATCCACTTTTAGCCTTCTTATAATCCTTGGGTGACAAGGGCAAACAAAAACTTAAGTCTCTGGGTAGTTAGTCAAACAGAGTAGAACAACTATAATTGAATTGTTTTTGGACATTCAATGTAGAATATGGCAAGGAAAAAGAAAAACCATCTTAATTGTGTGAACCAAATCCAATGCTCTAAGCCCTTTGCTGGTCATTCTCAGGCTCAATGTTCAATGCATCACTTTTCATGTAATATATTTTTCATTTTAAAAATAGAAACTATTTTTGTATCCTTAAAAAACGTCGACAATAATCACACTTTTATCTAATTTTGGAGCCAGTCTGTTGTTTGCTTGCATATTTATGAAGATTATAAAGTACAAACATGTTCTTCCTCCTTCAATGATAACATTAAAATAACAATTTTCATTAACCTAAAATTGATATCAATGATAACAAATTGTATCTAAATTTGCAGTAAGTCTATTTTTCACTTCTATATCTAAAGAAAAAATAACAAATTCTTGTAAAATCATAACATTACTAACTTTTTCCAAAACTTGTCTAAGCAGTTTATACAGAAGCTTTTCTTTACAGCAATTACGGATAGTGAAAGCTTGAAATCTTTAATAAATAAAATAACCTAATGCCAACTTTCATTCATTTAAGCTCCAAAACATTAACACAGTTATCCAATTTCCCGCAAGCAATTTCCGAGCACTATGCAAGATAATAATCAATCCACTAAACTACGCACCGGTTAGATTAACGTGTGGCTAAAATTAAATAACTATAACATTCATTTCTATTTTTTCAACAAAACAATTTCATAAAGGGTTTCAAACTCTGGTATGCAGGGATGCATGCGATATTAAAAATATGGATACTTACCAGGGTCTCAGACGGTGCCACAGACATTATAACCATGCTAGAGAAGTAATTTTATGAGCCATGAGGCTAAAAACCCTCCTACCCTAGTCGTGATACAAGTCTGAGTTAACACTGAACCAGTGAACGGCGTTGAGGGAAGTTGCTAACATGGTAACTATGTCTATGTGAATCGTCATGAATCATTTTCAACAGGGGTTAGATATGTATTAAATGAAAAGTTGATAACTAAAGATTTCAAAACCCTGTTCAAATCTTTCTAACGGCTGTCTATAGCTACAGCAGTTGTTAATTTAATCTTGCCAGACTGCGAATGCTATAATGCCATTGGCCAGTGTGCATACCCCTTACTATCATTCATCACTAGCCTACTGGGCGAGTACTAGCCCTGTAGGTTGTAGGTTGCCTAGGCCCTAAAGCCTTATAATATAAAATGACCATTTTTTTAACTTGCACAACATAATGACAATCTGCGGGAAAATTTCCCTATCCATAAATAGGTTTCAATTTTTTTTACCTATATTTTATGTGTAAAATGATAATTTAACCCCTCGGCTCCGGTGGTCCTTCTAGTCTAAATATTCATGTACTTGTTGAATGTTCCAAAGCCCATGCAAATTGATTCGACTTTAGATAGTCTGCAGATCAAGTGCCTTCAATCACATCATCAAATCTTGCCAATCGTGTATTGAGTTCCACATAGGTGTGGTTTGTTATGTTGCCCGTGCATGTTAAGGTTTCATTAAAGAATTTTATGTGTCAATTATTAGTCATTGGTTTATTTTTATGTTAATGATACTCCATAATAGTCTTTTATATAGAAAAAAAGCCAATGTCTTTTCTTTTCAAAAGTTTCCAATTTAGTTTTCGAGTCAATTTAGAAAGTAAGCAATATTTAATTAAATATTATTTTTTTTTGTTAAAACAATTTTTTTAATTAGTTATAACCATCAAATGTCAATATTTTTAAGGGTAAAAAATTTGTCAAAAACTCAGTTGTTATTATTAAAAGTTTCGTTTATCATAATAATGTTTTCAAAGTGGTCATGTATGTGTCAGTATCAAAAGTCTATAAAATGTCAAGTTAGTCAAATAAAGTGTAAGGACACTATCATTTGTATGCAACGTCTTAATGTCAATTGTGGTAGTATTAAAGGGGGTACCCCAATTCAGTCAAAGTGACAAGTAATTAAGCTTGACAACATCATCGACTGAGTAAGCAACGTCATCTATTGGAGGTTGGAGGATACACGGAGGGTAGAGGACAATTGGCCTCCTCTCGTGAGTCATCTACGATGAGATCACATCATTGCTATGGTGACATTTTGAGTGTGTTTTAAGCTGTGCGTGGTGTAGTTTAATTATGTAGTGTGTTTTTCAATAAAATACTGAGCATTATTTTCCAATTTGGTACCTCTTGATAAAGAACATTGTGGGGAGAAAAATCACTAAAGTAGCGCTTGGTTCTTAGAAAAGGGTTTGTGGAAATTTGAGAAACCACCGAAGTGACCGAGACCTCCTACCACCTCCAGGATCGTGGTCAACCTACAACAGAAAACCATATGGGTTTGTAATAATCTAAGAAGCCACCGAAGGTATTAAGCAGAGAGATGTACTCCTATCACTTCCAGGTTAGTGGTAATCGTTCAAGGAAAAACCAAGGTGACACCAAGACCATGAAGCCACAAAGATGCCATGCCACCTCAGAAAGTGAGTAGGCTACGTGGATAGTGTAAATCTTTTTACAGTGTTTGAAATAAGGGGGGGTCAACTATTAGGGATATGATGTTTGTAAAAATAATGTAATAAGGGGGGGTCAACATTATATTTAGGTTTAACAAAATCTGTTATGTGAAGTCTGATTTAGATAATTGGTTCCTCCCTTCACGCTGGATAGTTACCATATTTTTAGTAACTCGTGATGTATATATCCTGTTGTGATTTCATGTTTAATTCTATTGAAATTCTATTTTCTCTCATTGCATAAATAAGGTGATAAGGAAGAGAAAGGTAAACAACAAGGTATAACTTTTTCTTTTTTGGGTTATAATGATGCAGTCGAGTTTGATATACTTATGCATGAAGAAATTTAAAAAAGAGAATTGATTTACATTGATTACACAAGTATTTCAAAGCTATTGAATGAATTAAATGTGAGTGATGAAGGTCTTGAGCAACAAGACATATTTGTATATGAAATTTGGGAACAACTACAAGCAAAAATAGAAGCCTTAGAGTACATTATAAATAGTGAAGAGGTATGTGACCAAGAAAATAGAGTAAAGGGGTTGCTAGTTAGGCAATCAAGGAATGAAGAGGAACAAAAAGTGGACTTGATGATTACATCACTGGAAGCAAGACAAGTGTGGTTGCCACAACCACTTGAAGAGACCCAAAACTCTCATATTTTTATGACTAATCATTTATTGTACTATGAATGTGTAGTTATAGTGAATAAGAAGGTAAAGTGTATTAAAAAGAGGGCTATTGAAAGATCTCAAGTAAAGAAGATATTAATTGTTATCCTCATTCTAGAGGGTAAATCTATAGAGAAGAAGACCAAAGAGAAGATGAGAAGGGAACAAGGCATAGATTGGATAGCAAAGATAACCAAGAAGACAAGATACAAATGTGGAAGTCAAGAACATGTCCACATATATGAAAAATTGATTGAAAATGATTAAATAAAGAGTAATTGTAGAATTGAAGGGTAACATTAAGAAACTCATAAATAGAAGCTCATGAAAAGTTTCGATTCCAGGAGTTTAATGTAAGAGCATTAATCAACATATATAAATATTATACATAATGGTTGTGTTGTGAACATCCAAAGTCATGTCATACTTTAATGAACATTATAGGTAGTGGCTAGCTCCAAAAGGTATGGAATCCATATAAGGGTCCTAAAGACTTATTACCATGATGTAAATGTGTTTTACCTCCATGTAAGTATAAACCATTCCAAATACTTCTATAAGGGAAGCCAACGTAGACAAGGAACCAAATAACATGGTTAAGATATTTTACATAAAAAGTGGAGAAAACAAACTAAACATAGGATCTTCCACGTAGAGATAAACCTAAATATGACAAATAGGAGATAATAAAGGAGATGGTATATTGAGGAGTATAGGTGTGTGTAAGTAACGAGTGAATATGAGTTGAGGAAAGTAGTAGGTCTGCAAGGCATAATGTTTGTATTAATAAATCTGTAAATGTTGTAAAGAGAGCATTTTATTGATGCAATAATTATTTGTATTTTCTAGATGCATAGATGTGTATTTCTTATATGTGAGGCTAAGAGTCATATTGGAATCTCATTTGTATGACTGCTTATAAAATTGCAGAAGTCCGTGCACAAAAATAATTGGTATACAAAAGAATGGAAGTGTCTTCAGGTGATTGAAAGGTAATCAATCATTGTAAAGGTAAGAGTTGAGGATAACTCATTTACTTGAACCTTTATTCATGATTTTTTAGTGGATGAAATTGAAATTTCAATCTTAGAACTTTCTCAGGCCTTGAAACAAATCACAATTTCACAGAGTCAATTATAGAGCCGAGTGATTATGTGATTCTTGCTGCATGAATAAGATGGACATATATAGATGGATAGATAAACTTGTATAGGTGTTGAAACAATAGAAAATAACTCTTGAATATCCTTATAGATTGGGATATACCTACAATTATGAGTTCTCAGGTTTGTGAGTAGAATCTGTCATAGTTCTAATCTGATGGTTATACACAATCAGGTGAAAGTATGCATTTGTAATTACGTAAATTCAAGCCTAAAATTGTAGAAATTGGAGGAGGTATTTAGGCCCTATTCTGAGAGAATTGATTGAAAGAGTGTCTAAGTTAAATAAATTATCTCTCAAGTCATGAAAATGCAACCAAATCACAGGTATGGATTTTATTACAATGTAAATGCAATAATTGAATGTCAAATCTGCCATTGAACACAGTAGCCTAGTTTTATGTGAAATTTTTTGTATGGGCTCACGTTAAATAAGTATATCGAACTCCTATTCCTAATGGTAACTGGGTGAAAAAGTTCAGAGATGTTTGTCTGTTAATCTTTTATAATTTGACTGTGATAATAGTTATTGACTTGTAAAATCCCGAATCGAATGGCTTGTAGGTATAAACTTGGAATTTGTCTTATTTTTGGTGTTGTTATGATCAAATAACGTATGAGATAGGTGATTTAACGGATGATGAATTTGAAGAAACGATTGCAGGAAGGCCATAAGTTTTTGATGTTTTTTGAAAAAAGGACACTTTTTTGCATGGGCAACTGGTTTACAGAGTTTGTATTTACTCTGAGAAGTGTACGTGATACAAGTATCCTCATGCAGAATTGTGCAGTCCAATTTGCTTTCAAATTGAAGTAATTGATTCTAGTTTTTATGTAAATATCTTCTTGGTCTAAATTGTGATTGAAAAGTGGCTCTAGTTGAAAGAAATTTTGCCGGTTTCCCTATGTGGGTATAAGTACATTCCTTTGAGTATAATTTCATAATAAACAAGGAATAGTTGAACCTATAATATAGGTATGTGACATGACAGTGAGCCCAAAATTAAATAACTAAAGAACCCATGTCTTCAATTAAAGATATTGAGTACTCTTTGAAGTTGTCAGCATAGTGTTAGAATTATTCTTGGGTATAATCTTTTAATAAGAAGGGATATATATATATATATATAAAAGAGAGTAGAAAGAAAACTTATGAAATAAAGGATGTTAGTCTTAAGAATAGATAGCAAGGCCTAAAGAAGTTCAAGGTTATGTCATCAAATTTGGTACTAGAACAAGAATCTCATAATCTAATCAAGGAATGTTTTTAGAACTTATATATTCTCATTCATTTTGAAAGACTAATACAAAATCAAAGTCTTTGTAAGGAAAAAGTGAATGAATAAATATTGCAAACCTCTAGTAAATCAGACATCCTATGAAAAAGGGTTAACATTGGATAGTAAAAGACAAAGTAATTTAAATGATCAAATAATGGAATGGATCTTAGGTCAAGTTGAGTCAATCTGAGTGGAATTAGTCTTGAGTGGTGAACACAAGTGTGAGATTGTCATCAACTTGGGCAAAGGATTTGAAAATGGTGTCCCAAATAAAAGTTAAGATTGTTTAGAAATATAGCCACAAGTTAGGATTTAGGAAAGGACTATGAAAAACAACTTGCCAATCCTTGCCATCTTTGTGAGAAAGAGGAAAAGGTTTCATGATTGCATTATTTAGTGTTGTGAAATTTTATTATGGTCAAATCCTTTTCAACATTGTATGAAAAGTGACAAACAAATTTCTTAGAAAGGTCCTGAAAAGTAAAGATTGATCCTTTGGGAAGACATGAAAACCATTCAAGGGCTTGACCCTGAAGACTTCATGTAAAAAATCGCAACATGTACTCATTTCTATAATAAAAATATACACATGCATGATAAAAATATTTAAGGCACTCCCTAAGATCTCCCTTACCTTTGTATTTGTCAAATTTAGGAAGTTCAAAGTTTTTAGGGAAAGATGTTGTCATGGTTCTTAAATCATATGGGTAAGAACAAATTTCCTCAAATTTATATTATTTTTACTGGGAAAAAGTACCATCTTGTAAGCCTTGAACTCTATCTTTCATGTTTTGAAATCCTTGGATAAATTATGAAGATAGTTGATTCATTTGGTTGGAAGATGTATAAAAATTAGATGGTTGACCTATGACCTAGTGTGTGTCGGTTGTAGTTTAGGAAAATTGGTTAAGGGGTGGATTGTTAATGTAATGATTAGGAGGTGTGCTGGAAAATCTAACATGTTATGGATGTGAAAATTGATTTAGATTAGTTGGGTTAGTGGAAAAGTTAAGGTTTGTTGGGTTTGGGTTTGTGTTCATTGGATTGGGATTTCTAATGTGGTTAGAATTTGGATTGGATTGATTTAGGTTGGTATTAAACTTAGGGTTAGTGTTAAATTTAGGATTAGTGTTAAAATTTGTTGGGTTTGGGTTTGGGTTTGTGTTAAAGTTTTTTGGGTTTGGATTTGTGTTAAAGTTAAGGTTTGATTGGTTGAACAAATTAGGGTTAGTTAAATTAGGTGCATTTGGGTTAGCTTGGTGTAAGTTTTGGTTTAAAAATGGATGTGAACAAATTATTGGATTAGATTGGGTGTTAATGTTAAATTGTTGGTTGGGTTTTGGATTGATTTTGAATGGATTGGTGTTAGGTGGTGTTTAATTTGAATTGAATGGAATGAATCCTATAAGAGAAATAGAAAATTGATTTTGTACATTTCCTAAATTGACATTTGGATTTAGATTGATGGGTACACTTGAAGTAATACCTAAGTCTATATTTGATAGAAATTGGTTGATTGGTGAGCTATAATGGATATTCAATCTTGGATTATGATTTGGATTGATTATGTTGGTTATTGGTGAGTTACGAAAACTCATATTTGGATTGATTGGTGAGCTTGAATGAATATTTGAACTTGGATTTGATGGATTGTAAATTGATAAGCTTGAATGAAAATTCAAGTTTGGATTGATTGGATTTGATATTGGTAAACTTGAATGAAAATTCAAGTTTGGATTAATTGGATCCGTGATGGGTGAAGTTGAATAAACATTCAAGTTCTAGTGAATTGGATTTGTAATGGGTGAACTTGAATGAATATTCAAATTCAAGTTGGATTGGGTGTCGCTTGGGAGACTTGAATGAACATTCAAGTTTTGGTTGGATGGATGGATGAATGAGGGTGAATTTGTATTTACACTCAAATTGGGATAGAAGTTGGGATTAACCAAAATATTATTTGAGTGATGGGTTTGGAAATTTGAAATCTATTGGATAGTGTGTTGAACATGGGTTTTCATAGGAAACCCATGACTCACTTGAGAGGATTCCTCATAAGGATGGATTTTTCCTTATCTTGGGAGACTTGGAGATTATTATTGGAGGAACCTATGAGAGCATTACTACCCTCTAAAAATCTATATGAAATGGATTATTCATTACTAGGGACAAAGACTCTTTCTTTGCAATCAAATATTTCAAGTTTTGGACATTGAAGTTGAGTGGGAATTCAAATTCTAAGCTCAAATCTTGGAGTAAAATCTCATATTTACTGGTTATGATGTATTGTCTAAATGAATTATATGGTGAAATAGCTTTGGGGTTACCCTCCTCTTTGTATGCTCCCTCTTGTTCTTCCTCATGGTCATTGATTAATTGTATTTTTACATGGTGAGTTTGATGGTCTTGGCTACCAAATTTGAATGGGACATTTCCAAAAGGCTCCACCCTTGAAGTAGGATTGTTAATCATATCCATGTGGCTTTTTATGGATGACATTGCTAGGGGAAGGACTTGACACAAGAAAAACTCAACACTAAACTACTAAAGGACCAAAGTGACCAAAAACCTCATTGACAACTAAATGATTTTGAGTTTTGCTTTGTAAAGTTTGATTTTAAAGTTTTGTGGATAATAGACACAAAACTATTTTTGTTTACATTCAATTATTTTCAACATGTGGTAGAGCACAAGGAAACAAACAAACAATATTTATGTTAAACACTCATGCAATCATAAAAAGGTGAAAAATATTGGCTTTGGGTGTTGAATAACTTTTTGGCCTTTCATTGTCACTCACTTGTATGTACACTTAGCTATGGCATAATATTTTAAGGAGCTAACCATGGAGGATCTTTTCATTCCCAAGGTCCACTAAGTCTAGTTTCAAGGGTGTGTGGAAGGTAACTTTTTGGTGCTAATTTCTAATCAATGAACCAAAGTCAAACAACAAATAAGCTTATTTAGGATTAACGTTTTTATAAGTTCAAATAGGGGAGTCCTCAAGATACCTGTTTATATTTTTCTCTTAAAAATGTCAAAACATATAGTGCCCTAAGGGAGACCCATTAATTTTTGAAAAAAGGCCTTAAAATGACCCAGAACACTCTTTTCTCAAGCCCTATAGAAACCAAAGATTTGGGTGTAATTTACAAGTTGCAAGCTTTTATATTGCATCCCAGCCTCTACTTCTCACTTTGTACATACCCAACAGAAATCAGAAGAGATTTAGACATAATTTTCAATTTACAAACTTGAAAATTGTATCCTAACCTCTGCTTCCTACACACCCCATGACTAGAAAAAACTAGAACCCCAATCGTAATTTGCAACTTGTAAAATTAAAAATGGGCCCCCACTTTCTACCAAAAACATTCCCTGTAGGAACTAGAGATTTGAAAGCAATTTGCAACTTACAAATTGTAATTGAACCTCTGCTTCCCACACATCCAACTCCCATAAAAAAACTATAACTCTAGTTGCAATTTGAAACTTGAAAAGTTGAAAATTACAACTTGAGTCCTACTTCCCATCAATTACCCTTCCATCAGAAATTGGAACTCTAGTTGCAATTTGTAACTTGCAAAGTTTTAAATTGAAATTCAAGTTCTGATTTCCAAATCCAAATACACCAATTCATCAAATAGAAACCAGAAGTCAGAGTGTAAAATATAATTTTGTAAATTTTAAAAATTATGCCACAACTCCAAAGTTTCAAGATTCCTACCATTTTTCCCAACCATCGACCTAGGGTGCATTAATTATAGGGTTAGGATTATATAAATGAAAATAGGATCAATGAAAATTATTATTTAATTTAAAAATCAAGGAATTAGAGATCTACATGATGAAATCATTATCAAGCCATGATGTCGAGGAATGACACGCTTCAACAACATAGCCCCGAACTACAACCATTATTTGTTACCCTCTGTCGATATTCCTCTATTTTGTCCTACATTTTCCATACATAATTTTATCTATCAAGCTTTGCATATATTGTTTTTTAGTCTTTATCCTATTTGATAATGAATCTATGGATTTTTCCTTTGTTTGGCATCCATAGGTTTATTCTTTTACTTTTTGTGTCATCTCAATAGTTTTTGTGTTTCTCAATTTCTTATCAAGTGTTTTCTATCATTTTCCTAGCTTGTGAGAAACATAGGGTTTGAAAAAATTAGTAGAATATTCCCTCAAATATTCCTTACATAATCCATATAGACATTTCACTTGTAATAGCAACTCTAAACCCCTAGAGTTTTCACCTGTGTTTTCTACCCTATGACTCCATAGAAAATTCTAGTCTATTTGCAACTCCAAATCCCCATCAGGGATTTTACCTACAATAACAAGCCTAAAACCCACTAAAGGTTTTGTATAATATTTCAAGTGTGTTTTACAAGTCTAAAACCCATGAGACAATTTTCCTACAAAAGCAACTATAATCCCTACCAGACATTTAACCTGCATTTTGTAACTCCAAATCCCGCCAACTCTGCAGTTGGTTTTCCCATATCAAATTTCTCAAAATCTATGTTTGGAAAAGAAATGAAGTTCAAATATAAGGTACCTAGTGTCCCACTCAACCTATAATCTAACACAAATTAAATGATAGACACAGACCTGGCTCACATAGACCTAGGTGATTTCTAGATAAATGTAAATGTTGAATTCAAAAATGATTGGATTCAAAGCATTTATAATTGTGGATTGTCTCAGGTAACAACCTTCCACTTATGAGTGCAGGGACTTGAGCTTGTACTCACATTGGTAAATAAATACGATGAAAAAAAGAGAGAAGTGTTAAATGATAAATGAGAAAAGATTCTAAACCTAAACCCCAACTTCATCGACTCAGTGTCCCTGATTCTAGAGTATGAGAGTTATCTCGATATAATTCTTGAATCATCCAAGAAATTTTATCAGGATAATAACACTAGATGTATAAGGGTCCTCAATAAATAATGGATAAAATTCTCTAGGACTACATTTAGAAGATTTCCTAAAACCTTGGCAAGAATAGATTTTAAGGAAGAATTGGGTGACATAATCATACTCTTGCATAGAGTCACTAGGAACCCAGATGCTAAGAACTTTAGGATTGGATGTACCAATACATAAGGGTAATTCACCAAAATAAGTAGCACATCTACTAGGCCTAGTTGATAAGTTACTCCATCCACAAACAATTGATGGGAGTCCAAAATATAGGGAAGTTCTATATGACTTCATATCTAGTCTACATACTAGCAAAGGGAAGGGATTTCCTAGGGTTTAAGACCATGCCTGACCAAGTCAACAAGGTATTCAATTATTACCCTGACCTCACCCTTGAGGTAAGTAGACAACATTTCAAAAGGGTAAATGATGCATTCATATACTGCATCATTATTATGTTTTACAAAGAGCTAGAAAAGAGGGGATTATTTGATGCTGCTACTTCTGAGATCACAAATTGGGGATCATATTTCATTCAATTCACAACATACTCATACATCAGAGTATGTGGATTCAGTGGTTTTCCTTACACCCTTCCAAGGTATGTGAGTGACAAATGGGCTTTAATGGAACTTTTGAGGTAGTTTTTAAAGACTCAAAAAAAATTATCAAGCAAAAATAAGGCAAGAATCCATTTACCCATTAGCATAGGGAGGTATACATTCCCTTCCCTATCTAAATCCAAGTGTGTGGATGTTGAGATGACTCAAATGACCTTAAGAGATCTCAAGGCAAGGTCATTTTATGATATAAATGGTAGCATTACTCATATATTGGGGATCATAACATATTCCCACATTTACTATTATGAAGATTATTGGGAAGCCCTGCAAGATGAAGAGGAAGTGAGACTAAAAGATTATTCTAGGATGACCCTAGAGAAGATCAAAGCTTATAACATGACACCAGTCCTTGAAGACTTGATAGATGATGAATCTCCAATGGATAGAGTTTACTATGATAACAATATATTTTCTCAATCTATTCCATTAGTCATGTGGTCCATACCTTAGTCCTTTTTATTAATGTATAGGACTACCAATGTAATAAACAGAACAATCAACTGGCTAAGGAACAAAAGGATCAAGGTGACCAAAGAAACTTTTAGTATCAATGATAAGTTAAGATAAGTCAAAGAGAAGGGTGTGCCACCAATAATAGAAGGTTCTAGTAGTAGAAACCAAATAAAATAGGCAGATAGGTCAGTAGTATCACATAAGAGAAAATATTAAAAAAATGCTAAAAAGGTGAATCTAGTAGCCAAGGAGTAGTAACAAATCAACCAATACTAATTTCAGTTGAAGACACAACTACCGCTAAAGCACAAATAGGTTTTCCTCTTGTCTCTGTCATTCCACTTGATACAATACCTCTTCCTACTATCTCCACTCCACCATCACCTCAAACAAATACCCCCTCTATTTCCACCAAGTCACATATGTCAGTGATTCCAATAGTTTAGTCAAAACATTAGACAATCAGGGTTTAATTTCACCCCCCTCTTCCATAATTCCTTCCATCTCATCCATAATAACCATGACCACTTTATTAATCACTAACACGACAAAAAAATACATGTCTATGGATTCAGTCATCTTGACTATGATCCCACTAACCATCCCAACCACTAGGATACTACTACTTCATTTTCATCTCCCATCACTTTCCATAGTTTATCAACCTTGAGTATCCCCACCAATTTGATTGATTCATTCATGACTCTAGATTCCACACTCCCATAGGTTCCCCTTTTTCAACTCCTTATTCCTACCCCTCTACTTGTGTCCCTTCTAATTCTCACACCTCTGGTAGGCACATCCATTTCTACTACACCCATTTCTTCCATTTCCACAATAACCCAAACCCCCATTAAGGAGGTAAAGATAGAGGAAATCATTGATACAACTATGGATACTCAACCCATAGATGGGGAAGAGATTTACAAAACATCAATCAAGGATTTAATGGCCATATCAGTGATAGATATAACACTCATCACCATAACTACCAATGCAATAACTTTAGCTACAGATTCACTATTGACAGTATCAAGAACACATGATGCCACTCTAAGCTAGCTCGTGCAATGAGTGAGAAAGAAATGGAAATAAATGGTGTCTCCTATCAGACTATTTTTAACCTTACAGAGGCATCAAAAAAATCAAATTCATCTCCTAGAACTATATCCAAAATATTATATGATTCAGCAGGGGAGAAATATGTAGAAATTGCAATCCCCCCACTAGAAAAACAAAAAGAATATCTAGTGGTGTGGGATTACCAAATATCCAAAGATCACATGGGTCATCCTACAAGAGAGGTATTGACACATGATGTTCAATTAAGCATTAACTCTCTTTTTGAAAAGATGGATAGTGATAAGGTCACAAAGGATGAATTAAAAAATAAGGTTGAACAATTAACAACTACACTAAATAAATTCAACGAGCCCATATCCCAACCAACACAATCTATTACTCATTTTTTTAATAAGGAAACACTTGAAGTAGTAGTAGAGATTAGTATTATGGGAAAGTATACAAAGTAATGGGATGAGGAGCTCATCACAAAGGGAAATAGACTAATTGAGTTATCAATAGACTACTACAAAACTTTGAAGGATGATCGAGAAACTTTGAAGACATCAATGAGAAAATACAAGGAAGAGATTGAAAGGCTAAACCTCTTCTTCCCAAAATTACAAGTTGTTGACACGATTGAAACTGACACCCTCATTACAGAAAAGATATTGAAAAATGATGTAGAGCATGAGGAATTGGATAGGGAAACTAATTTTAGAATAATAATACTCATAGAGAGTATTAATAAAGTTAAGACTACATATGATAAGGTCACAGATATGATCTATGACATTTAATATTTGCTTAATAAATTATCTTGTGCAGCAACAAATCATCAAGACCAAATCCTTTCAGTACAAGAGGTTCAAGATAAGTTCAAAGGAGTGGTCAAGAGAGAATCAACATGAGACACAACATTAAACTTGAGTTCCATCCATTGATTTATCAAGTATCATAATACATTGGATTAGACAGGGAAAGACACTCAAGTATACATGGTTGCATAAAGGGTACTGTCTACTATAATTATAGAGTATGATATAATCAACCTATATTCACTTGGTCTTGATGAAGATCATATCTTAGAGATATTCAAAAGTTTTGATATTTATATTGAGAAGATGTAGGCAAAGAAGGATAAAGAATCTTCTGAGGTTATGGTTCTAGATTAATTCTTTCAATCAAATACATTTTGTATATTACATTTCTTTATTATAAAAAACATTCTAAAGTTATAGGTTGCAAATTGCAACTATCATTTTGGCATCTCTTTTGAGAAAGAGCCACTTGTAATTTTTAGGTACCCTTTTGACAAGTTTAAAAGTTGTAAAAATCAAACTTGTAAATTGTACTTTTCTCTTTGACAAAGTTTGAGTTGCTTAACTTTCAAAAACTCATTTGTAAATTGCATTTCTAGTTTTTTCAAAATTGGATGACTTAAAAAGTGTAAAAGTCTCAATTTAAAAATACAAGTTAGGTTTTTCAAGAAATAACCTAAATATCTAAAAGATTTATATTATTCTAAGTGTTAGTTCATTTTTGGCACCTCATTTCATGAAAGAGATAATAGCAGCTAGACTAAAGATTGGGAGGATGTTACATGGAGATTTGAGAGGATTTCCCCATGCCTCCATCACTTGTTGAAGTGCCAAGTAGTTTCATGATCTTTTTTCCAACCATTTACCTTGCTAAAGATGCCATTCTAACTAAAGATCACACCCCTTTGCATGAGGTTTTTAGATTTTGCTTGTTCTTTAACTGGGTATAGAGTTTTGATAACTAACTCTCTTCTAAGAGAGTATTATATATAAATATGGGTAGTATGGCATAAACGATTTATCATTTTGTTGTTGGAAAATTTATTCTACATTTTGAATAATTGATCTACATGTTGTAACCTGGATAATGATAATAGATTGAAGTTTTGCCTTCCTTGCTTGTATTATCTTTGTGTATACAAGTCTATTTGTCAAATTTGTGAATGCTTTCATTATTGTTTTAGTCAAAAAATTTCATCTGTCATATTATTTTTCCCTTTTGAGAGATTGTTTGATTTAAAAAAATCTTGTTCCTTACATGATAAATGCCCAATATTACCTTTGGTTTCATATTTGCATAAGTTTGTGATCCAATATACTTTAGTATATTTATTATTCTGCTATGTTCATACAAAAAAAACATTAATAGCCACTATAATTATTTGATGCAATTATCATTTCCATTTTTTCAAATTCATTTCTAAAACTCTTTTCCTTAATAGTTCAAACCCTAGTTTAGGAGCAAGACCACTAAGAAGTAGAATGTTTAACATGAACTAGCGATTTATTAGTTGCACTAAACTTAGTGAAAGGAAGTCAGCCTTCTCTGGAGGTTCACCTAAATTCACCAAGGTCCTAGATCTTGGAGGTGATCTCATTGTATCATTAGATTTTTACATAACACGCTACAACACAAAGACAGGTGCAAAATCTATGTGATAACAGTTTTTGGCATGCTTGGTGGGACCCAAAAATTATTACTAAGAGATTGGTGTTATTCTTATCAAGTTTTTTACAAGCCTCATACACATTTTAAAAGTACCTAGTGACTCCAATGGATTACAGATTCAGGAAATCTAGGTTTACATATGCCAAAGATACAAACAAGATCATCTACTAAAGGTAAGAAAACTAACTTTCAAGAATTGTTGTTTCCATATAAAAAGAAATCAAGATCATTTTTACCTTACGCTAGAGTATATAATGAAAATATTTTTACATCTCCTAAAAATAACCACAATAGTTTCATACCTCCCATTATTACTCTGAGAATTCAAAATTTCATAGACTTCAATGGAGGAAGCCTACTTTAGTTGGCCCAGTATGATGATATACCCACCTTATCTCTGAAATGCCTTCTATATTTTACTGGTGAAAAATTCACCACTCCCATGGAACATATGCAAGACAAAACTAATATTTATTTAGTTCACAATATAGTACAATAAAATGTTGCAATCAGATTTCTTGTCTCCTCATTTAAGGGTAAAACCTTACAATGGTACAGAGTTATGCTTCCCACTTCCTTTTTTGTTTGGGATGACTTAATAATTTTACTATGCATGCAATTTGAAGATAAAAGTGATCACCTCTCCCTAGTTGAAAAACTAACTGCTATTCAATGGGCTCCTCATGAATTCATGAGTGATTTCAATTTTTGCTTTCAAAAGACATGGAATAGAATTCTAGTGTTAGTCAAGCCAACCCCAAATAATGTTTTTATATATTACTTAAGAGATTTAAATAGTGATATATTTGTTATGATTTAGTCAATGGGTGGAACCACACTTCCTAATGCCTATGAAATTACAATATGAGTAGAAAATTGCCTAATTCAAGCTGGAAAAATTACCCCATGGTCTCTACTGCCTCTATTTCCAAAATTGCCTCCTATGCAACCAACAACTACCCCAATTCCCACCATAAGCAAAGCACCAACTTTAATTACTGCTCTTATAGATGATTTTTGTGAGGTTAAATCACTGCTTAAAATATTTGGCAATGAGTTGGTAGCAATGAAAAGACAACAATCCTAGAACTATAGGCCTTATCATCAATCTAACCAAATATACCAACCCAATAGGTAGTCATACTAGGGAAATTCATAGCCACAAAGTCAAAAAAAGTAAGCAAAACCTTTGAATATCCATGCTCTACTTGTACCAAGTACTTCCATAGCTATTGTACCTATTCAAAACAACCTAGCTTAAGAGTATGAGTGGTGTTATCCTTGTGCTCAACCACATAATTAGAATGCTTGTCCTATATGTCTCATCAGTCAAGCCTTGATGGAACAAATCATAAAAAACACTCAAATACAACAACAAGAAGCCACTTCCTAGTAGGAAGATACACAAGAGCCTACTCATAATGAATATACCCTTTTTAACTAGCAAGAGGAGGATTTTTGTGGTGTAAATTAAGAGGAAGCACTAATCAATGGTGGTAATTCATTGGAATCAAATACATGCTCTAAGAAGAGGATAATAGAAAGTGATCAACCCCCCAGGGTAGAATAAGCTATAACTTCTAAAGTTGTACAAGAATTTGTAAAAGGTAACATAATACATAAGCTACCAAATGTGCCAATAGGCCAATCAAAATCAAAATTATTGACCCCAAATCTCTTGAAAGAAGACATAGCTCCCATAAAGGCACTAATGATGGTTGGTAACATTCATTTTAGTATTGTTGAACAAATGAAGAAAACTAATTTGAATGTCAATATATGGGAAGCACTGTCTATTCCAATACAAAGGGACTTACTATAGGAAGCTTTGAAAAACTTTCAAATAATAGACAAATCTCTGAGTAAGGGACCTAATGCTATAGTTAATTTTTTTCAACCACAAATTGACACCAAAGAAGGCAAAAATGGTAAGCCTCTCCCTTTTTACCTTTCACTCATAGTTGGGAATAACTCATACATAACTGCATGGTAGACTCAGGGGATAACAATTCTGTTATGCCCAAGAAAATAGCCGATGTTCTTGGTATTAACTATACACCTATCAAAAAAGGTGTGGTTCAATTGGATGGGACTATTGTTCAAATAGTTAAGACTATAAAACGTTTAAACCTTACCATCCATGCATGTCCAAGCTTGTCAATTTACCAAGATATCTCAGTTATTAATCTCTCCCCTTATTTTTTTTTGCCTTTCCTGAGACTTCATTGAAAAAATGGGAGGGCATCTATCTGTTGACTGGTCCCACATGTTTTTTAGGATGAGATATGGAATGAGAGTAATAATAAGATCTAATCCAATTACTAAAGACCATATTGAGTCATACATTCCTATCCGTATGGATATGAATTGCACATTGCAAGATCAGGAAGATGAGCTTAATTGTGAAGTTTTAACACCCATGAAAGACATCCCAGACACTCATCTAGATGAATGGGGATCAAATCTCTAATTTAATCCTTATGACTATGTACAAAAAACTAAGTTGGGTAGATATTGTATCCATGAAAATGATGCCATTATTTTGAATCTTATGAAACCAACCAAGGATATCCAAGGAATATGAAAATTGTTCTTTGATGACTTGATAAGTAAGAATGGTGTAGGTTTAGGTATTGTTTTGATCTCTTTAAAAAAAAAGAGTTATTTCTATTCTTTCAGACTTTAGTTTAGTTGCACTAACAATGTAGATGAATATGAAGCTTTGATTTGAGGTCTCCAACTAGCCAAGGAAAGAGGGATACAATCACTACATTTATTTGGTGATAGTGATTTGATTATTCACCAAGTAAGATCCAAAATCATAACCAAGAATAACTTGTTGAGATATTAAAAGCACAAGGTTTGGGACATGTTCGAAGACTTTACTGCTTTCAACATTCAAGTGGTATAAAGAGTACATAATAAAGATATTGATCGTATGGGCTCAGTAGGTTCCCAATATAACCTACGTGAAGAAATAAAGAATAAAAATAGCCAACATGTAAATTTGATAGTAAGGCCATCGGTTCCTGATAATGCAATCAACTAGAAATTCTTCAACAATGATAAAACAATTGTGATTTTTTTTAGAGAGGAATCTAAATTCTCTGATAAAAACCAATTAAGACTCCAAGATCAATATGGAAATCAAATCATTCAATTAAAGACAAATAAATTACCCATGGGCGTTATTATTTTGGAGAGTATCTTCAACTATGATGATCATCTAAAAGGTCAAAAGAAGAATATCATAGTCAATGAAGAAGACTATGAGCCGATAGTCATTTTATAGGGAAAAACATTAAATGTTGTAAATGTATGTAATGTTCTGAGAAAAAAGATTTTATTGAATTATGTCAAGAATTTGATGATAACTTTTCTTAGAGTTATAAATATCTAAGGGGGTTTGACCCTAGCTTATCTCAACACACAATAAAGCCTAACCCAAATACCAAGTCTATTAGATAAAAATAGAGACCAATCAATCCAAAAATAGAACCCTTGATGAAGAGTGAGATGTCTAAACTAATAGAGGCAAATATCATTTTCCTTATCAAACACTCATCCTGGGTTGCTAACTTGGTCCCTGTCAGGAAAAAGAATGATAAAATCAGGATTTGTATATATTTCAAGGACCTAAACAAAGCATCCTTGAAGGATCATTATCCCCTTCCACCCATGGAGAAAATTATTCAAACTGTATCAGGTTCTAAAAGGTTTTCCCTTCTAGATGGTTATTCTAGATATAACCAAATCTTAGTACAGGAATCAGACTAGTTCAAGATTACCTTCACTACAAAATGGGGCACGTATGCA
This sequence comes from Torreya grandis, assembly GCA_037957365.1. Taxonomy (NCBI): domain Eukaryota; kingdom Viridiplantae; phylum Streptophyta; class Pinopsida; order Cupressales; family Taxaceae; genus Torreya; species Torreya grandis. The sequence continues at coordinate 3,699,336 of JARHVA010000164.1, read as the reverse complement.
TATAAAATATGCATTTTGGTATAACTAATGTTGACGATACATTCCAAATAGCCATGGATATGGATTTTAGGGTTTTGATAAATGAGATGATCTGGTATACCTAGATGACATCACTATTTATTTAAAACATGTTGATGCACCTCTGGATCACCTTAGCAAGGTTTTTGAAAGGTATAGTCAGTTTGGAGTTTCTATCAATCCAATAAAGTTCATTTTCATAGTTCATGAAGGGAAACTACTAGGATATATTATTTTAAAAGAAGGTCTTGCATTAGACCCAGAGAGAATAACTATTATACCTTCACTCGAACTTCTGAGCCATAAAAAGGGATTACATAGTTTCCTAGGAAAGATCAACTTTGTAAGAAGGCTCATTCCAAATTTTTCCTCTATATCCAAGCCCTCTACTACTATGCTTAGGAAGGGTATCATTTTCAGTTGGACATAGGAAGGAAAAGACAATTTTGAAGCCATCAAATAGGCTATTTCTTAGGCTCCTACCCTGGTCAATCCCAACTACAAAAATGATTTCATTCTCAATGATTTTATATGGGAAGGTAGTATATCATCTATTCTAACCCAACATAAAAAAAAAGAACATTTGGAATAACCAATATCTTTCTTTAGTCAATCATTGAAGGATTATGAAGAAAAGTATAGTTTCGTGGAGAAGCAAGTATATGTTTTAATAAAAGCTCTCAAAAAGTTTCATAATATCCTCTCCAATAATAAAAGTCATATGATGGTTATCCACCAAAGCATCAAGTAGTTCTTGTTGAGCTAAGAAATAAATGAAAAAAGAGTAGAATGGATCACAAAAGTCATGGAATATGATGTGAACATCAAAATTATAAAGCTTATAAGAGGAAAGGGCTTATGTGAACAACTAACTTCTAATATAAAGATTGTTGAGGTAGTATGTGATGTAATATATGGTCAAAATGCATCCTGACCAAACACTCCACCTTTATTCAATAGCTGGATCCATGACATGACCATATTCTTATAGATTGGTGAGTACTCGTATGCTTTCCAACTATCTAAGAAAAGGTATTTCAGAATCCAATCTATTCCTTATGTTCTTGTTGATGGAGTATTGTTTAAGAAAGATAGAAATGGAGTTATGTTGAGGTGTATCAATCGTGATCAAGTCTCAAAGGTGTTTGAGGAGTTTCATGATGGTCCATTAGGTGGACATTTCTTTGCAAAAACCACTGCCATCAAAATAATGAGAGGGGGATACTATTAGCTTGACATATTCAAAGATGCCCATCAATGGGTAAGGAACTATGAGAACTGTGCTTACTTTATAGGTAAGTAAATATTAACAACTCTCCCTCTCAAACCAATCCAAGCTGACCAACCATCTGCCCAATGGGAATTGGATTTCATTAGCATGATTAATCTACCATTGAGTGCAAGCCATAAATGGGTCCTTACATCAACTAATTATTCAATAGATGGACTGAAGTAGTTACACTAAAATATGCCATGAAGGTATATATCCTAGAATTCATGGATGGAATCATCACAAGATTTGGTGTTCCTTACACCATTATCTCAAACAATGTTAAAGCTTTTGTGGACACTCAAGTGAGTGAAAAATGGGTTGTAATGCACAATGTATACCTAAGTACTTCATCCAATTATTTCACATAGGGTAATGGCTTGGCTGAGTATACCAATAAAAATCTCAGAAGGATTATCAAAAGGATAATGAAAGATAACTAAAGGACATGCCACACAAAGTTAAAATCAACACTTTGGGTTGATATGATCACTCCCAAGAGAGCCATTGGCAATCCTCCATTCATGTTGTTGTATGGAAGGGAATTTAAAGTTTTATTGTCAATTGAGTTACCATCATTAAAACTCAATCATCAATTATAATTGATTAACAATGATGAAATGATAGTACAATTGGCATAACTCGTGAAGCTAGAAAAAGTCATGAACTAGTCAATGAAAGTTTTAGAAGCAAGTTAGGCTCAAACAAAGAGAACTTTTGATAGAAAATCATCCACTAGGAGCTTCACTGAAGGAAACATGGTTCTGAAATGGGATGTTGAAAGAGATAAACCAGGCAAGTATACAAAATTTGATGCAATATGGAGTGGTTTATACATTATAACTCAGTGCATGAGAGCAAATGCATTCTAGCTATCCAAGCTCAATGGATCAGAACTACCTATCCTAGTCAATTGGATATACCTCAAATATTACTTTTGAGGTTGGAATTATTTCTAATAAACATTATATATATTAGCTTTAGTTGTTTTCCCAAATAAGTGATTTTACACAAGTCCACTCATTAGGAGTTTTCATTTTCTTAAGTTATTTTTATTTTGTTTTTCCCTATTTTGTTCTTGTTTAGGAAAAATCTTAGTTTTTTCTTCCCTAGTTAAAAGTATGTTAAGCTTAAAATGACTCCATGCCCAATGAACTAGAAGGCTACTAAAAAGAAACTGATTAGTAGGTAATCACCTTGTAGAGGTCACCAAAAATTTTAATATTTTTACCCCAAAAATGTTGATATTTTTTCCCCAAAAATGTCAAAATATCTAGTACCCTAAGGGAGACCCATTATTTTTTTGAAAAAATGTCTTAAAATGAACCAAGATACTCTTTTCTCAAGCCCTATAGAAACTAAATATTTGGGTCTAATTTACAAGTTGCAAACTTACAAATTCCATCCCAACCTCCACTTATCACTTTATACATACCTGACAGAAACTAGAGATCCAGACATAATTTGTAAGTTTTAAACTTGAAAATTGCATCCCAACCTCTGCTTCTTTCACACCCCATGATCAACAAAAACTAGAACCCTGCATGCAATTTTTAACTTCCAAAATTACAAACTATAAATGAACCCTTGCTTTCTACCAAAAACATTCCCCATAGAAGCCATAGATTCATATACAATTTGCAACTTTCAAACTTACAAATTGTAATCAAACCTCCACTTCCTACACATCCAACTCTCATCAGAAACTAGAACTCTAGTTACAATTTTTAACTTGTAAAGTTATAAATTACAACTCAAGTCTCGCTTCTCACCCACCACCCTTCCATCAGTAACTAGAACTCCAATTTTAATTTTCAACTTGTAAAGTTAAAAATTATAACTCAAATTCCAAATTTTTAATCCAAATATATAATTCATTAGATGGAAACTAGAAGTTAGAGTACAAAATGTAGTTTTGCAAAAAAAATCCACAACTCCAAAGTTTTGAGATTCCCACCGTTTCTCCCAACCACCAACCTAGGGTGCATTAATTGAAGTGTTAAGATTATATAAATGAAAATAGGATTAATGAAAATCATTTTTTAATTTGAAAATCAAGGAATTGGATCTTGGCATTAATAAATCCTTTCCAAGCCATGACACCAAGCAATGCCACAACTCAACAATGCAGCCCTAAACCTAGATATCCATTTGTTTCCCTTTACCAATATTCCTCTATTTTTTCCTCCATTTTCCATCCACCATTTTATTTGTTGAGCTTGTCATATATTATTCTCATGTCTTTCTCCTATCTGGTAGTGAATATAGTGATTTTTCATTTACTTGGCTTCTATAGGTTTCTTCTTTTGAGATTGTCTATGTTTCTTAATTTATTATCAAGTATTTCCAATCATTTTCCTAGCTTGTGAGAAACATCAGGTTTGAAAAAACTAGTAGAATATTCCCTTGAAGATTCCCTACATAATCCTTATAAACATTTTACTTATGATATCAACTCCAAAACCCATGGAGTTTTCATCTGCATTTGCTACCCTGACTTTGTGGAAAATTCCATTGCATTTGCAACTCCAAATCCCCATCAAGGATTTTACATGCAATAACAAGCCTAAAACCTACCATAGGTTTTGTTGAATCTTGAAAGTGTGTTTTTCATGTATAAAACCAATCAAACATTTTTCCTATAAAAGTAACTTCAATTCTTGCCAAACATTTAACCTCCATTTTACAACTCCAAATCTCGCCAACTCTGTAGTTGGTTTTCCCCTATCAAATTTATTAGAATTTATGTTTGGAAAATAAATCAAGTTCAAATCTAAGGGACCTAGTGTTCCACTTAGTATAGAATCTAAAACCAATGAAATCAGAGACATAAACCTAGGTCGCATAGACCTAGGTGATTTTTAGACAAGGGTATATGCTAAATCAAAAATAATTGAATTCAAAGCATTTGCAACTATTGACTACCTCAGGTAGTAGCCTTCCCCTTATCAGTGCAGAGCCCTAATCTTATGCTCACATTGTCAAAGTACTATGATGCATAAAAGAGATAAGTGTTGAATGACAAGGGAGAAAGGATTCTAAACCTAAACCCCAACCTCATTGACTCAACATTCTTGATTCCAGAGTATGAGAGTTATCTTGATATAACTCCTAACTCATCCAAGAAGTTTTATCGGGATAATAACACTAGATGCCTAAGGGTCCTCAACAAATAATGGATTAAATTATGTAGGCCTACATCTACAAGATTACCTAAAACCCTGGCAAAAATAGACTATAAGGAGGAAGTGGGTGATATAGTCATACTCTTGCATCGAGTCACTGGGAACCTAGATGATAAGAAATTTTAGGATTGGATGTACCAATACATATGGGTAATCCACCAAAATAAGGAATACATCCACTTGGCCCAATTGATAAGTGACTCCATCCACAAACAATTAATGGAAGTCCAAATTATAGGGAAGTTCTATATGACTTCATATGTAGTCTACATACTAGCAAAGGGAAGGGCTTTCTTAAGGTTGAACACAATGCCTAACGAAGTCAACAAGGTATTCAATTATTACCCTAACCTCACCCTTGAGGAAAGTAGAAAACATTTCATAAGGGTAAATGATGAATTCATAAATTACATCATTATTATGGTTGATAAAGAGATAGAAAAGAGGAAATTCTCTAATGCTACTACTTCTAATATCATAAATTAGAGATTATATTTCATTCAATACCCAACATACTCATACATTAGAGTAGGAGTATTTAGTGGTTGTCCTTACACCCTCCCAAGGTATGTTAGTGATAAATGGGATTTAATAGAACTTGTGAGGTAGCTTGTAGAGACTCACAAATTGTTATCAAGCAAACATAAGGCATGAATCTATTTCCCCATTAGCATAGGGAGATATGCATGCCCTTTCCTATCCAAATCCAAGTATGTGGATGTCGAGATGACTCATATGACCTTAAGAGATCTCAAGGCAAGGCCATTTTATGATATAAATGGCATTATTAGTAGTATATTGGGGATCACAACATATTCCCATGTTCCCTATTATGAAGATTACTAGGAAGACCTACAAGATGAAGAGGAAGTGAGACTAAAAGATTATTCTAGGATGACCCTATAGTTTACTATGATAAAAATATATTTTATCAACCTCTTCCATCAGTTAGGTGGTCCATACCTGAGTCGTTATCATTAATGGATAGGACTACCAATGTAAAAATAAGGATAGTCAACTAGAAAAGGAGAAAGGGGTCAAGGTGACCAAGGAAACTTTGAGCATCAGTGATAAGTTAAGATAAGTCAAAGAAAAGGTTATGCCACCAACAGTAAAAGTTTCTAGTAGTGGAACCTAAATAGAACAGGTAGATAGGATAGTATTATCACATAAGAGAAAAAAAAGGCTAAAATAGGTCAACCTAGTGGCCAAGGAGTAACAATGGATTAGCCAATACTAATTTGAATTGAAGACACAGCTACCATTAAAGCACAAATAGTTTATCCTCTTGTATTTATGATTCCACCAGCTACAATACCTCCTCCTACTATCTCCACTCCACCATCACCTCAAACAAATACCCCCTTTATTTCCACCAGCTCACGTATGATAGTGACTACATTACAAAAAGTTCAATCAACACAATCAGACACTCAAGCTTCAATTTCATTCCCCTCTTCCATAATTCCTTCCATCTCATCCCTAATAACAACCATCAATCCATTAATCACTAATACCACATACCAGTACATGGTTGGGAATTTAATTATCTTGACTATGATCCCACTATCCATCCAAACAACTGGGATAGTTGTTGCTTCATTTTTATCTTCCATCACTTTCTCCATTTCATCAACCCTGTGTCCCCACCACTTTGATTGATTCATTCATAGATCTATATTCCATACTCCCATAGGTTCCCCTTTTTTTAATTCCTTGTGCCTACCCTTCAATTTGTGTCACTTCCAATTCTCACACCTTTGGTAGGCACATCCATTTTCACTACACCCATTTATTTGATTTCTAAAATAACCCAAATCCCCACTAAAGAGGTAAAGAAAGAGGAAATAATTGATACAACTATGGCTACTCAACCCACAAATGGGGAAGAGATTTCCAAAACATCAACAAAGGATTTAACGACCATATTAGTGATAGTTACAACACTCAACACCATAACCATTAGTGTAGTAACTTCAGTTGTAGATTCATAGTTGACAGTGTCAGGATCACATGATACCACTCCAAGTTGGCTAGTGAAATTAGTGGGAAAGAAATGGAAAAAAATGGTGTCTCCTAACACACTATATTTTGGCCTTATAGAGGCATCAAAGAAATAAAAGGGAGCTCCCAGAACTATATCGATAATACTATATGATTCAGTAAGGGAGAAATATGTAGAAATTGTAATCCGCCTACCACACAAACAAAAATAAGATCTAGTGGTGGGAAATTACCAAATATTCAAAGTTCACCTAGGTCATCCTACAAGAGAGGGAGTGAAACATGATTTTCAATCAATAATTAACTCTATTTTTGAGAATATGGATAGTGACAAGGTAACAAAGGATGAATTGAATAATAAGGTTGAATATTTGACATCTACGTTGAAGAAATTCATTGAGCCTGTAACCCAACCAACATAATTTGTTACTCAGTTATCTAATAAGGAAACACCTGAAGCAGTAATAGAGATTGGTAGTATGGAAAGGACTATAAAGGACTGGCCTGAAGAGCTCATCACAAAGGGAAATAGAGTAATTGGGTTAGCAATGGACTACTAAATTTTTTTGAAGGATGATTAGGCAAATTTGAAGACACCAATGAGCAAAAATGAGGAAGAAATTGAAAGGTTGAACCTATTCTTCTCAAAATTGCAAGTTGTTGACATGATTGAAATTGACACCCTCATTGTAGAAAAGCTATTGAAAAATGATGCAAAGCATGAGGAATTATATAGGGAAACTAATTTTAAAATAAGAATAGTCATAGAGAGTATTAATAAAGTTAAGGCCACATATATGATCTATGACATTGAATATTTTATTAATAAATTATCAGGTGAAGTAATATATCATCAATACTAAATCATTTCAATACAAGAGGTTCAAAATAAGTTCAAAGGAGTGGTCGAGAGAGAATCAACATGAGACACAATATTCAACTTGAGTTCCATCCACTAATTTATCAGGTATCATAACACATTAGATCAGATGGGGAAAGGCACTCAAGTATATAGGGCTACACAAAGGGAACTCTATGATATAATTATAGAATGTGAGATAAACAACCTATATTTACTTGGTCCTGATGAAGATCGTATCCTAGAGATCTTTAAAAGTTTTGATGATTATATTAAGAAGATGTAAGTAAAGAAGGACAAAGAATATTTTAAGGTTATGGTTGTAGATTAATTATTTAAATCAAATACATTATGTATATTACATTTATTTGTTATAAAAAACATTGTAAAGTTGTAGTTTACAAATTGCAACTATCATTTTGTAGCTCATTTTGAGAAAGAGCCACTTGTAATTTTAAGGTACCCTTTTGATAGGTTTAAAAGTTGTAAAAATCAAACTTGTAAATTGCACTTTTCTCTTTGACAAAGTCTGATTTGCTTAACTTGTAAAAACACATGTTATATATTGCATTTATAGTTTTGTCAAAATTGGATGACTTAAAAAGATGTTAAACTTCCAATTAAAAAAATCAAGTTAGGTTTTTATAGAAATAACCTAAATGTCTAAAAGCTTTATATTATTCTAAGTGTTAGTTCATTTTTGGCACCTCATTTCATGAAAGAGATAACAATGGCTAAATTAAAGATCAGGAGGATGTTACATGAAGATTTGAGAGGATTTCCCATGCCTCTAGAACTTGTTAGTGCCAAGTAGTTGCATAATCCTTTTTCCAGTTGTTTACCTTGCTAAATATGTTATTCCTACTAAAGATCATGCCCCTTTGTATGAGGTTTTTATATTTCTATTACTTTTTAATTGGACATAGAGTTTTGATAACTACGTCTCTTTGAAGAGAGTATTTTTTTATAAATATAGGTACTATGGCATAACCCATTTATCTTTTTGTTGTTGGAGAAATTATTTTTCATTTTGAATAATTTATCTACATTCTATAACTTTTAGAATGATAATAGATTGAAGTTTTGTCTTCCTTATCTATGTTATCTTTGTGTATGTAAGGCTATTTTTCAATTTTGTGAATGCTTTCATTCTTATTTCAGTCATAAAATTTCATTTGTGGTATTATTTTTCCCTTTTGAGAGATTGTTTGATTAAAAATAAAGAATCTTGTTCCTTATATGATAAATTCCCAATATTACCTTTAGTTTCATATTTGCATAAATTTGTGCTCAAATATACTTTAGTATATTTATTATTCTACTATGTTCATACAAAGTAAACACTAATATCCAATATAATTATTTGATGCAATCACTATTTCTCATTTGGAAAATTAATTTCTAAAACTCTTCTCCTCAATAATTCAAACCCTAGTTTAAGAGCAAGATCACTAAAAAGTGGAATTTTTAATGTGAACTAGTAATTTATCAATTATACTAAACTTAGTGAAAGAATTTGGACTTCTCTAGAGGTTCACCTCAATTTGCCAATGTCTTATAGATTGGAGGTGATCCCATTATATCATTAGTTTTTTGCACAGCATGCTACAACACAAAGACAAGTTCAAAATCTATGTGATAACAATACCTTTTCGTACAATGAAGCCTAAAAATATATAAGGAGCTATTAAAACCCTGGGTATTAGAGCATGGAATCCCCTCACATCATGGTGTGCTTAAAACACAACACTACTTGGGCCTTTGAAATAATTGATCTTACTATTTATACTCTATCAATACACAGTGTTTGGTTTACTACATGATAATTAAATTCATGATCGATAGATCCCCTATGAAAATAAAAAGAGAAAGAATAACACTTACTTTTGATTTTGAAGTATTACCACCAATGTGATCCTGAGAGAAGGTAATACATACAAATATTATCTTGGGAAACACAACTTACAAATGACAATTCTAATTCTCAAGTAGCATCACCAATGTGATGTCAAGAAAAGAGCATACACAACACAAGTAAGAAACACACACAAATGCTGAAAAGAAAAATTGATTAATTGCAAGAAACCAAATGTTAGCTAATTACTAAGTAAAAATGAAAAAATGAACTTTTAAAGAAGATTGTTATAAAATTCAAACAAAAAATAAAATAAAAACATTAGTAATAAATAAAAATGTTTTTTTTAGTTTTATTTAGCTTTTTGCAAAAAAATTCTTTGACTTAGAGCCTACGAAAAAACTATTTAAAGGTTTGTGTTTGGATTATAATCAAGGCAACTTGTAAAAAGTTAGAAAAAATCAACAAAAAAAAAGAAAAATTAAGTCTATCAAATGATTTCATAAATACACAGTTAGAGAAAATCATAAAATTATTAGTTGGTTAGAAACATAAAATAAAATAAAAGACATAAAGCATGAACATAATGATTTTATGATTCAAAATTGATTTCATTGATATGTTTACCTATTTTGCAATTTTGTTGCATAATTTCCCTAATAGTTGTTATGATTTCACCATTCAATCCCATGATTTCATTGAAAAAGCTGCATGATTTCATTATTAATACCAGAAAAGGGAAAAAATAGAGAAAATAGAACATAACAATTTTACTATTAGCTTATATAATTTCATAATTATATCTTCTAATTTTTCTAATTGCTAAAAATTATATAAAACAATAGGCTGAATAATTTCACAGTTAGGTTTCAATTTTACTACTATTTCTTATAATTTCACTATTACCACCTATGAGTTTGTTGCCAATTTCTCCAATTTGATAGTTTTCCAGAAATAAAAAATTGCATAAAACATGAAATATAGGACATACCAAAATTGAAATAAAAAAATGATGGAAGTGTCAACACTATTAAAAGACCCTCAAAAATAGATAAATGATGATTTTGCAATTTAATACTATAATTTCACTGATGAAGTTTACAAATTCATAGTTATGTAGTCAATACATATAATGAGCTTGAAATTTTTAGAAAAGAACTTGTAACTACAAACATAAACTTCCAAGATCAATGTTAAATGCATGTGCACAATAAAAACTAACTGAATTGAGATCCTAAATGCACCTATGATGTTTATGATTTACAAATATAAGGAAAATTCACATCGGGTGTGCTAGAATGTGCAAAGGGAATCTAGATGCAAACTTAAGCTAAGAAATCAACTATAATGAAATATAATCTAAACTCAATCAACCTAGGATAGAGCTACAAATACAAGAAATAATAACATAAACATATACATTAGTACCATGATCTTCCTCCATTGCGATTTGAACTGATTTGCTCTCTAAAATGTGGTTGCTTAATCTTATCCAATGCAAGGGAAAATGAGAAATTTTTTGATATTCAAATGTTCTTTGAATGGATTTGATTCACTTGAGATTCACTCGTAAATTTGATATTTGATAGCATTTCATCATCACAAGGATGGATGAAAGTGATGGCTTGCACGCCTATTTATAGGTTTTTGGGAGATAAATTGAATGGTGGAGGATTATTTGAATATTTTTAATTATCCAAATAATCAACAATGGATAATTAGTCCTCATCCATAAGGATGATAAATAATTCAAATAGATGAGAGAAAAGGGGATTTAGTTGGTTGAGTCATCCAAAAAGGGTCAAATTGGTTGAAATTTTCCAAGGTGACCCACCAAGTGGTTGAGAAAGTCGTTGGATGAGTCAACATGTAAGGGAGATAAATGTGGAGGAATTCTAAGTGAGCTATAAAATCTATATTTATGAAATAAATTTGGATAAAAGGTGTGCATAATTAATTAATTTAAAATTATTCAATTATTTGAATTTGGAAAGAAACGGTGTTAATTCAAATTTGAATTTGAAGAGGAAGAAGAGTTAATATGTCGAAGTGAATTTTGTAACTAAATGAAATTTAGGCATCTAATCACACCTTGAAAAATTAATCTATGCGTGTTTTCTAAAAAGAACATGCATTATTTTAGCATGTTCATGGTATTTTCATGTAAGATTACTAACTAAGCATACTTTGTCAAATAAACTTGCATGCATTATGTATGCACTTTCTAACTGATGATAGTTTCTAAAAAGACTAAGTCTTCTTACCGATTAACACACTTGCTAAATCGATTATTTCTTTTTTCACTTCTCAACAATAAAATCTTTTAACTCAAATAAAATGGAGTCTTGCATGATGTCTTCCATTTTCCTATTCATGGCTCTTGCATTTGAGTTCACACACAAATTTGCCACCGAATCTATAAACTTATTATCTTCTCTATATACATTCTTAATTTTTATTTCTTTTAACAAATTCAGGTGGTTATTAGCTTCTTGAATGAGACTTTGAGTCTGTTAGTTCCATGTTTTCCTCTCTTGAATCACCTTGGTCAATATAAGGTTTTATATAATCTTTATCAGTAGGAGTTAACCGATAGATGTGATCAATTTTTGATATTTTAGGAGAACGTATAAATGGGACCTACATTCTTCCATTTATAATTGTAGATAGATTATAAGTATCTAGACTGGCAAAGTCCATGATTGTTCTAGATTATAGGTCAGTTTTATCTTGAGGTCCATTTTTCCTATCATACCTTGCATGGTTTATCTCACCCTCATTCTCCTTAATTTGTAACTCCTTTTCTCAACATGACACATGTCCTAGTGACTCTTGAACTTCATTATCTTCTCCTCTCTCTCAAATTCTATAAGTAGTGGCCATTTTGTCTCTTGTAGATTAATACCACATGTATGGAAAAGCCCTAATAGAATGACATTGTATTTTTCCTTTGAACATTAATTAAAGTCTAGTTTTGAGTTCATGAACAATTTTCTAAGTGTGTAAAGTGATATATGGTGATGCAAAGTGATAATTATCTATCCTTTCTTCCCTTATCCTCTCATGTTTATGCAATAATTCCTATTATAATAGGTCATATAGAGTGTATTCAAGTGTTTTAGGATTATTTCAAGTGTGAAATTATTCTATGAATGTACATTATACCCTCTGGTTCATTTACCTTGTGTTGCTTCACATATCTCACCTCTATATTAAAACACTCATTTTGGAATCCTTTAGGATTATGAAGCTAGTTTGTATTACTTGTTTCATTATGAGAGGAGTATGATGTTCATGTGTAAAACATATTGGTGTATCACCCCTTTAGAATATTTCCATTTCATACAAACTTCTAACTCTTTTCCTATAAGCAATCACTAGTTTAGTTGATAAGATTTTAAGATACATTCAGGGAGCTAGCCCTTAAACCTATAGGCTTACTTCCACATATGTCCCTCATAACTGTAAGTATTCCAATGTTTAACAAATATATAAGGGGATTAAACACCCTCTTCTAGGGTGAAATATTTTGTGATAACATTTCTATCATGCCTAGTGGGACCCATTATCTTCAAGACAACTTGTCAAGGTGAATGTTGGTCTTGACATCATCAACTACAAAATTGGTGTGTTACTTAACATTTGGAGACTCCATTCAAGGTAAAATATGGTTCAAGACCATTTTTTTATCATAAATTGTTTTTTATAATTCATTATTCTTACTAGGTCATCATCTAGTAGAGTGTTCAACCCCATTAACCTGCCTATTTAGCCTGAACTTCCTCTTGAAGTTCAATACCCTCATCCTAATCTGCCTTTTGAAGACCAAGAAGATTTTTCTAGCCAAGGAAGTGAAGATGTGGAATAAATTGAAAATATTGAAGAAAATATGGATAGGCCTCATGCCTTTCTTGTCTTTAATATTGAAAATCCATTTCACCTTTAAGCATATGATGTCATTCCTCCTAATGCCACAAAGAGTGTGCCCACTTTCAATGGTGAGATTCATGTTACACCTAATGAACATATCAAGGATATCTCTAACTTTTGTATTTTCCATAATGTCACTCAAGATAACATTTCCATTAGAATCCTTTCTATGTCCCTTAAAGGGAAATCTCTTGATTGGTGTAGAAGTTTGCTCGGTAGATGCATCACATAATGGGATGAATTTGGAGTGTTGTTATCTTCTATTTTTGAAGATGAAAGTGACCATACCCCTCTCATCCATTATCTCAATGTGATAAAAATATGCCCTAAGGAAATAATGCATGACTTAAATTAGAGGTTTCAAAATACCTAGTATATATTTCCTCCTTCCATGAGGCCACCTGTTAGTTTTGTATTCCCTACTTAATTGAGAGCCATTGGTAATAAAATTTCTATCATGCTTCAATCCATGGGTGGTTCCACTCTTCTCAAATCATATGAAATTTCCATAAAAGTTGAAAATGGTCTTATTTAATTTGGGAAACTACCTCCTAAAGTGTTTATGCCTCCATTGTCTTATACATCTTCTAACACTCCAAGTGTAGCCCAAGTTCCTAGTGCCAATGCCAAGCCTAGGACTGCTCCTAAGAAGGTAGATGAACCTGATGTATATACAAGAATTCAAGCCTTAGAAGCTAAGCTTAGGAAAGAGAGAATTTAAAATGGGGAGTATCAAAATACTTACCCCTATCATCATAAATATGGCCAAAAATTTGGGAGAGGAAGAGGTCAAGGGCAGCCTAACTTCAATAATCATCCCAATGTGTATAATCCAAACTCCACCACAAATTCAAGAGAGATGGTATCAATGCATAGTAACTTGGTTCAAGGAGAATATTGGAAACAAGGATAATTCATGGATGCTAATGAAGGTGGAAAGAAAGCTCTAGTTTCTCAAGAAAGATTCACTCCTTTCCTATCATATGAAGATGAGGTCATGATGCAAAAAAATGAGAATTGAAAGCCTCATGGAGAGAGTTTCACCAACTTCTTGATGGAAGAAACTTTTTTACTCAATCAAGGATCCTCTATTGTAGACAATACAAGGGCCAAGAGGAAGGCTCTAGAATGTGATAATAACATGTCTACAAGTTCATCTAATCTCCCTCCAAGATAAAAAAAGTATGGATACAAGCAAGGTAACTCTAAGCACACTTACACCTCATCCAAGTCAAAATGTGGTAAGATCTACTCAAGTTGTCTCAATTCCTCAAGTTCCAAGTAATCCTCTACCTCCAAACACACCTACACCTCCTCCAAGTAAAAATGTGTTAATATCTACTCAAGGTGTCTTAGTTCCTCAAGTTCCAAACAATCCTCTACCTATAAAGACTCAATATAAGGTAAATAATACTACCCTAAACATAGTGGATTCTTTTAAAAGTGCCAAAGCGCAAATCTCTTTGTGGTATGTCCTTCACATGCCTAGCCAAAAAGAGTTATTAAAAAAGCAACTATCCACTATCCCTACTAGTCCTTCACCTTTAATTTAAAGTCATATTCATGTAATCCTTTAAAATACCCCTAATACCATTGTTGAACCATCTACTAAAGATGATAAACCTTCACCATTCTACCTCACTCTCATAATGGGTGAAAAATTGGTCCATAATTGCATATTTGATAGTGGAGCTTCTACTTAGGTCATGCCCAAAGTTGTAGATGATAAGTTAGGCCTAAAATATGAACCTAATACCAAATTATTTCTCCAAAGGATTTGAAATTTTCTTGCATGATTGTCCTAGTTTTTCCATTCTCCAAGACATAGTTGTTGTTAGCCTTCCTGCTCACTTTGAAATATGCCTTTCAAGAGACTTTAAAGCTAAGATAGGTGGTTATATCTCATATAATTGGTCTTTCTTTGCCTTTATTACAAGGTATGAAACCAAGGTGACCATAAAAACTCAACCTCTTACAAGGTTTCACATTGAGCCCTACATTGAAACAAGTTCCAATTTGAATTGTGTTGTCCATGAGAAGGAGGAATATAATGTGGATGAGGGAGCCTCTAAAATTGAAGGTATTTCTAATTTTTTCTTTGATGAATATGGTGTAGATGCATATGATCATGCTCCTTATTCATATTTTGAGCAAATTGACCTTGGTACCTATATCATGCATGAAGAACCATTTGAAGGAACTGAGGTAAGTGTCAAACATTCAGAAACTATTGAAGGTAACTATATGATTCATGAGTATGATGATAATAGGTTGATGAATCTAATTGAACTCCATAATGGTAGGAATGAGGTCTTTATACTTGCCATTGATGAAGCTACCCTTGATGATGGCAATCATGAGATAAATGAAGATGACTTATGGCAAAGGTTTGATGTTATATGTCAAGAGTTTGATCAACTTGGTAATACTACTTCTCCTCCCAAAAACTCTACATCTGATTTGGTTAATGTCTTTAACAAACATGATATTTATTGTCTCACCAAGAATGGAAAATAGTTTCATGTTATGAATGAAGAGGAATTATGGCAAAGGCTCAATGCCATATGCAAATAATTTGACAAGTTGGGTAAGTCTCCTTTTTCCCAAAGAGATTACATATCTAATGTTGAAATTGCTAATGAGACTAATGATCATGTTTTCAAGTGTCCTCTAAAACATGAAGGTAAATGTCTTTCTACTGATCATGGACCTATAGTCATGAAAGAGATTGATGTAGTTTCTGCACGAGTTGTGAATATAGAGAATGAGGTCAAGGTAGAAGTTGTTATGCCTAAATAATACTAAATATCTCCATTAGATGTTGGTCCACATTTAGAGGTGTTGGATCATGAAAAGGATGAGTTGGATACTTCAAAAAATCAACTACATGCTATCCTAGAAGAGCACAAAGATGAGAAAACTGCCATACCATCCAATCTAAATTTTTTGTAGAGCATCTAATGGATATGACAGAGATCATGGTAATTTCATCCCCAATAAATTCTCTCAAAGAATAATAAATATCACTCATGAAGGTTTCAAACAATCTACTTAAAAGCATAATAAGGTTCAAAGGTGATAGGCTTCTTGATCACCTACATATGCAAGTGATTGGTAATGACCATATTCCTCATGCTAGGCTACCCTCATGGAGTGAAAAAGATGCAAGGGGGACTATTTTTGACCCTGGTTGAGGTATGATCAAATGTTTCACCTCAAGAATTAGGTTTTGGTAAATAGTAGAATAGGTGTGTGTGTGTTTTTATTAGTTGTATTATGTTCCATAAATGTTTTATTTGAATAGATATGTGTTTCTTTTGAGTGTGTCTTGTTTTGTGTGCCTTTCCTTATTGATTGGTGTGTTGTCAAAGGCAATTTGTGTGTCAATCTGGTGTATAGGTGACTCCATGTCCCAATGATAGGATTAGGAAATTGGTCATGGCATAGTAAGCATACCTCAGTACCACCCTTGGGAAATCACCAAGAATGTTGACCATTTTGACCACAAGTCAAAATGGGTCAACCCTTATAGTCAAAAAATTATATAGAAGTATAATATAATGTCATATGGTGTTTCATAGTTAATTATATATAATTTTAGCCTTGGTCATTGTCTAATTAGTCCTTATGTCATTTTGAGTCACTTAGGGATCATAAATGAGCACTAAATGCAAGTGGTATAGTTTTGAGTTGTGTCCATGTGTTAAAAACTCCTCCTAAATATCCAATATGTCAATCCCTATCAGACATGTCAGTTTATAACTAAAAACTTGTAGGTGATAACTAAAAACCAAGAAAATAGGTGAAAAAAGGGGAGTTTCAAAGGGTATATAGCCTATGAGAGAGAATGGCACATGGGATAATATTGTGGGATATCTCTTAAACTTACTAAAATTCATTTTCATGCTTGACATGCTTTTGAAGCACCAAAAATTGGCCAAAACTATTTTGTTCATCCGTCACTCCACCATGCACATGAAACTAGTCAACAGGTTTTTGGTTGGTATGACCAATAGGAGAATTTTCAGATCAAATGCCTTTTGGGGGTGATAATAAACTTAGTCAGTTTAAATAATTGGAGTTCAAGGAGTGATGGATTATACTTTATGAACCATTTCTAACAAGTTGACTGTATTTTTATGCTTATTATTTCCCACAACCTATAGGTTTTGCTCTTATTTCAACTTGTCTATATAACTCAGTTGGTAATTTTGTTTCCATAGGATGTTGGCTCTCTCCTATAATGTTTTACATTCTTTTTTTCATGTTTGGAAAGGATTTTATAGGTCAAAAAACTTAGATTTCAAGAAGGTGTTGCCATTGAGGTTATAGTTAATATTTCACTACTTACAAAATGTTTCTTTCTTTGTAAGGTCTTAGAGGAGTGTGAGGTTTTCATTTTCATGTCTCCAATGCATTATTAAACCCTTATCCTTCCAATTTTAGTCTCATAACTATCATTCATGGAGTTGGATTCAAAAGTATAACATACATTGAACTCCCTATAGACATCCACATACAATTTTGAGGTTTTAAGTTCTAAGCATGATTTTAAGGATGTTATGAAGAGTATTATGTTGTTTAACACCACCTTGAATCATGGAAAAATAAAATAGACTCCTAAAATTACATATAATTGACTATGACAACCATTGCAAGCTGGACACATAGTCATAACCAACAAAGCATGCCTACAGGGGCCTCATGGATGCTAATCATGTTGAAATGGGATTTTTTGAAGTGATTGAGGTTTTAAATGATGAAAAGTATCCATTTGAAGGTGTTAATGTGATCTAAACCTCATTGAAATTTCATACACCATGGACATTCTTCATGTTTTCATTCACTACCTATATACCACAACTAAATCAATACCTACAAGAGGCTAAAGACATTAAAATGGGAGTATTGAGACTTGTCTCAAAACATTTAAGGTTATAAGGATACCTTGGAAGTATTTAAGGTGATATAAACCTCATTGAATCTCATATACTATACATACTACCAAGTTACTCATTCTCACTGCCTACATATGAAAATGTCCACCTACAGGTTGTACTGACAGAGAGTTGAAAATATTGATCAAGGTGTGTAGACATGTTTTTAAAGTCTTGATGGAGTTTAGATGGATTAATTATATCATGGTAGACATATTTGAGACATTGTACTGCTATAAAATATTGGAAACCCACTCTAAGGGAAGAAATTTGAACTCAGGGATAAATTCCCCAAAAACATAAAATAGAGCACCTAACACTTTTGGGGTCAATGTATAGTGATGTCACATGGGTTTTTAACAAACCCAAATGCACTCACCTTGTCTCCCACACATAGGAGAAGATACTTGAAATATTATGAGGGTGTATGATTAGTGTAAAATATTTTTTGGAGGCCTCCAATATGTACATTTGTTCACCGAGGATTAATAGTGATATCTATAGGTTTGGAAATTTAAGTGTCCTTCCAACCCAAAGTTATAATGCAAGGGCATATATCACCATGAAAAATTGTTATATGAATTTTAGGATCTTATGTGTGTTTAAAATAACACCAATGAAGGTGGAACACTAGGTTTTTGGCCTAATAGGCATCCCTACAGGTGTACCTTGGTCCAAAAAGGCCACCTATAGTTGATTGTAGGTATACACAGCCTCATCATACAAACCTAGACATGAAAAACCAATTAATAGACACACATACAAGTTAAAAATACTTCCCAAAGGTAATAAATAAATAATAGGCTATGTGACACATGTTTCAAGGATGATGTGCACCTACAAGACCCTTACATAGTCAATTGTAACCGATTGTGATGGGTAGAGAGAAACAAAATTAGGGTTATTGATGTTGGAAAATACCTAAAATGAGATTAATAGGTCCAAATAATCATAAAATTACCTTATAAATATTCAATAAGGATTAAAATTATTTTCAAGGCCTAGGCCATGTAAAGTTACCTATAGGTGCCTCTTCCAAACACACATACATAGTCAATAGTCCAATCAAGTTGAAAAGCAAGTCATGTGTGAAGAATTTTGAAAATTTTGGATGGTAATAATCATGGAATCACCTTTATAGTGATGTTTTACACTCTAAAATACTCCCACAACATGTAGGTAATTCATAACAAGGGCTCTAACCAAGCAACTTATAGTCAATATATAGGACCTTGCACACAATCCGCTTTCTTAAGGGTTTGTTTTAGGTTTTGAAGAAGTTAAATGGTATAATGATGTGATAAAAGGTTTAAATTTTTCACATACCATATACATCACTTGGATAAATTTCTCCAATATCCACCTTGTCTAAGAAAATAGGGGAAGTGCCCTCTATTTTGTCTCAGATAAAGGGCACTCCCTTTGTATGCAAACTGATAGGTTTTGAAGAAAGAGGGTGATAAGTTGAGTTAAGGGTTGGTGAGACCTTGAAATAATATTTAAAAGGATGGGTCACATAGGGTAAAACATGAAAAATCATGCATAAATACTTGAAACATAGCATAGTGGTTCAAAATCATTAAGAGGTAGGCAGACCTTCTTACCCTGGTTTAGGCCTAAGGCCCAAGTGAGGGGTCAGTAACACTTTATGCATTAGATGAGAATTTTAATCCATGGATACATGTTTTTATGGATGTATCGGGTATGTCTAATATTTGGGAGTGCAAGGTAAACCAAAATAAATCCATTTTTGGGCATAAAACTATATTAGGCCTATGTAAAATGAAGAACCAAGCTTGATAGGTTAACTTTGAATGCTTGCACCTACAAAGATAATTTGAATGGGAGCTCAGGGAACTATTAAAATTTATATAGGGTCTTGGTTAAGAATTATCTGGAATTGGTTCTTGAGTTCAACATCACAAATCTATAAACAAAGGTTAAGAGTGAAAAGAGCCTAAAGCCCTCTAAAACCCTTGGAAATGACCTGATTGGAAAAAAAAGTAAGGAGATGAATCCTAATGGAATATAATGTCATGGGAGGTTGTTGGATGTTGTAGAGGACTCACTATGGATTCTCCCCATAAACTTGAGTGTTTCCCTAATTGTACGGATAAGGGAAATAAGGTTTTATTGACTATTTTTCATGTTTTCAAGGTTAGAGGAGGTTTCAAGAGATGAAACCAACTTTGGTAGAGATATTGGGACTTAATATAACTAACTATGATCATTTCATGGTTCATAAAAAACTCTTAAAGTGTTTCCACAAGTAGCTTCATCTCAGCCAGTCAAAACTAGCATAGTGAGCAAGCTAGTGGGAGAGTGAAAACTCTAAGTGTGAGTCCATTTATGGTTTACCTAATGAATATAATGATATGGGAGGTCTTAAAATGTGTAATTAAATATTTTTTATGTATTTTCATGGAAAATTGCATCCAAATTTGAGGCCAAGTGTGAGGGGTGAGTGAAAGAAGAGTTATTTGGACTGTAGTTAATGATAGCTCATCTCAAGAAGAATCCTAATGATTAGGGGTGAAACCAAAGCATGTTAAATAATGTATACAACCCCTCCCTATTAGTGAAATCATGATATATATCCCTAGTCATTTTTGGGATGTTTTAAAATGGCCAAATGATGGAGGCAGTTTTTTGAGCAAACAATGAGGAGTCCTACACCATATTTTAGGAGTTTCATGCATTTGAGGGTCATTTATCCTATCATACCTTGCATGGTTTATCTCAAAATCATTATAATACATTTATAGCTACTTTTATCAGCATGACACATGTCTTAGTGACTCTTGGACTTCATTCTCTTCTCCTCTCTGTCAAATTCTATAAGTAGTGGCCATTTTGGCTATTGTAGACTAATACCACACCATGTATGGTGAAGCCCTAATATAATGACATTGTATTTTTCCTTTGAAAATTAATTAAGTCTAGTTTTGATTTCATGAATAATTTTCTAAGTGTGCAAAGTGATATATGGTGATGCAAAGTGATAATTGTCTATCCTTTCTTCCTTTAACCTCTCATGTTTATGTAAGAGTTCCTATTCTAACATGTCATATAGAGTGTAGTCAAGTGTGTTAGGTTCCTTTCAATTTTAAATTTAATAGAGTGTGCATTATACCCTCTAGTTCATTTACCTTATGTTACTCCATACATCTCACCTCTATATTGAAACACTTATGTTGGAATCCTTTAGGACTGTGAAGCTAGTTTGTATGCCTTGTTTCACTATGATAGGAGTATGATGGTCATGTGGAAAACATCTTCGTGTATCAACCCATTAGATTAGTTCCATTTCATGCAAAATTCTAACACTTTTCCCACAATCAAGAACTAGATTATGTGATAATAATTTCAAGATACATTCAAGGAGCTACCCCTTAAATCTAGAGGCTTACTTCCACCATAGGTACACCCACATACCTATAAGTATTCTCATGCTGCCCAAATATAGAAGGGGATTAAACACCCTATTCTAGGGTGAAGTATTTGGTGATAATAGTATCCATGGTTGATGGATAGACTAACTTGAAGCACATGTAACATGAGTCCTAGTGCAAGATTGACCAGATCTACTAACTATGCTCTATGCATCCCAAACCTTGGAATAAATAAACTACTAGTACCTAGGCATAGTCATCTCATAGATTCATCATCAATAAGATGCCTCATCCTTAGATTGAAGGCACTCCCTAACCATATGTGATAATATGACATGTTTCATGGCTCTTTGATCCATATCTCACTCTCACCTAAGCCTATCAACAATGTCCAATGCCTAATATCTATCACTAATGGCTTGATCCCTCTTAGTGGTGATCTGGCCCTACACTTGTACCATCTTATCTATCTTAGCATTATCTAGGTGATATTTGACTGAAGAGTATATTAAGATTGTGGAGCTAAAATATTCACTGATGCAGACATGGAGGAGGGTGCAGAATGGTTGCTGAGTGTCACAGACACGGGCGTCAGTCAGGCCAACCGACGTCGGCAGGATAAGGCAGGAGAGCAACCGACGTCGGTCATAGATCGGCCGGCATCGACGACCCCCAGGTGGATAGGGACTGGCATTGGTCGCCTGTGTGGTTTGACTGTGAGTATATTATGGGCAGTTGGTTGACGAACCAAGTGTTTGCATGCTTAGTGCTAATTATAGACTGAGAGCTGCGGATCTAATTATTGTACTAGGTGTCTAATTATTGTTTGGATGAGATCTATATAATAGACTCATGGTTGTATTGTAAATTTGTAGCTAGGGAGTAAGAGAGCATTATTATAAGCTCCTTTTGTGTGTGAGGTAGAGCAATGGTGTGTTCCTCCTAGTGCCATAGTACCAAAGTGGGTGCTGGATTGGAGAATCAGCAGGGTTCTTCAGGAGTGTATGATCTTGGTCATCAGGTGAGCATGGCTTCTATAGGAGATCTACATGGTAAGTAAGATCATTGATATGTAGGTGTGTGTGTGTGTGTGTAAGGTCAAGGTTCATAGGTGTGCAGAACCAGCTTGATCTGTAGGTTGAAGATCAGATAGGACAGCAACACAACAGGGAGCAGTATCAGGAGAGATCTACTTGGAGTACAGGTGTGTACTCAGAGCATAGAGGAAGGCAAGGGAGTTCCTTCCATAAGTAAGGTCTATTGAGGTGCAGGTTGTTGCAGGTTCAGGGGAGATCTACTTGAAGTACGTTGAGTACTTGTGGAGTAAGTGGAGCACTTGTGGAGTGCGTGGAGCACAGGTATAAGGTGAACACCAACTCAGTGTTTGAGTTGGATGTTGGTACCTAAGAGAGAGAGCTTTGAGGAGAGAATTACAGGTGTGGGAAGCCTCTGAAGAGGTGGTGGAGAAGAAGTGGCATCTTCTTTATTGTATTCTTTTCTGTATGAGTATTAATACAAGTTGTGTATTGTCTCTCATATCTTGTGTTATTTCTGGATTCTAGTTACTTGTTGATTCTGGTTATTTCCGCATATTAAGTTGCTTGGATTTGGTAATCAATTGTGTGCTTCCGGTGTTTTGTATTCCCAACAAGTGGTATCAGAGCTAAGGTTGCAGGAAGCGGTTTGTGTTTGGTTACAGGTCACTCTCAGGGGTTTCTGATTGAGTGGGAGTAGAGCAATGGCAGATCAAAGTAAGCTAAGGATGGAGGAGTTGAAAATCACAGATGGTCACTTATGGTCTGATAGAAAGAAAGAGCAGGTAAAAGGAAATTGTTGGTTTGTGGAAGATCAGCATGGAGGAACTGAAGAAGCAGATGTTGCAGGTGATGTGGCACAGGATGCTCTGGGAGGTTTATTGGATAAAGTTGAATCTTGTCTTATAGATTCAGTTGCCTCTTTCCATGTAGCCCCAAATAGAGGAGCTGGTGAACCTTGCCAAATAATAGGCAAAGGGGAAGTGAAGCTGAAATTGCAGGTGGCCAACACATGCGTGTTGAAGGAGGCCATGTAGGTCCCAGGTTTGGAGATGTGGCTAATTTCTTCAGAAGAGTTGGGTGATGGGATATGTACAAGAACTCTCATAGCGGATGCACTTGAATTAGCTAGTGGTAAGAAAACAGGTACTCTTTATCTACTTGTTTATATTACTGATTCTTCTTTTGTTGCAGAGACGTGGCTTCGTAGGCTTGGTCACATGAGCAGGAAGGAGATGCATGTTCTTAAGTAGAAGACAGATATATTTGACAGGCTTAAGAACTGGAAAGCCTTGGTGTTCTTGGAGGAGATGGTGGACAGAGACCAGTGGATGGGATGGATACTTCTGAGCAGGGCAGTTTGGACATGGGGATTGATTCAAAGGAGCTCGCGGGTAAAAAGTCATCACTCACAAGAAACACAGGTACCAGTGTCGATAGGAAAACTGACATCGGTAGTAGGTAAGACTGACGTCGGTCATGAGGACCGATGTTGGTAGTAGGAGGACACTGACGATGGTAGGTTGGTAGTCAGGACAGGCACAGGAACCGATGTCAGTTGGATGCAGATTGTGGGATGGCTGAGGTCAGTCACTATAACAGATTTTGGGTGGATAGAAAACTGTCAAGGAGTCTCAAACACCCATACAGAGGACCAAAGACGTAAGTAAGCCTCAAATTCATTGTTCCTCTTCTTTATACTAGTTGCTGACTGCAGAGCAGGAATGATCCAGGAAACAGTGGGAGCGTGGCATGGAGAAATTGTAGAACCAGATGGAGATTTGGTAGGGTTGTCAGCCGGTATGTTAGCACTGCAAGATGAATGGATTCCTTAGTTGAAGAATAGAGAGAATGGACACGTGAGATGGAAGGCCAAGGCATATGGTCTTGAGGAGTTGCAGGATAGTGGGATAAGACTGACAGGGGGTACCAGGAGGATGACAAAGCAGGGCTTTAGTCAATGTCAGTATAACCATTGTGTTTGACTTACCAGGTGGATGATGGTCTCAACATCATTATGTTGTTGTATGTGGAGGATGATCTTGGTATAGGTTTAGACATACAGGGGTTTACTAAGCTAAGGGTAAGACTAGTTCAGTGGTTTGCTATGAAGAGTTTAGAGCAGCGAAATTCTTCGGCATGGGAGACAAGGGAGATCACAGGGTGATTTTGTTTACAGTGGGAGCTGATGTGAATCAGGTGTTGGTGAGACACAGGATGCAAAATCAGAGCGCACCAAGGGCTGGACAGTTTAGTGTTTGAAATCACATGAGGTCTAGCATAGACCTAAGTTTTTCCCAAGCAGTGGGAGCTGTCAGAGAGTTAGGAGCCAATTCAGAGAAGTGGATTCTCAAGTATTTGAGAGAGACCAGCAACATGGATTCATGCTATTTAGGGTTAGGACTTCACTACATGAGATTGTAGGAATGTATGTGGCAGGGTACTTAGATGACAGGAGGTACATCACAGGTTGTGTGGTGGGTGGTCTTCAAGATTCAGCTTGAAGAGGGATACAAACCAGGAAACAGATTAGATGGAGTACAGGTACAGTGTAGCTATTTATCTCCAAGTGGGAGATTATTAATATTGTGGAGCTAAAATCTTCACTGATGCAAACATGGAGGAGGGTGCATAATGGTTGTTGAGTGTCACAGACACCGGCGTCGGTCAGGCCAACCGACATCGGCAGGATAAGGCAGGAGAGCAACTGACATCGATCATAGATTGGCCGGCATCGATGACCCCTAGGTGGACAGGGACCGGCGTCGGTCCCTTGTGTGGTTTGACTGCGAGTATATTACGGGCAGTTGGTTGACGAACCAAGTGTTTGCATGCTTAGTGCTAATTATAGACTGAGAGCTGCGGATCTAATTATTGTACTAGGTGTCTAATTATTGTTTGGATGAGATCTATATAATAGACTCATGGTTGTATTTTAAATTTGTAGCTAGGGAGTAAGAGAGCATTATTATAAGCTCCTTCTATGTGTGAGGTAGAGCAATGGTGTGTTCCTCTTAGTGCCATAGTACCAAGGTGGGTGCTGGATTGGAGAATCAGTAGGGTTCTTTAGGAGTGTATGATCTTGGTCATCAAGTGAGCATGGCTTCTATAGGAGATCTACATGGTAAGTAAGATCATTGATATGCAGGTGTGTGTGTGTGTAAGGTCAAGGTTCACAGGTGTGCAGAACCAGCTTGATCTGTAGGTTGAAGATCAGATAGGACAGCAACACAACAGGGAGCAGTATCAGGAGAGATCTACTTGGAGTACAGGTGTGTACTCAGAGCATAGAGGAAGGCAAGGGAGTTCCTTCCATAAGTAAGGTCTATTGAGGTGCAGGTTGTTGCAAGTTTAGGGGAGATCTACTTGAAGTACGTTGAGTACTTGTGGAGTGCGTGGAGCACTTGTGGAGTGCATGGAGCACAGGTATAAGGTGAACACCAACTCAGTGTTTGAGTTGGATGTTGGGACCTAAGAGAGAGAGCTTTGAGGAGAGAATTACAGGTGTGGGAAGCCTCTGAAGAGGTGTTGGAGAAGAAGTGGCATCTTATTTATTGTATTCTTTTCTGTATGAGTATTAATACAAGTTGTGTATTGTCTCTCATAGCTTGTGTTATTTCTGGATTCTAGTTACTTGTTGATTCTGGTTATTTCCGCATATTAAGTTGCTTGGATTTGGTAATCAATTGTGTGCTTCTGGTGTTTTGTATTCCCAATAGACTAGTCATGTCATTGTACCTCACCTCCAGGGTGATCTATAAATCATCCACCTACCATTGTAAGCCTATGATCTCCCTATCTGAGTAGTGATCTCCTACTCTAACATGATTGTATCTCTACCTGATATAGCCATGTTATAAGGACCTACCTAGCCTAGATCAACTTGAGCCTTTGTAACCCTTGTCATGCAAAGATATAACACCATCAAATCTAGGCCATCATCCCCTTCATCCCCATCATCTCCATCTATAACTACCCCATTATCTCCACCATTAAAGACATTATCATCATCAACCTCCTCACCATCACTATCCTGATAGGTGTTATCGTATCCACTCGATGTCTCAACCTCCATATCCTCAATGTCTATGGGCACCTATCCCTTTGCCTATACTAAAACTATCAGCCTTATAAGGCATACCTATACCCACCAATGTATATAGGCAAGAGTGATCCATGTATCTATAAATCCTCCTGCATATGCCCAGGAAACTCAAGCAACACTCAAATAACTCATTGTAAGCTTGCCCCTCTAGATCATAGGAATATCCAAACTAATCTCTTGTGTCACATGTGTAAACCATATCAATCCCTTAGGAACATCCTATAAGAACCCAAACTTATAAAGTACCTAATTAGGATAGTTCTCCTTAATAGTATGGGATTGTATCCTAGTCAAAAATCATTTGGTCTTCATATAAGCCATGTACCATCCATCTCAAAACCACTACAACTGGTATGAAAGGTAGGGCCTCTAAATGAAAAAAAATGGTGTAAGATCATTAAACATTGGTGATAGAAAGGAATATCCCCTATGCCCACACTTTCCCACTCCTATCTAAGCCAAACCATATGTGAACAGCTCCTCTGGGTCCTATAATTAGCACAACCCTATTGGGTACTAAATCAAAATGTGATCCCATCTCCAAACCATCATAAGAGTGGAAGCCTTGATGCTCCATCCACCACAATATGCTATCATAGAAGATCCCTATAAAGTTGTGCTAGGATAGTTGGACACTAAGCAAAGCATATAAAATCATCAAGCATAATGCATACTACACCCCCAAGGCCCATATGTAAATACAAACTATTTTTGTTAGGCAACAGGATGTCATTGACAATGGCCATGAGCACAACTACCTCCTTGCAAATAAGAGATGGTTGTGATGGATCTCCAATAGGTAAATCATTAGGTTAGATATATGTATATGTCTCTATAAGGTCCATATCAACATGGGGATACCCTAGTAACTGACTAGATCATCAAGAACCACCTATTATTATGATAGTGGTGTCTAAAATAATCTCTATCTACACATCATTAACTTGAGGATATGCTAGGTATCCTTAAGTGTCATGGTAGCCTCTCTAGTAGGTAGGTGGAATGTTGAAGTCTTATTATGCTAATGCTCAACTAGTGCACTCAATTATACCTAATTTACTCAAATGACTAGCATCCATGCCATGTCATGAAGATATAACACCTATAATAAACCAACCATACCATATGTCCAGATTTGAGGGGTCTCCAAATAGTGTGAATGTTGCTATCAATACATCAAGATAGCTAGTCACTCTTCCAATCATAGATCAATTAGTGTGAACCTAACTATATGTATCTACTTGAGCCTAAGCCTAGCCTACTGTGCCTAATTGACCCTCTTCAAGAGGTTAGACCCCTGTTGGGTCCTTGAATCAACTATTTTTTGCTTCCAAGGTAAAGCTACCATTTTACTAATAGGTGAAGTCACCATTTAGGTAATATTGCACATTTTAGGTGATATGTCTTTTTCATTTTCATAAAAATGGTGACTTTACCTAAAAATGGGTGAAATCATTAGTTTGATAATTTCCACCCAAGTTTGCCATTTCTATCATTTCTAGGAATGACGACTTCATATGAAGTCATTATTTTCCTTGGTGAAGAGAATGTTTGGCCTAAAATGCAAATGGTAAATTTTCCATTTTTTGACCTAAAATAAGCATTAAATGCAAATAAAATAATATTAAGGACAAGGTTAGAATTACTCACTAGTGGTCCATCATGGGGTGGTTACATGTGCTCTCGCATGCACTCCAAAACATGACATTTGACTCCTTCATGGGTTATTTTTCTCAGCTCACTAAAAATAAAACTAGGGCTCAAAAATTTCAATTAGGCTAGGGTGAAAATGAATTATTTTTCACCCCACTGGTAAATAATAGTAAAAATTTTGAATTTTTACCCTAGGTCCTATAGTTCAATCTACATTTTCCAAGAAGTGTATTTTTCACATCCATGGTCTATTTTGTGCATAGTTTAATCCTATGTCCTTTATTTTTTTATTGTATTATAACCAAACCATCTTTTTGGGCCTCTCCCAAGACCCGTTTAACAATGTTATTTTTCTACATATACTTGATGTTTGTTCGAACATTCATATTTGAACTCACATTTAGGCTACAAATGTGTTATTCTTTTATAGCTCATCATAAATCCATTTTATGGATTTTTTGCATAAGTTATCCTTGTTAATTTTCCCTAGTGTGGAAAATTCATTTTTCGATCAATTAATGATATATATTTCCTTTTTGGTGTAAGCTCTTTTTAAATCATGTGATTTAAATGTATGAATGATTATAATCACCTTTGGGAAAATCATTTTTTCTTGACCAATCTAATGATTATAACCTTTTTTGGGTAAATAAATATTTTTACATCTAATGATAATGATTATAACCGCCTTTGAGCAAATGATTATATTTCCTACTCCACCCACCCTACCAGGGAAAATACTTATAACTAATTATAACTGCCTTTGGTCAAATCAATGTTTCACATTTTATTACTAATTATAACTACCTTTGGGCACATCAATGTTTGTCCCACCATCTTACAAGGGCAAATGCCTATGCCACTACTTATAATTACCTTTAGGCAAACCAATGTCATACCCTTCACTACTAATTATAATTGCCTTTGGAAAAATTAGTGACTCCACCACCATTACTATTTATAACCACCTTTGTTAAATTCAGTAATTCCACCCTCATTACCATTAGAACATGTCATTTTCTTCATTTCAAAGGAACATTCGATGACTCTATTTTGTTGTTTGCTCCCTCGAGGGGGCATCAAAGGTTTATCGACTACCCTTTAGGGCATGGACCATTTAGATTAATGAATTTTTTATTATTTGAAAAGATGTTATTATTCCTATGTATCACAATGCCTTTTCAAATAGGGGCAAACTGTAGACACTCATTTTTTGCCACTTTCATACCTAAACTAGGATTTAGTTCAATTTCTAGTAAATGATACAATTTAAACATAATCATCTGAATGCCTAATTCATCTATGTAAGGGATTTAATGACTCAAAAATATGGTGAGACTTGATTATTTGGGGTATTACCCTGTAACACCCATAAAGTAGTTCAATTTAACCCTAGTCAAATTATGACCTGGTAATTTGACACTTTTGGCCTATCAAGTTATTAATTCAAAACATTTAAAACAATTTATAAAAGCTAAAAATCACTAATCAAGATTAATTACATTGTAAATCTTAATTAACTTACCTAAACAATTTTTTTTATTAATAAGAATCCAAGAGGGGAGTTAGTATTGTGTTATTATGATTAAAAACCAAATAAAAACACACTAATAAAGCTAACACCTCAAGCCTATAAACTCAAGGATCAAGAAAACAATACAAGTAACTATCTTTAGAAGACAAAACAAACTTTATTTACCTTCCTTGAGGGTAAGAGTTATATGTTTTCCATGGAGGGTGCTCCTTGCATCATCTCTCCTTATCACCTTGGCAATGTTGGCTTTGGATTTGGATTGGCTTTGATGTTTCTCTCAACAAATGAACATTATAACATTACACAAAGAGGATCTTTGAATGTATTTTCTCATGATAAAATTACACCAAAAGAGCTTGTTGAAAAATGGGTGAGTCCTTGTATTTATAGACTTCCAAACTAACTTTAACCTAAGTGTAGTTAGGTTAGAGTTAACCGTAATTCATTTTAGTTTAACCCTATTTGATTTAAGGAGGGGACAAGTAATTAATATTTGGGATAGAGATCCCATTTATTAAGTATGGATCTCCATTTATAAAATTAAGGCTTTAGGGGAGATATTTTCAATTCCTTGACTTTGAGGATGATGACATCATTATGACCTACTTTTTATTGGAATTTCTTTTTTAAAAAATTTATTTTCATTAATTGATCATATAAATTTCACTTAAGCATTTAATTTGATTCACTTGGTTAATTCATTCTGATTATAATTTTTTCACTTTAGGAATTATGTAAGTGCCCTGCTTAAAGGGTCTAAAGGCCAAACTATCAATTTGCTAGGTCTCAAGTTGATTGGGGATGAATCCGTGAGGGTTTACTTTGTGTATAGGATAATACCCCAAATAGGGGTTCCTCAACATGATTCTAAGCAATAATGTCTGATGTGATAAAAAAATTAGGACATTTAGTGATTTCTAAGCTTAATTTACATTAGTTGGTAGAAATCAATCTGAAGTCTAGTTAGAACACAGTTGTAGCCAAAACATGGTATCTACAATTTACTCCTATTTGGGAAGATGTTACAAGATACAAACATAATAACATCTTCTAAAATAACAAAAAAATTGTTAATTCCTTGGCTAATGCCCCAGATGGCAATGGATGAGCTCTAGATGCCCCCTCAAGGGAACATGTAGAAAATAAAGTTAGCGAACAATCCCTTAAAAAGAAGGAAATGATGTGACCTTTGGGTAATTGAGTTGGAAAAACTAAGTTTCCCAAAGGTGGTTATAATCAGTGGCATAATGAGGTTCCCCATTAAGTTAAATTAATGATAATGATTTGCCTAAAGGAGGTTAGAATCATTAACATAGGGGGTGTGACCTAGCTGGGCAAATGGAGATAATTATTTACCCAAAGGTGGTTATATTCATTAGTGAAATGAAAAATGCCCCAATAGGATGGATAGGTTAAAACATAATGATTTTCCCAAAGGCAGTTACAATCATTGGCAC
Source organism: Torreya grandis (assembly GCA_037957365.1). Lineage (NCBI taxonomy): Eukaryota > Viridiplantae > Streptophyta > Pinopsida > Cupressales > Taxaceae > Torreya > Torreya grandis. The sequence goes on along the minus strand of JARHVA010000164.1, from coordinate 3,668,103 downwards.
AATAATTTTACTTAATAATGCAAATGGAAGTGTGATATAATTCATCTTTGTCCTAGTAGGGCAAATTGGAAAAGGGGGCTTACATATTAAATATGTACTCACAGAGTAAGAGTAAGTTGGGACAGAGGATAAACATGAATTTGGGCTACCTATTACTCTACATTTGGGTAGGTCAAGAATTTTATAAGCGTGAACACAGAGAAGTATTGTGGCACAATTACTTATAGGCTCCATCGAACTAATTTTTGATGTAGTTTGAGATATTATATATCATAGTTATAGACAACTATAATAACAATGTGTATCTAAAGCATGGGAACCTTAGTTTAAATGCAAGTACAATTTAGTTGGGCATAATATATGAAAAATTAAATCCCAAGTGAATATAATGCAATAAACTAAGTTTAGGAACATACACTAATTCACAACTAAAGTACAAGATATGGGTAATCAAGACTTTAAGTGTAAATAAAGTGTAATAATTATATGACAAATGATAAAAAAATTCAAAGAGGTAAAAGAAAAACAAAACATATAAAAAAATAAACAAAAATAACCACACAACAAAACACCAATAAACAAAAGTAAATAAACATGGTCGTAAACAAATAAAACAAAACAATTAAAATAATTAAACAATCCAAAGCAAATAAAAGTAAAAGAAACAAAAAATTATAAACAAATAAAGGTAAAAGACAAACAATGGTTAATCATAATGTTAGTACAAACATAATACAAATTATTTATGCATTTGTAATAGAGGTGTTACGATTAGTGATAGGGTGATCCCTAAGCTATATTCTAATGACATAGGTATAACAACACAAGAAAAAAAGACTAACAATGTTTCCCTTAAGGTATAGGGAATAAAGACACACGAAAAGAGAATGGGGGGAATAAAAGAAAAGGAAGGGGTAGTCAAGCTAACTCCATATGTGTTATGCAAGTAGATGCCACCTACGCAATTCCATAGATGAAAGATCCAACATGAACATCAGTCCAAATGTAGTTCTCCCAGGATATGGGATAGAAGAAAATTAATGATAATAAAACATGATTCTCATGTAGGGGAATATAGGAATGGTCTCAAAAAATGGTGGGCATGTATAAAAAGAGATGGATGACATTCACAATCATGAAAACCTCAACACAAAGTAATTATGAAAGTACAAGAGTATGGTTTAGTAAAAAACCAAACTAAAAGGCAAGAGACAAGTATCCATAAATGAACTAAATTGGTAATTCATAGTGTCCACTACATCTAAGGGTTAGAATGAGAATGAACTCACAAAAAAATGAGAGCGTTAAGAATGACCAAGAAGGATGGGGAAACTAAAGTATAAGTGGTTACGTGTGCAATAGATAGGAGTCTTAGAATATTTAAGGCAATGAAGTGGTCAAAAAAGAAAGGAAGATGTGATCGAGCTAAACTCAATATACCCCATGTATCCAAGTGTTGCCTACATAGTCCATGCAGACCTTAGGTTGATGTAGTTCTCCCAAAAATGGGAGGAAAAAGACCTAGGTGGTCTATAAATAAATTGAACAATAAGATGGTCCATCCTAAAAAAATTTGATGGTTTTATATCTCGTATGGAAATTCTAAGCCAATTTTCATGATTTTTCTTATTTTTAGGATAGAAAATTTTCAAATGTTTTTGGAATTTTTTAGGCATCTCAAATAGATGTAGAATGACAAGACATAGAATGGTCCAACATGTAAAATGGTGAGAGCATGGCTTAAACATGCTCTTAAAATGATGAGAGCATAATTAAAACAAGGTGAGAGTGTGGTAAAGGTGTGACTAACCTAACCTAAATGTGAATTAAACATTTCCTACATAGTCCCAAATGAGACATCAAGTCACTTTAGTTTTGCCTTATAGCAGAATAATATGACTAGGTAGAAACAAGTTCATGAATTATGCAAATGACATATTATAGTAATAGTAATGGAAAGGTGATGAAATAATGCATGGTAAAGTTATTTCACCTAACTTTCTCATAGTCGGTTATAATTAAGAAACAATGACATGGATCAATCATACTAATTTTCCCAAAGGCGGTTATAATTAGTAGCACTTGGAATGAGATATAACATGACAACAATGAAGAGTTATAATGTTTGAACCAGGAGATGTTGAATTTTCCATTATAATGCTTGAACTTTCTTATAAGCTCTAGAGCCATAATTAACAACAATGACATAAGTGCATATCTAATTAGGCTTGAACTTTCCTTTTTTATTTTTCTTGGCCATGGTGTTCTTTGTATTTTCTTTGAGGTTAAGATCACCAAGCTCAAACTCTTTTCACTTGACACATTAGTTATAATGACCACATAATTGTTTCTGATATGATTGAAGGTTATTTATAGTGGCCATGCATTTTTCATCCAATAACTCTAGCTCTTATAGACAAACTACCCTATAGTCCTCATCATCAAGTAAATTATTTAATGAGATACTTAGAGAAGACAACTCAACCTTGATGGGAAGAATGGATTCAGTGCCATAAATAAGGGAATATGGTGTGGCTCTGGTTGGAGTATAGTAATTGATACAGTAAGCCCAGAGGGCACATAAGATTTGTAGGTGACAATCATGGCCAACATCATTGACCATCTTCTTAAGAATATTAACAATGGTCTTGTTAGATGTCTCTACTTGGACACTACCTTGTGGGTAATATGCAGTGGAAATATGTTGGGTAATGTTAAACTCAACATAGAGTGCTTTGATAGCCTTGTTTTTAAATGATCTACCATTATCAGATATAATGTGAGATAGAATACCATAGCGACAGATGAGATCGTTGAAGATGAATTTGGAAATTTGTTTTCTAGTCATGTGAGTGAGGGGTATAGCTTAAACCCAATTAATGAAATATTTAGTGGCAGTAAGGATATGCTTATGGACATCTAAGGAGGTAGAGTTAAAATTCCCTATGAGATCGAGTCCCCATGTTGAAAATGGCCATGGTGTAGTCATTGGTTTGAGTGTTATGGCTAGATCATGAATCAAATTTTCATGCCTCTAACATTTGTTACATATTTTTACATAAGTAATTGCATCTACTTTCATGGTTTTCCAATAATAAATAATACATAAGAGATTTTGGTAAGGATGGTCTTGCTAGTTTGGAATCCACAAAATCCTTCATGAACTTCCCTCAATGTTAATATGGCATCTGCTGATTTTAAACAACAAAGCAAAGTTCCATCAAATATTTTGTAGTAAAGGGTTGGGCTAAGTAGGGTAGATTGAGAGGCTTGGTGTGTGAAATATTTTTGTTTCTTGCATGAAGGTCTGATGGAAGGAGCTAGTTGTGAAGGTAATTATATAAGTCTGAATACCAAATAGAATTGGGACCAACAATACCACAGATCATTTCAATGGTTGAAGGTTCATGAGCAGGCACTGGAAGATGTTTAATGAGGAACTGATAGTATTTTACCTTGTCTATGATACAAATCAAAGAACCAATGGTATCCATGGAATTTACTATCCATTTATTGGCCTGAGGTATGTGTTCAAACTAGATGTGGGCAATTTTCTACTATAAAATGTCCACCATGGCCTTATATGGTATGAGCTTATTATCTTTAGTATAGAACTGGTTTGTAACCTGATTGATGATTAGTTCAGAATCACCATGAACTAAGAGATTTTGAATGTTCCATTAAAATGCTTGACAAAGCCCTACAATAAGTGCTTCATATTTATCTATGTTATTGGTATAAGGAAATATGATATGAAATGATCTAGGAATGAGATCCCCCTATGGTGTAATAAATAATAGTCTAGCCCCTGATCCATGGGAAGTGAATGAACCATCAAAATATAACTTCCAATGTTATTCCATAGGAGCTATTTCTATGATGGTCATGATGTGTTCATCTAGGAATGTAAAAGTGAGTGATTTAGTATCTAAAAGGGGAGCTTTAGAAAGTTGGTCTATAAGTACTTGTCCCTTTATGGCCTTTTAATTTACATACACAATCTCAAACCGACTCAAAAACATGATCCACTTAGCCATGCGACCCTGTAAATTTTTTTTTGACAGTAGATAATTGAGTGGATCTACTTTAGTAATGGCTATGGTCTTATTGTTAATCATGTAATGATGTAAATTCTGGGTTGCAAAGATCATAAATAGATAGGATTTTTCAATTAGACTATAGTTATGTTCATATGATAATAGTGTATGTCTTAGATAATACACACCTTGTTATTTACCATGTTCATCATGTTGAGCTAATAGTGCCCTCAGGGCATTATTATTGCCAAATAGGTATAGTAGGAATGGCCTCCCTGACATGGGTGGTAATAGAATAGGTGGATTGGCTAGGTATTCCTTCACGTGCTCAAAGTATTTTTGACATTCTTCATCCCAAAGAAATGTAATGCCTTTATTCAATAAATGAGTGAAAGGATGGCATTTATCATCCAACTGTGAAGTGAAGCTCCTGATAGACTAGATTTTTCCTTGCAAACTATGGAGTTGCTTCAAAGTGGAAGGTTGTGGCATCTCAATAATGGATTGAACCTTGGAAGGATCAACTTTAATACCTCAAAGAGAGATGATAAAACCTAATAGTTTTCCTGAAGTGACACTGAAGACACACTTCTTAGGATTGATTCAAACCTTTTACTCATGAATCCTTTCAAATATCCTTTGTAGTACTACTAGATGATCTACATAGGTCTTATAACTACCCAATATGTCATTGGCATAGTCTTCAAAAATATCATGCATCATGTCATGGAATATAATAGTCATAGCCCTTTGGTATGCTTCCCCAACATTCTTGATGCCAAATGGCATGACCTGATAGCAAAATATTCCCCATGGAGTGGTGAACATTGTTTTGGGTTGGTCTTCTAGTGAAATCCTGATCTGATTTATCTTAAAAATCCATCCATAAGGGAAAGCATTTCATACCCATCTATGGAGTCAATTATCATGTAGATATTTGGTAGAGAAAAGTCATCCTTAGGGAAGGCCTTGGTGATGTCTCTAAAATAAGTGTAGATTATGATTCCTTAAATATTTTTACTGATACACACAATATTTGAGATCAACTTTGAATAGTCAATTAGTTTGATGCATCTCACTTTTAAGAGTTTTTCTAAGTTTTTATTAACTAAGACAACAATACGAGGATGCATATTATGCAATTTTTGATTCATGGGTTTGCCATCAAGATGTACAATAAGATGGTGTACAACTAAGGTAGGGTCCAAACCTAACATTCTGAATAGGCCTATGAAAATATGTCAACAAACTCCCTCAAAAGGGATATAAAAACTTCACATTTTTCCTTGGTGAGGGATGTGCCTAATTTGATGTACTTTAGGTCTTCTAGAGTCCCAATGTTGACTTATGTAGTATCTTCTATAAGAAGAGTAAAACCATCTTCTAGAATAGTTGGCAGGGATGTAAATTGGCCAGTAATGGAAAAGTCCTCTAGTTAGACTAGTTCTTTAAGTACTCTTAAACAAGATGAATCTAAATCACCTCATGGTAGAAAAGGCCATGCAACAAAAATTTTAGGGAATTCTCAAACAATTTTAACAAAGGCATGTTGTTCCTCTATACTTATCTTAGACCCAAAATCAAGTTCACTATTTGTGGTCTCCCAAGCTTCGTTTGAAGAAGGATGAATATCTTTATCTAATGGTGCTTCAAACAAGTTTTCACCAAGAGAATGTCATTTTTATTTAGTTTTACCTTGGTCCAAAGAGGTTTTCATTTTGGGACATCTATATTTTATTCTTTTATTTTTGGTTAAGGGTGTTCACCCACTCTCCAAAATAGGCTACAAGATCTAGTTTGATAGAGAACCCTTATTTGTGGTCTCTCAATGAAACATTATCTCTTAGGCCTATAAAATCACAAAAGGCCTCATGATTCTCAAACTTGTCTAAAGGTACTATAGATTCTCATTGGTCCTAGTCTATTAGTTGAGAATGATAAAGGGTAAGTAGGGAATATTAGATTATTGGCATGATGGTACAAATGATATGTGGGTTAAATAGGTTGGTACCAATAAGGTCTTTATATATGATATGATCAAACTCTACTTCATTGTTGGTATCATCATCACTTGTCATTAGCATTAGAACATGAATAAGATACATGGTGTCACCCCCATGTAGCTTAAATTCGAGACCATGAGTTCTTTTATATTTGGTTATAGAGATGGGCTCAATAGTACCTTGCTAATCTACCCCCAAATTTTTTCCTTCATATGATTGGTTATCCATAATCCTATTAGGTATGGGATACTTTGTAATTTAGTAACAATCAACCAATTTATCATTATATAACCAAGAATAATCATTGAAAAATGGGTCTTATTCATGGTTAGTGGCTGGTGTGACAAGCATTGGTCTATGAAGCTTTCCTTTTCCCTTTCATCACCATTCCATAAAACTTGGCTTAGCTTTGGGTATTTCATAGGACATGGGGTTCTGAAAAAGCTTGGCTATATGGAAAATGTCATGGGTAAAATATGTTCCTAGACCATGTTTTGAAATGGTAAAATGATTATAAATTTAAATAGGTGTGTTTGAAGAGAAGGCAAGGATATCAAGGTTTATGCAATTGGTCTCTATCAATTCAATGATTATCCCTTTGTCTTAGTCCTTCCTTGACACTAGGTCTAGACCAAAATGATCATGGTAGCTTTCATATTCAACCTCCAAATGCTTATAGTATTCATATGGATATAAATCTCCATGGATAGTTACCTCCATCCCAGAGTGAGGAAACTTGATACACTAGTGCAAGGTTGAATGAATTGCATATATTTTGTGTATCCATGGTCTACACAAAATCAGATTGTATGATAAATATAAGTCAGCACATGGCTAAGTATATCATGGGTCAAAGTCCCAACGATCACTGAAAAACTAATGGTTCTTTATGATTCTCTCTCTTCATTATCATAGGCCTTGATAGTAATAGTCTCTAGTTGAATGTCAGTTGTTGTATATCCCAGATGCTTGATTAGCTTTAGAGACATAATATTCAAGCTTGATCCATTATCTAAGAGGACACATTTAAATTTGTGGCACATGATGATAACTTCAATGTATAATGCATTATTATGAAGAGGGCCAAGGGATGACATATCACTTTGGAAAAAGGTCAACTATTGCTCGAGGCTAGGTGTCCAACCAAATCTTAAAATTTGTCTTATGTAGTGTTGTTTGGCACCTGGGATTAGCCTATGAGTTTTATAAGGATATTCTTATGGATGATAGATGCACACAACAAAGCTAAAATAGAAATTTTTATGGGTGTATTCTATATTTATTCCACAATATCATATATTTTTTCCTTAATAATGGTAATTAGCTCACCCCTAACCAACTTAGTGGGTTAGATTGGCTCATTGGTAGGGGTTGTGAGCTTGGGATGGTGGATTTAGATTGCTGAGTTGTGATTTCATAATACAAATTGGGTATAGGACCATCATAACTAAAAAATGTTGGAGATGTGTCAGATAGAATAATTCTCAATTATCGATGCACTTAGATATGATCACGAGGCAATGAAGAGTTACCAACATAAGGTCCTAAAATAATAATATTTGGTTACTATTGTACTTGGATATGGTCCCAAGTTAAGGAAAGATTACCAACATTGGTAGGTTGGTTGGAATTGTTAGGAAATGATCCTAGTCTATTGGCACTTGGTCTAGGATTGATGTTAATGGTAGATAAATTACCTCCCATAATATGACCTATAACTTTATTGTAGTCATGTGTAACTATGTGATAGGTATGTTGGTTATTAGGGTCATTTTGGCCTTGGTTCCTTCCATTTTGTGGTTGATATTATTTTTTTTGCTATTGATACCATTGTTTTTTTTTTTGGTTGTTGTGGTTGTTATTATGGTCTTCATTTTTTTTATTGATGATTAGCATTGTTATGTTATGAAAAATGATTTTGGTAGATATCCAAGTTTTGATTGGAAGTAGATCCTCTATTATCCAATTGAATTTCTCCATTTTTCAACATATTCTCAATAAGGTGCTTCAACTACAGACAATGACATATAGAATGCCCATAAACATGATGGTATTCATAGAACTTGTGCTCTTTGTACCAATATGGATAAGGTATTCCCTATGGAAAGTGTTTAGGATTCAACCAACTCATCATATTAGCTATAGATAATTTTTGATACACTACTTTAATGGGCTCATCAAGGTCACTGAATACTCTAGGAGTGGGTTTTCTTCTTGGTAGAGGGGTTTGAAAAGGTGGTGGTTTTATCATTTGAGGAGTTGGCCTAGGTTGAGGTATAAATTGTACTTGTTGGATAGGATACATATATGGAATAAGTTTCATTTATGGCATAGGCTAAGTAGATGGTGTTTGCTCTATTTGAACATGATGTGACTCCATTACTCCATTACCTACAACATTCTTATTTTGGCTATATGGCTTAGGTTTTTCATAGTTATTAGCCTGAATGGATGCAGATGCTTGTGCTTGTATTGGGCTAGGGTTCTAAATTGGGTTTGAATTTTGGTTTTAATATGAATAAGATAACTTGATAATCCCTTTATTGATAAGGGCCTTTTTGATCTATATGCCTTTCTTAGTGATCTCCTTGAAGGTGTGTGCACATTGAATCTCCAAGTGATGCTATATTTTTCTGTGTAGATTTTTGGTAAACACGGCTACCAGTTATTTATTTAGTAGATTATGGGTGAAGAGAATAATGAGTGCTCTCTATCACTGTAACTTACAAATCTCTCAACCACATTTTACTTGCCCTGACTCAAATCAGCTACTGAGATATCATGCTCAAGATTGTAGGAGAAATATTATACAAACTTATCTAAAAAATCATCAAAGTCAGATACTAAGTTCTTTGAAAATTTAGGAAGCCACTCCAAAGCTTGTCTAACTAAAATTCAAAGAAAAAGAAGTAGATAGATGTCATTATAGGCCACTAGCTAAAAAGTGACAAAAAACTCTTTTAGATACTCTCTAGGGTCTCCTTTACCCTTTTATTTTTAAAATTTTGGTGGTTCATAACCTAGAGGAAATGGTATCTAGACATACTCCATGTTAAATAGGTATGAACACACATCATCCAATTTGAACTTATTGGTCTACTTTCCCATCTAAATGGCTATAATTGTATCTTTCATCTGTTGAAGTTCTTTGGCTAAGAAAATTGATGGAACACTTGGTTGTGGTGGTGGTCAGGTGGTCAAAGGTGGATTACCTTGATCAGGGTACAATGGGGAATAGAGTATTATATAATGTTGTTTTGATAGACCTATTGATAAGGAACATGCATTCATGCATTGGGATTAAGTTGTTGATATTGCATGCATTATTGGTAAATATTCTAGTTTTGATTTAGAATATGGGTTTGGGTATGAGGGAGTTGAGGTTCTAATATAAGTATGTGTCTTTGTGGAATGTATTATGCATGTTGAGTTTGAGTAGAAACTTATTGTCAACTAGTCAAAACTAGTTGTATAAAAGGTACTTACTATTGATTAAGGCCCTATCTTTGAATATGTGGCACATGCTGGGTAAAAGGAAATGATTTCCTAATACGTACTTGTTGGATGTTATCAGCTCTTTATTGAACAAACACCTTTTGTGAATTAGATGCTTGTTGGGTGTCTGGTATTTTTCATTGATCAATAAGAATGTACTGTTGATTAGACAACATCTATGATTGTTGAATTACATTGGTCTACAATTATTGAGGTACATTCATTGCTACCTATTGAGGTGGAACATTATTTTCCCCTATTCAAGAGGTGTGGTGTTCTACCTTTGTTGAGGTGGTAAATTGGCCTATGCCTATGGTGCAGAATATTATCCATCACCTATTGAGGTGGGATAACATTCATCACTTTTTGAATTAAAACATTGGATGGCACATGATTAATTATCCCCTTTTGTTACATGATTGAAGAAGAAATTGGTTGAGGAGTGAGAGTAACCTATTATGGTTGGGAACTAGGCATTCCTTCCCCTTGTTGTGAACCACTTGTGGTATTTAAAAGAGGCACTTATTATAGATTGTTTGGTGGTGCATTTATCCCACCTTGGCTTAATTTGGAAGACACTTGTGTGTTATCCACTATATTTGGAACATGGTCCTGAGTAGAAGCCAAAACCATTTACTTAATGAATGAGACATTAAACATGTCATCTACTGAAGTACTTTGGGCAAATGGGTCCATGCCTAAATTATCATGACCCAATGAATCAACTGACACACTTGTTGAAGGAGTTAAATCTATAAGTGTGGTATTTAATGTGGCCATAACATTGAAATTCCATGCTAGATTAAGATAAGTTTGATAGGCTTGTTGCATTTGTATGAATTGACCTTTCATGGGTCCCTTTCCCTTTGTAAACATATTCAGATCTTGGTTTGACACTAGCATGAGTGCTTGAGGGTAACTAGTAGAGGCCTATTTGATGGGTTTGGTATAAGGTATATTTCAAGGCACTCTAACTAGACTAGGTAGGTTTTCATGGGGAAAATATTATAGAAACTTGGCCCCTACTTCTATAATGCTAACCAAAACCTTGTCCTTATTTTCAAGCAAGTGATGATCTAACAAGTATGGGTCATAGGTGGATGACATGGTAACGTAGTAAGGCTATTATTGGAATTGTTAGATAATTGATGGAACTTTAACAAGGTATTGAGCTGTCTATTCTTGTTTTTGACCTGGATAAGGAGGTGTATTAACTAGGTAATATGCTAATAGATCTTGGCCTTATTCCACATATTGAGTAGTGTAAGGGGGATATGGATCTTTTTCACAAAGTACATTATCACCACATGGGTCTTAAACAAAGGCATAATTCATGACTACATTATTGTAATTTAGATTATACATGGTCCCACTACGTGTGTATCAAGGCATATCTAAACCCATGACTAATGTCTTGTGAATAAAATTTTTAGACTTCATAAAACTCTTAAAACATGGTTTAAAAATATTGGTCGATGATTGGCACATCCTAAAACTTGGCCTAGAATGGAAATATTCTCCAAAATTATCAATGGTAATATTGGTCTCAAATATATCCAAGGTCTAATGACTTGCACACAAATGGTTAAATAATTAGAAAACTTGAATACTAGTTTTGGCAAAGTGTTTCAAACAAATCTAATCTAGGTCTAAAATGAAAAGGTGCTAGGTATTTGGAAACAAGGCACAAATATAGACTTAAAAGGCATGAAATACATGTAAAACCTAAGGAAAATTATAGGTATTTGGTAAGAATGAAAATTTCTAGACTTAAAAGGCAAACTAGGTCAAGGTAAAAACTTGTAATTAATCTAAGTTCTAAGGCAAATAGTTCAAAAAACTTTGACTCAATCTTAGCACATGGATTCTAAAACAAAATTGACCTTGGTATAAGACATTCAATCTAGGAACATGCCTAAAACTAATTAGGAAATTCATTCTCAAATAATAAAAGTAAGAGCAATGAGTAAAGCATTTCAACCCAAGTGATAAACAAGGATCCAATGTAAACTAACTGTGCTTAAGGTTATACTTGAAAAAAGAGTTTCAACCTTATTTAAAATAAAAAATCAACTCAAGGAACACAAAGATAGAAAAAATATTAGATCTAGGCTAAAGGGGTCTTTAAATCAAGCAAGGAATTAGTCCAAGTTATACAATTCAAAGGTAAGAGGTAAACACCCAAGCCAAATTTAAGCAAGACATAGGTGTAGACTGATCAATTTTGAATCTGAACTTCGGATGATAAATGTTGAAATTGGTTTAAAAGACTCAAATTTTTCAAATGGATAACATCCTAGACCTGAATGGATAGCATAATGATTCCAACTGTATACCAAAGGCACACATCATTTTGAACTTGTTTTGAAATAAGGTAACATTTTTTGGAACAACACAAGTAGCATAATGATGTTACTTTGATCAAAAGGTATGATAGTAGTTTTGGATTTAAAACTCCAAGGAAAATACTTGGGATGAAATAAGTAGTGTAATGATGCCTCATTTAAACAAGTGACGCACACAAATATTTTGGTATAAAAACTCTAAGGCAAAAGTGTGACACCAAATGAATAGAATAACACCTCTTGGGAAAAAGTGTGATGAAAACATGCGATGTTTATTACTCATTTATAGAAAATGAAAATTTTATAGTCTCAAAACACACATGTAAATCAAAGAAAATAGAAATAACCTAAATTGATTATCCTGTCCTTATAACTGACATGAGTGTGCATAGTTTCAACCAAATTTTCCATTGATATACCAATGCTTGTGAGGAATTAAGTGTTAATACAAAAATAAAAGTATAGGTTTAGGTATATTTTTTAGGTCCCCCTCTATCTCTAAAGCATTGGTACGTGGCATAGACATAGAATGAGGAGTACTCAACATTTGACATGAAATTTTGTGAAAAGTAGGATTGAATAAAAATCTATAAGTTTTAAACATACTATATGGTCCCAAGTGTGGCTAATACAAGGGTGAAATCACATCAATTGAATCTAAAAGGCCTAGCTTGTTATGCAATGGTCTAATATTTTTCATAATGAATTCATCTATGTAATTATTAGTGAATTATGATGTCTAGCTATTGCATAGCCTAGGTACCCATTGGGATGTTCACGATAACTATGCACCACTATCCCATCTAACGGTTTGCCCAATTTATATGCCCCATCATGGAATGGGGTTGGTACGGTGCTGGGAGATAAATATCTAAGTTAACACATCCATAAATAACTCATGGGAAGGTGATTAACTCCAACCCACACACCAAATGCATAAAAAGAAATAAATTTAAATGGAGAGACTTTATAGGTCACTTTTGAATCACCCAAGTTGCTCGAAGCTTGGAGAGAGCATACATAACATTCTTTCTTACATAATTTTTTACAAAAAAGGACAATAAACTAAGTGTTTTTGGTCACTCAAGTTCCCTATAGGGGACAGGGGAAGAGCATACAAGCTAAATTTTGTATTTGCAAAAATCAAAGAATCTAATCTAATCATTTGAAGCTAACTAAACAAGAATTGAGAAATCCCTTGGGAGATCTAACTAAAGATGTAGGTTCTTTTTACTAACACCAAATTGAAATGTGTTTGAAATTTTTGTCTCCTTGGCCATGTTTGCACTTTTAAAAGCTTTATAAAATGCTAAAAGACAAATTGTTAAGTGAATTTTAAAAACCTTAACCAAATATGAATGAATTTTAACCTTTGTTTGTGAAATTTGACTTTGTAAAGTAAAAAATTGATTAAAAAGCACCCAAACTTCTTCTTTCTTGGCTTAATTTTATTTAAACAAGGTTAATGGATTAATTTGTGTTTAATTCAAAGTAATATTTATGCAAGTTAGCTTAATAAAAACACAAAATTTAACTCTTAGGTTTCTAAAAAACATAGACAAATCCTCAATGATTACTACATGGATCATTGTCAATTTTTGTAATCAATGTTGATTCAGTTATGATTGTCATTGATTCTACGTTTTTAGTTTTCTATGTTTTTAACATAGAGATCATTGTCAATTCCTTCAATCAACATTGATTTCAGCGATTAACCTTGGTTTTTTACAATCATCACTGATCCTGGTGGCTTAGCTAAGATCTCAAATTTATTCACTTTTTTGGCAATAAGATCAAAAAATTGGCATAAAAATAGTTAGAAAAACATCATAAGAAGTAGTTAGAAGAGATTTTTAGGGTGCAGGTCCCATCAGTTATGCCATTATGTGATCAATATGAATTTAAGAGGGTAGTTAGTGTTGGGTGAATATTTTGTCATCAGCTGACTGACGGCAAAATGGTTACATCAACCACAACATAAGGAGATTTATGCGGCAAAATGGGTGTGGTGACCACAGCTAGAATGAGATAAATCTCTCCTCTTAATATATAAGCTGAAAATATGCACAGGGGTGAAATCATACCATCCATATCTCTTTTTTCAAAGATGATGTTCACAAAATAAAGGAGAATTCCTAGGTAACTACTGAAGGCATTTCTCTTCTTTCAGAAATGATGTTCAAAAAGCCAAAGGAAGACTTCCTAGGTCGTAACTGTAACCAAAATAAATGCACAAAAGCATAAAGTATTTCATTACTTCTCTCACTGATTAGGACAAAGGACATCGTAGGATTAAGCGTAGCCCAAAGCTCTACCTAAAACTAAAACAGAGTAAAGGATTACAAAGGATAAAGAGAGCTCAAAGTCTCTCTAGTATCCTTTACACAAAACACAAATTGAAGACAATTATGGTAGCACAAAGTCTCCCACAGTCAGCTTTAGGACATCTTCCATCTTATTTCCACTTGTTATGCTTTTTTGATTAAATGGACAAGACTATATTTAGGAAAAATATATAAGAACAATTTCCTAAATGACACAATTTATTTCAACACAAAGTTTGAAAGGTCCCTTAATTTCTCATTCACTTAACAAAACATGATTAACAATCTGAGCTCAAAGTCTCAGGTATGCCTTTCAATTTGGGCAGAGCTTCACTTCTGATAACAGAGAGATCTCCCTTATACAAAATGAGAGATTACAATAAATAGCATCATAAGAAAGACTTCGCACTTGTTTTCATGAAAATAGCCCATGCTGCATTGAATGCTATGAAGGGGCCATGCTAGAATAGGTTATTGGCCTTGACTTTGGCATTATAAATCATCTCAAATGTTTCCTCCTAAGCATGGGCTGCCTGGTCTTATTTATGATGCTTACATGGCTGTCCATTCGCCTTTACTCAATGCAAAAAAATAGGCCATGCCATTGAATGTTTGTGTTCTCTGATGTCCACCATATGGACTATTACACCTACTAGAATAACTCTTCTATAGATATTTCTAAATTTTTTGTAGTCTTTCCCTCTTTCCTTGCCACATTTTATCTCTTTTTGTTGATCTGAGCTCTCGGGGCTATCTTCTCACTTTCTACTGGCTCCTTTGGCTCCTTCCTTGGTTGGTCACTGAGTTTATTCTCAGATCTTTTGAAAATCAATGGTTATTCCATTATCCTAAATTTGACATCTATGGGGACATCATCGGTCGCTTGAACCACCTTGAACCTTGAACTCTTTTGGTTCAAAGGTTCAATGGTTCAACAATTCAATGGTTCGGCGATTCAATGTTTTATAAAGGGCCGTGTTCACTTAGTTTTCTTCTTAGGTTGAACCATTTCTTTGAGAAATTTGGTTGAACCTCTTTCTAAAATCTTCCACTTCATTTATTCACTCGAAGCTTTCGCTCGAACTTTGAACCTGTTGAACCTTTGAACCTTTCAAAGTTCAAGGTTCAACGGTTCATTCTATTTCTTTGAATCCTTTGAAGCTTCAAACTCTTTAGATCCTTTCATTCTCTAAGTCTATTGAACATTTTGAAAGAAAGAAAGAGACCATTTTGGCCTGCAAGACCAAAATGATCGGCATGTTATCCACAAAAACAAGTGACAAATTTTGGGAACAAAAACTATCTCCAGTTGGGGAACTTCCATCGATTGAAATTTTGAAACAATCGAAGGGAGTAGAATCTATAATCTCAGTGCCTTCATCTATGCCATTGGGATATGGAGTCATGCTACCCAAAAAGAAAGGTGCCAAAAATAAATGAAAAACATAAAACAAAAGGAATACTATACAAAAATTATACATATGTACAATTGGACTTATCTGATACTTCAAGGATTGAAGTGCTTCAAATGCTGCACACTGTGAGGCAGAGAAAATGGTGTCTCATCTTGATAAATTAGCAAGAGACTTATTTCACCCCAAAATCAGTGATTGGAAAATGGACTTCTCCACCAGGAATCCAATTTTTTGTGCCTTCATTTTGGTTTCCTCTTCTCGCCCCTTAACAAGACTTGATCTCTACCATGAATCTTTGATCTCTTACCAAAGAGTTTCTTTGCTTGACATTGACGTGCATCAGTATGGTCCACTACTATAGTTCATTTCTCTTCAGGTTTAGTGAAGCACATGATTTGATTGTTAGCATCAAACACCTACCAATGGTTGGCATTATCAAGTACACTTGGTCGAAAGACCAGTTTGATAGTGTAACTATGCTCTTCAAAGTCTTTGTGAGGAACCATGAGGGTTGCATAGATAGCCAATGAATTTGCATGATTATGAAGCTCTCTAGGCACTATAGAAATATTGAAAGCATCAAAACTTTTAAGACAATCCCACACCAAATTGCGATAATATCATAATCTCTCATTCTTGGTTTGATATAGGTTCCTCACCTAACAAACCTCCAACTCAACATCTCCCTAGGCGTGAACCTGTTTGATGCCTTTAGCTTGAGTAGTCTTCAATTTGAGTAGAAAAGACTCATACTCAATAGTGTTTTTAGTGTTACTGAACTGCAACTTATATGAGCATGGAAAAATATCTCCTTGAAGAGATATCAAAAAAATTCTAGCTCCAAAACTAGTAGAAGAATTGTTGTCATCGAATTCTAGAATCCAAACATCATTATAATCTGATCTTCTTTCAGATTTTTCTTCATTAGGAAGGGAATATAATTTTTCATCTATACTACACCCTACCAATTTTTGTGATGTCTCATCTAAATTTTTTGTATTGTCACTTATAGAACTTTCATTTGTTAAAATAGGAATATCTTCAGTAGACAGAAAGTAATTACCCATTCCTGAATATTCAAATAGAATTTGAGCTTCAGGGGCTAAAGTTTGAGTGACAATGTACTTTGCCTCCTTCTCAAGAAGTAGCCTTTGCATGATGCCCTTGATAGGGATCATTGCCTCATATAGGTCCATGCTCAATTCTCCACCAATGTCCTTGCAAAAAAATTTCCCAAGGAGAATGTCATAGGAGGCTAGAACGTCAACCACCAAGACTATCATTTTAATTCTCTTATTTGGGAAGGCTGAAAATGCAAATTTGGAATCTTTGATTTGTCCCAGAAGTGACACTTGTTTTTTTTCCATGGAGAAACATCTCCCAAAGGTTTTAGTCAGTGTGAGCCCAAGATATTCTTCCACCTTGGCAAGTATCACATTGTCAGAGGTGCCAAAATCTAAATGCAATTGTTCAGTTGATGACTATTTAATAGTAAGGAAACATAAAATGGTTTTATCTTCCCAGGGGAAGCTAGAGGAGTGATGACAAGATTATTTCAAGTGGATGTGTTCTTTGGGGGACTAGGAGTTACTTTCAAAATTTCTTGTCCTGTAGGGATGATTTTATTTTTGACGCATTGAACTAACCTATCCAATTGCTCAGAGTTAGATTGCAAGAATTCAAACTCAGAAATTTGAATTTATGTCTTCTTAGCATAGTCAAATTTATCAAATGACTAAAAAGATCTAGGAACAAAGGAAGGAAGTCCATCATTCTAGGTTTTATTAGGTGTGGGACTAGTCTACAAAATTGAAGTAGAAGGTACAAGATTGTTTGAGGTACTTACTTTTTTATTTCTCACCGGGTCTTTTGATTGGAAATGTAGAGAAGCCCCTCATTTAGTAATTGAAAATGCTGGTCGAGATTCTTCCCCTATTTTTCCATTATTAGCTTATTGAGTTGACTAGTTTTAGGACCTGGTAAATATAGCATATGATCCATCAAACACTTCTCCTTTACTTCTCACTTCATCTTGGTAATTCAAGAAACTAATGTTGGAGTCGCCAGTTGATTCTTCTTGGCCTTTTGCAAAGATATTTGCATCATCTTCTTGGTTTAACTTAGGTTGGAAAGAAAAATTAGATTCAGTTTCAAGATAACCAACTGCTGAGTTAGCTAGTGTTGCTTCAATGGCAAGCTTCCCTGGTGGGGGAGGAAGGTGATTTGGTTGCCCTTGATTTCTAGCAACATTTCCCTAATATGACTGGTTGGGAAATGTCCTCCTTGGTATATCTCAATAATAAGGAGTAGACATCCCTTGTGCCATTTGGTTTTTTAGAGCTAGCAATTCATTTGCTAGCTTTTACACCATAGGATCAGTGGTGCCTGTAGAAGAATATTCAAAAGATGAATAAAATTTAATTTTGTTAGGATCTCTTCTTATCTTTCCTATCAAGATAAGATCATCTTCAAGCTCAGTGGCCAAAATCTAAGCTGTAGCAAGATCTATGTGGCTAGCCTACCTCAACAGGAAACTCACTTCAAGAAGCTGAGAATTGATGAAGAAGCATTTGAGATTCTCAGGTGTCAACTGAGTAATTATGGGAATCCTATTCCTCAGCTTGTCAAATTTATCAATGAAGTCTCTCATGGGTTCATGAGGCTCCTTCTTCATTTGTGTAAGCTAGATTAATAGGGCATGTGCATCTTTTGCAAGTTTGAATCTAGCCTCAAATTTGGCCTTGAGAGTGTTCCAGTCGGTCACTATTTGTGCTTACAAATGATAAAACCAATCTATAGTAGTGCCTTGCAATGTTTCTGCAAATAGTCTAACTATAATGTCTTCATATTCAATGCCTATGACACCACATGCTATGCAAAAGGCTACAATATGTTCATCAGGATGAACCTTCTCATCACCATAGAACTTGGGATAATTCTTTCTTGAACTATGGGGTAGTTCATGTAGAGGTGGGGTTAGATTTAGAGGACCAAAATTATTACCCTAGGGGCCTTGAGCTGCCATGATATGACTATTGAAAGGAGGGATAATAAATCTCTGTGGGATATGTATAGATAAAGCTCTGCTAGTAGAGGAAAGAGAAGCTTTCCCTGGTATTGGGGACCTGATGTTTGTAGGAGGAAAAATCTTGGTTCACTAAAGGCGAGATGGTGGAGAAAAAAGATCAAAATTACTCAGTTGCACCAACTCAAATACAGGGTCAACAATTCCTTGAGGTCTTTGGCTTCATGTGTATGATGGATTTGCTAGAGTGTGAAATGGAAATGGAAAAGAACTAAAAATACTCATCCTTCCCCAGTGGAGTCACCAAAAAATATTGGTGTGGAGTTGCTAGAAAAAGATTAAAATTACTCATTCATCCCCAGTAGAGTCACCAAAAATTGTTGGCGTGAACCTGTCTTGTTCTTTCCTACTTAACGTCATTCCCCAGCGGAGTCGCCAAAAACTGTTGGCATGAAGCTATACGTGTTCTATCTCCAATAGATATGAAATGATAATGGAAAAGAACTAAGTATTTTGTTCTTCCCCAGTGGAGTCACCAAAAACTATTGGCATGGAGTTGTTGGAAAAAGATCAAAATTACTCATTCATATCCAGCAGAGTCACCAAAAATTGTTGGGTGAATATTTTGTCACCAGCTGACTGATGAAGAAATGGTTACATAAACCACATCATAAGGATATTTATGTGGTAAAATGGGTGTGGTGACCACAGCCAGAATGAGATAAATCTCTCCTCTCAGCAAGGGGAGGTTCCCTATAAATTATAGTATATATATAAGCTGAAAATACACACAGGGGTGAAATCATACCATCCATCTCTATTTTTTCAGAGATGATGTTCAATAAATAGAGGATAATTGCTAAAGGCATTTCTCTTCTTTTAAAAATGATGTTCAGAAAACTAGAGGAAGACTTCCTAGGTAGTAACCGTAACCATAAGAAACCTATGAAAGCATGAAGTCTTTCATTACTTTTCTCACTAATTAGGATGAAGGATACCATAGGATTAAGTGCAGCCCAAAGTATCCACCTAAAACTACAACAGAGTAAAAGATTACGAAGGATAAACAGAGCTCAAAGTCTCTCTAGTATCCTTTACATAAAACATAGACTGAAGACAATTATGGTAGCACAAAGTCTCTTGCAGTCAGCTTCAGGACATCTTCCAGCTTATTTCCACTTGTTCTGCTTGTTTGATTAAATGGACAAGACTGTATTTAGGAAAAATATATAAGAACAATTTCTTAAATGACATAAGCTATTTCAACACAAAGTTTGAAAGGTCCCTTGCTTTCTCATTCACTTAACAAAATATGATTAAAAATCTAAGATCAAAGTGTCAGGAATGCCTTTCAATTTGTGCAAAGCTTTGCTTATGATAACACAGAGATCTCCCTTAGACAAAATGAGAGATTACAATATATAGCATCACAAGAAAGACTTAAGCAATTGTTTTCATGAAAATAACCCATGTTGTATTGAATACTGTGAAGGGGTCATGCTAGAATAGGTTATTAGACCTGAATTTGGCATTTTAAATCATCTCAAATGTCTCCTCCTAAGCATGGGTTGCCTGGTATTCTTTATGATGCTTACACAGCTGTCCATTCACCTTTAATCAATGCAAAAAATAGGTTGTGCCATTGAATGTTTGTGTTCTCTGATGTCCACCTGGTGGACTGTTCCACCTATTTGAATTACTCTTCTGTAGATATTTATGGATTTTTTGTAGTCATTCCCTCTTTCATTACCATGTTTTGTCTCTTCCTGGTGATCTGAG
This sequence comes from Torreya grandis, assembly GCA_037957365.1. Classification (NCBI taxonomy): domain Eukaryota; kingdom Viridiplantae; phylum Streptophyta; class Pinopsida; order Cupressales; family Taxaceae; genus Torreya; species Torreya grandis. Next base: position 3,647,680 of record JARHVA010000164.1, on the reverse strand, counting down.
CTCTCAGGGCTATCTTCTCGCTTTCTGCTAGCTCCTTCGGCTCCTTCCTTGGCTGGTCACTAAGTTTGTTCTCAGGTCTTTTGAAAATCAATGATTATTCCATTACCCTAAATTTGATGTCCACGGGGACATCACTAGTCTCTTGAACCACTTTGAACCTTAAACCTGGAACTCTTTTGGTTCAACAGTTCAATGGTTTGGTGATTCAATGTTTTGTAAAGGGTTGCATTCACTTAGTTTTCTAATTCAGTTAAACTATTTCTTTGAACAATTTGGTTGAACTTCTTTCTAGAATCTTTCACTTTATTCATTCGCTTGAAGCTTCCACTCAAACTTTGAACTCTTTGAACCTGTTGAACCTTTGAACCTTTCAAAGTTCAAGGTTCAACAGTTTAACGGTTCATTTTATTTCTTTGAATCCTTTGAAGCTTCAAACTCTCTGGATCCTTTCATTCTCTAAGTCCATTGAACTCATTGAACTCATTGAGCCTTTGAACCTTTGAAAGTTTAAGGTTCAATGGTTCAACAGTTCAATCTTAACTCTTCAAATCATTTTATTCTTAAAGTCCATTGAAGTCGTTGAACCTTTGAACTCATTGAACCTTTAAACCTTTCGAAGGTAGGGTTCAATGGTTCATTCTTACTCTTTAAAACCCACCATTGAGTCTTTTTTATTTAACCTCGGTGTTGAATGATCTTTAAAACACTAAGGAAATGCCTTAAGTGTTTTGAACTTCCCTTTGAGAAAGCCCACCTGTTGAACCTGTGACTTCCTTAGCTAAAAAGGCTTAAATATTTGAAAAACTTAACTACTTAGAACATTTTGAAAGAAAGAAAGAGACCATTTTGACTTGCAAGACCAAAATGATTGGCATGTTATCCACAAAAACAAGTGACATATTTTGGGAACAATAGTTAGTATTGTGTTAGTGTAATTAAAAACCAAATAAAAACACACTAATAAAGATAAAAACTCAAGCCTAGACACTCAAAGAGCAAGAGAACAATATAAGTAATTATCAATAGAAGGGAAAACAAACTTTATTTACATTACTTGAGAGTAAGAGTTATATGTTGGACATGGAGGAAGGTGTTTAGTCATGTGCTCAAAGAGTCTTTGGTAATGGTGTTCCTTGCATCATCTCTCTTTATCACCTTGGCAATGTTGGCTTTGGCTTTGGTTTGGCTTTGATGTTTGTTTCAATAAATGAGCATTATGAAATTACACAAAGATCACCTTGAAGGTATTTTTGTATGATAACATTACACCAAAATAGCTTATTGAACAATAGGTGAAACCTTGTATTTATAGCCTTTCAAACTAACTCCAACTCAAGTACAGTTAGGTTAGAGTTAATCATGGTTAAGTTTAGTTTAACCCTAGTTGAGTTAAGGAGGGGACAAGTAATTAATATCTGGGATATAGATCCCATTTATTAAGCATGGCTCTCCATTTCTGAATTTAAGGATTTAGGGGAAATATTTTCAATTCCTTGACTTTGAAGATGATGACATCATCATGACCTCATTTTTATTAGAATTTTATTTTTTAAAAATTCATTTTCACTAATTACACATGGAAATTTCGTTGAAGCATTTAATTTTATTTTCTTAGTTGATTCATTCTGCTTAGCATTTTTGCACTTTAGGAATTGTTTAGGTGCTACACTTAATAGATCCAAAGGCCAAACTATCAATTTTCTAGGTTACAATTTGACCAGGGATGAATCTGTGAGAGGTTACTATTTCATATAAGATAATACCCCAAATAGGGATGCCTTAACATGATTTTGAACACTAATATCTAATGTGCAAATAAATTTGAGACATTTAGTGATTTCTAGGCTTAGTTTGCATTGTTTGGTAGAAATCAATCTAAAGTCTAATTAGAACACAGTTGTGGCCAAAACATGATGTCTAAAAATTCTAATTTTAATTAGTTAATTTCATTTATCAAAAAAATAATTTTTAGCCAAATATGAATTTAAAGGTCAAAGGAGCCAATAAATTGATTTATTAATTCCTCAGTATTCCAAAAAAGTAAGTCACAACCTCAAAAATATCTTAAGTGAGTTGTCATGGATCATAAATATTTGAAACTGAGGTGTCAATATTTTATGAGTGCTTTGACCCAACCCAAGGTTATCTTGACTCAACTTGGGTTAGTTTAAAATCAACCAAAGTTGTATTTTAACCTAACCTTCCTAGGGTTAGAGTTAGTTCTTAGAGATAAATAAAAGTGCCCACACCATATGCCAACAAAATTTTGTGTGTAAGGTTATTTTTTAGGAATGCCTTCAATAAGCCATTAAGAGTAGTTTTATAATGCCAATTTTTATGAAAAGCTTCACACCAAACCACAAGTGACCATTGGAGAAGTGCTACCACCATGGAGAATCATTGACAAGAGTCTCTAATGTCATAAACTGAGCATGAATATCTTTATAGCAACAAGTGGACATCAAATTTGAAAAAGGAGGTAAATTACTTGTGTTATTTTTATCTCTATTTTGTGAACTTATTCATTATGTTATGCTCCCCCTAGTTCTCAGTCAAGAGTGTTTAGTTCTATTGTATTGTTATGCATGGATTTTTATCATTTTGACTAATAAGGAACTAATCAATGTTTGTGTTCTCTTCAAACACCTAAGATACAATGATAAATAGGTAGGAAAGTGAGTTAAGGGTAGGATGAAATTTTGTTACTTACATTTATAGATTGGGATTTCATAATCTAATAATCCCAATCCCAAAGTTAAGAATCTCAATATATATATATAGGGATGACCAGGTAATAGTTGAGAATTCCAATGCCAACCCCATAATTGAGTTCTCATTTTATGTATATGCCATTAAGAGTTTGTCCATAGTAGAGAAAAATGATGGATATATAGATAGGAGGTCACCGATATGGTAGAGTGTGTTCGAATTAGGTGGTTGGTAAAGTGTGTTTACCAACCCAACTCAATCCATACCCAACCTGATCTATACCCAACTTGATCTATGAAAGGAAGGAAGGGAATATGACTTAATCTGGTCTATCAGGGAGGGAATAATTAGAGATTGGGCATGGCTTAATGGGAATTAAAGGCCAAATCATTTCCCTACCATACTTTGAGTATGCCTTGTTACTCAATATAGTATATCAATTTATCAAAGGATAATGTAGGAATGGGCCTATTTCCATAGGTATATGGGGGAACCATTCTAAAGTCCCTACCCTAATATCAAAGTTGTCTTACCTGATAAGGTAAGGGAAACATTCCCTACCTAATTCATCTATGCCAAGGTGTAAGGCAAGGTAAGCTTTCCTTCTTGATATCTAGATTTGATTCGCCTAACAAATAATCAAGGGAAGATTACATTCTTGATAGATATCAAGGGAATAAGGCATAATTATCAATGGAAGTTTGCCTTCTCTATATCTATCTTTGCATTAATTTTTGATTAAGGGATAGCTATCAAGGGAAGATTACTTTCCAATAGATAGCTCTGTTCTTACCCTACCTACTTAGTTATACCCTACTCGATAAGGAAAGGGAAGTTTGTTTCCTGATATATAGCTTCATTCTTTTCCCACATATTTTCCCTTTATAGAATATATTATTAACTATCAAGGGAATCTTCTCGATTTATGTCTTGCATATATTATTTCCCTACCTACTTAGTTATGTCCTAGCTACTTAGCTTTTGTTATTGGCAAGGGAATCTTGCTTTCTGATAGATATAATGAGAAATGAAGTTTTGAATCATGTTACATATGTAATAAATATATACCATTGAGTATTCCCTACCTTATTTACCTACTTGAGTATACCATACCTACTTTACCTAATTGATTATGCCCTACCTGATTAAATATTTGAGCCATATCTTCATCTTGAGTATGCCCTACCTAAATACTTTAACCATATCCTGATCTTGACTATGCCCTAACTACCTTATTTTACTTGATTATTCCCTACTTACTTTATCAACTTGATTATTCCCTACCTACTTAACATTATTGCCCTACCTACTTGAGTATGCCCTACCCAATTAAATACTTAGGCCATATCTTGATTTTGAATACCCATATCTAATCCTGATTGTATCTATCTTACCTAACCATATCTTTAATATCCAATACCTAATTAAATACCCAAGCCATATCTTAAAATGAGAGGAGGCATTATCATGATTAAAAATTAATAGAGGGGGCATTATCAGATCAAGGGATAAAGGAGATGGGGTATTATCAAGGGATGATTAAAAATCAAGAGAGAGGACATTATCACCTATATAAATAAAAATGATAAAGCATTGATTGAGCCATATATTGAAAGGAAATGGGCATTATAACCTATATAGATAAAGGAATGACTAAGAATGATTGGGCACAAGTAGGAGGCCACTACACCCACCATAAAGGTATTGAAGGGTATGAATAGGGACTATGAGGGTTGATGAGGGAGTGATTAGGGATGATGAGACATGATGAGGGTTAATTAATGTTAATTAGGGAGTGAATAGGGTCGATGAGTGTTAATTAGGACTAATTAGGGAGTGTTTAGGGATAATGAGGGGCAATGAGGGCCGATGAGTGTGTGACTAGGGACTATGAGTGATGATGAAGTCCAATGAGGGAGTGATTAGGGATGATGAGGGTCAACAAGATTCAATTAGGGAGTGATTATGTATGATTATGGGTAATTAGAGAGTGATTAGAGATGATGAGGGTGTATTTATGGAAAATGAGGGTAGATGAGGGGGTGATTAGGGATGATGAGGGATGATAAGGGTCAATGAGGGATGATGAGGGATAATAAGGGCTGATTAGGGAGTGTTTATTGATGATGAGGAAATGGAGGGTTGATGAGGGTTTTAATATGGAATACGAGGGATGATTAAGGTGAATGAGGGAATGATTATGGATTATGAGGAATGATGAGGGTCAATGAGGGAGTGATTAGGTATGATGAGGGGTAATGAGTAAGTGATTAGGGATAATGAGGGAAGATGATGGTCAATGAGGGTGTGTTTAGAGAAAATGAGGGTAGAACAGGGAGATATTAGGGATGATGAGGGTCGATGAGAGAGTGATTAGGAATGATACAAGATAATGAGGGATAATTAGGGAGTGTTTAGGGATGATGAGGAATAATTGATGACTTGTGAGTGTGTGACTAGGGACCATGAGGGATGATGAGGGCTGATGAGGTAGTGATTAGGGATGATGAGTGTAAATGAGGGAGTGATTAGGTATGATGAGGAGTGATGAGGGAGTGATTAGGTGTGATGAGGGATGATGAAGGTCGATGAGGGTGTGTTTAGGGAAAATAAGGGTAGATGAGACAGTTTCATTTTCATTAACATATTATATATTTTGGTTGAAAAAATATATATTTTCACCTTGACTCCAAAAATGGATTTAAATATAGATTTAGAGTGAATAGAGAAAGGGGAAAAGATCTATCAATGCTGTCAACTATATCTAGTTCACTCTATCTATTAAATAAGCTAGTCAATGACTGAATAAGTTTATCAATGATCAATGCTACTACATTACATACATAATATGTATCGTATGACCAAATTGACCCAATGTGCATAATGCTCAATATGGCATGAATTATTTTTGTGATGCAATATATGTTCATATCATAAAATATTATGATGTCATCTTTATACTTATTTCATGATGTTGATGTGATACGCAATGAAATGGGTATGAGTAACATGATGTGATAGCTAATTCATTCCCTATTAATATGATGGTTAGTTTCAAATACTTGACATTAATAAATGGGATTTATTATGTATGGGTTACATTAGTGTGGTGGGGCCATTATTTGCATCTACCTTGGTCATAAGTGGATATGATGTTTTTGTGTCACTTTTAGCCTATAATGGACTTAATCCCAAGTAAAATTGGCATGAATGGGTGGTTTGGTGTGCATGGGTCACCAATATAACCTATGTTTTCTCATGAAAACCACTTTGACATGAATTAAAATTGAATTGGGGTAGCCACACCTAAATGTGGCCTAAATTATCCCCATTTACCATAGTCACAAATGATTATGGTGTTGTAGTGTCACTTTTTTGCCTATAAGGAACCTAATCATAATTAATATTAGAATATAGAAGTGGTTAGGTGTGCATTGGTTTGAAATTTAATTGTGACAAAACTAGGACTCCTAGAAATACCAACAACCAATCTAGAAGGTGTTAAAATTCAAAAAATGACTTTATATTTACCCAAAATGGATATCAATTACAAAAGTTATTTACTAAAATCCATAGGTTCAATACTGAAATCTTGGAAATGCCTAAGTACTGACCAGATTGAGTTTTTAAAAATATCTACCACATCATAAGGTGTGTAACCATGAGACCAACTGTATCAGATGTAGAGTGACCCTAATTTATTGAATTTAATAAAATGAATTTAAAGTATAAGGAATATAAATGTAGCTTATAATTAACATTTATTTTAGTAAACCACCCCTCCCACCTTCTAATTCATCCCCCTCTTGCATTTTACCTCTTCATGACTTAACTAGAACATAACATGTATGCGTTAATGTGCATATACACTATGGTGCATATGCTTTATTGTGCATTCACATTATATTTCTTATGCACTATGATTTATTTGAATTCAAAAACCAAGTCTTTTGGCTCAAAAATGGCTTGTATTATCAAGCCAAAGGCTTTGGCCTATAATAACATACCCGAATATGAGATCTTTGATATAAAATTAAAAAATTCAAATTCCATCACCAAATACACTATGAATTTCAATGAGCCAATTCATAAAATCATTAACATGATGACAAAAACACTCTCCTATTTCAAAATATATGTTTTTTTAAAAAAAATTTGTAGACTATTTCCAAGTTTCTATTTATGTTGATTTCTAATTATGCCTTTTTCAGGCCACTACATGACCCAAATATGCATGCTTATATACGTTTATGCATTTTTTGTTTTCATTGAACCAAATGAAAAAAAATGGTCACAAACTAGGCCTAATTTTATACACATTTAAAAAACTAGATTTCATTTTTTTTAAAAGTAGTTATGGAGGTCGTACAACCATCTATCCATTTTTTTATCAGTTTTCAGGATCATTTACTTGAAAAACTAATTAAAAAAATTATTCATTAATTTTTTTAATAAAAAATAAGTCACAAACTATATGATATTATCTAAATTTCCACAAAATGGTTTTAAAAAATATTAAACTTTGTTATAAAAAGGTTGCATTATCCGGACAACTATCTATTCTACTTTCCTAAAAAAATAGGTGTTCCTCTTCAAATTTTAGATGTTTGACATACTTATACTTAACCATTTAAAAAAAAAAAAAATTTAGAAATTAGAATCAAAATTTTATATTTCATGTTCTTATACCATAATTAAATTTTAAGTGTATCCATCTCAAATAATCTACAGAAGTTGATATTTTTTAACTTTTAGAAAAAACATGTCCACATGTAGGCCCCTTTTTGTCCAATATTTCCTTGGATTTACCCATATCCTCCATATTGGTTATATGGAGGAGGTGCCTATTTTGATTGTTGTTGTGGTGATGTAAGGGTCCATCCTTTTTAGTGTTGTGGAGAGGGAGGTGTCCATCCTAATTGATACTAAGGAGAAATAGTGCACCCATAAGGATACTATGACATCTACCCTGATTGGTACTAAGAAGACTAAGTGATCCACCTAGGAATAGGATATGCTAATAAGGGACCCCATCCACCTTGTGTTGCAAACTCAACATCCTACATTGAAACATTTCATTTTAGAATTGGAGACTACTTCATAGTGACTGTAAATACAATTCAAGTGATGTCCATATTTTATCTCTTTTTGATATTTATAATTATTTTCATCATGGTTATTTGATTTATATAAACTAAAGAATACATTGGGGTATGTTCATGGAGTTGGGGGAAAAATATGTGGGCATTTTCCTTAATGCATACACATTATATACATTATGTGTAATGTCTATAACATATATGTGTTATACCATTTTAGAATCAGAAATATTGAATCATAATGTGTACACATTATGTAAAACATACATAACCTATACATGTTATAGTGCATACATGTTATGTGCACTTGTCATAATGCATATGCATTATTTTTATTTTAAACAAAAAAATATAAAAAACCCAAACCTGTGTTTTATCCTCGTTCTCACATTTTGTGCACTTTGCTTTGCCTTCTCTGTGCCAAACCACAATCACATTGTTATTGGAGGAGAAAAAACACATTTTGATTAGTTTTTACCTTGATGAATCAACAATGCCACAATAGAGGGGAGGTATGAAATAAAACTATATTTTAGCATTTTTTTATATTTGATTTATTTTATTATTAAAATACAATTTTTTAATAGCTAATTTAACTACAAGAGAATGGCTTGCTAATCCTCTTATCCCTCTTCCAAACCCTCCTAACCCTCATATCCCTCTTACCCCTCCTATAGTCCCCTAAGACCCCCAAGCAGTCAGGAGGATTTGGCTATACACATAGTGGAAAACAAAATAGAAATTTAACAAACAATTAGGAAAATGAGGGACCCCACTTCAACAAATACAAATTTTACCTATTTGGCCAATACCCTAGAGTCAGTATTAGGTAAAGTTGACTCAATAACGAGTCAAATTGATAGATGGGCATCATATCGGGATAAATGTAGGTATTACTATGATTATAAATTATCAACACATGAGGTGAAATACAAACAAATATCAAAAGAGCTAATATGTGTTTTATTCATCAATCCAACAACCAATGCACCCTTTACACTATCCACAAAATGTTTCGTGATGCATCAATTCCAGTATAATTTGATTAGAAATAATTTATGGGACTGATGGTGGATAGTGTTTCATTACCTAAAATGTAACAACCATGACGTCCTACTATAGTTTTTAAGAAAACTCTACTATAAATTTGTCCTCAATGAGATTCCCAACTATTTTAACCTTTCAAAGTTTTAGGGGTAAAGGAAAGGCTCTGGAAAGGATAAACTAGATGCATTTTATGTGATTAATTAGCCTAAAAGGTTCCCTACTGAAAAGCCACTTTAGCCTGAGATCCCCTCTATGGTGAAGGAGGTCATGGATATTGACACTTTGTATGCACTCGATGTGCTTACTGACACACTCATTCAACATACAAGTAGGCTTTCTGAGATTGATGCTAGAGATACACTATCCAATGTGCATACCCAACCTCATTATTGCATATGTTATGTTGTTATATGCACTATACCTTGGGATGACAATGGTAGTTCTCTAAGGGCTTAAATGATATAATTTTGAGTGATGAGTTTTTGGCACATGAATTTAGTGTGCACATGTCAGTCATTACACATATGTAGGTATTTTTTATATTTTACATGTTAAATTTCATTTATATGTGTATTTAAAAGCTAACAATTAATTTACATAGAAATTGAATAATATATATTTAATTTTTTATGTTGCAAGAGGATACATTGCCATCATCTTCACAGACCACTACTACATTTTTGGGTCAACAAGTTTTTAGACCATCTACTACTCCATTTTTTTATATTTCTAAGCCAATGTTCACATATATAGAGATAATTTTGAGTTAACATAATACTCTACGTACATGTTTTTATTTATATAGATCTATGATCTTCACTAACAATCATACGTGTTCAAATTAAAATTTGAATGATAGTGATGTGAATGTAAATTATATGTGTGAGATGTGTTGAAAGATATAGATAGAAAATCCCTAACCTAAGAACCCCTATTTGAATATATACCTTATATGGTGAATAATAGATCTATGAATGTTTTTAATAATAATCAAACTTTTATACAGTCTCCTTTATTGTCTAATGATGTCTTTCTCCTTTTTTTTCAACATATATTCTTCCTCTTATTTCTTTTAATTTTATATTATCGATGCTCTTTCACCTTCTCAAACTTTTTTTAATGTTTCACAAGTTTATTTATTATCATTTCTTCTTCATAGTGTTTCTTAAGTACTCAATATTTTCATTGCTACCAATAGTACCTCTACTTATCTTCCAAATCCTTAAGTTAGTTCCCTTGTGTTAATCATGCATGATATGCAATAGCTTAAGTTAAATTTATCTAGATAAAGGTTCTCAAAATTCAAGTACACTACTATTAAATAATACATTCTTGGTCTATTTTATTCCCAAGTCCCTTTGACCATTCCCTCCCGCGCCCCCCCTTCACCCCCACTTCTCTTTTTCATATTTTTATTCTCTTTTTGTGGCTAATTCCATGTCAGTAAGGTCCTAACTTGAGATAGGGAAGTTTATAAACACACAAGTTCACAGTGCATGTATAGAGAGAAGGGTTTTAGAATTTATTTTAACTGATTATGGGTTTAATAAAGGAGATAAATTTGTCATATATCTTCAAGATATTTTTAGAAAACTAAGCGAGGTTGTTTGTTTAGTTGATGCCCATATTGGAGACTCCTCCATCTCTCTGAGTTGAGATAGATACATGAATCATTTTTATAATGTCATTTGCACAAGCACTCACTGAGGTACATGTTGACTTGTAATTTTGAATTGTAGATAGATACATGAATTATTTTATAATGTCATTTGCACAAGCACTCACTGAGGTACATGTTGACTTGTAGTTTTGAATTGTAGATAGATACATGAATTATTTTTATGATTTCATTTGCACAAGCACTCACTGAGGTACATGTTGACTTGTAATTTTGAATTTATTTTAACTGATTATGGGTTTAATAAAGGAGATGAATTTGTCATATATCTTCAAGACATTTTTAGAAAACTAAGCGAGGTTGTTTGTTTAGTTGATGACCATAATGGAGATTCCTTCATCTATATGAGTTGAGATAGATACATGAATTATTTTTATAATGTCATTTTCACAAGCACTCACTGAGGTACATGTTGACTTGTAATTTTAAATTGTAAATATACATTTGTTTTAAAAAATTTACTAGATAGTTGAAAAAATATAACTTATGTGAATGTATTATGCATGAAGGATTGTATAATGACATTTTATAGTCCCATTTAGATGATTAGCTAGGAAACTTATTGCGTTTTATCACCATTTTGCATGCTTGTTCATGCACCTCCACCTATCACTAACGCTGTTGAATGTTAGGCATAGATTGAGCATGACCACAAGATTTCAGTAAGTTTATTTATAAATTATTTTTGTATTCTAGTTTAAAATTAATTTATAAATGTGGTTGGATGTATACTATGTAAATTTTATAATAATATATGTATTGGAACATGTTCAGCTACATGTGAGCTTATAGCGTAGAAGGACCCACAGTCAAACTTTGGAGGAACCCAAAGCATATATGGGATCTCCATCCATGAGTAGGGCCTAGGGATAGTCTTCTTCAATGAAGGTGGAGAGAGGGAGACTATTTGATAAGTAGAATTTATTAGATGATGTACTTGTTTCTATGCCTATATGATAATGTACACATTTTTGGCATTTTATGTGTATAAGCCATTTACCTGACATTCTGTTATGTTGTTATATGATGTAATTTTTTGTATGCCTATATTGAAATGTATGCATTATTGGTATTGTATACCTATATGGCATTCATCTGACATTCTATTATGTTCTTATTTCATATGCCTTTATGGCTTTACACACACACACACACACACACACACACACACACACACACACACACACACACACACACACACACACACATACATATATATATATATATATATATATATATATATATACATATATATATATACATACATATATATATATACATATATACATATATATATATATATACATATATATATATATATACATAAATATATATACATATATATACATATACATGTATATATATATATATATATATATATGTATATATATATATACATATATATACATATACATGTATATATGTATATATATATATATATATATATATGTATATATATATGTATATATATGTATATATATATGTGTGTGTGTGTGTGTGTGTGTGTGTGTGTGTGTGTGTGTGTGTGTGTGTGTGTGTGTGTGTGTGTGTGTGTGTGTGTGTGTGTATGTTCACATTTTGTGGTGATCATATTTCTGAGTATAATTTGGCTCACATTATTATTTCAAAACAAAATTTGATGGTTGTATGGCCATATTTAGATAGGATCATCTTTAATATTTTTTCATCTAATTTATTGATACTAACTTACAATATTTCAATATGGTTTGTAATTAAAACAATATGGGAGAAAATAGTATAATGTTTGAGATAGAGTCATATATTACTGTGAAGTGCCACTCATGATTGGGCTACACCATTTATCACTATTCTCATGTGGATACCCTTGCTACACTGGTTTAATATCATTTGGGACTTGATATTCATGTTTTGTGTTCATTGAATTTATAAACATGTCACATTTCTATTATAAGTACAATTGAAACAAACAATGGAATACTCATCTCTTGCATACCTTTTTCGCATGCCATTATAAATTTTACTTGTGCATTTTAGATGATTTTTTTAATGTTCTAAATTCTCCTTTGGTATGCTCTCTCTTTGGAGATGCTTTGCACTCTTTTTTGGAGACTCTTCTTTGGCCATTTTAAGTAATGCAAGATTGTAATTCGCATGTCTCTTAAGGCCTTGGAATATTTTGGTGGTTATAGCTCTTTTATTTCACTTCATAAATTATGTTTTATCCCTCTCTAATACACTCAGATTGGTGATTTATTATCTTGTCATCATATATCTGCTCTAATGTTTAGGAGAATGAAAACACTAACAACAAATATTGTCAATGTTGAAGTTTTAGTTAGATAACTCCACCTTCGATGCTTCGTGGATCAAAGCTAGAATTTGCCAACATGTCTGAGGTGGTGAATAACATCCAAGATCATGTTATTGGCCTCTAATCATGCCTAGTCGAGAGATCCACCACTCATTCTAGCATCAAGAACACCCTTCCCAAAATAATAAAAATGTGGGTTTTAAGCCTAATTTCAGGTGTGCATAAAATTAAAACCATAAGTCATTTGGATGAATTAGAATAGCCCCCATTGTAGCACCCTCCTAGTTCAGTCTAGTTTGTCCTTTATTGAATTATCCTTTGGTTTGGTTATCGCGAGATGATAGGGTACCTCATGGACATTTTGGCGTATGATGCCTTGAAGACTAGTAAAGTCTTAAACCCCTGTTATCATTAAAAAAAGGATGTTTCAATGTGAAACTAATCCCTAAAGGTTAGGGTAGGGCCTTTTTAATTTAATAGCTATGGTGGTAGTGGTGACACGTTAGCTATTAGTGCCCCTCTTACTTTTTCTTGATTTCTAGTTGTCTAGGATATTAGGTCCTTGATCAAATGCAAGTTGGCTTGCTCACCACAATATTTATTTTGTTGGTGATACATTTCCCTATGTTTCATCGTAGAAATTCATGAATCAGTGAATGTTAAATTATTTATCCTTGTGTTTGACCAAGTTTTTGGGTTGTCATATTTTTACTTTATTAAGTGGAACCCCTGTCAATGATAGTTGGTTAATTAGTTGGTCATTTGGTTCAGCTTGCAGGACCACGAGTGGTTTTATACTTGTATTTGACCTTAGTGATTTGTGGAAGTCACACTTTGGCATTCACTACTAACTCACTCACTTTAATGTGTTGCTAATAAAATAAACCTTAAATTTAATAACAATATTCATATTCATATTCATATTCATTTTCATATTCAGATTCATATTCATATTCATATTCATATTCATATTCATATTATTATTATTATTATTATTATTATTATTATTATTATTATTATTATTATTATTATTATTATTACATGTTGAAATGTCTCTTTGAAATGAATTCGATTTCAATTGGTCTAATTAACAAACCAAGATCACATTGGTTTTAGTTTATGATGGATTTTAGAATTGAGTCACTGGTGTGGCCATAATTTATCACTCATCTTTAGTTTGTGGGAATCATAGAAGGTAATTTAATTCAAGTTAGGGGGATTATTAAAATTTAAGCCCTTGAAAAATGTATTTCTTTGTTTAACTTGAGCCATTTCATTATTCAAATGCACTATTTTGGACTCAACATCCATTGCTCTATTTTGATGCCCTCATGGACTTAATTGCTTCCTTACAAACAAAAACTAATTGATAAATGTAGTAGTTGGTCAGGGTGGTGTAGAGGTAAAGGAAGTTTGGTAGCTAATTATTTGATTTTATCTTTGATCATGGGGAAGGGCAACGTCCCATCTTACCAACCTTCTTAATTCACCACCTATCTTGTCCTTGCAAACTAATCAAAATTTATGGCACCAAATGAGCCAATGAAATTTATTATTAAGCAGATCCATTTGAGAAGAGTAAATTTTAGTATTGAACAAGCTTTGAGCAACAAGAAGAAATATTTGAAGTGAGTAGGAGGGCATCCCAAAACATCAAGCAAGTGGATTTTTGCCTTTTCATGGTTAGATTTGGAATGAATAACTATAGGAGGAATGAAATTAATTGCATTTACTTCATAATTTTAAAATGGTTTATTAGAAAAACCTTACAACACTATTGGCTGTGTAAGATAGAAAATAACAAAAAACTACAGGTCCAGGAAGATAACAGACAATAGAAACAAAAGAAGAAATATGAAACAGAGAGGGCAGAGTATGATAGAAAAACACTAATGTGTGTGTGTGTGTGTGTGTGTGTGTGTGTGTGTGTGTGTGTGTGTGTGTGTGTGTGTGTGTGCATGCGCGCATGCATGCGTGTGTGTGCGTGCGTGTGTGCAGTTGTAGCTATAAGTTATATATATATATATATATATATATATATATATATATATATATATATATATATATATATATATATATATATATATATATATATATATATATATATATATATATATAAAAAAACATTACAACTTTAGTAGTTACAGCTACAACTATATACAAAACTCATGAATTTTCATTAAACATTCCTTGCTCTTAGATGATTGTCTAATTGTTGTCAACAAATAACTCTCCTTTGCTTTTTTTCTACTTTTCCTAACTACTGCTATGTGTTTTTGCAGACTACTATGTGTTATTATCCTTAGCTATGGATTGTTACTATAGTTGACTTCCTTTTTTCCTTTTACAAGTTGTTCTCTCTCTCTCTCTCTCTCTCTCTCTCTCTCTCTCTCTCTCTCTCTCTCTCTCTCTCTCTCTCTCTCTCTCTCTCTCTCTCTCTCACACACACACACACACACACACACACACACACACACACACACACACACACTACGGACTACTATGTTTCATTTTTTAGCTCTACTCTGTTTAATTTTCTACATATGTTCTTATTGCTACGTTGAATTAATCCCTTTTACTGCTCACATTCCTCTATTTTTCTATCTTTTATTGGCTATTGCGTACAGTTGTCTCACCTACACTAATGTTTCCCTCCAAACTCTAAGTGGGCTCTAGATTTCAAATTTGAAAAAGGATGCATTAAATGTTTGTAGCTATTAAAATCCATAGTTCACTGGGTGATTAGGTGAGAAGTCAAAAATAATATTTTAACACCTCCCCTTATTTTTGACCTTTCTACCATGGTCAACCAGACTTTTCTCACTCTTCAAAACCTCCTTATAACTTCTCTTTAGTTTTCCAAATGCTTCTTCACCTTTTTTATGCATGTCTAAAGCCTCCTTACTAAAGTTTGTAGCTCTACTGATGGATTTCATAGTTGGATTATTGAAATCTATAGCTCTATGACATGATTTTCAACTAACTCATGAATAAAGTGATACCTGATTGTAATGTGTTTTTTTGACAATGCTATGGATGATATATTGTCATAATAAATTGTAGAAGCTCCTTGTTACTCTTCATGCAAATCAAAAAGTATCCTTCTCAACCATATAGCCTGACATGTTGATGCATTAGCTACTATATACTTCGCTTAAACTGTAGAAAGTGACACTATCAGTTATTTATTTGAAGATCAAGATGTGGCTTCTAACCCAAGAAGAAATACATACCCAGAGGTGCTCTTTCTGTCATCAAGGTTGTCTGCCCAATCATTATCTATGTAACTAACAAGCTAAAAATCATCTGTTGTTGTATAAAAAACACCATAATCTCTTATTCCATTCATGTACATCAATATCTTCTTACCTACTTGTAAATGTGTCTCCTTTGTCATCTCCATGAATCTAGATATGAGGTTGACTGCATACATGATGTCCAACCTTGTTGCAATCAAGTACATGAAGCTTCCCAATAGACTCTTATAGCATGTGGGGTCTACATTGTTGTTGTAATCATATTTGCACAACTTAAGGCTTGTCTCAACTGGAGTGAATACAATCTTACTATCTAGCATCTTGAACCTTTCTAAAACCTCTTTTGTATACTTAGATTGGCATATGAATATGCCTTCATCCATTTGCTTGACTTCTATTTTGAGAAAGCACTTCAAGAAGCCCAAATTAGTCATCTCAAACTCATTTGTCATGGCTATTTTGAATTCTTTAATGGACTGATTTTCATTACTGATGAATATAAGATCATCTACATATAATAAAATAATTGACATAACTTATTTGCATGATTTGATCTATAATATGGGTTCACTTGCACTCTTAATAAAACTATTGCTCAGCAAGTATGAGTCTATACAATTTTTCCATGCTCTTGGGGCTTGCTTGAGCCCATAAAATACTTTTTTTAGCCTATATACTTTGTTCTCATGCTTGAGAATCTCATATCTAGGTGGTTGTCCTACATAGACCTCTTTTTCTAGCACTCCATTCAAGAATGCCAACTTCACATCCATTTGATGCACCTTCCACTTGTGTTGGGTAGCAATGGCTATGATTATCCTTACAATTTTTAGCCTTACTATGGGTGCAAATGTTTCATTGTAATCATGTCCAGGATTTTACTTATAGCCATTCACCACTAGCCTTGCCTTATGTCTCTCTATCTTGCCTTAAGGAGTAGTTTTTGTCTTGTATACTCACTTAACTCCTATGACCTCTTTTCCTTTTTATAGGTCAACTAACTTCCATGTGTCATTTATCTCTATGGTGTGCATCTTTTCATCCATAGCCTCACACCACTTACTATTTTTGACTGCTTCTTCAAAGTAGATTGGATCAATTGATAGAAAGAGTGCATAATTCATAGTTTCATCCTCATTTTGCTCATACTTTGACTGCTCATAAATTTATTGCAAGATTCTTATCCTTATTTGACATTGAATTGAATTGGAGGAGGAGGATGTTGATACATGAACAACTCCTTGACCTCCTTGATGGCTTCTGCCACTAGATGAATCAGCATTTTGTGAAATAGGGGTCCATGTTAGTGCTTTGGTGGTTGTACCACCTACTATTTTAGATTCAATGAAGAGAACACCAACCCTTGTTTCAACATGCTCTTCTCCTTATCTCTCTTCCCAAGCTTCATGCTCAATGAATTGAACATCCTGACTGATTATGAGATCTTTGGTGATGGGATTGTATAGTTGGTATGCCTTTGATTGGTCACTATACCCTATGAAAATACACTTCTCACCTTTGTCATCCCATTTCATTCTTCTCTACTTGGGCATGTGTGTATATGTTACACAACTAAACACTCTAAGGTGTTCAACACTTGGCTTCTAATTAATCCATGCTTCTTGAGGGATTACATCCCTTACACTCTTTGTTGGACAAATGTTCAACAAGTACACAGTTGTTTCTATAGTCTCATCCCAAAAATCATTAGGCAAACCTTTTGCCTTTAGCATGCTCCTTGTCATCTCTTGGATGGTTCTATTATTCCTCTCAGCCACACCATTTTGTTGCGGTGTATACATGGCTATAAATTGCTTCTTTATGCCATTATCCTTGCAAAAATTCATGAATTTATTGGAGATATACTCTCCCCCTCTATTTATCCTCAAAATCTTGATGTAATGACCACTTTACTTATCAACCATGGCCTTGAAATGCTTGAAGGTCTCAAATGCTTCTGATTTATTCTTCAAGAAGTACACCCATATCTTTTGATTGTAGTCATCTATGAATGTCATGAAATAGACATTTTTGGATAGGGAGGGGGGCTTCATTGGATCACACAAATCTAAATGGATTAGCTCTAATGGAGCTCTATCTCTCCATGCCATACCCATGAGAAATGCACTCCTATGTTGCTTCCCCAATATGCATCCTTCACACACCTTGTTTGGTTGTTCTATAACGGGCAACCCCTTCACCATCTATTTCTTATGAAGAAGGCTTAACCCTCTAAAGCTCAAATGCATGTATCTAAGATGCCAAAGATTAGGTTCATCTACCATCATTATTTTTAATGCTTTTGCAAGCTCACTTTGCATTCTCAATGGAAACATTCATTTTATTGTCATATTTACTACTGCTATCTTTCTATTGCATCCATTCCTATCAAAGATGATACACTCACCATTCTCAAATCTGACCTTGTATCCCTTTTACACAAGCTACCATATGCTGATAAAGTTGTGTTTCAAGCTGAGTACATAGTAAACACATGAATTTGCCTTTTGTCACCTTGCTTGGTTTGGATTGAAATGTTTCCCTTGACCATGATAAGAACCTTATCATTATTTCTCATCTTCACCTCTGATTTTATTGTCTCATCTATGTGGCTAAACATCTCTTTGTTCCCATTCATGTGGTTTTTACAACCACTATCCAAATACCATATCTCTTTGCCACTTTGTTTAACAATGTTACATATTATAAACAAACTTCCACCCTTCTCATTCCTATTTGGTTCAGTGTCTTATGTATGAGTGGAATTAGAATTTTGCCTATTCATGTCATACTTCTTCTTTCTACACTCACAATCATAATGTCCATACCTCTTGAAATAATAACATTGGATGCTAGACTTATCATACCTTTGTGTAGATTCACCTCTAGAAGTGATGTTGTTCCTTCCTCTTCCTCTTCCATGTGGTTCTTGATGGCCATGTCTTCCACCTTCTTGACTGTTGCAATTTCTTCCTCTTCCTCTATTATCTAATCCTCTCCCCCTTCCTTTCACATTGACATTGGTCTTGAATGCATGCTCATAGGAGGAGGTGATTTCCCTATTCAACCTTCACTCATGGGTTTGCAAAGAACCCATTATCTCATCAATTGTCATTTGACTCAAATACTTTTACTCTTCTATAACAAACACTACAAGGTCAAATCTAATTGGAAGGCTCCTCAAAACCTTCTCAATTATCCTATGGTCTTTAAGGGTATCACCAAATGTGATCTGAGCAACATTTTAGGGGATAATTCAGGTGATGGTTTTACCCTAATTAATGATAGAACTTTTGGGAGCTATAGCTTTTGCACCGTAGCTCTAATCGACTCATCATTTGAACAGTTGGAAAGCTAAGAATGAGGAGAACATGGTGAGATGGTATAGAGCTCTGTTTAATAGATTTTGACCTCCAAAAACTCAATATAAGTACCCCAAATTGTAATTTTAATAGTGCAATCTAAAAATAGTAAGTTTCTAAAAATAATAATTCCTCCAATTTTGTATTGTTGTAAATCATGGAAGTCAAACCAATTGATCTCTCTCGAGATTGGTGACCTTCCACATCCTCCTCCTACCTTCAAAATATGTATAAATGAAGATTTAACTTGAAAGGGAAATCAAACATCTCTTCTCAGAGATAAATATATGTTTGGATCTACAAATTTTGATGAATAAAATATCTATTCTCAGAGATAACATTATTGTTATTTTTTATTCTTATTTCTTGAATTATCTTTCAACCAAAGCTTCTGAGTTTTGGATCAACATGTCTTCATTTGATTTACTATATTCATAGTCCTTGTGAAGAAGTCATTTATTGACTCATTCTCCTTCATTTGTAAGGTCTCAAAGTCTCTTCTCAAGAGATGCAACTTGACAAGCTTCACCTTGTCACTCCCTTGATATGCATTTTACAAGATATCCCATGCATGCTTGAAATGGATAGCTAATGCTATCCTAGAAAATATTAAGTTAGCCAAAGCCATTTATATGTAGCTGAGTGTTTTGGTATTTTTACTCTTATTCTCTTTTAGCACATTTTTTAATGTTTTGATTAAAGCATTAAAGGTTGCCATGTCTACAACTTCATTGTACCCAGCTTCAACAAACTCCCACAGCTCTTGAGAGTTAAATATAGTTTTCATCTTGATGTTCCACACATCATAATTTTTCTATCAAACATGGGGGGCTGTTACCAAGACCCTAAACTTCCTACTGCCATGTCTGAATGCACTTAGAGCTTAGCTGCCCTTCACTAATGGCTCTGATACCATTTGTTGGAAAAACCTTACAACACTATTGGTTGTGTAAGAGAGATAAAATCACAAAAAACTACAGGTCTAGGAGGATAATAGACAATAGAAAATGTTGGGTGAATATTTTTTCAATCAGCTAACTGATGAGAAAAATAGGTCTCTTCAACCATAGCATAGGGAAATTGGTCAGCCAGATGTGCAGGTTTACTACATCAAAAGGGGACAAATCTCTCTTCTCATCAAGGGGAGGTTCTCTATAAATATGCAGGAGCTATATACTATATATAAGCATAAAATAACACTCAGGGGTAGGATAAACTATCCATATCTCTTTTTTTAGAGATGATGTTCACAAATCAAAGGAGAAATCTTGATGAAATGATAGAAGGCACTCCTTTTCTTTCAAAAGTGTTGTTCAACAGACAAAAGGAACCTTTCAGGTGGTGACAAGTAATTGTAATAGGGTGCAGTAACACAGCAAGATGAAATGTTTCAGTAGATGAAAGTCTTATAGGTGATGATCTAAGAATTGACTCAGATGAAACATCAGAAGAATTAGTAGGGTGAAGTACAGATAAAAAAGAATTCCCCCTTCCAAGCAAGGAGAAATCTAATGAAAGATCAATTTCTAATGATGTTTGGATCCTAGAATTTGATGGCAGTAATTCTTCTATCAGCTCAAGGGCGAGATCATGTTGATCTATCCTCAAGGAGATATTTTTCCTTCTTCATACAAGTTGTAGTTCAATAACACCAACAACACAACTGAGTACGAATCTCTATTGCTTGGATTGAAGGCTGCTCGATATAAAGGCATCAAACTCCTTCATGCCAAAGGAGATGTTGAACTGGTGGTTTGTTAGGTAAGGAACCTATATCAAACCAAAAATGAGAGATTACATCATTATCACAATCTAGTCTGAGATCAAATTGAAAGCTTTGATACCTTCAACATCTCTACCATAACCAGGGAATTCAATGACCAAGCTGATGCACTGGTTATTTCAGCAACCCTCTTAGTTCCTCATCTAGACTTCAAAGTAAACAAGTACACTATCAAATTGGTATTTTGACCAAGTGTGCTCGATAATGCCAACCATTGGTAAGTGTTCAATGGTGAGAACCAAATCATCACCTTTTTGGAAAAAAAAGATAGCTTCAAACATCTTCACTTCGAAGGTAGTAAACTCTAGAAACTTGAATCAACTCTTGAAATGAATTCAGATGCAGGTGAAGAATTCTTGTAGCTAAAAAGGAATAAAATTCCCAAAGGACTAGTTTTTCTTGAGAAACTATTTGACAAGCATGACAGGTTCATCAAACAACAACAAATGGATTCAAACTCCTCCCAGGGGTTTGATCAGATAAATTTGGGTACCCAAGAAAATCCCAAGATGGTGAACATTGGGAAGTACTATACTTCAAAGGAGAAACTCAAATTTACTGACCTACTTCACCATTACATGGATGTTTTTTCATACTCTTATGATGATCTAAAGTCACTCAGGCCTGAGGAAATTCGCCATGAAATTCCTCTCAAGGATGGTTCGGTGCCTTACAAGTAGAAATCTTGGCAGTATAATCCAAAGATATCAGGTACTATTCTATTTCAGAGATGGAAAATGTTGAATGCTAGGATAATTTTTCTAATCCATCATTCCACATGGATTGCCAACATAGTCCATGCGAGGAAGAAGAATAATGAAATTTGCATCTGTGTGGATTTCAGGAATCTAAATCAATCATCTTTAAAAGATAATTATCCTTTACCCATCATGGATCAAGTGCTTCAGATAGTGACTGACTCAGAGATGTTATAAATGCTAGATGGCTTCTCAAGATACAATCAAGTTGAAGTTAGTGAAGTAGACCAACACAAGACTGCCTTCACCACACCTTGGGGCATGTTTTCCTATAGAAGGATGCCTTTTGACTTGATAAATGCTCGCACCACCTTTCAGAGAATAATGGAGTTTACTTTCAAGGATGAGATGGGTAAGTTCATTGTAGTTTATCTTGATGACTTGACTATCTTTCCTAAGCATCATCCAGATCATATACGCCACTTGCAACAAGTGTTGGAGCATTGTCGCCAAAATGGCATTTTCTTGAACCTCAAGAAGTTAGTTTTTGGAGTAACAGAAGAGAAAATTCTCAGACACATTGTGTCCAAAGGAGGCATAAATATTGACTCAGACAGAGTCAAGTCTATCCAAGAGCTTACCTTGCCTACAAGTAAGACTGTTGTTCATTCTTTCTTTGGAAAGGTGAATTTTTTACCAAGATTCATTTTTGAGTTTGCTAAGAAGACTCGAAACATTGTGAACATGATGAAGGAAAAGGCCACCTTCAGCTAGACTGAAGAAGGCAAGTCAGCATTTGAGGATATCAAGATAGCCATTGCCCATGCCTTAATTTTGGTTTGTCCAGACTACAAAGAGTTCATCATATACAGTTATGCTTATGAACACATGCTTTCAAAAAATTTGGTTAACCAGAATAAATAAGGTATGGAATCTTCCATTTATTTCATGAGCTGCCCTCTCAAATCTCATGAGCTGAAGTAATCAAACATGGAGAAGCATGCTTATGCAGTGGTGAAGGCATTCAAGCATTTTCACTTCTACATCTTGAATTCTCACACTAGTGCCTTGGTTCCTGATACCACAGTCAAATCCATAATAATTCAGTAAGAGTTTGGGATGAAAAGAGGCAAATGGATTGTAAAGATCCAAGAATTTGATCTAGTCATCAAGCCAACAAAGTTAGTATGGGGAAAAGGCCTATGTCAATTAATTATTGATAACAAACCAAAAGAAATAGAGCATGAAGAAGTAGAGGTGAAAGACACACTGACAATCCTCTTTGTCTCCACCATGAATGAGTGGTATTCAGGTAGTACTCATTTTCTTACTTATAGTGAGTGTCTTGCTCACCTATCTTATAAAGAAAGGAGGACTATCAAGTTGAAAGCTGCCAATTTTTTCCTTTGGGATAATGGCCTGTACAAGAGGAACCTTGATGGAGTGTTCCTTCGCTGTGTGGACAAGGAGAAACAAAGCCAACTTTTGAAATCCTTCCACAATCTATCCTGTGGAGGAAATTTTTTTGCAACTATGACTGGCCATAAAATTATGTGAGCTAGGTATTATTGGCCAACTCTTTTCCAAGATGCATATAAGTGGGTAAAAAAATGTGAATTGTGCCAGTAGTTTGTTGGAAGACTCAAGTTGGATGCCCTCCCTCTCAAGCCAGTTGTAATAGAAGAACCATTCCAACAATGGAGAATTGATTTTATTGGAGCTATAAACCCATCTTCAAATGCTAGACATGATTATGTCCTTACAACAACTGAATACTTCACCAAGTGGGTGGAAGCTATCCCAACCAAGCATGCTACTTCAGATGTAGTGTGTAATTTTCTCAAGGAGAATATCATTTCTAGGTTTGGGGTCCCAACCAAGATTGTCACAGACAACGCAACTTGTTTCACTTACCAACAGATTACTCAGTTCTATTTTTACTATGGGATCACCCTCTCCCACTCTTCTGATTACTTTTCATAAGTTCAATGGTTTAAAAGGTTCAAAGCATTTGGTTCAATGCCATTTGGTTCAAAGTGTATGGTTCAACATGGTTTGGTTTAAAGTATTTGGTTCAATTAGTCAAGTGAATGAGTGGAACACAAGAAAGTGATTGAACCATTAAATCATTGAACCAAAGTTAGTTCAATCGATCAGTTCAATCGGCAGGTTTAAAGAGCTATCCCAAAGCCAAAGAAAAAGTGCCCCTGTGGAGGGAAATGAACCAAGCCAAGTTCCCTTGTAGAGGCAATGAGCAAAAGTAGACAAAGAGAATTCCTTCATAAAAGTGAACCAAGGACAAATAGCCCTTATGGAGGGTAGGCGAGGAGAAAATGGACCATTGCAAAAGTTTGAAGGATAGTTCTAGGGTTGAATAAGTCCTTACAGAGGGCACATTTCTATTTTGAGAAAAGAACATGGCAAAATGGTTAAGGCAAAAATCCTTCAGACTTTTTGTTTGAAGGAATTCACTTGGGAAGAAAGCCCGAAAGCAAGAACCTGACAGAAAATTAACTAAGGCAAAGTGAAGGAAAAGAGCAACAAAAGCCCGCTGAGAAAATTAAAGCCCGAAGGCCATCCCAAGACCGATCGAAGGGTACATACCCTTGTGGGAGGCTCTCACCAAGGAAAGTGGACCATTTCTAGAGACCCCGAAGGGCAAGTTCCCTCTAGAAAAGATCAAACCTCAAAGTGCAGTGGAAGCTGCCATGTGTCACTTATAAAGTGCAGTGAATGCTACCACATATCCCTTACAAAGTGCAGCGAAAGCTTCCACATGTCCCTTATAAAGTAGAGTGGAAGCTGCCACATGTCCTTTACAAAGTCAAAGCAGAAGTTTCCAAGTGTCGTCTACCGAGACACAGTTTCTAGTAACTTTCAAAGTAGCAGAACGTGCCACGTGTCATCTACAAAGCTCGGTAGAGGCCAAAAAGTGGCAACATCTATAGCTTCTTCCTTTTATTGAGTAAGGACTGTGGTGGGTCTCGAGTGAGTGGCTAAACTCAAGCATAATGTGCCATGTGTCATCATCCATGTGAGTCCAAAAGAGTCCTGAATGTTTCTACAGTGTTTCTAGGAACTTGGTGGAAGCCACCATGTGTCATCTTCTATAGGACTCTCAAAAGGCACCCAAAGCCTCTATAAGTTAAGTAGATGTTACCATGTGTGCTTGCCTATTTCACAGTAGAATGTGCCATGTGTCATCTATAAAGCTTGACGGAGGCCACCAAGTGAAAACATCCACAACTTTTTATTGAGTAAGCACTATGGTGGGTCCCAGGTGAGTGTCTAAACTCAAGCGAAATGCGCCACATGTCATCATTTGCATGAATCCAAAACATTCTCTAATGTTTTTATAGTGTTTTTAGGAGCTCAGTGGAAGCTACCACATGTCATCTTTCGTAGGACTATCAAAAAGCACACAAAGCCTTTATAATTTAAGCAGATGTTGCCACATGTCCTTTCCTATTTCACAGTGGAACGCGCCATGTGTCACTTTTTAAGATAAACAAAAAGTAGCCAAAGCAAGCAGGAAAGACACGAATGAATTGCTAAGGAGGATGACAGGCTCGTAGCTATCAAATTTAGGGCAACCAATTAGCCGTTGGCTTTCAAATGATGACAGACCCAAAGACGTCAAATTTGTGGCAATGAAATAACTGTTGATCTTTGTAGAATTAAGCATAGACCCTGTGAATAAATTCAGTGACCGGCCAA
The DNA here is from genome assembly GCA_037957365.1 of Torreya grandis. Lineage (NCBI taxonomy): Eukaryota > Viridiplantae > Streptophyta > Pinopsida > Cupressales > Taxaceae > Torreya > Torreya grandis. The sequence goes on along the minus strand of JARHVA010000164.1, from coordinate 3,622,037 downwards.
AGAGATAGCCCAAGAGCTCAGATCACATAGAAAAAGGCAAAATATAGCCAGGAAAGGGGGAATGATGAAGAAGGATCAAAAATATCTATGCATGGGATATGTTTCTAGAAGGTGAAGTAATCCACCAGGTGGACATTGGAAAGTGAAGACATTCAATGACGCGGCTTGTTTTCTTGCATTGAGTAGAGCGAACAACTATGCACACATAAGAAAACACATCAAGTGGCCCATATTGAAAACTGATGCTCGATTCTGGCATAGCTCATGAATATAATTTAAAATGCATTAAACGCATTGAATGCATTGTAAGCCATTTTTGTGAAACAAAGTGCCCAAGTATTTCTTGGAGCACTATATATTGGAATCTCTCTTATTGTTTTAGGAGATCTCTCTTTGTTATCAGAAATAAAACTCTGCTCAAATTGAAAGGCATTACTGAGACTTTGAGCTCAGATTGTTGATCATATTTCATTATTTGAAGAAGAAAATAAGTGACTTCTCAGACTTTGTGTTGGAATAGCTTGGTTGTTGGGGAAATTGTTCTTATGTCTATTTTCTTAATACATTTTTTGTCTATTTAATTGAATAAGCAAAATTAGTGAAAACAATCATAAAGGTGTCCTGAAGCCAACTTTGGAGAGACTTTGTGCCCCCATAATTGCCTTTAGTGTGTTTTCTTTTTATTCCTGTGTAAAGGATCTTGGGATGACTTTGTGCCCTCATTATCCTTCATATTTTACTCTTTGGCAGTTGAGGTGGAGACTTTGTGCTACATTTCATCCTGCTATGTTATTGCACCCTGTTATAGTTACTTGTCACCACTTGAAAGGCTCTTTTTGTCTATTGAATAGCACTTCTAAAAGAAGAGGAGTGCCTTCTGTCATTTCATCATGATTTCTCCTTTGATTTGTGAACATCATCTCTGAAAAAATAGAGATGGATGGTTCATCCTACCCCTGAGTGTTATTTTCTACTTATATATATAGTATATAGCTCCTGCATATTTATAGGGAACCTTCCCTTGATGAGAGGAGAGATTTGTCACCTTTTTATAATAAACTTGCACATCTGGCTAACCAATTTCCTTATGATGTGGTTGAAGAGACCTATTTTGCTCATCAGTTAGTTGATTGACAAAATATTCATCCAACAGTTTTTGTCGACTCCACTAGGGATTTATGTGTACTTTGAAGCCTCAAGTTTTAGATTGAAGTAGTCCCTGACCTTATCCATTATAGACTCTAGAGACTCTATTCTATGTCTTACGCATTATCATTATAGCCTTACCATCTTTCTCCACCTCCATGCCAATTGGGATAAAATGCGTAGTTTGAAACCTCAAGCTTCAAGCTGAAGTAAGGCCAGTTCTTTCTCATTTTTGTTCTACAATCTGGCAACTCCACGGTATACACGAAGCTAAAGAGCTAAAAGTATTTTTGACCCTATATTTGAGTTGGTACAACAAAGTAATTTTGATATGTTTCCTTCACCATCTTTCCTCCAACAAACAAGAAGCTTTCCTCCTAATAAAGTCAAGTCTCCATTACCAGGCAAAGCCTCCATTTCTCTTATTAATAAAGTTTTATCAATACTTACCCCTCTGAGATTTGTTATCCCACCATTTTATAGTCATACTATGGAAATTCAAGGTCCTTGGGGTAACTCTTTTGGCCCACTCAATTTAACTCCACCTCTAAATTAGCTACCACACAGCTCAAAGAAGAATTTTCTTAAATTATTTGGTGATAGAAAGGTTCATCCTGATGAACATATTGCAGCCTTCAACATAGCCTGTGGCATAATAGGTGTGGAGTATGAGGATATAGCAGTCAATATATTCGTGGAAACTTTACAAGGTGCTATTGCAGACTGGTTCTATCATCTATAGACCCAGACTGTGACTGAATGGAAGACCCTCAAAGCCAAGTTTGAAGCCAAATTTAAGCCTGCAGAAGATGCACATGCCCTGCTGGCTCAATTCACACAAATGAAGGAGCCTCATGAACCAATGAGAGATTTAATAGCCAAGTTTGACAAGCTAAGGAATAGGATTCCTACACTTACTCAGCCTACACCTGAGAATCTCAAATGTTTCTTCATCAACTCTCAGTTGCATGAAGTAAGTTTTTTACTGAGACATGATAGCCAAATAGACCTTGCTGTAGCTCAGGACTTAGCTACTAAGGTAGAAGATGACCTTATCTTAGTAGAAAAGATAAGGAGAGATCCTAACAGAGGTAAATCTTCTTCATCTTATGAATATCCATCTACATGTACCACTGATCCAATGGTGCAGAAGCTAGAAAATAAGTTACTAGCTCTCAAGAAGTAAATGACGCAAGCAATATTTTCAACTCCTTCATATAGAGATATGCCAAGGAGGACATTCCCCAATCAGTCATACTAAGGCAATGCTACTAGGTATCAAAGACAACCAAATTGTCTTCCTCCCCCACAGGGGAAACTTGCCATTGAAGCACCCCCAACCAATTCAGCAGTTAGATATCTCGAAAAAAAAATTGATTTCTCTTTCCAGCCTAAATTTAATCAAGAAAATGATGTTGATCTCCTTGCAGAAGGCCAAGAAGAATTAGCTGGAAACTCCAACATTAGCTTCTTGAATTACCAGGATGAACCCAAAAGTGAAGGTAAAGTAGATGAAGGATCATATGCTATGTTCACCCGGTCCAAGAATCAATCAGCCCAACCAGCTAATAAGGAGAAAGTAGAGGAGTGCCCTCAACCAACAATTTCAATTGCTAAATGGGGAACCACTCTACCTTTCCATCCAAAGGACTCAATGATTGCAAGAAAGATAAGTACATCAAACATCTCTGCACCTTCTACTTCAACTTTGCAGATTAGTCTTCCCCCTCCCAAAAATCAAAAAGATGAACTCCTATCCTCTATTCCTAGTCTATTTCAGTCATTTGACATAATCGACCATGTTAAGAAGACCAAAATTCAAATGTCTAAATTTGAATTCTTGCAATCCAATCTTGAGTAGTTGGACAGGTTAGTGGACTGTGTGAAGAATAAAGCTGTCCCTACAGGACAAAATATTAAAAAAGTAACTCATGATCCCCCAAAGAACATGTCCATCCCAAACAATCTTGTCATTACTCCTCTAGCTACCCATGGAAAAATAGAGCCTTTCTATGTTTTCTTGATGATAAATGGTCACAAATTGAGCAATTGCATCATAGACTTAGGTGTATCTGACAACGTCATGCCTACCAAGGTGGTAAAATCTCTTCGACTCACACTGACCAAAACATTTGGGAGATGTTTCTCAATTGAGAACAAACACGTACCTCTACTAGGACAAATTAAAGATGCCCATTTTGCATTTGCAGTATTCCCAGACAAAGAATCAAGATGATAGTCCTGGTGGCTGATGTCCCAACCTCATACGGCATTCTTCTAAGGCAAAATTTTTGCAAGGATGTTGGAGGAGAATTGAACATGGACCTATTTGAAACAACAATCCCTATCAAAGGCATCATGTAGAGACTGCTTCCTGAAAAGAAATCAAAATATGTTGTCTCTCAGACATCAACCCCTGAAGCTCAAATTTTGTTTGAATCTTCAGGCATGGGTAATTACTTCTTAACCATAGAGGATATTCATGTTTCAGCAGATGAAAGTCATGTAGGTGATGATCTAGGAATCAACTCAGATGAAACATTATAAGAATTGGTAGGGTGCAATACAGATAAAAAATAATTCCCCCTTCCAAGCAAGGAGAAATCAAATGACAGATCAATTTTTGATGATGTTTGGATCCTAAAATTTGATGGTAGCAATTCTTCTATTGGATCAGGGGCTGAGATTGTGTTGATATCTCCTCAAGGAGATATTTTTACTTCTTCATACAAGTTTTAGTTTAGTAACACCAACAACATAGCTGAGTATGAATCTCTATTACTTAGATTGAAGGCTGCTCAAGATAAAGGCATCAAACTCCTTCATGCCAAAGGAGATGTTGAACTGGTGGTTTGTCAGGTAAGGACCCTATATCAAACTAAAAATAAGAGATTATGTCATTACCACAATCTATTCTGGGATCAAATTGAAAGCTTTGATACTTTGAACATTTCTACCATACCCAGAGAATTTAATGATTGAACTGATGCACTAGCTATTTCAAAAACCCTCTTAGTTCCTCATCTAGACTTCAAAGGCAACAAGTACACTATCGAATTAGTATTTTGACCAAGTGTGCTCGATAATGCCAAACATTGGAAAGTGTTCAATGGTGAAAACTAGATCATCACCTTTCTAGAATAAAAAAATAGTTTTGAACATCTTCACTTCGAAGGCAGTAAGCTCCAGATACTTGAATCAAATCCTAAAATGAATTTAAATGCAGGTGAAGAATTGTTGCAGCTAAAAGGGAATAAAATTCTTATAGGACTAGTTTCTCTTTAGAAACTATTTGACAAGCATGATAGGCTCATCAAACAACAACAAATAGATTCAAACTCCTCCTAGGGGTTTAACCAGATAAATTTGGGTACCCAAGAAAATCTCAAGATGGTGAACATTAAGAAGTGTTGTACTCTAGAGGAGAAACTCAAATTTACTAACCTGCTTCGCCATTACATGGATGTTTTAGCATACTCTTATGATGATCTAAAGTCGCTCATGCTTGAGAAAATTCACCATGAAATTCCCCTCAAGGATGGTTCGGTGCCTTACAAACAGAAATCTTGGCAATATAATTCAAAGATATCAAGTACTATTCTCTGTGAGATACAGAAAATGCTGAATGCTAGGATAATTTTTCCAATCCATCATTCCACATGGATTGCCAACATAGTCCCTATGAGGAAGAAGAATGGAAAAATTCATATTTGTGTGGATTTTAGGAATCTGAATCAGTCATCTTTAAAGGATAACTATCCTTTACCCATCATGAATCAAGTGCTTCAGACAGTGAATGGCTCAGAGATGTTATCAATGCTAGACAGCTTCTCAGGATATAATCAAGTTGAAGTTAGTGAAGCAAACCAACACAAGACTACCTTCACCACACCTTGGGGCACGTTTTCTTATAAAAGGATGCCTTTTGACTTGATAAATGCTTGCACCACCTTATAGAGAGAAATGGAGCTTACTTTCAAGGATGAGATGGGTAAGTTCATTGTAGTTTATCTTGATGACGTGACTATCTCTTATAAGCATCATACAGATCATATATGCCACTTGCAACAAGTGTTGGAGTGCTACCGCCAGAATGACATTTTTTTGAACCTCAAGAAGTCAGTTTTTGGAGTAATAGAAGAGAAAATTCTCAAACACATTGTGTTCAAAGGAGGCATAAAGATTGACTCAGACAGAGTCAAGTCTATCCAAGAGCTTACCTTACCTACAAGTAAGACTGCTATTTATTCTTTCTTCAGAAAGGTGAATTTTTTACCAAGATTCATTTTTGAATTTCCTAAGAAGACTCGAAACATTGTGAACATGATGAAGGAAAAGGCCACCTTCAGCTGGACTGAAGAAGGCAAGTCAGCATTTGAGGATATCAAGATAGCCATTCCCCATGCCCCGATTCTGGTTTGTCCAGACTAAAAAGAGTTCATCATATATAGTTATGCTTCTAAACACATGATTTCAAAAATTTTGGTTAACCAAAATAAATAAGGTATGGAATCTTCCATTTCTTTCATGAGCTACCCTCTCAAATCTCATGAGCTGAAGTACTCAAACATGGAGAAGCATGCTTATGCAGTGGTGAAGGCATTCAAGCATTTTAACTTCTACATCTTGAATTCTCACACTACTGCCTTGGTTCCTGATACCATGGTCAAATCCATAATAATTCAGTAAGAGTTTGGGATGAAAAGAGGAAAATGGATTGTAAAGATCCAGGAGTTTGATCTAGGCATCAAGCCAACAAAGCTGGTATGGGGAAAAGGCCTATGTCAATTAATTGTTGATAACAAACCAGAAGAAGTAGAGCATGAAGAATCAGAGGTGGAAGACACACTGATAATCCTCTTTGTCTCCACCACAAATGAGTAGTATTCAGGTATTACTCATTCTCTTACTTATAGTGAGTGTCCTTCTCACCTATCTTATAAAGAAAGGAGGACTATCAAGTTGAAAGCTGCCAATTGTTTTCTTTGGGACAATGGCCTGTATAAGAGGAACCTTGATGGAGTGTTCCTTCATTATGTGGACAAGGAGCAACAAAGCTAACTTTTGAAATCCTTCCATAATCTAGCTTGTGGAGGACATTTTTTTGCTCCTGTGACTGCCTATAAAATTTTGTGAGTCAGGTATTATTGGCCAACTCTTTTCCAAGATGCATATAAGTGGATAAGAAAATGTGAACTGTGCCAGTAGTTTATTGGAAGACCCAAGTTGGCTGCCCTGCTTCTCAAGCTAGTGGTGATAGAAGAACCATTCCAAAAATGGAGAATTTATTTTATTAGAGCTATAAACCCATCTTTGAGTGCTGGACATGATTATGTCCTTACATCAACTAACTACTTTACCAAGTGAGTGGAAGCTATCCCAACCAAGCATGCTACTTCAGAAGTAGTGTGCAATTTCCTCAAGGAGAATATCATTTCCAAGGTTGGGGTCCCAACCAAGATTGTCACAGACAACGCAGCTTGTTTCACTTCTCAGGGGATTACTCAGTTCTATTTTTACTATGGGATCACCCTCTCCCACTCTTCTAATTACTTTCCACAAGGGAATGGACAAGCTCAATCAAGTAACAAGAACCTGATGACTATCATCAAGAAGCTGGTGGATGACAACCAAAAGACATGGCATAACGCATTGGTTGATGCTTTGTGGGCAGATAGAATTATACCAAAAAAGGCAATTGGTATGTCTCCTTTCTATCTTCTTTATGGTATCAATGCTGAGATACCAATCACCTTAGAATTGCCAGCATTAAAATTGGCTAAGGCAATTGAATATCAGACGTATGAAAGCTCCATCGACAAGAGGATCATGTGCTTGACTGAGCTGGATGAGTAGAGAACTATGGTGGTGGACTGAATTACTACCCATCAAAGTCTGGTGAAGAAGCTCTTCAACCAGAAGGCAAAAAACCACGATTTCCAGGTTGGAGATCAAGTCCTGCTCTAGGACAAGAGAAGAGAACCAAAGGGGATGCATGGGAAGTTTGACTCCCTTTGGAAGGGCCCATTTACTATTCATCAGCTAAATGGTGAAAATAGTTTCTTTCTAAAATATCAAGATGGCACACTCTTTTATTTGCCTTACAATGGGCAACATCTGAAGCACTTCAATCTGTGAAATATCAGATAAGATCAGCTTGTACATATGTATATTTGTATAGTCTTTAGTTCTATTTTTATGCTTTCATTTTTGTTTTTGTCACCTTTATTTTTGGGTAGCATGACTCCATGGCCCATGGCATACTTCAAGGCACTAGAGATTCTAGTTTCTACTCCCTTCAGCTATTCCAAATTTTCAACTGAAGGAAGTTCCCCAACTGGAGCCAGCTGTTGTCCCCCAAAAATATCACTCATTTTTGGGACAACATTTGAACTATTTTGGTCCAACAGACCAAAATCCTCTCTTCCCTTCTCAAAAGTTGTTCTAGGCATTCAAATTCACCATTTTGGTTCAACATGTTCAATGGTTCAAAAGGTTCAAAGCGTATGGTTCAATGCGGTTTGGTTCAAAGTGTTTTGTTCAAGCAGTCAAGTGAATGAGTGGAACATAAGAAAGTGATTGAACCATTGAACCATTGAACCAAAGTTGGTTCAATCGGTTAGTTCAATCAAAAGGTTCAAGGGGTTGTCCCAAAGCCAAAGAAAAAGTGCCCTTACAGAGGGCAATGAACCAAGCTAAGTGCCCTTGCAGAGGGCAGCAAGCAAAAGCGGACAAAGAGAATTCCTTCAAAAAAGTGAACCAAGGGCAAACAACCCTTATGAAGGGCAGGGGAGGAGCAGATGGACCGTTACAAAATCCCAAAGGATAGTTCTAGGCTTGAATAAGTCCTTGCAGAGGGCACATTTCTCTTTCAATTAAAGAATGCGGCAAAATGGTTAATATAAAAATATTTCAAACTTTTTGTCTGAAGGAATTCACCCGAGAAGAAAGCCCGAAAGCAAGAACCCAATAGAAAATTGACAAAGGCAAAGTGAAGGAAAAGAGCAACAAAAGCCCATCAAGAAAATCAAAGCCCAAAGGCCATCCCAAGACCACTTGAAGGGTACATACCCTTGTGGGAGGCTCTCACCAAGGAAAGTGGACCGTTTCTCAAGACCCCGAAGGGCAAGTTCCCTTCGAGAAAGATCAAACCTCAAAGTGTAGCGAAAGCTGCCACATGTCCCTTACAAAGTGTAGTGAAAGTCGCCACATGTCCCTTACAAAGTGTAGTGAAAGCCGCCATGTGTCCCTTACAAACTGCAGCAAAAACTGCCATGTGTCCCTTATAAAGTCGAAGTGGAACCTGCCAAGTGTCGTTTGCTGGGACACAATTTCTTGTAACTTTCAAAGCATCAGAATGTGCCACATGTCATCTACAAAGCTCGGTAGAGGCCGCCAAGTGGCAACATCTGTAGCTTCTTCCTTTTATTGATTAAGGACTGTGGTGGGTCTCGGGTGAGTGGCTAAACTCAAGTGGAACATGCCATTTGTCATTGTCTGCATGAATCTAAAAGAGTCCTGAATGTTTCTATAGTGTTTTTAGGAACTCAATGAAAGCAGCCACATGCCATCTTATGCAAAAATCTCAAAAGGCACCTAAAGCCTCTATAATTTAAGCAGATGTTGCCACGTGTCCTCACCTATTTCACAATAGAACGTGCCACGTGTCATCTATAAAGCTCGATGGAGGCCGCCAAGTGGCAACATCCGCAACTTCTTCCTTTTATTGAATAAGGACTATGGTGGGTCCCAGATGAGTGGCTAAACTCAAGCAAAAAGTGCCACGTGTCATCATCCTCAGGAATCCAAAAGAGTCCTGAATGTTTCTACAGTGTTTTTAGGAGCTCGATGAAAGCTGCCATGTGTCATCTTCTACAGGACTCTCAAAAGGCACCCAAAGCCTCTATAAGTTAATCAGATGCTACCATGTGTCCTCGCCTATTTGACAATGGAATGTGCCACGTGTCACTTGTTAAGATCAAAGTAAAGTGACCAAAGCAAGCAGGAAAGACACGAAGAAATTACTAAGGAGGATGACGGGTCTGCCACTGTCAAATTCAAGGAAACCAAGTAGTCGTTGGCTTTCAAATGATGATGGACTCGAAGACGTCAAATTTATGGTAATGAAATAACTATTGATCCTTGCAGACTTAAGCATAGACCCTGTGAACAAATTCAGTGACCAATCAAAGAGATACCTTCAGAGTTCAGATCGCATAGAAAAAGGCAAAATATAGCTAGGAAAGGGGGAATGATGAAGAAGGATTAGAAATATCCACGCATGGGATATGTTTCTAGAAGGTGAAGCAATCCACCAGGTGGAAATCAGAGAGCGTAGACATTCAATGATGTGACTTGTTTTCCTGCATTGAGTAGAGAAAATAGCTATGCACACATAAAAAAACACATCAAGCGGCCCATATTAAAAATTGATGCTTGATTCCAACATAGCTCATGGACAAAATTTAAAATGCATTAAAGGCATTGAATGCATCGTAAGCCATTTTTGTGAAACAAAGCACCCAAGTCTTTTTTGGAGTACTATATATTAGACTCTCTCTTATTGTTTTAGGAGATCTCTCTCTGTTATTAGAAACAAAATTTTACTCAAATTGAAATGTATTACTAAGACTTTGAGCTTAGATTGTTGATCATATTTTGTTATTTGAATAAGAAAACAAGTGACTTCTCAGACTTTGTGCTGGAATAGCTTGGTTATTGGGAAAATTGTTTTTATGTCTATTTATTTAATACGTTTTTTGTCTATTTAATTGAATAAGCAGAATTAGTGAAAATAATCAGAAAGGTGTCCTGAAGCCAACTGTGGAGAGACTTTGTGCCCCCATAATTGCCTTTAGTGTGTTTTATTTTTATTCTTGTGTAAAGGATCTTGAGATGACTTTGTGCCCTCATTGTCCTTCATATTTTACTCTTTGGCAGTTGAGGTGGAGACTTTGTGCTACATTTCATCCTACTGTGTTACTGTGCCCTATTATAGTTACTTGTCATCACCCAAAAGGTTCTTTTTGTCTGCTGAATAACACTTCTAAAAGAAGAAGAGTGCCTTTGTTCATTTCATCAAGATTTCTCTTTTGATTTGTGAACATCATCTCTGAAAAAAGAGAGATAGATGGTTTATCTTACCCCTGAGTGTTATTTTCTACTTATATATATAGTATATAGCTCCTTCATATTTATAAGAAACCTCCCCTTGATGAGAGGAGAGATTTGTCCCCTTTTGATGTAGTAAACCTGCACATTTGGCTGACCAATTTCCCTATGATGTGGTTAAAGAGACCTATTTTGCTCATCATTTAGTTGATTGACAAAATATTCACCCAACAATTTTTGGTGACTCCGTTGGGGATTTACGTAAAATCTAAAGCCTCAAGTTTCAGATTGAAGTAGTCCATGCCCTTATCCATTATATACTTTGGCAACTCCGTTCTATGTCTTACCCATTATCATTATAGCCTTACCATCTTTCTCCACCTCCATGCCAATTGGGATAGAATGCGCAGTTTGAAACCTCAAGCTTTAAACTGAAGTAGGGCCAGTTCTTTTCTATTTTTGTTCTACAATCTGGAAACTCCACGATATACACAAAGCCAAAGGGATAAAGGTATTATTGACTCTGTATTCGAGTTGGTATAGCAAAGTAATTTTGATCTATTTCCTTCACCATCTCACCTCCGACGAACCAGGAGCTTTCCTCATCAGGCAAAGCCTCCATTTCTGCTATTAATAAAGCTTTATCAATACTTACCTCTCTGAGATTTGTTATCCCACCTTTCCATAGTCATACTATGGCAGTTCAAGGTCCTTGGGATAACTCTTTTGGCCCACTCAATTTAACTCCATCTCTACATGATCTACCACACAACTCAAGGAAGAATTTCCCTAAATTCTTTGGTGATGGGAAGGTTCATCCTAATGAACATATTGCAGCCTCCAGCATAACCTGAGGCATAATAGGTGTGGAGTATGAGGATGTAGCAATCAGAATGTTCATGGAAACTTTACAAGATGCTGTTGTAGACTGGTTATATCATCTATAGGCCCAGACTGTGATTGACTAGAACACCCTCAAAGCCATGTTTGAAGCCAGATTCAAGCATGCAGAAGATGCACATGCCCTGGTAGCTCAACTCACACAAATGAAGAAGGAGCCTCATGAACCAATGAGGAATTTCATAGCCAAGTTCGACAAGCTGAGGAATAAGATACTTGCACTTGCTCAGCCTACACCTGAGAATCTCAAATGTTTCTTCATCAACTCTCAACTACCTAAAGTAAGTTTTCTGCTGAGACGTGTTGACCAAATAGACCTTGCTACAGCTCAAGACTTGGGTACTGAGGGAGAAGATGACCTTATCTTGGCAGGAAATATAAAGAGAGATCTTAATAGAGGTAAATCTTCTTCATCTTTTGAATATTCATCTACAGGTACCATTGATCCAATGGTGTAGAAGCTAGCAAATGAGTTGCTAGCTCTCAAGAAGCAAATGGCGCAAGGGGTATCTTTAGCTCCTTCATACAGAGATATGTCAAGGAAGACATTCCCCAATCAGTCATACCAAGGCAATGTTTCTAGAAATCAAGGACAACCAAATCATCTTCCTCTCCCACAGGGGAAACTTGCCATTGAAGCACCTCCAACCAATCTAGCAGTTGGATATCTCAAAATAAATTTTGATTTCTCTTTCCAGCTTGAATTGAATCAAGAAAATGATGTTGATCTCTTTGTAGAAGGCTAGGAAGAATTAGCTGGCGACTCCAACATTGATTTTTTGAATTACCAAGATGAACCCAGAAGTGAAGGTAAAGCAGATGAAAGATCATATGTTGTGTTCACCTGATCCAAGAATCAGTCAGCCCAACTAGCTGATAAGGAGAAAGCAGAGGAGTGACCTCAACCAAAAATTTAAATTGCTAAATGAAGAACCACTCTACCTTTCCAACCAAAGGACCCGGTGATTGCAAGAAAGGTAAGTACATCAAACATCTCTGCACCTTCTACTTCAACTTTGCATATTAGTCCTCTCCCTCTCAAAAATTAAAAGGATGAACTCCTATCCTCTATTCTTAGTCCATTTCAGTCATTTGACATAATGAACCATGTCAATAAGACCAAAATTCAAATGTCTAAATTTTAATTCTTGTAATCCAATCCTGAGCAGTTGGACAAGTTAGCAGAGTGTGTGAAGAATAAAGCTATCTCTGCAAGACAAGATGTTAAAAAGATAACTCATGATCCCCCAAGGAACATGTCCATCCCAAACAATCTTGTCATTACTCCTCTAGCTACCCATGAGAAAATAGAGCCTTTTTATGTTTTCCTATTGATAAATGGTCACAAACTGAGCAATTGCATCATAGACTCATGTGCATCTGACAACATCATGCCTGCCAAGGTGGTAGAATCTCTTTGACTCACGCTAACTAAAAATTTTGGGAGATGTTTGTCCATAGAGAACAAATAAGTACCTCTACTGGGACAGATTTAGGATGCCCAATTTACATTTGCAGCATTCCCAAATAAAAGAATCAAGATGACAGTCCTGGTGGCCGATGTCCCAGCCTCATACGACATTCTTCTAAGGTGAAATTTTTTAAGGATGTTGGAGGAGAATTGAACATGGACCTATTTAAAGAGAGGATCTCTATCAAAGGCATCATGTAGAGATTGCTTTTTGAAAAGTAATCAAAATATGTTGTCTCTCAGACATCAACCCCTAAAGCTCAAATTCTGTTTGAATCTTTAGGCATGGGTAATTACTTCTTAACCACAGAGGATATTCATGTTTTAGTAGATAAAGTCCTATAGGTGACGATCCAAGAATCGACTTAGATGAAACATCAAAAAAAATGGTAGGGTGTAGTACAGATAAAAAAGAATTCTCCCTTCCAAACAAGGAGAAATCTAAGGAAAGATCAATTTTTGATGATGTTTAGACCCTGGAATTTGATGGCAGCAATTCTTCTACCATCTTAGGGGCCAGGATTGTGTTGATATCTCCTCAAGGAGATATTTTTCTTTATTCATATAAGTTGCAGTTTAGTAACACCAACAACACAGTTGAGTACGAATCTATATTGCTTGAATTGAAAGTTGCTCGAGATAAAGGCATCAAACTCCTTCATGCCAAAGGAGATGCTGAATTGGTGGTTTGTAAGGTAAAGAACCTATATCAAACCAAAAATAAGAGATTACATCATTACCGCAATCTAGTCTAGGATCAAATTGAAAGCTTTGATGCTTTCAACATCTCTACCATACCCAGGGAATTCAATGACCGAGTTGATGCATTGACTATTTTAGCAACCCTCTTAGTTCCTCATCTAGACTTCAAAGAAAATAAGTACACTATCAAATTGGTATTTTGACCAAGTGTGCCTGATAATGCCAACCATTGTCAAGTGGTCAATGGTGACAACTAGATCATCACCTTTCTAAAATAGAAAGACAACTTCGAACATCTTCACTTCGAAAGCAGCAAGCTCTAGAAACTTGAATCAACTCCTAAAATAAATTTAGATGCAGGTGAAGAATTCCTATAGTTAAAAGAGAATAAAATTTCTAAAGGACTAGTTTTTCTTGAGAAACTATTTGACAAGCATGACAGATTCATCAAACAACAAAAAATGGATTCAAAGTCCTCTCAGGGGTTTGATCAGATAAATCTAAGTACCTAAGAAAATCTCAAGATGGTGAACATTGGGAAGTGTTGTACTCCGAAGGAGAAACTCAAATTTATTGACCTGCTTCACCATTACATGGATGTTTTGGCGTACTCTTATGATGATCTAAAGTCACTCAGGCTTGAAGAAATTCACCATGAAATTCCTCTCAAGGATGGTTTGGTGCCTTACAAGTAGAAATCCTAGTAGTATAATCTAAAGATATCAGGTATTATTCTATCTGAGATATAGAAAATACTGAATGCTAGGATAATTTTTCCAATCCATCATTCCACATGGATTGCCAACATAGTCCCTGTGAGGAAGAAGAATGGTGAAATTTGCATCTGTGTGGATTTTAATAATCTGAATCAGTCATCTTTAAAGGATAACTAGCCTTTGCCCATCATGGATCAAGTGCTTCAGATAGTGACCGGCTCAGAGATGTTATCAATGCTAGACGACTTCTCAAGATATAATCAAGTTGATGTTAGTGAATTAAACTAACACAAGACTACCTTCACCACACCTTGGGGCATGTTTGCCTATAAAAGGATGCCTTTTGGCTTGATAAATGTTGGCGCCACCTTTCAGAGAGCAATGGGCCTTGCTTTCAAGGATGAGATGGGTAAGTTCATTGTAGTTTATCTTGATGACTTGATCGTATTTTCTAAGCATTGTGTGGATCATATATGCCACTTGCAACAAATGTTGGAGCACAAATGTTGGAGCGCTGTCGCCAAAATGACATTTCCTTGAACCCCAAGAAGTCAATTTTTGGAGTAACAGAAGGAAAACTTCTCAGACACATTGTGTCCAAAAGAGGCATAAAGATTGACTCAGACATAGTCAAGTCTCTCCAAGAGCTTACCTTTCCTACAAGTAAGACTGCTATTCATTCATTCTCTGAAAAGGTGAATTTTTTATGAAGATTTATTTCTGAGTTTGCTAAGAAGACTCGACACATTGTGAACATGATGAAGGGAAAGGCCACCTTCAACGTGACTGAAAAAGGCAAGTCAGCATTTGAGGATATCAAGATAGTCATTGCCCATGCCCCAATTCTAATTTGTCTAGACTACAACAAAGATATCATCATATACAGTTATGCTTCTGAACACAAGCTTTTAGCAATTCTGATTCAACAAAATAAAGAAGGTATAGAATCTCTCATTTCTTTCATGAGCTGCCCTATCAAAGCTCATGAGCTGAAGTATTTAAACATGGAGAAGCATGCTTATGCAGTGGTGAAGGCAGTCAAGCATTTCTGATTCTATATCTTAAATTCTCATACTACTGCCTTGGTTCCTAATACCATGGTCAAATCCATACTAACTCAGTAGGAGTTTGAGATGAAAAGAGGCAATTGGATTGCAAAGATCCAGGAGTTTGATCTAGTCATCAAGCCAATAAAGTTAGTATGGGGAAAATGCCTATGTCAATTAATTACTAATAACAAACTAGAAGAAATAGAGCATGAAGAAGTAGAGGTAGAAGACACACCGATAGTCCTCTTTGTCTCCACCACAAATGAGTGGTATTCAGGTATTGCTCATTTTCTTACTTATGGTGAGTGTCCAGCTCACCTATCTTACAAAGAAAGGAGGACTATCAAGTTGAAAGCTGCCAATTTTATCCTTTGGGACAACGGCCTGTACAAGAGGAACCTTGATGGAGTGTTCCTCTGCTGTGTGGACAAGGAGCTGTAAAGTCAACTTTTGAAATCCTTCCACAATCTAGCCTATGGAGGACATTTTTTTGCTCTTGTGACTTCCCATAAAATTCTACGAGCCAGGTATTATTGGCTAACTCTTTTCCAAGATGCATATAAGTGGGTAAGAAAATGTGAACTGTGCCAACAGTTTGTTGGAAGACTCAAGTTGGCTGCCTTGCCTCTCAAGCTAGTGGTGATAGAAGAACCATTCTAGCAACGAGAAATTAATTTTATTGAAGCTGTAAACCCATCTTCAAGTGTTGTACATGATTATGTCTTTACAACAACTGACTACTTCACCAAGTAGGTGGAAGCTATCGCAACCAAGCTTGCTACTTTAGAATTAGTGTGCAATTTCCTCAAGGAGAATATCATTTCTAGGTTTGGGGTCCCAACCAAGATTGTCACAAACAACGTAGCTTGTTTCACTTCCCAACAGATTACTCAGTTCTATTTTTACTATGGGATCACCCTCTCCCACTCCTCTAATTACTTTTCACAAGGGAATGGACAAGTTGAATCAAGTATCAAGAACTTGATTATGATCATCAAGAAGCTGGTGGATGACAACCAAAGGACATAGCATAAAGCATTGATTGATGCTTTGTGGGAAGATAGAATTATACCAAAAAAGGCAATTAGTATGTCTCCTTTCTAACTTCTTTATGGTATCAATTCTGAGATACTAATCACCTTAGAATTGCCAGCATTAAAATTGGCTAAGGCAATAGAAGATCGGACGTATGAAAGCTCCATTGACAAGAGGATCATGTGCTTGACTGATTTGGATGAGCAGAGAACTATGGTGGTGGACCGAATTGCTGCCCATCAAAGTCTGGTGAAGAAGCTCTTCGACTAGAAGGCAAAAAACTGTGATTTTCAGGTTGAAGATCAAGTCTTGTTGTGGGACAAGAGAAGAGAACCAAAGGGGATGCATGAGAAGTTTGACTCCCTTTGGAAGGGCATGTTTACTATTCATCAATTAAATGGTGAAAATAGTTTCTTACTAAAATATCAAAATGACACGCTCTTTTCTCTGTCTTATAATGGGAAACATCTGAAGCACTTCAATCCGTGAAATATCAAATAAGATCAGCTTGTACATATGTTTATTTGTATATTCTTTAGTTCTATTTTTATTCTTTTATTTTTGTTTTTGTCGCCTTTATTTTTGGGTAGCATGACTCCATGGCCCAATGGCATACTTCAAGGCACTGAAGATTCTGGTTTCTACTCCCCTCAGATATTCCAAGTTTTTAACTCAAGAAAGTTCTCCAACTGGAGCCAACTATTGTTCTCCAAAAATATCACTCATTTTTGGGACAACATTTGAACTATTTTAGTCCAACAGACCAAAATCTTCTTTTCTCTTCTAAAAAATTGTTCTATGTATTCAAATTCACCATTTTGGTTCAACAGATTCAATGGTTCAAAAGGTTCAAAGTGTTTGGTTCAACGTCGTTTGGTTCAAAGCATATGGTTCAACGTGGTTTGGTTCAAACCATGTTTGGTTCAAGTGATCAAGTGAATGAGTGGAACACAAGAAAGCGATTGAACCATTGAACCAAAGTTGGTTCAATCGATCAATTCAATCGGTAGGTTGAAGGGGCTGTCCCAAAGCTAAAGGAAAAGTGCCCTTGCGGAAGGAAATGAACCAAGCCAAGTGCCCTTGCGGAGGGCAGCGAGCAAAAGCAGACAAAGAGAATTCCTTCAAAAAAGTGAACCAAAGACAAAAAACCCTTGCAGAGGGCAGGTGAGGAGTAGATGGACCATTGTAAAAGCCTGAAGGATAGTTTTGGGCTTGAATAAGTCCTTGCGGAGGGCACAGTTCTCTTTTAGGAAAAGAATGCGGCAAAATAGTTAAGGTAAAAATCCTTTAGACTTTTTGTTCGAAAGAATTCACCTGAGAAGAAAGCCCAAAAGCAAGAACCCGACAGAAAATTGACTAAGGCAAAGTGAAGGAAAAAAGTAGCAAAAGCCCACTGAGAAAATTAAAGCCCAAAGGCCATCCTAAGACCACCTGAAGGGTACATACCCTTGTGGGAGGCTCTCACCAAGGAAAGTAGACCATTTCTCAAGACCCTGAAGGGCAAGTTCCCTTCGAGAAAGATCAAACCTTAAAGTGTAGCAGAAGCTGCCACATGTCCCTTACAAAGTGCAACAAAAGCTGTCACATGTCCTTTACAAAGTGCAGTGAAAGTTGCCACGTGTCTCTTATAAAGTCGAATAAGAAGCTGCCATGTGTCATCTATCAGGACACAGTTTCTAGTAACTTTCAAAGCAAATAAACATGCTATGTGTCATCTAAAAAGCTTAGTAGAGGTTACCAAGTGGCAACATCTGCAACTTCTTCCTTTTATTGAGTAAGGACTATGGTGGGTCCCAGGTGAGTGGCTAAACTCGAGTAAAATGTGCCATGTGTCATCATCCGTGTGAATCCAAAAGAGTCCCAAATATTTCTATAATGTTTCTAGGAGCTCAGCGAAAGCTCCCGCGTGTCATCTTCTGTAGGACTCTCAAAAGGCACCCAAAGCCTCTATAAGTTAAGCAGATGCTGCCACGTGTCCTCACCTATTTCACAGTGGAACATGCCACGTGTCATCTACAAAGCTTGATAGAGGCCACCAAGTGGCAACATCCACGGCTTCTTCCTTTTATTGAGTAAGGACTGTGGTGGGTCCTGGGTGAGTGGCTAAACTCAAGTGGAACGTGCCACGTGTCATTATCTACGTGAATCCAAAAGAGTCCCAAATGTTTCTATAGTGTTTCTAGGAGCTCGATGGAAGTTGCCACATGTCATCTTTAATAGGACTCTCAAAAGGCACCCAAAGCCTCCATAAGTTAAGCAGATACTGTCACATATCCTCACCTATTTCAAAGTGGAATGTGCCACGTGTCATTGTTAAGATCAGTGAAAAGTGACCAAAGCAAGTAGGAAAGACATGAAGGAATTGCTAAGGATGATGACGGGCCCACAACCATCAAATTTAGGGCAACCAAGTAGCTGTTGGCTTTCAAATGATGACGGACTCGAAGATGTCAAATTTGTGGTAATGAAATAACTGTTGATCCTTGCAGACTTAAGCATAGACCTTGTGAACGAATTCAACAACCAGCCAAAGAGATAGCCTGAGAGCTCAGATTGCATAGAAAAGGGCAAAATACAGCTAGGAAAGGGGGAATGATGAAGAGGGATCTGAAATATCTATGCATGGGATATGTTTCTAAAAGGTGAAGCAATCCACTAGGTGGACATCAGAGATCGTAGACATTTAATGATGTGACCTATTTTCCTGCATTGAGTAAAGCAAATAACTGTGCACACATAAGGAAACACATCAAGCGGCCCATATTAAAAATTGATGCTCGATTCCATCATAGCTCATGGACAGAATTTAAAATGCATTAAAGGCATTGAATGCATCATAAGCCATTTTTGTGAAACAAAACACCCCCAAGTCTTTCTTGGAGCACTATATATTGGAGACTCTCTTATTATTTTAGGAAATCTCTCTCTATTATCAGAAACAAAACTTTGTTCAAATTGAAAGGCATTACTAAGAATTTGAGCTTAGATTGTTGATCATATTTCATTATTTGAATAAAAAAATAAGTGACTTCTCAGACTTTGTGCTGGAATAGCTTGGTTGTTGGAGAAATTAATCTTATGTTTATTTATTTAATACATTTTTTGTCCATTTAATTGAATAAGCAGAATTAGTGAAAATAATCAGAAAAGTGTCCTGAAGCCAAATGTGGAGAGACTTTGTGCCCCCACAATTGCCTTTAGTGTGTTTTCTTTTTATTCCTGTGTAAAGGATCTTGGGATGACTTTGTGCCCTAATTGTCCTTCATATTTTACTCTTTCACAGTTGAGGTAGAGACTTTGTGTTACATTTCATCCTGTTGTGTTACTGCATCCTGTTACAGTTAGTTGTCACCACTCAAAAAGTTCTTTTTGTCTGCTGAATAGCACTTATGAAAGAAGAGGAGTGCCTTCTATCATTTTATCAATATTTCTCCTTTGATACGTGAACATCATCTCTGAAAAAAGAGAGATGGATGGTTTATCCTACCCTTGAGTGTTATTTTCTACTTATATATATAGTATATAGCTCTTGCATATTTATAGGGAACCTCCCCTTGATGAGAGGAGAGATTTGTCTCCTTTTGATGTAGTAAACCTGCACATCTGGCTGACCAATTTTCCTATTATGTGGTTGAAGAGACCTATTTTGCTCATCAGTTAGTTGATTGATAAAATATTTACCCAACAGTTTTTTATGACTCTGTTAGGGATTTACGTGTAATCTGAAGCCTCAAGTTTCAGATTGAAGCAGTCCATGCCCTTATCCATTATAGACTCTAGCAACTCCATTCTATGTCTTACGCATTATCATTATAGCCTTACCATCTTTCTCCACCTCCATGCCACTGAGATAGAATGCGTAGTTTGAAACCTAAAGCTTCAAGTTGAAGCAGGGCCAGTTCTTTCTCATTTTTATTCTACAATCTGGTAGGTCCATGGTATACATGAAGCCAAAGGGCTAAATGTATTATTGACCCTATATTTGAGTTGATACAATAAAGTAATTTTGAATTTACCATCTCGCCTCCAACAAACCAGGAGCTTTCCTCCTACTAAAGTCAAGTCTCCATTACCAGGTAAAGCCTCCATTTCTGCTATTAATAAAGCTTTATCAATACTTACCCCTCTGAGATTTGTTATCCCACCTTTCCATAGTCATACTATGGTAGTTCAAGGTCCTTGGGGTAACTCTTTTGGCCCACTCAATTTAACTCCACCTCTATATGAGCTACCACGCAGCTCAAGGAAGAATTTTCCTAAATTTTTTGGTGATGAGAAGGTTCAACCTGATGAACATATTGCAGTCTTCAACATAGCCTATGGCATAATAGGTGTGGAGTATGATGATGTAGTAGTTAGGCTATTCGTGAAAACTTTAGAAGGTGCTGCTGAAGACTGGTTCTATCATCTGTAGGCCCAGACTGTGACTGACTAGAACACCTTCAAAGTCAAGTTTGAAGCTAGATTCAAGTCTACAGAAGATGCACATGCCCTACTGGCTCAACTCGCACAAATGAATAAGGAGCCTTATGAACCAATGAGGGATTTCATATCCAAGTTTGATAAGCTGAGGAACATGATTCCTACACTTGCTCAGCCTACACCTGAGAATCTCAAATGTTCTTCATCAACTCTCAGCTACCTAAAGTAAGTTTTATGCTGAGATGTGCTGGCCAAATAGACATTATTGTAGCTCAGGATGTGGCTACTGAGGTAGAAGATGACCTTATCTTGGCAGAAAAGATAAGTAGAGATCCTAACAAAGGTAAATCTTCATCATCATCTGAATATCCATCTACAGGTACCACTGATCAAATGGTGCAAAAGCTAAAAAATGAGTTGCTAGCTCTCAAGAAACAAATGGCGCAAGGGATATCTTCAACTTCTTCATACAAAGATATGTCAAGGAGGACATTCCTCAATCAGTCATACCAAGACAATGATGTTAGGAATCAAGGATAGCTAAATCGTCTTCCTCCCCCATAGGAGAAACTTGCAATTGAAGCACCCCCAACTAATTCAACAGTTGGATATCTTGAAATAGAATTTGATTTCTCTTTTCAGCCTAAATTGAATCAAGAAAGTGACGTTGATCTCCTTGCAGAAGGCTAGAAAGAATTAGCTGGTGACTCCAACATTAGTTTTCTGAATTACTAGGATGAACCCAGAAGTGAAGGTAAAGCAGATGAAGGATCATATGCTGTGCTCACCCAGTCCAAGAATCAGTCATCCCAACCAGCTGATAAGAAAAAAGTAGAGGAACAACCTCAACCAAAAATTTCAATTGCTAAATAGGGAACCACTCTACCTTTCCAGCTAAAGGACTCAGTGATTTCAGGAAAGGTAAGCACATCAAACATCTCTACACCTTCTACTTCAACTTTGTAGATTAGTCCTCCCCCTCCCAAAAATCAAAAGTATGAACTCCTATCCTCTATTCCTAGTCCATTTCAGCCATTTAACATAATCGACCATGTCAAGAAGACCAAAATTTAAATGTCTAAATTTGAATTCTTGTAATCCAATCTTGAGCAGTTGGCAATGTTAGTGGAGTGTGTGAAGAATAAAGTTGTCCCTGCAGGATAAGATGTTAAAAAATTAAATCATGATCCCCTAAGGAACATATCCATCCCAAATAATCTTTTCATTACTCCTCTAGCTACCCATGGAAAAATAGAGATTTTTTATGTTTTTCTGTTGATAAATGGTCACAAACTGAGCAATTGCATCATAGACTCAGGTGCATTTGACGACATCATGCCTACCAAGGTGGCAGAATCTCTTCAACTCACGTTGACCAAAATCTTTGGGAGATGTTTCTCCATGGAGAACAAACAAGCACCTCTTCTGGGACAAATTAAGGATGCCCAGTTTGCATTTATAGCATTCTCAGACAAAAGAATCAAGATGATAGTCCTAGTGGCCGATGTCCCAACCTCATACGACATTCTTCTAAGGTGAAATTTTTGCAAGGATGTTGGAGGAGAATTGAACATGGACATATCTGAAGCGAGGATCCCTGTCAAAGGCATCATGTAGAGATTGCTTCCTGAAAAAGAATCAAAATATGTTGTCTCTCAGATATCAGCCCCTGAAGCTCAAATTCTGTTTAAATCTTCAGGCATAGGTAATTACTTCTTAACTACATAGGATATTCATGTTTTAGCAGATGAAAGTCCTGTAGGTGATGATCCAAGAATTGACTTAGATGAAATATCAGAAGAATTGGTAGGTTACAGTATAGATAAAAAAATTCCCCATTCCAAGCAAGGAGAAATCTAAGGAAAGATCAATTTTTGATGATGTTTAGATCTTGAAATTTGATGGCAGCAATTCTTATACCGGCTCAGGGGCCAAGATTGTGTTGATATCTCTTCAAGGATATATTTTTCCTTCTTCATACAAGTTGTAGTTTAGTAACACCAACAAAACAACTGAGTACAAATCTCTATTGCTTGGATTGAAGGCTGCTCGAGATAAAGACATCAAACTCCTTCATGCCAAAGAAGATGCTGAACTAGTGGTTTGTCAGATAAGGAACCTGTATCAAACTAAAATGAGAGATTACATCATTACCACAATCTAGTCTAGAATCAAATTAAAAGCTTTGATGCTTTCAATATCTCTACCATACCTAGAGAATTTAATGACCAAGTTGATGCACTAGCTATTTCAACAACCCTCTTAGTTCCTCATCTAGACTTCAAATGAAACAAGTACACTATTGAATTGGTATTTTGACCAAGTGTGCTTGATAATGCCAACCATTGGTAAGTGTTCAATGGTGACAACTAGATCACACATTTTTGGAACAAAAAGACAGCATCGAACATCTTCACTTTGAAGACAGTAAGCTTCAAAAACTTGAATCAACTCTTGAAATGAATTCAGAAGCAAGTGAAGAATTCCTACAACTAAAAGAGAATAAAATTCTCAAAGCACTGGTTTCTCTTGAGAAACTATTTGACAAACACGATAAGTTCATCAAAAAAAAAAAAAAGATTCAAACTCATCCAAGGGGTTTGATTAGATAAATTTGGGTACCCAAGAAAATTACAAGATGGTGAACATTGGGAAGTGCTATACTATGAAGGAAAAATTCAAATTTACTGACCTGCTTTGCCATTACATGGATGTTTTGGTGTAATCTTATGATGATCTAAAGTCACTCAGGCCTGAGAAAATTTGCCTTGAATTCTTCTCAAGGATGGTTCGGTGCCTTACAAGCAAAAATATCGATAGTATAATCTAAAGATATCAAGTACTATTCTGTCTAAGATACAAAAAATGTTGAATGCTAAGATAATTTTCTCAATCCATCATTCCACATGGATTGCCAACATAGTCTCTGTGAGGAAGAAGAATGACAAAATTTGCATCTGTGTGGATTTCAAGAATCTAAATCAGTCATATTTAAAGGATAACTATCCTTTGCCCATCATGGATCAAGTGCTTTAGATAGTGACCGGCTCAGAGATGTTATCAATGCTAGATGGCTTCTCAAGATACAATCAAGTTGAAGTTAGTGAAGTAGACCAACACAAGACAACCTTCACCACACCTTGGGGCATATTTTCCTATAGAAGGATGCCTTTTAGCTTGATAAATGCTAGTGCCACCTTTCAGAGAGCAATGGGCCTTGCTTTCAAGGATGAGATGGGTAAGTTTATTGTAGTTTATCTTGATGACTTGACCATCTTTTTTAAGCATCGTTCGGATCATATATGCCACTTGCAACAAGTGCTGAAGTGCTACCGCTAGAATGGCATTTCCTTGAACCCAAAGAAGTTAATTTTTGGAGTAACAGAAGAAAAATTTCTTAGACACATTGTGTCCAAAGGAGGCATAAAAATTGACTTAGACAGAGTCAAGTTTATCCAAGAGCTTACCTTTCCTAGAAGTAAGACTGATGTTCATTCTTTCTTCAGAAAGGTGAAATTTTAACAAAGATTCATTCTTGAGTTTGCTGAGAAGACTCGACACATTGTGAACATGATAAAGGGAAAGACCACCTTCAGTTGGACTGAAGAAGGCAAGTCAACATTTGAGGATATCAAGATAGCCATTGCCCATGCCCTAATTTTGGTTTGTCTAGACTACAACAAAGAGTTCATCATATACAATCATGCTTCTGAACACACACTTTCAACAATTCTGATTCAACAGAATAAAAAAGGTATAGAATCTCCCATTTTTTTCATGAGCTGCCCTCTCAAAGCTCATGAGCTGAAGTACTTGAACATAGAGAAGCATGCTATGCATTGGTGAAGGTAGTCAAGCATTTTCACTTCTACATCTTAAATTCTCACACTACTACCTTGGTTCTTGATACCACGGTCAAATCCATACTAACTTAGCAGGAGTTTAAGATGAAAAGAGGCAATTGGGTTGCAAAGATCTATGAGTTTGATCTAGTCATCAAGCCAACAAAGCTGGTATGGGGAAAAGGCCTATGTCAATTAATTGCTGATAAGAAACTATAAAAAATAGAGCATGAAAAAGCAGAGGTGGAAGACACACCGACAGTCCTCTTTGTCTCCACTACAAATGAGTGGTATTCAGGTATTGCTCATTTTTTTTACTTATGGTGAGTGTCCTGCTCACCTATCTTACAAAGAAAGGAGGACTATCAAGTTGAAACTTGCCAATTTTATCCTTTGGGACAATGGCCTGTACAAGAGGAACCTTGATGGAGTGTTCCTTCGCTATGTGGACAAGGAGCAGCAAAGCCAATTTTTGAAATCTTTTCACAATCTCGCCTGTGGAGGACATTTTTTTGATCTTGTGATTGCACATAAAATCTTGCGAGCCAGGTATTATTGGCTAACTATTTTCCAAGATGCATATAAGTGGGTAAGAAAATGTGAACTATGCCAACAGTTTGTTGGAAGACCCAAGTTCGTTGCCTTGCCTCTTATGTCAGTGGTGATAGAAGAACCATTCTAGCAATGGAGAATTGATTTTATTAGAGCTGTAAACCCATCTTCAAGTGCTGGACATGATTATGTCCTTACAACAACTGATTACTTCACCAAGTGGGTGGAAGCTATCCCAACCAAGCATGCTACTTCAGAAGTAGTGTGTAATTTCTTTAAGGAAAATATCATTTCTAGATTTGGGGTCCCAACCAAGATTGTCACAGACAACGTAGCTTGTTTCACTTCTCAGGAGATTACTCAGTTATGTTTTTACTATGGGATCACCCTCTCCCACTCTTCTGATTACTTTTCACAAGGGAATGGACAAGCTGAATCATGTAACAAGAACCTGATGACTATCATCAAGAAGCTGGTGAATGACAACCAAAGGACATGGCATAAAGTATTGGTTGATGCTTTGTGGGCAGATAGAATTATATCAAAAAAGGCAATTGGTATGTCTCCTTTCCAACTTCTTTATGGTATCAATGCTAAGATACCAATCACCTTGAAATTGTCAACATTAAAATTAGCTAAAACAATTGAAGATCAGACATATGAAATCTCCATCGATAAGAGGATCATGTGCTTAACTGAGTTGGATGAGCAGAGAACTATGGTGGTGAACCGAATTGCTGCCCATCAAAGTTTGGTGAAGAAGCTCTTTGACCAGAAGGCAAAAAACTATGATTTCCAAGTTGGAGATCAAGTCCTACTGTGGGATAAGAGAAGAGAATCAAAGGGGATGCATGGGAAGTTTGACTCCTTTTGGAGGGGCCCGTTTACTATTCATCAACTAAATGGTGAAAATAGTTTCTTGCTGAAATATTAAGATGGCACACTCTTTTCTCTGCCTTTCAATGGGCAACATCTGAAGCACTTCAATCCATGAAATATCAGATAAGATTAGCTTGTCATATGTATATTTGTATAGTCTTTAGTTCTATTTTTATGCTTTCATTTTTGTTTTTGTCACTTTTATTTTTGGGTAACATGACTTCATGGCCCAATGGCATACTTCAAGGCATTGGAGATTTTGGTTTCTACTCCCCTCAGTTGTTCCAATTTTTTAACTGAAAGAAGTTCCCCAACTGGAGCCGGCTATTGTCCCCTAAAAATATCACTCATTTTTGGGACAACATTTGAACTATTTTAGTCTAATAGACCAAAATCCTCTCTTTCTTTGTCAAAAATTGTTTTGGGCATTCAAATTCACCATTTTGGTTCAACATGTTCAATGGTTCAAAAGGTTCAAAGCATTTGGTTTAATGCCGTTTGGTTCAAAGCGTATGGTTCAATGCGGTTTGGTTTAAGCGGTCAAGTGAATGAGTGGAACACAAGAAAGTGATTGAACCATTGAACCGTTGAACCAAAGTTAGTTTAATCGATCGGTTCAAGTGGCTATCCCAAAGCCAAAGGAAAAGTGCCCTTGCAGAGGGCAGCGAGCAAAAGCAGACAAAGAAAATTCTTTCAAAAAAGTGAACCAAGGACAAAAACCCTTGTAGAGGGCAGGCAAGGAGCAGATGGACCATTGAAAAAGCCTGAAGGATAGTTCTGGGCTTGAGTAAGTCCTTGCAGAGGGCACAGTTTTCTTTCAGGAAAAGAACGCGGAAAAATGGTTAAGGCAAAAATCCTTTGGAATTTTTGTCTGAAGGAATTCACCTGAGAAGAAAGCCTGAAAGCAAGAACCCAATGAAAAATTGACTAAGGCAAAGCAAAGGAAAAGAGTAGCAAAAGTCCGCTGAGAAAATTAAAGCTTGAAGGCCATCCCAAGATCGCCCGAAGGGTACATACCCTTGCGGGAGGCTCTCGCCAAGGAAAGTGGACCGTTTCTCAAGACCCCGAAGGGCAAGTTCCCTCTGGGAAAGATCAAACATCAAAGTTTAGCGGAAGCTGCCACATGTCCCTTACAAAGTACAACAAAAGCTACCACGTGTCCCTTACAAAGTGCAGTAGAAGCCACCACGTGTCCCTTATAAAGTCAAAGCAAAAGCTGCCAAGTGTTGTCTATTGGGACACAGTTTCTAGTAACTTTCAAAGCAACAAAACATGCCATGTGTCATCTACAAAGCTTAGCGGAGGCCACCAAGTGGCAACATCCACAACTTCTTCCTTTTATTGAGTAAGGACTGTGGTGGGTCCTGGGTGAGTGGCTAAACTTGAGCGGAACATGCCACATGTCATCATTTGTGTGAATCCAAAAGAGTCCCAAATGTTTCTACAGTGATTCTAGGAGCTCGGTGAAAGTTGCCACATGTCATCTTTTGCAGGTTTCTCAAAAGGCACCCAAAGCCTCTATAACTTAAGTAGATGCTACCACGTGTTGTCACTTGTTTTACAGTAGAACGTGCCACTTGTCATCTACAAAGCTCGATGGAGGCTGCCAAGTGGCAACATCCATAACTTCTTCCTTTTATTGAGTAAGGACTATGGTGGGTCCTGGGTGAGTGGCTAAACTCAAGCGAAACGTGCCACATGTCATCATCCGCATGAATCCAAAAGAGTCCCGAATGTTTCTATAGTGTTTCTAGGAGCTCGATGGAAGTTGCCATTTGTCATCTTTTGTATGACTCTCAAAAGGCACCCAAAGCTTCTATAAGTTAAGCAGATGCCGCTACGTGTCCTTGCCTATTTCACAGCAAAACTTGCCATGTGTCACTTGTTAAGATCAGCAGAAAATGGCCAAAGCAAGCAGGAAAGACACAAAGGAATTGCTAAAAAGGATGACGGGCCCGTAGCCATCAAATTTAAGGCAACCAAGTAGCCGTTGGCTTTCAAATGATGATGGACCCAAAGACGTCAAATTTGTGGCAATGGAATAACTGGTGATCCTTGCAGACTTAGGCTTAGATCTTGTGAATAAATTTAGTGACCAGCCAAAGAGATAGCCTGAGAGCTCAGATCGCATAGAAAAGGGAAAAATACAGCCAGGAAAGGGGGAACGATGAAGAAGGATCAAAAATATCCGTGCATGGGATATGTTTCTAGAAGCTGAAGCAATCCACCAAGTGGACATCGAAGAGTGCGAACATTCAATGATGCGGCCTATTTTCCTGCATTGAGTAGAGTGAATAGCTATGCACACATAAAGAAACACATCAAGTGGCCCATATTAAAAACTGATGCTTGATTCCAACATAGCTCATGGACAGAATTTAAAATGCATTAAAGGCATTGAATGCAACATAAGCCATTTTTGTGAAATAGAAGTTATTTGCATTAAAGAATACTAATAGGTATGAGCATATAAGATTATTCGAATGGAAGTTATAATTTATTGTATCAGCATGATTAAATGTTGTGATTTAATCATAAGGAAATGCATAAGCAATTTAAAGAGAATATTAGTAACTAGTTGTACACTTTAAATGAGGTAGGAAAAAAATCATTGATAAATGTTTTCAAGATGTATAAGCATGTTCTAGTTATATGTTTGAGGCTTAATCAAGCTAAGTCTATGTAAATAAAAAGTATGAAAATCACTTTATTATGGTGTAAATGTAATATATTTTAGGAGCCTTTTAGAATAAATGATGTGAGTTCCCAGTGGAGTTACTTTGTTATTTTATACTCTTACCTAAAAGTTAACCATAAACGAACTCCTTGCATCAAGCGAAAATGCTCATGCTTAATTCACGTGACACCAACCTAGTATTGATGATGAGACTTTATTCCTATCTAGTCCTTTAGACAAATGGATAAACTTATAAATTTTACCCATTAAGCATCGAAGCTAGTTGACTATTGAAATATATGTTGGAAAAATCAGCCCAAAACAACATGTTGAGTAGGCTTAATTAATTGCTTAAACTCATAATTTAATACCACTAAGACCTGTAATCAAATTATATATCATAAAAGAGTTAACAACAACAATAAATTTGTCAATTACTTGTGTGGTCGTATGTTGGGTGGCCTGATTATGGAGGCACTCATCAAAATTTTGAACATGTTGTCCCTTTATAGTTCATAGAGTCGATTTGGATTTGATCGACCAAACATAGACAATAGTAGTACTGCACTAAATATCTTTTGAGTCTGAATTTTTGTCTACGAAGTCATTCTAGATAGGGTGTCAAAATAATTACCTAGTTTATCAATTGTGGAAACTAAAATATTTAACCTCTTTATTTTAGTTTCTTATCCTTATAGGTTTCTTCATATTCAACTTATTTCACCATTTGATATTTTTGGTAAGTTTGTCTTGTACCCTATTTGTGATTATTTTTTTTAGTGAGATTTTGTCGTCAAAGAACATTTGGAATGGTAGTCTTTTTATTCATTCCATTCATCCTAAGACTGAAACAATACTTTAGTGGAGATGTTTTTAGTAACCATAATTGGCCCAATTCCTTGTAAAGAATTATTTTTTCATCTAGATATTTAATCTAGCATCAATTTGTACCCTATTTAGCCCTTAAGTGTTTTTACCTATTAAACCATAGCATTGGCTCATTTTGATCATGGGTTTTGCTTATTCTTAAATTTATATTTGTGAATGTTACCAGTGTTAATATGTGATCATTCCTTCATTGCCTAGTTGTACTAATAAAAGTTAGTTTTCACTTAGTTGTGGGATTCATGATGAGTTTATAAAGAGGTTTGAAACCTGATTGGTGCTAAGTTTTTTGGCATGTTTTCATGTTGTTTGAGATTTGTATTATTTCAAACTATTGGTACCCGAGTCATGTATAATTGATCTAGTTAAATTTGAGCTTAGACTCTTTGTGCATTGCTTGGAAGAGTAAGGCAAGCCATTTGGTTAGGACTATGTCATGACATTGAATTTATGTGTTTGTTGGAGTTGTATTCTATTTAAGTGTTACTGCCTCTATATGCTTAGGAGGTAGTGTGTTCATTAGAGTTGTAGAGAAGAAATTTTATAAAAAATAGTGTGTATTTGTGTGTGTCCAAGAGGATTTTTTTTGGACTTTACGCTCATGTGCATGTAAAATCCATATAGTTTCACCATAAATCATGTCAATGGGACCTTGGAAATGAATCCATGGCATAATTTATAGTAGCAGGTCCTAAAGTGTAATGTTTTTGTAGTGAAGAGATAAGTTCTTAAACTCCAACTAGTATTTTAACCTCTAGGACCTCCAGGTAAAAATACATCACTTTGAGCATGTCTATATAGGAAAATGTCATGTGATTCCTTAACCTAAATGTCCAAATCCACCTGGAAGCATGTGTTCACTATTGTTTAAAAACATAGAAACACTAACAATAAATGTTGTCAAAGTTGAAGTTGCAGTTGGAGAACTCCACCTCTAGTGTTTCATGACTTGAAAATGGAATTAAAAAAACATCTAAGTTGGTGTATAATGTATATGAACATTTTAATGGCCTTTTATCATGCTAGGTCGAGAGACACACTAGCTATTCTGGCCTAAAGAACCCCCTCCCTAAAATAAGAAAAATATAGTTTTTTAGTCTAACTTCAGGCATGCATAAAATGTAAACCATAAGTCATTTGGATGAACCATAAGAACCTTCACATATGTATCCAAACTATATAATATCAACCTCGATCATGTCTATGAAACCTTTGGAGATAGATCTATGGCATAAGTTTCAATAATGGGTCCTAAACTGCAACATTTTTATGGTTAAGAGACAAGTTCTTGAGTTCCAACTGACATTTATGCCTCCAGGACCTCTAAGTGCAAATACAACACTTAAATAACATCTAGATAGGCAAATGACATGTGCTTACATGATACTTATATACAAATCCACCCAGAAGCGTGTGTTCACTATTTTTCAAGAGCATAGAAACACTAACAATAAATGTTGTCCAAGTTGAAGTTATAGTTGGAGAACTCCACCTTCGGTGTTTCATGACTCAAAATTAGAATTGAAAATATATATGGGGTGGTGAATAAAATATAATAGGAAGTTATTGGCCTTTGGTAATACCCAATCAATAAACCCACCACCCATTCCATCCTCAAGAATGCCCTTCCCAATACAAGAAAAATTCATTTTTTAAGCCTAACTTCAAGTGTGCATAACATTAAAATCGTAAGTCATTTGGATAAACCATCAGAACCTTTATGTGCATGTTTAAGCCCTTAAATTTCACCTTAGATCATGTCAATGTAACCTTGGATATGAATACATAACATAAGTTAAATTAATAGCTCTGAAAATGCAATGTTTTTGCACTGAAGAGATAAGTTTTTGAGATCCAACTAACATTTATGCATCTATAACCTCTATGTGAAAATCCATAAATTTAAACACATATAGATAGGAAAATGGCATCTGATTTCATGACATCTATATCGAAATCCACCTAAAAGTATGTGTTCACTACTGTTTAGGATCATGGAAATATTGATAGCAAATATTGTTAAAGTAGAAGTTGTAGTTGGAGAACTCCATCTACGGTGATTCATGGCTCAAAAATGACATTGCCAACACACAAAAGGTGGTAGATAATATCTAGGACCAAGTTATTAGCCTTTGATGAAACTCAGTCAAGATACCCACCATCCATTATGGCCTCAAGAATACCCTTTTCAATACAGGAAAAATACATTTTTTAGCCTAACTTTAGGTGTGCATAAAATGGAAACCATAAGTTATTTGCATGAACCCAAAAAAAAACCGTCACATGTGTGTTTAATTAATCTAATATTACCTAAAATCACATTGATGTAACCTTGGAGATGAATCTATGGCACACATTACAGTAAAAGGACCTGAAATGCAACTTGTTTACAGTGAAGAGATAAGTTTTTGTCCTCCAACTGGAATTTATATGTTTGAGACATATAGGTGCAAGTACATCACTTTGAATAC
Source organism: Torreya grandis (assembly GCA_037957365.1). Taxonomy (NCBI): domain Eukaryota; kingdom Viridiplantae; phylum Streptophyta; class Pinopsida; order Cupressales; family Taxaceae; genus Torreya; species Torreya grandis. The sequence goes on along the minus strand of JARHVA010000164.1, from coordinate 3,590,179 downwards.
ATATATATATATAGGAAAAATACGTGTGATACCATGACCACTATGTCCAAATCCACTTGATAACATGTTTTCACTATTGTTTAGGAGTATAAAAACACTAATAATATATGTTATCAAAATTGAAACTGCATTTATAAAACTCCACCTCAGGGGCTTCATAGATTGAAACTAGAATTTACAACATGTTCGAGGTGGTAGATAACATCTAGGACTAGGATCTTGGTCTTCGATCATGCTCGGTTGAGAGATCCACTACCCACTCTGACCTCAAGAATGCCCTTCCCAATATAAGAAAATTATATTTTTTTGGCCTAATTTCAACCATATAAAACATAAACTACAAGTCATTTGAATGAACTAAAAGAGCCCTAATATGCATGTTTAAGCCTTCTGATTGTGCCCAAAATCACATCAATGGAAACTTGGAGATGAACCTATGGTACACACTACAGTAACAAGTCCTGAAATGCAATATTTTTGTATTGAAGAGAAAAGTTCTTGTCCTCCAACTCAAATTTGTACCTCCATGACCTACATGTGCAAGTCCATCACTTTAAAAACCTATGTATATAAATATGAGACATGATCTCATGATCAAGACCTCTAAATCCACTTAGATTCATGTTTTTGAAATTATTTAAGAGTGTGGAAACACTAACAATAAATGTTGTCAAAGTTGAATATGCAGTTATATAACTCTACCTTCGGTGCTTCTTAGCTCAAAATTGGCATTTACAACATGTACATAGTGGTAGATAATGTATAGGACTAGGTTTTTGGCCTCCTATCATGTCTAGTCAATAGACCCACTACCCATTCCAACTTCAATAATGCCCTTTCTATAATACCTGAGTACTTATATTAAACTTCTCTTAGCTTCAAAACTATGAATTTCTTTACTAACAGTGCCAACTGCATGAAGGTGGAAGATTATTTGGCACCGACAACCTATAAAAAAATTATTAGTAAGTAATTAAAAATGAAATTTAAATATACTACTTACAAAATCAATAAAATTTGATAAAATTAAATACATCTAAATTTGACAAGTAAACATATCTTGGAATTTCAATCCAACAAACCACTAGGATTTGTTCTAATATTGATAAGAGAAAAAATAACTTCATGGTCTGACTCAATAACTTTCCATATATTCATATTTAATGGCCTCCCATGATATTTTACCAATTGAGTATTTTTTACAAGAACTAATTTGAATAGTGCAGTAGCTTCCTATGTGCTTCAAAGTCTTAAAAAACCCATACATCTAAATTTTTTATAGGATATCCTTGAAGCCAAGTTACGATGACTACCATAGACTCAATGGGAGAGTCAATGTTTTCTCCATCTATGACTGGTGAAGTCAATTTTTATTTCCTCTTTACACTAACATAAATATTAATATGTTCCCTCTTCATTTTCCTCATCCGTAATGACTGTAAAAACATGCTCTATATCACAAAAAACAAAATTTTAATGATGATTTCAAGACAAATAATGAGAATAAATAGTACATAATGATTAATCTTCTACCTAGTTGCACTAGATCAGATACATGGTCAAAGTCATGTGATGATGTCATATTTGTAAGTTATAATGTTGGTGGAACCTAATATGTGCTAATTAGAATTAAAGTTCTACATATCTATTCATTCACCCACTCTTGTGACTCACACTCATTCCAAACAGAGTCCATGCATGCAAAATAAAAATATGCCAAATGTCTCATATAAATATTCAAAGAACTTGCATTTGAGCTACAAAATGAGTGGAGTTCACTTGATCCAATTACAATCATACAATCCTCATACTTTTCCAAGTGTTCTTCCTCAATCAACTAGAAATATCTACAAAAAATAGAATTTTATTGAGCACCATGGCCTATTTTCTCATTACACCATTCAACAATGGTTATTGCATTAGTGAAAACAACTCTATTTTCAAACTTTAGCTCCTCTCTTGTAATGACACTTTTTACACATGTTCTAGCACTGTCATGCTTCCCTTTTCCATGGCTAGACTCAGTGAAACTCAAAATATGTCCAACTCTAGTGATAATGTGCATCATGCTCAACCAGTATAACGCCCATGCATTTTTGAATTATGATGTGCAATTATCTGACTAAATGGAATATTGATTGAAATTAATGTTTCTCTCAATCAATTAGCCATAAAACATCTCAAAACAAACTTGCATGTACTATATACTATGTGATTGATCATAATTTACATATAAATGGCACTCCCTTAATATTTTTTTTATTTTGATTATACTATTAGGTGCATGTATGAATGCTATATGACATATGCATGAATAAGAAAACTTGTATGGAGTTGTAATGCTATGACTGAACTTCTATTTATGGTTTGAATGTTTATTCTTAGTAAATTTGACTACTAAAACAATAGAACCAAGTGGGAATGTGCCCCTTCTTAGATTTAAATGTTCATCCAACCATATAGCCCTGTATGTGTGCCTTGCATACTTACAAATAATTTCTCCCCTGAATTTGACCATAAAAACTAAAACATGTATCCTTTTTGTAACAAGCTCACACATTTTAGATTTTCCCCCATATTTTAATTGATAAGTCACAGATTTGTATTTACTCAAACTAACTAATTTCGGTCCAATTGCACTTGTACTCTCCTCATGGATACAATTTTTTAATTTTGGCAATCCACCACAAATGCTACAATTTCCACACAAACATGCTTTATTATAAAATAACTATCCATGTAGCCTTTTACAAAAAATGGTTGAAATAAATGACTTGATTTATTTTGGTAGAACTTTTATGCCACATTCCTAAAAAATGTTGTCAGTATGTAAAGTAAAATGTATATGGTGAAAAACATCTAGTGCATTGAAAATTTAACATGTTATCCATCTCAAAATATTTTTGACTAAATAAATTTGTGGATATTTTTTCAAAAAACTTAAAGTAAGATTGTATTTAGATCATATCCAAGAAATGTTTCATATGTGGTTCACCGTTATCATAACCAACTCTTCTTTTCACGACATCTTTTGTATTGAGTGAAACTCTTGTATTGTCTTTCCAAAATTGTGCAAGTAAATCTTTAAGAGCATCGGTTATAGCATTATCCTTTTGTGGAAATATACTAGATAATGCCTATATATCAATGGTATTGGCATCACTAAGTATTTAGTGTCTTCTAATCATTTTCATTAATGTTTTTCTATTTGTGTCTAGTGCTCAGTTAATTTTTGAAATCAATATTTTTTTCCCTATTTGACCACTTACTACACAAGTTGTAATTATACGGAGAGAAACATTACAATCTTTGTTGTGTGATTTAAGGCCTACAATATGATATGCATAATGTAGATTTTCAATAATTTTATTTTTTTCATCATAAATGTTAGATGTTATTAGTCTTTGGGTGTATATTGTAGGTCTCATCTTAATCAATTTCATCAACAAAACAAATAATTGGAATTTTTAATATAAAAATTAAATTTATCAAATAAATTATCCCAATTTTTTTAGTTAGTCTTCTTAAATGGCACTTAGACATTTTGTTATGCATTGGTTTCAAAATATTTTTATCAACTTCAATTAAGTACTTGAATTTTCTATGCACAATCCATAGAGGTGTTGTTCATTGTGTAATTTGTTGATTGGGTGTTTCAATATCGTTGTGTTGACTACTACTTTATTCATTGTTACTTTCATTATTTAGTGTTATCATGGCATTTTATCATTTTTAATCTCATCCTTATGTATTTCCATAAAATTTTCTTCATTGTTAGGGGGTAAATCATCATACATATATTCATCATTAACAAAATCAAAAACTTTATACTTTGTATGCGAACTTATAACATAATATATACTGATAGGTAAACATTCCTCATTATTATTTAATTTTTTATTATCAATTTCATCAATATCTATGACATTTGGTTCATTAGGGATAATGTTTCTACCTTGTCTTGAGCTAAATGTTTGAACTCAAACCTTTTCTTTTCTCTCAACTCTTGTAATTGATCTAGTGTTGTTTACTGTAGTTGCTTCCTCTTCCTTTAATGATAACCATCACCCATGAATAGACAAAGAAAATTTTTATTCCTTTTGATGGTGGGGTCCCAAAGAATAATTTGATTTTTTTTGTATTCATCATGAAAAGTGTAGAATGTGCAAAAAATGTAGGTGGTGTCAGAATTCTTGAAACACCCTAGAAATTAATGTTGGACAAATAATTTTTGTCTATTATAACAATAACGTGTATGCATAATATTTACTATATATATACATACAACCATATATCATATTGTTATAATATACAATTATATTATGTGAGGCAATCTTATGTTATATTATTATGTAATGCAATCGAAACTATTAAATATTATTATGTCATGTAATCATATATAATTACCTCTGTATTGCATTTGTGATACAATTTTAGGGTCGATTCAACCATATGTTACATCCTATAGAATGGATTAAGCCATAATTTATGGTTCATAGGCTCAATTTGGTTCAAATCATGTCTCCAATTATACCAATTGAGTGATTAGATCAATTCATGAATAATTTATCCCCAAATCATGTCTCTAATTACAAAAATTAACTAATTGGATCAATTCATGACTAATTTATCCCCAAATCACATCTTGATCTTATATAATTAGGTTGAAAGGGCTCAAATGGCTTCAATTTACTTCATAATTGAATTGGTGGACTATTTAGTTTATTTTATTATGATATCTGGGTCAATTTACCCCTAAGTTATATCCTATATATAGTCAAGATCAATTTCATGGGGTTGAATTGTATCAACTAATTATAACCCTAAACCCTAAACTGTAAATCCTAAGCCATAATTTAGGTTCATGGGGCTAAATATGGCTCAAATCACATCTCTAATTACACCAATTGACTAATTAGATCAAATTTTGACATAATTAGAGCTAATTTATCCCCAATTCATTTCATGCTTTTGTAGTTAGGTTTAAGGGGCTTGAATTGGCCCTAATTTTCTCCATGATTGAATAAGTGGACTATGTTTGGTTTAGGGTGTTATGACAGTGGGGCCGATTGACCCCTAAATTACATCCTATATAGTTAAAATAAGGTTCACAAGGTTGAATTTCACCCAACATGCATCACTAATTATAATAATTAACTAATTGGATTGATACATGAGGAAAATTGAGCTAATTTCTAGTCCCAAATCACATCCTATTCTTTCATTTAGGTTCAACAAGTTCATATTGACCCCAATTACCTTTGAATTTACATTTGTAATATAATTAAAGGTTTGATTAAGCCATATGTTTTATCCTATAAAATGGATTGAGACATAATTTAGGTTCATGGGGTTCAATTTAGCCCAAATCATATCTCTAATTGCACCAATTTACTAATTGGATCAATTCAGAGTAATTTAGCACCAATCACATCCTCCTCTCATAGTTAGGTTGAACCTGGACTCAAATTAACCCTAATTTCCTTCATGATTTAATTGATGGACTATTTGATTTATTTTTTTATGATATTGGGGTTGATTTAATCCCAAATTACATCTTATATAATCAAAATTAGGTTCATGAGGTTCAATTTTATCCAACCTACATCGATTAATTGTAACCCTAAACCCTACACCTTAAACTACAACCCATAATTTAGGTTCACAAGGATAAATTTGGCTCAAACCACATCTATAATGATACCAATTTACTAATTAGGTCAATTCAGATAGAATCAAAGCTAATTTAGCCCCAAATCATGGCTTGCTCTTACAATTAGGTTGAAGGAGCTCAAATTAGCATCAATTACCTTTGTGATTGATTGAATCAACTATTTGGTTCATTATATGATGACATTAGAGTTAATTTCACTCAAAATCACATCATATACAATTCAACATACATTTGAATGTGGCCCAATTTATCTAAAATCATGTCATTGATTGTACCATTTCAGTAATTGGCTAAATCTATGATAAAATTAAAGCCAATTTAGCCTCAAATCACATTGTATAGTCACAATTAGACTCAATGGGCTTGTATTGACCCTAATTACCTCTAAAATTGAACTAATTGACAATTTCATTCATTATGTGATGACATTAGAGTTTATAGAGCCTCAAACCACGTCCTATACATGTCAAACTTGCATATGTCATTAAACCAAATGACTATTTGCTTCATTCTCTGATGAAATTAGAGATGAATAAGGGTAAAATAACATTTAAACAATTGAATTTATGCCCCTAATTTATTAAGGGTCTAAATTGGCCTTAGATGCCTCCACCATTGAAACAATTGACTATGTCATTCATTTTTAATGAAACTAGGCCTAGTTGAACTATAAATCACTTTTTATATAGTCAAAATTACATTCACAAGTCAAAATGCACCAAATTGCATCACTATATCAATTATGTATTTTTTTCTAGTGTATTTAATGACACACTCCAATTTACAGCAAAAATATAAAATTATGAAAGTTAATAGATATAAACATAAACATAAACATAAACATAAACACATATAAATATATCCTTTTTTGTTTTTGGTGTAATGTTAACATAATGCATATACATTATTGTGCATATGCATTATATTGCCTACACACTATGCTAAGTTTGAATTAAAAAACCAAGACTTTTAGCTTAGAAACGGCTTGGATTCCTGAGCCAAAGGTGTCAACACAAAGGCAAATCCAAGATCTTTGAAATAATATAATAAAATTAAAATTCCATTTCTAAATACTCTATAAATTTCAATAAACCAATTCATAAAATTATTACCATAATAATGAGAATGCTATCTCCTTTTCAAATATATGATTTTTTAATTTTTAGACTATTTTAAGGTTTCTATATATGTTGATTTCTAACTATGGATTTTTTAGGCCACTACATGCTACAAATATACATGCCTATTTATGTTTAATTATTTTTGTTTTTGTTGATCCAAATTCAAAAAAACTTATTTGGTCACAAACTAAGCCTAATTCTACACACACACACACACACACACACACACACACACATCCATTTTTGTCAGTTTTTTCAGGATTTATTTACTTGTAAAATTAATAAAGCATATACTCATTAATTTTTTTAATAAAATATAGGTCACAAACTAGATGATTTTATCCAAATTTTCACAAAAGGGTTTTAAAAAGTATTAAACTTTTATATAAAAAGGTTGCATCATACGGATAATTATATACTCTGTTTCCTAAACAATTAGGAGTTTCTTTTTAAATTTTATCTATTTGACCTACTTATACGTAATCATTTTTTTTTTAAATAGTGTTTTGAAAACTAGACTCAAAATACTACAATTCATTTTTTAATACCATCTTAAAATTTTGAGTGTAGCCATCTCAAATAATCTATAGAGGTTGAGATTTTTCAATTTTCAGGAAAAACATGTCCATGGGTAGGCCCCTTTTTGTCCCTCAACTTTATACAATTACCCACTAAGTGACTATTGCACATACTATTTTAATAAATTACACTTTTTATTTTCATGTCCTATAATATGACTTACTTCATATAAATCTGTTTTGACTTTTGGGCATTCATTCTGGTGGTGTCCCTCCTATCCAAACTCAATGGACCATACAATCAATCTTGGGTTCTTCCCTTATTGAATTTCATTCATCATGAAAAATACTTCATCTTACTTGGAATTAGTTTAAATAATTCTAGGAGGGTATTCTACACAATCCTTTATTTGTTTGACTTTAATAATAGTGGATCTTGCCTTAGCTTTTATGTTAAATTGAGCTTGTGTTATCGTAAACTAGATCTTACTTCACAGGCCTTCTATAAACCAAGAAACTTTGTCTGTATCTTTAAACTAAAAGTTCACCCTATTAATCACATTGGAAAATCAAAGACAAAAATCTCAGTATGATTTCATTCAAATACTGAATTGTTTGTCTAACACACTTTTGTATTTTTAATTCTCCTATCAATTTATCCTTTACCTTATAAAGAGTTATATTTGTATGATTATTCTTGAATATAAAATGTAGAGCTCAACTAATCAAATATCCTATAAGTTTTCACTTCTTATCTACATCATTTGTCACACCCTTAACCTACCACTTCATTTCATAGGTAAATAAGTACTACCCCAGGTCAGTTGACTTGTCATATAACATCAAAGAAAGAAAACCTCCTATAGGTAATGACATGGTTCCTATGCTTGGACTAGTTATGACTAGGTCTCTTGATGATTGCATTAGTATCTATAAACTTATAGTGATGGTGCTTGAAAAATCAACACTCCTGAAATCACAAATCGTGCTAAATTTATGTCCAATTTCCTCATTATGCCTACCTACTTTTTTTGTAACTTCTTCAAATCACTTCTTAGTTTTAGTTACTTATCTGATTGCTTTATGATAATTAGTTCCAAATTACATATTCAATTAGTTCCATACGATTGTCTCTATCTCATTCTAACCTTTCCTTTACAAACCCTATAAATATAGGAGAGATTGTAGCTCTTCATCTTCTTGACCTTTCATTTTTTGCTTTGAAATATTTTAGGTACTCATTAAACTTCCATATGTTTCATCAACCTACAAAAAACCATATTTTATCCAAACTATACTACAATGTACATTTGTCATATGTTTATCATACAAAAATGTCTGTGAAGTATAATTCGCACCTTCCTACTAATAATTAGGGTAGAATTGTTTCATTAGGGTATTTTTTCAACATATACCAACATTTTTTTAATGTACAATACAGTACCAACAAAACATTTTTTACACAACCTTACTTTTTTGAAAAAGTACAACATTTATATGTCTCTTCATCAAGATCAGCATTTACTAAAGTCCTTAACATATTAGGGAATAATTATAGGACCCTTGCCTATCCAAAATGTATATGTAAGTGTGTTAAACTCATCATTGCAGTCCATATGACCACATTTTGTTGGTAAGTGTGTTAAACTCATCATTGTAGTCCATGTGACCACATTTTACTGAGTCATCAACATGTAAAGGTGGTAAAATCTTGGACCATTACAAAATATAATGGTCACATTGACAAAGGTCAAAATATGTAATTTATTCAGGTAATAATATCTAATGTTAGTCATCATTTAATTATGTGCCACAAGTTTTGATAATAAATTTAGTGGATGTTATTCACATGCCTCACATTGGATGGGAAATTAAGGGAATTAACTAATTATTTGACAATATGTGGTTACATGGACTTCAATCATGGACGTAAAGCATATTGATATGTGATTTGTGGTCACATTTTTCATATATGTCTATCAGGATATTTTATACTACAACATATGACAAATATCCACTTTTGATTAATGCTTTGATGGATGTATATAACCAATGTAATAACTTTGAAATATGTAAAGCACAAATCCTCTAATGTAATAAAAATTTAAAAAATTTGTATCATAGAGAAGATATATGAATGGTTTGAAAAACTAAAATATTCATACATGATTGCATTGAGAACAACATTTACTAAAGTTAGTAATATATTAGGCTATGATACTAAGATCTTGACATATTCATAGAGCATAAGTAAATGTCTTATGTCCATCATTATAGTCAATGCGATTACAATTCATTGATTCATTTTGTTAAACAATTTACATGCCTTATATATGTTCACACCTTTTACCACATTTTGTATACATGTCTATCATGGTGTTCGAAAATACAACATATAACAAATATCCATTTTTGATTACACTTTGATGGATGTACATATCCTTATGTAGTATGGAAATATTAATGTGATAATTATATATATTTTTCCCTTTATCTTTTTAATACCTCTTAGATGTTGAAATTTTGATGTATATGTTAGAATTACATTATCCTTTGAAACATAAAACAATACACCACAATTGAAAATGGTGTTGAATAGTATTATGTATATGTTGGAATTGTAATGTATGTTGAAAAAAAATATAATACATTGTAATTTAACATAATATAAAATTTTTAATCTTATTTGAATGTCGGAATGAAAAATAATGTGTTGGAATTGACACTCGAAAGATTAAAAAATGCAATTTAAAATTGAATGACTTCACATTGTAAATTCAATGTGGGTGTATACATCCAAATTTTTTTGTTGTCTTGCATGGACACATTTTAATCGAAAAGTTTTAACATCATTTTCTACATTTTTTAAACATCAACCCTTTGTTTTCAACACTTTGATCTATATAGGAATCACAATGTATGTCTAAACAAAAGATAATACTTTGCAATTGAACATAATGCCAAAATATTGATGTTAATATAATTTTGAAATGAAAAAACACATTGGAATTGACATCCAAAATATAAAACAATGAAGTTGAAAATTAAATGACTTCATATTATAGTTTCAATGTGGGTGTAGACATCAAAATTTTAATGTTGTCTTGTGCAATAAAAAATTAACCAAAAAATTATAACATCAATTTTTACATTTTTTTAACCATAAAACCCTTTTTTGACATCTTAATTTAAAAATTAAAATTAAATGTTATCATAACAAGTTTTCAACATCTGAATGTAGAAATTTATATTAAATGTTATAATAAAAAATTTACAAATTATAGTACTGCCCTTATCCAAAAAGATAAAAGAGCAACTAAGGTATCGAGAGTCAATAATAGGAGAGATTTGAAATACAAGAAGTATAAACTTTGCACCCAAACAAATGTAAAATTCTCAATATTCCTTTTGGAACGAGTGACCAAAGGCACACCTTCTATATACTAAACACATATTTGATGGTCTCCTTTCCTCCAAAGGAAAGGAGGTGGCTAAACACACAAACACACACACACACACACACACACACACACACACACACACACACACACACACACACACACACACACACACACACACACACACACACATTTGTAGGGAGAGCTTGTTGCAACTAGTCATACATGATAAATTCAATAAAATTATTAATTTTTGTGGGATTTTACATTTAAGGAAGGGATAAACAAAATATATTTATATTTTATTTTCATTTGTGTATGAAAAAATTCAATTAAAAAGATTAAATATGGTAAGGAGGGATTATTTTTGTTTAACTTGTTCCAAATTGACATGTTTCCAAACACAACGCATGATCCATCATCAAAGAATTTATAATTTATCATTGTTTCAAATCACAACTTATGAGCTATTATTAAAAAAATTATAATCCATCGTAAGTCCCTAGTGATGGATCACTAAAACTTGTCAATGATTTTTTTCATGTAGTTTATATAAAACCCCTCTTTACAAATTCATACACTGTTAAAACATAAAATCTCTTATTAATATTAGAGATGTCTCCAAAATTTGATCACTATAGATACAATGGCAATGTTAACACATCCCATCAGAGTGCCTTAACTATCAGTAACATTTGCATTTTCTATTAAGGTGTGGAGCTAAAAGCTTCAACTATTTGCAGACACAAGAAAAAGATGCTGAAGAACCAGAGCCACCGGCGTCGGCAGTATGACCGACGTCAGTCAGATGCAGTGGAGAAGGAGATCGGCGACGACAGGGAGTCGGTCGACGTCGGTAGCACCAGACAAGCAGGGACCGGCATCGGTCGCCTGTGTATTTCCAGAACTGTTGTTGACGAACAGTCAGTTAAGTGAAGCAAGTGTTTGCATGTCAAACGACTAATTATAGTGACGAGCTGCGTGTCTAATTATTGTAACTAGAGTTCTATTTTTGTAAGCATGGGATCCTATTTAAAGACCCATAAGGCATGTATTGTAATAATTAAGAAGGCAAGTAAAAGCATTGAAGCAAGCAAGGTCAAGGAGATCAGTTGAAGCATTCAAGGAGGAATAATAACTCAGGCTATAGAGTTGTTGTGTTGAGAAAGAGAGAGAGGGAAGAAGGTCTTGAGGTGTGGCAAGCCTTTGAGGTGGAGGAAGAAGTGGCATCTTCCTTATTGTATTTTCTTCTAGTAATATTTAATACAAGAGTGTGTATTGTCTCTCAAATTCTTTGTTGTCTCAAGTTTCTAGCTACTTTATCATTCTGGTATAATTTCGTGTTTAATTGCTAATACGAGAAGTAATCATATGTGCTCTAATTGGTAGAGCTAGATCCCCTGACAAGTGGTATCAGAGCTACGGTTTGCAGGAAGCAGGGTATTGTTTTTGATTACAGGTCATTCACAGGGTTTTCTGATTGAGTGGGAGTTTAACAATGGCAGAAGAAAGTAGGCTACGAATGGAGAAGTTTAATGGCAAGAATTATCAACATTGGAGGATGCAGATTGAGGACTATCTGTATCAGAAGGATCTATACTTACCATTGGGTGGGGTTGCATGCAAGCCCACAGATATGAAGGATGAAGAATGGAGTGTTCTTGATCGAAAGGCTCTAAGTTCCATAAGGTTGAGCCTTGCATCATCTGTGATTTCCAGCTTATCACAGTGCAAGACAATGGAAGAGTTGATAAAGTCCTTGGCAAATTTATATGAAAAGCCCTAGGCTTCTAATAAGGTATATCTTATGAAGTAGCTATTTACTTTGCAAATGCAGGAAGGTGGATCAGTACATACTTATCTCAGTGATTTCCATGGTTTGGTAAACCAACTAGATTCAGTCAATATTGTTTTTGATGATGAGGTAAAGGCTCTCTTGATTTTATGTTCTTTGCCTGAAAGTTGGGACGGTTTGGTTATGGCAGTAAGTAATTCTGCATCTGCTTCTAAAATATTAAAAGTTGATGATGTTGTGAGTGTGATTTTGAATGAGGAAATACGCAGGAGAAGCACAGGTGAATCATCAGGGAATGCTCTAAGTGCAGAAAGCAGGGTATGGCAAAGGGAGAAGGTTGAGCAAGGGAAATCAAGGTCGGGAAGGAGATCCGAGTCCAAAGGTATTACCTGCTGGTTTTGTGGAAAGAAAGGACATACGAAGGAGTGTTGGTTGAGAGATAAAGAGAATCAACATGCAGTTATGGAAGAAGCAAAGGATGCAAATATTGTGACGCATGATGCTCTCATACTTTCTTTGGATAGTCAAGTAGGATCATGGATTTTAGATTCTGGTTCATCTTTTCATGCATCCCCAAACAGAGATTTGTTCTATGAGTATGAATAGAGAGACTTTGGAGTGCTCTATTTAGGGGATGGTACACCTTGTCAAATAGTTGGCAAAGGAAAAGTGCAGCTGAGATTGTAGATTGACAACACATGGGTGTTGAAAGAGGTCATGCATGTTCCAATTCTGAAGCAGAGTCTGATTTCTGTAGGAAGGTTGGGAGATGAGGGATGCACAATAACCCTCACAGCAGATTCTTGGAAGGTTACCAAGGGAGTGCTTGTTCTAGCAAGAGGTAAGAAAGTAGGTACTCTTTATCTACCTACTTGTATTACTGATTCTACTTCTGGTGTAGATTCGAAGATGTGGCCTAATAGGCTTGGTCACATGAATAGGAAGGGAATGGAAGTTCTTGATTCAAAAGGTATGTGTTCAAATTTGGAAAGCACAGATAGAGTTCATTGCAGAAAGAGGAAATTTGATGCTTTTGACAGGAACAAAGAAGCCTTGGTGTTTATGGAGGAGATGAAGGACAGAGATCAGTCACAGGGGCTGAATAAATCTGAGCAGGGTAGCATGGATAGAGGTTTGATCCAAGAAGAGCTCGCGGATGAAAATTTCATCACTTACAGGAACACACAGACACTGATGTCGGTCGCTTGGCATCGACGTCAGTCATCCAGATACCGACATCGGTCATGTGCAGACCAGTAGGGTCGGTAGGTCGAGCAAGAGAAGTCCGACGTCGGTCATAAGGACTGACGTCAGCAAGGGGGACACCGACGTCGGCCAAGGAAATGACGTCGATAGTCAGGGTCAGTGTAGGGAACCGACATCAGTCGGGAGAAGACTGGGAGATAGCCGAGATCGGTCACTGGAATGGATGTTGGGTGAATCAATAAGTCTCAAACACCCATGTGGAGGTCAGGAAAGCAATGCAGGTAGAATCTAGAAATAGTGAGAGCTTGGCATGGATGAGGAGTGTGAGTCCTTGGGGAACCAAACAGGTATTTGTTGGTAGTGTTGTCAGCTGGAAGTAAGCACTGGATAGAGGGATGGATTCTCATTTTAGAGAAGAGAGTGGATGGACACATGAGACAGAAGGCTATGGTATATGGTCTTGAGTAGGTTGCAGGACAATGGAGGTTTGACCATTGTATTTTATCTTTACCAGGTTGGATAATATTAGCTACATTATCCTGTTACTATATTGTGTTACTTGTTGCAAGGTTTCATATATAGGGAGTTTTCTGAGCTAAAGGTAGAGTTGGTTCAGAAGTATGTTATGAAGAATTTGGGAGCAGCAAAATTCTTTTGGCATAAGACACATGTATAGCATCATAAGTTTGCGTGGTGGTTGATCTTCAAGAGTGACGTTGAAGAGGGATACAGAGCTTAAGGAACAAAATAGATGGTGTACAGGTACAGGTACAAGTTGCAGCTGTTTATCTCCAAGTGGGAGATTGTTAAGGTGTGGAGCTAAAAGCTTCAACTTTTTGTAGACACAAGAAAAAGATGCTGAAGAACCAGAGCCACTGGCGTCGGCATTATGACCGACGTCGGTCAGATGCAGTGGAGAAGGAGACCGGTGATGGCAGGGAGTCAGTCGACATCGGCAGCACCAGACAAGCAGGGACCGGCGTCGGTCGCCTGTGTATTTCCAGAACTGCTGTTGACAAACAGTCAGTTAAGTGAAGCGAGTGTTTGCATGTCAAACGACTAATTATAGTCACGAGCTGCGTGTCTAATTATTGTAACTAGAGTTCTATTTTTGTAAGCATGGGATCCTATTTAAAGACCCATAGGGCATGTATTGTAATAATTAAGAAGGCAAGTAAAAGCATTGAAGCAAGCAAGGTCAAGGAGATCTACAGGTGTAAGGTCAAGGAGATCAGCTGAAGCATTCAAGGAGGAATAATAACTCAGGCTATAGAGTTGTGTTGAGCAAGAGAGAGAGGGAAGAAGGTCTTGAGGTGTGGCAAGCCTTTGAGGTGGAGGAAGAAGTGGCATCTTCCTTATTGTATTTTCTTCTAGTAATATTTAATACAAGAGTGTGTATTGTCTCTCAAATTTTTTGCTGTCTCAAGTTTCTAGCTACTTTATCATTCTGGTATAATTCCGTGTTTAATTGCTAATACGAGAAGTAATCATATGTGCTCTAATTGGTAGAGCTAGATCCCCTGACATTTTCAGCTGACCTGTCGATAAATCCCACCAAATCAGTCAAAGTCTAGTGCTCATGGCTAGGATAGCATCCATTAACAACATGTTAAATCAAAAAAAAAAGAAAAAAAGAAAAAAAAGAAAAAAATGGTAAGGCAAAGGACAGCGGTTAAGACAAACAATAAAAGTTAAGGCAAACACTAGGGGTTTAAGACAAATTTTAGTTGAAAAAAATGCTAATAATATTTGTTAAACACTGACTTGTTACTTGCATGCCTTCCCATGTTAAAATATTATACTAGTTTTTATTTTTCATTACCTTTTATATTTATGCAGGAGTCTATTTGCCATTACTTGATTCTAAAATTCAAACTATAAGAGCATCACCAAGGAGACATTTTACTATATAGGTTGGTTAGCTATAATGAATTGCATTGTTTTCATTGTTGAATTTCCAAATCTTGAGCATGATATCAATTTAACATCTAAAAAAGGAATATCAATTTAGATTGCGTAATACATATTAGTTTGTTTTATGTTGACTGTATTGTTAACTACTTGAAGAATTTAATGATTAATCAAGGCATAATCATTCATACAACATGTAATTTTATTAAATGGTTTGTGTAAATTAGGATATGATACATATAATTCATTGAAATAATATGAATTCAACACAATAATTATTGGATATGCTACATATAAATTAATCTTAACTCTAGACCTTTGTATTCTATCTTTATATTGTAAAGGAAATTGAATGTTTGAAAATTTGATCCCTATTGTGTACATACATTCAAGTATAGTTATAACCACCATCAACATGAGCTTAGTAATAAAATATAGATTCAAGTTTAAGAATAGAATAGGTTAAGATCCTAAAATAATTCTCAAATAAGCATAGCATCAGGGGTTGAAATAATTAATAATATAGCCCTGTTATAGGAGGCAGAGTATAAGAGTGTGAGTTCTATTTGAAGTAGTAACTGGGATTGAATGAATTATGCATTCAATAAATTATATGTAGTATATCCTAATTACACAAACTATTCAGTAAATTATTCATTTAATGAATTATTATGATCTAACTAATTATTAATTCCTTCAAATAGTCAACATAATACTCTTCAATTCTTCAGTGATAATTGTGTTAATGTGAAAGACGATCGTGTATAATTGTTTATTATGGGCTTTAAAAACTCTCATTATGTTTATTTTTATTTATAATTCAATCAATTTAATAATATCAGGCTCATAAAAACCCATTGATTATATTGTTGATTGCTTGAACCTGATGGTATGCTTATTTGGGAATCATTTTAGGATCTTACCCTATTTTGTCTTGAAACCTACATCTATCATTTGTGACTTAACTATTCCATTAAATGGTGATATGAATAGATGTTTTTAATGTTTAATTTATTATTTCTAATGGAAAGATTGAAATAGGTGGTGGATAACTTAGTAATATAATTCTCTTAACTTAGTACTCAGTATTAGTCTTTCTTCTGGGATTGTAAAACACTGTTTATGTTCATTTTTATTGATAACTCTATTAAGTTAATAATAAAAAGATTATGAAAACCCATTGAATTTATTCATAACTTTTTGAACTTGATGGTGCTTATTTTACAATGATTTTATGATCTTACCATATTCTATCTTTAAACTTGCATCTATCTTATATGACTTAGCTCATGCTGAGGGTGGTTATTACCATTCCCTTAAATGTTGATATGAATGGATGTTTATAATGTTTAATTTCATGTTTTTAATGGAAAGAGTGACATAGGTGATGGATAAATTAAAACTATGTTTATCTCAATGTTATGTTTCTCTTAAATTCAATACTTAGTATTAGTGTTTTTTGTCAGCAAACAAAACATTTACTGTGTTCTTTTTGTTCATAACTCTATCAAGTTAATAATAGAAGAATCATGAAAACCCATTGAATATATTCATAATAGATTGAACTTAATTTTGTACTTATTTTGGAATGGTATTAGGATATTACCCTATTATGTTTTTAAATCTACATCTATCTTTTATGACTCAGCTCATGCTGAGGGTGGTTATAATAATTTCATTAAATGGTGATATGAATGGATGTTTTTAATGTTTAATTTTTTATTGATAATAGAAAGAGTGACATAGGTGGTGAATAACTTACTATTGTGTTTCTCTCAATTTTATGTTTCTATTAACTTAGTACTCAATATTAGTGCTTCTTATGACCTTGTAAAATGCATATTGTGTTCCTCTTTGTTCACAACTCTACCAAGTTAATAATATAAGGATCATAGAAACCCATTGAATGTATTCATGTTTATGCATGTGATTGTATGATTATTTTAGAATGATTTTAGGGTCTTACCATGTTATGTCTTTAAACCTACATATATATTTAATGACTTAGCTCATGCTAAGGGTGGTTATAACTATTCTCTTAAATGGTGATATGAATGGATGTTTGTAATGTTTAATTTTGTATTACTAATGGAAAGAGTGACATAGGTGGTGGATAAATATCTTCTATGTTTCTCTCAATTTTATGTTTTAATTAACTTAGTACTTAGTATTACTGTCTTTTGTGAGCTTGCAAAACACATATTGTGTTCCTTTTTATTCATAACTCTATCAAGTTAAAAATAGAAGGATCATGAAAACCCATTGACTATATTGATGGCTACTTGAACTTGATTGTATGCTTATTTGAGAATAATTTTAGGATATTACCCTATTTTATCTTTTAACCTATATCTATATTTTATAACTCAAATCATGTTGAGTGTGGTTATAACTATTCTCTTAAATGGTGATATGAATGGATGTTTATAATGTTTAAGTTATTGTAGCTAATTGAAAAAGTGTCATACTATAGTATTATTTGGAATTTGAAAGTTTTCATTTATAACCTTATATATGTACCTTAGGTGTTCAAAGAGTAAATGATATGTAGATTAGTCCCTTTTTAGTTCAAATAAAAAAACATCAAGTATAATAATAAACTAAGACTAAACACTCTTACCTTAGAACTAGGGGGAACATAACATAATAAGCAAGATCAAAAAATAGAGATGAAAATCATATAAATTTCTTACTTGTTGGCATAAGGATGTTCATGCTTAGCCTATGATGATTTTAGTCTTTTAGCAATGATCTTCTATGGTGGTAGCATCTCTCCAATAGTCACTTGTGACTTGATGTGAAGCTTGGCATAAATTGGGCATTACAACACTACTCTCAAAGGCTTCAAGAAGGTATTTCAACATAATAACCTTACATGCAAGCTTATTTAACAACAGTGTGGGCATTTATATTTATAGCTCAAAGAGATAACTCTATCCCTAGGGAGGTTAAGTTAAATTCTAACTTGGGTTGAATCTAAATGAACCTAACTTGAGTCAGTCTAACTTTGAGTTGGGTTAAGGCCCTCATGAAATCTTGACACCTTAGTTTCAGATATTTGTGAGAAATTTTAACTCACTTTAAATACTTGTGAGATGTGACTCATATTTTTCAATATTTAAGAGATAATAAATCACTTTATTAGCTCATTTGACCTTTGACTTCATATTTAGATAAAAATTCATTTTTTTTGGTAAATAAAATTCACTAATTTGATTTAGATTTTTATTTTAGACAAGTTAATTAGGATTTGTAATATAATTATTCTTGTTTAGTGCTTTTTGGATTTCAAAAATTATTTTAAATGTTATAAATTAATAACTTAATAGGTCAAAAGTGCCAAATTACTAGATCGTAATTTGACTAGGGTTAGAATTGAACTAGGTTAATGATGCATACAAGGCAATACACAAAATAACTAGCCTCATCACATTTATGAGAAATTAAATCTATTATGTGGATAAATTTGGATAATTTAGGTGAATTTTAGGCTTAAAATGTGTCATTTGCTAAAAATTGAAATGAATTCCAGTTCAGACACAAAAGTGACCAAAACTAAGTGTCTATAATTTGCTCCTATTTGATAAGGTGCTATGAGACACAAGCATAATAACATATTTTTCAATAATGAAAAAGTCATTAATCTAAACATTTCATGCCCCAAAGGGCGATCAGTAAGTCCTTGATTCCCCCTCGGGGGAGTGAGTGGTAAAATAGAATCATCAAATTTTCCCCAAAATGAAGAAGATGACATGATCTAGTGGTAACAGAGTGGGATTACTAAATTTCACAAATACGGTTATAAATAGTAATAGTGGCAGAGTCACTAATTTGCCCAAAGATAATTATAATTAGTATTAAAGTGTGTGACTCTGATTTTTTCAAAGGTGTTGATAAGTAGTAACATAGATAGGTGCCCTAGTAGGGTGGTGGGATGAATACTAATTTTCCCAAAGGTTTTTATAATCAAAAATAAAATTGGAAACATTGATTTGCCCAAACATAGTTATAATAAGGAATAGAAAATGGGAAACACTAATTTGCTTAAAGAGAATTATAATCAAGGACAATTCATTTGCCGCAGAAGGGTGGGTGGAGCAGGTAAAAATAATGATTTACCCATAGGTGGTTATAATCATTAGCACAAGATGAAAATAAAATGATTTTCTCATAGACAGTTATAATCATTAAATTGATCAAAAATAAAAAATTTCATAATAGGAAAAATTGGCAAGGGTAGCTTATGAAAAAAATCCATAAAATAGATTTATGATGAGATGAAAAAGGATAAAAACATATTTATAGCCTAAATGTGAGTTTGAAGATGCACACTTGAATAAACATGGGATATAGGTTGAAAAAGTGTGTTGTTAAATGGGTCTTGAGAGAGGCCCAAAAATATGGTCTAGTGTATGAGATGCTGCATTGGTTATCACATGATTATGTAATATGACTCATATGGATGCTTATTCAAAGATGTTCATCTGTATAAACACATGATAAATCATTTGTTACTCTTGTTTATTACTCATGGACTCATGCATATGTTAGGGTAGTTGGCTAGATTTTGATATATCAGAGAGATAATGTCATTGCATTGCTAGAATAGACTCAAATGAGCATAGTTTTGGTGTAGCTTGTGATATTATGCATGATAGTTATGGATAACTAAAATGACAATGTAAAATCTAAGCATGGAAAACTTAATTTAAATGTGAATATAAATACCTTAGGAATGAGATATAGATAATCAAATCCTAAGTGTAAATATAACAAATAAATCAAGTGTAAGACTAAGTATAACAATTCACAACCAAAGTACAAGATATGGATAATCAAGACTTGAGAGTGTAAATAAAATGTAATAATCTTATGACAACTGAGAAACAAAAAATTAAAAACAAACAAACAAACAAATAAAATAAATGAAAAGACAAAAATGAAAAAAACAAATAGACAAAAATAAACAAATCAAAACACTTACAACAAAACACCAATAAACAAAAATAAATAACAAACAACCACTAGACAAACAAAGATAGATAAAAGAAACAAATGAATACAATGGGTATTACATGTCCAAAATTCATAGTGTTTGTGGTCCTATTGATGGTTTTATCTTTCCTCTATTAAACAAATAAAGAGAAGTGAGCACTACTGTTACGAATATAATGGCTATTGCTAGTATTACTAAGAATGAGAATAGAAAAAGCTTGAAAATATTTATATCCATATTTATTTGCATATGGAATCTTGCATCAATAAATTATATTACATAAGAGGGGTCTTTCATTAAATAAGAATTTTTAATTTTTTGTTTAATTTGTTTTAAAGTCGTGTAATTAGGTTTTAAATAGTTAAAGTAGTTAGAATTTTCATCTATTTATTTTCACACTCATTGAAATTGAAATATAGTGTATTCTCTATATTTTTAGATATGACACTTGTTTTCATTGAGATGACCCCTATTTCAATTAGTATTGGGTAATTGAAACAATTTGGTGGAAGTTATTGTTGTCAATCTGGAGTTGCACCCTGATTGAAGATGTGTAAAAGCAACAAACCTTCGCTCTAGTTGAAACAATGGCAACAAACCTTCTCTCCAGTTAAAACAATGAGATTTTCTCAGAGGGTGGGTGTCTCTGTGTTGAGAAGAACCTCCAGAGAGGGCTAGTTCCCTTAATATTTATCTATTAAATCTGATTGATTTTTGTTCTCAGATGAAAAGGGGGAGGGAAAACTAAAGGAGAAATTAGAAGGGAAAACTTATTCTAATGGAGTGATATATCTAAATGTTGTGATATTCTCTAGGCACTATTAATCAAAATGAAAATGGATTTCTATATTACCCTTGCATAAATATTTTAGATGAAGAGCTCTCCCTTTTCAAATGACCCGCAAGGGAAGAAAGGTGAAATGAGATGGAAAGTAATAGGTGGAGAAGGGACCTGACCAAAGGAGATGTAATCCCACTTAGTACTAGTATGTAATCAAATACACACTATATAGAATCCACATCTAAAACCCAAAAAATATATAACTTAGAATCAATTTTCTCTGTCTAGCTTTCAGGAATCTATTATTGAATATCACTATCCTTCTTTAAAATGACTTCCAAAAAGTCATTTTATAGAAAATTATATGAAAGGCCAAGAGATTGGCATTGAAAGAATATGAGAAGATCAAGTGGATGTAAACTCAAGTCAATTTTGAGTTTAAATTAATTACAACCTTCTTGAAATATTTCCTTTCTTTATCTTTTTCAAGAAACTTTCTTTTTGGCATTGAAACAAGAAATGGGAGAAGATAAGGGTTAGTCTTGGTTGACCCAACTCAAGACTAACTCCTTTTTACAATAATTTATTCATTAAATCCTTAATTCCATAAAAATTGCATGATGAGTTCCAAATCTTGGCATTGAAAAGAATGGTGGGCCCAAGTTTGATAGAAATAAATACCCTTTCCAAAAATACTATGTTATATTTCCAAGGATAACTCCACTTGAGTTTCTTGCAAGTTAAGTTGTAATAAGAAAAGATTCCCCTTTGCATGGAAATCAAAAAACAAGCTTTGACAAGTCAACCTTAACTAACTCCACTTGCATGCTTCTCCTTCTTGAAGTGGGACTCATCTTGATTTCTTTTTTCCTTTACAAAATTAATACAATATTTTTCAAGAATCTTTTAATTTTCTTGTTTTTGCAAGAATTTTACTTTTAGCGTTGAAAACTTTTTTTTGGATGAAATAGCATTTTAAAATTACTAAAATATATGGATATTAATAATAATATCAAATATGTCATGTGGGAGTTAATTTGGGGCTATTTGGCATATCAAATGACCTTTTTATAATTAAAATTTTTAGACTTAGGATAAAATCACCCTTTTGAACATATTTAAAGTTGTTTGAGACAATTTAATGACCTTTGAAATAATTTTTTATGCTTTTGATATTTTTGACCATATATGACCATTTTGACCAGCATTAAAGGCTAATTGACCATTTTGGGAAAGTTTCAGATGGTAGGGTAGTAATTTGGTCTTCACAAGGGCAAAATTACTAACAGTTACATATTGCATTGATAGATATGACATGTCACTAAACATTGCATGTGTATCTGTCTTGGATTCTTTGACTTCAAAAACTAAAATACTTTGTCATTGCCCCTTATCAGCATGCCCAACTCACTTTGAAATATTTCATTGCTTTCATGTTCTGTATGGCCTTGCTCTTCCTTACCACTTTACCATTGCACAAGCCCACTGTGAAATGGAATGCCACAATCTGTATAATGTATTGTCATGTCATATGAATACACTAACTCATTTTCCACCATTACATCTATCAAAAATATCAAATAATTTTTGTTTAATACTTTATATATAAAAAATAAGACGAAATTAATAGTCATAAATTTTAAATAAAATATAACTATCGCTTTACATTATTTCAATTTACAAAACCTCCCCTTCACAAAAATATTAAATAACACCCTTTCCTACATTACTTACACCTCTAAAACAACTTCCAATTCCCTAAAAGAAACTTTCCAAACCAATAGTTTCACTGTCCACAATCACATCTTCAAATGTTTCAATAATTGAATTGTTTAATGACGATGCCATTAAATATGCAAAATAACTCCCTAAGAATTCGGAATCAAAAGAACATGGAAGGACAAGCAAAAGTTAACAACGTGTCGTTCAAGCAAAAGTTATGAATATATCATCTCGTTTCCTTCATTTCCTCTAAATTTTCTCTCGTATTTTTCTCCATACCGTGGAATAGAATATGAACATGACAAAGATTTCTGTGACCTAGAAATCTCCTGTACGTCATGTTTTGTCTTCCATGCATTCCTTTATTTTGTACTGAAGCTCAGTGGCACTTACCCGTCCTGTCTTTTTCTACTTTAAAATGATTATAAAAAGGAAGATAGTCAGAACTTCAATAAAAGTGCGAAAAAAATATCATGTCCAACTTTTACAGTTGGTGTTGATTTTGTATTTGTCTCTGTCCATTTATAATGAGTTGTTAATATCATATTCCATACACATAATACACAATCTCACTAATGCAAGGAAATCTCTGATCTTAATTGAAATTAACCATTGGCTACATCGATTCTCAGGACAATTGAAAAGGATGTCTAACAATTTTGGAGTTTTATTTTATTTTATTTTATTTATTTTTAACAAAATATGTCTAAAGAGGTTTTCTATTAATGTAAACAAAGTATGTTTAAAGTTTTTATATTATGAGATCTTAAATAAATAAATTGAATGACAAAAAAAATAAAAAAATAGACATACATGTCAAGTAAATTGATATATTTTAGATTCGAAACAATAAAATTAATTTATTTTTTCTTTTTGGTAGACTTGTTTACATTTTATATGAGAATTTTGTGAAAGGTAATCCTATGTTATAAAGACTTGTCACACAATGATGATTTATTATATATTCCAAAAACTTTTCTATTAAAAAAATAAGATATAAAATGTGAAAAATCTAAAGTAATAATTACATTCATCATTCATACCCTTTACATCAACAAAATATTTCAAAATACTTAAATATTAAGTAGGTCCCTTTCCTTTATAATTATTACCAAAAATACATGAAGAAAAATATACTAAAATAATTACTAATAAAGATCATCTCAAAATAACTCAAACACACAAGAATAAAATCCCACAAAAACTAATATTAATATAATTAAATCACCTAAGAAAAACTTCAATTATTTATCACCCAAATCTATTAATTAAAAAGGATGGGGCCCAAAAGAAGTTTTTAAAAGTTCTACAATTTAATAAATAATTGTTTTTCATCTAATAAATAATTTGATTTTTTTCTTCTTCTAAATCATTTTTTGATATAGGTAAATAAAAGGTTTCTATTTGGGTCCTTATCATGAAGTAATTAACTTGAAAAAAAATTCTTAAAAGAGTGTGTATATAGAGAAGAAGATAGGAAAGAGGAAAAAGGAAAATAGATGGTGACATATGCCAAGTACTAACATACATTATTACTTGCAAGCATCAAGGGGTGATGCAGTTAGCCATTGATATTATGACACTTCAATCCATTTACAAATAGTTGTTAAATAATACATAGAAAAAAGTTATTGGATGATACATACAAAAATATGTAGATAAACATACAAAAATATTATGGCAAAGAAGAGAGATCTATGAAAACTTAAAAAAGTGTCTCCAAGAACCTGTAATAACATTTCCACATCATAAAACAATGACTACAATTTTATCTTTATTATTGGGGAGAGAGTTGTGCATGATAACATGAGTAGTCTAAGGGATCTCAAACTTTGCAAAAGAACTTGTCATATCAATATGAAAACTTTGAAGGGATTTTCCAGGCATCCAATATGAAATTGGCACTAATGGCAAAAGAGATCTGTACCTATTTTGAAAATTTGTGTAAGACTCCTAGGTGGCCCAACCTAGATGTCATAAATATTTAGGTTCTAAGGGGCTTTCATTTTTTCTTTATCATCCATTCTTTTGTTGGTATTCCCCCAGATGGTATCTTTAATTTTTCCATTCTAGACATTGAATTAAGAGAGACCATCTAGATTGTAGTACATAGAGGAAGAGGATAATTACTTGTAGATGGTTTGTCTTTCCTCCTATAGTGCATGGTTTGGGTGAACAAAAAGTCACTTAGAATAGGGGTTCCCAATTCTTAACCTTCTTTTTAAGGATAATGACCATGTTCCCAACGAAACTAAAATTGTCTTCAGCTAATCCTTTACCTTTCTCAACAAGAGGTGGTCTCCAATTTGAAATCTCCTCTTCTAGTATCTTTGATTACAATAAAATAATGCTCTCATCTAAGGGTAAGTGCAGAGAGTTAGGGGACAATTCCATGGATATTTTTCCTAGCACATATGCACTATTCAAAATTGACCTCATTAAAAAGTTACATGAGTTTGTTTAGAAGATTGAATAAGTTGAGGGAGGTAGTCAAGAATTTGTTCCAAGTGTTAGTTCTTGAAAATAGTCTTTAAGTTGTATGAAAAATAAATTTAAATCCATCAGGCTTCGTGTGCACCGTCAAACCCTAAAATAGGGTTTTTGATACAAAAAGAACCCTAACTTGTATCTAAACTAGTGGAATCTTCTCAAACTTAGAGGGAAGTTTCTAGAGAAGGTTTATAAGGTATTCCAATAGGTAGCATGCTCAAACTCACCTTGTGCTTACAAATATAAAGGATTATTTTTTGATCTACCTATAGATAGTCACAGGAAAACTCAGTCAAGAGAAACTTCAAGTCTTTAACTTTTTTGTTTGAGTCTAAACCTCTTGTGAAGGTCTAGTGTTATTGTGTAAACACTATAGAATACTTAGTTAAAATGATTTAAATCATTTAGTTGTTAAGCCAAGTCAATATCCTTCCAAGTAGGTAGATTAGGCCATCTAAACCTAAAGCAAAAAGTTGCCATTGAAGTCTAATTCTTAATAAACCAATAAATGAAATCGGTTTCTCATTCTCAGAGATAGTCTCCAAACATATTAAGAAATCTATATAATAATCCTTTAACTAGCTTAAGAAATCTATATTAAGAATACATTTTCAAGACTAAACATGCCTATATACAATATTGTAACAATTCTTAGGATTGAGCCAATTATTTGGGCACTTTGGTGATCTAATTGTTATTTTGATCTTGTGTAAAGACACCTATGATTTTGGTATCATTATCTTGAGCTTGTTATTGAGTTTGTGAAGTGAATGAGTCCACAAAACAAGGTAGTTGTAGATCTCTTTGTATCAAGTCCTTAAGACACAAAATTTGGCCTAATAGGCCTATAAAGGGTGAAATTGTTGTCATCTAAGTTTTGAGTTTAATTTATTCACACACTAAGAATTTTGAGCCAAATCATTGGTGAAACCCTCATAGTATTTTTCAAAGAAGTGAGGATGTATAATTGATTGCTTTAGGAGTCAAAGAAGGGTTTTGCTTGAAGGTAGATTACTGTCTTGAGACTAAGTACCCTATTTTAAGTTATTAAAAGTATCTTTTTATATGAATATAGATGATAAGAAGTCAAGATATAATACTAAACAATAAGGTCATTAGTCTTTCAAGGCCAATACTCAAAAGACCTTTTATGATAGACCAAGAGATAGTTTATGGTTAGGAAGAGATCTAATTGCAAATAAGTTTCTAGAAGACCTTAAAGTAGACTAGGTTGAGTAAGTGGAGAACCTACTTTGACACCAGTAGGGAATAATAAAGATCAAGATATGTCTTGTGTATTTAGGTAGGGCATACTCTTTGAGATCAAGATATGACTCAATTATTTAATTAGGTATGGCATACTCTAGTACGTAAAGTAGGTATATAATTTTCAATGGTATAGATCTATTACATATGTAACATGATTCAAAATATCATTTATGATTCTATCTTCCAATCCTAAAATTTTGAAAATTAAGTATTGACCAAAATGGATTTTGAAAAACTAATTTCTAAATGGTAACTCCTATAGCTTTGCAATCAATTTAAGAAGATGTATAGTGACCCTAATTTTTTATATTTAGTAAAATAAATTTAAAGTATAAGAATATAAAATGTATAATTTGAAGTTTAATATTTTAATTTTATATTCTTATACTTATTACATTTATTTTATTAAATCTATTCTTGCACATATTTCAAAAAAAAACAAAAAACAACAACAACAAAACAAAACAATTCAAAGTGTACACATAAACAAAAAGATAACACAAAAAAACTACATGTCAAAAGATATATCCTTGCACACAAAAAAAACACAACAGAACAAAACAATTCAAAGTGCATACAAAAATAAAAACACAAACACACCACAAAAAAAACTATAGATTAAAAGGTATATGTTCTTTGGATTACAAAAGACGTACTTCTTTTGGACTCCAAAAGACGTACGCCCTTTGCTACAAAAGGCATATAAGGCATAGGCCCTTTAAGATGGGACCAAGCCTTATAATATTTGCATTAAGTCTTTTTCAAAATAATGTGTCTTTTTCAAAATAGTGTATGCCCTTTCAAAAACAACATATACCTTATATTTTTTTTTCAATTATATCACCTTTCAATTTTATACATCCATCCTTAAATATTTAATTTTTAAATTAAAATTTTTTAATTTTTGAATCATTTTATTCTTACTTCAAATATTTAATTCTGCAACCCCTCCATATACTCCACGTTCCTCAACACCTCTATCGTGCAATTGAGAGTGGTGATATATGTCTCTCCCCATCAACCCTAGTACGGGTCCCAATGTTTTTACTACAATGGTTTAAGCGTATTTTATACCTCTTGTCATTTGATCATGTTAAACTAACCTTCCAAATTAATACATGTATTTTATACCTCTTGTCATTTGCACACATTTATTATAAATTTTAATTATCCACCGAAAGGCAAAGTGGTGACATATTTTTTAATAAAAGATTTCAAAGTGCGGACCAAATTTGGGGGAAAAAAGCACGAAGGGAGGCTTCACGGATCTTATTTTTTGTTTATAAATTTTACAAAAAATAATAATTTTTATAAGATGACAAGTTTGAGTAATAAGATTTAAATTTGAAAATTATATCAAATTTACTTAAAACATCAATTCTTTAAAATTTGAAACAAATAAGATCATAATGTAAACAAAAATGAATTTAGAACATAATTATACCATCATCATGAACTCTTAGACCCAATTTTGCTTCAAATTAATTATGTTTGATCACTTGCTCTTGATTGAATAGATTTTTTTGGAAAACTCAGATTATTGGGACATCATGTGATTGGCTTGACAATGAACTAAGATGATAGCATGGAAGCTCATAAATCATGTGTTATTGTTATTTTTATAATGGTTTTGACTTACATTCCAAATATTGGTTTCAATGGAGGATGAGGTGTTTAAATAGAACATATGGAGGGAATTAAAAAGAGTTAAAATCTCTCAAAAAACCTCTAGAATTGGAGGATTCTAGAGAGCATAGAGAGAATAATAGAGGATTCTAGAATTGAGGAATTCTAGAATCTATTATGGGGATAATGAAGATTAGAGGGAGGTTAGATTAGTTTAAAAGAACGGTTAGGTGAGGAATAGGGGATAGACTTGTATGAAAACATAAGAGTAGGTAGGTGGGTTATGAGAATTTTAAATTGTCAAATATTAGACAAGTGGGATAATTTAGTAGATAATAGAGACTTAGGTGGATTAATTAGTTTGTGGGGTAGGAATAAAGTTAATAGATAGAAAATCATGGAAAGGGGTGTTAGACAAAAGACTAAGAAGATTAGTAAGAATGAATTAGACATAATTATATGGGATTAGTGATGTTAGTGTCAAAATTAGCAAGCCGAAGAAAGTAAGTAAATTTAGATGCATACATTTTACATCTGTTTGAAAGGGCATTGTGAGTGGACGAAGTGGAAGGAATAAAGGTCTTTCAAAGAAGAAAGACACTCATGGATGAAAGATAGTAAATGATGTTAGTGGACACATGATGCCCCCTCAAGGGGACATACAGGGAGGAAGGAGGCATATGGCCACTCAAAAATAAGAAATGAGGGGTGGGATGTGATGGGTAGACAAGGGGATGGATGCTAGATGTGAGATCAATGATGAATAAAATGAAATCAAAATGATTAATGAGATATAAATTGATGATGCCCTTGGCAACAACATATGCATAAAGAGTGAAAATTATAGTGTCATAGTTGTCGACACATCCCAAGGGAGATTCAAATGCAAAATGATGATGATAAGATAAAAAGTCACAAGCTTTAGACATATCCTATATAAACACACGTGTCAGGGATAATTGTGGACCAAGATGATTGATAGAAAAGGCTACGAGTTGTTAACATATCCCAAGTAAAGATGCATGCATGGGAGATCATCAAGATAAAATAAGATAATGATTTGATAAGATTAATGATGAGTGTAGCTCAAATATGAAGTCGAGTGATATGATGAAGGAGATGAGAGATAATAAATGATATGATTGGGTGACCAAAAATGAAGGAAATGGCAAGGGACAAGTGGATGAGCAATCTTTGGACATTTAAAAAGTAGCCAAGCATTGCCTACATAGTCTAAAGAGACATCATGGAAATGTAATTCTAACTCATAAGATGTTAGAGGGAAAAATGATGGAAGGAATGAAGGATGGATGACAATGCAACCAAATTATTGAACGACAATGTGATAAAAGATGATTATGATTGTTTGGGATGATACTCTTAGCAAAGAAACATACAAAAGAATTATTAGATGATCAAAGGAGACTTAAATTGTTGATGTGTCCCACACAAAGACACATGCTTGGGAGAGTTATGGGTCTCTGATAGACTATGTGATGAATTTGATTATTATTACTCAAAAAGTAACTGATTGTCGATGTTTGGAAGAGAAATGAATTGATTTGAAAGGACAATGATTGAGAAAAGTTAGGCATAATGATTATAATGGTAAATAAATTAAGCTCATATGTCTTATGGATTAAAATGATTGTTGAAGAGAAAGATTAGTAACATGAAAATGACCAAGATGGATGGTATGATGAGGCTAAGTTAGATGGTGTTAGTTATTATATACATAATTGGATTTAGATCTTAGATAGTAGGATGTGATAGGTTAGTATATGAGTAGATAGAGGATACAAGACTTGGAGAAATGGTCAGAGATTATGAGTTAGACATGGTCGATATGATTGGATCAGATGGTTAGACAAGTGATCCTTGGGATT
The DNA here is from genome assembly GCA_037957365.1 of Torreya grandis. Taxonomy (NCBI): domain Eukaryota; kingdom Viridiplantae; phylum Streptophyta; class Pinopsida; order Cupressales; family Taxaceae; genus Torreya; species Torreya grandis. The sequence continues at coordinate 3,559,786 of JARHVA010000164.1, read as the reverse complement.
TGATGGCATGTGGATGTGGTGATAACTTTTTATATTGTCAAGCTATTATGATGAAACAATATTGATCATAGTCTATGCAATCTGATGGAGTGTAGCACTAGGCATTAAACCCATGATATTTATATGACAATGATGAATTTTCACTATTAGAAGCAAAATGGAATGTAGCACTAGGCATTAAACACCATGATATTTGCATGACAATGATGAATTTGCACTATTTCAAGTAAAATTATTGAGAGGGGGGGTGAATCAGTATTCAAAATATTTATTTAACAATCTTAAGCAATCTTAGATCATTTAAACAAGCATGTAAATCCTATCAAGCATAAACACCAATCTACAGGATCCTGAAACACATAAACACAATATGTGTGCATGCGCGTGCACGTGCGCATGTGTGTGGATCCTCAAGGGGAAGAAAACCCACTGATGGTGCAAATGGACTATAGTAATATAATACAAACACTAATTTTAGTGAAACACCCACTTCACATGGAGCACCAACCCCAACCAGCTAATCACCAACTTAGCTAGGCTCTAATAAGCACCAACTTGTAAGGACGCACCAACCCCCTAGATGACTCAGCACCAACTTAGCCACATAAAACACTTGATCACCTTCATAATACCTTATTTTTCATACAATATATTATTATCTTCTTCCTCAACTCTTCACACACTTTTATCCCTTTCAAACTGGCCTCTAGCCTTCTTCGCTCAACTATCCCTCTTCTTGACTTTATTAGGTCATATGACCTTGATCCTCATATGTAGAACCTATATCAAATATTCATATCTGATCCTCTACAATCCTATTCTGGTATATAAGACCTATTACTTACCAAGTGTTATATTATTTACTTACACTCTTCACACTCACAACTTTTCCAAATAAACCTAAAATTGCCTAGAATTTATACAAGTCACTTGATCATATCCTTCTTAGTTGGCAAAAAAATATTTTCTTAGGTAAACCATGGAATGGATCTTAAGATATCTCATATACATGTATCAAATTTGATTTGAGTTTATTTAGGTCTGACTTGGTTCAATTAGGCATTATCTCTCATTTAGGTCTCATGGAGACCTAATTGCATTAGGTATGTCTAGTAACATATAATCATGATTCTCTCAAGACATATTTATCCTAAATAGATGTTAGAATTTATAAAAATAAAAATAAAATATACCTTATCCAACATCCTATGAGCTCCATAACACCTTTTAGTTCCAACCATTACTTGAACCACTCCAATAATATTTTTCATATAAGGCATGTGCATACCTAAAAAGTCCATCTTGAATAAATGAATCATAAACACAAATTTGATGAAAAAAATCGAAAAAAACAATATATTAAAAAAAAATGACCTAAGGGTCATCAAAAACTTCATAATATACTTTAACTTAGGGTATACAAGCTCAAACTCTTCTCTATAAGAAGCTCACTCAGAACTACCAACTTGTCTTAAAACATAGTCATGGAAACAAGAACTTATGACATATTATAAAAAATAATAAAAGAATTATAATGTATAAAAATGATCTTATAACCTCCTTGGATCAAAATTAAATAAAAATATCATAAGCATTAATGGAAACTATTGGTCTTGTAGACCAATTTGTTGACCTTCTCTCTCTTAGTCTTTACTCAGCCAGACAAGCCATTTTAGTTTCAATGTTCCAACCTCTTACACTTAATTAAAATATTATTTAAAGAATCAATAGATAACTAAATTCCAAAATGATATAATTATTTTCATTATACATATTAACTCATGGCATAAAGTATCAAACCCATCATTGCAACCTACTTACCCAAAATTGCTAGTTTGCCTTGAAGACCAGTCATGATGATTTTGAATTTCAACACATGTGTAGACACATTAAAAATATATTTATGAATATTAATGATAATATATGATAATTATATAATTATTATATATGTATTTAACATGGTCATATGAAAATATTGGTCTTATAGATCAATCTCACAACCTTGCACCTTCAGTGTCTCATTTCATTAAACATGTCAACTTATGAGCAACATTTTCATCATTACCATTGTCCTCAAAAACATATATCCAACATGAAATTTTTTTAAAGGTTTTTAAAAACATATCCCTGCACTTGGATTCATCCCTAGTCCATGTTATCACATCCCTAATCAATTTATCACTTCTACCTAGTTTTCTCATTATCTACACCACTAGGTCTTTTAGTGACTGGTCAATTTGTATGACTGATTTAGAACCCATAAGGGATATAATATAATTATAAACCACCATGAACATAAGATAAAAGAATAAATATTCAACCTTCATTCGTTTATTAACTTTTAATTGGTCAACTCTGACTTCTATAGCAAATTTCTAAGAAACAAGGCCTTTCATGTAGGGTCCACTCACTCATCTGAACAACCAATCACACCTATAGGTTATTATGGGAATTTAATACATTATAAAATAAATTAAATAACAAAAATAATCCATTTTGATCACTTTAGAAAAATTTCTTTCACATCGGGTCACTATTACAGTTCTCTGAGGGTTTAAACCATCTTACAGTCTTAATGATCATTCATAAAGCTTAGCCCCTTATTATAGAAAGTAATTATTAAAAATTTAATCTAGGACCCTTACCCATCTACCATTAATATATTAGGTTCTCATGTATAAGTTACACATTCCAATGAATACTTGAAATTTCTTATTGGGTTGAGAACCCTTCATTTTGTGCATATAAGAGACCTCAAAACACTTTTTCTTGCCTTAACCTTCAAAACTTGACCTAAAACTTGGTCAACATACTTGAAACAACATGACATACCTTTGTCAATTCACAAATACTTTCACTTGTCTTGGAAACTAATCTTGATACCCCATGTGGCCACCATCTCTCTCTTTGCTCTTTAGACCTTTGACCTGTAAGTCAGAATAGGTCTTGAAGATGACCTTATAACCACTGTCAAATATCTTAACACATCATGTAAAAAATAAAAAAAACCTCTCTCATTCTCAATCATTGTCAAGTATTCTTCATATATCTTATCAACAACTCATGTTGCTTCATTAAGCTAAACATGGTATAGAGGTGGTTTAGTTGTATACTAGATCTGTAGGTCATACCCATGTATGTTTACCCTGAGACTCACTTGAGTGCTACAAACCCTCATAATCATGCTTAAATAACATCACACAAACTTTTCTTTAGATCTTCAACAAAACATATTCAGAGCTACTTACACAAATCTTCAAAGCTCAACTAAGGATCTCCATAACTTACTGTGTTCTATGCTAAGTCTTTAAAATTGTTCCCAAAAAGGTGTTACCAAAATTGTTGATGAATTCTCAAGCCTTCAAATTCTCTCTTAGTAGAGAGACATTAGGTTACCTAGCTTCCTTATCATATCAGGCATACAAGCTCATACCCCACACACCATGCATCCTGACACTAATGACATCATCCTTGACATCAAAAAATATCAATCTTGACATAAAATGATATCAACCTTGACATCAATGACAACACTTCTAAACATGCACCAAAGTGAATAATTATAAAAGGGGAAAAAAGTGAACTCTGCATCATCGAGGGCACATAAAATCATCATTTTAGCTTTTTGATGTCATCATAACATCCTCGTTCATTGCCCAAAAGACAAAAATATTTATGATACAATAAATATCAATATAAGAAAAGAAGAAGAAGAAGATATATACAAATAAGCAAATATAAACAAATAAAAACACATAGATCATAAAAATAACACACAAATATATACACATTGATCAAATAGGGTCTTTTTTATTGTCTAAATGTATAAGAATGGGATGAATAAGGATGATAATTGATGTCAACAAATGGGGATGGATAGACTTGCCTTGATTAGGGTTAGGATGGAATGGGGTTGTGGATAGGGTGTGCTTGAGTAAATTTCAACTTAAACATCAAGGTTGGTCAACTGGTAGATTGACCATATTTTGAACTTAGATGAAGACTTAAGAATTATCAAGCTAAAGTGAGACTAAGTCAACGATAGCTCAATATAGACTATATTTTCCCCAATTCAGAATAGGGGATGAAAGACAATATGAGGATGGATGGTTATGACTTGGTTTTGGAAATGAGAGGCGAATGGGGGAATAGGCATAAGATAAGACATCTTGGAATATTTTTGATTTTTTTTAGATTTTATGAATTTTTTAGATTTTTGACATATTTTAATTTTAGGTATTTTTGGAATATAGATATACACTATACAAATATGGTTAGTAGCAAAGGACATTCCAAGCTTAGCAACTAGGTTGTAAAATGATGATGAATGGACAAAATGTCTTGGATGGTGCTCAAATGAGGATAAGGAATGATGATGGACTATGAATCTCTAAGGGGAAAAATGCAATGGAACTAGTTATCTAGTCCCTTGAATGTTGCTAAAAGGATATACCAAGAATATGATAATAACATATCTCAAGACTCCTTCCATTCTTATGGCCAAGGTCGAGATAGGATGAAATATTGGTTTAAAATGGGATGGAGATAATGAATAAGATGAGATAGGTTAATAAATTGATGAATTAATATGTTTGCTCCCAAGTGTCGAGGTACCTATGGAAAATATTTATTATTTACCATGATGCCAAAAATTGATTTTCACCATGGTACTTGCCCAAGTGCCAGAAGGCTGATTTTTACATTTGACAAATGATTTTATTTTTGACTTTATTGATGAAATATTGATTTATCAGAGGCAAGCAAGATGTGAGATGCAAGTTATTTATTTATCTTTCAACTGACACTCATTCTTGGTAGGTGTGCTTTTAGGATCTTGTTGTCTATGTTATATGTATTGATGCCATAGTGACCTTTGTTGAATCTTGATTTAGACTTATCCATAGATTTAGACCAAGTATAATTGTATCCTCTATGAGAGATAATGTTGCTCAAGAGAGTGATGTGGAGAATGGATGGGTTTAGGTGATGTATTGGATGGTATGATCATAATGGGTGGTGTGACTAGGAGGAGGGAAGAATGGGGTTTAAAAATTACATACAATACTAGATATGATGGAAGGGATATTTTTTAATAGTGTCACATGTCAAGCAAGGTCAAGGAATCCAAGATTGTTTGACTTATTTTATCTTTGATCCAAATATTAGAAGGGCGATCCACCACATTAGTTTTTCCTTGTTTAATTTGTGTGATAATTGGTGCCATGATGACTTATTGGTTTGATGATTTAATTGGATTTTTATTTCCCCTTGGTGCTTGTAATTGGGCTTCATCAGGGGTATTTGACTTTAGACATGGAGGATGATTATTTTGACTTGGATGATCCCATGACATCTCAAGGATATTTTTACTAAGGGATTACACTTTTTGACTTGGCCAATTATAAAACTTTTCTTTAATTTGATTGATTACTTTTGGATCACAATTGACTTGATTATTTGACTTGATTAATTGATTATTGGCTTGGATCCTTGTGGATTCAGCACATTAAATTACATTTTGAGGGGAATCTAATGATGTGTCTCCCTGTTTGTCCCATTCAGGGAGTGGGATGGAGGGATTATTAATAGGAGAAGGATGATTAAGGATTTGTGGTGAAAGGGGTGGATTAAGGGGATGATGGACAACATATTCCTCATAAAATTTTCTAGGAGACCCAACCTCAATGTCAAATAAAGTGTCCTCAAGAATCTCAGAAGGATCACTAAGACTCTTTGTATAATTAAAATTTAAAGTTGAGTCATATCCATCTTGATGATCTTTGACTAATAAATCATCCAAGAGTTGTTTTTTAATTTCATCATCCTGAGATGGACAAGAGTCATGATTTTTGATTAGTTGACATTCGAATTATAGACATCCTCAAAGAGATAGGTGTTGGCATGAATTTCATTTTCTATAAAGAATATGGATTCTGATTCATATGTTAGTGTTAAACATGATCCTAATGTAGATGATCATTCTGATGATGAATCTAAGAAGGATGTTGATGAGGTGATATTGGAGATAGATGGCAACCTAATAGTGGCCATAGAGAAGGATTGTTGAATAGCATTGTTTTCAACAAGTACCTTTTTCACTTTGGGTTTATGAATGTATGCCTTAGATTTAAGGGATTCATGGAAATAGGGGATTCGATATGGATGGGATATAGGTATGATTATGGCATGGAGAGTATTGGGTTCGTGACCTTGTTTGAGAATGGAAGGAACTTGATCATAGTTAGGAAGTGATTCTTGGCATACCCTTTTTTGTACACTCCTAGGCATGGATGCATTGGATTCACCGTCAATTTTAATGTTATCATATCCCATGAGGTCTTGAACAAACTTTTGGAAATTTAGACATTGATTAATAGTATGCCCCCAAGTTTGGTGATGGATATAATATTGGTTTGATTTGTACCAAGATGACTTAGGCTTGGTTGGATCAATATGCCTTATGGATGAATAGACCATCATGTCATCAAAAATAAGTTTGTGGAAGAGGGATTCTAAGGATATAGGAAGAGAGGTATAGGGACTCTCTTCACTTATTGACTTGGATGTGGAAGCATTGGACTTAGGAGTAAAAGCATTTGATTTTAGACTAGATGTTTCCATGAGGTTACATAATGCCAAGAGGTGGAGGGATTGTGGTATATAAAGTATTTTAGGGGATGACCTAGTATTGGATGAGGATGCATTTGATTTAGGAGATGAATTAGTGTGAGATGAAGATGCATTAGATTTAGCAGATGAAATAGTGTGGGATGAGGATGCATTATATTTAGGAGATGAAATAGTGTGGGATGTAGTTGTTAATCTTAGTTTCCCTTTACTAGTAGGATGGGGAATCTATGATGGACTATGACTGGTAAATGGAGGATTCAATTATGGATGGGTATGAACTAGAGATAAAGTTAGTTGAATGGGTTCAAATCCTTTAAGAAGTTGGGCACCCATCTCAAGGAGCCATAAGAGGACTGCATCCTTATAAGAAATAATATATTTATTAAATAAGGCAATCTATTTATTAGTATATTGACTAGGAAGGTAATGACCAAGACTAAGATTGGTGGATGGGATATCAAAATGGGATTAGTTATCACAAGGATTGGATGTGGATAAGGGTTGATGAGGCACTTATTTGGTAGGCAACCTGAGGTTTACATGTTCAAAATCAATAGGAAGGTGGGAACACATCTCCAATAGTTTTAAAAGGCACTCATCCTTATTGTCAAAGATATATTTGTGAAATAGGGTGACCTCATCACTTGTATATTGGGGGACATTATGAATATGTTTATGATGAATGGAAAATATGGCTGACTATGGTGGGATAGCATGCAGGCTAGGTGTAGATGGATATTGTTGATGGGGAAAGATAAGGGACATTACTTTAGGCTTGATGGGATCGAGGTCTGAAAGTAGGTGGGCACCCATTTTTAGGGCCTTCAAAAGGATCTTGTCCTTGTTGGAAAATATGTATTATTCTACAAGAATGGGTTCCAAATACATGTGGTTAGATGATAAATGGGTGATGGATGAAATATAGTCATACGAAAAAGGGGGTTGATGTGAAGGTAGAGCAGGGCTTGGGTAAAAATACGGTCTTTGGATAAAATAAGTCTTAATGATTGAGATAGTACGATAGGTGATGGGTGAGGATGAGATAGACTAAATGAATTATGATGTCAAACTGGGATAAAATTTCAAATTGATAGTATGATAGATGCTAATGACGTGTCGATAATGCCTAGTTTTCAAATTAGCAAAAGGATGGGGATTTGACTAGTTCCTAGATTCAAACTAGCAAGACAATGATTATATGGGTGCTAGTTATAAATAGGTAAGATGGATAGATTAGAAATGACTATATTGAGGATAACTAGATGCTAGATTGAAACTAACAAAGTGATAGGTTGTTAATTGGGTACTAACTGAATAGGAAATTTGACAAAGTAATAGGTGATAGAAAAGATGATCATGGATTATAGTGATAGGATGATATGTAAGGACAACAAAAGGACTAGCTTAGACCTTAGACATATTTTCTCAAGGTGGGATGAATATAATCAGGATAAATGGAAAGATCAAGGATGATGGGATTGAGATAAAAATAAGTATATAAGGGTGGTGATACAATGATGATTAGGGGTATGGTTAATGTTGTAGGAAGGGTGGTATGATGTGAGATGAGATAATGATGGGACAAGATGTGATGATGGACAAGGTAAGATTAAATTGGATGATAGGATTAAATATGGGGTAATGAGGGTATGACTAATCAAGATAAGACAATATAAGATGAATAATGATATACAAGATAAAGATGTGCAAGATGAGAAAATATGATTAAGGATGTACAAGATAAGGATGGTTATACAAGATAATCAAGACTATACAAAATGAGGATATATGAAGAAGCCAAGATGGTAGAGCTAAGATAAGATAGGATAAAATATTATTAAGATGAAGGACCAGGCTTTGTGATAATATGTGATGTAGGGATGTAGTGATGACTAGTGATGGGTATGACTACAATTGGTCAAGACAATACTATCTTATGATCAAGATGTGAAAGGAATGGGAAAGTTATGATATATTAAACTATGATGGGATAAAATTAGATGTTAAGACTAATGGTGGGGGTGATAAGGGTATGATTAGGATAAGATGGAAAAAGATGAGAGGGATGATGATGTTAAGATGAGATGATAATGGTCAAGGCAAGAATGTATAAGATGATAAGGATGTACAAGATGTAAGGCAAGGATATATAAGATGTAAAGTAAGGATATACAAGATGATGATATAGGAGACCCAGATAGCCATGTATAAGTTTGGGTGAAATAATTACTTAGCTCACAGACAAAATTAGTCTAGCACAACACACACCAAATCAATCAAACCACAAACCTAAGATTAGTAAACTATCTTTGTGAGTGTAACTTGATGACTACATTGTATAATAACATTGCAAGTGAGGTTGTAGGATAGTGACCTATTATATAATCTCTTAAACACTATCAACCCAATTTTTACATAATAATCATTATGAGAGATGATATTGACTCTGGCATCAAGTCACATGTTATGCTTGAAGGTCATATTCTAGGTTATATAGGCTCTCTAAAGGCATCCTTAATACACACTAAGTACGTGGAGCCTAACTCTGTATAGGGTGATATTTGATGCTTCGGTCAAAAAATTAACTCCTCACATTCATGAGATCCTATATGGGGTCTCCCACTTAGCCTAACAACAACTCTCCCTCTTATTTAGACTCTATTGGAACATAGAGTTTAGATTTATGCATGGTGGTGAAATCCATGATCACAACCCCCTAGAACTATGGAAAATACATGGGTATCACGTTTGCATCATGTTTCCCCCTAAAAATAAAAAATGGGACGGTTTGTTAGTGGTTTTTTTAATCTTTTGAGACTTACCGCTAGGATGTAAAGAGGAGAGCATACACCACTATAGCTCTCAAGTATAGAAAAGTAGACCAAAAGTTGATTAATAGATTAATTAAGTGTGATGTATACAAAAATATACACAAGATGGTTTTCAAAATGCCAAAATCTTTGATAGACCTCTTGTAATAAATTACATTATTAGTTTCATAATTATGGCCTTGGATTGATCACACTTGCAAACACATGTGTGAGTAATTTGATAGGTAAAATCAAACAAGAAAAAAATACCACCAAATTTTCCTCAAACAAAATGTTAGTCTAATGAGACTCAATAAAAATACTAAAAAAATTATGGGTTTTACATTATATCTCTTTGAATGAAGGGCCAAGACGTGGGGGTTTGGGGGTGGCATCCCCTAATGGGGTCAAGGGGTATCTCCCTTTATGGGGTTAAGAGGAAGTTCCCCTTATATGGTCAAAGCGTAGTGCTCCTTGTAGGGTCTAGGGGTAGTGCCCCAAGCATGCTCCTTATTGTGGTATAGGATATGGTCAAGGGGTAGAGCCCCTAATGACAAAATCAATTTGGGATGTGTAAAACCCTTAAAATGAGTCAAAATTAATTGAATTCCATAAAAAAGGAACACACTCAAAAGAGATTTCGAAGATAAATAGAGGGTTAGTAGTTTTGGGTGTGGTATTTGACCAATTGCCCTACAATCACACTGTCAATGGTTTTGATTTAATAATTATAATTTTTTTAATTATTAACTTTGAAGGGTGACCTATAAAAAATATTCTTAGTAATTTTATAGTTTTTTATCTTCGTTGATCATATTCCTACAGGATAGAATTAAAACTTTAACTATTTATAAAAAAAGAAATCAAATTTATTTAATACATGATATTTACAAACTATTACCAATGTTAGAATTAGCCATAGGATCTAATGAATCTAATAGAAAGCATAAATAAGAGATAAAACAATAATAGTAATAAACAATAACTGTATATCTGAGATAGTAACGAAAATGAATAAATAAATCAAATATGATGAATTAGTATGATAATTAAATATTAATTTGATATGGAATACATAAATAACCATTGCTTATATAGAGTAAGGTGTGCATGATAAAGATCAAGGAACTCACACAACATGTTTAGTTCAACTTATATATGTCTACATGAATAGTGGAGTGCAATTCCACACTAACAAGATAGGTGTCCAGCTTGTGTAAATGATCAACACAAGTTGACTATTATTTAAACAATCTTATCCTGTCTTACCCTGCATAGTGGAGTGGAACTCCACTGTAACAAGATAAGTGTCTAAGTTAATTACTAGCTAAGCAAGCTTATCTTATCTGGTGAAAATTATTAATAAACATAATAAACTCATTACAATAAGTAATTAGTGCACCAAAATTATAAATAATAAATACAAGTAAATGCAATAAAGCAAATAAATGCACCAACACCTCCCCATAAGCGAAGCTTAGGTAGGGCTATGTAAATAAGAGTCTCGACAATATGTAGCAATATTAGCTACTCTATACAAGTAGATGAGGAAAGGAGAAAACTCAAAGGAAAAAAAATCCTAAAAATGAAGGTCTAGGGAACCCTCTGAAGAACTGATGTCCCTTAAATAACTGATGCCTCACACCCCTAAAAGAGATTGCAAGTGAAGATACTCTCTCTCAGTGAAAGGTTTGGTGAAAATATCTACAATTTGCTCCTCTGTAGGATAATATTGAAGATCAATGATCTCTACCTAAATCAACTTCCTGATAAAGTGCATATGGATCTCTATGTGTTTGGTTCTTTGATGATGAACCAGATTCTTCAAGATCTAGATAGTGCTCTGGTTATCGCAGTAGATGATTGATGGCTTCTAAAATAGAACACCAAACTTAGTAAGAATATTCTAAATCCAAGTAGCCTCAGTAGTGGCATTTAAAACACCATGATACTCAACCTCTGTAGATGAAAGAGCAATAGCATTTAATTTCTTACTCTACCAATAAATGGGGTTGGATCCAACATGAAAGCTGTAACCAGAAGTGGACTTATGATGATCATAATCACTAGTCCAATCAAAATCTATGTATCCCACCAAGTTTAAACCTATACCTACTGTATAGTGAATCATGTATCTGATACTGCCCTGAATGTAGCTCAAAGTGTGATTGGTGGCTCTCCAATGAAGCTCATGTGGTGTCTATATAAAGCATGAAACCATGCCAACTACATATGAAATTTTGGGTCATGTATGAGTCAAATAGATAACACTGCCTATAAGCTAGTGATATAATGTGGCATCAACCAAGTGAGTGAAAAAATGAATCTTAAGTCTAACTCTATATAAGAAAGGAGTCAGTGCAGGCCTATAATCAGCCATGTGAAACTAGGCTAACAAGTCCATGACATACTTGGGCTATGAAAGTGTAGTCCCAAAAGAAGACTGTGCTATCTAAATCCCAAGAAAATAATACAATAATCCCATGTTTGTCATAGAAAAACTTTCATGAAGTGTATTCTTAACACTGTTGATGATGGATGTTGTGCTCCTTGTAATAATGAGATCATCAACATAGAGCACCAAGTACAATAATGAATCTTCCTACCATAAAATGTAGACATTTAGATCCGAGTGACATCTTGAGAACCCTACAGAGAGAAGAAATGTGTCCATCTTAGAAAACCAAGCCCTAGGGGCTTGTTTTAGACCATAGAGAGACTTCTTCAAGCAACATACTAGTGAAAAATATTAAACTAACCCCTGTAGATGCTCCATTTAAATCTCTTCATGAAGATCTCTGTGAAAAAATACACTCTTCACATCCATCTAATGTACAACCCAACCATGAGCTGCACCAATATCTAGTATTAAGCAAATAGAATTGATCTTAGCAATAGGTGCAAAGGTTTCTATATAATCAATGCCTTCTACTTGGTAAAAAATTTGGCCACTAAGTGTGCTTTATACTTATCAATATTTCCATCTGCTGCAAACTTAGTTTGATATATCCACCTACATCATACTAATTTTCTTCCCTTAGGAAGAGAAACAAGATCCCAAGTGTTGTTCCTAATCACTGAGTCATACTCTTCTTCCATCATTGAATCCCACTCAACTATCCCTATGGCTTCCTGAAAAGAATTTGGATCAGAAGCTATGGCAATGTAGGAATGTGGAAGATCATGATGTGACTGTGTTCTTCTTCTATCTAATGGATCCCTAACAAGAGGGTATACATCCACTGAAGTCTATCTAGCCCACAAAGGCATCAATGGGCAAGGATCTAAAGGAGGAGGAGTAACATGACCTACTAAACCCAATTGGTGGGGTATTACCTCATCATCTCGATGAGTAGATGAAGCAAGAGTATCATCATCACTATTATTTTATTCTTCTAAGGAAGACGAATGAGAAATGTTAGAAGACAAGTCTGAAGGACTTTCTTCAAAGTAAACACTTCTCGTTATGATAAACTTATGTGAATCTAGATCAATGAGTCGATATCCCTTAACACCATTAGGAATCCCACAAATATGCAAGTTCAATTTTGTTTTTCTAAAGCACAATGCTTGTCTGAAGGTATGTGAGCCCATGCTGGACTACAAAGACTCTAAAATGAAACACACCTAGCTTCTTATTACACCAAGATTCAAGAGGTGTTATCCCCTTTAAAGATTTGTGAGGAACTCTATTCTGTATATATGTAGCATAATTAATCACTTTCACCCAGTACTTAGGCACTAATGATTTTGCATGAATCATACAACTTGCCATCTCTTTTAATAATTTGTTCTTCCTCTTTGCTACACCATTCTACTAAGGTGTGTATGCAACTGAATGTTGAAGATCAATTCCTTCAAGAGCACATAATTATTCAAACTTGTTGTTCGCATATTCCCTCCCATCATCTATGTGGAGAATCTTGACATACTTCCCAGATTGTTTCTTTACTAGAGCTTTAAACTCTAGAAATATATCAAATACTTCACTCTTGAGTTTCAAAAAATAAACCCAAGTATAGTTAGAATAGTCATTAATAAATGTGAGAACATATCAGTTTTTACTAAAAGACAAAGTAGGTAATGGACCCGCTAAATCACTATGAACAAGTTTGAGGACTTATGTAGCCCTTCAAGCCTTCCCTTTATCAAACTTATCCTCTAGATGTTTGCCTAAGGCACAACCATGACATACAACCCCTAAAAATTGAATCTATGGAAATCCTATAACCATCTCCTACTGACTAAGCTGCTGTAAATAGCGGTAGTTCAATGACCAAACTCCTCATGCCATAACTTGTTCACCAAATCAGTGTATGAGAGCAAAGCTGTAGAGGAAGACTGAGTCACAAAGTGAGAGAATGAATAAATTTGAGTATTATTATCGACTTTGCCCACTATAACTAAGGCATTATCCTCCAATTTTTTTATTGATATAAAATCGAGTGTGAACTCAAATTTCCTACCAATATCAAAGTGAGTGATTTCATAGATATAAACAAGGTTAGTTGATAACTCTGACACACAGAGGACATCCTCAAATACACCACTATCAACATCAACTATACCTTTTCCAATAACATCTACCTTAGAATCATTACCTATGAGAGTATGAGGTAAGGAACTTGGTTCTAATCTAGAAAATTGTTCTTGATTAGAACCCATATGGTGTGAAGCACCTGAGTAAAATACCCGTGACTTGGGAGAATTTACTAGTGTAACTAGTGCCGTAGCTTTCCCTTTCCCTGAATTTGATGGAGTGGAAGAATCCTTTGAAGAGGATTGATTGATGTTATTCTTTTTGAGTAGACCCTTAAGTTCATCAATCTCTTTCTTCCAACAATCTTGTTCACTATGAAACCCCTTTTTGTAATAAAGGAAAGGAGTTCCAGTACTTTTTTATGAATCCCCTTTCTTATTAGTGGATTTATAATCTCCTTTTGAGGAAGATTGTTGCCCTTTATTCTTATCTTTCTGTGACTTATTCTAATTATTCTACTTCTTTTTGCTTGAACTTGTATTTGATACTAATGTTGAAAATTGCTTATATTGAGGTTGACTTACAACTAGAGCTTGAGATTTGGATGACTTGATTAGACCCATAGCTATTAATTTTTCTTCTTCAACCAATAGAAATCTCAGAGAATTCATTAAAGGTGGGTATTTGATAAGATGTGCCCAATGTGAGACGATGAGTTTGAAAGCTAGAGACAAAGGATAAATATTCATGACCTAATTTGTGTAAGGCATTGAAAATCAATTGAATATCCTTTTATGAATTTTATAGTTTGAAAGTTGTGCTCTAAGATCTATGACTTTAGTGATGTAGTCTTGTATTGTAGCATATATTTTAGGATCCAAACTAATGAGTTAGTTGTCAATTTGGTAACCACGAACCTCATCTATTTTGTTAAATAATGATGCTAATTTATCCCAAGCCTCTTTTGGAGTTGTACATATGTCAAGATAGAAATTCAAATCTATAGACATGTAAGATTAAATGCATCCAATTACTTTAGTAGTTTCAAAGAGAAAGTGTTGTAACTCTTTTGCATTAGTAGGTGGAGTAAGAAGAGTTGTTATGTAAGGTATATATCCTAACAACATTAATGCATTCTAAGTATTATGTTTCCATGTATTATAATTGTATGTTGTTAATAGTGGGAACTTAGGATTCCCCATGATGCAATAAAAAATAAACTGTCACAAAGTAGAAATCAAAGTACATAACACATTACAAAACCCTCCTAAATTAATTAGTTTTATCCAATCCAACAATTATTTTTGGCACTTTATAATTGAGTGCAATTACAAGGTTGGATTATAATTTTTCTAGTTTACAAAAGGCTCATTTAGGCCCTCTAGTCTAAAAGTATAAAAAATATGCACTTTATTACAAAAATTTCTACACCAATGTGTTGTGCTTGAAAAAATATTAACTTTAAAAAAAATGGTACCTCAATTCGAGGTTATATGTGAAAGTCATGAGCCTCTAAAGTTGTAAAAATGAGGACAAGCAAGAGCTACTGTATAAAATCTAAATTTTGGAAAAATATATAAAAATCTAAAATTAAAACAGTGAAGAGCATGAAATTTTAAGCTATTTCAAAAAAAAAAATCGCTCAAAAATACTTCTCGGTGTTCAAATGGTGGGCTCCTAAAGTTTCCCTTTCAAATTTGCTGGCTGATCCGTGAGGCCTACCCAAAAAAAAATTGGGTCTGCACAGTCTGTAAGGCTGTACTTGGGAGCAAAAAATAATAATCTTTCAAGGTGACTGTGTCTAAATTGGACAAATTTTATATGGATCTATAGGTTTTGACATATTCTGAATGCAACCATGAGGTCCATTTTGCTAAAAAAATACTTCAATTTTTAGTTACCCACTGAATTTAGGCATGGTGCTTCTGGATCAAACCCTTACCAATTTCACCTATTGTGCCTAATTTGGACAAAATTATAGATGATTTTGACTATCTCAGGCACTCTAAACTCAATCGTGAGCTCCAAAATACTCCACAAAGCTCCAATTGTATCTATATACAAAATCAAAAAATTGATCCTGTATTTGGATTTTTTTTTGAATATTTAGTAATCTATAGATTAAAGATAGCTCTGATACCATGTTATAATTAACTATAGCATCTAATGAATCTAATAGAAGGCACAAATAAGAGATAAAAAGTAATAATAATAAATAATAACTGTATATCTGAGATAATAATAGAAATGAATAAATAATTCAAATATGATGAATTACTTTGATAATTCAATATTAATCTGATATGGAATACACAAATATCCATTTCTTATATAGAGCAAGGCATGTATGATAAAGATAAAGAAACTCACACAACATGTGTAGTTCAACTGATACCTGTCTACATGAATAGTGGAGTGCAACTCCACACTAACAAGATAGGTGTCCAACTTGTGTAAATGATCAACACAAGTTGAATATTAGTTAAACAATCTTATCATATCTTACCTTGAATAGTGGAGCAGAACTCCACTGTAACAAGATAAGTGTCTAAGTTAACTACTAGCTAAGCAAGCTTATCCTATATTGTGCAAATTATTAATAAACATAATAAAATAATTACAATAAGTAATTAGTGCACCAAAATAATAAATAATAAATACAAATAAATTCAATAAATTTACCAACAACCAAAATGATGATAACCTCATTATGATAATTAAAAACTATAAACTTTTAACTATTTACACTACTAAATATTCTTCTTAAGACTATAAACTAGACCTCCGATTGGCTAGAATTATCAAACTAATCTTTTGACATTAAAATGATGTACATGCAAAGATTTGAATTAGATATATGTATTCATAATGACACAAGACTAAAAAATAATTATTAATAAGACCTTTAACACAATAACTATTATAGCTTGGTCATAGGTGAAACCTAATAGCAAGTCAGTGTCTACACAATATTAAATGGCTAAATGAGTTGTATTTATTTTTTTAGTTGATAAATGACATGAGTACACAACATGACTTTACAAGTGTTTAATTCATTTTGACTAGATGACTAAAATAGATTGCTTCGTGTCTTATCATAAATATGGATTTCCTCACATTATAGCGACCAGTTCTCCCAATTTGTGAGCTCTAGAATAGGGTACAATCATCCATCAAAGAAAAATAAGAGTGGATTCAATTCATAGAATCACATTTTTTTAGCCTCAAAACCTAAAAGGAAAACAAAAAAAGGCAAAAACAACTAAGATAGTGAACTAGAATAGCTAATTTAGCCACTATTTAACAACATATGAAC
Organism: Torreya grandis; assembly: GCA_037957365.1. Taxonomy (NCBI): domain Eukaryota; kingdom Viridiplantae; phylum Streptophyta; class Pinopsida; order Cupressales; family Taxaceae; genus Torreya; species Torreya grandis. Next base: position 3,542,550 of record JARHVA010000164.1, on the reverse strand, counting down.
TAAAAGTTATTCAAGCTGTTATTCTTACTAAAAGTCTAAAACTAAATGTTTACTTGATTGTTCAATTATGTTGATCACTTTCTCTTGATTGAATGAATTTGCTGGGAAGACTCAGAGTATTGGTACAATATGTGATTGACTTGACAATGGACTAAGATGATAGCATGGAAGCTCATAGATCATGTGTTGTTGTTAGCATCTAATGGTTTTGCCTCACATTACCAAGATTGGTTTCAAATGAGGATGGAGGTGTTTAAATAGAGCATAAGGAGGGAATTAAAAGGAATTTAAAATTCCCAAGAAGCCTCTAGAATTAGAGGATTCTAAAGAGGATGGAGAGAATAGTAGAGGATTTTAGAGTTGGGGGATTCTAGAATCTATTAGGGGGATAATCAAGATTAGAAGGAGATTACATTAGTTTATAATAAGGGTTAGGTGAGGAATAGGGGGTAGGCTTGCAGGAAAGTCTAGAATAGGTAGGTAGTTGGGTTATGGAAATTTTAAATTCTCAAATATTAGACACTTGGGATTAGTTAGTAGATAATAGGGATGTAGGTGGATTAACTAGTTTGTGGGGTAGGAATAAATTTAATAGATGAAGAATCATGGAAAAGGGTGTTATAAAAAAGACTCGGAGGATTAGTAACATTTAAGTAGAAAAAAATATATAGGATTAGTGATGTTAGTGTTGAAATTGGCAAGCTGACAAATGCAAGCAAATTTAGATGCATATAATTTTATTAAAGTTGACGCGTATGACTAGTTTCAACAAGCTCCTTCTTTTTATTTTGATTTTTTTATTATTATAATAATAAAATGTGGTCAAGGATATATGCATTTAGCCACTAGTGTATCCTTGGTAGCTTGTTCTATAAAAAAAAATAGAGAGAGTTTGACATCATTTTGAATACAAAGTTTATATCACTTGTATTATTGAACCTTGATACCTTAGTTTTTCATGTATATATTTGTTAAATTGTGGCACTACAAGAGTAAATTTTTCATTATAATATTTAATACATATAAAAAATGTTGAAAACAAGGGTTTGATAATAAAAAATTATATAGATTGATATCAAAACTTTTTGATCAAACATTGTACATGCAGGACGAAATCAAAATTATAACATTTGCACCCATGTCAAAATTACAATGTGAAGTCATTCAATTTTTAACTATGTTATTTTATCTTTTCAATGTCAATTTCAACATTATGTTCAATTTTAATGTATTGTCTTTTGTTTTGATTGCATTGCAATTCCAACATGTATGCCAAAGATTCAACACTATTTTCAATTGTGATGTATTGTATTTTGTTTCAAAGAACAATGCAATTTTAACATATACCTCAAAATTTCAACATTCAAGCCATATTAAAAGGAAAATTGGGGAAAATATATTATCAACACAATAAAAAGACTATACTACATAAGGGTATGTACATACTTCAAATTATTATAAAAATTGGATATTTTTTATATGTTATATTTGCAAACCCCATGATAGATATGTATACACAATATGGCAATGTGGCAACATAAGCAAGGCATGTGAAATGTTTAACAAAATGATTCAATGAATTATAGTCACTTTTACTGTAATGATGGAATTAAGACATTTACTTATGCTTTGTGAACAATGAAAGATCTTAACATTATAGCCTAGTAGATTAATGACCTTAGTAGATATTACTCTCAATGCAATCAAGTATAAAAATTGTATTTTTTCAAATAATTCAAGTCTTGTTTATGTGCAACACATTTTTCAACTAAGATTACTTTAGAGAGTTTTTGCTTTACATATTTTAAAGTTTTTACACAAGGGTATATACATCCATTAAATCATTAATTGAAAGTGGATACTTGTTACATGTTTGAATTCAAAACATACTGATAGACATATACGAAAAATGTGAAAATAAAACACAATTAAATATATTTTAGTTCCATCATTTCATTCTATGCATCCACATATTTTCAAACATTTAGTCAATTCTCTCAATTTTAGAACCAATGTGAAGGCATGGGAGCAACATCCACTAAATTTATTAGCAAAAATTATGGCGCGTAGATAAATTACAACCAATATTAGAGATTATTACTTGAATACATTACATATTTTGAACTTCATAAATGTGACCATTTATTTTTCAATGGTCCAAGATTGTAAGACCTTTGCATGTTGATGGCTCAACAAAATGTGGTCACATGGACTACAATGATGGGAATAGAACACTTACCTATATTTTTTGGATAGGCTAGGGTCTTAGCATTATGCCCTGATATGTTAGGGACTTTAGTAGATGTTGATATCAATGAAGAGACTTATAAATCTTGTAATTTTTCAAATAACTCAGGTTGTGTAAAGAATGGTCTGTTGGTAATTCATTATACATTAAAATAAAATGTTGGTATATGTTGAAAAAACACCCTAATGAAACCTTTGTCACCATAATTGTCAATAGGAAGGTGTGAAGTGTAGTTCGTACACATTTTTGTATGAGAAGCATGTGACAAGTGTGAAACATAGCATATTTTGGATAAAATATGGTTTCATGTAGGTTGATGACACATATGGAAGTTGAACATGTACCTAAAATATTTCAGCCCAAACAATGAAAGGTCAAGAAGATGAATATCCATACTCTCTTCGTAACACACACACACACACATTGCTTTTGTAAATGAAAGGTTAGAATGAGACAGAGAGAATTGTATGGAACTAATTAAACTTGTAATCTACTATAGATTTTTTCTTAACTTATATAAATCTATCTTGAATTGAGTGTATCTTCATTGTGAATTAATGTATTCTCATATATTGTTTAAGTTTTGATTCATGATATGGTAAGAATGAAATTAGCGCATATATGTTAGTGATGAGTGAGATGAATTTTTGCATATGAAACTACATTATGTTTATCCTTAATTTTATGTATACTTCCTTGTAATAATTTAGAGTCTCATCATAACATTCTCAGACTACCACACCTAACATGTCCTAATGAGTGATTTTAGGGATTTCTACCAATAATTATTCTATATTCGAGATTTGAATATGTTAAAAATGGTTACCTAATAAAAGGGACCTTGAAAATTGGCTAGACATGAGGATACACAAATTTTTATTGGTAGAAGCTATAAGAATATGAGTATCTATAGAGGATTTTATTTTTTAGCACATCCACAAAGAATTTTTTTGAAATAGTTTGATGTGTATTTTCTAAGTTACTAGCAGCATGGCTATCTAAACTCAAATATTAATGTTTTAGACCACATGAAAAATAAAATTTTGTGTAGAGTAGATAAAAATTGGAATGCTTGCACAATATACAAATTAAATGAACCTATGTGATTGACCATTGGGTGAAGAGTAAATTTTACAGGTACATTACGTAATTTTTTGTTCAAAGGTATATTGTGTTTGAATTTGTATACAATTTTTTTGTTAGAGGTATTAGAGGCAAGTTTTTGAAGAGAACCCTGTATTATTGAATATGTTAGTTGTGGAAAAGGCCATAGTGTCAATTCTAACTGATATGGACTAGTCGCTTAGAGTATTGTGGGGATGCAAACTATAGGGAGTTTAATGAAGAAGAATTGAACCAAGGAACTTGAAACAAAAACCTGAAACATGATAATGCAGAGAAACCAGATGACAAAATAATTATAGATATTAATAGAGAGTTGTGATAGCATAAAATATGGATCAACAAAAATGTTTTAGAAGACAAAGGGCCACAAGTAGATACAACTAGGAGTAGAAGGGACGCTGCAAAAAATAGGAGGAATTAGACCTCCAAAAGAAGAAACTGAATCTAAATATCATAGAGCACTAGAAAAGATGGAAGGGAATGTAGGAACCACAAAGAATGCAGATATCCATCCTAGGAATTAGAAATTGACCCAAAAAGAGAGGAAGGAATGTAATGGAGGAACTATGAATATATTTTAAAAGGTAAGTTAAAACAAATTAACAATATAATTAAAGAAAAAGGAAACAAGTTTATGGGGAAAAAGAAGGGAAGTGTTTCCAAGAAGCAGTGATGAAATATAGATTTAGTTCAAGTTCAATACTAGCTATGATAGACACTCTAGGTATGGTTCATTAACTCCAATGGGATTAATCCCCTATGCCTATTTTAATACATGAGAATAGTAAACTAGAAATGGTCAAAAAATTAACCATAACTATGAAGTGGTTTGAAGAAGTTGAAAAAAGTAGGTAGGCATAGTAAGGAAATTGGATGTGAATTTAGCACAAATGGTGATTTCAAGACTCTTAGTATTTTAAGCACATTTACAACAAGTTTATAGATACCAATTCAATCATCAAGTGAACCAGTCATAACTAACCCAAGCATAGGAAATATGTTGTTACATATAGGATCTTTTGTCTCCTTGATCCAACATGATGGTTAAACTAACCTGGAGTAGTAATTTTTAACCTAAATAATGAAGTGGTAGGTTTAGGGTGTGATAGATGTTGCAGATAAGAAGTGCAAATTTATAGAATCTTTGACTGCAAGCTCTAGAGTTCATATTTAAGAATAATAATGAAACTATGACATTTTAAAAGGTAATGGACAAATTGATATGAGAATTAAATATGCACAATTTTGTTAGATAAATAATTCAAAAATTTAAATAAATCAAACAAAAACCAAGAAAATTCATATTGGATTACGATTATCGATTTTAAGATGTGATTAATAAGGTGAAATTTTAGTTTTAAGACCTGGATAAAGTTGTTTGGTTTTTAGAAGACCTAAGATGAAAGATATAGTTTTCAATAACACAAACTCAATATACCATAAAATTAGAGGCAAGAGCCACTATGATTAGAGTCAAACAAATAGATGATTGTGGACAATTCCCTCCTAAATTTATAAAAAATGATGCTAAGCTAGATGTAATATTTTATAGGATGGATGAACTTAAGGAAGGGAAGAAACCAAGATCAGTTGTATATGGCATTAAATGAGCACAAGAGGTCACTAAAATAAATGCCCAAAGATTAAAACAATGTTTTGTGAAGTATGCCACATTATAGGGCATGCAACTTGAGGTGTCATTTGTTATAGTAGTATGTGTAATAGGCATGCAACATATTTGATAGTTTATTTAAATTCCATAATGATGATGAAAATAATTGTATAGCTCTACAATAATTTAAATAAGACATCTCTTAAAATGTTTTTGTATTTACTATGTAGAAGTCTCCAAATCCAAAACTAAATGTTACAGCACATGATGTCGATGTCATAACATAGGGTGGATGGGGTCCCTTAGTATCACATCCTCTTATTGGGTGGACCCCTTAATATCCTCAATACCAAGTAGGGTGGATGTCACAGTCTCCTCAAGGGTGGACTCCTTGTCCTCAGTATCAACTTGGATGAACAACTCCCTTTCCATAGTACCAACAAGGATATACCTTTGCATCACCATAATAGTAAACATATTGGGCACCTATTATTAAGAAGCATAGGAAGCAAATATAGTGTGAAATGTGGACATGGTACATTCTAATCCTAAGAACTAGGATTCTATCTAGGTTGTTACTATGGATTAACACAATGAACAAGGTCTTCCACCTTTAAGAATGCCTAAAGAAAATGTGATCATAAAAGTAGGAAAGGACGAGTATAGAAACCTTGTGAGAGGTAATATTTTGATGAATGAAGAAACCCTACTATCACATCCAATCCATAATCAAACTATCATTGAAGGAGATCATGCACCAATAGATGCCTAATGTATTGATAGTTTGTTTGGATCCTGTGATAGGATAAAGTAATAAAAAATCTAACAAATTTGTTAAAATTAGTAAGTACTTTATAAAATGAGGATATCTTATAAAATATTACAAACTTATTGTATATTTTTTTGGATTTGACACTAAGAGGACAACTGAGAGTAGAGTGGTGGTTTGGTATGTCAAGATTAAGAATCCATGGGATGTGGATAATAGAATGCACATTGAGCTTATAGGATATGAAATTACCAATGTTGTTTTTCTATTTTGGTAGCATTGTAAATATGATTCCTTGATTAATTTAGGAAGCTACTACAAGGCCAACTCTAAGTTATAGCCATGTCACTTTGAGTTTGGAAAACTATGGTCAAGTTGATATTGGGATAATTGAAGATGTAGAGATAAAGGTGGTTCATTTAAGTCTGTATGGAGACTTTGAAGTGATTGAAATGAATCCAGATAAAACTCATTATCCTATTGTAATTGGAAAGAAATGGGCATATGATGGTCGTATGACCATCAACATAGTAGACAACTAATGGGATGCACACGAGGAGGATTTTTTGATTTTCATTCTTTTGAATAAATATAAGCACAAACCATAAATTATTCCAAGGTATTTATCTTCATCATATGCTAACAAGGATGATAATTGGTTCAAATTTTATATAGAGAAAAAAATGAAATCTCTATGAAGTATGGAATTTACTTATTTTTTGAAACTTGTACAAGTGACTAAAAGGTTTAAAAAAATAGAATAATCATGGACCTGACTAGTCCAGATAATTTCTATCTATCCATAATTATAAATGAAAGAATGTAAGTCCCCTTCTATTTTTTATTCTTCAAGATCAGAGATCGATCACATCTATTGATTAACTCCTACTATTATATTGAACCTACTAATGAAGATAATAAACAATGGTAAATAGTTTCCTCCATTAGTGGTGAATTAGATGTTCATATGATAAATTGGGTGCATAGAGATCATGAAGTAAGATAAATGCACACCCCAACCTCAATACCTTGATAGGCTTATCCATAGAGTGTGCAAACAAATAAAAAACTAATTATGTGCATATTTACCATGCATTGAATTAATAGATTACATATAATTCTACTAATGAAAACTTTTAAATGCCAATTAATACTAGGGCACTGAATAATTATCTCCTTTAATTATTATCTTTACTATAATTTAAAAAATAAATAAATAAATTGAGTGAAATCAACCCAATATGGTATACCATCAAACACATCACATCTCATACATCTAACTTATCATAGCTAAAGACTATTCACAAAAAACTCTAACTCTACCCCAAAACATTAATTCCTTCAAGCAATCATGAAGTCAATGGGTTTCCATGCTCCTTATATTGTTAACTTGAGAGATTTATCAACAAAAACAAAAATAATAAGTGTTTTTCAGACTCACAAAAAACACTTATACTGAGTACTAAGTTAAGAGAAACATAACATTGATAAAAACATAGTACTAAGTTATCCACCACCTATGTCACTCTTTCTATTAAAAACATGAAATTAAACACTAGAAACCTCCATTCATATCACCATTTAATGGAATAGTTATAACCACTCTCAACATAAGTTGAGTCATAAAAGATAAATGCAAGTTTAAAGACAGAACATGGTAAGATCCTAAAATCATTCTCAAAGAAACATATTATCATGTTCAAGTAATCATGAATACAGTCAATGGGTTTTCATGATCCTTCTATTATTAACTTGATAGAGTTATCAACAAAAACAAACACAATAAGTGTTTTTCAATCTCACAAAAAACACTTATATTGAGTACTAAGTTAGGATAAACACAAAATTGAGAGAAACATAGTACTAAGATATTCACCATCGATGTTTACTCTTTCAATTATCAATAAGAAATCAAACATTAGAAACATCCATTCATATCACCATTTAATAAAATAGTTCTAACCATGCTCAACATGAGCTCAATCATAAAAGTTAGATGTAATTTTAAAAACAAAACATGGTAAGATCCTAAAATCATTCTCAAATAAACATTCCATCATGGGTTCAAGCAGTCAATAATACAGTCAATGGTTTTCCATGATCCTTCTATTATTAATTTAATTATGTTATCAACAAAAATGAACACAATAAGTGTTTTGTAAGCCCATAAGAAACAATTATGCATGCCCATCCTTCACATTAGCACAATTATCACTGAACAACTAATGAGTATTATGTTGACTATATTGTTTACTAGTTAAAGGAATTAATGATTAGTTAGGGCATAGTTTGTTTTATTGATTGCTTGAAGGAATTAATGATTTGTTGGGACATGGTCATTCATTCAACACATAATTTATTGAATAATTTATGTAATTAGGATATGCTACATATAATGCATGCACATAATTGATTCAATGCTAGTTACTAATTCAAACAAAACTTACACTCCTATAATCTGTATCTTGAAATAGGGCATTAATACATAGGGCATTATACTAATACAATCAAGTATAAAATCAATAAGGACTTAGTGAATATTATAATAGGGCATTATATAGCTACAGTCAAGTATAAAAGCAATGGAGTGTTATAATAGAAGCTGCATTGAAGTATAACCAATAGTCTTCATAAACTGAGTGTACATACATAGTTAGTGAATACACTAAGGCTCAATATTCTAAAAATTCAAATTAATTTACAATATAAAGCTAGAACACAATTGTATAGGGTTCAAATTCCTTTGTATATAACATATTCAACAATGATTATGCATTGAATTCATAGGTGTTCATTAAATTATACGTGTCACGTCCTAATTACACAAACTATTCAATAAACTATGCGTTGAATGAATGATTATGCCCTAACTAATCATTGATTCCTTCAAGCAGTCAACAATACATGTAACATAAAACAAACCTAAATGCATTACACAAACTAAACTGATATGCTCTTCTAAGATTATAAATCGATATTATGTTCAAGGGTTGGGGATTCAATAATGCAGACAATGTAATTCATTGTAATTTACCAACCTATATAGTAAAATGCCTCCCTGAGATGGTCCTACAGTATGCCCTTCTAGAATGGGGAAATGGAGAACAGTTTCTTACACTGGTCGAAAAGGAATAATGTAATGACAAACGAGAATTGGTAGTCTTCGAAAAGGGGAAAGGTGCATAAGTAACAAGTCAACATTTAACGGATATTAACATTTTTTTCAACTAGTGTTTGGCTTAACCCCTAGCGTTTGGATTAATTATTGTCATTTTCCTTAACCATTTTTTTGCCTTAATCATTGTTGTTTGCCTTAATGTGTTGTTAATGGATGTTAGCCCAACCGTGAGCGCTGGATGTTGACCGATTTAGCAAGGCCCTTGGACACATTACCCAAAAATATATATGCACTAGCTAGTGAAGTTATTCTGTTAAATTCAACCCTTTTAGCATCAAGAACAAATTTAATTGAAAACTTGTTTGATCTTCTCCAATCCTCCTAACTTATATCAAGAGTAATTTTAGTTGTAAACTTGTTTATTATCTTCTCTAATCCCCTAACTTACAACTAAATGCAACTCATCTATGTAGAAAAAATCCACCTTATACGAACTAATCACATTACTTCTCTTTAATAATATATATTTTATCCCTGTTGTAACCTTCCAAATGAATACATGCGAAGCCTTCGTTGAAACTTTTGGGAAACGCTGCGTTTGTTATAAATTTTAATCATCCAAAGTGAGGGAAAAGTAGCCACATTTGTATTTTTCAAAAGCAACAAAAGTGCGGACCAAATTGAGAGAAAAAATCACGCAGGGAGGCTTCGCGGAATAACGTGTGGATGCGTGTCGTCTACGGTTACAAATTACTCATCTGCCTCGAATGTGCGTAAACACCTTCTCCGAAACTAACCACTTCTTACATGGAAATTACTCATTTTTCCTCATTTATAATTAAATTGCTAACCACTTCTTCATGCGAACAAATTCATTGTCTGCTCATCTGCAATCTCAATGGCGCAAACCTTTCTTTTTCTTAAGAATCACAATGCTCTGTACGATGCCATTTCTGAAGAGGATATGGAAGCGCAGCTTTTATTTACATATAATGCTGTGAAGGCTCACGAAATTCGGAGGGAGGAGGAGGAGGAGCAGGGCCGTGATCGCTGGGTTATAACGGTGGCTACGATGGTGGTGTATATGACATTTGTATGCATATTTATAGTCCCCATTAGACTTGAAAAGGAGCTTGGCTTCGCAGGAGCGACGGAAATCATGCAGAGCTTGTGGTTTAAAATATTCGTGGTGATGGACGCCCTCAGTTTTTTCTCATCATTAGGGGTGGTGTCGGTGTTGTTACAGGGGAAGGCCATGGCCATTAACACCGTTACACACAGACACAGTCACATGAAAATGGCGTGCAGCATAGTGGCTCACATCGCGATGGGATGCGCCATCATTGCCTTCGTTTCTGCAGCGATCACACTCTGGAGACATCTCTAATCTTTACGAGAGATTTTGTGTTTTAACAGTTTAAGAAATGGTAAACAGGGTTTTTAGATAAACCGTGTGGATCTGGGCGATCTATTAAAATGGAATTTATGATAGATTATAAGTTCTCCAATAAATTTATGATAGATTATAAATTCTCCAATAATGATGGATCGCGGGCTTTGATTCCAAACACAATGGTCAAAACAAATAGTATACATTAAAACTTTTTTTACCATTAAAATTTTTAATACATAAATTTATATATATATTTTCTATTTCACATGTAATATCTCACAAAATTAATAATTTAATTAAATTTCTCTTGTATAAATCTTGCATCAAGGTCGTTTTTTTATTATTCAGGTTTAGCTATGATAGAGGATGAAAAATATATGCATTTAGGTATTGCGTTTTATTTCAATATTCAAATATTGTTAAAAATTCTAAACAATTTTTTGTTTTTTATTTCGAACATACATTCATATATATATATATATAATTAACACCATTTTCAATAGTGATATATTGTTTTTTGTTTTAAAGTACAATACAATATCAATATATATATCAAAATTTCAACGTCTAAGTTATATTATAAAAGAAAAAGAAAAAAATATATTATAAACAAAGTAAGAAACTCACACTACATAAAGGTACTACATTTATCAAAACTTAATCAAAAGTGGATATATATTATATGTTATTGAAGTTTCACCTCCATATTAGAATAGAGCCAAAGGCTTGAACACATAAATCTCAATCGATCGTCAATACTAATTATATTCAATAGAAGAAATTACATATTTACAGGATTTGTCCTCTCCTAAAAGTAAGGAGAAAGGTGTTAACAAAATCCTTATTACCTCTCAACTACTCTCCTAAAATATCTAGTGAGTTATAACAACTATATATCTTGCATGCAATCACACTTGCACACAACAACATTAATAACTCATCACAATGTAAGCCCTAACCTATATTTTCCCCGAGTATTTCTGAAGACATTACATATTTATAAGATTTTTCCTCTCCTAAAAATAAAGTGAAAGATGTTAACCAAATCCTTAATATCTCTCTATTAATCTCCTAAAATATCTAGTGAGTTATAACAACTACATATATTACCCGCACTCACACTTACACATAACAACATGAATACCTCATCCTAATGTGAGTTCTAACCTATATTTTCCTAACACTTATTTACATGGAGGTAATACATTATTTGGAAACAAATCTAAGAGATGTTTGGTTTCACTCTTTTGTTACATCCGTCCTTTGGTCATCCATTTATAATTGTTAAAAAAAATAAAATGTGTCCCTTTTATTTTATTCTTTTAAAAAATTAATAATAATCAATAAAAAACCATAAACATAATATTGATAATAAAAAATTAATTCAAAAAAAATAATTATAAACTATAAATACTAAACAATTTGATAATATTAATCAAAACACATACCAAAAAAAATTAGATTTATTATAACAATACCGAACACCCTATAACAAATTTAATCTAAACACATTATTAAAATAAAAGTACTAATTTTTTTTTTAAAGCTAACCAACCTTAAAAAAAAACTCTTAGCAAAGTATACCTAAGAGCATAAAATGAATAAACAATATTAACTATATCTAAACCATTATACATTAACATATACTATAATGCTTATTAAAGCTTTGGACATAAATACAAACTCTGAACATATTTAAATATAAAACAGTCTTAAAATTAATAATTACTAATGACATTTAATACAAAATAACTAAACATAAACTCTTGAGCAAAATAAATAACACTTATTAGTGACACATGTTGAAATTTACAAATTTCAATTTTGCATAAATATTTAATCATTTGAAATTTATTGTTATATATAAATTAAGATTAATATTGGGAATATAAACATACGAAACTTATGTGACGAGTTAAATATATTCACAAATCAAGAAATAGTCAAAATATGAATTGATTTGTTCAGGATTAAACAATTTGGTTCGATTACGTGTCAAACCTTGAGCTAGAGACAAAATGAAAATTTTTGGTGTTCAATTGGATTACATGGCAAGTTTGACAATGATACTCCCCATTGGAAATAAATTTAAAAAAACTTAATTACATAGCTTCATGCATGGCGGTTGTGTCAAATCAGAGGTAGTCATCTCAAGTGTCATGCATACGGTTGTAAAAATTGGTTTTGAGCATATTCAAGGGCAGCATGGACCTGTCCATACCCAGGCCCACCATCAGACTCCTTTTTTTCTCAATTTTCAATGACATTTTTCTATATTTTTATGTCTCGAGCCCATCAACATCAATAATTATTGGATGATCGCGTCAAAAGTTGGTATATAGAAAGAATATAACATAGAAAACACATCATATGTACATAAAATTTGTAAATAAATTATTTTTTTCTCAAAATGACTTGGCTTGACTCAATTTTGGCATTATAACACTATGCATTTGCTTGATGAATCAAATCTTGCATTATAATTTTATTATGTTTTAAGCTTTCCAAATGAAGAGCTCTAGACTCACTTTTGTAGACTTTGAAATGAACCTTGGTAGGGTTAAAAGGTGTCAAATGGTCATGATTATTATAGAATAAGCATGGGTGGGATATTTTCCAAAAATGACAACTCACAAAAGCCAATGATGAAAACCTAGGATATTCATTGATGTTTGAATTTTCCTTTTTAATAATTGCTTTAATTGCTCATGGATGAATTCAATTAGGTTTGATTGGAATTTGAATGTTAATTAATTTCTTTTAGTCTTTTGTAATATTTTGAGATTTTGATTTAATTCAATGTGTGCATTTAACTTATTTAATTGATTTTTAGGCCAATTGAACATGTTATGAAGCTAAATTTGAGACTTTTAGAGATTCTTAGACTAGATTTTCAAAGGTTAGTAAGAATTGTTCTAAAGTCAGGTATGGCCAATTTTAGATGTCTATAGTTTACCCCTATTTGGGAAGGCACTATAAGCTGTAAGCACAATAACGTCTTATCAAAAAATAAAAATGTTCTTTGTGCTCATGACTTTAATGACAATGGATGAACTTTAGGGTGCCCCCTCAAGGAAGTGGTTGGCAAAAGAGGTCATAAAATGGTCCCTCGAAATAAGAAAATGAGTGGACCAAACAAAAAAATCGATGGGGTGATAACACAATGATTCTGCCAAAGTTGGTCAAAATCATTGAGAATGTAAGTGGGATGGTTTACAATGGTTTGTCCAAAGGTAGTTACAAGAATTGTACCCCAATAGTAATGTGGTATGATAACACAATGATTTGCCCTAAAGTGGTTATAGTCATTGAGAATATGGAGCTATCCCTTTTAGGACAAATAAACAGGATAAAAATACCCTAGGTGGGTAGAAGAAAGTGAATGATTTGCCCAAAGGTGGTTATAATCATTAACCTTCAAATTGGTGATAACATAATGATTGTCCCTAAGGCCTAAAAAATTGCAGAAGGCCTCATCCTTCTAAAACTCATCAACTGACACATTAGATTCTTGTTGGTCTTAGTCTATCAATTGGGGATAATATAATGGTAATGGATTATGTTGAATGACTAGTTGAAGGGTATAAATGGCATTATGGTGAAATAGGTTGTTTTGGGTGAAGTCATTGAATTGGTTATGATTAGATTCTACTTCACTACTGGCATCACCATCACTAGTCATTGGTGATGGAACTCGAATAATATACATGGGGTCACTCCCAGGTGGTTTATATCCAAGTCCATAGGTTCCTTTGTACTTATTCATAGAAATTGGCTCAAGTGGTTCTCATTGATTTGACCTGAGACCTCCTCCTTCATAGTCCTAGTTCTCCATGATATGATTAGGAATAGGATATTTTGCATTCTTGTAATAATTGGCTAATTTTTAATTGTATAACCATGATTCATCACCTTTGCAAGGGTCCTTTTCTTTGCCATAGGTTAGTATGAAAGTGATATGTGTTAGATTGTGCAGATGACTTTTGCCCTTTCTTTTCCATTGCATGAGTGGTTTGGCTTTTGGTCTTTCAAAGGACTTGGGTTTCTATGCAATTTTCTCAATGTGAAAGGTGTCATGGGTCAAGTATTCTCCTAGGCCATTATCCCAGATAGTATAGTGATTGGATATTTTAGGAGGCAACATGTGGGAAAGTGAATCAAGGGTTTCAGGGTCAATGCAATTATCCTCTGGTAAATTGAGAAGTATTACTTTCCCCTTATCTTTCTTAGCAATTGAATTCATTATAAAAGGGCAGTTATAGCCTTTGAACTCAGCCTCTAGATGTTTGCAATGCTCGTATGGATGCAAATCTCCTAGAATAGTCACCTCCATCCCTGAATGGGAGAACATGATACATCGGTGCATCATAGATGGGACTGCATAGATATCATGTAACAAAGGTCTACCTAAAAGCATATTATATGAAAAATCAAGATATAACACATGGCAAAGTGTATCATGGGTCAACGTCCCAAAGATGACTAACAAACTAATGGTTCCTTGTCATTCTCTTTATTTATTATCATAGGCTTTGATGGTGATTTTTTCTACTTGGAGATCTATTGAGGTGTACCCAAGAAGCTTGATAAGTTTTAGAGACCCTATATTCAAACCTAATCCATTGTCTATGTGGACACATTTCACTTTGTGTCCCTTTATGTAAACTTCAATGTACAATGGATTATTATGCAGTGGACTAAGGGATGACATATCACATTGGTTGAAGGTTACTTATTGGGTTGGAGCTAGGTGTCCAACCAAAGCTTAAAATTTGTCAAGGGATATGACATTTGGAACTATGCATTGACCAAGGAACTATTTCAAGATGTTTTTATGGATAGTTTATGTACACAACAAATCTAAAATGGAGATTTATGCTAGCATCTTTTGTAATTATCACACAATATCAAACATCTTTTCTTGGGTAGTGGTAAATGGCTTTATCTGAGGTAGAATGGTTGGTTGGATGAAGGATGAAGTGGTAGATGGTTGTGGGCCTGGTATGGTAATATTTGACCAATGAGTTGTGATTACACAATTAGGATTAGGTACAAGACCATTGCTGCTAACAAATGATGGTAGAGGGGGACCAAGTAGGATAAGTCTCAGTTGCTAATGCACTTGTGAATAGTCACGAGATAATGATGAGTTATTAGTATAAATTTCTAACATGGGAATCCCTATTTGATGGTTTGCCTATGTGTAGTCGTAGGTCAAGGAAGGATTAACATAATGGTTTGGTTGATTTGGTATGACTAGAAATGGTCTTGTCTAATTGATACTTGGTCTTGGAATCATTAAAATGGTTATAATACAACCTCCTGTAATATGGCCTACAACTAAGTTTTAGTCATGTACAATTGCATGGTAGGTCTATTGGTTGTTCACACGATTATGACCTTGGTTTTGTCCATTGTTTTGATGTTTTTGGTTTTATTAACTTTTTTGGTTTGGCCTTGGTTATTGATACTATTATTGTTGATGTTACACTAGATGCTATTATTGTTTTTATTGTTTGCTAAGGCTCTGATTGGAGGTGGAAGTTCCATGATCAGATGTGATCTATCCATTTTCTAACATATTTTGAATTACATGTCTAATTTGCACATAACATTTCAAATTATGGCCATTGACCCTATGAAAATCATATAATTATTCTGGTTTATACTAGTCTAGCATGTTAGCACCCTCACAAACTTGTTCTTTTAGAATGGGCCATCTAATCAAGTTAGTTGTTGTAAGCTTCCAAAAGACTAATTATATAAGCTCTCCAAGGTCAATAAAATCATGATGAGTAGGTAAATTTCTCTTTGGAGGAGGAATTTTTTGAAAAGGAATAGGCATTTGTTGTGTTTGTTTTATTTGATGTGTTTGTCTATGTTGTTATGCTTGATGTGTGTGTTGCGGCTTCTAAAAAGATTGTTGGTTAGGAGTAAGTTGGAAAGGTGGCATAGGATGAGTAGATCATGATTGCATCATTTGGACATGTCATGACTCTGTTATTCCATTTCCTACAACATTTTTATTAAGATTGAATTGCTTGGGTCTATCATTGTTATTAGTCTATGCCAGTTATGATGGTTGCATTTGGATTGGATGTTGATTTTGGCCACTATTCTAGTTTTGGTTCTAGCCATTGTTATGATTTAATGAGGTTATTTTAATGATCCACTTATTAATAAAGGCTTGTTTGATCACTAAACCTTTGTCAATGATTTATTTGAATGTATGTGCACACTACAACTCCAGATAATAAGATATCACATTGTGTAGGTTTTTGGTAAACACAACGACTAGTTGCTTGTCTGGTAGACTGTGGGTAAATCATATTACAAGGGCTCTCCATCACTGCATATATCTTGCAAAAATTTATCCAAGTTTTTGTTTTGCTTGTGTCAATTATATTAATAACATCTCATGCTCAAGATTGTAAGAGAAGTGATGCACAAACTTGTCTAAAAGATCATTGAAATCAAAAACTAAATTTTTTGGTAATTTCAAGAACCATTCCAAATCTTGTCCATCTAGACTTATTGAAAATAACAATACTAGATAGATGCCACTATAATCCACTAGTTGGCATGCAACAAAAAATTATGTTAGATGGGATTTGGGGTTACCTTTCCCCTTATATTTGCCAAACATTGGTGGCTCATACCCTAGAGGAAATAGTATCTATAAGTTTTCCATTTTGAAAGGGTAATAACACACATTTTCCACCTTGAACCTCTTGGTTTATTTCCCTGCTTACATGAGGGCAATTGTATCCTTCATTTATTGTAGCTCTTGTTCAAGGAAACTTATGGGAATATTGGCCTAAGATGATGGTTAAGTAGTCAAAAATGGATTACTTTAATTGAGGTATGATGGAGGTATTTGATAGGGAATGTTGGATTAGTTAGGAAATGAACTAGGAATACGTATGCATGGATTAGGGTACAATGATTGAAATTACACTTGTGGTTGTCTGATATTCTAGTTGGGATTGGGTATGTAGGCCTGATGTTGGGAATATTGAGGTTGGGATGTTGGTATATGATTGTACTGTGACTATTGAGGTTGAATAGGGATATGTACTAACTAGTCATACCTTGTTGATTGAGAGGGACTTGTGAACCAAGACCCTATATTTGAACTTGTGGCATGTTCTACATGAAAGGAATTTGTTGCCTAGTGGGTACTTGAGAAACATTAGAGCCACTTGGTTGCATGAGTCCCTATTGGGAAGTGGACATCTATTACTGACCAATATTTATACATTGTCGGTTAGACATCAAATGGTTTTGGATCAACATGTTAGTCTGAGATGAAAGAGGTATGTTCTTTGCTACTTGGTGAGGTGGAACATTGGTTTCCCCCTATTGAGGTGGAAATATGTTTTACCTCTATTGTATGGGTACACTAAACTATTCCTTTTATTGTGGAATACTACTTGTCATTTGTTAGGGTGGAGAAAGATTTGTCACATTCTGTTTGGGCACGACATTGCTCATTGGATGATTACTTAATCCCTATTGTTGGGTGCTATAAAAACTAGTTGGTTGAGGATTATAAGTATTTGGTTGAGGTTGGGACATATAGACTCCTACTCTCTAAGTTTATGAACCACTAATGGTGCTAGTTAAAGGCACATTTTATTCTTGATTATCTATTTATATGTTTAAACACTACTTTGGTTTTAATTGGACATTACTGGCATATTGTCCACTATGTTTTGCTCATTATTCTATGTAAAAATAGAAGACACTTCCTCAAAAATTGGGGTATTGAATATGTTTTTAACCAAAGTGTTTTACGTAAATAGGTCTAAAACGTAATTTTTTTGACTAGTTAATTCCTTCAAAACTCCTATTGAAGGAGATAAATCAATAAGAGGCTTATTCGATATGGTCATCTGATTAAAGGAATGTGCTAGGTATTGATATTTCTAGTATGCTATCTACATTTGAATGAAATGGTCCTTTATAAGGCTTCTTTACATGATAAATATATGAGGATCTTGATATGGTATAGGTAGTACAACATTATGGTTGCTATAAGAGGCCTAATCATTATTCTGATAAGACATGTTATAAGGCCCTCTTGATATATTTTTCAAATTATCATGCCCTACCTCATAATTTGATGGAATTGTTCTTTAATAAGGTTGTTGTTGGACTTTTTCTGCAACCATAGGTACACTATCCAAATATTAGGATTTTTATTCTTGATCTTGCTCTGTGTATGGATGCATGCTAACCAAATAGTTGGCCAAATTATATTGACTTTGTTCCCCTATTTGAGTGTTGTATGGTAGATATAAATCCATCTCCCAAACAACATCATCTCCATAAGTGTCTTGAACAAATTCTTCTTACATACTAATATTTCCATATCTTGGATTGTACATGGTTCCACTACATGTATAGTGAGCCATGGTTAAATCAAATGGCAAATATTTCACAACGAGATGGATTAGAGTTATGCAAACTCTAAAAATCTATGTATGAAAAGACAAAGGGTTCAAACATGATCTAGCTTGGTCGAGGGTGGAGTTGTATCTCCAAAAAGTCTGATGCAAAGATTTATTAAAAATAGTAAAATATAAAAATGTTTAACATTAAATGTTTTACACAAATAAGGTCAAGTAAAATGACCTCAAAATAAGATGCCAAACTCTAATGTTCAAACATGTTCCAAATAGTTCTATACTAGGAAAGGGAAATGTTACTAGGTCTTTTATCCAAACATGAATTCAAAATCTAAGCTCAAATAGGTTGTGATAGGACTTTAAGCCAAATGTGGCATCAAAATCTAAGCTTGAAACAAAGGATGATGATTAATCTAACAAGCTTGGAACAATTTGAAAAAGACTAGGCACTCAATTCTAAACATAAATGTGATCTAATTGGTATAAAATACTAAACAAAAGGCACTTTGAAGATAGACTGATTCTATCAAACAAAGGCACAAACAATAAGGTTTCCAAACTTGAGTAATAGATAACCTAAGTTATGTAACCCAAAAGAGAAAGATTTGTGTATCAACCCCTGTGTGTTGAGGCCTAAACCAAAATCAATCAATGTTTGGATCTGAACTTGTAATAGTTAATCAAAATTCAACTAAGGTAAACTAGGATTTGATGATAACAAGATAGGCAAATTTGAACATCATGATTATACTAAATAAATATCCAATAATGCTCAAGTGATTGGTTCCAACAATGATAATTGAGACACAAGATAAGACAAGTCTTTTGAAACAATTTGGATTGTGTAACAATGTTATCACTCCCAAAAGATATGATAATGTTTATGTTTCAAAAAATTCTAAAGCACAAGACTTGGAATGATTTGGGTAGCATAATAATACCTGTCTCAATCAAGTGCCATACTCAATGTTTTTAACATGAGAGTTTTCTAAGTTAAATCAAGGTGTCAAACAGATGACATACCACTTCCTCAAATAATGGAGTAATGTTGGACATAAGACTCATTCATGACATGGTTTAAACAACAAAAATTTTATTTTTAACACTCCAAGAAATAAAAGAATAAATGACAAAAATAAAACTAAGTATATCATCCTAAATTCTATCAAGGTGTGGTAAAGTGGGGTTGACTAAAACCTACAAGTTTTTTACCATCTAGATTGATCCCATATGTACACACTTTCATGTATGCACACAAGATAAGTAACACATCAATTGAGTCCACATCAATCAAATTTTTGTGAAAAGGTCTTGTCCTTTTCACAACCACTACATCTGTCACTTTCTTAGTGTAGTGTGATGTCTAGGTTGATCATATGTCCCAATCTTAGTTTGCCATTAACAAAGATGGTTTAACCACTCAAACCATCATCCTAGTGGGGTAATCCCAATTTATATACCCCCTCATGGAGATGGGTTAAAACACTGCTAGGAGATGAAGCCCCAGGTCAATGCTTCACTAAATAATTTGTGAGAGGCAATGAAACCCCCTTCATAAGTTAAAATGCATTAAAATAAAAGATGAGTAGAAAGACTTTAAGGTTGATTTTAGATCATCAAATACTATGCAAGCTTGGGGAGAGCCTAGTAAAATTCCTTTCTAATTCTTGGATTAGGCACTAAATGCAATGGAAAGGTGCTTTTAATCCCATGAGTTGCCTATAGGGGATGGGAGGAAAACATACACGTGCTATCTTTTATGCAAAATAAAAAATCAACAAAAAAGCATGGCATAAAAATGAATGTGCTCAAAAGCATGAAAACTATATGATGTTAATTTCATTTTAAGGCACCAAATGAAATGTGTTATGAAGTTTGGCCCCTTGGTTTAAGTGCAAAAATAGAAAGAATTACACAAAACCAAGTTAAGAAAAAACACCTATGTTTGTTTTAAGCCCAAAATTGAAGTGTTTTAGATTGGTCTTAAGTTTTTTTTAAAGCACCGACAAAAATATGACATCTAAAGCACCTCAGCCAGCTCAATCTACTCGCACTCCTTCTAGTACTGACAAGGAAAGGGGTCTGATTCTAGCTGAGGTGCTTGAAACTGATAGTTTTATGTTGGTTAAAGGCTGATATAGAAATAGAGGCCAAAAAAGGTCCTTGAAGGAAAGACAATTAGATGACTCGCTCAATAGATTTGAAATATTGGATGACCTTAATCAATAGGAGGTGAATCCCAGGTTGATGATTTTGGACCAGGGGATTGAGGGACCAGCACAGGAGACCAATGCTTCAGGGGCTTTAATTGAAACACAAGATGTTAGAGATTGTCATATGGATATGGACCAGTAGATGATAATTTTAGAAGGAATGAATTCCTCAGTTGCTCCCCTTAAAGAAGACGAAAATATGCCCCTTACCAAGAAAATTAGGGACTCAGGGGCAGCAAGAAGCAGTAAATCTTCTCCTCACCTCAGACTTTTGCAAAAAGACCTTAAGAAAGGAGGGGGAGAGAAAGATCAATCTAATGGGAGAGACTTTTGTGGAGTCAAGGTTAGTAAAGACTCTGGATGCACACTTTTTGATCCCTCTGAAATGATTATAATATCTTGGAATGTAAGGGGTTTGAACAACAGCCCCAGACAAACTGATGTTCACAACCTAATTAAAAGTCATAGGCCAAATGTCCTTTTCTTGTAAGAGACTAAGCTTTTAGTTGAAGACATGTCCAGACTTGCACTTAAGTTGTGGTGGCAAGGAGAATGTCAATGCATTGGCGCTACCAGATACTCAGGAGGACTAGCTTGTCTGTGGAACCCACAAAAGATTGGCCTCATAGGCTGGCTGACTTCTAAGTACTCCATGACTATGATTGCTTCTAGCTTTGAGAAGAGAGAAGTCATTATCTTCTCCAATATCTATGCTCCCAATGATTGGCGGGGTAAAAACTCCATATGGGGCCACATAAGTTTTGTCTATAGCCTGGCCCCCTTCCACCCTTGGATTATGGTAGGTGATTTTAATGTTATTCTTGATTTGACTGAAAAGAGTGGTGGCACATCAAGGCTAGACCCATCTGCTTTTCTAATACACAACTACATTGAAAATTTGAATTTAGTTGATGTCAGTCCCAATAATGGATAGTTTACCTGGAACAACCATAGGAATGGGAAACATTGCATTGCTGAGAGACTTGACCATTTTTTGGTCTCAACTTTTTGGGTTGGAGGTATGTGGTCTACGAGGTCTAAAATTTTGGACTGGAGAGGATCAGACCATTGGCCCATCAAGTTTAATAGTGTCTCACAGTATCACCCGCACTCTCCTTCCTTTAAATTTCAACTCATGTGGCTGTGGGATCAATCTCTACATGAGTGTGTTGCCAATTGGTGGTGTTGGGGTAGGCTTGCCCATGGTACAATGATGTACATTTTTGCCAAAACACTGTAATATGTGAAGTACAAGCTCAAGTAGTGGAATCACCAAAGTTTTGGGAACATTTTCCATGCTAAGGCTACTACACAAACCAAGCTTGATGGTATCACGAGAATAATAAGGGAAGAAGGACTGACTAAATACTTACTGTAAGAAGAAACACAAGCTGTGAAAGACCTAGAGGAATGCGAGCTATGGGAGGAAATTTTTTGCAAGCAGAAAGCTCGAGTCGAATGGCTCTAGGAGGGGGACAAAAATACATCCTTTTTCTTCAATTTGTCCAAAGCTAGGAGACATGGAAATTCTATTTTATCCTTGGTCAATGAAAGAGGTGAGCGGCTTAACTCCTTTTTGGCAATTTCAAAGGAGGTAGTGCAGTACTTCTCTACTCTCTTCAGGGAAGATGCTAACAGGGAATCACCAGAAGAAGCTCAGGTTCTCTTCTACATTTCATCATTGGTGACGTGTGAAATGAATGAAAATTTAATGAAACCAATCACACTTGGAGAGCTTGAGGAAACCATTGTTCAGATGAAAAAAGGGAAAGCGACTGGACCTGACGGCTTTCCAGCTGAATTCTACCAAGAATTTTGGGATATCATCAAAGTTGACCTTTTAGCTGTTGTCCAAGAATCTCATCAGAATAAACAAATGCTTAAGGCTACAAATGCGACCTATCTTGCTCTCATACCCAAATGCGAAGGTGCTGATAGGCTAAGTCAATTCTGCCCTATATCCCTTCGCAATGTTGTTTACAAAATTATATCTAAAATCATTGCAGATAGGTTAAAAAGAGGATTGAGTGCTATGGTCTTAGAAGAGCAGAATGGTTTTGTGGAAGGCAGGCAAATCTTGGATGGTATCGTTATTGTTGTTGAGTCCATTCACTCCATGGCCAGCTTAAAAGATAAGGTGATGTGCATTAAATTGGACATGGCCAAAGCCTTTGATAGGGTCAGATGGTCATTCCTACAGAAGTTTTTTAGTGCTTTTGGCTTTGTGGATGAATGGACTCAATGGGTCATGAACTGTATTTCCTCGACTTCCTTCTCAGTGCTTATCAATGGAGAACACACAGAGCTTTTTGGTGCTACAAGAGGGCTACAACAAGGTGATCCTCTTTCTCCATACCTTTTTCTTCTCCTTGGTAAAGATTTGGGGAGGTTGATCAATAGGAATAGAGAGGAAGAACATATCCAAGGATGGTGATGGGGAGGGGAATTGTTGGTGCAATCACACCTGCAATTTGTTGATGACACTGCCCTTATGGGCATGGCCACAATGACTGAAGCTGCTAATTTATGTAGGGTGTTAGATGTTTATCTAATGGCCTCAAGATAAAAGGTCAATGAAGATAAGTCATCCATATTCTTCTTCAATACTCTGGGCCCTATTCAGCAGTGGATAGTGAGGACTCTACATTTTTAGATTGGGACTTCCCCTTGATTTATTTGGGTATCCCTATCTCGGCTGGCCGTACATCCAAAGAATCTTGGCAAACTATTTTGGAGAAATTTTAGGTGAAAGTGAATCATTGGACACACAAGTGGTTATCCTTTGTGAGCTGAGTTCAACTTATCCAATCTGTGGTGTAGGCTTTACCAATTTACAGGTGTATGCTCCAAGTTGCCCCGATGGGAATCGTTAAGAAGTTTGATTCAGTTACCAGACAATTCTTTTGGGCTAGTAGTCTAAAATCCACTAAATGGAGTCTTATTAGATGGGAGATTGTCTGTAGCCCCAAACAATATGGTGGGCTCAGTCTAAGGTAGACGGACTTAAATCTTTGGCGGCCAAACTTTATTGGCGATGGTGCACCAAACCAGACAAAGCTTGGGCTAGAATTCTCTCATAGAAGTACTACTCTAGAACCATTCAGAGGGACATTCCTTGCTATCCACTTATTGGGAAAGGTTCAGAAATATGGGGTACTCTCAAAAAAGGGGCTGCTCTCATCAAGGACAGTGTATTCTAGATTTATAAACAGGGATCCAAGGCTCTCTTTTTATCTGACTCTTGGGATGGTTATCCTCCCATCATTTATTAGTTTCCAAATTTGTTGAACCTTTGTCAGAGATTCCTTGATGCTGGCTGGTCTCGAGTGAGTGACTTCAAATTTTACATTACTCAAGGACAGGTGGAGGTAGCTCGTTGGAAAGCTCTTGAAACTTGGCCTATTAATGAGATGCAAGAAGAGAATGAGGAGCTATTGAGCATCCTTTCCAAGTGTCACTGTAGTCCTTTTCAGGAGGAGGATGAGCTAGCTTGGTCTCCCAATCCCAAGGGAGCTTACATAGTTTCATTTGGATATCAAGCTTTACTTCTTCAGAGATTGGGCAGGGGGAAGTGCATTGGTGGAGATAGGTTTGGAATAAATTCACATGGCCTAAATGCAACTATTTTTCTTGGATGCTAGCTTGGAATAGGTACTTGACCTGGGACAATCTCTAGATGAGAGGTTTCTAAGTCCCTTCAGTATGTGTTATGTGCGGAGTGGCTTAGGAGGATTCAACACACCTTTTTTTGCGTTGCCCCTTTGCCTTGCAACTCTGGCATTATTGGTGGGATGTTTGGCAGTGCCCATGTTTTCATGCTCAATCTATGGTTGATTTTTGGAATGGAATGGGAGAACCCCCCTCAAGGATGCCCTTCCTACAGGACATATGGCTGGGCGACCCCATTTTTCTATTCTGGCAGATTTAGCTTGAGAGAAATAGGCAAATTTTCTAGTGGGTGAGGGTCATGGTGCAACAAGTATGGTAGAAAGTGGTGGGGATGATCTAGGAAACCATCCAAACAAAGAGAGTGATCTGCCTTCCTTTGACAAGATAGGATGCTCAGGTGGTGGCGCGACTTGAATTTCAGCAGTTAACTGGTAAGTCAGCGTGTGTCAAGAGGAGTAAGCAAGTCAAGGAGCAAATTCTTAGGACTGGTCA